>JAQPPZ010016882.1:0-2475596 GCA_028583015.1 Wollemia nobilis
CCCTTAAGAATGGTAAGGGGTGTGATGGTGATATCTTGGACCACATATTCAACAATAACAATATTAGTGAGGTTGCCCTCAACTTGGGAGGATATGGGAGGACCATGGCTAGGTGATGACTCGAGAAGTGAAGATTTGGGTGTTTTACAATCCATTAACTTGACTTGGGAACATTAGGTGATGGCGATGGATTGACTTGAGAATGCTGATGAATGGGTGATGATGATGGAGTGGATGGTAATGATGTTGATGATGTAGACTAACTGTGACCACATGTGCATGTAGTCAATGATGAAGATGATGGGATCGTGGAAGCTTGATGAGGGTTGGTGATAGGGAGCTCTTTAGGAATGAGATCCTTGGATGAAGAGATTGGTGAAGTGGTAGACGAATTGGATGATGGTAAAATAAAAAGTTGAGTGGAAGGAAGCATGGACGCATAGGGATTTGAAATGAAATTACAATACTTAAACAACTCGACATTCACTAGTATTGTACCTATCCCTCATGAACATTTTTCTAAACATTGATGTAAAATAGAAGGGACGCATCTCATTTTCCTCATCCAATTTCTTCCAAGGAGTACATTGTACACGATGGATCCTTCTAAGATGTGAAACATGGTGTGCAATACTTTGACCCCTACTTCAATGGGCAAAATGATAGTGCCAACTGCAAAACACAAAGCATCGTTAAATACTTTTAGGGTAAATGATGACTTGGTGATATGAGATGGAGGAATGTTTAGATGATGAAGGGTAGATGTGGTGATAATATTTATGGAGGAATCAATATCAACTAGGACTCTTTTAAAATTCTTATTTTCAATTAGAGCCATGATATGCAGTAGAGGGTCTACTAATTCTGATGATATTGACTTAATCTCAAAGTCATAGAATGTGATGGAAGGTTCCATGCATGTTTGGATGATCCCCATAAATTTAGTGAAGGCATTAGGATCTTGATATTGCAATTTTATGGATTTCAAAATGTCCATTAATACCTCACGATGTGGAGGAGATTGTTGGATTTAATCATAAATTGACAATTTGATAGAAGCTATTTTTAGAATTGTAGTTAACCAGCTACTCAATGAAATGATTGGTCAAGGCGGATGATTGATGGGTTGATTTGAAGGATTTTATTGACTAGGGATATGGATGGGTGATGAAGGATTGGGATAAAATTGGATGGGTGGCAATGTAGAAGGTTGTGATACACTTGCTTGAGGTGGTTGCCTTTGTTGGTTGTTCCTTTGACCTCTAGCGACCACATGGATGGCCCCTACAAACCCTTGGTATTATTGGACATGATTGACTTGATTAGGAGGAGTTTAGTGTTAGCCCCTCCTACATTTGGTTGTACCTCTTCATGATAAGGAAGTGGTGTTTGAAATATACTAAGGTTTTGGTTTTGTTGAGTGAGGGGATTACCAAGCTTGATTGCACCCAAGTCAATAAGGTCTTGCACTATGTCTTTAAATACATGGCAATTGTTAATGTCGTGCCTATTTTACCTATGATAAGGATAAAGTAAATGCTCCCAATAGTGTTTACTATGTTCGGCAGGATCATAAGGCCTGATTTTGGGCAAAGAAAGTTTGTTTATGTCATACAACCTTCAGAAAAGGGAAGCATAAGACTCAGCTAAGGGAGTGTATTAGATATTTTTTTGGATAGACTGTCATTGGGGATAGTTTTCCATAACTGGCATAATGTTTTACATGACTTGAGTTGTTGAGGATACTACAAGATAAGAAATTTGTTGTGGTGTTTGTTGTACGGGTTGTTGTTGAACCATTACCAACTGGATCATGACCACTTGATTAACTTGATTGGGCTGATTGGTTGTGATAGCCTTTGTTGATTTTGGTTGGCTAAAATAGTTGCTTTTGTAGTGGCCCTTATTTTGGAATTCTTTCTTTTTAGGCTTCAGTATGCCTGAGCTAAATCTTCTTCAAATTATTGATAAGTTCATAGTTGAAGCATCTAAGAAATAAGTTTTAAACAACTCTTGGTGAATGGCAACTTAGTGATGACAATCCTCCAACGGTTTCCAAAATTGTAGATAGATTCATCATCATGTTGTATTAAAGCATAGAAATCAGACAATGAGATCTTCTTTTTAACATTAAAGATGAGATGCTCAAATAATTGATCAATAAATTACTCAAAAGTATAAATACTATGGCTTGGAAATTTATTATACCATTCTATGGCATCTCCTCCTAATGTTTGAGGAAAATTTTGAAGCATGAGAGCATTATCATTTTGGATTCTGAAACAAGCACGTACAGATGTACTCACATGTTCTTTGGGATCCTTAGTTCCCTTAAATTTGTCAAACTTAGATACCATAAAATTTTTCGGATATGGTGGGGATGGTACCAAAGGATGAATTGGTTGATTGATCAATTGGGGTAAGGTTGGTTTCTGGTTTGAAAAATTAGAGGTATATTGAATCAATTGATCTATCTATTTTTGCATGGACTTAATTCGAGGATCTTCCTTAGGAATGTGGAAGCCCTGAATTACTTGATGATTTTGTCATGGGATGGAAAAATGTTGTGGAGTAACTAAATGATGATGTGATTGATAATTATGTCTAGGCGAATTTTATGGAATTTGATGAATGGGAGATTGATGATGAAAATATGGGATATTATGAAATGATGTTGATGTATGAGGGTTATGGCTAGGATGGCTAATTAGAATAGTATGGGTGATGGTATGGCTTGGTGGAGTCACATGTATGGAAACCATAGAATATTGTGGTGCCCATTATGGACCCTTGTTAACAAGGACTATTTGAGTAGAGTTAGGTAAAGGCTTAGGGTTAACCTGTACTTGTTGTTGAGTGTTTTAACATTGTCTAAGCAAATTGTTTAGGTGTTCTCATGCCTTACTAATTTCTCTATCAGAAGCTAAGGGTATGGAGGTAGATGGTATGGAAGATGTGGCTTGGGGATAAGTTACATTAGGTATGGCAACTTGTGAGGCTGAAACTTGTGAAGCAACATTTATATGTGCTTTATACAAAGGGTTGGTGTAAGTGGAAGTATATGAGGTGGTAGGAGCACATGAAGGTTGGTAAATGGATATATGGGATTAAGGTGCAACTAATACCTCAAAAAGAGGGTTGGTATACACCTGGGTAAATGTGGATGGGGGCTGGTAATAAACAAGATTTTACTATAAAGTAAGATTCTATCTAGGTGAATTGGGAATGGAATCTAAGGTATAGTTGGAAGACTTCATGAGAGCTTCTACTTTGGCCATATATATATGGGTAATATGGTTATCTATGGTAGGGGAGGTTGACTCCTATTGGGGCATATCCATATGAAATGTTGTTGATGGCAAAGAATGTGAGGAACATGCAAATAAATTTGCCTATATCGCATTCAGGAAATCTACAACAAAAGTGGTGGGGAAGGTGGATGAAGTTTTCCTTTTATTATCTTGATTTAATGCTTGCTTTTGTTTTCATGTTAAGACCATAAAGTAAATAAATCAAAATATATATTTATGTAGTGAACTCAATGACCCAATTTAAATTTTCACAATAAAAACAAACAACCAATGCCGAGTTTTTTTAACACATATGTCTTACCTTATCCATTGGTTATCTCCTTTTAATGTAAGTTAATTTCCTTAGGTTTCAATCTTGTGTGTTTCAAATGTGCTAATATGAATTAATAAAATAAAGGTAAAAACTATAGCTAAGATGGGGCAACGAGATTCTTGTTGGTGATGAAATCTAGCAAGTTTACTCGGGGGTGACCTAGGGTTTATAAGGGCAGATATTTGTGGATGGAGATGAATGCCACCATCACCAAATCTCAAGCAATGGTTGGTGATGAAATCCAACCACTATTGTTGAATGTGAATCATGGAGTGTGTGGTTAATTTTAATTTTTTTTATTTTTTATTGTGTTCACACAATATTAGAAGCAACTAATTTCATAAATCTAATTCAAAATCCAACAAGAGAGTGTCAATTTCTCCAAAGGGTGTGAAGGACACCACTTAAGACCCCCTTTCAAAATAGTCGAAGGGTTTATCCACCTCTCTGCCTGGAATCGCCCAATGGCAAGAATTATCTTGGCACCCTAATGATGTTCCTACTTAGATAGATAAAAGAAGATACTTTTAACCTTAACAATGCAAACTAATTATGCAATTTTATTTACATGCAATCAGAATGCAGTATTTTTTTTTTTCACATAGTAGAAACTCAAAAGTTTCAAATAAATATTGTGAATGGATGCAACTTATTAATTTAAATCCTAAAATACATGTAATATGAATGTTATTCTCTAGATTAATTAATAAAATTCTTTTTATATCAAAATCCTGAAAAGGAGATAGAATCAACTCGAAAACGTAAACAAAAAAAATAGGGTTTAGTTAACAGACTTACAAATGGCCTACGTATTTATCCTAGCTCTCTGTAAAATATCCCTAGGTATTTCTGAAACTTGCCTGGGCATTTTTGGATGGCCTCCGAGCATCGTTGGGCATGCATTTCGTACATAAAAAAAATAAAATTGTTTTGGATGAGTAGGTTTAGGATTATCCCACTTATACATTAACAAAATAGAATAGACTTAACTCAGTCAACATATAGGTAATTTTAATAATTTTATTTACAAATAAAAAGTAGAGTAGGTTATTGTTGGCATTTTTGCCACATTGATTTTGATTGAAGTACTAACGTGTAAATTGTTGCAAATCTAACTTTGATTTTGGCTTTGATGCGATTTTGAGCAAAAAAGGAGCAACAAATAACTAAGTCCAAAAAGCTGCAGCGATTCGCTGACATGTTCCAAAATCACGGTCAACGCGATCAACGCATGCATCTTTGGCAGAACCGTCGCGATATCGCGACGTGTTCCATTTTCGCGGGTTTGAGGAAGCAAAAGAGGAATAGTCCAAAAATTGTCAGCGAATCGTGACCAAAAACTCAGTCGACGACTTAACCCAAAAAAGTGCAGCGATGCGCTGACGTCTCAGAATCGCGGCGGTTGGCGGAGTAGGGAGTCCAAAGGAAAACTTGCAGCGATGCGGCTGTATGTTTGTTGAGATGGCAGTTTCAAAGGCTCCGAGTTCAAAGGTTGCGGTGATTCGCTGCGCTCTTAAAAGGGAACACACCAAGCAAGGATCAAAGTCGTAGCATTTTCACGACGACCGATTGTTGAAGAGAGTCCAAGGGGTAAGAATGACAGCGATGCGCTGCATTTTTTGAAAAGGTCTTAAGAGGCAAAAGCTGTAGCATTTTTGCGGCCCATCAACAAGACCGTACAAGGAGCCCGAAATGTGCAGCGATGCGCTGCATGTTTTATTTTCACGAGTTAAGAATGGAAGGAAGAACCAAAGACCAAAATGCGTAGCGATATCGTTACATGTGCTGTTTTCACGGGATTGAGCTAGCGATGGAAGAAATGAAGCCGACGATGCAGCGAAAGAGTGACAGGGAGCATTTTCGTAGGTGTAAGTGACGAAAGACGTACGACATCAAACTATGTCACGATTTCGCGACCCGTCGCGTTTCGCGACTTGCGCAGTTTCCCGCCAAAACACAAGTATGAACGGCCGAGAAGGTTTTTTGGGTTTCGATGATTAAATGCTGCCCCGAATTAAATGCTTTGTGGATTTCCGATGCGGTTAAGGTCGAAGAGTGCCCAGGCCACCAAAATTAAAAGGTTTATTGGTTCGAAGTTCTTTGTTCGTGGATTGATTTAACAATTGCATGCACATGTTTGAAAAACGAATTTAATGAATGTGACCGCGATTGTCTCATTGTATTTAATTTTTGCTTCCATAACGCTGCAATTAAGGGGATCATGTTGCGGATTTCCAAGGTATATTTGTAGATCACAAGAAACTTGGTAGCAAGTATTAAATGTTGCAAAGAGGACGGCCCTCTATAAAAACCAATGTAAACTTCATTGCAAAAGGTTGGAAAATTCTCTGCTAGAGACTGGAAGTTCGTTTGCAGGAATAAAGGATTGGCTTCTATTTTTCAAGCATTTGCATTGGTGATTTCCTTTCTGTTCATGTTGCATTTCTAATAGCATTTGTATGTCTTCATGGCTGTTACATTTAAATTCTCGCATACCGGATTTGAATATTGCCGTAAGAGTATAAATTCTCGGAATGTGATTTTGGAGGGTTTTTCTGTATGCATCGTGCGGAAGTTAAGTTAGTAACTTTTATTGCTTGTTGTTGCTACACTTGAAGTTTCCTGCTGCTATTTTATGATCCCATAACTTCGGCCTGTGGCCATATTTCCCATTTCTTTCTATAACCTTTTTTTAATTTCTTTCCAGTAACCCTTATCTTAACTAAGTTTAGAATAGTGAAGGGAACCAGCCCACTCTGGATATTGGTCTGGGAGCCATTTCTTGCTTCCAGCCTTTCAATGTTGGCCGGGTCTAGGGCGCACTTGTAAAATCCTTTCCTGTGGCAGATTTTGGACCAACAGTTATACTCAGTCAATAATCTTTAATAATTCTTACTTGTACATATAGAAAAGAGTTGTTTAGGCTGAGAGTAGGTTTAGGATTATCCCACTTAGACTATACTCAGTCAATGACTCCTTTTGACTCATTAGGGCGGCCCCTAATATTTTAATGAACGTCATAAGTGGGTGCTGGTTATTAAAATTAGAATAGACTAAATGTAAGAACCTTTCAAGTGGTTTCTTGTGTTCTCTGTCGAATGGGTGCAAATTTTTAAAAGCCAGCACCCAGTTGTGACGTTCATTAAAGGAAGCGACTTGGAGGGTTCAGACATTCAGCCTATTTATTTTTTTTTGCTTTGCCTCTTTAGATTTCCAGTGCAATATCAATCCTTCCGTTTGGATCTCTCAAGAAGGGAGATTGAAAATTGGAAATATTTGCTTGATTGCAGAAGAAGTGATTTCACTCTCTGTTTCTTCGTTAAAGATAATTCTTTGTTTAATTTATACATAAGAGTGTCACAGGCTCCAATATATATAGTTTATATATATATGGGGGACCTAATTAAAAAGGGAGGAAAAACAACCCAATTAAAATGTTCCAACAAAAACTATGGGGAGAAGATGTCGGAGGGCGGGAAGTCCTCTGCGGGAGCGCACGGGAGCGGCAACGGCTCGAACCAAGGGCACAGCGGAGCAAACGGAGGGCAACCGGGTTCCAGGGATACTGAGGCGTCCTTGCCAACTGAAGGAGTTCGGAATGATGTCGATGACAGTCAAGGTAAGGAACCGCCAGAAAAATGGGGAGGTGGGCCTCAGAAGTCGTATGCCCAGGCAGCGGCTTTAGAAACCCTAAGCGGTCACTTCACCAAGGAGCTATTTTCGGTTGGGGATGAGTTGGACATCCCGATGGAAGTCCTCTCAAGCTTCGTGGAGTACGAGAAATATACTCTCATTGGTAAGTTCATTGGTGGTCGACCCGACATGGAGACCATTCGCAAATGGGCGACAAGCAAATGGAGGACCTCTGGGCACATGGAGTTGGCGGCCCTAACCCGAGGCTTTTTCGCTATAAGACTGAACAACAAGGAGGACTACTGCAAAATCCTGGCTGGAGGTCCATGGTTCCTGGGCCGTAGAAGCCTGTTTCTTAGGAAGTGGGGCATGGACTTCAATCCTGACACCCAGAACATCAACATTGCTCCAATATGGGTTAGGCTCCCGAGTCTCCCCCTCTTCGGATGGCATGAAAATGTAATAAGAGGCATTGCCCGCTCTATAGGGGAGTTGGTCACCATTGACCCTCCCACCCGAGCTCGAACAAGGTTCGTCCAAGCCCATTTTTGCATTTTGACGGATCTGGAGGCGGACCTCCCATCCTCCATCACCCTCCGGTCTGGAGGCACCATCCTCCACAAACAAGCTATTGTCTATGAGAACAGACCAGCTTTCTACCCCCAGTGTCGTTCTCAAGGACACCTTCAGTCCAATTGTCCTCTTCAAAAATCGGGTAAGAAGAAGCGGGAGACCTGTAACCCCCTGGAACATGGTGAAGGCCAGGCGAAATAGCCAAATATTCCAAATGCGGAGGGCCATGGTTCTCCAGGCCCCTCCAGGGACCATGACGAAATCTCCCAGCCAGAGGAGGATACCACCCACCATCCGGACTCAGAGCAGTTTAGAGCGAACACCCAGCAAGGTGCAAACTCCCACCTGGAGAGTCATCCACAGGAGGAGAAGGAACGGTCCCCCCCCAAAACACCACTCAGTCAGATTCACCCAAGATCCAGGACCAGGGCCCTCCCGATTTCAACCATTCCCAAACCTTGCTAGAAGATTACCTCCTAGGAAGGAGGGGTGAACAGTCCGATCATATTAGCCCTCGAAATACGAGGAGCCGAAAGCAAAGCATGGATTATGGTAGTGAGAGGAAGCAGGGCCGACCTCCCAACAAAGATAGAAGAGACAAAGAGACGGTGGAAGACGTCGCGAATGGCACCCAACGTCTGCTATTTTTGGATGACTCCGATACTCAGACGGGCGAAATGCATGTACCAAAACCTCCCCTCCAACAAGGAAAGGGAGGCAAGAAGAACCTCAAACTGTCCAGATGAAAGTTCTCTCATGGAATGTGAGAGGACTGAACGGAGCAGCCAAACGGAGGTTAGTGGCTGATCTCCGAAAGAGGACCAACCCCTCCATCCTAATTTTGCAAGAGACCAAGACCGATGCTATCTCCTCTGATAAAGCTGCTAAGGCCATTTGGGCCAAGGCAAAATTTATTTCCAGTCCTGCAGTGGGAACAACGGGCGGTCTCATGGTTCTTTGGGATCCAGAGAGTGTCGAGGGTAGCTTGCTATCAACCTCCAATAGGATTATCAACGTGTTGTTCCATTCCAAAACCATCAATTTTTCCTGGATTCTGTCCAATGTTTATGCTTCGAATTCTGCCACGGAGAGAGCAGAAATGTGGAAAGCTATTTCCCAGATGAGGGAAAATTTTAGTAATTTTCCCTGGGTCTTAGGGGGAGATTTCAACTGTCCTCTTCACCCATCTGAAAATAAAGGAGGCTCCGACCATTCCAGCCGCAGCCTGGAGGACTTCAGAGATTTTGTCTCTACTAACAGCTTGCTTGACATCGAACTCAAAGGGGCATCTTTCACATGGAGCAACAGGAGGATCGGGAGCAGCCTTATTCAAGTCAAGCTCGACAGATTTTTCATATCCCAAGAAGCTATTCCCATCCTTGGTGGTGCAACTCTCTCGACCCTACCAAGGATTGGTTCTGATCACAACCCTATTTTTCTGGAGATGAACGACGGGCCTACCTTTAAGACCCCCTTCAGATTTGAATCCATGTGGACTTCTCATAAAGACTTCAAAGGATTGGTTTCAACGTGGTGGCAACAGGAGGTGGGAGGATCCGCTTCAAAGAGAGTGGCTATAAAACTCAAGATGGTCAAAGAGAAGTTGAAAATATGGAATAAAGAGGTTTTCGGCAACATTTTCGAGTCCAAAAGGTCCATCTCGGAGAACCTAAAAATTTTGGAGGAGAGAATGGAGCTCGAAGGTTACACCGAGGCCCTCAGGGAGGAAGAACGAAGCCTCTTGGTGGACTTCCATTCTATTCTTGCAAGGGAGGAAACCTTCTGGCGCCAGAAATCTAGAGACCTTTGGTTGAAGAATGGAGACTCCAACACGAGGTTCTTCCACGCGTCAACCATGAGGCACAGAGGGGCCAACAAGATCAGGGAAGTGTCTTGCAAGGATGGGCACGTAACAAGGGAGATAGAGGAAATCAGAAATGAAGCGGTTGACTTTTTTTAGGACTTGCTTGGCGTTCCTCCCGACAGTGACCTCCAGGTCCAGAAATCTTTGCTTGCCAACTTTTCGACTAAAGTCCCCCATGAGGTAAGCATCAAGCTACTGGAACCTTTTTCCCCATTCGATATTAAAGAAGCTTTGTTCTCCATGCAACCAGACAAGGCCCCTGGCCCTGATGGTTTTCCCCCCATTTTTTTCAAGTCATGTGGGATGTTGTGGGTTCGGATGTGTGCGAAGCTATTCGGGATATTCAAGCTTCCAGATCCATTCACCCGAAACTCAATTCCACCTTTCTTGCTCTCATTCCTAAGTCTCCCACCTGCAAAAGCTTCTCTGATTACCGGCCCATCAGCCTGTGCAATATTTTTTACAAGATCCTCACCAAGTCTATAGCCAACAGACTGAGGCCCGTTCTCCCTCTCCTGATTGATCCTTGCCAGGGTAGCACTGTTAAAGGCAGAAACATTCTTGATGGTGTCATCACTGTCCATGAAACTCTTCACTCTGCTTACCGCTCCAAGAATGCTGCACTCTTTCTAAAGCTAGACATGAACAAAGCCTTTGACAGAGTTGATAGAAGGTTCTTGTGTGCAGTTCTCCTCAAGTTCGGCTTCCATCCTCACTGGATCGACCTTGTCTGTAGCTGCATATCCACTCCCTTCTTCTCCGTCCTGATCAACGGGTCCCCTGCTGGGTATTTCCAAAGCGCCAGAGGCCTCAGACAAGGCGACCCTTTGTCACCCATCCTCTTCATCCTCCTGGCAGAGGTTCTGAGCTGGTCTTTGAAAGAGGCTCTTCGTCAAAACAAGATTTTTGGCATTCTGCCCACTACTAGAGTTGAACCCATCACTCACCAGCAATTCATGGATGACACCCTCATCTCCACTGGGGCATCTGTTGCCCAAGCCAAATCCCTCAAGCGGATCCTCTCCCGTTATGAGCAGGCTGCCAGACAAAAGGTCAATTATATTAAGAGCAAAATCTACTTTATTAACACTCCCCTGAAGGCAACTCCGGATTGCCAAAATTTTAGAGTGCACCATTGACTCCCTGCCTACTTCTTATCTGGGGTTGCCCTTGTCTTGCAATGGCCGTGTTAGCAGAAGTATGTGGAACATGATCCTGGAACGCCTTCACAAGAAACTAGGCACTTGGAAAGGCAAACTCCTGTCACAAGCCGGGAAAGCCACCCTTACCAAAGCTTGTCTTCAGGGGATCCCAACTTACTTTATGTCTGTGTTCATGCTTCCAGTTTCTGTCCACTCCAAAATTGAGAAGATCCAGAGGACCTTTCTGTGGTCTGGCAATGAAGAAAAATTTAGAATCCCTCTCGTTGCCTGGGATAAGGTTTGCTCACGGAAAGACCAAGGCGGCATGGGGATGAGGAGATCAGGGCTTATGAACACAGCTTTGATCGCTAAGCATGCATGGAGGATCCTAACAAATGACCCGGTTGAGTGGGTCAAGCTGGTCAAAAGGAAATATCTAGGCTCCAATTCTTTCCTCGAAGCTGGGGCTCCCTCCGAAGCGTCGGATTTTTGGAAATCTGTGCTCCAAGCCCGTCATTTGATCAGCTTGGGAGCCCGCTGGATTTTGGGTGATGGCAATTTCATCCTCTTTTGGAAGGATAGGTGGGCTTCTGAAGAGGCCCTTGGTTTGAGGGCGGACCTTGCTGGCCTGAGAGCTCAGACCGACCCAAATTCCCAACTCAAGGTGGTGGATTTCATAGACCGGAGTACCCTTCCCCCTCGATGGAAGCTACCAGTCATGGACGGGTTTAATAATGAAGTGACCTTTCTGTCAAACATCCTCCAATCGGTTTTAATCCCATCTGTTAGGAGGACTGACATAATCATTTGGTGAGGCACGGAGGATGGTCTTTTCTCTGTCAAATCTGCCTATGATTTTCTAACTAGCGAGACTACCCTGGATTATCGGTGGAAAGTTGTTTGGAGGAAAGGGGTCATCCCTAAAGTGAATTTCTTTGCTTGGATTGCTTTCCACAACAAAGCTTTAACCATTGACAACCTTCACAAGAGGGGCTTTGCCTTCCCCAATAGGTGCTATATGTGCTTAGCTGAGTGCGAGACGATGGATCATTTATTCCTGCACTGCCCCTTTTCCCACTCGGTCCTCAGCATTGTCCTATCCTCCTTCCAAATCCTCTGGTGCTCTCCCCGTTCCCTCAGAGATGCTTTCCATCAATGGCCCAATCCTTTCAAGAATCCTAAACTCCGCTTCCTTCTTGAGGCCTCCTTCCACCACTCCATCTGGCAAATCTGGTTAGAAAGGAATGCCAGAGTCTTTGGCAGAGCCCCAAAAGTGCCTCCTTGTGTCGCTCAAAGGGCCTTATCCTACGCCATCGAGAACTCTAAAGCTATTCCCAGTCCCCGTCCCCACCTTTCGAGCGAAGAAGTGATTTTCAAAAGGATGGATCTCTGCCCGTCTTCGAAAGCTGTTACAGGTCCCTGTCGAAGAAGTGTCATTTGGACCAAGCCCCCCGGGGGGTGGATTAAATTGAATTTTGACGGAGCGGCAAAGGGTAATCCTGGGCCCGCTGGATCAGGTGGAGTTGTTAGAGATCATGATGGGAACCTTGTGGTGGCCTACTGTGAAGAGTTGGGCTCCCAGACGAATCACTATGCCGAAGCCAGAGGCGTCCTGAGAGGAATCCAGATCCTCTCAGAGGATCCTCGACCTCTAATAATTGAAGGAGATTCGCTCAACATCATGAACTACCTTCTAGGCACCAAAGACCCATCCTGGAGGGTCTTTAACATCGTTCTTGAGGCAAGAATGCTCCTTTCCCAACGTGGCAGGTGGAAAGCGGGTCATATCCTCAGAGAAGGCAATCGCGTGGCAGACCATATGGCCAACAAAGGGCTCGCGACCACGTGTCCGGTCGTGTGGCGATCTCGCTTCCCATCCGAGGTGGAAAGGTTAGCCAGAGCGGATATCCCTTCATGATGTTTTCTCCATGCAGATTTCGGAAGGTCCTTCCCGATGAGTATCGGGTTGGGGTGGCAGCTCTATCCAATCCCCTGTGCGATAGCGCCCGCACGAGTCACGCGAAGTGCAGTCCTTTCTCCAAAGCTTGTTGCTTTCAAGGTTCCAAGGCGCACCAGACTTGGTGCCCTGGTGGTCATCAGCGCACCCCTCTCCACCAAGGCGGTCTAGCTATTTTTTCTCGCACTTTACAGTTTCCCCTTTTGTTCGGTGATGGAAGTTCAAAGTACCCCTTCCCAATGGTGTCCACGCATGGCTGGGACAATGGCGAAGTGTGGGAATGTTTGGGCTTGGATCACGCCAAATCCTTGCCTCGGATTTGGCATGCTCTCTTCAGTCCTTCTTTTGTTCGGTGCCTCTATCGGACTGTCTCCCATGCATGGAAGGATGACGGAGGCTTTATGGCTAGGCGTATGGAGAGGCAACGTGGCACCTTCAGGCTGAGGATGGGCGAGCTCGTGATCTGCGTGCCACCTTCCCTATTTGGCCCTAGGCTTGCGGTGCTGGCTCCGGGTCGATCGTGGGTGGCGGCTCACGGTCAGGTCTATCCTCCCCCTTCCTTCTTATTTATTTTGGTGATTTGTTCCAACCTCTATCTCTGGAGCATTCTACAGGTAGTTTTAACCATGGTTGTTCCCTTCATCGAGCCCTCTACTCTTTCCCTTTGTGATGAGGCGTGAATGTTTATGAAAGCCAAGAAGTTGTTGCCCTTTCTAGAAAAGTTTGTTGGTCCCGACCAGGAAATCACGCAGGGCTTCATTGATACTTGGACCCAGGGCGATGTGGTCGTAAAAGGGATTAATATTCGTGTGTCTATTGATTTCATGGTGGTGGTCTCTGGTCTGCCTTCCCTTGGGCGGATCATCAGAAGAGATAGCCACAATTGGGCCGAGGAGCTGGAGCAGTTCCCTGATAAAGGGAAAAACCTCGGATGGGACAAGTCGTGCCTCCTCCGGTCAGCCCTCCCTGAACCATACAGGTCCGCCATGATTCCCATCATGCAATATATAACTTGTGATGATCCCGAGAAGCCACTCCGTAGCTTCCACATTAGTTTTTACAATCACCTCCGTGATGCCAAGCAAGTGAGCTTTCCTGATTACCTAACGTATTCCCTTGCCCTTGCCATTGAGAAGAGTAGGAAATCGTCATCCCCACCCACCCATCAAGGCCTCATGGCAGTCATTTACAGGCATGCCCTGGCCATGCGCCCTCCTCCTCAGGTTGTCAATCCGTTAAATTCCCAGGCCCCTGGCAATGTGTCCTCCCCTACGGAGGGCCAAGCTTCCAGTCCCTTCAGAACTAGCCCTCCCAGCACTGACAGGCCTTCCCCTTACAACAACACCTTTCGAACTCGGCCAAAACGGAGCATTGGCGGTAAGTCCTCCACCCTCGACAGATCCTCCCAGCGCCTGAAGAAAATCAGAAAGGAGGAGAAGGACGTCCTCCCGCAGCAGATTCCGTCGGACACTGAGAGTGACAGGGAGATCCCTCCTGATAAATCCCTCCTGGGCCTGGCATCTACCATTCTCACTTCTGTCAACTCCATGATTAAAATTCTGAAGCAGACCCAGAAGCGTCAGAACTCGGAGGATCAGGAGGATCCGCAGTAGCTATTTTTGTCTGGTGATTGGCTATTTTGCTTTTGCTCTCCAATGTTTCAGTTTCTTCGGCTATTACATTTCGTTACCTCGGTTAATTTTTGGTTTGGTTTCTGGTTAATCAGGCATAAATGCCTTTTCTGTAGCCTCCGGGCAATTAGTCTAGGTTTTGCTATCTCTGCAATCAGGCTTATATATCCAGCCAGGAGGCATGATGCATCATTAGAAGTAAGGCTGATTTTGTACATAAGGTTTTGGGATCCTCTATAAAAACCCACTGTTAATCTACTAAATTTACCAAAAAAAAAAAATGTTCCAACAAAAACATTACATCCCATTTCTATATAAAAAAAACATTTTATAAATAATTTACCTTATAAATAAATAAACTATTCATTCATATATATATATATAATAAAATTAATACATATATAATTATTCTCTAAAAAAAAAATTATTTTAAATATCTAAATATATATTTAAATAAAAAAATATTCAGCAAATAATTTTTTTGGACATTTTTTTTTTGGTACGCACACATCCATCTATTTGTCACGACTCACACACCCACAACTAGATTGGAACCTGAGACCATCCGATGAACTTTTGCTGCAGCCCCAAGCCTTCACCACTCTACCACCCACCCAGTGAGACTTTATTTTGGACATTTAGAAAAGGATATGTCCAAAAAATTATTTTAAATATCTAAATATATTTTTAAATAAAAAAACAAGTTATATTCAGCAAATAATGTTTTTTTTATTTATTGATTTTTTCGTATGGAGAACATGTGCTTATATTGAGAGGGGGGGTGAATAGTATACCATAAAAAATTTTCCCAAATAGAAGCATCAACATTAATAGAACAATAAACATTACACAAAGCATCACACACATGAGAGACATCATTTTTAATGTGGTTCACCCAATGTGGGCTACCTCCACAGAAAATTATTTCTTCTAAATATTTCTCAAATAACATTTTGGGCATCATTCCCAATTATAATGTTTATGGACCTCTGTAAAAAGGAGATGTTGATCCTGTAATCTCAAGTTTGTGGATCTCTTCCATAGGAGAACTCTTTCCCCTTCTACTCTGGTTAGTGATCTTCTAGAATAATTTATCTCTCTACTGCACTTGACTGGTGGATCTCTCTCCACTTGAATACTCCTCACTCAAAAGATCTATCTTCAATTATCCTGGCTGCTGGATCTCTCTCCATTGAGACTTTGTCCTCTATACTATGTCACCTCCAAACCTCTATCAATAGGTTCACTCAGAACATTCTCAAATATGCTCAACAGGTCCACTCAAAACCTACTCAAATCTGCTCAATAGGTCCAATCATAACCTGCTCAAATCTGCTCAATAGGACCACTCAGAACCTTCTCAAATCTGCTCAATAGGTCCACTCAGAACCTTCTCAAATATGCTCAACAAGCTCACTCATAAATTGTCCAAATATTCTCAACAAGATCACTCAGAACTTGTCCAAATATGCTCAATAAGTCCTCTCTAGGACTTGCTCAAATCTGCATAGCAAGCTTACACAAAACCATTCCACAAGCCTTCTCAAAGACTTGCTCAAATCTGCTTAACAAGTCCACGCAAAACTTATCCAATCTCATAGAAACATAAAGAGAATTGTTAGAGACTCAATATGTTCTACACTCAATGCTCAACCACTTTCTCAACTCAATCTCATAGAAGCATAAAGAGAATTATTAGAGACTCAATATGTTCTATACTTAATTCCCAATCTCAACTCAAATCAATCTCATAGAAGCATAAAGAGAATTGTTAGAGACTCAATATGTTCTATACTCAAATGCTCAATCACTTTCTCAACTCAATCTCATAGAAGCATAAAGATAATTGTTAGAGACTCAATATTTTCTATACTTGAATCTCAATCTCAACTCAAATCAGAATAGAGAATAGTTTGTTTCATGGAACTTGAACAACCACATGCATCCACTTGACTAGGATCAATCAACTCAACTCAACCAATCACCTCAATGAACAACCCTTTCTCATAAACCCTAGTCCAAGCATGTATCAACCAACTCAAAATATTTCCAACAATGCTCAACAAAAAATCTCACATAACAATGATACTCATGTTCTTTTCTAACTCAAGTTAAAGTTCTTTGCATAACCAATTTACTTCAACAATAATGCTCATAAAACAAGGTTTAATCACAACACTCAATCCAGAAAACCTTGAAGTATTAAACCAACCACTTTCAAAAAGGAAACCACAATCAATCCTTTTCTCTCCAATGATATTTTCAGAAATCAATCACCCAAACTAGTCAATTGAGAATATTGCCCATACCTTTTTGATGCCAAGTAGTTGTTCACAAAATCTGTCAAACTCAACATACTTTCAAATATTTCCCTATCAACCACAAGAAGGTTAGAGGACTTGAGTAATATCACAACAATAAAAATAATATCCCAATAACACCTTATTACTCCCACTCAATAAAATTCACCATGTCCTCTCACGGAAGAAATAATCCCCTTTGAAAAAGAATAAATCAAACTCACTTTTGAACCCCTTTTACAAAACCAAAAATATCTCTTTATACACACACCTTATTTCTCCTTCTAAGCAAGTTAATCAAATAGCCTTTGAAAAATGCTTTTCAACGATATATAATATGCTACCCTTCCAAAAATAAAACCTTAAAAAATTTATCAATTTTCTAGAGCATATCATAACCCTTATTTCTTGTTAAGGCTATTCAACAAAAAATAAAACATAAAAAATTAGCTTACACCAAGCCTTCACCACTGTACCACCCACCCAGTGGGACTTTCTTTTGGACATTTAAAAAAGGATATGTTAGGCTGTATTCAGTTCATAGTCGTTCCTTGCACCTTAAAAAAGGGTAAGTTAGGCTGTATTTAGTAAGAATTTTTTACTTGCACATTAATAAAAAGTTTGGTTTTTCAATAATCTTCACCTGTATATAGAAAAAGAGTAGGTTAAACTGTCAATCATTTTTACTTATACAATAGATGATTTTAATAATTTTATTTGCATATAATAAAAGGTATAGTAGGTTATACTCAGTCAATAATCTTTAATAATTCTTACTTGTACATAAAAGAAAAGAGTTGTTTTGGCTGAGAGTAGGTTTAGGATTATCCCACTTATACATTAACAAAATAGAATAGACTTAACTCAGTCAACATATAGGTAATTTTAATAATTTTATTTACATATAGAAAGTAGAGTAGGTTATACTCAGTTAACAAAATAGAATAGACTTAACTCAGTCAACATATAGGTAATTTTAATAATTTTATTTACATATAAAAAGTAGAGTAGGTTATACTCGGCCAATAATCTTTACTAATTCTTGTACATATAGAAAAGAGTTGTTTTGGCTGAGAGCAGGTTTATGGTTATCCCACATAGACTATACTCAGTCAACGCACAGTCTCAGCGGGACCAGCGCCCATGCACAGTTGTTCACAGCAATGCAATACTTAAAAGAAAACTATTTTAAGAACATACCGACTCCGTTTGACTCATTAGGGCGGCCCCTAATATTTTAATGAACGTCATAAGTGGGTGCTGGTTATTAAAATTAGAATAGACTGAATGTCAGAACCTTCCAAGTGGTTTCCTGTGTTCTCTGTCGAATGGGTGCAAATTTTTAAAAGCACCAAGTTGTGACGTTCATTAAAGGAAGCCACTTGGAGGGTTCAGACATTCAGCCTACTCATTTTTTCTGCTTTGCCTCTTTAGATTTCCAGTGCAATATCAATCCTTCCGTTTGGATCTCTCAAGAAGGGAGATCGAAAATTGGAAATATTTGCTCAGTTGGAGAAGAAGTGATTTCACTCTCTGTTTCTTCGTTAAAGATAATTCTTTGTTTAATTTATACATAAGAGTGCCACAGGTTCCAAAAGCCATGGCTAAGCCGACAAAGCAAGACTTCGTCAAGCGCTTTAAAGAAGAAAAAGATAAGTGGGGCGGCATTGATGCTGTAATCAATTATTTAAGCCAACTCCTGGAGGTCAGTGTGAACTCCGCGATCAAAGTAGAGTTAAGTAGTTTTTCACGTGTCATAAGAGGTTACAGGTTATATGGATGATATGAGTTTGACAGAGTGTACCGGGTTCTTGAAAGAGTCGGGTGCCATTTAGTTTGTACTGAATGCTTTTTGCCAACTTTTGTACGACAGTGTACGAGATGATAATGCTGCTTATTGTTTTTTTGCAGGCTAAACAAAAAGAAAAGGCGCCCCCCAGCTTGAATTCCTGGGAATCCCTCATAAGCAGCGGATGTACGTTTCTTGAAGTTGTTAACAAAAACACGGAGAATATTAGTGACAAGGTAATTAAGTGAAACCTTTTTATCAATATTTGACATGACTTTGATAGTTAGACGTAATATGAATTTGCAACTGTTGATTTACAGGATGACCTTCTCGGCTCTGCTGAAGTAGGAAAGGTTATATCGGAGATACTTAAAGGTGTGGGAAAGCTTCATTTGACTTTGGGTGCCCTGACCGTAGTAGGATATGTGCTACACAATATTGACCAAAGGATCCGTTACCAAAAGGCATGTTTAGAACTTTTAGGTTACATGATTGATGTGGCAAAACATGTTAAAGATTTAGCCAGTCAAAATTTATCTCAAGAAAAACTGGACAAGGCTATGCTTATAATCATTCGAGGATCTGTGATATGTGCCTCCCAACTACAGTCTGAAGGATTCTTGAACTTTAAAATTTTCTTCAGGTTAGAATATAAAAGTATAACTATTAAAGCTTTTTCTATTCATGCTTTTGTTATTAAGTTAAAATCGCTACCTCTTTTTTAAGAAGAAACACCATATTAATGTTATTATTTCATAATATTGCAGAGCATCCGTGAACGCTCGGTTGTTGAAGACTGTCCGACGTGACATTAATGGACTTTATCATGATCTTACTTTGGCAGCTGTGATAGCTGTACGGGCAGAACAAACTCTTCGTCTTACTGCCCCACCAATTTTTCCAAAATCGGCAGGTACTTATCTTTCCAATTGATTTGATATACATTATCAGTAACAATAACAATAAATGAATAGTTCGTGCTTCTGTTGAACGTCTGATAGATTTGCTAGGATAGCAATACATATCCTCCCTTGCAACTCTCTTAATATTCTAGTTAGCAATAAAACTCGTAATTAGACAAACGTTTTTTATCTTTATTTTATTTGGACAATTTGGGAAAATTGGTGATAAAATTTCAGCCGAAAATTTTGAAAAAATAATTTAATTTTAAAAAACATTTAATACAAATATTGGAGATCCGTTTTATTTTCTATTATATTTTAGTTCAATTCTTAATCACCAAAACCATTAAAATAAAATATATAAAATATTTTAATAAATTATATATTTTTCCTGAATTTTCTAAATATTTTAATTGTTTCCTAATTTTACTAAATTCTTCACAATTGTTTTTTTATGAATCTAATTCTCATAACTAAATCTAAAAGTAACTAAAATTTAAGGAATTTTCTATCACCCTTTGCATAGCTAACTACAATAGTTAGTAGCTAACTACAATAGTTAGTACTATTTGAAAACAACCTCAATTTATCCAACCCCAGATAGATCTTTAGTCTCATGCACTTTGATGGCATGGTTGCACTTGCAGTAGTGTGTCTCTCTCTAAAATATTTTGACTTGTTTAGGTGCACTTTGGAGACGAAACCTACATTCTAAACATTATACCTGTTTTCTTGTTTTGATTTACTAATTATTTTGTTTAGCAATTCTTGAAGTAGATGTCGCCCATGTATTTAATTGGTCGCTTTGGACTTAACTGTTCAAGCCCGACATGATTTTTATTTTTTGCTGCTCAAAAGGATACTTCTGCTCACTTTTACCGGTAGCCCTCAAAAGAATGTGAATCTGTCTTCTCTTAGCTATTAGCCTTTTCAGAGACAGCTGGAGATGTATAACTTAAACAAGTATAACAATAAAAAATTTAAAATCTAAAATTTAAAGAATAAAATTAAACACCATTAGAAGTTAGTGACCTTATAAATAGCTTTGGTATGAATTATAACAAGTACCATCTAGGTTTTAATTGTGCAGTGCAAAGCCATATTAAACTTTCACTAAATTTCTACGGTATTTTCTTTTCTCTTAACAGTGGGGAACGAGGAGATCGAAAAGCGAAGGAAGGAAGTAGAGCAGTTGCTGGACATGACAAAAGAAGGGCCTCTGTCTGTTGTGATACATGGTGATGGTGATGGTGGGAGAATTGACAAGTCTACACTGGCAAATGCTGTTGGCGCCCGTCTAGATCTTAAGGATTTCCGTTACACCAGGATTGAAAACGCTGACAATGTCAATTTGAAAACTCTCCAAGAGCAGATTTTCCGAAGCGCCTTCCCAGATTATATGTCTGGGAGAACATTAAATGTCGCCAATTGCCGAGCTGGTCGCTATCATCTAGACAAAGCTATTAAGGAGGCAAAACCTCCAGTATTTATTTTCATTGACAAGGTTTTAAACGAAAAATTTCTTTCAGTTCTACTGCCAGATAACTTGAGCGAACTGCATCCCCGCAGCAGAATCCTGTTAACGGCTAGCAACTTAAGTGAGACAAATTGGCTCGGGAAAAGGCTTTTACAGAAGCAATATCCTGTCACGAGTATGAGTCCCAAGGATGGAACAAAAATTCTGTGCAATGACCCCAATAAACTTGTGGACATAAAAAATGAAGTGGAAAGGATTTTGCATATTTGTGGTGGAAATCCTCCTGCTCTGAAAATTATTGCTGCTTATTTGCAGAAGAAGGGATATACAGCTGAGAATTGTAACCTCGTACTGAGAGCTCTGCAGGAAAGAAGACAAATACAGGAACGAGATCTGAGCGACCGTCTTGTACATTTTGTATACGAGGGATTGGAACCTTCTATTCAACAAGCCTTTTTAGACATTTGTTGCTTCTTCTCCAATGGCGAGTTCCATCTTAGGTGGGTGAAGTACATTGTGGGGGAAAAGGAGGTTGAAGCCCTTAAAGAGGCTGCATTGATCTCATCAGTGCCATACGTTGATTCCTTCGATTCTCTCAGAGGGATTGAGTACGGGGAGGAGGTTCTGAAAGTGAACGACGTCATCCGAAATAAAGGGGAAAGAATGGCTGAAGGCACACGATTGATGAATGTGACGGATTCTAAAGAATTCTTTGAAGCTGTAAAACATCCGCTATATTTCACCCAAATTCTTTCTCTCTCTCTCCTTAATTGATTATATAATTTTTATTATATTATAATATAATTTATATATAATTATATACACATATATATTATTCGATAAGATATAATTTTTTTTTAATTTAACCGAATAAACTCCATTTAATTTTCACGCAAAATCTTATTATATATTCGGAGAAGAGTTATCTATCCTACCCATTTTTAACACCTGCTGCTTTTCCAGGGGAACCCAAGCATCGAAGGAGTTTTGTTTTATCACGATGATAAATCAGAATACAGTTTAGGAGAAAAGGAGCTGGAGCGCATGCCCAAGTCATTGAGAGTTCTCGGTTTAGGAGACCACATGAGCGTCAAAGTTCCTAGCACGGAGCCATTCGAAGAGTTGAGACATCTCGCAATAGGCGGAGATATTCCGCACTTACCCATGGAGTTCACGTGGCTTAAAAGCCTGACTGTCTACTCTGGTCCAATATTCATAGAAGGCTTTCCAATAAATAAGGCAAGTCCATTTCGTGAGATTTTTTATACTTTTGTAGTGGGGAAAAATGACTGACATGGAAATTGAAATTAAAATGTGCGTGCAGTTCCCAAACAATTTAAGGTGGTTGAGAGCCAAAGCACGATCTGCTCCAACTTCTAAAGAGCCAGATCCTATCCAAGCCGGTCCAGATTCTTTGTTGGAGGAATTAAATTTATCAGAATTGAAAAACAAGGGCAGATTATTGAAGGGGATTGAAGGATTTACCAAATTGAAGATTTTGTCTTTGAGTGGATGGGACAAAATGAAGAAGGTGCCCACCCAACTGCAGAAACTGCCTTCGTTGAAGAAGTTGAATATGCAAAGCTGGAATTCGTTAAAGAGTCTGACAGAAGAATCTTTTTCACAAACCAGCACTCTAACACATTTGGACTTACGTTCTTGCGGGGAACTGAAAGAAGTCTGTTTTGACTTTGGAAAACTTAAAAACCTAGAGTTCTTAGGTTTAGGAAATTGTGAGAAGCTGAGCACAGTCCAGTTTACTTTTGGGGAACCCACAGCCCTCACATTCTTGGATATGTCGGGTTGTAAAGCACTCAAAAAATTGCCAGATAACTTTGGGGAACTCAAAACTCTAAGAAATCTGAATTTGAGCCAGTGTGTTCAGCTCAAACAATTGCCATCGAGCTTTGGAAATCTTAAATCCTTAAAGGAGCTGGATTTGAGTAATTGTTCTGGGTTGAAGAAGCAACTGTCTACTCGGTTTGGTGAGCTCCAAAAGGGTGGAAAGTTGAAAATTGTCTACAATGTTTAAGTATTAGTTATTTTTAAAGTTGGACCTTTCATTATTGAAGGAGCTACTGTCTACTAGGTTTGTTCAGCTCCAACAGGGTAGAAAGTTGAAAATTGTCTACAATGTTTAAGTATTAGTTATTTTTAAAGTTGGACCTTTCATTATTCATCTCTCTTATATACTTTCACTTGCGGTTTCATACTTACACTTATCTTAACAAACTACTTTTTAATGGATTGTATTGTATTTTACAATGTTTTGAGTTAAATTATATATTTTATTATAAATAATTTATTATAATATTTTATATTAATAAAATATAATAATTTTAAATTAAATTATTATAGATTTTAGCTAAAAAGTGTTAATCAATGTATATGTATATTGACTCACTTCTCATAAAAAAATGTGAGTTGGTCAAGACGTGCTTGTCTAGCAGTGTCATCATCTTTGAATTCCTACAAATAAATTTACAAGGGATCTCGAGATCAAGTGGTATGATTGCTTCTACTCCACAGACTAATGAAAATGGTGTTGCCCCTGTAGACATGTGTATGATTATTCCAAAAGCCCATAATACTAAGGGCATTTGTATATGCTAATATCTATGATTTTTTTCAACAAGTTTCTTGAGAATATCAATTAAAGTCTTGTTGGAAGCTTCATCTTGTCTATTTACTTGGGGGTAATAAGGAGTCGAGAAACTATGTTGAATGTTATATTTATCGCAAAGTGCTCGAACATCCTTGTTCTTGAAAGACTTTCCATTGTCTAAAATGATTTTCGAGGGTATACCAAAATGAAAATTATGTGATTAAATATAAACTTCAAAAATCTAGATCCTATTGTACTGGTTAGAGGAATTGCCTCAACCCACTTTGTGAAGTATTCAATGGATGCGATGATGAATGTCTGTTATCTCAAGGAAGGAGGTGAAATTTTACCAATTAGATCTAGACCCCATTGTGAAAAGGGCCAAAGGCTTTGAATAGGTTGTAAATATTGTGATCGTACATAAGTTAAATCAGCATGTTCTTCATATTTCTTGCAATGTTTAACATAAGTGCAACAATCATTTTCTATTGTGGTCCAATAATAACCCATTCATAAAATACGCTTTACAATGGCCATTCCACTAAAATTACCACCACAAGTACCATCATGGGATTCAGTTATGGCTCTTTGTGCCTCACTAGACTTGAGACAACATAGGAGGACTCCATCATAATCGTGTTTATACAACACATCCCCCAAGAGAACGAAACGAGCTACCTTTTTTTTGAATGTGCACTTGGAAGTTTGAGACATATCATATGGGAGTGTTCCAAATTGGAGGAATGCTATTATTTGGCTTAACCAAGGCTCATATGGATCTGACTAAATAAAGAACACATCCTTTTCATCCTTAAACTCAGCACAGATAATTGTAGATTTAGAGACCACTGAAATGATAAGGGGTTGCACCTCACCAAAGGAGTATTTTGGAATCAATGATCAAAGGGAGGCCATCACATATTTAAATCTATTAGTCGAACATGGTAAACTATTGATTTCATACCAATCAAACTTGGAGAGAAATTTCATTGCTACTGCATGATAAAGCTTAATGATAGGTTATTTGCATTGGTATTCTCCATTTATTTGCTTGATGATAAGTTGAGAATAACCAAATATCCTAATACGCTTAATGCTCATAGCTATGGCTAACTAAAGATCTATGATTAAGGCTTCATACTCTGTAGTGTTGTTTATGCATTGAAAGTTGAGTTTGAATGATAAGGGGATAGATACACCTTGTGGTGTATGAAACATAACTCCTACACCTTGACCTTTCATGCACTTAAATCCATCAAATAATATTGTGATATTGACATCTTCCTCCAAAATGACATCTTCTTCTTGCTCAGTGACAGCAAATACTGAATCATCTGAGAGCTCAATAATCAATGGATTATCACTAGGGAGTGGAGCTTCCATAAGTTTATCGACTATTACCTGACCTTTAATGAACATTTGGATAATGAATTCCAAGTAGAACTCAATAAGAATAATTATCCATTTAGCAATGCGGGTGTTGTTGTAAGTGCGAGATAAATGCGGAGGATTTTCTCTAGCTATGACATAAGTTGTGTGGCTAAGCATGTAATGTCGAAGTTTTTTAGTGGTAAAAACCACTACTAAGCATAGTTTTTCTATATAAGCGTATCTGGTTTCATAGCTTACCAATGTTCGACTAATGTAATAGATAATTTTCTCTTTATTTTTTTCATTATTTTGTGCAAGCATTGTCCCTAATACAAAGTCCGTTGTTGAGACATAAAGATAAAATGGGACCCCCAAATGAGGAGGAGCTAATACTGGCAGAGAAGCTAGGTATTGCTTAATGTTATAAAAGGCTTTTTGACATTCATCTATCTAATAGAATGGTACCCCATTTTGTAGTAGGTGATTGAATGACCTACATTTTTTAAAAAGTTACAAAATAAAATGATGGATTGATTGGACATTTCCTTGTAAACTACGCAATTCCTTTAAGTTAGTTGGGGGAGACATCTCCATTATAGCCTTGACCTTTTTAGGGTCCACCTCAATGCCTCTTTTGGAGAAAATAAATCCTAGAAGTTTGCTAGAGGTAACACCAAAGACACATTTCTTGGGGTTAAACCTTACATTATGCTCTAGGAGTCGATCAAAAACTTTCTCCACTACACCAATGTGTTCTTGTCGAGTTTTGAATTTAGCCAAAAGATCATCCTCATAGTCTTTGATAATATTATGCATATAGTCATGGAATATGTATGTCATGGCACATTGATAAGTGGCACCTACATTTTGTAGGCCAAAGGGCATCACCTTGTAACAAAAGGTTCCCCAAGATGTAGTGAATGTTGTTTTGTGTTGGTCATCAGGATTTATTCGGATTTGGTTGTATCCTAAAAAATCGTCCATGAGTGAAAGCATTTCATGGCTAGTGTAGGGATCGACAAGAGTATCAATATTTAGGAGAGGGAAGTCATCCTTAGGACACACTTTGCTAAGATATCAAAATTTAGTGTAAACGTGTATCACCCCTTTAGGCTTGTGAATGGGTACCGTGTTTGAAAACCACTCAAAATAGTCGATAGGAACTATAAAGTTCACATATAAGAGTTTTTGAAGCCTTATTTTTACCAAGAGGACCACGGTAGGATGCATTCTTCTAAGTTTCTATTTGAATGGCTTAGCATCAGGCTGTAAGGTGAGATTATGGACAACAAAAATAGGGTCAAGACCGGGCATGTCCTTGTAGGACCATGTAAATATACCCTTCTTCCTATAAAGGAGAGTAATAAATTGGTCTTGTTCATTGGGTGATAAAATATTTCCAAGATTGACAATGGGTACCATGTTTGAAATCCACTTATGATAGTCGATAGGAAATATGAAGTTCACGTATAAGAATTTTTGAAGCTTTGTTTTTACAAAGAGGGCCACAGTAGTATGCATTCTCCTAAGTTTATGTTTGACCGACTTAGCATCACATTGTAAGGCAAGATTATGGGTAACCAAACTAGGGTCAAGATCGTGCATGTCCTTGTAGGACCATGCAAATATGCCCTTATTCCTCTTGAGGATATCAATAAATTGCTCTTGTTCATTGGGTGATAAAATATTTCCAAGCTTGAAAATTTAGGGATTGTCTTGTCTAAACTAAGATCCACATCGTTAATATATTAAATAGACATGTGGGAACCTTCCTCAAGTTTATGGGGTGTAGGAATCATATGAATGTCATCTAAGATATCATAAAACTCTTTTGGCTTATCTTCATCTATATTTTCTTAAAAAACCTTGGGATCCAAAGGTGAAGATGAAGGTGAAGGAGGAGGGGTTGGAGGAATGTAGTTGGTAGATGCCCTCAATAATTCCTCAGACAAGACAAATTTGGAAAAGGATGGAGGTGAGGAAATTTGGTCCATATCGATAAGGCTTATGTCAATTAGAATTGGTTTAGCCAGATTGTATGGATTACGGAGTGGGGTAAATAAATCAACATGATTCATGTTGACCTATGGGCAAGGTGAATGAGTTTGTATAGACTGGATGGAACCTAAGAACCAATGATAAAGGCTTGGTTAACTTGAACTGAAGCAAGCAATACAAAATACATTTTACTAAATTATATATTTACATATGCAATGCAAAGAAAGAAAATGTTTTTTTTGACTTTTTATTGATTTTTTTTGCATGGAGAACATGTGCTTATACTGAGAGGGGGGGTGAATAGTATACCATAAATTTTTTTTCCAAATAGTAGCAGCAACATTAATAGAACAATAAACATTACACAAAGCATCACACACATGAGAGACATCATTTTTAACGTGGTTCACCCAATGTGGGCTACCTCCACAGAAAATTATTTCTTCTAAATATTTCTCAAATAACATTTTGGGCATCATTCCCAATTATAATGTTTATGGACCTCTGTAAAAAGGAGATGTTGATCCTGTAATCTCAAGTTTGTGGATCTCTTCCATAAGAGAACTCTTTCCCCTTCTGCTCTGGTTAGTGATCTTCTAGAATAATTTATCTCTCTACTACACTTGACTGGTGGATCTCTCTCCACTTGAATACTCCTCACTCAGAAGATCTATCTTCAATTATCCTGGCTGCTAGATCTCTCTCCATTGAGACTTTGTCCTCTATACTATGTCACCTCCAAAGCTCTATCAATAGGTTCACTCAGAACCTTCTCAAATCTGCTCAACAGGTCCACTCAGAACCTATTCAAATCTGCTCAATATGTCCACTCATAACCTGCTCAAATCTGCTCAATAGGTCCACTTAGAACCTGCTCAAATCTGGTCAATAGGTCCACTCAAAACCTTCTCAAATATGCTCAACAAGCTCACTCATAACTTGTCCAAATATGCTCAACAAGCTCACTCAGAACTTGTCCAAATCTGCTCAACAAGCTCACTCAGAACTTGTCCAAATATGCTCAATAAGTCCTCTCTAGGACTTGCTCAAATCTGCATAACAAGATTTCACAAAAGCTTACACAAAACCATTCCACAAGCCTTCTCAAAGACTTGCTCAAATCTACTTAACAAGTCCACGCAAAACTTATCCAATCTCATAGAAACATAAAGAGAATTGTTAGAGACTCAATATGTTCTACACTCAATGCTCAATCACTTTCTCAACTCAATCTCATAGAAGCATAAAGAGAATTGTTAGAAACTCAATATGTTCTATACTTAATTCCCAATCTCAACTCAAATAAATATCATAGAAGCATAAAGAGAATTGTTAGAGACTCAATATGTTCTATACTCAAATGCTCAATCACTTTCTCAACTCAATCTCATAGAATCATAAAGATAATTGTTAGAGACTCAATATTTTCTATACTTGAATCTCAATCTCAACTCAAATCAGGATAGAGAATATTTTGTTTCATGGAACTTGAACAACCACATGCATCCACTTAACTAGGATCAATCAACTCAACTCAACCAATCACCTCAATGAACAACCCTTTCTCATAAATCCTAGTCCAAGCATGTATCAACCAACTCAAAATATTTCCAACAATGCTCAACAAAAAATCTCACATAACAATGATACTCATGTTCATTTCTAACTCAAGTTAAAGTTCTTTGCATAACCAATTTACCTCAACAATAATGCTCATAAAACAAGGTTTAATCACAACACTCAATCCAGAAAACCTTGAAGTATTAAACCAACCACTTTCAAAAAGGAAACCACAATCAATCATTTTCTATCCAATGATATTTTCAGAAATCAATCACCCAAACTAGTCAATGGAGAATATTGCCCATACCTTTTTGATGCCAAGTAGTTGTTCACAAAATCTGTCAAACTCAACATACTTTCAAATATTTCCCTATCAACCACAAGAAGGTTAGAGGACTCGAGTAATATCACAACAATAAAAATAATATCCTAATAACACCTTATTACTCCCACTCAATAAAATTCACCATGTCCTCTCATGGAAGAAATAATCCCCTTTGAAAAAGAATAAATCAAACTCACTTTTGAACCCCTTTTACAAAACCAGAAATATCTCTTTATACACACACCTTATTTCTCCTTCTAAGCAAGTTAATCAAATAGCCCTTGAAAAATGCTTTTCAATGATATATAATATGCTACCCTTCCAAAAATAAAACCTTCAAAAATTTATCAATTTTCTAGGGCATATCATAACCCTTATTTCTCGTTAAGGCTATTCAAAAAAAATTAAAACATAAAAAATTAGCTTACCTTTACCTCTCGGAGGGATTCGATCCCCCAACGTCCTCCTTCCCAATGCCTTATCTGCAACCAAACCACCATTGGGCCATGCAACCTCACGTGCCTAAGAAGGCACGACGACCATTAAGTACCTCACGAAAAGTGCTTCCAAAAAAAAACGTGCTTCTGCCTTGCAAGAAAAACTCTTCAAGTGAATCGAACGCAGGACCTCCTCTATGTTACCAAGCTAAATTACCACTAGGCCACATTGGACTATATGCTTAACACTCCAAACATTCTCCCTTTTAGCCTTTACAAAAATCTTCAAACCTTCGAAAACCAAACCTTTTTTGCATGCGCTTAAAACAAAAATTGCAAGGGATACTTTGATTAATGTTTTTGATGGCATTTATATAATGCCCTTGTCTTCTTATGCAATCACGTCGGCGCTTCAAATGATTTTGACGTCGGCGTGGTTTTTAATTTATAATAAATTTAAATTTAAATATTATAAATTAAAATAGACTGACCTTAGGGTTTAATTTAATTAAACCTTAGAACCTTGTCTTAATGCACAACCTTGGTATAATCCAATATTATTTATAAAATTTAAATACCTTGTGAATTTAAATAATTTATAAGTAATTATTAAACCTCCTTTTTAACCTTTGCAATAACCCATCTTGGGTTTTTATGGACCAATCACTTAACCTGTGCTCCCAATAATATTAAAATATTATGGAGCCTTTTTCCTTTCACTTTTGCACTGATGAAGCTTTTTCCTGGATGACTGTGACAACCTTGAATGACTTTATTTCTTGTCGAATCCTTTGATAAGAGTGATAACTCTATCAGGTGACATCAATGATAACTTTGACTTAGAGGACTCAAAATGTCCAACATCGTAGTGGTAAAAACCACTATTTTTGTGTTATGTACATATGTTACAAGTTAGCTTATGAAATGGCTTAATGGAATGGAGGTGGTGGCTCACCAGTAGGGATGGCTCACTCTTGAAAAAGAAGTAAGCAAAATATGAGCTCATGGATGAGGAACATATTGAGATAAAAATCATATTGTTTGGTATGGGGAATGATAGGCTTCAATTCTTCTTTAGATATATATGAAATTATTAACATAAGCTCAAATTATTCATAGATATCATAGTCAAAATTATCGGGGTGGAGGGCTTCTTCTCTTGAATTGAGATTAAGCCTTTGGAAGGCTTGTTCAAGAAAATAGGTGATGGAAAGTGGGTGGTAGCCTAGACCTGAACGGTCGTGCACCTATTGATATGGAACATAAATAGGTTGATGCACTCCCTGTTCATGCAATCCTAGGCCATGACCTTACCAATTGACTATGTAAAAATATCAATATGGAAATTCGGTCATGTTTGGAATGTTGGAAAGTGCTGGTTATTTGGGTACCTCTGTGGGAGCTAGACTTGATGAAGAATCAATTACCCCATATACAAAATTTATGCCATTTGGAGCTAAACCCATGTTATATATTGCTCCTATGGCTAAAGATGGGTCAGGTGGGTGACCAAAATCCTTACCCTTAAGAATGGTAAGGGGTGTGATGGTGATATCTTGGACCACATATTCAACAATAACAATATTAGTGAGGTTGCCCTCAACTTGGGAGGATATGGGAGGACCATGGCTAGGTGATGACTCGAGAAGTGAAGATTTGGGTGTTTTACAATCCATTAACTTGACTTGGGAACATTAGGTGATGGCGATGGATTGACTTGAGAATGCTGATGAATGGGTGATGATGATGGAGTGGATGGTAATGATGTTGATGATGTAGACTAACTGTGACCACATGTGCATGTAGTCAATGATGAAGATGATGGGATCGTGGAAGCCTGATGAGGGTTGGTGATAGGGAGCTCTTTAGGAATGAGATCCTTGGATGAAGAGATTGGTGAAGTGGTAGACGAATTGGATGATGGTAAAATAAAAAGTTGAGTGGAAGGAAGCATGGACGCATAGGGATTTGAAATGAAATTACAATACTTAAACAACTCGACATTCACTAGTATTGTACCTATCCCTCATGAACATTTTTCTAAACATTGATGTAAAATAGAAGGGACGCATCTCATTTTCCTCATCCAATTTCTTCCAAGGAGTACATTGTACACGATGGATCCTTCTAAGATGTGAAACATGGTGTGCAATACTTTGACCCCTACTTCAATGGGCAAAATGATAGTGCCAACTGCAAAACACAAAGCATCGTTAAATACTTTTAGGGTAAATGATGACTTGGTGATATGAGATGGAGGAATGTTTAGATGATGAAGGGTAGATGTGGTGATAATATTTATGGAGGAATCAATATCAACTAGGACTCTTTTAAAATTCTTATTTTCAATTAGAGCCATGATATGCAGTAGAGGGTCTACTAATTCTGATGATATTGACTTAATCTCAAAGTCATAGAATGTGATGGAAGGTTCCATGCATGTTTGGATGATCCCCATAAATTTAGTGAAGGCATTAGGATCTTGATATTGCAATTTTATGGATTTCAAAATGTCCATTAATACCTCACGATGTGGAGGAGATTGTTGGATTTAATCATAAATTGACAATTTGATAGAAGCTATTTTTAGAATTGTAGTTAACCAGCTACTCAATGAAATGATTGGTCAAGGCGGATGATTGATGGGTTGATTTGAAGGATTTTATTGACTAGGGATATGGATGGGTGATGAAGGATTGGGATAAAATTGGATGGGTGGCAATGTAGAAGGTTGTGATACACTTGCTTGAGGTGGTTGCCTTTGTTGGTTGTTCCTTTGACCTCTAGCGACCACATGGATGGCCCCTACAAACCCTTGGTATTATTGGACATGATTGACTTGATTAGGAGGAGTTTAGTGTTAGCCCCTCCTACATTTGGTTGTACCTCTTCATGATAAGGAAGTGGTGTTTGAAATATACTAAGGTTTTGGTTTTGTTGAGTGAGGGGATTACCAAGCTTGATTGCACCCAAGTCAATAAGGTCTTGCACTATGTCTTTAAATACATGGCAATTGTTAATGTCGTGCCTATTTTACCTATGATAAGGATAAAGTAAATGCTCCCAATAGTGTTTACTATGTTCGGCAGGATCATAAGGCCTGATTTTGGGCAAAGAAAGTTTGTTTATGTCATACAACCTTCAGAAAAGGGAAGCATAAGACTCAGCTAAGGGAGTGTATTAGATATTTTTTTGGATAGACTGTCATTGGGGATAGTTTTCCATAACTGGCATAATGTTTTACATGACTTGAGTTGTTGAGGATACTACAAGATAAGAAATTTGTTGTGGTGTTTGTTGTACGGGTTGTTGTTGAACCATTACCAACTGGATCATGACCACTTGATTAACTTGATTGGGCTGATTGGTTGTGATAGCCTTTGTTGATTTTGGTTGGCTAAAATAGTTGCTTTTGTAGTGGCCCTTATTTTGGAATTCTTTCTTTTTAGGCTTCAGTATGCCTGAGCTAAATCTTCTTCAAATTATTGATAAGTTCATAGTTGAAGCATCTAAGAAATAAGTTTTAAACAACTCTTGGTGAATGGCAACTTAGTGATGACAATCCTCCAACGGTTTCCAAAATTGTAGATAGATTCATCATCATGTTGTATTAAAGCATAGAAATCAGACAATGAGATCTTCTTTTTAACATTAAAGATGAGATGCTCAAATAATTGATCAATCAATTACTCAAAAGTATAAATACTATGGCTTGGAAATTTATTATACCATTCTATGGCATCTCCTCCTAATGTTTGAGGAAAATTTTGAAGCATGAGAGCATTATCATTTTGGATTCTGAAACAAGCACGTACAGATGTACTCACATGTTCTTTGGGATCCTTAGTTCCCTTAAATTTGTCAAACTTAGATACCATAAAATTTTTCGGATATGGTGGGGATGGTACCAAAGGATGAATTGGTTGATTGATCAATTGGGGTAAGGTTGGTTTCTGGTTTGAAAAATTAGAGGTATATTGAATCAATTGATCTATCTATTTTTGCATGGACTTAATTCGAGGATCTTCCTTAGGAATGTGGAAGCCCTGAATTACTTGATGATTTTGTCATGGGATGGAAAAATGTTGTGGAGTAACTAAATGATGATGTGATTGATAATTATGTCTAGGCGAATTTTATGGAATTTGATGAATGGGAGATTGATGATGAAAATATGGGATATTATGAAATGATGTTGATGTATGAGGGTTATGGCTAGGATGGCTAATTAGAATAGTATGGGTGATGGTATGGCTTGGTGGAGTCACATGTATGGAAACCATAGAATATTGTGGTGCCCATTATGGACCCTTGTTAACAAGGACTATTTGAGTAGAGTTAGGTAAAGGCTTAGGGTTAACCTGTACTTGTTGTTGAGTGTTTTAACATTGTCTAAGCAAATTGTTTAGGTGTTCTCATGCCTTACTAATTTCTCTATCAGAAGCTAAGGGTATGGAGGTAGATGGTATGGAAGATGTGGCTTGGGGATAAGTTACACTAGGTATGGCAACTTGTGAGGCTGAAACTTGTGAAGCAACATTTATATGTGCTTTATACAAAGGGTTGGTGTAAGTGGAAGTATATGAGGTGGTAGGAGCACATGAAGGTTGGTAAATGGATATATGGGATTAAGGTGCAACTAATACCTCAAAAAGAGGGTTGGTATACACCTGGGTAAATGTGGATGGGGGCTGGTAATAAACAAGATTTTACTATAAAGTAAGATTCTATCTAGGTGAATTGGGAATGGAATCTAAGGTATAGTTGGAAGACTTCATGAGAGCTTCTACTTTGGCCATATATATATGGGTAATATGGTTATCTATGGTAGGGGAGGTTGACTCCTATTGGGGCATATCCATATGAAATGTTGTTGATGGCAAAGAATGTGAGGAACATGCAAATAAATTTGCCTATATCGCATTCAGGAAATCTACCACAAAAGTGGTGGGGAAGGTGGATGAAGTTTTCCTTTTATTATCTTGATTTAATGCTTGCTTTTGTTTTCATGTTAAGACCATAAAGTAAATAAATCAAAATATATATTTATGTAGTGAACTCAATGACCCAATTTAAATTTTCACAATAAAAACAAACAACCAATGCCGAGTTTTTTTAACACATATGTCTTACCTTATCCATTGGTTATCTCCTTTTAATGTAAGTTAATTTCCTTAGGTTTCAATCTTGTGTGTTTCAAATGTGCTAATATGAATTAATAAAATAAAGGTAAAAACTATAGCTAAGATGGGGCAACGAGATTCTTGTTGGTGATGAAATCTAGCAAGTTTACTCGGGGGTGACCTAGGGTTTATAAGGGCAGATATTTGTGGATGGAGATGAATGCCACCATCACCAAATCTCAAGCAATGGTTGGTGATGAAATCCAACCACTATTGTTGAATGTGAATCATGGAGTGTGTGGTTAATTTTAATTTTTTTTATTTTTTATTGTGTTCACACAATATTAGAAGCAACTAATTTCATAAATCTAATTCAAAATCCAACAAGAGAGTGTCAATTTCTCCAAAGGGTGTGAAGGACACCACTTAAGACCCCCTTTCAAAATAGTCGAAGGGTTTATCCACCTCTCTGCCTGGAATCGCCCAATGGCAAGAATTATCTTGGCACCCTAATGATGTTCCTACTTAGATAGATAAAAGAAGATACTTTTAACCTTAACAATGCAAACTAATTATGCAATTTTATTTACATGCAATCAGAATGCAGTATTTTTTTTTTTCACATAGTAGAAACTCAAAAGTTTCAAATAAATATTGTGAATGGATGCAACTTATTAATTTAAATCCTAAAATACATGTAATATGAATGTTATTCTCTAGATTAATTAATAAAATTCTTTTTATATCAAAATCCTGAAAAGGAGATAGAATCAACTCGAAAACGTAAACAAAAAAAATAGGGTTTAGTTAACAGACTTACAAATGGCCTACGTATTTATCCTAGCTCTCTGTAAAATATCCCTAGGTATTTCTGAAACTTGCCTGGGCATTTTTGGATGGCCTCCGAGCATCGTTGGGCATGCATTTCGTACATAAAAAAAATAAAATTGTTTTGGATGAGTAGGTTTAGGATTATCCCACTTATACATTAACAAAATAGAATAGACTTAACTCAGTCAACATATAGGTAATTTTAATAATTTTATTTACAAATAAAAAGTAGAGTAGGTTATTGTTGGCATTTTTGCCACATTGATTTTGATTGAAGTACTAACGTGTAAATTGTTGCAAATCTAACTTTGATTTTGGCTTTGATGCGGTTTTGAGCAAAAAAGGAGCAACAAATAACTAAGTCCAGAAACTGCAGCGATTCGCTGACATGTTCCGAAATCGCGGTCAACGCGGTCAACGCATGCAGCTTTGGCGGAACCGTCGCGATATCGCGACGTGTTCCATTTTCGCGGGTTTGAGGAAGCAAAAGAGGAATAGTCCAAAAATTGTCAGCGAATCGTGACCAAAAACTCAGTCGACGACTTAACCCAAAAAAGTGCAGCGATGCGCTGACGTCTCAGAATCGCGGCGGTTGGCGGAGTAGGGAGTCCAAAGGAAAACTTGCAGACGATGCGCCGTATGTTTGTTGAGATGGCGGTTTCAAAGGCTCCAGAGTTCAAAGGTTGCAGTGATTCGCTGCGCTCTTAAAAGGGAACACACCAAGCAAGGATCAAAGTCGTAGCATTTTCACGACGACTGATTGTTGAAGAGAGTCCAAGGGGTAAGAATGACAGCGATGCGCTGCATTTTTTGAAAAGGTCTTAAGAGGCAAAAGCTGTAGCATTTTTGCGGCCCATCAACAAGACCATACAAGGAGCCCGAAATGTGCAGCGATGCGCTGCATGTTTTATTTTCACAAGTTAAGAGCAGAGGACAGAGCCAAAGACCAAAATGCGTAGCGATATCGTTACATGTGCTGTTTTCACGGGATTGAGCTAGCGATGGAAGAAATGAAGCCGACGATGCAGCGAAAGAGCGACAGGGAGCATTTTCGTAGGTGTAAGTGACGAAAGACGTACGACATCAAACTATGTCACGATTTCGCGACCCGTCGCGTTTTCGCGACCTGCGCAGTTTCTCGCCAAAACACAAGTATGAACGGCCGAGAAGGTTTTTTGGGTTTCGATGATTAAATGCTGCCCCGAATTAAATGCTTTGTGGATTTCCGATGCGGTTAAGGTCGAAGAGTGCCCAGGCCACCAAAATTAAAAGGTTTATTGGTTCGAAGTTGCTGTTCATGGATTGATTTAACAATTGCATGCACATGTTTGAAAAACGAATTTAATGAATGTGACCGCGATTGTCTCATTGTATTTAATTTTTTGCTTCCATAACGCTGCAATTAAGGGGATCGTGTTGCGGATTTCCAAGGTATATTTGTAGATCACAAGAAACTTGGTAGCAAGTATTAAATGCTGCAAAGAGGACGGCCCTCTATAAAAACCAATGTAAACTTCATTGCAAAAGGTTGGAAAATTCTCTGCTAGAGACTGGAAGTTCGTTTGCAGGAATAAAGGATTGGCTTCTATTTTTCAAGCATTGGCATTGGTGATTTCCTTTCTGTTCATGTTGCATTTCTAATAGCATTTGTATGTCTTCATGGCTGTTACATTTAAATTCTGCATACCGGACTTGAATATTGCCGTAAGAGTATAAATTCCTGGAATGTGATTTTGGAGGGTTTTTCTGTATGCATCGTGCGGAAGTTAAGTTAGTAACTTTTATTACTTGTTGTTGCTACACTTGAAGTTTCCTGCTGCTATTTTATGATCCCATAACTTCGGCCTGTGGCCATATTTCCCATTTCTTTCTATAACCTTTTTTTAATTTCTTTCCAGTAACCCTTATCTTAACTAAGTTTAGAATAGTGAAGGGAACCAGCCCACTCTGGATATTGGTCTGGGAGCCATTTCTTGCTTCCAGCCTTTCAATGTTGGCCGGGTCTAGGGCGCACTTGTAAAATCCTTTCCTGTGGCAGATTTTGGACCAACAGTTATACTCAGTCAATAATCTTTAATAATTCTTACTTGTACATATAGAAAAGAGTTGTTTAGGCTGAGAGTAGGTTTAGGATTATCCCACTTAGACTATACTCAGTCAATGACTCCTTTTGACTCATTAGGGCGGCCCCTAATATTTTAATGAACGTCATAAGTGGGTGCTGGTTATTAAAATTAGAATAGACTAAATGTAAGAACCTTTCAAGTGGTTTCTTGTGTTCTCTGTCGAATGGGTGCAAATTTTTAAAAGCCAGCACCCAGTTGTGACGTTCATTAAAGGAAGCGACTTGGAGGGTTCAGACATTCAGCCTATTTATTTTTTTTTGCTTTGCCTCTTTAGATTTCCAGTGCAATATCAATCCTTCCGTTTGGATCTCTCAAGAAGGGAGATTGAAAATTGGAAATATTTGCTTGATTGCAGAAGAAGTGATTTCACTCTCTGTTTCTTCGTTAAAGATAATTCTTTGTTTAATTTATACATAAGAGTGTCACAGGCTCCAATATATATAGTTTATATATATATGGGGGACCTAATTAAAAAGGGAGGAAAAACAACCCAATTAAAATGTTCCAACAAAAACTATGGGGAGAAGATGTTGGAGGGCGGGAAGTCCTTTGCGGTAGAGCACGGGAGCGACAACGATTCGAACCAAGGGCATAGCGGAGCATATGAAGGGCAGCCGGATCTCGGGGGTACTGAGGCATCCTTGCAAACTGAAGGAGTATGAAATGATGACGATGTCAGTCAAGGTAAGGAACCGCTAGACAAATGGGGAGGTGGGCCTCAGAAGTCCTATGCCCAGATAGCTTCTTTAGAAACCCTAAGCAGTCACTTCACCAAGAAACTATTTTTGATTGGGGATGAGCTGGACATCCCGATGAAAGTCCTTTCAATATTTCTGGAGTACGAGAAATATACACTCATTGGTAAGTTCATTAGTGGTCGACCTGACATGGAGACCATCTGCAAATGGGCGAAAAGAAAATGGAGGACCTCTGGGCATATGGAGTTGGCGACCCTAACCCAGGACTTTTTCGCTATTAGAATGAACAACAAGGAGGACTATTACAAAATTCTGGCTGGAGGTCCATGGTTCCTGGGTCATAAAAGTTTGTTTCTTAGGAAATGGGGCATGGACTTCAATCCTGACACCCAGAACATCAAAATTGCTCCAATATGGGTAAGGCTCCCAAGTCTTCCCCTCTTCAGATGGCATGAAAATGTAATAAGAGGCATTGCCCGCTCTATAGGGGAGTTGGTCACCATTCACCCTCCCACCCAAGCTCGAACAAGGTTTGTCCAAGCCCATTTTTGTGTTTTGACAGATCTGGATGCAGACCTCCCATCCTTCATCACCCTCCGGTCTGGAGGCACCATCCTCCACAAACAAGCTATTGTCTATGAGAACAGACCAGCTTTCTACCCCCTGTGTCGTTCACAAGGGCACCTTCAGTCCAATTGTCCTCTTAAAAAATCGGGTAAGAAGATGCGGGAGACCTTTACCCCTATGGAACATGGAGAAGGCTAGGAGAAATAGCCAAATGCGGAGGGCCATGGTTCTCCAGGCCCCTCCAGGGACCATGAAAAAATTTCCCAGCCAGAGGAGGATAACACCCACCAACCGAACTCAGAGAAGTTTAGAGCCAATACTCAGAAAGGAGCAAACTCCCACCAGGAGAGTCATCCTCATGAGGAGAAGGAATGGTCCTCCCCCCAAAACACCACTTAGTCAGATTCACCCAAGCTCCAGGACCAGGGGCCTTCCGATTTTAACCATTCCCAAACCTTGCTAGAATATTACCTCCTAGGAAGGAGGGGTGAACAGTCTGGTCATATTAGCCCTCAAAATACGAGGAGCTGAAAGCAAAGCATGGATTATGGTAGTGAGAGGAAGCATGGCCGACCTCCCAAAAAAGACTAAAGAGACAAAGAGATGGTGGCAGACATCATGAATGGCACCCAACATCTATTGTTTCTTGATGAATCTGATACTTAGATGGGAGAAACGCATGTACCAAAACCTCCCCTCCAACAAGGAAAGGGAGGCAAGAAGAACCTCAAACTGTCCAGATGAAATTTATCTCATGGAATGTGAGAGGACTGAACAGAGCAGCCAAACGGAGGTTAGTGGCTAATATCCGAAAGAGGACCAACCCCTCCATCCTAATCTTGCAAGAGACCAAGACTAATGCTATCTCCTCTGATAAAGCTGCTAAGGCCATTTGGGCCAAGGCAAAATTTCTTTCCAATCCTACAGTGGGAACAGCGGGCGGTCTCATGGTTCTTTGGGATCTAGAGAGTGTCGAGGGTAGCTTGCTATAAACCTCCAATAGGATTATAAATGTGTTGTTCCATTCCAAAACCATCAATTTTTCCTAGATCCTGTCCAATGTTTATGCTTTGAACTCTGCCACGGAGAGAGCAGAAATGTGGAAGGCTATTTCCCAGATGAGGGAAAATTTTAGTAACTTTCCTTGGGTCTTAGGGGGAGATTTCAACTGTCCTCTTAACCCATCTGAAAATAAATGAGGCTCTGACAATTCCAACCGCATCCTGGAGGACTTCAAAGAATTTTTCTCTACTAATAGCTTGCTTGACATCGAACTCAAAGGGGCTTCTTTCACATGGAGCAACAGGAGGATCAGGAGCAGCCTTATTCAAGTCAAGATTGATAGATTTTTCATATCCCAAGAAGCTATTCCCATCCTTGGCGGTGCAACTCTCTCGACCTTACCAAGGATTGGTTCTAACCACAACCCTATTTTTCTAGAGATGAACAATGGGCCTGTCTTTAAGACCCCCTTCAGATTTGAATCCATGTGGACTTCTCATAAATATTTCAAAGGGTTGGTTTCAACGTGGTGGCAACAAGAGGTGGGAGGATTCGCTTCAAAGAGAGTGGCCATAAAACTCAAGATGGTCAAATAGAAGTTGAAAATATGGAATAAAGAGGTATTTGGCAATATTTTCGAGTCCAAGAGGTCCATCTCAGAGAACCTAAAAATTTTGGAGGAGAGAATGGAGCTCAAAGGTTACACAGAGGCCCTTAGGGTGGAAGAGCAGAGCCTCTTGGTGGAATTCCATTCTATTCTTGCAAGGGAGGAAACTTTCTGGCACCAGAAATCGAGAGACCTTTGGTTGAAGAATGGAAACTCCAACACGAGGTTCTTCCACATGTCAACCATGAGGCACAAAGGGGCCAACAAGATTAGGGAAGTGTCCTGCAAGGATGGGCACGTAACAAGGGAGATAGAGGAAATTAGAAACGAAGCGGTTGACTTTTTTTAGGACCTTCTTGGTGTTCCTCCCGATAGTGACCTCCAGATCTAGAAATCTTTGCTTGCCAACTTTTCGACTAAAGTCCCCCATGAGGTAAGCATCAAGCTACTGGAACCTTTTCCTTCATTCGATATTAAAGAAGCTTTGTTCTCTATGCAACCAGACAAGGCCCTTGGCCCTGATGGTTTTCCCCCTACTTTTTTCAAGTCATATGGGAGGTTGTGGGTTCGAATGTGTGCGAAGCTATTCGAGATATTCAAGCTTCCAAATCCATTCACCCGAGACTCAATTCCACCTTTCTTGCTCTCATTCCTAATTCTTCCACCTACAAAAGCTTCTATGATTACCGGCCCATTAGCCTGTGCAATGTTTTTTACAAGATCCTCACCAAGTCTATAGCCAACAGACTGAAGCCCGTTCTCCCTCTCCTGATTGATCCTTTCCAGGGAAGCACTATTAAAGGCAAAAACATTCTTGACTGTGTCATCACTATCCATGAAACTCTTCACTCTGCTTACTACTCCAAGAATGCTGCACTCTTTCTAAAACTTGACATGAACAAAGCCTTTGACAGAGTTGATAGAGGGTTCTTGTGTGCAATCCTCCTCAAGTTTGGCTTCCATCCTCACTAGATCGACCTTGTCTTTAGCTGCATATCCACTCCCTTCTTCTTCGTCCTGATCAACGGGTCCCCTGCTGGGTACTTCCAAAGTGCTAGAGGCATCATACAAGGCGACCCTTTGTCACCCATCCTTTTCATTCTCCTAGCAGAGGTTCTGAGCTGGTATTTGAAAGAGGCTCTTCGTCAGAAAAAGATTTTCGACATCCTGCCCACTACTAGAGTTGACCCCATCACTCATCAGCAATTCATGGATGACACCCTCATCTCCATTGAGGCGTCTGTTGCCCAAGCCAAATCCCTCAAGTAGATCCTCTCCCATTATGAGCATGCTGCGGGGCAAAAGGTCAATTACATTAAGAGCAAAATCTACTTTATTAACACTCCCCTGTGAAGGCAACTCCAGATTGCTAGAATTTTAGAGTGCACCATTGACTCCCTACCTACTTCTTATCTGGGGCTGCCCCTGTCTTGCAATGGTCGTGCCAGTAGAAGTATGTGGAACATGATCCTGGAATGCCTTCACAAGAAGTTAGGCACTTGGAAAGGCAAACTCTTGTCGCAAGCCAGGAAAGTCACCCTTACCAAAGCTTATCTTCAGGGGATCCCAACTTACTTTATGTATGTGTTCATGCTTCTAGTTTCTGTCCACTCCAAAATTGAGAAGATCTAGAGGACCTTTCTGTGGTATGGCAATGAAGAAAATTTTAGAATCCCTCTCGTTGCCTGGGATAAGGTCTGCTCAAGGAAAGACCAAGGTGGCATGGGGATGGGGAGATCAAGACTTATGAACACAGCTTTGATCGCTAAGTATGCATGGAGGATCCTAACAAATGACCTGGTTGAGTGGGTCAAGTTGGTCAAAAGGAAATATCTAGGTTCCAATTCTTTCCTTGAGGCTGATGTTCCCTCTGAAGCGTCAGATTTTTGGAAATCTATGCTCCAAGCCCATCATTTGATCAGCTTGGGAGCCCACTGGATTTTGGGAGATGGCAACTTCATCCGATTTTGGGAGGATAGATGGGCTTCTAAAGAGGCCCTCAGTTTGAGGGCAGACCTAGCTGGCTTGAGATCTCAGACCGACCCAAATTCCCAACTCAAGGTGGTGGATTTCATAGACTAGAGTACCCTTCCCCATCGATGGAAGCTTCCAGTTATGGACGGGTTCAATAATGAAGTGACTTATCTATCAAACATCATCCAATTGGTTTTAATCCCATCTGTTAGGAGGACTGACAGAATCATTTGGCGAGGCACGGAGGATGGTATTTTCTCTGTCAAATTTGCCTATGATTTTCTAACTAGCAAGACTGCCCTGGATTATCGGTGGAAAGTTGTCTGGAGGAAAGGGGTCATCCCTAAAGTGAATTTCTTTGCTTGGATTACTTTCCACAACAAAGCTTTAACCATTGACAACCTTCACAAGAGGGGCTTTGCCTTCCCCAATAGGTGCTACATGTGCCTAGTTGAGTGTGAGACGATGAATCATTTATTCCTGCACTGCCCCTTTTCCCACTTGGTCCTCAGCATTGTCCTATCCTCCTTCCAAATCCTCTGATGCTCCCCCCATTCCCTCAAAGATGCCTTCCATCAATGGCCCAATCCTTTCAAGAATCCTAAACTCCGCTTCCTTCTAGAGGCCACCTTCCACCATTCCATTTGGCAAATCTGGTTAGAGAGGAATGCCAGAGTCTTTGGCAAAGCCCCAAAATTGCCTCCTTATGTCGCTCAAAGGGCCTTATCCTATGCCATCGAGAACTCTAAAGCCATTCCTAGTCCTCATCCCCACCTTTTGAGCAAAGAAGTGATTTTCAAAAGGATGGATCTCTGCCCATCTTTGAAAGCTGTTACAGGTCCTTGTCGAAGAAGTGTCATTTGGACCAAGCCTCCCGAGGGGTGGATTAAATTATATTTTGACAGAGCGGCTAAGGGTAATCCTGGGCCTGCTGGATCAGGCAGAGTTGTTAGATATCATGATGGGAACCTTGTGGTGGCCTACTATGAAAAGTTGGGCTCCCAGACAAATCACTATGCCAAAGCCAGCGACGTGCTGAGAGGAATCCAGATCCTCTCAGAGGATCCTCGACCTTTAATGATTGAAGGAGATTTGCTCAACATCGTGAACTACCTTCTAGGCACCAAAGACCCATCCTAGAGGGTCTTTAACATCGTTCTTGAGGCAAGAATGCTCCTATCCCAACGTGGCAGGTGGAAAGCGGGTCATATCCTCAGAGAAAGTAATCGCATGGCAGACCACATGGCCAACAAAGGGCTCATGACCACGTGTCTTGTCATGTGGCGATCTTGCTTCCCATCCGAGGTGGAAAGATTAGCCATAGCAAATATCCCTTCATGATGTTTTCTCCATGCAAATTTTGAAAGGTCCTTTCCGATGAGTATCGGGTTGGGGTGGTAGCTCTCTCCAATCCCTTGTGCGATAGCGCTTGCACAAATCATGTGAAGTGCAGTCCTTTCTCCAAAGCTAGATGTTTTCAAGTTTCCAAGGCACACCAGACTTGGTGCCCTGGTGGCTATCAGCACACCCTTTTCCACCAAGGTTGTTTTGCTATTTTTTCTCACACATTGTAGTCTCCCATTTTGTTCGATGATGGAAGTTCAAAGTACCCCTTCCCAATGGTTTCCACGCATGGATGGGACAATGGCAAAGTGTGGGAATGTTTGGGCATGGCTCTCACCAAATCCTTGCCTTGAATTTGGCATGCTCTCTACAGTCCTTCTTTTGTTCAGTGCCTCAATCGGATTGTCTCCCGTGCATGGAAGGATGACAAAGGTTTTATGGTAAGGCATATGGAAAGGCAACATGGCACCTACAGACAGAGGATGGGCGAGCTCATGATCTGCGTGCCACCTTCCCTATTTGGCCCTAGGCTTGTGGTGCTCCCTTCGGGTCGATCGTGGGTGGCGGTTCATGATCAGGTCTATCCTCCCCTTTCCTTCCTATATATTTTTGTGATTTGTTCCAACCTTTGTCTCTGGAGCATTCTGTAGGTAGTTTTAAGCATGGTTGGTCCTTTCATCGAGCCCTCTACTCTATCCATTTACGATGAGGCGAGAATGTGTATGAAAGCTAAGAAGCTGTTACCCTTTCTAGAAAATTTTGTTGGTCCCGATCAGGAAATCTTGTAGGGATTCATTGATACTTGGAACCAGGGTGATGTGGTCGTAAAAGGGATTAATATTTGTGTTTATATTGATTTCATGGTAGCGGTCTCTGGTCTGCCTCCCCTTGGGCGGATCATTAGAAGAGACAGCCACAATTGGGCCGAGGAGTTGGAGTAATTTCTTGATAAAGGGAAAAACCTCAGATGGGACAAGTCGTGCCTCCTCCGGTTAGCCCTCCCTAAACCATACAGGTTTTCCATGATTCCCATCATGCCATATATAACTTGTGATGATCCCGAGAAGCCACTCTGTAGCTTCCACATTAGTTTTTACAATTACCTTCGTGATGCCAAGCAAGTGAGCTTTCCTGATTACCTTACGTATTCCATTTCCCTTGCCATTGAGAAGAGTAGGAAATCGTCCTCCCCACCCACCCATCAAGGCCTCATGGCAGTCATTTACAGGCATGCCCTGGCCATGCGCCCTCCACCTCAGGCTGTCAACCCATTAAATTCCTACACCCCTGGTAGTGCGTCCTCCCCTACGGAGGGCCAAGCCTCCAGCCCCCTCAGAACCAGCCCTCCCAGCGCTGAAAAGATTTCCCCTTACAACAACACCTTTCGAACTTGGCCAAAACAAAGCATTGGTGGTAAGTCCTCCAGCCTCGATAGATCCTCCCAACGCCTGAAGAAAATCATGAAGGAGAAGGATGTCCTCCCACAACAGATTCTATTGGACACTGAGAGTGACAGGGAGATCCCTCCTGGTAAATCCCTCTTGGGCCTGGCATCTACCATTCTCACTTATGTCAACTCCATGATCAAAATTCTGAAGCAGACCCAAAAGCGTCAGAACTTGGAGGATCAGGAGGATCCGGAGTAGCTATGTTTTGTCTGGTGATTGGCTAGTTTGCTTTTGCTCTCCAATGTTTCAGTTTCTTCGACTATTACATTTCGTTACCTCGGTTAAATTTTGGTTTGTTATCTGGTTAATCAGGCATATATGCCTTTTTTGTAGCCTCCGGGCAATTAGTCTAGGTTTTGCTAATTCTGCAATCAGGCTTATATATCCAGCCAAGAGGCATGATGCATCATTAAATGTAAGGCTAATTTTGTACATAAGATTTTGGGATCCTCTATAAAAACCCACTGTTAATCTACTAAATTTACCAAAAAAAAAAATGTTCCAACAAAAACATTACATCCCATTTCTATATAAAAAAAACATTTTATAAATAATTTACCTTATAAATAAATAAACTATTCATTCATATATATATATATAATAAAATTAATACATATATAATTATTCTCTAAAAAAAAAATTATTTTAAATATCTAAATATATATTTAAATAAAAAAATATTCAGCAAATAATTTTTTTGGACATTTTTTTTTTGGTACGCACACATCCATCTATTTGTCACGACTCACACACCCACAACTAGATTGGAACCTGAGACCATCCGATGAACTTTTGCTGCAGCCCCAAGCCTTCACCACTCTACCACCCACCCAGTGAGACTTTATTTTGGACATTTAGAAAAGGATATGTCCAAAAAATTATTTTAAATATCTAAATATATTTTTAAATAAAAAAACAAGTTATATTCAGCAAATAATGTTTTTTTTATTTATTGATTTTTTCGTATGGAGAACATGTGCTTATATTGAGAGGGGGGGTGAATAGTATACCATAAAAAATTTTCCCAAATAGAAGCATCAACATTAATAGAACAATAAACATTACACAAAGCATCACACACATGAGAGACATCATTTTTAATGTGGTTCACCCAATGTGGGCTACCTCCACAGAAAATTATTTCTTCTAAATATTTCTCAAATAACATTTTGGGCATCATTCCCAATTATAATGTTTATGGACCTCTGTAAAAAGGAGATGTTGATCCTGTAATCTCAAGTTTGTGGATCTCTTCCATAGGAGAACTCTTTCCCCTTCTACTCTGGTTAGTGATCTTCTAGAATAATTTATCTCTCTACTGCACTTGACTGGTGGATCTCTCTCCACTTGAATACTCCTCACTCAAAAGATCTATCTTCAATTATCCTGGCTGCTGGATCTCTCTCCATTGAGACTTTGTCCTCTATACTATGTCACCTCCAAACCTCTATCAATAGGTTCACTCAGAACATTCTCAAATATGCTCAACGAGTCCACTCAAAACCTACTCAAATCTGCTCAATAGGTCCAATCATAACCTGCTCAAATCTGCTCAATAGGACCACTCAGAACCTTCTCAAATCTGCTCAATAGGTCCACTCAGAACCTTCTCAAATATGCTCAACAAGCTCACTCATAAATTGTCCAAATATTCTCAACAAGATCACTCGAACTTGTCCAAATATGCTCAATAAGTCCTCTCTAGGACTTGCTCAAATCTGCATAGCAAGCTTACACAAAACCATTCCACAAGCCTTCTCAAAGACTTGCTCAAATCTGCTTAACAAGTCCACGCAAAACTTATCCAATCTCATAGAAACATAAAGAGAATTGTTAGAGACTCAATATGTTCTACACTCAATGCTCAACCACTTTCTCAACTCAATCTCATAGAAGCATAAAGAGAATTATTAGAGACTCAATATGTTCTATACTTAATTCCCAATCTCAACTCAAATCAATCTCATAGAAGCATAAAGAGAATTGTTAGAGACTCAATATGTTCTATACTCAAATGCTCAATCACTTTCTCAACTCAATCTCATAGAAGCATAAAGATAATTGTTAGAGACTCAATATTTTCTATACTTGAATCTCAATCTCAACTCAAATCAGAATAGAGAATAGTTTGTTTCATGGAACTTGAACAACCACATGCATCCACTTGACTAGGATCAATCAACTCAACTCAACCAATCACCTCAATGAACAACCCTTTCTCATAAACCCTAGTCCAAGCATGTATCAACCAACTCAAAATATTTCCAACAATGCTCAACAAAAAATCTCACATAACAATGATACTCATGTTCTTTTCTAACTCAAGTTAAAGTTCTTTGCATAACCAATTTACTTCAACAATAATGCTCATAAAACAAGGTTTAATCACAACACTCAATCCAGAAAACCTTGAAGTATTAAACCAACCACTTTCAAAAAGGAAACCACAATCAATCCTTTTCTCTCCAATGATATTTTCAGAAATCAATCACCCAAACTAGTCAATTGAGAATATTGCCCATACCTTTTTGATGCCAAGTAGTTGTTCACAAAATCTGTCAAACTCAACATACTTTCAAATATTTCCCTATCAACCACAAGAAGGTTAGAGGACTTGAGTAATATCACAACAATAAAAATAATATCCCAATAACACCTTATTACTCCCACTCAATAAAATTCACCATGTCCTCTCACGGAAGAAATAATCCCCTTTGAAAAAGAATAAATCAAACTCACTTTTGAACCCCTTTTACAAAACCAAAAATATCTCTTTATACACACACCTTATTTCTCCTTCTAAGCAAGTTAATCAAATAGCCTTTGAAAAATGCTTTTCAACGATATATAATATGCTACCCTTCCAAAAATAAAACCTTAAAAAATTTATCAATTTTCTAGAGCATATCATAACCCTTATTTCTTGTTAAGGCTATTCAACAAAAAATAAAACATAAAAAATTAGCTTACACCAAGCCTTCACCACTGTACCACCCACCCAGTGGGACTTTCTTTTGGACATTTAAAAAAGGATATGTTAGGCTGTATTCAGTTCATAGTCGTTCCTTGCACCTTAAAAAAGGGTAAGTTAGGCTGTATTTAGTAAGAATTTTTTACTTGCACATTAATAAAAAGTTTGGTTTTTCAATAATCTTCACCTGTATATAGAAAAAGAGTAGGTTAAACTGTCAATCATTTTTACTTATACAATAGATGATTTTAATAATTTTATTTGCATATAATAAAAGGTATAGTAGGTTATACTCAGTCAATAATCTTTAATAATTCTTACTTGTACATAAAAGAAAAGAGTTGTTTTGGCTGAGAGTAGGTTTAGGATTATCCCACTTATACATTAACAAAATAGAATAGACTTAACTCAGTCAACATATAGGTAATTTTAATAATTTTATTTACATATAGAAAGTAGAGTAGGTTATACTCAGTTAACAAAATAGAATAGACTTAACTCAGTCAACATATAGGTAATTTTAATAATTTTATTTACATATAAAAAGTAGAGTAGGTTATACTCGGCCAATAATCTTTACTAATTCTTGTACATATAGAAAAGAGTTGTTTTGGCTGAGAGCAGGTTTATGGTTATCCCACATAGACTATACTCAGTCAACGCACAGTCTCAGCGGGACCAGCGCCCATGCACAGTTGTTCACAGCAATGCAATACTTAAAAGAAAACTATTTTAAGAACATACCGACTCCGTTTGACTCATTAGGGCGGCCCCTAATATTTTAATGAACGTCATAAGTGGGTGCTGGTTATTAAAATTAGAATAGACTGAATGTCAGAACCTTCCAAGTGGTTTCCTGTGTTCTCTGTCGAATGGGTGCAAATTTTTAAAAGCACCAAGTTGTGACGTTCATTAAAGGAAGCCACTTGGAGGGTTCAGACATTCAGCCTACTCATTTTTTCTGCTTTGCCTCTTTAGATTTCCAGTGCAATATCAATCCTTCCGTTTGGATCTCTCAAGAAGGGAGATCGAAAATTGGAAATATTTGCTCAGTTGGAGAAGAAGTGATTTCACTCTCTGTTTCTTCGTTAAAGATAATTCTTTGTTTAATTTATACATAAGAGTGCCACAGGTTCCAAAAGCCATGGCTAAGCCGACAAAGCAAGACTTCGTCAAGCGCTTTAAAGAAGAAAAAGATAAGTGGGGCGGCATTGATGCTGTAATCAATTATTTAAGCCAACTCCTGGAGGTCAGTGTGAACTCCGCGATCAAAGTAGAGTTAAGTAGTTTTTCACGTGTCATAAGAGGTTACAGGTTATATGGATGATATGAGTTTGACAGAGTGTACCGGGTTCTTGAAAGAGTCGGGTGCCATTTAGTTTGTACTGAATGCTTTTTGCCAACTTTTGTACGACAGTGTACGAGATGATAATGCTGCTTATTGTTTTTTTGCAGGCTAAACAAAAAGAAAAGGCGCCCCCCAGCTTGAATTCCTGGGAATCCCTCATAAGCAGCGGATGTACGTTTCTTGAAGTTGTTAACAAAAACACGGAGAATATTAGTGACAAGGTAATTAAGTGAAACCTTTTTATCAATATTTGACATGACTTTGATAGTTAGACGTAATATGAATTTGCAACTGTTGATTTACAGGATGACCTTCTCGGCTCTGCTGAAGTAGGAAAGGTTATATCGGAGATACTTAAAGGTGTGGGAAAGCTTCATTTGACTTTGGGTGCCCTGACCGTAGTAGGATATGTGCTACACAATATTGACCAAAGGATCCGTTACCAAAAGGCATGTTTAGAACTTTTAGGTTACATGATTGATGTGGCAAAACATGTTAAAGATTTAGCCAGTCAAAATTTATCTCAAGAAAAACTGGACAAGGCTATGCTTATAATCATTCGAGGATCTGTGATATGTGCCTCCCAACTACAGTCTGAAGGATTCTTGAACTTTAAAATTTTCTTCAGGTTAGAATATAAAAGTATAACTATTAAAGCTTTTTCTATTCATGCTTTTGTTATTAAGTTAAAATCGCTACCTCTTTTTTAAGAAGAAACACCATATTAATGTTATTATTTCATAATATTGCAGAGCATCCGTGAACGCTCGGTTGTTGAAGACTGTCCGACGTGACATTAATGGACTTTATCATGATCTTACTTTGGCAGCTGTGATAGCTGTACGGGCAGAACAAACTCTTCGTCTTACTGCCCCACCAATTTTTCCAAAATCGGCAGGTACTTATCTTTCCAATTGATTTGATATACATTATCAGTAACAATAACAATAAATGAATAGTTCGTGCTTCTGTTGAACGTCTGATAGATTTGCTAGGATAGCAATACATATCCTCCCTTGCAACTCTCTTAATATTCTAGTTAGCAATAAAACTCGTAATTAGACAAACGTTTTTTATCTTTATTTTATTTGGACAATTTGGGAAAATTGGTGATAAAATTTCAGCCGAAAATTTTGAAAAAATAATTTAATTTTAAAAAACATTTAATACAAATATTGGAGATCCGTTTTATTTTCTATTATATTTTAGTTCAATTCTTAATCACCAAAACCATTAAAATAAAATATATAAAATATTTTAATAAATTATATATTTTTCCTGAATTTTCTAAATATTTTAATTGTTTCCTAATTTTACTAAATTCTTCACAATTGTTTTTTTATGAATCTAATTCTCATAACTAAATCTAAAAGTAACTAAAATTTAAGGAATTTTCTATCACCCTTTGCATAGCTAACTACAATAGTTAGTAGCTAACTACAATAGTTAGTACTATTTGAAAACAACCTCAATTTATCCAACCCCAGATAGATCTTTAGTCTCATGCACTTTGATGGCATGGTTGCACTTGCAGTAGTGTGTCTCTCTCTAAAATATTTTGACTTGTTTAGGTGCACTTTGGAGACGAAACCTACATTCTAAACATTATACCTGTTTTCTTGTTTTGATTTACTAATTATTTTGTTTAGCAATTCTTGAAGTAGATGTCGCCCATGTATTTAATTGGTCGCTTTGGACTTAACTGTTCAAGCCCGACATGATTTTTATTTTTTGCTGCTCAAAAGGATACTTCTGCTCACTTTTACCGGTAGCCCTCAAAAGAATGTGAATCTGTCTTCTCTTAGCTATTAGCCTTTTCAGAGACAGCTGGAGATGTATAACTTAAACAAGTATAACAATAAAAAATTTAAAATCTAAAATTTAAAGAATAAAATTAAACACCATTAGAAGTTAGTGACCTTATAAATAGCTTTGGTATGAATTATAACAAGTACCATCTAGGTTTTAATTGTGCAGTGCAAAGCCATATTAAACTTTCACTAAATTTCTACGGTATTTTCTTTTCTCTTAACAGTGGGGAACGAGGAGATCGAAAAGCGAAGGAAGGAAGTAGAGCAGTTGCTGGACATGACAAAAGAAGGGCCTCTGTCTGTTGTGATACATGGTGATGGTGATGGTGGGAGAATTGACAAGTCTACACTGGCAAATGCTGTTGGCGCCCGTCTAGATCTTAAGGATTTCCGTTACACCAGGATTGAAAACGCTGACAATGTCAATTTGAAAACTCTCCAAGAGCAGATTTTCCGAAGCGCCTTCCCAGATTATATGTCTGGGAGAACATTAAATGTCGCCAATTGCCGAGCTGGTCGCTATCATCTAGACAAAGCTATTAAGGAGGCAAAACCTCCAGTATTTATTTTCATTGACAAGGTTTTAAACGAAAAATTTCTTTCAGTTCTACTGCCAGATAACTTGAGCGAACTGCATCCCCGCAGCAGAATCCTGTTAACGGCTAGCAACTTAAGTGAGACAAATTGGCTCGGGAAAAGGCTTTTACAGAAGCAATATCCTGTCACGAGTATGAGTCCCAAGGATGGAACAAAAATTCTGTGCAATGACCCCAATAAACTTGTGGACATAAAAAATGAAGTGGAAAGGATTTTGCATATTTGTGGTGGAAATCCTCCTGCTCTGAAAATTATTGCTGCTTATTTGCAGAAGAAGGGATATACAGCTGAGAATTGTAACCTCGTACTGAGAGCTCTGCAGGAAAGAAGACAAATACAGGAACGAGATCTGAGCGACCGTCTTGTACATTTTGTATACGAGGGATTGGAACCTTCTATTCAACAAGCCTTTTTAGACATTTGTTGCTTCTTCTCCAATGGCGAGTTCCATCTTAGGTGGGTGAAGTACATTGTGGGGGAAAAGGAGGTTGAAGCCCTTAAAGAGGCTGCATTGATCTCATCAGTGCCATACGTTGATTCCTTCGATTCTCTCAGAGGGATTGAGTACGGGGAGGAGGTTCTGAAAGTGAACGACGTCATCCGAAATAAAGGGGAAAGAATGGCTGAAGGCACACGATTGATGAATGTGACGGATTCTAAAGAATTCTTTGAAGCTGTAAAACATCCGCTATATTTCACCCAAATTCTTTCTCTCTCTCTCCTTAATTGATTATATAATTTTTATTATATTATAATATAATTTATATATAATTATATACACATATATATTATTCGATAAGATATAATTTTTTTTTAATTTAACCGAATAAACTCCATTTAATTTTCACGCAAAATCTTATTATATATTCGGAGAAGAGTTATCTATCCTACCCATTTTTAACACCTGCTGCTTTTCCAGGGGAACCCAAGCATCGAAGGAGTTTTGTTTTATCACGATGATAAATCAGAATACAGTTTAGGAGAAAAGGAGCTGGAGCGCATGCCCAAGTCATTGAGAGTTCTCGGTTTAGGAGACCACATGAGCGTCAAAGTTCCTAGCACGGAGCCATTCGAAGAGTTGAGACATCTCGCAATAGGCGGAGATATTCCGCACTTACCCATGGAGTTCACGTGGCTTAAAAGCCTGACTGTCTACTCTGGTCCAATATTCATAGAAGGCTTTCCAATAAATAAGGCAAGTCCATTTCGTGAGATTTTTTATACTTTTGTAGTGGGGAAAAATGACTGACATGGAAATTGAAATTAAAATGTGCGTGCAGTTCCCAAACAATTTAAGGTGGTTGAGAGCCAAAGCACGATCTGCTCCAACTTCTAAAGAGCCAGATCCTATCCAAGCCGGTCCAGATTCTTTGTTGGAGGAATTAAATTTATCAGAATTGAAAAACAAGGGCAGATTATTGAAGGGGATTGAAGGATTTACCAAATTGAAGATTTTGTCTTTGAGTGGATGGGACAAAATGAAGAAGGTGCCCACCCAACTGCAGAAACTGCCTTCGTTGAAGAAGTTGAATATGCAAAGCTGGAATTCGTTAAAGAGTCTGACAGAAGAATCTTTTTCACAAACCAGCACTCTAACACATTTGGACTTACGTTCTTGCGGGGAACTGAAAGAAGTCTGTTTTGACTTTGGAAAACTTAAAAACCTAGAGTTCTTAGGTTTAGGAAATTGTGAGAAGCTGAGCACAGTCCAGTTTACTTTTGGGGAACCCACAGCCCTCACATTCTTGGATATGTCGGGTTGTAAAGCACTCAAAAAATTGCCAGATAACTTTGGGGAACTCAAAACTCTAAGAAATCTGAATTTGAGCCAGTGTGTTCAGCTCAAACAATTGCCATCGAGCTTTGGAAATCTTAAATCCTTAAAGGAGCTGGATTTGAGTAATTGTTCTGGGTTGAAGAAGCAACTGTCTACTCGGTTTGGTGAGCTCCAAAAGGGTGGAAAGTTGAAAATTGTCTACAATGTTTAAGTATTAGTTATTTTTAAAGTTGGACCTTTCATTATTGAAGGAGCTACTGTCTACTAGGTTTGTTCAGCTCCAACAGGGTAGAAAGTTGAAAATTGTCTACAATGTTTAAGTATTAGTTATTTTTAAAGTTGGACCTTTCATTATTCATCTCTCTTATATACTTTCACTTGCGGTTTCATACTTACACTTATCTTAACAAACTACTTTTTAATGGATTGTATTGTATTTTACAATGTTTTGAGTTAAATTATATATTTTATTATAAATAATTTATTATAATATTTTATATTAATAAAATATAATAATTTTAAATTAAATTATTATAGATTTTAGCTAAAAAGTGTTAATCAATGTATATGTATATTGACTCACTTCTCATAAAAAAATGTGAGTTGGTCAAGACGTGCTTGTCTAGCAGTGTCATCATCTTTGAATTCCTACAAATAAATTTACAAGGGATCTCGAGATCAAGTGGTATGATTGCTTCTACTCCACAGACTAATGAAAATGGTGTTGCCCCTGTAGACATGTGTATGATTATTCCAAAAGCCCATAATACTAAGGGCATTTGTATATGCTAATATCTATGATTTTTTTCAACAAGTTTCTTGAGAATATCAATTAAAGTCTTGTTGGAAGCTTCATCTTGTCTATTTACTTGGGGGTAATAAGGAGTCGAGAAACTATGTTGAATGTTATATTTATCGCAAAGTGCTCGAACATCCTTGTTCTTGAAAGACTTTCCATTGTCTAAAATGATTTTCGAGGGTATACCAAAATGAAAATTATGTGATTAAATATAAACTTCAAAAATCTAGATCCTATTGTACTGGTTAGAGGAATTGCCTCAACCCACTTTGTGAAGTATTCAATGGATGCGATGATGAATGTCTGTTATCTCAAGGAAGGAGGTGAAATTTTACCAATTAGATCTAGACCCCATTGTGAAAAGGGCCAAAGGCTTTGAATAGGTTGTAAATATTGTGATCGTACATAAGTTAAATCAGCATGTTCTTCATATTTCTTGCAATGTTTAACATAAGTGCAAAAATCATGTTCTATTGTGGTCCAATAATAACCCATTCATAAAATACTCTTTACAATGGCCATTCCACTAAAATTACCGCCACAAGTACCATCATGGGATTCAGTTATAACTCTTTGTGCCTCACTAGACTTGAGACAACATAGGAGGACTCCATCATAATCGTGTTTATACAACACATCCCCCAAGAGAACGAAACGAGATACCTTTTTTCGCACTTGGAAGTTTGAGACATATCATATGGGAGTGTTCCAAATTGGAGGAATGCTATTATTTGGCTTAACCAAGGCTCATATGGATTTGACTAAATAAAGAACACATCCTTTTCATCCTTAGACTCAGCACAGACAATTACAGATTTAGAGACCACTGAAATGATAAGGGGTTGCACCTCACCAAAGGATTCTTTTGGAATCAATGATCCAAGGGAGGCCATCACATATTTAAATCTATTAGTCGAACATGGTAAACTATTGATTTCATACCAATCAAACTTGGAGAGAAATTTCATTGCTACTGCATGATAAAGCTTAATGATAGGTTATTTGCATTGGTATTCTCCATTTATTTGCTTGATGATAAGTTGAGAATAACCAAATATCCTAATACACTTAATGCTCATAGCTATGGCTAACTGAAGATCTAAGATTAAGGCTTCATACTTTGTAGTGTTGTTTATGCATTGAAAGTCGAGTTTGAATGATAAGGGGATAGATACACCTTGTGGTGTATGAAACATAACTCCTACACCTTGACCTTTCATGCACTTAAATCCATCAAATAATATTGTGATATTGACATCTTCCTCCAAAATGACATCTTCTTCTTGCTCAGTGACAGCAAATACTGAATCATCTAGGGAGTGGAGCTTCCATAAGTTGATCGACTATTACCTGACCTTTAATGAACATTTGGATAATGAATTCCAAGTAGAACTCAATAAGAATAATTATCCATTTAGCAATGCGGGTGTTGTTGTAAGTGCGAGATAAATGTGGAGGATTTTCTCTAGCAACCACATGGATGGCCCCTACAAACCCTTGGTATTGTTGGACATGATTGACTTGATTATGAGGAGTTTTAGTGTTAGCCCCTCCTACATTTGGTTGTACCTCTTCATGATGAGGAAGTGGTGTTTGAAATATACTAAGGTTTTGGTTTTGTTGAGCGAGGGGATTATCAAGCTTGATTGCACCCAAGTCAATAAGGTCTTGCACTATGTCTTGAAATACATGACAATTGTTAATGTCGTGCCTGTTTTACCTATGATAAGTATAAAGTAAATGATCCTGATAGTGTTTACTATGTTCGATAGGATCATAAGGCCTAATTTTGGGTAAAGCAAGTTTGTTTATGTCATACAACCTTTAGAAAAGGGAAGCATAAGACTCAGCTAAGCGGGTGTATTAGATATTTTGTCAGATATACTGTCATTGGGGATAGTTTTCCGTAATAGGCATAATGTTTTGCATGACTTGAGTTGTTGAGGAAATTACAAGATAAGAAATTTGTTGCTGTGTTTGTTGTATGGGTTGTTGTTGAGCCATTACCAACTGGCTCATGACCACTTGATTAACTTGATTGGGCTGATTGGTTGTGGTAGCCTTTGTTGATTTTTGTTGGCTAAAATAGTTGCTTTTGTAATGGCCCTTATTTTGGAATTCTTTCTTTTTAGGCTTGAGTATGCCTTATTTGATTTTGATCTCCTTAGTGACACTAGCCTGAGCTAAATCTTCTTCAAATTATTGATAAGTTCATAGTTGAAGCATCTAAGAAATCAGTTTTAAACAACTCTTGGTGAAAAGTTTAATTAGCTCATCCATGGATAGGATGAATGACAACTTAGTGATGACAATCCTCCAACGATTTCCAAAATTGTAGATAGATTCATCATCATGATGTATTAAAGCATAGACATCAGACAATGAGATATTCTTTTTAACATTAAAGATGAGATGCTCAAATAACTGATCAATCAATTCTCAAAAGTATAAATACTATGGATTGGAAATTTATTATACCATTCTATGGCATCTCCTCCTAATTTTTGAGGAAAATTTTGAAGCATGAGAGCATTATTGTTTTGGATTCTAAAACAAGCATGTACAAATGTACTCAAATGTTCTTTGGGATCCTTAGTTCCCTTAAATTTGTCAAACTTAGATACCATAAAATTTTCCAGATATGGTGGGGATGGTACCAAAGGATGAATTGGTTGATTGATCAATTGGGGTAATGTTGGTTTCTAGTTTGAAAAACCAGAGGTATATTGAATCAATTGATCTATCTATTTTTGCATGGCCTTAATTCAAGGGTCTTCCTTAGGAATGTGGAAACCCTGAATTACTTGATGATTTTGTCGTGGGGTAGAAAAATGTTGTGGGGTAACTAAATGATGATGTGATTGATAATTATGTCTAGGTGAATTTTATGGAATTTGATGAATGGGATATTGATGATGAAAATATGGGATATTATGAAATGATGTTGATGTATGAGGGTTATGGCTAGGCTGGCTAATGGGAATAGTATGGGTGATGGTATGACTTGGTGGAGTCACATGTATATAAACCATAGAATATTGTGATGTCCATTATGGACCCTTGTTAACAAGGACTGTTTGAGTAGAGTTAGGTAAAGGCTTAGGGTTAACTTGTACTTGTTGTTGAATGTTTTAACATTGTCTAAGCAATTTGTTTAGGTGTTCTCATGCCTCACTAATTTCTCTATCAAAATCTAAGGGTATGGAGGTAGATGGTATGGAAGATGTGGCTTGGGGACAAGTTATATTAGGTATGGCAACTTGTGAGACTGAAACTTGTGAAGCAACATTTATATGTGCTTTATACAAAGGGTTGGTGTAAGTGGAAGTATATGAGGTGGTAGGAGCACAAGAAGGTTGGGAAATGGATATATGGGATTAAGGTGCAACTAATACCTCCAAAAGAGGGTTGGTATACACCTGGGTAAAGGTGGATGGGGGCTGGGAATAAACAAGATTTTACTGTAAAGTAAGATCCTATCTAGGTGAATTGGGAATGGACTATAAGGTATAGTTGGAAGACTTCATGAGAGCTTCTAATTTTGCCATATATATATGGGTAATATGGTTATCTATGGTAGGGGAGGTTGACTCCTATTGGGGCATATCCATATGAAATGTTGTCAATGGCAAAGAATGTGAGGAACCTACAAATAAATTTGCCTATATCGCATTCAAGAAATCTACCACAAAAGTGGTGGGGAAGGTGGATGAAGTTTTCATTTTATTATCTTGATTTAATGCTTGCTTTTGTTTTCGTGTTAATACCATAAAGTAAATAAATCAAAATATAGATTTATGTAGTGAACTCAATGACCCAATTTAAATTTTCATAATAAAAACAAAAAACCAATACTGAGTTTTTTTAACACATATGTCTTACCTTATCCATTGGTTATCTCCTTTTAATGTGAGTTAATTTCCTTAGGTTTCAATCTTGTGTTTCATCCACATCTCAGCCTGGAATCGCCCAATGGCAAGAATACTATTGGCACCCTAATGATGTTCCTACTTAGATAGATAAAAGAAGATACTTTTAACCTTAAAAATGCAAACTAATTATGCAATTTTATTTACATGCAATCAAAATGCAATATTTTTTTTTCACATAGTAGAAACTCAAAAGTTTCAAATAGAGATTGTGAATGGATGCAACTTATTAATTTAAATCCTAAAATACATGTAATATGAATGTTCTTTTCCAGATTAATTAATAAAATTCTTTTTATATCAAAATCCTGAAAAGGACATAGAATAAACTAGAAAATGTAAACAAAAAAACTAGGGTTTAGTTAACAGAATTACAAATGGCCTACATAATTATCCTAGCTCTCTGTAAAATATCCTTGGATATTTTTGAAACTCGCCAGGGCATTTTTGGATGGCCTCCGAGCATCGCTGGGCATGCATTTTGTACATAAAAGAAAAGAGTTGTTTTGGCTGAGAGTAGGTTTAGGATTATCCCACTTATACATTAACAAAATAGAATAGACTTAACTCAGTCAACATATAGGTAATTTTAATAATTTTATTTACATATAAAAAGTACAGTAGGTTATACTCAATCAATAATCTTTAATAATTCTTGTACATATAGAAAATAGTTGTTTAGGCTGAGAGTAGGTTTATGATTATCCCACATAGACTATAATCAGTCAATGACTCCTTTTGACTCATTAGGGCGGCCCCTAATATTTTAATGAACGTCATAAGTGGGTGCTGGTTATTAAAATTAGAATAGACTAAATGTCAGAACCTTCCAAGTGGTTTCTTGTGTTCTTTGTCGAATGGGTGCAAATTTTTAAAAGCTAGCACCCAGTTGTGACGTTCATTAAAGGAAGCCACTTGGAGGGTTCATGTTAGGATCTCATCCTAACCCTTAATGTAATAACTTCCTTGATGTAATAATTCCTAGTGAACGTGGGTAGTACCCATGATTAATATTTTGTAATGTTCTAAGTTTTAGCTTAGGTAGTGCCTATGACAAATGGCACCATTTTCTATGTAACACATGGTAGATAGGTTAGGTAAGGTGGCCTTGTGCATGTAATTCGAGTGGCATTGTGCATGTAATTCATGTGGCATTATGCATGTAATTTGAGTGGCATTGTGCATGTAATTCAAAGTGGCACTATGCATGTAATTCGAGTGGCATTATGCATGTAATCTAGGTGGCATTTTGCATGTAAGCCAACCTTGGAAGGAAACTCTTTAAATACCCTAAAAGGCACCAATGTAATCATCTTTTTGCAAATTAATGAAGTGTTGAAGGAGGTTTCCCCCTCGACGAGCCCTACGATTCTATTTATTGTGAGATTGTTCCTTTTAAGTAATTTCTGTTATCATATGCATTTAATTTTGAATACTGTTATAATGTTTCTATGAGTATTTCCAAGCAAATGTGTGAGAGTGTGTTTATTTGAGTTGAGAGTGTGTTGTTTAGTATATTTTATAGTAGGATCTTAACAAGTGGTATCAGAGCGCTTTCTAGGGCCAAGTTCTGTTGCAACTACAATGATTCTTGCCATCCAATACGCATGTTAGGTATAAATTCTATGTGTTTTTTTTGTTTATGTTTTTCTTTATTAAAAAAAAAATCCAAAAAATACAGTGCATTTTTTCCAGAAAAAAAAAAAATCTTTTTAGTTGAGTAGGTAGAAACCCTGTACCGAGGGTTTTAAAATATCACGAAGGATCTGTCGTTATTGGCTAATCTAGATAACCCATAAAGCATCTAGTGAAGTGAGGGGCGATCAGGCTCCAATACTCAGGCTTCAGACAGAACTCACGCACGGACTTGAGCTCCCACTTATCTTCGGGTATATCAGGAGACCATCTAGGTTTAAATAAACTTTTAGCCATTAGAAAGCTTTTCGGCCTTGTATTACTCATAGTCTACGGGACAACATCCTGGATGATTACCCTCCCGTATTGTCAGAGAGGCAGGTAGTGTGCTCAAGGGTATGTGTGGAATCCTCCTTGAGTAGTGGCCTAAAATATTGGTCTGAGCACTATTGTTCATCACTGTCGGTATAATAGAGGGCCTATGGGTGGTACATACTCCTCTACCTAGCATTCCTTGGTTCTGTTAAAACTTCAACCTGTAAAAAATGAAAATATAAAAAAAATAAAACCAAACCTCCTTATTTGTAAACCTGCATTTCAAATCCCCAAAAGTGAGCATATGAGAAAGGAGTCCTCTACTAAAAAAATAATAGAAAGTACATGCATTCAGGATAGACCATGAGGGTGACACTTAAGTTGATAGTCTAGAGAATAACAATCAAATTTACAGTGGTAGTCACAGTCAGGTCTGTCAGGTCAGAGAGGTCAACACAATCAGGTCAAAATTTATAGTTTTCAGGGTCAGAACAGAACTGTCATAACAATCACCTACAAAATACAAAGAATCTTGGGGCTAGTGAGGTCAGTAGTGTTAGAGAGACTATCAATACTGGGCCAACCAGTGAGAGCATGACACGAGGCCAGTTATAGATAGTGCTCCAGTACCCAACTTTTGCTCTATAGCTTAGAATCAAAAACTGTAAACACCGTTAGACTCAACAAAATAGGAGAAATAAAAAAATTAAAAATTAAAAAAAAATTGGGTTGCCAAAAAGTAGTGTTGAGAGATATAGCTCATTGTGACCACCTCTTCGAGCTGATCGTTTTGATATATAGCACCCAAGCACTTTTTTGGGCACTTACTAAAAATAGTAAGTCCTAAAAACTCAATTCTATTTTTAGTAACTGGTCACAAAAGGTTTCAAAATGGCCCAGGGTACCCGTGGACATCAAAAAGAACTAGACCACTTGGAATCCTTAACAAAAGCCATTGAGAACTTGCACTCAACTTTTCACTCCATAAGGGAAGAAGTCCAAGGTCTTCGCCTAGAGCATGAGGCCACTAGTAACTGCTTAGAAGAAGCACTGATAGAAGTAGACAACAAACTAAAAAGAGGACCACCCAAAATAGAACACTAAGATGAGGGTTCTGCAAGGAATCATGACCATGATCCATCCTTTAAAATACCCAAATTGGACTTTCCCAAATTTAGTGGAAAGGATGTTGATGGGTGGCTATGTAGGGTTGATCAATTCTTTAGACTTCATAATGTCCCCATATTTCATCGAGTCCATATAGCTTCCTTTAACTTGGAATCTGAGGCTCTACACTGGTTTCAATGGTTATGTATTGCCAAACCAAATCTCTCTTGGGAGAATTTTAAATCCCAACTACTCACTCGATTTGGTCCTAGTGAGTATGAGGACTTTACAGGGTCCTTGACCAAACTACAACAAACAGGGTCAGTCCATGAATACCAAGATCAATTTGAAAAAATGGCCAATAAGACAAGAGGATTGAATGAAGGGTTCTTCTAGAGTTGTTATATCAGTGGGTTGAAGGGGGAACTCCAAGTAGAAGTAAGAATGTTGAAACCACAAACTATGATGGAAGCTATCAGTTTGGCCCGTTTGGCTGAATCTAAACTCTCTGCCCAAAGGTGCCCATCAAAGTTTCCATAAAATAGACCTTCATTTCCTTCTTGATCCCAACACCCAGTTGATAATAAACCTGCTGCACCCAAGTGCCTAACAACAGAAGAGATGGATGCACATCGTGCCCAAGGATTATTCTACAATTATGATGAAAAGTTTTTTAAAGGGCATAAGTGTGCACACAAAAAAATGTTCTTGATAGATGTTGAAGAACCTAATAACTCTGACCAGAGTGATGAGGATGAGGACCCTCTGGAAACACCTTCTCCACAATAAGAAGTGAAACAGGAACCTAATACAACAATTATAGTCCATGCTATTGCAGGCATTACTACTCCACAAACCATGAAGGTTGCAATATTTTTCAAGGGCCATCGTCTTTCCATCCTTATGGATTCGGGAAGCACGCACAACTTCATTGACTCTAGAGTTGCTCAGTGGGCAAATTGATATATCCACACTTGTAATTCCTTTGAGGTCATGGTAGCCAATGGGGTAACCTTACCTTGTAAAAGAAAATGTCGCAATGTTAAAATCAATATAGAGGACTATAAACTCAAGAAGGACATGTTTTCCCTCCAGTTGGGTGGAAGTGATATTGTTTTGGGATCTCAATGGTTGAGTACGTTGGGAACTATCAATTGGAACTTTGTCAAACTCTAGATGCAGTTCTCCCAAAATGGACAAACACACATCATCAAGGGCTCCCCAATAGGAACACCTCAAATTATTAGTTCAAATGGCATGGAGAAATTGCTAAAGAAATCATCATGTGGGGTCATTGCATAACTATTCTCCATCCAACCATCCACCTCTCAAATGGGTGAAACCCCATCAGACCTGCAATAGATTCTCCATAAACATGAGGCCATATTTGCGAAACCAACTACACTACCACCGCATTGCTCTCACGACCATGCCATTCCATTATTGCCGGATAGTGCACCTCCCAATATCAGACCATACAGGTACCCTCATGCTATGAAGTCAGAGATTGAGACAATGATACAAGAATTACTCAAGGTGAGTATCATTCGGCCTAGTACTAGTCCCTACTCTGCACCAGTCTTACTTGTCCTCAAGAAGGATGGCTCCTAGCGACTATGTATTGACTACCGGGAAGTCAACAAGATAACTGTCAAGGATAAATTTCCTATCCCTGTGGTTGTTGAATTACTATATGAATTACATGGGACCATGTACTTCACCAAGCTAGACCTTCGCTTTGGGTACCATCAGATCCGACTCAGGGATGAAGATATTCCTAAAACTGCTTTTTGCACTCATGAAGGTCATTATGAATTCTTGTTAATGCCATTTGGTCTCACAAATGCTCCTTCCACATTTTAAAGCCTGATGAACAACATATTTCACCTTTTTTTGTGAAATTTCATCCTTGTGTTCTTCAATGACATCTTGATTTACAGTCACACATGGGAAGAGCATCTCAAGCATGTAGATCAAACCCTACAACTATTGGCCGACCATCAAATGTTTGGAAAAATGTGCAAGTCTTCCTTTGGTTTGACTAAAGTGGAGTATCTGGGACACATTATATCAAAGGATGGTGTCAAGGTTGACCCTAAGAAGATCCAAGCAGTCCAAGAATGGCTAAAACCTCGCACTCTCAAGGGACTTCGAGGATTTTTAGGGCTTATAGGCTATTAACATAAATTTATTTTTAATTATGGAAAGATAGCCGCCCCCCCACCTCCATGTTGAAGAAGGATTCTTTTACTTGGATAGGGCCAGATGAGCAAGCATTCCTGGAACTCAAGCATGCCATGACCACCACTCCAGTTTTAGCCATGCCAGACTTCTCTAAAAAATTTGTCATTGAAAGTGACGCTTATGGTTGTGGTATTGGGGTAGTATTGATGCAAGAAAGACGTCCTTTGTCTTTTACTAGCAAAGCCCTATCTGATTGCAATTTAGGGAAATCCACATATGCCAAGGAAATGTTGGCAATATTGCATGCAGTCGTGCATTGGCAACCTTACCTCATTGGGTGCCATTTCTCCATCAAAACTGACCACCAGAGTCTGAAATACTTTCTAGAACGAGTTTCCACCCCAGAGCAACAAAAGTGGGTATCAAAACTCATGGGCTACGATTATGACATCACGTACAAAAAAGGAAAGGAGAATCTTGTGGCGGATGCTCTCTCTTGCCAATTTGAGACCCTTAGTATGTTGTGTGCCATTTTTGCACCATTGCCCCAATGGATTGAGCCCTTACGTCAAGAAATACTTCAGGATGTAGATTTGAAAGACTTGGTTGCTTCACTTATGGATGATCCAGAGTCTACACCAGGATATAGTTAGGATGGCCAGGATCTATGTTACCATCAACTCCTGGTTCTTCCTCCTAAGTCCCCACTTCGAGAGCTCCTCATGAAGGAATCACATGCTACTCCATCTACTGGCCATTCAGGGTTCCTAAAAACTTATGAGCGACTCAAGCACACCTTCTTTTGGAAAGGTATGAAACAGGACATTTGCTCTTTTGTAGATGACTACGACACATGTCAAAGGATGAAAGGGGAAATAGTGCGCTCTCCGGGAACTCTTCAACCATTGCCGATCCCAGAGTAGGTATGGACTGACATCTCCATGGACTTCATAGAAGGGCCACTTAAATCTGGAGGCAAGTCAGTTATTTTTGTGGTAGTGGACTGCATTTCAAAATATGCTCACTTTTATGCCCTAACCCATCCTTACACAGCATCCACTATTGCCCAAATTTTTATTGACTCCATATTTTGCCTTCATGGCATGCCAACCTCCATTGTATTTGATCGTGATCCCACCTTTACTAGCAATTTTTTGCAAGAGTTGTTTAAGTTGTAGAGGACTCAGCTCAAAATGAGTTCAGCCTACCATCCACAAACGTATGGTCAAATAGAGGTTGTTAATAAATGCTTGGAAACCTACCTTCACTACTTTGCCTCCGATCATCCTACTCATTGGGCAAAATGGTGGTACAACACTTCCTATCATACCGCCACCAAACTCACACCATTTGAGGCATTTTACGGGCACCCTCCAATCATGCCTTCCTCCTACATTTTGGGCAGCTCCAAGGTCCAGGCCATTGACAATGCTCTAAGTCAACACACCAAGGTCCTCCGCCAACTCAAGCAAAATTTGGGGCAACGAGATTCTTGTTGGTGATGAAATCTAGCAAGTTTACTCGGGGGTGACCTAGGGTTTATAAGGGCAGATATTGGTGGATGGAGATGAATGCCACCATCACCAAATCTCAAGCAATGGTTAGTGATGAAATCCAACCACTATTGTTGAATGTGAATCATGGAGTGTGTGGTTAATATATATATATATATTTTTTTTTTATTGTGTTCACACAATATTAGAAGCAACTAATTTCATAAATCTAATTCAGAAGCCAACAAGAGAGTGTCAATTTCTCCAAAGGGTGTGAAGTACACCGCTTAAGACCCCTTATCAAAATAGTCGAAGGGTTCATCCACCTCTCTGATTGGAATCGCCCAATGGCAAGAATACTCTTGGCACCCTAATGATGTTCCTACTTAGATAGATAAAAGAAGATACTTTTAACCTTAACAATGCAAACTAATTATGCAATTTTATTTACATGCAATCAAAATGCAATATTTTTTTTTCACATAGTAGAAACTCAAAAGTTTCAAATAGAGATTGTGAATGGATGCAACTTATTAATTTAAATCCTAAAATACATGTAATATGAATGTTCTTTTCCAGATTAATTAATAAAATTCTTTTTCTATCAAAATCTTGAAAAGGACATAGAATAAACTAGAAAACGTAAACAAAAAAACTAGGGTTTAGTTAACAGACTTACAAATGGCCTACATAATTAACCTAGCTCTCTGTAAAATATCCCTGGATATTTTTGAAACTCGCCAGGGCATTTTTGGATGGCCTCTGAGCATCGCTGGGCATGCATTTTGTACATAAAAGAAAAGAGTTGTTTTGGCTGAGAGTAGGTTTAGGATTATCCCACTTATACATTAAAAAAATAGAATAGACTTAACTCAGTCAACATATAGGTAATTTTAATAATTTTATTTACATATAAAAAGTACAGTAGGTTATACTCAATCAATAATATTTAATAATTCTTGTACATATAGAAAATAGTTGTTTAGGATGAGAGTAGGTTTATGATTATCCCACATAGACTATAATCAGTCAATGACTCCTTTTGAATCATTAGGGCGGCCCCTAATATTTTAATGAACGTCATAAGTGGGTGCTGGTTATTAAAATTAGAATAGACTGAATGTCAGAACCTTCCAAGTGGTTTCTTGTGTTCTTTGTCGAATGGGTGCAAATTTTTAAAAGCTAGCACCCAGTTGTGATGTTCATTAAAGGAAGCAACTTGGAGGGTTCATGTTAGGATCTCATCCTAACCCTTAATGTAATAACTTCCTTGATGTAATAATTCCTAGTGAACGTGGGTAGTACCCATGATTAATATTTTGTAATGTTCTAAGTTTTAGCTTAGGTAGTGCCTATGACAAATGGCACCCTTTTCTATGTAAAACATGGTAGATAGGTTAGGTAAGGTGGCCTTGTGCATGTAATTCGAGTGGCATTATGCATGTAATTCATGTGGCATTATGCATGTAATTCGAGTGGCATTGTGCATGTAATTCAAAGTGGCACTATGCATGTAATTCGAGTGGCATTATGCATGTAATCTAGGTGGCATTTTGCATGTAAGCCAACCTTGGAAGGAAACTCTTTAAATACCCTAAAAGGCACCAATGTAATCATCTTTTTGCAAATTAATGAAGTGTTGAAGGAGGTTGCCCCCTCGATGAGCCCTACGATTCTATTTATTGTGAGATTGTTCCTTTTAAGTAATTTTTGTTATCATATGCATTTAATTTTGAATACTGTTATAATGTTTCTATGAGTATTGCCAAGAAAATGTGTGAGAGTGTGTTTATTTGAGTTGAGAGTGTGTTGTTTAGTATATTTTATAGTAGGATCTTAACAAGTGGTATCAGAGCGCTTTCTAGGGCCAAGTTCTGTTGCAACTACAATGATTCTTGCCATACAATCCGCATGTTAGGTATAAATTCTATGTGTTTTTTTGTTTCTGTTTTTCTTTATTAAAAAAAAAATCCAAAAAATACAGTGCATTTTTTCCAAAACAAAAAAAAAAATCTTTTTAGTTGAGTAGGTAGAAACCCTGTACCGAGGGTTTTAAAATATCATGAAGGATATGTCAAAACTATGGCTAATATGGGGCATCCAACCACTATTGTTGAATGTGAAATCCATTCCTTAGTGGTTAGTGGGGCATCCAACCACTATTGTTTAATTCGGTATAATAGAGGGCCTATGGGTGGTACATACTCCTCTACCTAGCATTCCTTAGTTCTGTTAAAACTTCAACCTGTAAAAAATGAAAATATAAAAAAAATAAAACCAAACCTCCTTATTTGTAAACTTGCATTTCAAATCCCCAAAAGTGAGCATATGAGAAAGGAGTCCTCTACTAAAAAAATAATAGAAAGTACATGCATTCGGGATAGACCATGAGGGTGACACTTAAGTTGATAGTCTAGAGAATAACAATCAAATTTACAGTGGTAGTCACAGTCAGGTCTGTCAGGTCAGAGAGGTCAACACAATCAGGTCAAAATTTATAGTTTTCAGGGTCAGAACAGAACTGTCATAACAATCACCTACAAAATACAAAGAATCTTGGGGCTAGTGAGGTTAGTAGTGTTAGAGAGACTATCAATACTGGGCCAACCAGTGAGAGCATGACACGAGGCCAATTATAGATAGTGCTCCAGTACCCAACTTTTGCTGTATAGCTTAGAATCAAAAACTGTAAACACCGTTAGACTCAACAAAATAGGAGAAATAAAAAAAATTAAAAATTAAAAAAAAAATTGGGTTGCCAAAAAGTAGTGTTGAGAGATATAGCTCATTGTGACCACCTCTTCGAGCTGATCGTTTTGATATATAGCACCCAAGCACTTTTTTGGGCACTTACTAAAAATAGTAAGTCCTAAAAACTCAATTCTATTTTTAGTAACTGGTCACAAAAGGTTTCAAAATGGCCCAGGGTACCCGTGGACATCAAAAAGAACTAGACCACTTGGAATCCTTAACAAAAGCCATTGAGAACTTACACTCAACTTTTCACTCCATAAGGAAAGAAGTCCAAGGTCTTCGCCTAAAGCATGAGGCCACTAGTAACTGCTTAGAAGAAGCACTGATAGAAGTAGACAACAACTAAAAAGAGGACCACCCAAAATAGAACACCAAGATGAGGGTTCTTCAAGGAATCATGACCATGATCCATCCTTTAAAATACCCAAATTGGACTTTCCCAAATTTAGTGGGAAGGATGTTGATGGGTGGCTATGTAGGGTTGATCAATTCTTTAGACTTCATAATGTCCCCATATTTCATCGGGTCCATATAGCTTCCTTTAACTTGGAATCTGAGGCTCTACACTGGTTTCAATGGTTATGTATTGCCAAACCAAATCTCTCTTGGGAGAATTTTAAATCCCAACTACTCACTCGATTTGGTCCTAGTGAGTATGAGGACTTTACAGGGTCCTTGACAAAACTACAACAAACAGGGTCAGTCCATGAATACCAAGCTCAATTTGAAAAAATGGCCAATAAGACAAGAGGATTGAATGAAGGGTTCTTCTAGAGTTGTTATATCAGTGGGTTGAAGGGGGAACTCCAAGCGGAAGTAAGAATGTTGAAACCACAAACTATGATGGAAGCTATCAGTTTGGCCTGTTGGGCCGAATCTAAACTCTCTGCCCAAAGGCGCCCATCAAAGTTTCCATAAAATAGACCTTCATTTCCTTCTTGATCCCAACACCCAGTTGATAATAAACCTACTGCACCCAAGTGCCTAACCACAGAAGAGATGGATGCACATCGTGCCCAAGGATTATTCTACAATTATGATGAATTTTTTTTTAAAGGGCATAAGTGTGCACAAAAAAAAATGTTATTGATAGATGTTGAAGAACCTAATAACTCTGACCAGAGTGATGAGGATGAGGACCCTCTGGAAACGCCTTCTCCACAAGAAGAAGTGAAACAGGAACCTAAGACAACAATTACAGTCCATGCTCTTGCAGACATTACTACTCCACAAACCATGAATGTTGCAGGATTTTTCAAGGGCCAACGTCTTTCCATCCTTATGGATTCGGGAAGCACGCACAACTTCATTGACTCTAGAGTTGCTCAACGGGCAAATTGGTATATCCACACTTGTAATTCCTTTGAGATCATGGTAGCCAATGGGGTAACCTTACCTTGTAAAGGAAAATGTCGCAATGTTAAAATCAATATAGAGGACTATAAACTCAAGAAGGACATGTTTTCCCTCCAGTTGGGTGGAAGTGATATTGTTTTGGGATCTCAATGGTTGAGTACATTAGGAACTATCAATTGGAACTTTGTCGAACTCTGGATGCAGTTCTCCCAAAATGGACAAACACACATCATCAAGGGCTCCCCAATAGGAACACCTCAAATTATTAGTTCAAATGGCATGGAGAAATTGCTAAAGAAATCATCACGTGGGGTCATTGCACAACTATTCTCCATCCAACCATCCACATCTCAAATGGGTGAAACCCCATCAGACCTACAACAGATTCTCCATAAACATGAGGCCATCTTTGCGAAACCAACTACACTACCACCGCATCGCTCTCATGACCATGCCATTCCATTATTGCCAAATAGTGCACCTCCCAATATCAGACCATAAAGGTACCCTCATGCTATGAAGTCAGAGATTGAGACAATGATACAGGAATTACTCAAGGCGAGTATCATTCGGCCTAGTACTAGTCCCTACTCTGCACCAGTCTTACTGGTCCTCAAGAAGGATGGCTCCTAGAAACTATGTATTGACTACCGGGAATTCAACAAGATAATTGTCAAGGATAAATTTCCTATCCCTGTGGTTGTTGAATTACTAGATGAAATACATGGGACCATGTACTTCACCAAGCTAGACCTTCGCTTTGGGTACCATCAGATCCGACTCAGGGATGAAGATATTCCTAAAACTGCTTTTCGCACTCATGAAGGTCATTATGAATTCTTGGTAATGCCATTTGGTCTCACAAATGCTCCTTCCACATTTTAAAGCCTGATGAACAACATATTTCACCCTTTTTTGCAGAAGTTCATCCTTGTGTTCTTCAATGAAATCTTGATTTACAGTCACACATGGGAAGAGCATCTCAAGCATGTAGATCAAACCCTACAACTATTGGCCGACCATCAAATTTTTGCAAAAAGGTGCAAGTCTTCCTTTGGTTTGACTAAAGTGGAGTATCTAGGACACATTATATCAAAGGATGGTGTCAAGGTTGACCCTAAGAAGATCCAAGCAGTCCAAGAATGGCTGAAACCTCGCACTCTCAAGGGACTTCAAGGATTTTTAGGGCTTATAGGCTATTAACATAAATTTATTTGTAATTATGGAAAGATAGCTGCCCCCCCACCTCCATGTTGAAGAAGGATTCTTTTACTTGGACAGGGCCAGATGAGCAATCATTCCTGGAACTCAAGCATGCCATGACCACCACTCCATTTTTAGCCATGCCAGACTTCTCTAAAAAAAAATTCATTGAAAGTGACGCTTATGGTTGTGGTATTGGGGTAGTATTGATGCAAGAAGGACGTCCTTTGTCTTTTACCAGCAAAGCCCTATCTGATCGTAATTTAGGGAAATCCACATATGCCAAGGAAATGTTGGCAATATTGCATGCAGTCCTGCATTGGCAACCTTACCTCATTTGGTGCCATTTCTCCATCAAAACTGACCACCAGAGTCTAAAATACTTTCTAGAACGAGTTTCTACCCCCGAGTAACAAAAGTGGGTATCAAAACTCATGGGCTACGATTATGACATCACGTACAAAAAAGGAAAGGAGAATATTGTGAAAGATGCTCTCTCTTGCCAATTTGAGACCCTTAGTATGTTGTGTGCCATTTCTGCACCATTGCCCCAATGGATTGAGGCCTTACATCAAGAAATAATTCAGGATGCAGATTTGAAAGACTTGGTTGCTTCACTTATGAATGATCCAGAGTCTACACCAGGATATAGTTAGGATGGCCAGGATCTACGTTACCATCAACTCCTGGTTCTTCCTTCTAAGTCCCCAGTTCGAGAGCTCCTCATGAAGGAATCACATGCTACTCCATCTACTGGCCATTCAAGGTTCCTAAAAACTTATGAGCGACTCAAGAACACCTTCTTTTGGAAAGGTATGAAATAGGACATTTGCTCTTTTGTAGATGACTGCGACACATGTCAAAGGATGAAAGGGGAAACAGTGCGCTCTCCGGGAACTCTTCAACCATTGCCGATCCCAGAGTAGGTGTGGACTGACATCTCCATGGACTTCATAGAAGGGCCACTTAAATCTGGAGGCAAGTCAGTTATTTTTGTGGTAGTGGACTGCATTTCAAAATATGCTCACTTTTATGCCCTAACCCATCCTTACACAGCATCCACTATTGCCCAAATTTTTATTGACTCCATCTTTTGCCTTCATGGCATGCCAGCCTCCATTGTATTTGATCGTGATCCCACCTTTACTAGCAATTTTTTGCAAGAGTTGTTTAAGTTGTAGGGGACTCAGCTCAAAATGAGTTCAGCCTACCATCCACAAACATATGGTCAAATAGAGGTTGTTAATAAATTCTTGGAAACCTACCTTCACTACTTTGCCTTCGATCATCCTACTCATTGGGCAAAATGGTGGAACAACACTTCCTATCATACCGCCACCAAACTCACACCATTTGAAGCATTTTACGGGCACCCTCCAATCATGACTTCCTCCTACATTTCGGGCAGCTCCAAGGTCCAGGCCATTGACAATGCTCTAAGTCAACACACCGAGGTCCTCCGCCAACTCAAGAAAAATTTGAACATGGTCCAGAATCAGATGCGCCAATAAGCTGATCAACATCGTTTTGAGCGTAATTTTGATGTGGGTGATATGGTCTTCCTTCGCTTGCAGCCATACAAACAATCTTCCCTACAACTTCGTAGGTGTTAGAAGCTCGCTCCAAAATTCTATGGTCCTTATCAGGTTCTACAACGGATTGGCCCTACAGCTTACAAATTGGCTCTTCCCCCCACTTCCAAGATCCACCCTATTTTTCATGTTTCGCTTCTCAAGAAAGTTGTGGGCACAAAGGTACAGGTTCAATCAAGACTCCCTGAATTGGATGAATAAGGCTCCATCTTACTTGCACCTGAGCAGCTGCTGGATCATCGAACTCGCACTCTGCACAACCGTACCATTATAGAGGTCCTTGTTCAGTGGCATGGGCTTCAACCTGAGGATGCTACATGGGAGTCTCTCCATCAACTCTAGCAACAGTTTCCTCATTTTCAGCTTTGAGGACAAAGCTTCTTCAAGGAGAAGGGCATGTTAGGATCTCATCCTAACCCTTAATGTAATAACTTCCTTGATGTAATAATTCCTAGTGAACGTGGGTAGTACCCATGATTAATATTTTGTAATGTTCTAAGTTTTAGCTTAGGTAGTGCCTATGACAAATGGCACCCTTTTCTATGTAACACATGGTAGATAGGTTAGGTAAGGTGGTCTTGTGCATGTAATTCGAGTGTCATTGTGCATGTAATTCGTGTGACATTATGCATGTAATTCGAGTGGTATTGTGCATGTAATTCAAAGTGGCACTATGCATGTAATTCGGTTGGCATTATGCATGTAATCAAGGTGGCATTTTGCATGTAAGCCAACCTTGGAAGGAAACTCTTTAAATACCAGAAAAGGCACCAATGTAATCATCTTTTTGCAAATTAATGAAGTGTTGAAGGAGGTTGCCACCTCGAAGAGGCCTGTGATTCTATCTATTGTGAGATTGTTCATTTTAAGTAATTTCTGTTATCATATGCATTTAATTCTGAATACTGTTATAATGTTTCTGTGCGTTTATTTCCAAGCAAATGTGTGAGAGTGTGTTTATTTGAGTTGAGAGTGTGTTGTTTAGTATATTTTATAGTAGGATCTTAATATTTTAGACATTCAGCCTACTCATTTTTTTTGCTTTGCCTCTTTAGATTTCCACTGCAATATCAATCCTTCCGTTTGGATCTCTCAAGAAGGGAGATCGAAAATTGGAAATATTTGCATAATTCTTTGTTAAAAATAATTCTTTGTTTAATTTATACATAAGAGTGCCACAGGCTCCAATATATATAGTTGCTATATATATATATATATATATATATATATATATATATATATATATATATATCTGGGACCTAATTAAAAAAGAGGAAAAACAACCCAACCCAATTAAAATGTTCCAACAAAAACATTACATCCCATTTCTATATAAAACAAACATTTTATAAATAATTTACCTTATAAATAATTAAACTATTCATTCATATATATATATATATATATATATATATATATATATATATATATATATATATATAATAATAATAAAATTAATACATATATAATTATTCTCTAAAAAAAATTATTTTAAATATCTAAATATATATTTAAATAAAAAAACAAGTTATATTCAGCAAATAATTTTTTTAGAATTTTTTTTTTTGTAAACACACATCCATCTATTTGTCACCACTCACACTCCCACAACTAGATTGGAACCTGAAACCATCCGGTGAACCTTTACTGCAGCCCCAAGCCTTCACCACTCTACCACCCATCCACTGGGACTTTCTTTTGGACATTTAAAAAAGGATATGTTAGGCTGTATTCAGTTCATAGTCCTTCCTTGCACCTTAAAAAAGGGTAAGTTAGGCTGTATTTAGTAAGAATTTTTTACTTGCACGTTAATAAAAAGTTTGGTTTTTCAATAATCTTCACCTGTATATAGAAAAAGAGTAGGTTAAACTATCAATAATTTTTACTTATACAATAGATGATTTTAATAATTTTATTTGCATATAATAAATGGTATCGTAGGTTATACTCAGTCAATAATTTTTAATAATTCATTCTTGTACATAAAAGAAAAGAGTTGTTTTGGCTGAGAGTAGGTTTAGGATTATCCCACTTATACATTAACAAAATAGAATAGACTTAACTCAGTCAACATATAGGTGATTTTAATAATTTTATTTACATGTAAAACGTAGAGTAGGTTATGCTCAGTCAATAATCTTTAATAATTCTTGTACATATAGAAAAGAGTTGTTTAGGCTGAGAGTAGGTTTATGATTATCCCACTTAGACTATACTCAGTCAATGACTCCTTTTGACTCATTAGGGCGGCCCCTAATATTTTAATGAACGTCATGAGTCGGTGCTGGTTATTAAAATTAGAATTACGTCATGAGTGGGTGCTGGTTATTAAAATTAGAATAGACTGAATGTTTTGACTCATTAGGGCCGCCCCTAATATTTTAACGAACGTCATGCGTGGGTGCTGGTTATTAAAATTAGAATAGACTGAATGTCAGAACCTTCCAAGTGGTTTCCTGTGTTCTCTGTCGAATGGGTGCAAATTTTTAAAAGCCAGCACCCAGTTGTGACGTTCATTAAAGGAAGCCACTTGGAGGGTTCAGACATTCAGCCTACTCATTTTTGCTTTGCCTCTTTAGATTTCCAGTGCAATATAAATCCTTCCGTTTGGATCTCTCAAGAAGGGAGATCGAAAATTGGAAATATTTGCTCGGTTGCAGAAGAAGTGATTTCACTCTCTGTTTCTTCGTTAAAGATAATTCTTTGTTTAATTTATACATAAGAGTGCCACAGGCTCCAAAAGCCATGGCTAAGCCGACGTCGCAAGACTTCGTCAAAAGCTTTGAAGCAGGAAAAAATAAGTGGGGCGACATTGATGCTGTAATCAATGATTTGAGCCAACTCCTGGAGGTCAGTGTGAACTCCGCGATCAAAGTCGAGTTGAGTAGTTTTTCACGTGTCATAAGAGGTTACAGGTTATATGGATGATATGAGTTTGACAGAGTGTACCGGGTTCTTGAAAGAGTCGGGTGCCATTTAGTTTGTACTGAATGCTTTTAGCCAACTTTTGAACGACAGTGTACGAGATGATAATGCTGCTTATTGTTTTTTTGCAGGCTAAACAAAAAGGAAAGGCGCCCCCCAGCTTGGAATCCTGGGAATCTCTCATAAGCAGCGGAAGTACATTTCTTGAAGTTTTTAACAAAAACACGGAGAATATTAGTGACAAGGTAATTAAGTGAAACCTTTTTATCAATGTTTGACATGACTTTGGTAGTAGACGTAATATGAATTTGCAACTGTTGATTTACAGGATGACCTTCTCGGCTCTGCTGAAGTAGGAAAGGTAAGCTTCATTGGACTTTGGGTGCCCTGACCGTAGTAGGATATGTGCTACACAAAATTGACCAAGTGTCCAGTAACAAAATGGAATGTTTAGAACTTTTAGGTTACATGATTGATGTGGCAAAACATGTTAAAGATTTAACCAGTCAAAATTTATCTCAAGAAAAACTGGACAAGGCTATGCTTAGAATCATTCGAGGAGCTGTGATATGTGCCTCCCAACTAAAGTCTAAAGGACTCTTGAACTTTAAAAGATTCTTCAGGTTAGAATATAAAAGTATAACTTTTAAAGCTTTTTCTATTCATGCTTTTGTTATTAAGTTAAAATTGCTACCTCTTTTTAAAGAAGAAACACCACATTAATGTTATTATTTCATAATATTGCAGAGCATCCGTGGACGCTCAGTTGTTGAAGACTGTTCGACGTGACATTAATGGACTTTATCATGATCTTACTTTGGCAGCTGTGATAGCTGTACGGGCAGAACAAACTCTTCGTCTTACTGCCCCACCAATTTTTCCAAAATCGGCAGGTACTTATCTTTCCAATTGATTTGATATACATTATCAGTAACAATAACAATAAATGAATAGTTCGTGCTTCTGTTGAACGTCTGATAGATTTGCTAGGATAGCAATACATATCCTCCCTTGCAACTCTGTTAATATTCTAGTTAGCAATAAAACTCGTAATTAGACGAATGTTTTTTATCTTTATTTTATTTGGACAATTTGGGAAAATTGGTGATAAAATTTCAGCCGAAAATTTTGAAAAAATAATTTAATTAAAAAAAACACTTAATACAAATATTGGAGATCCGTTTTATTTTCTATTATATTTTAGTTCAATTCTTAATCACCAAAACCATTAAAATAAAATATATAAAATATTTTAATAAATTATGTATTTTTCCTGAATTTTCTAAATATTTTAATTATTTCCTAATTTTACTAGATTCGTCACAATTTTTTTTTATGAATCTAATTCTCATAACTAAATCTAAAAGTAACTAAAATTTAAAGAATTTTCTATCACCCTTTGCATAGCTAACTACAATAGTCAGTAATATTTGAAAACAACCTCAATTTATCCAACCCCAGATAGATCTTTAGTCTCATGCACTTTGATGGCATGGTTGCACTTGCAGTAGTGTGTCTCTCTGTCTAAAATATTTTGACTTGTGTAGGTGCACTTTGGAGACGAAACCTACATTCTAAACATTATACCTGTTTTCTTGTTTTGATTTACTAATTATTTTGTTTAGCAATTTTTGGAGTAGATGTCGCCCATTTATTTAATTGGTCGCTTTGGACTTAACTGTTCAAGCCCGACATGATTTTTATGTTTTTGCTACTCAAAAGGATACTTCTGCTCACTTTTACCGGTAGCCCTCAAAAGAATGTGAATCTGTCTTCTCTTAGCTATTAGCCTTTTCAGAGACAGCTTGAGATGTATAACTTAAACAAGTATAACAATAAAAAAATTTAAAATCTAAAATTTAAAGAATAAAATTAAACACCATTAGAAGTTAGTGACCTTATAAATAGCTTTGGTATGAATTATAACAAGTACCATCTAGGTTTTAATTGTGCAGTGCAAAGCCATATTAAACTTTCACTAAACTTCTACGGTATTTTCTTTTCTCTTAACAGTGGGGAACGAGGAGATCGAAAAGCGAAGGAAGGAAGTAAAGCAGTTGCTGGACATGACAAAAAAAGGGCCTCTGTCTGTTGTGATACATGGTGATGGTGGGAGAATTGGCAAGTCTACACTGGCAAAGGCTGTTGTCGCCTGTCTAGATCTTGATGATTTCCGTTACACCAGGATTGAAATCGATGAAAACGCTGGCAATGTCCATTTGAAAACTCTCCAAGAGCAGATTTTCCGAAGCGCCTTCCCAGATTATATGTCTGGGAGAAAATTAAATGTCGACAATTGCAATGCTGGTCGCTATCATCTAGGCCAAGCTATTAAGGAGGAAAAAAAGCCACTATTTATTATCATTGACAAGGTTTTAAAGGAGAGATTTCTTTCAGATCTTCTGCCAGATAACTTGAGCGAACTGCATCCCCGCAGCAGAATCCTGTTAACGGCTAGGAACTTAAGTGAGACAAAATGGCTCGGGAAAAGGCTTTTACAGAAGCAATATCCTGTCACGAGTATGAGTCCCAAGGATGGAACAAAAATTCTGTGCAAAGACCCCAATAAACTTGGTCACATAAAAAATGAAGTGGAAAGGATTTTGCATATTTGTGGTGGAAATCCTCTTGCTCTGAAAATTATTGCTGCTTATTTGCGGAAGAAGGAATATAAAGCTGAGAATTGTAACCTTGTACTGAAAGCTCTGCAGGAAAGAAGACAAATACAGGAACGAGATCTGAGCGACCGTCTTGTACATTTTGTATACGAGGGATTGAAACCTTCTATTCAACAAGCCTTTTTAGACATTTGTTGCTTCTTCTCCAATGGCGAGTTCCATCGTAGGTGGGTGGAGTACATTGTGGGGAAAAAGGAGGTTGAAGCCCTTAAAGAGGCTGCATTGATCTCATCAGTGCCATACGTTGATTCCTTCGAGTCTATCAGAAAGAATGGAGTATGTCAGGACGGGGAGCAGCTTTTGAAAGTGAACGGCGTCATCCGAAATAAAGGGGAAAGAATGGCTAAAGGCACACGATTGATGAATGTGACGGATTCTAAAGAATTCTTTAAAGCTGTAAAACATCCGCTATATTTTACCCAAATTCTTTCCCTCCCTCTCCTTAATTGATTATATAATTTTTATTATATTATAATATAATTTATATATAATTATATAAACATACATATTATTCGATAAGATATTATATATTTTTTTAATTTAACCGAATAAACTCCATTTAATTTTCACGCAAAATCTTATTATATATTCGGAGAAGAGTTATCTATTCTACCCATTTTTAACACCTGCTGCTTTTCCAGGGGAACCCAAGCATCGAAGGAGTTTGGTTTTATCACGATCATAAATCAGAATACAGGTTAGGAGAAACGGAGCTGAAGCGCATGCGCAAGTCATTGAGAGTTCTCCGTTTAGGAGACCACATGAGTGAAGGGTTAATGGCGATTTTCTTTCGCCGAAGACCGTCAGTAGCTGACTGCGCTGGGCGGACGATCAACCGAGATGCGGGCAGCGCACTGATTTCGGCCGAAGTGCGTACTTCGCACTTCCTTCTGGCCGAAGTGCGGCTGTCGCGCGATGTTCGGCAAGTGCGAACTTTGCACTTCGTTCTGGTCGAAGTGCGGCTGTCGCGCGAAGTGCGCACAGCGCACTGTTTTTGCCGAAGTGCGCACTTCGCACTTCGTTCTGGCTGAAGTGCGACTGTCACGCGAAGTGCGCACAGCGCACTATTTTCGGCCGAGTGCGAACTTCGCACTCGTTCGGCCGGTCGCGGCTGTCGCGCGAAGTGCGCACAGCGCCCTATTTTCGGCCGAAGTGCGAACTTCGCACTTCGTTCTGGCCGAAGTGCGGCTGTCGCGCGAAGTGCGCACAGCGCACTGTTTTCAGCCGAACTGCAGTTGTTGAGCGAAGTGCGAACTTCGCTTGGCCATTGCCGAAGTTCGTCACTCACACGCAGTCGGACTTCGCTTGCCCGAACTGCCGAAGTCAATCACTCACACGCAGTCGGACTTCGCCGGGCAACAAACTTCGCCGGGCTCGTCGACCAACTTCGCACGGCAACGGTTTGCAGGCTTCAGACTTGGCCAACTCTGGCCATCAAGTTCTTCGTCTTGCGCGGCTGCTGCTGGGTTTGCCTGGCTTGGCAAGACCCGAGAGATAGGAGAGAAACGCCGGAACAGAGAACAAATAGGTTAACACCTAAACAACTGCAAACCCTAAATATGCCACAGACAAAAGCAAACTTTATTCATATGAACAACTAGGGTTATAGAAATTCCTCAACCGAGGAAGTAACAACATCTGCAGGCTACGCTGCAGGATAAACTGGACAAGGGAAATGTCGAGTCTGCTGCTCGGACATTTATCAGTTGAGCCACACTGCTCATTGAAACACTCGCCCTTCTTTCTCTGCTCACTTTCACGAACTTCTCTCACACCCGCTCTGCTTCCTTCTTCTACGCACTCTCTCGCACTAGTTTGTCTGTAGAACCGAACCGTCCTTTTATAGCCGCGGGGAGAGGAGGATAAGTGTTATCCTCTGACAGCTCCGGATAAGGGTTATCCTCGGACTGACCCTCGTCTAGGGTTTCTGACAAACGCCGACTGGGCATTAACTCCTGCGGAGATCGGATCTGCCAGGTGTCATATCTGTCAGAAGATAAGTGCGACGTCATGTCACACTTGTCGGGATCCCGGATTGCGGCAATGCAGTTGGGCACAGGCGTGAAATCTGGGTTTATTTTTCTAACACCCTCCTTTAAACCTGATTTCACAAGCACTTTGACTCCAAGCTGCTCTCGCAATCTGCTGAAGTCTTCCTCCTTCAAAGGCTTCGTGAAAATATCTGCCAACTGCTCCTTGGATCTGCAAAACTGCAGATGAATTTCTCCGGACTTCACCAACTCTCTGATGAAGTGATAACGAATATCAATGTGCTTCGTCCGGCCATGGAACACGGGATCCTTTGACAGTGCAATGGCCGAATTGTTGTCACAGAAAATTGTTGTCGCGCCTTCGGAGGATTAAACGATTCACTCGGAACTCTTCGCAGCCATACTGCTCGGCATGCGGATGTCGTGGCGGCGACATATTCTGCTTCGGTTGTGGACAACGCAACAATGGGTTGCTTCTTGGACGCCCATGAGACTGCCCCTGATCCGAGATGGAAAGCATACCCGGAGGTGCTCTTCCGATCGTCGGTCTTGCCGACCCGATCCATCGTCAGTGTAGCCAACTAGCTCCAACTGGTCTTGTCTGGCATAAAATAGGCCATGGTTTCGCGTCCCATTGACATAGCGCAAGATCCTCTTGCCTGCTTGCCAGTGCGTGTCCTTCGGAGTCTCCATGAAACGGCTGATCAGACTGACTCCGAACATCAGATCTGGTCGAGTTGCAGTCAAGTACATCAGACTGCCAACTAGCCTCTTGAACAAGGTTGGATCTACAGACCTCCCTGTATCCAACTTGCTCAACTTCAAACCTGTGGCTACAGGTGTGATGGCGAGTTTGTTGTCCTCCATCTTGAAGCGCTTCAGGACATCCTTCACATACTTGCCCTGAGAAATGAAGATGCCATCTGCTGATTGGTCAACTTCAATGCCGAGAAAATATTTCATCAACCCCATGTCGGTCATTTCAAACTCGGACTTCATGGCTGTTCTAAACTGCGCAAATAGGTCGTTGCTATTGCCAGTAAATATCAGATCGTCTACGTACAGGCAGACGATGATGAGCTCACCTGCTGCATTTGTCTTCATGTACAGGGAGTGCTCATATGGGCATTTTTGAAACCCATTCTCCTAAAAATAGCCGTCAATACGGTTGTACCATGCCCTGGGTGCTTGCTTCAACCCATACAGGGCCTTCTTCAGTTTCAGGACTTTGCCTTCTTGCCCTTGTATTTCATAACCGGGCGGCTGGTCTATGTAGACCTCTTCTTCCAACACTCCGTTGAGGAAGGCAGACTTGACATCCATCTGGTACACGCTCCATCCTTTCTGAGCTGCGAGTGCCAGAATCATTCTGACTGTGTCAAGTCGGGCTACAGGTGCATACACCTCATGATAGTCAACTCCCGACTTACGCTTGTAGCCTTTTGCCACCAATTTGGCCTTATGCCTGTCAACTTCTCCTTGGGCATTAAACTTCGTTTTATATACCCACTTGACCCCAATGGTCTTCTTTCCTACTGGAAGATCTGTTAGCTGCCATGTCGCATTCTTCTCAATGGCTGCTATCTCCTCATCCATCGCATTCACCCATTTGTGATTCTGACTTGCCTCTTCAAACTCCACTGGATCACATTCAGTAAAGAGAGCAAAATCAGAATAATCTTCATCTAATTGATTACGGGTTACCTCATAGATGTCTTGCAAGCTCCGAGTCTTTGCAGGAGTCCTCAGGTTCTGAATTCTGCTTGCAAGTGGAGGTGACCGGGATGATGAGGGTGTGCTACTGCTGGCACCACTGTTGATGCTTGAAGGCACAGGTGGTTGGACTCTGTCTTCCTCCAAGTCTACAGATTCAACAGTTGCTGGTTCAGACTGACCAGTCTTTGACTTCCCGTTCCAGACTTCATCCTCCAAGAACTTCACGTCTCGGCTGATGACAAGTTTCTTTGTCATAGGGTTGTACAACCTGTATGCCTTTGATGGTTCACTGTACCCTGTGAAGATGCACTTTTCAGCTTTGTCATCCAGCTTCTGTCGCTTCTCTTCTGGAACATGTGCATATGCTATGCACCCGAAAACTCGCAAATGAGCCACACTTGGCTTCAACTTGCTCCAGGCTTCCTCTGGAATTTTGTCCCTCACACTCTTGGTGGGACATCGGTTCAGCAGATAAACTGCACAACTTATAGCTTCTGCCCAGAACTCATGTGGCAAACTTTTTGCCTTCGACATGCTCCGTGCCATCTCCATGATTGTTCTGTTCTTCCTCTCGGCTACACCATTCTGCTGTAGTGTATAGTGCCTTCGAATTCCATGCTGCTTGCTGAAGTTATGGAATTCATTGGAGATGTACTCTCCACCTCCATCAGTTTTGAGAGTCTTCATATAATGACCGCTCTATTTCTCAACCGAGCCTTGAACTCCCTAAACCTTGCAAACGCCTCTGACTTCAACTTGATTGGATAAATCCATGTCTTCCGGCTAAAGTCATCAATGAAGGTTAGGAAATACTTATTGCCGGCATATGAGGTGGTCTGCATGGGACCACAGATGTCTGAGTGCACCAACTCCAAAGGCCGTGATGCTCTCCAAGACTGCCCTACAGGGAATGCATCCCTGTGCTGCTTGCCGACCAGGCAACCTTCACAAACTTGGTTCGGTTGCTCTATAAGGGGTAAACCCTTCACCATCTGCTTCTTGTGCAGCAGATTCAGGCCACTGAAACTCAGGTGACCGAATCTGAGATGCCACGACCAGGTAGCATCCTTCTCAACTGCACTCAGAGACATCAAAGATTCATTCTGAATCTGCAGCGGAAACATCTTGTTTTTCGTCATGGACACAGTTGCGATTTGTCCATGGACTTTGTCTCTGATGGAACAGACTCCATCTTTGAACAGTACAGTGTGCCCCTTCTGCACAAGCTGTCCAACACTTAGCAGATTGTGCTTCAACCCAGGCACATAAAAAACATCTTGAATTGTTTTTCTATCACCGTGTCGGGTGCGGATGAGGATCTTTCCTTTCCCCATCACAGGAACTTTGATGTTGTTCCCCATCTTGACTTCGGACTGGACTGTTTCATCCAGTTGTGAGAACATCTCCCTGTTCCCAGTCATGTGGTTGCTGCAACCACTGTCAAGATACCAGATGTTTTTCTTGCTCTCCTCTTCAATACTGCAAGTCAGCAGCACATTTCCTCCTGTCGCATTTTCGGGTTCCTCCGAATAATGGGCTTGCTGCTGATTCTCGTTCGCCATCTTCTTTCTGCACTGTGTGGCATAATGGCCGAACTTGCTGCAGTAGTAGCATTGGACCTTTGACATGTCCTTCTTCTGCTGAGAGCCACCTTGCTGATTTCTGCCAGTGCCTCTTCCTCCTTGCTGATGAAAGTTGCAACTTGGCTCAGCGTCTTGAGGGTTTGAGTTCCCTCCTTGCTTGTTCCTTCTCCCACGCCTGCTTCTGCCTCTTCCTCCTTGAGAACTAGAAGCGTTGTGGTGGGAGTCTTGTCTGTCGCTATCTCGGACTGAGACTTGCGCTTTGAAGGCTTGCTCCAAAGAAGACTGAGTTGAGCGGCTCAGCCTCTGTTCATGGGTCTGCAGGGAACCCATGAGTTCATCTGTCGAGAGGGTTGTCAAATCCCTCGACTCTTCGATTGCTATCACAACCGAGTCGAACTTCGCAGGCAGACTTCTGAGAATCTTCTCCACGATTCTCTGGCTCTGGACATTTTCTCCGTTCAACCGCATCTGGTTGATAATGTCCGTCGTCCGGGTGAAGAAGTCGCTCATCGACTCGGACTCGCTCATCTGCAGGTTCTCGAACTCTCTCCTGAGCATCTGCAGCTTCACCAACTTCACTTTGTCGGTGCCCTGATACGAACTCGCTAGGGTTTCCCAAGCCTGCTTGGCCTTGGTGGCTGATGCAATCCGCGGGAAGATGGTCTCCTCAACCACTTGCATGATGTAGAAGAGGGCCTTCTGGTCCTTCTTCTTGTGCTCTTTCAACAGATCCTTGTCTGCTTGAGAGAGGGCGGCCAGTGCTGCTGCATCTGCCGGTTCTGGGTAGCCGGTCTCGACCAACTCCCATAGCTCCTGAGATCCGAACAGGATCCTCATCTGGATGCTCCAGTAATCGTAGTTCTTACCGTTAAATCACGGGATCTGCAACTGCAACGAGTTTCTCTCGGAAGCCATGCTTCTATCTCCGTGTCACGGTACTATCAGCTCTGATACCAATTTGAAGGGTTAATGGCGATTTTCTTTCGCCGAAGACCGTCAGTAGCGGACTGCGCTGGGCGGACGATCAACCGAGATGCGGGCAGCGCACTGATTTCGGCCGAAGTGCGTACTTCGCACTTCCTTCCGGCCGAAGTGCGGTCGTCGCGCGATGTTCGGCGAAGTGCGAACTTCGCACTTCGTTCGGCGAGTGCGGCGTCGCGAAGTCGCACACCACGCCGGCGAAGTGCGGACCCATCCTCCGCCGAAGTGCGTCTGTCACACGAAGTGCGCACAACGCACTACTTTCGGCCGAAGTGCGGACTTCGCACTTCCTTCTGGTCGAAGTGCGGCTGTCGCGCGAAGTGCGCACAGCGCACTATTTTCGGCCGAAGTGCGAACTTCGCACTTCGTTCTGGCCGAAGTGCGGCTGTCGCGCGAAGTGCGCACAGCGCACTGTTTTCAGCCGAACTGCAGTTGTTGAGCGAAGTGCGAACTTCGCTTGGCCACTGCCGAAGTTCGTCACTCACACGCAGTGCGGACTTCGCTTGCCCGAACTGCCGAAGTCAATCACTCACACGCAGTCGGACTTCGTCGGGCAACAAACTTCGCCGGGCTCGTCGACCAACTTCGCACGACAACGGTTTGCAGGCTTCAGACTTGGCCAACTCTGGCCATCAAGTTCTTCGTCTTGCGCGGCTTCTGCTGGGTTTGCCTGGCTTGGCAAGACCCGAGAGATAGGAGAGAAACGCCGGAACAGAGAACAAATAGGTTAACACCTAAACAACTGCAAACCCTAAATATGCCATAGACAAAAGCAAACTTTATTCATATGAACAACTAGGGTTACAAAATTCCTCAACCGAGGAAGTAACAACATCTGCAGGCTACGCTGCAGGATAAACTGGACAAGGGAAATGTCGAGTCTGCTGCTCGGACATTTATCAGCTGAGCCTCACTGCTCACTGAAACACTCGCCCTTCTTTCTCTGCTCACTTTCACGAACTTCTCTCACACCCGCTCTGCTTCCTTCTTCTACGCACTCTCTCCACTAGTTTGTCTGTAGACCCGAACCGTCCTTTTATAGCCACGGGAGAGGAGGATAAGGGTTATCCTCTGACAGCTCCGGATAAGGGTTATCCTCGGACCGACCCACATCTAGGGTTTCTGACAAACGCCGACTGGGCATTAACACCTGCGGAGATCGGATCTGCCAGGTGTCAAATCTGTCAGAAGATAAGTGCGACGTCCTGTCACACTTTTGTCGGGATCCCGGATTGCGGCAGCGCAGTTGGGCACAGGCGTGAAATCTGGGTTTATTTTTCTAACAATGAGCGTCACAGTTCGTAGCACGGAGCTATTCAAATAGTTGAGATATCTCGCAATAGGCGGAGATATTCGGCTCTTACCCATGGAGTTAGAGGGGCTTAAAAGCCTGACTGTCTACTCTGGTCCAATATTCATAAAAGGCTTTCCAATAAATAAGGCAAGTCCATTTCGAAAGATTTTTTATACTTTTGTAGTGGGGAAAAATGACTGACATGGAAATTGAAATTAAAATGTGCGTGCAGTTCCCAAACAATTTAAGGCGGTTGAGAGCCAAAGCACAATCTGCTTCAACTTCTAAAGAGCCAGAGCCTATCCGAGCCGGTCCAGATTCTTTGTTGGAGGAATTAAATTTATCAGAATTGAAAAACCAGCGCATATTATTGCAGAAGATTCATCGATTTACCAAATTGAAGATTTTGTCTTTGAGTGGATGGGACCAAATGAAGGCGGTGCCCACCGAACTGTGGAAACTGTCTTCGTTGAAGAAGTTGAATATGCAAAGCTGGAATTCGTTAAAGCGTCTGCCAGAAGAATCATTTTCACAAATCAGAACTGTAACACATTTGGACTTACGTTTTTGCGGGGAACTGGAAGTAGTCTGTTTTGACTTTGGAAAACTTAAAAACCTAAAGTTCTTAGGTTTAGGATATTGTGAGAAGCTGAGAAGAGTCCAGTTTACTTTTGGGCAACGCACAGCCCTCAAATTCTTGGATATGTCGGGTTGTAAAGCACTCAAAAATTTGCCAGATAACTTTGGGGAACTCAAAACTCTACGCTATCTGAATTTGAAGCGTTGTGGTCTGCTCAAAGAATTGCCAGATAACTTTGGGAAACTCACAACTCTAAGCAATCTGAATTTGAGCCAGTGTGTTCTGCTCAAACAATTGCCATCGAGCTTTCGAGATCTTAAATCCTTAAGGGAGCTGGATTTGAGTTATTGTTATGAGTTGAAGGAGCTACTGTCTACTAGGTTTGTTCAGCTCCAACAGGGTAGAAAGTTGAAAATTGTCTACAATTTTTAGGTATTAGTTATTTTTAAAGTTGGACCTTTCATTATTGAAGGAGCTACTGTCTACTAGGTTTGTTCAGCTCCAACAGGGTAGAAAGTTGAAAATTGTCTACAATGTTTAAGTATTAGTTATTTTTAAAGTTGGACCTTTCATTATTGAAGGAGCTACTGTCTACTAGGTTTGTTCAGCTCCAACAGGGTAGAAAGTTGAAAATTGTCTACAATGTTTAAGTATTAGTTATTTTTAAAGTTGGACCTTTCATTATTGAAGGAGCTACTGTCTACTAGGTTTGTTCAGCTCCAACAGGGTAGAAAGTTGAAAATTGTCTACAATGTTTAAGTATTAGTTATTTTTAAAGTTGGACCTTTCATTATTCATCTCTCTTATATACTTTCACTTGCGGTTTCATACTTACACTTATCTTAACAAACTACTTTTTAATGGATTGTATTGTATTTTACAATGTTTTGAGTTAAATTATATATTTTCTATAATATTTTATATTAATAAAATATTATAATTTTAAATGAAATTATTATAGATTTTAGCTAAAAAAGTGTTCATCAATGTATATGTAAGTTTTTATACATACTATATATATAATTTTATTTTATTTTATTTATAAATAAAATATATATTTTAAAATTTTTAATTTAATTTAAAATTATACAAAAATGTTATTTTTAAGTAGTTATAATTCTATAAAAAAATTATCAATAACTTAATGATATATTGATTTTGGTATTATTTTAAATAATTTCAAATAGTTTTTTTAATATATTAGTACAAAGGACTAATTGATTAAATTAGTTTAAAACCAGATTACATTTTTTGACTTTCCTAGATTGAAGGTTTTTAATCCAAGTTTTAATAGAGGATTTGAAACTATTCTCCCTCGTATCTAATCTACTATATCTATTTATGCAAAAAAAAGTAACCATGTAAAACAAGGATATATAAATCTAGATACAACAAGTAGTACTATCATCAATGGTAAAAATAGAAAAAAAATATCTTCCTTGGTCTGCTAAGGCCACCATATGGGAGAATATCCATAGCAATTGAAGTCTTTTCGATCGAGAGCCCAATTAGCCTTCACATTTATGATGTTGTTGTGATCTCTAAAGATGTGTATACATTTCACTATCTCAAAACGTTGTTGGGTTATTTGAATTTGATTAAGTATTCATTGTCTTCTCCAATCTATATTTTTTTTCTTGCCTCATCCTTTATCATAATTTGAGGGTCTTATTCCACTTGAATTTTTCTCCACCTCACATTCAAAGCCTCCTATAATCCTCTTAATATGACATACCTCTCCACTAGGTTATTGAATAAGATACCATTATTTTTTGCAAATATAATAGTAAGGGTGCCATTTAATAGGTGATCTATCCCCCATACTTGTTGTTCTTAGATTTTTTATTGAGGTTCCTTTCGTATTAATCTTACCCAATCCCTTTAAAGGATGTTTCCAATTCCTAGTTTTGATTACTTATGCATGATATAAGATTACCTTTTTCGATGGAGACAGTTGTAATTTAGATATTATTTGAATCCACTTTTGGTTAGTATTTTAGGGCTCTTTCAATAGATATTAAATTGACTGCCTCATATTGACTATGATCCATTGTCAAACAAAGTGTCTATCTCTATACTCTTTGTTGAATTTACAATTGTTTCTCTCCTTCCACAATTTCTACAAAAAAGGAGTTAATCCGCATCCAAAAAATATGCTAAGTGGGTTGGTCCATTTTATCTCATTTAATCCACTTCCTCTAAATTTTTTCTATAGAATATATCTGAGACAAGTGGATGCCTAGCAAAGTTATCATTTTTTTCCATAGTTTGATTTTTATGGGGAATTTTATAAAAAGATGAGAGATTGTTTCCTCATTTTTCCAACACACCTCACATCTGAAAGGTCTATACATCTCTCTTTTCATTAATTATTCTTCTATCAATGTTCTCTGTTAAGAAGTAGAAGCCAAATGAAGAATATTACTATTAATATGCCATACTATCATTATTATGTAATTCTCATGTTATTATGTAATGACATTTATCCAATGTGGGGACCCAATTCTAATGATTTTTTGTAATGGTATGTGGCACTTGAGGTGCCTAGACAAGTGGTATTTGGTAGAATATTTTAACTCGAGTGACACATTGCATATAAGTCAACTCTTGAAAATTAGGTTAGGGTTTCATGAAATGTATCTCTATAAGACAAGGGGGCATAAATGAAATGCATATTTTTGCATATTAAATAAAATTGTTGAAGAGTTTTCCCCTCAAAAAGGTCAATATTTTTGTATTATGCTTTTGTGAGATTAAAATAGATTTCTACATTTATATTTTGTATTGCAATATTTTGTTATTCATGCTTTACTATTTTATTGCAATATATGTGTGGATGTATTTATTTTAATTAGAAGTTTCCGAACAAGTGGTATCAAAGAAAATTTTTAGGCTATGTTCTATTATGAATGTAATAGTTATTACCCTACCATTGTGACTGTTAGGTATAAATTTTATGTTTTCATTTTTTTGCTTACTTTTCTATTAAACAATTCAGCCTCATTTTTTTGTTTTAGTTTAATAGGTTAAAACCCTTGTGTTGTAGGCTTTAAAATATCATGGAAAAGTTGTTATTGGCTAAGCTAGGTTACCCATAAAGCATTAAATGAAGTAAGGGGTGATTAGGCTCCAATACCTAGGCCAAAGACAACATCTATATATGAACTTGAGCTCTCATATATCTTTAGGTATATCAAGATGTCCCCTAGGATTAGGAGAAACCTTTATCCTCTAAAAACCTTTTTTATTATGTATTTATCCATAGTGTATTGAGCACAACACTCGAGAATATCACCCTTCATATTATCAACGAGGTAGGTAGTGTGCTCAAGGGTATACATGGAATCATCCTTAAGTATTGGATTAAAATATTGGTACAAGAATTATCATTGATTGCTATGATATAATAGAGGGCTATGGACACCTTGGCCTAAAGTACCTTATTTTTTACTAAATTTTAACCCAAACGCCACAAATTCTACCATATAAATTGAGCATACTATTGAAGAATACAAACTTATACTAAGAGGGAGGTGAATAGTATAAGATAAAACTTTTACTTTTCTTTCCAAAGCAGTACTATCCAATATTATCAATTACAATAATAAAACAATGCAAAGATCATCACACACATAAGAGATGCAGATTTAACATGGTACACCCAATGTGCACTACATCCATGGAGAAAATAAATATTATAAATTTTCTCAACAAATATCTTGGGAACCAATTTCTTATTACAATATTTATGGACACCAACTCAAAGGAGACACCAATCCCCTATGCTCAAGTTCGTGGACCTTTATCCATAAGAGACACCAATCCCCTTTAGTCTGGTTTATGGACATCTATCCATAGGAGACACCAATACCCTTTACTTTGACTTGTGGAACTATATCCACAAGAGATACCAATCTCCTTTGCTTTTATCTGCTCCAAGACCTGCTCTCAACTTTGCTCAAATCTGCTCTAAGTCTACACACAAGGCTTGCTCAAATCTACTCACCAAAAGCTGCTCAAATTTGCTCCAAATCTACACACAAGGCTTTCTCAAATATGCTCACTAATATTACTCATAAATTTTGCTCAACCTACTCACAAAACCTTCTCAACCTGCTCATAAGGCTTTCTCAAATATGCTCATAAAACCTGCTCATAAACCTGCTCAAATCTACATCAATCCTGCTCACAAAACCTGCTCAAACATTCCTAATTATTGCATAGAAACAATTGAATATATCTTTTCCAAAAGTGCTTTCTTTGACTAAATTAATTTAGACATATTCTACCCATAATTATTTTTCTTCATGAACATATAGATAATGATATGCATTACAAATACTCAATATGTTCTTCTCACATTCATTAAGTATGTTGCTTTCACATGTCTCACATTCATTGCATTCAAAAGGATACTCTAGTCTAGCATTTGATAGTTGACCTTCATATGTACTTCCAAAATTAATCAATACCAATGGACATACTTGCTTCACAAAATTGGTCTATAGCCCTTGCAAGTTCATTCCCAATATGACTCAAAGTTAATGCACCAATTTGCTCTCAAACCCTTCCTAGTATATTTTCAAACCCTTGCACATATATTTCCAATTTCGTTCAACAATAATGCACAACTTTGTTCTCAAACCCTAGCACATATATTTCCAATTTTATTCAAAGCAATGCACACTCAATAAATCCTTATACCTCCAACCATATGACATCAAAGTACTTTTGTCAAATAGAAACCACCCTCTAGAAAAAATGAAATCACCATACCTCTTAGATCTTCCTTAAAAATGATAAGCTTCCAAAACTTGTCTTGAAAAAATAATTCTCCCTTTGATCCTTCAAAAATCTGGTTAGTGATTTTCAATTTCTAGCAGAGATAGAAAATCATCCATAAAAATCTTTCCAAAACTGTCCACAATAAATCTAGAAAATAATACCTTATTTCTCCTTTTTAATCTCTCAAAACAAAGCTTTCAAAAATCCTTAAAATTCATTTTTTCTATAAGGTAAAATTACAATTAAAAATAAACCACGTCACACTTAATTACTCCTTTTCAATACACAATAATTACAAATATTAAATAATGCACAATACACCTTATGTTGGAAATTTTGAGTATTTGTGTTGTCATTGATGTCAAGAGTCAGTGTCAGTAATTAGTACAAGGATTTGGCAAAAGTAGGGTTAAAATATTTTTTTTAAGCCCAAGAGATTTGGTTTAAAAGTATCACATAATTGATCAAAAGGTTAGTTAAATACCTTGAAGGAAGGAGTTTCCTAGGTCTAAAGGAAATAGTATTATAATATTTATTATTACAATATTAAAGGTGGTAAGATAAGGTCTGAGGGTGAAAGAGAAAAATACATAGGCCCAAAGGAAATAATATTATAATATTTATTATTATAATATTTATTATTATAATATTAAGGTTTAAAAATAATGCCTAAGGTTGTTTATAAAATATTTATAACAATTATATTATAAATTAATTTATAAAATAAATTTGTTAAACCCTAAGTTAGGGTTGGGAGAAAAATATTTAAATAAGCATCCCCTACCGACGTTCAAAGGAAAAGACAAATGGTATTTATACCATAATAATTGCAACATTAAGACAAGTCTTGCATGTGCGAAAGGGCAAAAGTTTTCTTAATGCAAAATTCATGAGCACATAAGACAAAGGAGTTTTTAACTGTTTAAAGCAGTAAAAAATGTCATGAATAAATTGACCAAGGCTTAAATCCTTATCACCAACCAACTAGTTGGGCTAGTGGCAAGTCATCGTTGTGTAAGGTGTAGGGTGAGCGCAGGTTCTGCGTTCGAGTATTGACGATAGCAAAGGGTAATATTTTTTTTTGTTTTGGAATTTAGCACCAAGAGGAGGAACAAAGCACACGAGGCACTTTCACTTCCCAAGTGAGCGCTTAGCTCACTTGGAAGTTAGGCCGCAGCTAGGGCGTTGGTGACAGCGCAACAGGGGATCGAATCCCATCGAGGCTGCATACGCAAAAGGTATTTAATTTTTTTATATATTGTGGATTTTTCACTTGGTCCTAAGGTTGATGTTATCCACCTTAGGGAGTGATAAGGTGGTTTAAATAAAAATTATTTTTGCCTTGGTTGAAAGTGTTGAATGATTTATTTTTTGGTTTGAAAAATTCATTGGAATATTTCTGAATAGTGGTGTTAATTATTTTGATAATGCATATTTGAGTAGGGAGATATAAGGGAGTTATTTTGATTATTCTATGCATTAAAATTTTGAAGTGAATTATTGTGAAAATGATATATTTGAATCTTTGCTAATTATATGTTGAAAATTTTGGAGATTATAAGGTGTACTTGAGACTTATATTTTGTATGGTGAAATGAATATTGGGGAGAATATTTGTATGGATAGAAGTTGTTGCTATCTATCCTTGAAATTGGCAAAGGGGTTTTGATTGTGCGTAAGACAAGTTTTGAAGGTATATTTCCATAAAAACAAAAGGCATGGACACATCTTCCTTATGAGTGGAATATTTTTGGATTGAATGTTGTGAAATGCAAAGTTGGAGTGAAAAGGATTGTTTGATCAGCATTGTTGGAAATATTTGAGTGAGTTTTCATATGTATGATTGGTGAATGTTCATGAGATCATTTGAGTGTGAATTTGAGAGCTATATTGAACTAGGGTTTTTGAAAGATCATGAGTATCATTGTTATATAAAATTAAGAACTATCTTGAGCTAGGGTTTGTTGAAAGAACATGAGTATCATTGTTACGTGAAATTTGAATTATCTTGAGTTAAGGTTTGATTTATATAGTGTGATTCATTGGAAGAATAGTGAAACACATGGTTAGGGTTTGTAAGCAATTTTTTTCTCATTGAGTGAATGGTTGAGTGAAGTTGGATGGGCATTATTGATTGAAAATATTGGAGTAATAGTTCAATATTTGTGAAACAAATTATTTTTTATTTATGAATTGATTTGAAAGATATTTTGAAAGTGATAGAGTGTTTTGTTGAGTACAAAACTTAGTGAGTGTGAAACATATTGAGTCTCTAATCATTCTCTATATGTTCTTATGGTTAAAAAATATTTGTGTGAAACTTGTTTGTGTGATTGAAGAGGTTTTTTGAAAGATATTAAGTTGAGTTTTATATGCAAGTATTACAGTTGTTTGAATAAGCTTTTGTGAAAGCTTGTGAGTAGATTTAAGTAAGTCCTAGAGGGGACTTAAGAACAAATTTGAGTAAGCTTTTATGAAAGCTTAAGGACATATTTATGTGAGCTTTTATGTAAGCTTACAAGCAGATTTGAGGTAAGTCTTGGTGAAGACTTGTGGACAGGTTTGAGGTAAGTATTTGGGAAGACTTGTTGAGAAAATTGAGGCAAGTCTTGGTGAAGACTTATTGAGAATATTGGACAAGTTATAGAGAGGACTTGTTGAGCATATTTGAGGTAAGTCTTGGTGAAGACTTATTGATAAGATAGGACAAGTTCTAGAGAGGACTTGTTAAGCATATTTGAGGTAAGTTTTGGTGAAGACTTGTTGAGCAGATTGGATAAGTTTTAGAGAGGACTTGTTGAGAATATTTGATATAAGTCTTAGTGAAGACTTGAGAGTAGATTGAGCAAGTTCTTGAGAGGACCTGTGGATAGATTTGAGGCAAGTCTTTGAGAAAATTTGAGAGCAAAATTGATTAATTGATTTGTTCAAGCTTTGTGGTAAGGCTTGGAGTAGATCTAAGAAGAGTTGATTTGTGATTGGATCAAGCTTTGTGTTAAGGCTTGAGGATAGATTTGAGGACAAATATTGATGCAGATTTGAGGATAGATTTGTACCATACCAGAGACATATTTTTTAGCATATTTATGCTAGATTGAGGATAGTGTTTAGTGTATATTTGAGACAGAGATTGAGTAGAGCTAAGAGCAATATTTGAAGGTGTTAGAGTAGAGGATAGTAGTCTCTAGTGGATAGAGATCCATTAGTTAGGGTAGTGAGGACTGAGGTATTTGGAGTGAGTGTAGATATATTATATAGAGAGAGATCCACAAGCCAGTGTAGTGGAGGCAGTAGTCTTCTAGAAGATCACCAACTAGAGCAGAGGAGAAATATTTCTCCTGTGGATAAAGATCCATGAACCAGAAAGGGGAAGGAGTTATCCTATGGATAGATATCTACAAACTTGATTAGGATATTGGTGTCTCATTTAGATAGAGGTCCATAAACATTGTATTAGGGAATAATTCCCAAGAGAATTGTTGAAAAAAATTTAGTGCAATATTTTCTTCGTGGAGTAGCCCATATTGGGTGAACCACGTTAAATTGGTGTCTCTATTGTGTGTGATGATTTATGCATTGCTTTGATTACTACGGTTTATATCTCCATAATTATATTGGATAATATTGTTTGGAAAGAAAAGTAAAAAGTGGTCTTATACTGTTCACCCCCCTCTCAGTATAAGCTTGTGTTCTTCACCTTATTACTCCTTTTCAACACACAACAATTACAAATATTAAATAATATACAATACACTTTATTACTCCTTTTCAACACAATAATTACAAATATTAAATAATCCACAATACACCTTATTACTCCTGTTCTAAATTAAACATAAACAAAAACCTTTGCCCTTAATATTTAAATCAACAAGTCCAGCAAATGATTTCTTTTTCACATAAAATTTATACAAAATTTTTGTCCATACCTCAACCAATCAAGCCCAATGAATGCAAAGGGAATCAAACTCACAACCTCTACCAATGCAATGCCCTATCAATATCTAGGCAACCAATTGGACTACCCCAATGGGTAAGACCTACCATGCACAAGCAACTCAAAGTTTCCTCTTTGCTGTGTCATTGCCAAATGAAACACTATCTCCACCAACCAAAAACAAATTGACGTGATTCAACACTGCAACCTCTGGTTCGACAGAACCTTAGCTCTAGCTATGTGACCAAATGGACTAGCCACCCAGTTGGGTTTCCAATCACGACTCATTCAAGATAGAATTATTTTGCTTACTTCCACAAAACTTGCTTTCCCTTTGTTCTTTTTATCTATGTCGAATTTCGCATGGAGAGCATTCGAATAATTATTTTCGCGTTCGAAACCCATAGTCTCAATGAAATATTTGTACCTCTTTTATATGATTTTTTTCTTATATCAAAAACATCGATGCATATATAATTTTCAATTTTTTTTATTTCCTCCATTAACTTTGGTGCCTCCTCCCTTTTTAAACCTTTATATTATAATATTTTAAATATTATAATATCAATTCTTTAAACCTTTGTCCCTTGCAATATAAACTTTTCTTTTTGTCCCATGCAATTTAAACCTTTTGTCCATCTCTTTAATTTTTAAAACTCTTTGTCCCATGCAACTTTAAAACTTTCTCATTATAATATTTAAATACTATAATCCTTTTCTTTTTAAACTTTGGTCCCAAGCACTTTTAGACTTTTTTTATAATATTTAAATTTAAAATTTAAATATTATAACCATTTGCTTGAATATTTTCTTGCTTTGCTATTTACCATGTCCAATTGTTGTCTTAATTGATATTTTGTCCTTCCATGTAAAATTATGATCTTTGAGGAATATTTCTGCCTTAAGTACCATGCACCCTTTGACATCAATGACAACTCAATATACTCAATATTTCTAACACATACTTAAGAGACTACACTTTCTCAAAATAGACGAAAGAAATTGGGTGAGAAGTAATAATCAAGATAGTCTATCCTAGTAATGGTCAAGTATCATTTCAGCTAGGGCCATATTTAGTAACAATCAAGATAAAGTCTACTTATGTAGTTGACAAATACAATCAAGAATCTAATAGTTAAGGAATTGTTAGTAATAGAGTCTACTAAGAAAACTGTTAGAAATAATTAGTTACAAAGTTAGATAGAATAGTTAGCAGTAAAGATCACTACAAGGTCGATTAAGAGGATTGTTAGACAAAAGTCATTTTGAGTGAATAGAGATTCTAAGAGAAAAAACAATGACACTTGAAGACAACACTTTCTTTAAAAAATGTTTGGGGTGTTGTAAAAAATCGTTGTGAGATCTAACCAATTGTGTTCACCTTTTCAAGCTATTTGTTTTAATATATAGCACCCAAACACTTTTTTTGACCCATTACTAAAACTAGTAACTCCTAAAATAACACTTCTATTTTTAGTTAGTTAGTTGGGATGGTACAAATCACATTTATATGGTTGGAGGGGCTAAAGAAGAAATGGAATAGACTTAATAAACTATAGAGCCAAATGTCCCACATTGGATAAGAAGTTACAAAGATGAAATATTACATGCAAATGATGCAATATAATTAGATTAAAGCCAAATCAATGATTGAAGAAAGATTCCTAAAGGTTGAAGAGAAATTAAAGGAAGCCCCAAAGATATTCGAGCATATTAACATGAAGGATTGGGTGGTAATTTAGTCAATAAATGGAAAGAACACCAACATACTCTTTTTGAATTAGATACCCCATTTAAGATACCCAAAATAGATTTCTCAAAGTTTAATGGAAATAATGATTGCTTGTGTTGGGTTGATCACTTCTTCAAACTCCATAATATTCCCTGATATTTGCGGGTCACCATGACATATTTTAACTTGTATATGAGGCCCTATAATGGTTCCAGTAGTTACAAAGCATAACTCCTAACCCTTCTTGGGAAGACTTAGAGTCTCAATTGCTCACTCATTTTGTCCCTAGTGAATATGAGGACTTTATAAGAGATTTGATAAAATTGAAACATACCTCTATTTTTTGGGAATATCAAACCCAATTTGAGAAATTGACTAATTAGACAAGGTATTTGAATGAAGATTTTTTTGAGTTGTTTTATCAGTGGATTAGAAGATGATATTAAGGTAAAAGTAAAAATGTTCAAACCATAGTCTATGATGCAAGCCATAGGATTGGATAGAATAGTAGAGGATAATGTTTATGCCTAGAGGTGGACATCTAAATTATCATAGGCCAAACCTACATTTCCATCCAAGTTCACATTGAATAAAAGCAATACATATTCACCCATAAATAAATTGACTAGGGAGGAAATGAATGCTTATAGAGCATAGGACCTATGTGATAATTGTGATGAGAAATATTTAGCAAGACATAAATGTGTACAACATAAGTTTTTGTTTCTAGATATGGATGATGGCATAACCATTAATTATTCTAAGGAGGAAGATGATCATCATGAAGAGGAATATATAGAACAACCAAATGTTCCAAAAGAATCCCAAGTGGAAATTTTGGTTCATGTTTTAGTATGTATATCAACTTCCCAAACCATGAAGGTGATAGGACACTTCAAAGGACAATGGGTCATAATTCTCATTGACTTTGAAAGCACACATAATTTTCTTGACCCAAGGGTATTCAAATAGGGAAATTTCTATATTAATATTTATAACTCCTTTGAATTCATGATTGCCAATGGAAGAAGTTTTCATTGTAAGGAAAAGTGTCAAAATTTTAAAATATAAATAGGGAAATATAATCTTAACACATGTTTTTCCTACCCTAGGTGGGTGTTATGTCATTTGGGGGCTTAGTGGCTGAGATTGTTGGGTCCAATATCATGGAATTTATTTGAGTTACAAATGGAATTTAGCCAATAGGGAACACAGTGCACCTTACAGGGTTTGAAGGCTAGGACTACTCAAATTGTGACATATCATAGGATAGAAAACTATTGGAAAATTCAACCCATGGCATTGTGGTCCAACTACTTGCTATACAAGGATTAGATAGTGGAGATAAAATACCAACCAAAGGAATTGCAATTGTTGTTGCAAAAACATATCATAGTTTTTGGAGAATCCAAATCACTACCCCCTAATTGTACTCATAATCATGCACTTTATTTTATTCCTAGTAGTATTCCATAAAATATCTACCCTTACATGTATCCATATGCCTAGAAATCAAAAATCAATAAAATAGTGCAAGCACTACTTACTACAAAGGTTATTGAATCTAACATTAGTCCTATTCTTTCCTAGTGTTGTTGGTACAAAAAAAATTGGTCTTACCATTTGTATATAGAATTTACAAAACTAAATAAAAGAATTATTAAAAATAAATTTTTGATTTCAACAATTGATGAGCTACTGGATGAATTGCATGGAGCTCAATATTTCTCGAAGTTGGATTTGTGATCATGATGTGGAACCAAATAAGTTGAGAACTTGCATTGATATTGGGGGCTTAAAAAGGTCGAGATTACAACCATATTACCCTTAGAATGAGCAACTAAACCCTTAGATTAAGAAACCAATTCCTAAATTATGTAGATAATATCTTATCCATAGGGATTATTCCAAGAATTGACTGTCATCAATCCAAATAGCAACATCCTCTAGGAGATATTACCAAAAATGCTATTCTAAAATATTTTTTCCTAGTTCAACATGAGCTCATAAAACCCACATTTTGCAATTATTCATCAACTTTAAAATTAAGACTAATCCCTATTCCAAATGACTAGGCCTTATATAAATTTTTATTTCTTCTAGGATCTTAATTCTAAACCTATAATTTGATGTCCTCATCATATCTCTCCATAGTAGAAGTATTGGAATCCAATGCTTTTACAAGAAAAGTGGGTTTAGTTGGAAGAACTCGAGCTGGAGGAAGCAAAAGCTACAAATCAAGTGTTGGATGGGAAAGAGTACTGAGGATATCAAGAAGGCCATGAGGTGCCTTATATGGAAGGATATATTTGGTCATAACTTATTGGACCAAGAGCCTAATACTTAATTCATAGACTTTGCTTCAAAATAGGAACCTATTAAGTTGAAGAAGATTTTTGTTGCTAACAAGTAGAAGAAGCAACAAAAGGAGTAGCTAGAGCAACAAGAGGAGGTGCTCATGAAGGAAGAATGACCTCATTATGTAGATAAGTTGGTGCAGTGGGTGTTGGTGTGTCCTTTGGCTTACTCAAATTTATTGCTATCCTTTTTGGCTTAGTGGAGGGAAAAATGGGCGTGGTATTTTTTTTGCAATGGATGAGAAATATTTTATTCTCATGATGAATTACGTAGGTATTTTTATAACAATCATATTGAGCATTTTTTTCATATTGATAAGGTTTACCAATAATTAGACCACACCAATCAATTGGAGTCACATCATAGGTTACTATGTCCACATAGTGTAGGCCAAACACAAAGGATAAAGTGCATGGTTTTGTAATGATGGAGGAGGAATCCTCATCCTTCCATCCAAGTGAGTATGGATGATGATGGGGTTGAACAAGAAGCTAAAATGTATTGATTAAAATCAAGTTCTTTTCAGGTCCATTATTGATGATACAATTTATAAAATAATTATGCATTAGGTGGGCTTATGTAACAAACAAATCTTTATGACCACCTTCATACATGTTTTCTATCAACAAGGTGACATTATGGAGCTTATCCTTAAGTTCATCATACTTTTTGGCTTCTCACTTTACCTCAATAGGACCATCTTGTGGTTCCTTAGGTTGAGATTCTACAACATGATTATTCTTCTCTTTAAAACATTCAGATTCCATATGTCATATTTTTTATAATAATCGTAAAATTTATTGTTATTGAAAGAAGAGGAAGAAGAGGTAGAAGAATAAGGATAAGGAGAACAAGGACAAGAAGATGAAGAAGTATTATTCATTTGTTGTTGTTGTTGTCATTGTTTAGATGCTTTGGAGGTGCCTAAAGATCGAGATCCACATGATTGAGCAACAATTTTCTCCTCTTCAAGTTGTACTTGATTGTATATCACATTTAAAGTTGTGCTAGGTGTATAATTAAACTCTCTAAAGAGTGGTTCCTACAATCCACTTTTGAAATTGTTGATTAGTTCTAGGGTTGAGTCTTGGATTTTATTTATAATCCTCAATTTATTAAAATTTCCAATGTACTCTTGGACACTCATGGTGTATCCTTGCCTCAAACAAATCCATTGGACATAACGATCTTCAACATAATTTAAAGGGTAGAAATTTTCCTTCAATGCTCTCACTAAATCATCCCAAGTATCGATGGGATGTTGAATTCTTTGGTGGTCCATTATAAAGACTTTGGCTATGCCTGAAATATTGATCTTAGCAAAGGAAACTTACTCTTTCTTTGAAATATTTATATACTTGAACCATATGTCCATGTCAAGGATCCAACTATTTAGGTGAGATCATGAGAACCATCACAAATTTTAACCTCACATTTTGCTTTATGATGATGGTTAGGAGCTTGACTAGTTCCACTAGGGGTAGAAATATTTTGGATCTTATTAGCCAAAATGCTAACTACTATGGCTATTGTGGCCATTTGCTCTACCAAATTGAAAGTCATTTGACTCCTTGCGTAAGACAAAAGTATTACAAGAAAAAGTTAAGGGGTTACAAAATTTTGCGTACCTTTTTGCCCAATTAATTACAAAAATGAAATGGTCTATGCAATTTTACAATATTTAAAAGGGCAAAATTTAAAGCACAAAAGTTTTTAAAATCAATTACCCATTTTACATAAATAATTTTTTACCTTTTTGGAAAAATAAAATATTTGACCTCTTTTTTTATTTTACCCTTGTTAAAAAATATATTTTTCACCTTTGAGCGTGCTCAACTGCATGACAGGTGGGTATTCAATGGTCAACCAAGAGAGCCATGTTGGGTTAACCTCAATAGTTAATTATAATCAAATGTAGGGTCCCTTAGCCTATAGCCAACACACAATGTAGCCAAGACACACTTGTTGCCTTCGTATGATGGTAACATACCTTTTTAAAGCTAAAAAGCCTTCATCCCAGTCAATGTGGGACAAAAAAATGTTTCCAAAATAATGAATATGCACCAAAAATTGACTTCCATTGATTTTTGCCATGTGGTGTGCATTGAACTACAAGATCCTAACATAGACAGTGTGCCATTTGTCGTTGCTTAGTTGTTAGATCAAGATAAAGACTCTTGTCATGTGTTGGTTGATCGACTATTAGATCCTCATAATGCCACATATTGCTTTGAAAGTGGCTATCAACGCATGTGTTTGAGTTTTTGGTATATTTCAAGAATCACCATGCAAAAATATATTTCAAAACTTGCGTTGGCCAATCCAAAGTGGGCTAAAATATTCCTAATCCAAAATATTCTAGTCCAATGGGATTGGAGAGGATTGCATTTGGGGGGTGTTCTACGATTGGTCTTAGGATCTATGTTAGGGGCTTCAAACTTTAAGCCTCGATCTTCGTATTGCTACTCTAAAGGGTTTCCTATATCAAGCCATGTATCTTGCAGGCATCAGGTAGAATGCCTCAGATTAGGAATCTATGCAAGCTATTATGGATTTAGGAGTTTTGGAACTATGGCTCCTCCATAGTTTTCAAGGCCACTAGGACCTTTGCCTGCCAAAATCCAAGTCGATGACCTCCTGTCGCTAACTGATTTTGGTCAAAAAAGGTCACAAACAATGACCAAAGGTTACACTAGTCAGATTTCATAGGCGATATAAAATGGGTTGTGTGCAGTAGGCAATAACTTTATTTAATATAGTTTTTCAAAGTTTTTTATTTTAAATAAAATTTCAATTTTTTTTATATAAATAAATTTTCAAATTTTTCTTTTTTATAAATAAAAATTTTTAAAAAATCAAAGAGATATTTTTTTGAAAATTAAAATACAAATAAAATTATAAAAGGAAAACATAAATAAATAAATTTACTGAGAAAACAAATTTATCCTTTTGAAGCAAAAATTTGATCACTAGTGTACAAAAGACAACAACAAATTGTTGGCAACAAAGAGTTGTATTGATATTCTAGTCAAAAGATCCACCACTCTTCTTTGAAGTAAAAATAAAAATAATTCAATAGGGACAACAAGCAACAAGTAGCAACAAGATGCAATCTTCAAATCAATTGCACTTAGGAGCTTCAAATAGGATCTTGTTGGCCAAAATTCACTCCAAGCCAAACAAATCAGCATAAGATCAATAATAACCCAAAGCCTCTACAATTCCTTAGGATATGATACCATTGATATCAAATCAAATAATTTGAGAACTTACATTGAGATCAAGGGCTTAAATAGACCCAAATTACAACCATATTACCTATAGAATGAGCAGATAGTCCCTTGTATTGAGCAACCAATTCCCAAATTGGGAAGATAAGCTCTTATCCATAGGTCTTATTTTAGGGATTGACTAATCATCAATCCAACTAGCAACATCCTCTAGAAGATATTTCCAACAATCTTATTCTAGAAGATTTTTGCCTAGTCCAACGTGATCTCATAAAACCCATATTTTGTAATTATTCATCAAATTTAAAATTAATACTAAGTCCTCATCCAAATGACTAAGCCTTAACTAAGGTTTTATTTATCCTAGTAACTTAATACTAAAATTATCACTTGATTTCCTCATCAAATCAAGATACCATTGAAGAACATAGGCTTATACTGAGAGGGGGGTGAATAGTATAAGATCAACTTTAAATTTTCATTCCCAAATAAAATTATCGAATATTATCAATGGTAATATCAATAGAAGTAATAAAATTAATGCACAAATCATCACACACAAGAGAGACACAAATTTAATGTGGTTCACCCAATGTGGGTTACATCCATGGAGAAAATATTTCTTCTAAAATTTTCTCAACAAATCTCTTGGGAATCAATTTCCTATTACAATGTTTATGGACCTCTATCCAAAGGAGACACCAATCCCCTACACAAATATTTATGGATCTCTCTCCATAGGAGAACTCTATAACCTTTCTCTAGTTTGTGGATCTCTCTCCACAAGATAAATCTATCACCTTGCTCCATTTTGTGGATCTCTCTCCATAGGAGAACTCTTTTCCTTTTGCTTTCGTTCATGGATCTCTATCCATAGGAGAACTCTATCCCCTCTAGTATAGCTAGTGAACTTATATAATACTTATGTCCCCACTGATCTGGCTTATGGATCTCTCTTTATAAAATACCTCTATCCCCACTATACTAACTGATGGATCTCTATCCACTGGAGACGTCTGTCCTCTCTGCTCTATCACATCCAAATCTTGCTCTCAAATATGTCTCAAATATGCACCAAATCTTGTCACAAGTCTAGCACAAATTTTCTCTAACTTTGCTCATAAATATGCACCAAAATTGTCCCAAGTCTTCTCTCAAGACTTGGTCAAATATTCCTTCAAGCCTTCTCAAAATACTTGTTCAAATACACCCTAAAGCCTTCTCAAAAGTCTTGCTCAAATATACCTTCAAGCCTTCTCAAAATACTTGCCCAAATATGCCCTCAAGATGCTTACAAAACCTGTTCAAATATTTCCAAAAATTGCATACAAATAAAGCTTAAATCTCTTTTAGGATAAGCAAAAACTACTCTTCTAGGGTTTGATGAAGAAAAACTACTCTACGGGGATGGCAGTAGCTTCTGAAGGAGGTCTGAAAAATTGGAGGAATGTCTTGATGCCATCGGTTCCAGCACAGAGAGTGCATGCTCGTGATGTTTTTTCATTTGAAAATTACTGGAAGGAACAAGATTTTCTAGTGCATGTCGGGAACCGCTTGTTAAAGAACAATGGATGTTTGGAATGATGTGAAGCTAGGCCAGTTCTAGTGGTTCAACAAGACTCGGTGGCGGAATATGTGGAGTATCTAACCAAACATACCCTTATTGGTAAATTTTTGGGCATCCGAATTTCTCTCCCCTTTGTGGAGGCTTGGGTCAGGAAGACTTGGAATCTTGAAGGCGATGTGGAGGTGATGCTGAGTGCGAATAGCTATTTTATGGTGGTTTTCTCTTATATTGCAGATCGTAACAAAGCATTTGAAGGGTTCCTCATTTCTATAACCAAGTGGGACTCTTTATTAAACCCTGGCATGTGGGTTTCAACCCATCAGAGGAGTGGCCATCACAGGTTCCAGTATGGGTGTGGCTTCCATGGATCCCATTGGAATTCTAGAGAACTGATATCTTGCATAAGATTGCCCTTCTGCTTAGCCAGTTGGACCATCACAACAAACAATGGATAAAAAGGTAATATTTATTGCTCGTATTTGTGTTGAAATTAACTTAAATAATCCTATTCCATATTCTATTGAAATACAATTTGGATCAACTACATGGATTCAAAAACTTGACTATGAAGCTCTTCCATTTTGTTGTCGGATTTGTCGTGAATATGGCCACCTACAAAGAAAATGCCCTAATATTATTTCGCATGTGGCTTCACATCCTGGACCATCTCATTCTGGAAAAATTTTGGGTAAAGGAAAAGCCCCGATAAAGGAAGGGGAATAGAATAAGGAAGGTTTTGTTTCAGTAAAATCCTGAAATAGAGGATGAAGGGCAAACAAAGACCTTAAGGATAGCCAGCTAGATGCTCTACTCAACTATTTTGAAATATTATATGATCTTGATTAGTGCATGGAGATACCTGAAACGTTGCTACCTGATGTAAATATAACAAGGCCAAATCAGATGTTTCTTCTTGAGGGGGAACTTAAGGAATTAGATCTAGGGGGTTTAAATGAAGAACAAAGGGCTTTGGATCTGAGTATAGGGGACATGGTTGGGTCTAGCCCTAAAAGTGGTACAAATTTAGTTATGCCCTATCCTACTCAGGCACTTATGTGGTCATCCTTGGACTGCAAAACTCCTACGGTGTTGGGATTGCAGTAGAAAATAATTAAAAAAAAAAATCGGATAAGAATATGAAGGTGGGCTAGAAGAAGGACCAGGATAAAATTGAGTTAATGGGGGAGACTTTGGTGGAGTCAGGCTTGGTGAGAACATTGGACTCCCATTTTTATAACCCCCAAAAATGATTATCCTCTCATGGAATGTAAGGGGGTTGAACAACATCCCCAGACAAAAAGTTGTTTGTGATTTGGTTCATGTGCATTCTCCGGATGTGGTGTTTATTTAGGAGACTAAATTGGCTATTGATAGTATGTTTAATATTGCTCCCAAGTTGTGGATAAGGGGAAAATTTTAGTGTATTTGTGCCTGTTGATATGTTGGTGGCGTCACTTGTTTATGAGATCCGGTCAAGATATCCCCTCTTACTTGGATTTCTAGCAGATGGTCTATTTCGATGGTCGGGCATGATAATGAATATGGTGAAACCATCCTACTTAAAAATGTGTATGAACCTATTTATTACAATGGTAAAGTGAATTTGTGGGAGCACATTTTCTTTGTGAGAAGTTTGGTTCCCCTGTACCCATGGATTTTAGTTGGAGTCTTCAACTCTATCAATTGTCTAGAGGAGAAACGTGGTGAGGTGGACCGTCTTGAGCCTTTTTATTCTATCTTCAGTGCTCATATACAGGCCCTAAACTTGGCTGACATCAAGCCAGATAATGGTATCTTTACTTGGCACAATAGAAGGTGTGGGGACGCTTACATATCAGAGAGACTAGATAGGTTTTTGATATCCAGTTATTGGATGGGTAATAACAAAAGTGCTAGTTCTATGATTATGGAGGGTAGGGGATCTGATCATTGGCCTATCAAACTCTCTGCTTTGGATTTAGGGCTAAAAAATAATCCCTACTTTAAGTTTCAACTTATGTGGCTTCGTGATCCTAAGCTTCATGATTTCATGTGAGGCTGGTGGACCATTGGCAAACCTCCTCATGGCACCACTATGTATTCCTTTATGAAGCGACTATAATTTGTAAAACATAAATTGAAGAGATGGAATAGATTGCATTTTGGGAACATTTCCTTGGCTAAGCTGGTAGATCTTAGGAGGATGGAAGAAGCTTCAAGTAATATTAGAGATTAGGGATTCATGAAGCAGCTTCTTGTTGAGGAATCTGAGGCTACGAAAGACCTTGTTGAATGGAAACTGTGGGAAGAAATTTTTTGAAAATAAAAAACTTGACTATATTGGCTTCAGGAAGGGGATAGGAACATAGCCTTATTTTATAACTCAGTTAAGGCTCACCGTAATGGTAACCTAATTAGCTCTCTTGTGAATTCTCAGGGTGCCCTACTCTCTTCTTTCAGGGATATTTTAGAAGAGACTAAGAGGTATTTTTCCTCTCTCTTCAAGGAGGACTCCCTATCAGATGATGAGAATAAAAAGCTTATTCTAAACTATATTCCAATGATTGTTTCTAGAGATATGAATGAGCATTTTATGGGTCCAATTTCCCTTAAGGAGTTGGAAAATGTTGTATTCAAGATGAAAAAAGGAAAATCCCTAGGCCCAGATGGATTCTCAATTGAGTTTTATCAGGATTTTTAGGATTTAATCAAATTTGATCTTTTGGAGGTGGTCCATGAGTCCCAAAAGAACAAACAGATGCTAAGGGCCCTAAATGCTACCTTTATGGTGCTTATACCCAAAAAAGAGGGAGCAAATTCCTTGGATATGTTCAGGCCTATTGCTCTCTGCAATGTTGTATACAAGATCATCACAAAAATTATTGCTGAGAGGCTAAAGATATGGTTGAGAAAAATCATCTTTGAGGAGCAAGGAGGGTTTGTTGTTGGCAAAAAAATCTTGGATGGGGTTGTTATTGCTACAGAAGCTATTCACTCGATGGAAAATTTGAAGGACAAAACTATGTTCATTAAGTTGGACATGGCCAAAGCCTATGATCGGGTCAGATGGTCCTTTCTTCAAAAATTTCTTACTGCTTTTGGATTTGAGGAGGAATGGATTAGATGGGTGATGAGTTGTGTTTCTTATTCCTCATTCTTTGTTCTTGTTAATAATGAGCCATCAGAGTTGTTTGAGGCCTCAAGGGGATTGAGGCAAGGAGATCCTTTATCTCCTTATTTGTTTATCATTGTGGCGAAAGGGTTGGGAAGATTTCTCAAGTCTCAAGTCAGGCAGGGCCTCATTCAGGGGTGGAAGTGGGATAGTATTTTGCCACCTCTTTCCCACCTTCAATTTGTTGATGATACTACTTTGTTGGGAGTTGCCACTATAAGGGAAGCCAAAAATATTAGACAGTCTCTTGACATATATCTTGGTGCTTCTGGACAGTTGATTAATGAGGACAAGTATTCTATTTTCTTCTTCAATACCCCTTCTCTTATTCAAGCTAGGATTGCTCGCATTCTAAGATTCTAGGTTGGGACTCCCCCCTTCATTTATCTTGGTATTCCAATTTCATCTCATCCTCTACCTAGATCTTCTTAGCAGTCTATGCTTGATAATTTTAGAAGGAAGGTAAATCACTAGACTTTTTGATGGCTATCCACTGTAGGTAGAGTGTTGATTTTAAATATGTTGTTCAAGATTTACCTATTTATAGATGTTTTATACAAATATCTCCCTCTCACTTCATCAAGGACATGGATGCTTTGTCAAGATAGTTTTTATGGTCTGGAAAACTTGATAAACCTAAATGGAGTTTGGTTAGGTGGGATTCTATATGTAGGCCAGTGCAAGAGGGAGGCCTTGGGTTGTGATATACAACTCTTTTTGGGTAGGCTTTGGATACAAAAATTTATTGGAGATGGTGTACCTCTCAAGATCAGATTTGGGATAAAATATTATTATCTTGTAAATACTTGAGAGGTAATTCTGAGGTTTACATCCCTAGAGTCAGCTTGGTTGGGAAAGGTTCAGTTATCTGGGACACTCTGAAAAGAGGATCTAATTTAATCAAGGAGGGTTTGTTTTGGATTTGCAATCAGGGATCAAATGCTCTTTTTTGGGAGGATTCTTGGGATGGCCACCCTCCTATCTTGAATCAATATCCTAGGTTACGTTCCCTAAGCATTTTTTTCTTGGAAGCAGGATGGTCTCGTGTGGAGGACTTTAAAAAAATCTAGTCTTTTGGAAATATGGAGATGTACAAGTGGAAATATCTGCAAGAATGGCCCAAGGGGGGACTGGCCAAGGACAAATAGGTGCTTGCTCTTATTCTTATGAGGAGGCCTTGTTCTTCATTGAGGGGTAAATATATTCTAGCTTTGAACCCTGATCCTAAGGGAACCTACTCGATAGACTATGGTTATCAAGTTCTTGATAAGCAAAAGTATGGGAGTTTTCCTGTCACTTGGTGGAAAAAGGTGTGGAACAAATTTGCCTAGCCAAAATGTAACTTCTTTCTCTGGTTGGTAGCTCATAATAAATGCCTCACTTGGGATAATGTGAGGAAGAGGGGATTTCAGGGTCCCTCTTTTTGTATCCTTTGCAGTAAGAATGAGGATGACTCTTCTCATTTATTTTTCCAATGCTCCTTTGCCAGAGATATTTGGCACCGTTGGTGGAGCACCTGGAACCATCCATGTTTTCATGTGTTGTCCCTGGTGGAGTTTTGGAGTAGTCTGGGTAGACCTCCGACCAAGGCCCCCTTCCTTTGGGTGGCTTGGAATTTGGGCCCTTATTGCATCATCTAGAAAATTTGGTTTGAACAAAATCGACACATATTTTATAACAGTTATTTGGCTATTCAATAGATCTGGAAAAGGATCCTATATATGGTTCATGAAACCATCCATAACAAATTTGATGTGGACCCTCTTTTGGATTCTAGGGAGAATAAGGTACATAAATCCCTTGGTCTCTTTGGGAATGGCGTGAACTCTTCTAGCCCTAGTAGGGTTCCTCAGCTTAGCAAGAAGGTTAGGAGAGATAGTAGGTGGAGGTGACCCCCTAGAGGAGTTTTAAAAATTAATACTGATGGATCGTCCAGGGGTAATCCTGGACATGCTGGCATTGGCTGTGTTGGAAGAGATTCTACTGGTGGTGTCAGTTTTTTCTTTTCCATTTATAAAGGTGTTCACTCCAATAATTTTATGGAAACTCTTGCAATTCTTGAGGCCTTGCGAAAGGGGTTTTCTTTTGTATGACATAGGATTATCTGCGAGTCTAACTCTCAAATTATGGTTAATATTTTAAACAATAAAAGGGTGGAGGAAGTTAATTGGCAGTTGGCCTCTATAGCCATTCAAATTCTCAGAATGAGTGAGGAGTTCGAATTTATATCCTTTGTGCACATTTCGAGGGAATAGAATGTGGTTGCTGATTACCTGGCCAAAAGGGCTTCTGAGCTGCTGGATCCTTGGAGTATCGATAATTGGGAGAGTCTCTCGTCTGGGGACTTTCAATGCCTATGGGAGTTGATCCACAAGGATGTACATACTTAATGTGGTTTGTTCTTGTTGTCTTTTTTGAGTGTCATTCTAGTCTAGTGGTTTTAGCCTGTTTGGCTATTTATTTGAGTCCTGGTTGGAAGCTCAGTTGTACTCTATAATCCAGACTTTTTATCAATAAATTTTTACCCCTTTATTTAAAAGCTTAAATCTCTTTTAGAAAAGCTTTCTTCAAATAAATAAATTCTACTTATAATTCGTTTAACCTCTGGAACATTTAGAGAATGGTATGCTCTATCAAAAACTCAATATGTTCTTCACAATAACAAATATTACATTCAATTAATCCAATCTATATCCTTTCAAATCAACTCAAAACAATGTATAACTTTTTTCAAAAAATTGGTCTATCTTCCTTGCAAATTTTCTCTCAAAGATCAATCACACTAATGCACAATTTTCCCTCACAAAATTGATCTCAAAAACTTTTACAATTGCTTTCAAAATCTCTCAAGCCAATGTTCAAAATATTTCACAATGATGCACTAACTTGTCTTTAACCCTAGCACAAATAGTTCACAATATCTAGCACAAATATCTCAATCTCTTTCAACAATGGAAGCCCAAGTTGTTCTCAAATTTTATCCCAAATGTTTCCAAAATCATTCATCAATGAAGCACAAATCCTAACTCAAATATTTTCAACAATGCTTATTAAACAACCCTTTTATATCCACCTTATGTTCCAAAATATTCATTCAAAAGAACACTTTAAACAAGGAATGATGTGCCCATACCTCTTAATTTACTCTTTATGGAGATACATCTTCAAAACCTTGTCTCACAAACAACTGATTTTTCTAGTGTCACTTCAAGGATTAGATAGCAAAATACTTTCTCAAACCATCCACATGAACTTCCTTCTCAAAAAGAATTGCTCAATAAAATCTTAAATTGATGTTCAATAATTCTTCTCTTGTTATCAAAGATAGGGCATTAATAATTATCAAAGAACTTCAAACTAAATTTCATCATGCAAACATTACAATAAAATATCAAACCATTATAACACCTTATTACTCATATATTTGCATGTAAAACATATTTTCATGTAACCACTTTGCAAATATAAACTATCTAAAGCACTCTTAAATTTTATTAAATTTCACCCTTCTAACTCCCTAAGTGCAAATTCAAATTTTATAAACTTAACCCTTATGACTCCCTAATAAAAAAAATCATGCATCATAAATTTTAACCCTTATGGAACTTTAATCAACACCTAACCCTTATGACTCCCTAATAGAAAAAATCATGCATCATTAATTTTAACCCTTATGGCACTTTAATCAACACCTAACCCTTATGACTCCCTAAAATCAAAAATCAAACTTTATAAAAAAAAATTGTTTGCCCTTACCAACTTGTTGTCATGGGGATTCGAACGCATGACCTCACGGAGCCCACGCTCTAGTTCTTGCTAGAGCACCATGTGGTCTAACTACCCACACAACAACCTTACCACACCAGCTTTTATTTAAACATGTTTTAGATTTCAATATCAAAAACATTTTACAAACAATCATGTCACCGCCGAGACTCGATCTTGAAACCTCCTCTATATCATGCCTTACACGGGGTTCGCTTGCCAACTGAGTTGTCTGCTCGGTTAAAACCAACCATGTGGATGCTTCTATTTAAAACTTGTGCACTGTCTCTTTGCCTTTAAAAACATGCATCTCTTTCGTTTTTGCCTTTACTTGATCACCATGCACTTGGTCTTGCGAATGGGATGCAATCCATAATTCAAATTCGATTAAATCATTACCACCCCTTTGCCAAATGATTTTATTCCTCCTTATATATGCATTTTGGTTTTTTAAAAACACGACGTCGGTGCTTGGGTTTTACCTCATGACGTCGATGCTTGGGTTTCACCTTATGTTTTGGTGCTCATAATATTTAAATTAAAACTTTTTAAACTTTTAATTATTATAATATTTTAAATCTAAATAGATTTAAATATTATAATTTTCACTTTTACCTTTGGGTCTTTTTCAACATGAAGTCTTTTGTATTTTCTTTGTAAGTGCCACCATGGAGAATTAATAAAGCCTTTTATTTCTCTTTGCAAATACCACCATGGAGAATTAAGTAGAACTTTCCCTTTCTTGCAAATGCAACTATGGAGAGTGCCTTGTCTTTGTTTTTCTCACACAACCATGAGGAATATTCTCACTTATATTTCCTTTGACATCAATGACAATCAATGTACTCAAAATTTTCAATAATCTCCCCCTTTTTCATTGATGGCAATCCTTTCTAAAAATTCCTTTTTCCAACCACTAGATTCCAAATCTACTCCCCCTGAGAAACTGCTCCCTTTGATTGAATTTTCTCCCCCTTACTCAAATATCTCCCCCTTTGAAATCAATGGCAAAGGGACTCCTCTATGGCTAAAGATAAGACTCTTAGCTTAGCCCCCTCCCAACCTCCTCTCCTTGAGGTGATTAATTTTGGGTGGGAGTATTTCTACTCCCAACATACAATGCTCTTCTTCTTTATCAACCTTCTTTTTCAACATTTTGTAGCCATGCATTTTTTATCATTTTGAGTATCCTTGTTCTTGCTTGTCTCTGGAAGTTTTGGAAACTTTGTTCTACACCACTTGGCCTTATGACCAAGATTATTGCACTTGTACTTAATGTTGTAGTTTTTATATGGTGCAAATGTCTTGAAGTTCCTCTTGGTGAAGCCATAATCATTTCTATCATGAACCCTATAGTGGATTGTTGTGTGACCAAAGTGATTACAAGAGTAGAAATACCCTTGAAAGAAATGTCCATCTTTAAATGAGTTGAAATTCCTTTTAGTAATACCATACTCTCTATTTTCATGAACCCTGTAATGCATAGCCTTGTGACCAAACTGATTACATGAAAAAGAATGTCCTTGGAGGAAATCTTGTCTTGAACCCTCTGGTCTCTTAGTCCTTTCTTTTATTTATTTGTGATGATCCATGTTTCATATTTGTGCATTTTTTCCTTTCTTATTGAAGCTTCTATTATTCAACTTATCTGCATAAGTCTCAATTTCTTCTTCACTCTCTTCCTGTGAAACTTCCTCTTCTTTTGAGTTTGAGCTTGACCCTTCCTCTTGTTTTTTTTGTCCTTCTTCAAAACCAAATTCTGTTTTGATAGATGAAGATATTTGTGCATTGATAATACTATCCAAAGTCTTTGAACTTTTTCCAAACCTGTGTAGCTTTCCTTAGAATATTTCATTTTCATCCTTAGATAAAATACGTCATGTTCTAATATTTCACATTCTAACTCTTTTACCTCTAACTTTTATTTAAATCTCCTTGCCTTAGCTTTTGAGTTTGTTAGGTCTTGTAGAACATTTTCTTTTTCTTCCTCATGTTCCTCAACTTGAGCCTTTAGTATTGAATTCTACTTTCTAACATTTTTCAATTCTCTAATAGCAACAATAAGTTATACTTCTAGATCAACTATGCCTTCCTCTTAAATTTTTGAATCGTTCTCTACTTCTTGGTCTTCAAGAGCATCTTCATACTTTTTGAATTTATCTTCGATAGAAGTATTTTCTTCCTCTTCTATTGCTAAAAATAGAATCTCTTCTTCTTCACTATCTGAGAGTATTTCATCACTATCACTTGAAGCCTTGATTGCCTTGTTAACATATAAACTCTTCTTGTGCCTTTGAAAGAACTTCTTTTCATGCTTGCCTTGACCATACCTATTTTTATTTTCATACCTGGATTTCCTCCCCTTTTCTTATGATCTTGTTTCTCTTCACTACTACTGCTTCTGACTTCTAGACAATTGGATGCATAGTGATCAAAATTACCATATTTAAAATATTTCACAGTTTTCATAGCTTTGTGCTTTCTTAAGTACTTATTGTTTCTTTTTTCATAGTTAGCTTCTTCATCACTACTTGAATCACCACTTGATTCTAGTTTCTTATATTTGGTCTTCTTTGAAGCTTTGAAATATGATTCTTTCTTGGATTTGGGATCCTTTAGTATTCTCATTTCATAAACTGTGAGAATTCCTTGTAACTCATCCATAGTCAACTTTTCAATATCTCTCATCTCTTCTATAGCTATAACATTTCCATCATACCTCATACGAAGTGACCTTAATACTTTCTGAGCAACACTGCAGTCTTCAATTTTGAATCGAAGTCCACACATGGCATTAACAACCTCATCCACATGAAGCAAGTATTTAGAAATATCTTCCTCATCTTCCATATTTAAATATTCAAACATTTTCTTGTGATTTTGTAGTTTTGCCAACTTGACCTTTTTATCTCCTTCATATGTTTGCTTCAATTTATCACGTATTTATTTTACTGATTTGAAGTGCATAATTTTCATAAATTTTTCTTCACATAATCCACTCAAGATTTCATTCATAGCCTTGGAATTATTTTTATGTAATAAATTACCATCTTTATCTATGAGAGGATTAGCTGTAGGTGCGAACCCATCCTCAAATGATTGCCATATCTCATATCCTTGTGCAATCAAGTAAGTCTTCATTATTATACTCCAGAAAGCATAGTTGTTCCCATCAAAAAATGGTTCCTTATTTGATGAAGATCCATTATGAGATGCCATCTAGGTTCCTAAAATATCTTCCTTCAAGTTGTTAGACTCTTTCGAAGGAACCCGCTCTAATACCAATTGAATAACACATGCTTATACTGAGGGGGAGGTGAACAGTATAAGATCAACTTTTACTTTTCTTTCCCAAATAATATTATCCAATATTATCAATGGCATTATCAATAATAATAATCAAAGCAATACACAAATCATCACACACAAGAGAGACACAAATTTAACATGGATCACCCAATGTGGGTTACATCCATGGAGAAAATATTTCTTCTAAATTTTTCTTAACAAATCTCTTGGGAATCAATTCCCTATTAAAATTTTTATGGACCTTTATCCAAATGAGACACCAATTCCCCACGCTCTTATTTGTGGATCTCTCTCCATAGGAGAACTCTATAACCTTGCTCTGGTTTGTGTATCTCTATCCATAGGAGAACTCTTTCCCCTTTGCTCTAGTTTGTGGATATCTATCCATAGGAGAACTCTATCCCATCTAGTCTGGTTGGTGAACTTCTAGAAGACTTTTATCCCCACTACTCTGGCTTATGAATCTCTCTCCTAAGAAGACCTTTGTCCCCACTACACTGGATGATGGATGTCTATCCACTTGAGACGTGTGTTCTCTCTTATCTGTAATATTCAAATCCTGATCTTAATTCTATCTCAAATTTACACCAAACCCTATCACAAGTCTAGGATAAATCTGCTCTAAATATGCTCAGCAGTTTATACTAAAACTATCCCAAGTCTTCTCTCAAGACTTTCTCAAACCTGCCTTCAAGCATTCTCAAAAGACTTGTTCAAATCTGCCCTGAAGCCTTCTCAAAAGACTTGCTCAAATACACCTTCAAGTCTTCTCAAAATACTTGCTCAAATATGCCCTCTAGCTGCTCATAAAACCTACTCAAATATTTCCAAAACTTGCATACAAACAAAGCTTAAATCTCTTTCATAAAAGCTTTCTTCAAAAAAATAAACTCTACTTAGAATTTTTTTAACCTCTGGAACATATAGAGAATGATATGCTCTATCAAAAACTCAATATTTTCTTCACATTCACAAATATTACATTCAATTAATCCAATATCTATCCTTTCAAATAAACTCAAAATAGTGTATAACGTGTTTCAAAAAATTGGTCTATCTTCCTTGCAAATTTTCTCTCAAAGATCAATCACACTAATGCACAATTTTCCCTCATAAAATTGATCTCAAATACTTTCAAAATTGCTTTCAAAATCTCTCAATCCAATGTTCAAAAGATTTCACAATTTTCCCTCACAAAATTGATCTCAAACACTTTGATAACTGAAGTTTATCATTTTATTCTGTCCATTAGTTATGTAAATTGTTACCAGTTTATTTTGTCCATCGGTTATGTAAATTGTTATTAGTTTATTCTATCCATCAGTTATTATGTCCATCATTTATGTAAATTGTAGATTATTCTCTTGGATTCTCACTCTATTTTTATAGGGACAATTTTTTTGGCTGATGGCGTTAGCCACGTGATATGTTTATCCGCCTATTTTTTTATTTGTAAAAATATATTTTATTAATTATTTAATATAATGTTTTTTAAATAAAAAAAATATTTCACAATGATGCACTATCTTGTCTTCAACCCTAGCACAAGTAGTTCACAATCTCTAGAAAAAATGTCTCAATCTATTTCAAAAATGGAAGCACAACTTGTTCTCAAATTTTATCCCAAATGTTTCCAAAATTACTCAACAATGAAGCACAAATACTAACTCAAATATTTTCAACAATGCTTACTAAACAACCCTTTTATCCCCACCTTATGTTCTAAAACTTTCATTCAACAAAACACTATAAACAAGGAATGATGTGCCCATACCTCTTAATTCGCTCTTTATGGAGATATGTATTCAAAAACCTATCTCACAAACAACTAATTTTTTTTGTGCCACTTCAAGGATTAGATAGCAACATGCTTTCTCAAACCATCCACATGAACTTCCTTCTAAAAAAGAATTGCTCAATAAAATCTAAAATTGATGTTCAATAATTCTTCTCGAGAGTGAGTATTATTCCCATTTTTCCTCGAAGATACTCAAAAGTCTCTTTTGAAAGTGGCTTAGTGAAGATGTCTGCTATTTGCTCCTTTGTAGTAACATATTCCAACCTAACCTGTTTATCTGTCACATGTTCTCTCAAAAAATGATACTTGATTAAAATTTGCTTTGTCCTGGAGTGCATCACTAGATTATTTGAGATATTTATAGCACTTGTATTATCACATAATATGGGAATAGGATGATCATGTTTTATCTTGAAGTCTTCTAGAGTTCGCTTCATCCATAATACCTGTGTACAACTGGCTACTACTGCAATATACTCTACTTTTGTTGTAGATAAGGATATTGATGCATGTTTCTTACTTAGCCAAGAGACTAAAAAGTCTCCAAGAAAGAATGCTCCTCCACTTGTGCTTTTTTTGTCATCAATGCTACCAGTCCAATCTGCATCTATATACGTTGTGAGTGTGAAACTATCACTTTTGGGATACTAGAACCCAAAATCCATAGTCCCTTTTACATACCTGAGAATCCTCTTTACTGCTACCACATGTGTTTCCTTAGGTGCTACCTAAAACCTTGACACTAATCCCACTGCCTGTGCAATATTTGGTCTTGTAGTTGTGACATACAACAAGCTGCAAATAATATATCTGTATAATCTTTGATCTACCTTTAGATATTCATCATCCTTACTTAACTTACATCCCGTAACCATAGGGGTACTTACTGGTTTGTAATATTCTAACTTGAAATTCTTTAGCATCTCTTTTATATGTGAAGGAAATACTCCTTTCTCTGATTGTGAAATCTGGAGTCCAAGAAATAAATACAACTCACCAAGCATAGACATATCAAATTCATTTTGCATGTTATTTACAAATTATTTACACATCTTATCATTGTTTTCCCCAAAAATGATGTCATCAACATAAACAACCATAATTAGTAGATTATTCCCTTCATTTTTTATGTATAATTTGATGTCTGCTATCCTTTTTCTAAATCCCTGTTCTTGAAGATACTTATCCAATCTTGAGTACCACTCTCTAGGAGCCTATTTTAGACCATATAGTGTCTTTTTCAGTATGCATACATGATCTGGTTTATCTGTTAATATGAATCCCTCAAGCTGTTCAATATAAAATTCTTCTTCGCGAACACCATTTAGAAATTTTGACTTAACATCCATCTGATATACCTTGAAGTCTTTAAAACTTGAGAAGGCTAAGAACATTCTTATAGCTTCAAGTCATGCAACTGGATAAAATGTCTCATCAAAGTCAATTCACTCTACCTGTGCATAACATTTGCACACCAAACTTGTTTTATTCCTGACTACCTGTCCATATTCATTTAATTTATTTTTGAATACCCATTTTGTGCCAGTCATATTTTTTTCCTTTGGTCATGGAACAAGTTCCCAAGCCTTTCTTTTCTCTATCTAATCTAATCTCTCATCCATTACCTTAATATAGAATGTATATTTACTTGCTTGATTTAAGTATTTTGGCTTAATCTTAGATAACAAAGAAATATTTGCTTGTTGAGATGGTGTTATTATCCTTCTCCTTGTTTGTCTTTCATTTAGATTCCCAATGATTATATCTTATGTATGATGTTTATGCACATACCTGGATGGAGTTTTAGGAATAAGTCTTTGTGTTTCTTATTTTTATTCATCTTATTCCTCACGAAACTCTTCTTGATAACTTCCATATTCCTGATACACAATTTGCTTAACTGGTTCTCTTGAATCTATCTTCTCATCAATTGTTACATTTATACTTTCTACAATAGTATGTGCTCTCATTTTGAAGCATCTATAAGCTTTACTCTTAGTAGAATAACCAAGAAAAATTCCCTCATCACATATTGGGTCAAACTTGCCCAAGTTTTACTCTTCCCGTCTTATGTAGCATTTGCTTCAAAAAACATTAAAGTGTTTTATAGTGGTCAATCTTCCATTTCAAAGATCATATAGAGTCTTGTGATGGTTTACCATCATTTAAGCCCTAGTGATTATATATACTATTGTGTTGACTGCTTCTCTCCAAAATCCATCTGAAATATTGAACTCATTCAACATAGCTCTAGCCATATTATCAACAGTCCTATTTTTCCTTTCAACTACTCCATTTTGTTGAGGAGTTCTTGCAACTGAGTGTTCTCTCTTGATTCCATGTTGTTCACAAAAATCTACAAATTCATTTGAGGTAAATTCTCCTCCTCTGTCAAATCAAAAACACTTAATCCTCTTGTCAGTTTCATTTTCAACTCGATATTTAAATACTCTAAATTTTTCAAATGCTTCTGACTTATCTTTCAAGAAAGCTACCCAAACCATTTTGGAGTAATCATCTATAAACAGTATGAAGTAACTCTCACATTAAATACTATGTATTCTAGTACGATAACATTGATCAGTATGTATTAGACTTAATGGCTCATATGACATATATCCTTTTTATTTAAAGCTTGTTCTAGTTTTCTTTCCATGTTGACAAGGTGCACAAGTTGTGTTTTGTGGTCTTTTTAGCTTGGGTAAATCTCTGACAACCTGCTTATTGCTTATGTTGACTATGTTATCAAAATTCAAATGACTCAATCTTCTATGCCACAACAAAATCTCATCTTCTTGTGAAAGAAAGCACTTTTCCCCTTTGATCTCACTAAGCATATATAGACTGTTTGGAGTTCTAATTGCATTTGCAATAACTTTTCCAGTTTCTGATTTTCTTGTCTCACATATATCAGGGTGAAATATAACCATATGATCTTGATCACAAAGTTGACTTACACTTAGCAAATTATGTTTTAACCCTTTGACATATAGTACATTTTATGTTCTTATTTTTTCATTATCTAAACTCATTTGATCCTCTTCCACCAATTTTTGTTGATCCATTATCACCAAAACCTATTGATACTCTATTGGTTTCTTTTAGTACAATGAATTTGTCTTTGTCTCTTGTCATGTGTCTAGAACAACCACTATCAAGATACCATTGTTATTCTTTATTATGAGCATGAAGAGTTGTTTGAACTAACATTGATCTAGCCTTTTCATTTCCATTTTTCTCTTTCCTAGTTGTTGAAGTTGTATTCCTTTTACTAGACTCAGGAAGTATCATTTTGCACCATCTAGCCTTATGTCCAAAATTATCGCATTTGTAACATATGATATCATTGTTCATAAGAGGTGCAAAAGAGATGAAATTTATATTGACATCAATTTTCACATAACCAGTGTAGTGTACAACTCTATGAACATATTTGTTAAAAGAAAAACAATAGCCATGGAAAAAACTATGTAACCTATTTGGATGCCTTTGATATTATGGTTGAGTGCTTCTCCTTTTGGGATTAACTCTCATCCATGGTTCTTCTTTTCTTTCTTCCTTCCTTATGTATTTTATTTCTGGAGTATATGTCACTTGATTATCATTGTTTGAAGTTTTTGCTTCTTCAATACTTGGCTCCTCTTTCTATTTTTTAAACTTTATATCTGGTAGTACCTTGGTCTTTTCAACTTCATTCCTTAGATAAACAATTTATACTTCTAATATTTCACATTCGGTTTCTCTTGCTCTTATTAGATCTATCATATCCTATTCAATTTTCTTTCCCTCTTCTACCTTTATCTTGAGTTATGTGAGACTTTGTATAGGTTCCATATTTGCTTCTTCATCCTCTTGAATTTATTCCTTCAAACTTGAGTTCTTCTCTCTAATCCTTTCCAAATTCTTGAGAGTAGTGAAGATTTCCTCTTTTATATCAAACATGGTCTCTTCTTCATTTTCTGAAGTCTTGTGTATTTTTGATGGATCCTCCTCCAAGTTGTTAGTCTTTTCATGGAGAGACCCGCTCAGATACCAATTGAAGAACATGTGCTTCTACTGAGAGGAGGGGGTGAACATTTTAAGATAAATTTTTTATTTTCAATCCATATGATAACATTAGTAATATTAAAGTAGTAAAAATCACATAAAGTATCACACACATGAGATACATTATTTAACACGGTTCACCCAATGTGGGCTACTCCATAGAGGAAATATTATCTTATAAAATTTTCTCAAATAATTATTTTGGGAATCCTTTCCCTATTACAAATTTTATGGACCTCTATCCCAAGGAGACACTGGTCTCTTAATCAAGTTAATGGATATCTATCCATAGGTGAATTCATTATCCTATACTTTGGATGATGATATTCTAAAAGAATTGTTGCCTCCACTGCACTGGATTATGGATCTCTATCCACTGAAGACTATTACCCTCACTTAGAAGACATGTCTTCACTGCCCTGGCTAATGGACCTTTATCCACTAGAGGCTATCATCCTCTATACTCTATCACCTCTAAAGCTAGCTCTCATATCTATATCAAATCTACACTAAACTCTATCCTTTGGTCTAGCACAAATCTACTCAATATCTGTATCTGGTCTGGCACAAACCTATCCTCAATTTTGCACTAAACTCTATTCTCAAATCTAAACTAAAAATAGTCCTTCAATATATCTCAGTGACACTGAGAGGGGGGTGAATCAGTGTGTCCTTTTAAAACTTTAAAATTGCAACTCTTAATGCTGAAATAATGCAAACTTAAAAATAGATACAACAAGTATAACAAGAGAGCATCACACAACACAAGATTTAACGAGGTTCACCAATGTGGCTACTCCTCAAAAATGACTGCTTGGACTACCATCCAAATCCAGCCTTTGCAAAGCAACAACTTTACAATCAATTTACCAAGCACCCACCTGGAAGGAGCACCAACCCCTTATTTATCTGCACCAACAGAAAGGAGCACCAACCCCTGATTTACCAGCACCTACTGGAAGGAGCACCAACCCCTGATGCCAAGCTACAACTTGGACTTCAAATTGAATCTATAAATTTTACAGTGAAATACCTTCACCTTTTTTGCACTGTCTACTGTTTCTGTGCACTCTGATATCTCTACGTATTCACCTTGCACATTCTACGCCATTATAGCCGAGACTTCACAATCATCTTCTTCCTTTATGCACTCTGCCCTCTTTATGAACTTACTTTGCACTTAGCATGATTCGACACGACTCGCTCTCTGCGCACTTACGGCTATATATTCATACATTCAACTACCTTTTAAATTCTCCAAATAGCCCTCCTTTTATAATAGAATTTTCAAGATGAAAACCCTAATTTTAGTCGGTTGATAATGCAAATGTAAACCCTAATCTTAGTCGGTTGTAAACCCTAATTTTAGTCGGCTGTCATCGATCTTCATCGGCTTCAACTCAACTGACTCTGTAGCTTCCTTTGTTGTTGTTGCCACGAAAATACATGTCATGATATCATGACATTTTGCTTCTTTGACTTTTTCTTGGCTTCTGACCGAAAACATAACATGTCATGATATCGCGACACTTTCGCCTTCGTACGCTTTCTCTAATATTTTGTCATGATATCACGACACTTCTGCCTCCGTAGACTTTGTCTTTGCTTTTGTCACGATATCGCGACACTTCTGCTTTCATAGACTTCAACTTTGCTTTTGTCACGATATCATGACACTTTTGTCTCCGTAGACTTCGACTTAGCTTTTGTCACGATATCGTGACACTTCTGCCTTCAAGATCTTCTTCTCTACTTTTGTCATGAAATCATGACACTTCTACTTTCGAAGTCTTCCTCTCTTTTGTCACGAAATCGTGACACTTCTACTTTGAACTCTTCTTTTGCTTTTGTCATAAAATCATGACACTTCGCCTTCAAAGTCTTCCTCTCTGCTTTTGTCACGAAATCATGACACTCTTCTACCTTTCTTTTTCTAAATACACTTCTTTTCTTATTTTCTTATGAAATCGTGACACTTTTCACTTCTTAATATTTCTTCTATAACACATCATGAAATCATGACACTTTTCACTTCTTACTCTTTCTTAAGTCGAAAATCGTGACACTTTTACTTTCATACTCTTTCTTTGAAATGTCACGAAATCGTGACACTTTCTTCTTCACTTTCTCAATCACTTTTCCTTCCTTACCATGTCGCGAAATCATGACAGTTTTCCTTCCTTGCCCATTTTCTTTTAACATGTCACAAAATCGTGATAGTTTTCCTTCCTTGTTCTTTTTCTTTCAACATGTCACGAAATCGTGACACTTTTTCCACTTGCCTTTTTCTCTTCCAACATGTCGCGAAATCGCGACACTTTTCCACTTCCTCTTTCTCTTCCAACATGTCGCGAAATCGTGACAGTTTTTCCACTTGCCTTTTTCTCTTCCAACATGTCATGAAATCGTGACAATTTTTCCACTTGCCTTTTTCTCTTCCAACATGTCATGAAATCGTGATAGTTTTTCCACTTACCTTTTTCTCTTCCAACATGTCGCGAAATCGTGACAGTTTTTCCACTTGCATTTTCTCTTCCAACATGTCACGAAATCGCGATAGTTTTTCCACTTGCCTTTTTCTCTTCCAACATGTCACGAAATCATGACACTTTTTCCTATTTTCTCTCTCTTCCAACATGTCGTGAAATCATGACACTTTTTCCTGCTTTTTCTCTCTCTTCCAATATGTCGTGAAATCGTGACACTTTTTCTTGCTTTTTCTCTCTCTTCCAATATGTCGCGAAATCGTGACACTTTTTCCTATTTTTCTCTCTCTTCCAATATGTCACAAATCAACACTTTTTCTTGTTTTTTCTCTCTCTTCCAATATGTCACGAAATCGTGACACTTTTTTTTGCTTTTTCTCTCTCTTCCAATATGTCGCAAAATCGTGACACTTTTTCCTGCTTTCTGAATATGTCGTGATATCGCGACACTTTTCTTACTTGTCTTTTTCTTTGATTTTTTGCATATGGGCCACTTCGGTCTTCTTGGAAAAACACTGTACATACTTTGAATAGCTTTTGAACTTCTTATCCACTGCATCAATCGATCTATCTGTCTGTGTTGACAACAATGACAATACTGTTGTTGCACCTTGCTCAACAATCTCCCCCTTTGGAATTGTTGGCAACACATGTGCAATTTCCTGTAACTCTTCTCCCCCTTTGACAATAATACCAAAGGGCTGCTGCAGACTCCCCCTGAGTCCATGCACAACATTCTCAGACAAAAATTATTACACTTAGCAAAAATCATGAACATGAGCAAAAAGATAATCAAATGCTTAAATGCTCCCCCTGAGAATGTGATCCCTGTAGCTAGTCAATTCTTGGGAAGCGTGACCACTCCCAATTTATTGTGAAGGTACTCAAAAACTTCCTTGGGCAACGGTTTTGTGAAGATATCCGCTACTTGCTCTGTAGTTGGAACAAAATCCAACTTAACCTCACCTTCCGCAACTTTCTCCTTCAAAAAGTGATACCGGATAGCAATGTGTTTTGTGCATGAATGCATAACCGGATTCTTGGAGATGTTAATGGCACTGGTGTTATCACACTTAACTGATATTGGCTCACTGAAGTTAATACCAAGATCTTTTAGGGTTTGTTTCATCCATAATACCTGCGTACAACATGTTGTCGCTGCAATATATTCTGCCTCTGTTGTCGATAAAGAAACTGACTCTTGTTTCTTACTGTGCCATGCGACCAACCTGTCTCCAAGATAGAATGCACCTCCACTGGTACTCTTTCTGTCATCGACACATCCTGCCCAATCTGCATCTGAATATGAAATAAGGGTAAAGTCCTTACCTTTCGGATACCATAACCCATACTCCATAGTACCCTTGAGGTACCGAAGAATCCTCTTCACTGTTGTCACATGAGTCTCCTTGGGACTAGCCTGAAATCGTGCTACCATGCATACTACCTACAAAATATCTGGTCTGGTAGCTGTCAAATATAGTAAGCTTCCAATCATCGATCTGTACATAGTTTGATCAACAGGTGGAGATTTGTCATCCTTGCTCAACTTGCAACCTGTCGTCATGGGAGTGCTAACTGGCTTACAATCCTCCATTGTGAACCTTTTTAACATCTCTTTCACATATTTAACTTGGGAAATAAATATGCCCTTCTCATTTTGATTAACTTGCAACCCGAGAAAATACGATAGTTCACCAATCATAGACATTTCAAATTCTTTTTGCATCTTATTTGCTAAATCTTTACATGACTCATCTTTGTTGCTGCCAAATATGATATCATCTACATATACAACAAGAACAATAAGATGCCCACCTTCTGTTTTGACATACAGATTACTGTCCACCATACCTTTCTTGAACCCTTGTTGAGTGAGATAGTTGTCTAGCCTTGCATACCATGCTCGGGGTGCCTGTTTTAAGCCATATAAAGCTTTCTTCAATTTGCAAACAAGGTTGGGATCATCACCAAGTTGGAAACCATCTGGCTGCTCAATATAAACCTCTTCTTCAAGTTTCCCATTCAAAAATGCTGATTTTACATCCATCTGATAAACTCTAAAATTCTTGTAAACTGCTAAAGCCAAAAACATTTTGATTGCCTCTAGTCTAGCCACTGGTGCAAAGGTCTCCTCAAAATCAATACCTTCAACTTGTGCATAACCTTTACATACCAATCTTGCTTTATTCCTGACTACCTGTCCGTCTTCATTCAATTTGTTTCGAAAGATCCATTTAGTATCGATTACATTTTTATTTGCAGGTCTAGGTACTAACTCCCAAGTTTTGTTCTTCTCAATCTGATCTAATTCTTCATTTATTGCCTTCATCCAACTTTCATCTTTGCTTGCATCAACAATATTTTTGGGCTCAATGCTGGATAATAGAGAGTAGTTACTTACTACTCTTCTTCTTGTCTGAACACCAGCTGTGGGATCTCCAATTATTTGCTCTCTAGGATGATTTTTTTGCCAGCTGCCTGTTTTGAATTTCTTATTTTCTTCAACTTCTGAATCACTAATCAAATCATCTGAGTCAATTGTCTGTTTCTTTTTCGTTTCATTTTCCTCATCTCCTTCAATAACTTCTTCATAAATTGGGTAGTTTTCTTCATAGCTAACTACTCGTTCCCTACCTTCATCAAATTTAACATCGACACTGTCCACAATTTTCTTTAGCCTCTTGTTGTAGCATTTGTAAGCTTTGCTTTTTGATGAATAGCCAACAAAAATACCTTCATCCGCTCTATCTTCAAACTTACCAAGATTATCTTCAGTTCTTTTGATGTAACACTTGCAACCAAAAACTTTGAGGTATTTTGTTGTTGCCTTTCTACCGAACCACAACTCATAAGGAGTTTTGCTTTCATGTGTTCTCAGCATGTACCTATTTTGGATATACACCGCAGTATGGACCGCTTCTTTCCAAAATCTATCTGCTACTCTGCTCTCAGCCAACATAGTCCGTGCCATTTCCTGCACTGTTCTGTTCTTTCTTTCTACCACACCATTCTGTTGAGGTGTCCTGGCTGCTGAAAATTGTCTCCTAATACCATATTTTTCACAATACTCTGTAAACTCATCTGAAATGAATTCTCCTCCTCTATCTGATCTCAAACATTTGATCCTTTTTCCTGTTTCATTCTCAACTTGGTGTTTGAAAGTCCTGAACATTTCAAAGGCTTCTGATTTATTCTTCAAGAAAAATATCCATGTCATTCTGGAATAGTCATCAATACACAACATAAAATATTTGTCACCATTTATGCTTTGTGTTCTCATGGGTCCACATAAATCAGTGTGTATTAGCTCCAAAGGTTTGCTTGTGTAGTACTCTTTTGTTTTGAATGTGACTCTAGTTTGCTTCCCCTTTTGGCATGAAGCACAAATGCTATTTGAAGGTTTTCTAATGGTTGGAATATCTCTCACTACCTTTTTTGAGCTGATTTTTACTAGATTATCAAAACTGATATGACCAAGCCTCTTGTGCCACAACCAATTTTCTTCTTCCTGTCCAATAAAACAAGCTCCTTCTGAAGTCTCTGAAAGTGTGTACAGGTTGCTAGATGTCCTTGATCCAGTTGCTATCAATTTTCCACTGTTTGTTTTTTTGACTTCACAACCCTGCTTCTTGAACACTACTTCATGACCTTTATCACAAATCTGACTTACGCTCAGCAAGTTATGTTTCAGACCATCCACAAACAAGACTTCTTTCGACTTGATTTTTCCATCACTAATCTTAACTGAACCTTTGCCAACTATCTTAGCTCCATCATTATTTCCAAACTTTACAGAACCACCTTCATATTTCTGTAACTTCTCAAATTTATGTTTGTCACCTGTCATATGACTGGAGCATCCACTGTCAAGTATCCAAGGTACATATTTATTCTGTGCTTTAAAAGTTGTTTGCACAATCAAAGATTCCTTTTCTTCCTTAAGTCGCTCCTTTTCTTTCCATTCTGTTTTGACTACAGTTTTGGGCTCTAGTTTTGACTTTCCCTTTTCAGTAGCTTGTGCATGTTTTTCGAGAAGTTTTCTATTTTGTCTCATCCTATTTGGTTGAAATTTTCTTCCCTGAAATTGATTTGAAGCAAATGTACTTCGACAATTTCTTGCAATGTGCCCAAAGTTATGACAGTTATAACATTCTACTGCATAATTCATCAGAGGTGAAAAAGCATTTCTACTGGTGAAATTCCTTGGTCCTACATTATACTTGCAGTCTGAAATCTTATGTCCATAACCATTGCATTTAAAACAAAAACCAGAAAAGGGATAATTGAACCTGGGTGATGGTCTTTGCCATGTTGTCGTAGGAGCCCTAAATCTTCTTCTTCTTTGATTTGTGACATTGGTGAATCCATCATTGTCAATTCTCCTTTCGTGCCTGGCATTATTGCTTTCTTCTGCATGAGTCATTTTTCTTTGATCAACCTGTTTCTTATCTTCATTCTTTATAGGTTCTACATTTCTGGCCTTTGATCCATTTGATGATTCTCCTTCGATGAAGCCCAGACCAAATTTGATGCCTGTAGGCCTTTGGTCATTTAAAATCTTATCCAACTTCATAGAACTTTCTTCGCGTTTGTGATAACAACTAATTTTACGATCCATCTCTTCTATCTGCATCCGTAAACCAACATTCTCTTCTTCTAGTTTGCAGCAGTAATCTATTTTCATGGTTATCTGAACTTCGAGATCTTCAGATATTTTCTTGTATTCTTCTGTCTGTACTTTCAAACTGGTTATGATGTCGTTTGCATCCTCAAGCTTTCTTGAAAGTTTCTTATTCTTTTTCCTCTCTATTCTCCACTCTTCAAGTGCAGAGATCAACTCTCCTTCTAGATCTACTTCAGCCTCAGGTTTTTCATCACATACTTCAGAGTTCACTCCTTCTGCCTTTTCTGATTTTTCTACTTCAAATGCCATGAAAAGAGCTTCACCTGTTTCCTCTTCAGAATCCTCACCGGAGCTGTCTTCTGATGAATTGGCATTCCTGGAGATGAAACTTTTCTTCTTGAAGTTGCCTTTTCTGAAATTTGTTTTCTTCTTCCAGTCACTTCTTTCTTGGTGCGATCCTTCCTCACCTTTGTTCTTCTCATTAAGTGGACATTTAGTCGCAAAATGCCCAATGCCTCCATAGTTGAAACATTTAAATGGTAGCTTTCCTCTGTATTTTCCTTTTCCCCTTTTTAGTTTTCTAACAAAATTTGCTTCCATTTCATCTGATGTCTCTTCTTCTTCGGACTCTTGTTTTGCATTTTTATTTTTAAGGGCTTTAAAAGCCGCTTCTCTATCTGTGGGATTAGATCTTCCTATTCTCATCTCATATGCAGTCAAAGAACCATGCATCTCATCCATACTAAAGTGATTTAGATCTTTAGCTTCTTCTATAGCTGAGACTTTAGAATCAAATCTTTGAGGAAGAGATCTTAATACCTTTTTCACGATGACAGAGTCTTCGATATCCTCGTCGAGTCCTCTAATCGCATTAATGATTTCATTAACTCTCAGCATATATGCCTCTATGTTCTCATCGTCATTCATCTTTAATGATTCGAACTGAGCTCGATGTGTTTGTAGCTTGGCTTCCTTGATCTTATCGTCTCCTTCATGAATACTCCTTAGTTTGTCCCATATTTCTTTTGTCATTTTACAACTTATGATCTTTACCAGTTCACTGTCCACTAATCCACACATGATAGCATTTTTTGCTTTTGAGTCATTCTCAAATGGTTTCTTACCGACAGTATCGGTTGGAGCAGTGGCGGGTATTGTGTACCCACTAAATACTGAATCCCAAATTTTGAATCCCAAAGCACAAAGATATGTCTGCATCCTGATTCTCCAGAACGCGTAATTAGATCCATCAAACAATGGTGCTTTGTTTGATGAGAAGCCTTCACCACCTGCCATTGTGTCACTTCCAAGATCACCCTAGCCGATTAAGCTTGTTCAAGAACTTAGCTCTGATACCAATTGTTATTCTTACAGTGACACTGAGAGGGGGGGTGAATCAGTGTGTCCTTTTAAAACTTTAAAATTGCAACTCTTAATGCTAAAATAATGCAAACTTAAAAATAGATACAACAAGTATAACAAGAGAGCATCACACAACACAAGATTTAATGAGGTTCACCAATGTGGCTACTCCTCAAAAATGACTGCTTGGACTACCATCCAAATCCAGCCTTTGCAAAGCAACAACTTTACAATCAATTTACCAAGACCCACTGGAAGGAGCACCAACCCCTTATTTATCTGCACCAACAGAAAGGAGCACCAACCCTTGATTTACCAGCACCTACTGGAAGGAGCACCAACCCCTGATGCCAAGCTACAACTTGGACTTCAAATTGAATCTATAAGTTTGATAGTAAAATACCTTCACTTTTACAATACCCCCTTCACCCTTTGTGCATTGTCTATTGTTTCTGTGCACTCTGATATCTCTACGTATTCACCTCGCACACTCTATGCCATTACAGCCAAAACTTCACGATCGTCTTCTTCCTTTGTGCACTCTACTCTCTTTGCGAACTTACTTCGCACTTAGCATGATTCGACATGACTCGCTCTCTATGCACTTACGATCGTATTCACATACATTCGATGCCTTTACAATTCTCCAAACAACCCTCCTTTTATAATAGAATTTTCAAGATGAAAACCCTAATTTTAGTCGACTGTTATTGCAAATGTAAACCCTAATCTTAGTCGGCTGTAAACCCTATTGAGAAGCAACACACCCCCACTGAAAAATGAATTTCCATCCTTTGAGAATTTTGAGCTTTCATTTTTGCAGTAGGGACCCTCTTGAGTTTTTCGGGTTTCGATTTCCAAATTTTTGCTTGCCTCCTGTCTCAGGTCATGCTTTTATCAAAATGTCTAAGTAGGCTTGCATGAGGCATTGTCTTCAATTTAAAACTTTTGAAAGATTGCATCTAAATGTATTAATCCATGTTAATGCATTTTTTCCCTTGGTCCCTGATGAATTTTAAAGTTCTATTTGCAGATTCGAATACCCTTTGGCCTTGTTTAGACCCTTGCAAATTTTTTATCAAATTCTGGCCACTTTGAGTTTTTGTCATTTTTGAGCACCAAAAGGCAAGGCATAAGAGTGTCGTGAAATCACGACGTCGCGAAATCGTGACACATTCAAGAGAAAAGGCACAAGTCAGGTAGAGTGTCACAAAATCACGACACCCCAGAACCACCATTCAGAAGCTAAAGGACCGCAAGAAAAACCAAAGGCAAGTTTGCGTCGCGAAATCGTGACGTCACGAAATCGCAACGCGTTTGACGCCAAAACCCGAAGTCCCGAAAGTGTCATGATTTTGCGATGCCTTCGGGATGTCGCGAAATCGCGACGTTTGTTAGAGAAAGACCCCAATGCGTACAGACCGTCGTGATTTCATGACATGTCGTGAAATCGCGACATGTCACGATTTCGCGACGGGTCCAAAGTAAGAAGAAATAGAGGGGAATCAGAGAGAAAACATAAGGCATGAAAAGAGGCGTGATTTCGTGACATGTCACGAAATCACGACATGTCACGTTTTTGCGGCCATGGTGAGCAAAAGTGGTTAAGGCCAGAAATGTAGCGAAATCGTAACACTTTCCATTTTTGGAAATGTCACGATATCGTGACACTTTCATTTTTGGAAATGTCATGAAATCGCGATGGGTTTGGAGAGAGAAAGCAAATGCGTACGGAACGACGTGATTTCGTGACATGTCACGAAATCATGACATGTCGCATTTTCGCTGCAGTAGGAGGCAAAAGGAAGCTAAGGCATGAAAGAGGCACGATTTCGTGACATGTCACGAAATCGCGACATGTCACGTTTTCGCTGCATGAAGGTTGAAGAAGTGTCAAGTCAAAAAAAGGGCGCGATTTCGCGACATGTCACGAAATCGTGACATGTCGCATTTTCGCGGCTGCAAGAAGAGAAAATCGGCTAAGGCAAGAAACTGTAGTGAAATCGCGACAAGTTTCGGCACAGAGAAGCAAGGCAAGAAGATGTTGCGAAATCGCGACGTTTTGGAGAGAAAAGGCTCGAAAGGAGAAGGGTTGCGAAATTGCGACACAGTTGAGGGAAAAGAGGCCCAAGGTAGAGGTGTCGCGAAATTGCAACGTCGTGATTTCACGACAGCCAAAGGAAGAAGTGTGAGAGTCGAGAAAAGGTCACGAAATCGCGACACATGGAAAGAAAGGAGGCCGAAGTCACAAGGGTGTCACGAAATTGTGACGTCGCGATTTCATGACGTCGCGAAATCACGACACAGTCGAAGAAGGAAGTGCAAGCAACAAAGGGTGCCACCATGTCGCGAAATCGTGACATGGTGAAGTGCAAGCAACAAAGGGTGCCACCATGTCGCGAAATCGCGACATGGTGAGCGCAAAGGCAACCAAGGACGGGGAGAGTCATGATTTCGTGACATGTCCCGAAATCGTGACATGTCACGGTTTCACGGTTGGAAGTCGCCAGACAGCTCAGTGCATAAGAAAGGGTCGCGATTTCGCGACATGTCGCAAAATCGTGACATGTCGCATTTTCGCGGCCATGACAGAAAACAACCCAAACATGAAAAGACAGCTGGAAATGGACACGTGTCGCGATTTTTGTGACACGTGTCAGCACGAAGCAAGACTGACATGCAAGTAAACTTTAGGGTTTCTTTTTAATATTTAAGGTTTTGATTTAATAATTTTAAAATGCTGATCATTGTTTGTCTTTCATGCAGGAAGCCATCTGGCACTTGCATGATAACGGGAGAAATGGCCAGAAAGATAAAGTTAAGTGCAAATTAATCAAAGACAACCATATTGAAAGGAAAGATGCCGAGAATTGATGTTTCATCCAAATTTTACAGATCTGGCCGCAAAGAGACTTTACGATGACTAAGAAGCTGCCCATTTAATGGAGTATGTCGGGAATTGGTCGGAAAATGAAAATATCTACACTCAGTTACCGAAATTTTCTGAGGGATGCATTTAATGAAAATTTATGGCAGAATTAATGGCTTGCAGACATTTTCAACTCAGGGATGGCTCTACGAGATGAAATGTCAGAGAAGTGGTGATTCATCCAAGTTACCTGAGGGCATTAATGAAGACATTTACTCACAATTGCAGGTGAATGCAAGTGGCATTCAAATTATGTCTTCTCTATTTATGGCAAGTAACTGCATTGATTTGCAGAATGGTTAAGTTTTATCAAGATCTTATTTTAAATGGCTTTATATTGTAAAACCCGGGTACTAGGGTTTAAGATGATAAGATTTAGAGTTTGAGAAGAAGATATTTCTGAAAAGATTAGGGTCTGTCCTGAGTCTATAAATACTTCTTCTAAATGTAATCGCAGGAGATGAAGACTTAGAAATAAAAGGCTATTGAAGCAATTTCTTGCAAATCTTGTTAAATGCTTTATTTCTGGACTTGGAGTTGATGTGCTTTTGTTTTCTATGATAGCATGGCCAGGAGCCTAATATTTTTTAGATTGTGATAAGTTCATCTTCTTTTGTTATCCATTTCATTAAAATTTATTAAATATATGTTGTAATTTTGTGTTATCAAGATTAAATATGTTGTTGGGCTTCATTTGTTCTATTGTATGATAGGGAAAATCATAGATTTAAGGTTCAAGTTTTTTCTAATTGCTCTGTCCTCACTGTGTGAGCTATGCTGTCGGTGAATGATACCAGTTTTAACCGACTTCCCTTCTATTTATGATTTTCTTTCAGATCTGTTCCATCTCTGTCTTGTGCTCTTAGTAGAAAGTGATCTTAGAAAGCTGGACACTTTCTTCTTTGATTTTTTCTGTTGTGAAGCTGATAGTATAAATGAAATTGGTAGTTTAGGTTTTACAGCTAAGTTTGATAGATTTCTCTTTCTGCCCTACCCTACTCTCTTTGTTTTACTGTGAAAATATCCATTTTTATTTTCTTTAATTTATCTTTTATTTAAATCTGCTGACCCATAAGAGCTAGATCAAAAAACTAATTTTAAATCTGATTGTCAACAAGTGACAACTTTTAAACATTACTGAACGGTTCAAGAGCCCATTGTAAGGTAACAGATAGTCCATATTTGAAAACTATTTCATAAGCGAAAAATATTGAATAGACATTCGACCCAACTCTGTAACTCACACCTTGGATAACCAGCAAGATCCTAAAGTGAGTGGGATTTATCCCATATAAGTGTTATCAGAGTTTCATGCTCATTCTTCGGAGGGTGTGTATAAAAGTCGGACCAACATTTAAAAATGGCGCTAGAAGGAGGGCCCACTGAACTCCGGTCAGTATTGTAAGTTGTCAGTACAATATTTAAAATTGCCAAAGAAGACCTCAAGTTCAGTAGTCTGTTAAGAATTGTAAGGTTGTAAGTGCTTGTGAAAAGCTGGATTCTACATACAGGGTAACAAGGTCCCACCCCGGAGCTGGAGAGCTCCTTGTGCCTGAATTAGAAACTCCGAGAAGAAGTAGCCTCAGAAGGGCCAAGTCTCTGTCTGAAATAGTTTTATCACCACTGGTAGTCACTCCAACTACAACTCAGAATATCACCGTCAATCAAGTAGTAATGGCAAACTGGTTGGGTTCCATTGCTTTGAATATCCCAGGTATAGCCCATGACCTGCCCAGAAACCCGGAGAGATATCTTCCCAGATATAAACATGATGGGACAAGGACAACAAAGGAACATCTGGTAGCTTTCAAAAATGCTCTAAAATTGTTGAATGTACAGCATGAAGATGTTGCTTGCAGATTGTTCCCGTTCACTCTCCAGGAGGGAGCTTATGACTGGTTTCTAAATCTTACTAATGATTCTGTTACCAGCTGGAATGACTTAGAAAAGGTTTTTGTGTCATAGTTCGATGAAGTGATAGATCCTAGTATATTATATCAATAGTTTTCTGGTATCAAAAGATAATTAAGTGAATCTATCAGATCTTACAATTTCAGATTCCAGAAAGCTTATGGTAGACTTACTGGCTATTATGTATCGAATGCAGACCTGGCATTAGAGATCTTTAGAAATTCCCTAGACCCAATGACTTCAGTTTTCTTGAAAAGAGATCCCTCTGTTACTAATTTAATAGAGGCTTATAAAGAAGCTTTGATTCTGGAAAGACAGTTGGGGCCCCAACCTTTAAATGCTCAACAAATTCCTCTAGTTACACAAGCTCCCCCTGTGTACAATCCCATACCACATCAGATGATGTTGCCAGTATGTCAAACTCTACCTTCAGCAAATCCATTGGCTATAACACCTGTTGAGAATGTACAGAACCCAGGCAAAGAGGCTGACAATGCAAGAGTTGAAGAAGTCTCGAAAATAGTTCAGAAGCTGGCCAATGATTTTTTGAGTTTTAAAAGGCAAGTTTCTACTGGAGACAACTCAAATAGATATTCATATCAACTGAACAGATTCAACTGGCCCCCATATGAACCTAATAAATATTACAAAGGTAAAGGCCATGATGTGAATATTTGCGATTTAGCTCTGCCTAACTGGTGCAGAATACATGCTACTTCTTAGCACGGGGAGTTGGATTGTTTAGAATTTTGTAATGCATTTGAAGCTTTTTCTGGGGATTTGATCTCTCCTAAAAATCAAAGAACTACGGATGGCCCAAGTTCATCCAACCACAGTGCAGCTATGGTCCTGGATTCTTTCACTTTCTCGGATGAATCTGAGAATGTAGTTGAAATGCCTATGGATGAGGTGCAGGCTTTCCAACAGTACAGAAGGGACAACTACAACCTGATAAATAGAAATCTGGAGCCCAACACTACATCTACCCCTCCGGACAACTCTCACAATGTTCCTCCAGATCCATCTCCAAGCAATAATCCATCTCCACCCAAGGGAGGAAATCTGAGAGGACCAGATGCTTTTGTCCCTCCACTTAATAAGGGATATAACATAGTGGAGGACATGAAAAATATTAAGGCGAACATTACTCTTCATGAGTTGGCCCAAATTTCAAAACAGAGGGACAACCTGATAAAAACATACTCTGGCCCTGCTACCAAACCTGTGGACAAGGGAAAGAAGATGGCAAATGCAAATGTAGCCATGTACAAAGAGAAAACTGAAGTTCCCCCATTTTTACTGACTGTTCGTATTTTTGGGAAGAACTTACATAATTGTTTGGTAGAGATTCGGGGGCATCTGCTAATGTTATGCTTTTGGCCATTTGTTAGCAGTTAGGTCTGACCCCAATGAAGTCTGAAAGGAGAGTTGTCCAATTGGACAAATCAGAGGTTAAAGTAGTTGGAGAACTTCAAAATATCCATATCCAGTTAGCATCTGAGCCAAGGGCTCAACATAAAATTGAAATCCAGGTTGTGGATATCCCCGTGGGGTATGAGATGCTTTTGAGTAGGGATTGGTCGAGATATCTAAACGGATACTTGGCAATAGAATTTTCACACATGTGGTTGTTGTGGAAAGGAGTGGCAAATCAATTACGGGTTGAAAGAGAACCCAGGTACAAGCATACAATCATGAAGTACAATGCAGAAAATGAGACTGTAAATATTACTGAGGTAGATATTGGAGTTTACAATTTAACAACAAGACCAAATGAGAAGTTTAGTAAAGCCCATACTGTTCATAGTAATGAATTTTGGACGCTTCATGTGGATGGGGCTAAGTCTAAACAGGGTTCTGGCACAGGGGCAGTCCTTAAAGGGCCTGAAAGTCAGACATATTTTATGTCTTATCGCCTATAGTTCCCTTGTACAAATAATTTAGCAGAGTATGAAGCTCTGGTATTAGGTTTGAAATTTGCTTTGGACAAAGGAGCGAGAAATATTCAAGTTTTTACGGATTCAGAATTGGTGGCTAACCAAGTCAAAGGTAAATTCCAGTGTAAAGCATCTTATTTAAAATGATACAAACACCGGGCTTGGGATCTTGTAGAAGATTTTGATGCTTTTAATCTGACACACATATCCAGAGAGCAGAATTCACGTGCATATGTCTTGGCTTCTTCAGTCGCAAGTTTAAAACCACTGGAAGAATTTAAATGGAACAAGTTTTCAATTGAGTTAGTCCCTTTCCCTTCAGTCCCAAATAATATAGATAATTTTTAGGTTTTCTCTGATGATCAACAGATTGTAAACTTTTTGCAGAGTACTAACACATTTGAAAATGCTATAATCGATGAGGGCCAAAGGGATACCCTGTTGGAAGAGTTAGATGATGACAGGGGAATAATAAGGTTGAAAGACAATAGAATTCCAAAAGGGACGGTGGAACTAGAGCGGCTCTTTGATGTTGACCAAATCAAGAAAAAAGTGAATTCTGAGGATTCTATGGGTGCAACTGACAGTGGGACTGAAAACCTGAATGTAGGGACTGAAGAAGATCCCAGACACATCAAGTTGGCTAAGAACTGTGATCTAGAAATAAAAGGGAATATGATTGATTTTCTTGACAGGTCCAAGGATGTTATGGCCTGGTCTTACAAAGACTTAAAGGTATTTGATCCAAAATTTTACACTCATATTATACCTTTGAAAGAACTTTGCAAACCTTTCCGGCAAAAATAGAGGCATGTCAACGCTCTGTTAGAGCCCCTCATCTAGAAAGAGGTAGAGAAACTATTGAGTGCTGCCATTATTTTTCCCATCAGGCATTCTACCTGGGTGGCCAATTTGGTGCCAGTCAGAAAGAAAAATGGAGAGATCCGCCTGTGTGGATTTTAGGAATTTGAACAAGGCATCTGAGAAGGATAATTATCCTTTGCCTTCTATGGATGAGGTGTTACAGATTGTCAATGGTTCATAGATGATGTCTTTCTTGGACGGTTTCTCAGGGTATAATCAGATATTAGTTGAGAAGGAAGACAGAATGAAAACTACCTTCACAACTAAGTGGGGAACTTTTTCTTACAAGAGGATGCCATTTGGATTAATAAATGCTGGAGCTACATTTCAACGGGCAATGGATCATGCCTTCAAAGGCCTTATGGGTAAATGCATTGTTGTTTACATGGACGATTTAACAGTCTTCTCTAAATCTAGGTTTGACCATGTAAAACACTTGGAGTCTGTGTTCAATAAATGCAGGGAGTTTGGCATTTCTTTGAATTCGAAGAAGTGCATTTTTTGTGTAACAGAAGGAAAGCTCCTTGGGCACTTGATCACAAAAGATGGAATTTCCATGGATCCGGATAGAGTTGAAGCCATATCCGGCATACTTTTTCTCAACTCCAAGAAAGAGTTGAGGTCCTTCTTTGGAAAGATTAATTTTGTCAGGAAGTTCATCTTCGGTTTTGCAGAGATAGTCAAGCCACTGAATGACATGCTAAAGCAAACTGCTCAGATTTTCTGGACCACAGAGGCTAAAATAGCATTCCAAGAAATCAAGACTGCCATCCAACAAGCACCAGTTCTGGTAAGCCCAAATTTCAGTGCAATTTTTTATCTGTACACCTTTTCTTCTGAACACACACTTGCTGCAGTTCTGACCCAACGGAGGGAAACCGGGGAACATCCAATTGCTTTCAAGAGTACCAATTTGAAGGGGGCTGAGCTGAAATATTCTCGTTTAGACAAACAAGCTTATGCCTTGGTGAGAGAAGTTAAGAAGTTCAGGCACTACATATTAAGGAGCAGAGTTCATGCTATAGTTCCAGACCCAGTTGTTAAATACCTACTAAGTCAGAACGAATTGGGTGAACTAAGAGGCAATTGGGTTACCAGGCTGCAAGAATATGACCTAGAAATTTGACCTGCAAAATTGATCAGGGGACTTGGTTTGTCCCGACACATTGCCGAAATACCTGTACGAGAAGAAGTTAATCAGTTAAATTCTGAATCTGATGACTGGTATGGAGATATTGTTCATCTGCTGCAATTTGGAATTTGCCCGTATCACTTGAACAAAACCCAAAGGAGAGCACTAAAACTGAAATCTGCTCATTATCTCCTCAAAGGAGGTAATTTGTACAGAGAAAATTATGCTGGCATTTTTCTAAGATGTATTTCTCAAAGTGAATTCAATGAAGTCATGTCCAGTTTTCATGAAAAGTTAGGGGCAGGACATTCCTCAGGATCTGCTACTACGCATAAAATATTGAGAGCAGGCTACTACTGGCCTACGTTGTTTAAGGATGCGCATCAGCATGTAAGAACCTACCATCAATGCTAAACTTTTGCAGCCAAAGAGGCCAACCGACCTCTACCATTGCAGCCTGTTGTAATAAATAAACCTTTTATGCAATGGGGACTTGATTTTGTGGGAGTGATAAACCCAAATTCCTCAGCAGGGCATAAGTATGTTCTAATAGCTACTGATTACTGCATAAGATGGGTCAAAGCAGCAACCACCATGAGAAGTACAGCTCATGAAGTGATCAAATTTCTAGAGTCAAATGTCATAATCAGGTTTGGGGTTCCTCTGAATTTGGTGTGTGATAATGTACCAGCCTTCCAATCATTGGAGTTTGCAGAAAGGGCATACCAGATGGGGATAGTTATCAGATTTTCATCCAACTATTATCCCCAAGGCAATGGACTGGTTGAGTCCACAAATAAGAATTTAATGAATGCCATTAAGAAATCTGTAGTAGACAAACCCAGGCAGTGGCATACATTATTGAAATATGCACTTTGGGCTGACCGGATAAAATATAAAGTGGCTCTTAAAACTTCCCCTTTTGCTTTGTTGTATGGTACCCAGCCAATTGTTTCCATATCTCCGAAATTACCTACTTACCAATTTTTCTTAGACTATTTTGAGGATCAAGCAGATGCAGAGGCTCGTGTTTTGGATCTAACTAATTTGCAGGATGAAAGACTCCAAGCCCTGGAACACTTCAGTCGGCACCAAGAAACCGTTAAATGTTGGTTTGACAAGAGGGCCAAAGTAAAAGCTTTCAGACTGGCAGACCTGGTGCTTCTATGGGACAAGGCCCATGAAAAGAAGGGTAAGCATACAAAGTTGCGGCCACTATGGATAGGCCCATACCAGATTGCTGAGATTCTGGGTAATAACGCATTTCGTTTACAAGACCTTGATGGTAATTTTCTGGACCTCCTTGTTAATGGTCAATACTTAAAGCATTATTTCTCGGCTGTTTCGTCCAATATATCATTTGAATGAGTCACAAAGAAGTTGTAACATGTGTACACATTGTAAATAACTCTGCAGTTTTATTTTATTTTAGTTTACTTTTCATGTCTGTACAGTTGTTTATTTTAGTTTATCTTCCAGGTTTGTACAATTCGGTGTTTTATTTCAGGTCTGTATAGTTCTTTATTTTAGTTTTATTTTAATTGTCTGTGCAGTGTTGTTTTATTTTATTTAATCTTAATTGTCTGTGCAGTTTTAGTCTATTTTAAAGTTCTGTATTTTATTTTTTAAAAGGTCTGTGCAGTTTTATTTCCTTTGCTGTCTGTACAGTTTTATTTCCTTTGGTGCCTGTACAGTTTTATTTTGTTTTATTTTATTTTATTTTATTTAAAAGTTTGTGCAATTTTATTTTATTTTGTTTTTATAGGTCTGTGTGTATCCTTGGAAGTCTGTACATTTTATTTTATTTTAAGAGTTCTGTTCTCTAACCTTTGCCTGAGCATCAATGAAAAAGGTCACCCTTCTAAAAATTGTTTCATTCTGAGTCCAGAATCCAGTGTCCATCCAGTGTTCATTATGCTAATTGTGAGATAGTCTATTTAAACTGAGCAGTGGAACTATTTTGTTATTCAGAACAACAGTGGAAGGATGATTGGATTTTGTCTTACTTGCCACAATTGTTTTAATTATAAAGAAACTGCTATGTTGTTTGGCTGGAGAAACTCCTAGGGAATCCAAGAAAAGTTGGTTATGAGAGGGGACTATGATTCATGTAATTATTTGAGTATCCATAGAGGCTATCAGTACCCAGGCTGAAGTAGTTCCAGACTGATGGGATATTAAAAGAAAAATTGTTGTTTTTTCTAAGGCTTTTAGATGTTGATATATTGCAAAAGAAGAGAGAGAGAAGGTGAAAGTTGAGCAAGGCAACATGAAATTGGCACTCTGTTATTTCTTATATATATATATATATAAAATTAAAAAAATAAAAAAAAAGAGGGAAGAAAAAAGAATTATATAATAAAAGAGACAGCCAACACTTCAAAAGATGTTTTTCTTCTACCAAGTTGTAGATTCTACCTTACAGTTGTAAATTTGGGTCGTGTAAATCTAAAGGGTAACTCTGTCGGGGCTGTATAAGGCTAAACTAGTAAACAGAGCTCTACTCGGTTTCCCCTTTTTACAATTTGGAAAAGCTGATCAATCTGGAGTTCAACATTCGAAGGCCCAGTCATTCTTGAAGAAAGTTTTATACACTTGTAATTGCACATCAGAAATCTTCCTTAAATGATTCAGCCTAGTATGTCCTTGGGAAATTTTAACAACTATTAGCTAGTAGTTAAATTGTTTTGAATAATATCTGTGGCAAGGCAAGATACATGGTCTATGTTGTTTTGAAACTAGAGTCCTGGGTTCTAAAATAATGCTACTATTTTACCCGTAGATATCGCCATTTGTTGAGAAACAACACACCCCCACTGAAAAATGAATTTCCATCCTTTGAGAATTTTGAGCTTTCATTTTTGCAGTAGGGACCCTCTTGAGTTTTTCGGGTTTCGATTTCCAAATTTTTGCTTGTCTCCTGTCTCAGGTTATGCTTTTATCAAATGTCTAAGTAGGCTTGCATGAGGCATTGTCTTCAATTTAAAACTTTTGAAAGATTGCATCTAAATGTATTAATCCATGTTAATGCATTTTTTCCCTTGGTCCCTGATGAATTTTAAAGTTCTGTTTGCAGATTCGGATACCCTTTGGCCTTGTTTAGACCCTTGCAAAATTTTCATCAAATTCTGGCCACTTTGAGTTTTTGTCATTTTTGAGCACCAAAAGGCAAGGCATAAAAGTGTCGTGAAATCGTGACGTCGCGATTTCGTGACGTTGCAAAATCGTGACACATTCGAGAGAAAAGGCACAAGTTAGGCAGAACGTTGCAAAATCGTGACACCCTAGAACAACCATTCAGAAGCCAAAGGACCGCAAGAAAAACCAAAGGCAAGTTTGCGTCGTGAAATCGCAACGTCACGAAATCGCGACGCGTTTGATGCCAGAACCCGAAGTCTCAAAAGTGTCATGATTTCCAGACACCTTTGGGACGTCACAAAATCACGACGTTTGTCAGAGAAAGACCCCAATGCGTACGGACCGTCGCAATTTCGCGACATGTCGCGGTTTCACGACGGGTCCAAAGTAAGAAGAAATAGAGGGGAATCAGAGAGAAAACACAAGGCATGAAAAGAGGCACGATTTCGTGACATGTCGCGTTTTCGTGGCCGTGGTGAGCAAAAGTGGTTAAGGCCAGAAACGTAGCGAAATCGTGACACTTTTCATTTTTGGAAATGTCGTGATATCACGACACTTCCATTTTTGGAAATGTCGTGATATCACGACACTTCCATTTTTGGAAATGTCATGAAATCGCGACGAGTTTGGAGAGAGAAAGCAAATGTGTACGAAACGGCGCGATTTCGTGACATGTCACGAAATCGCGACGTGTCGCATTTTTGCTATTGCAGGAGGCAAAAGGAAGCTAAGGCATGAAAGATGCATGATTTCGTGACATGTCGCGTTTTCGCTGCATGAAGGTTGAAGAAGTGTCAAGTCGAAAAAAAGGGCGCGATTTCACGACATGTCACGAAATCATGACATGTCACATTTTCGTGGCTACAAGAAGAGAAAATCGGCTAAGGCAAGAAACTATAGTGAAATCACGACAAGTTTCGGCACAGAGAAGCAAGGCAAGAAGATGTCGCGAAATCGTGACATTTTGGAGAGAAAAGGCTCGAAAGGAGAAGGGTCACGAAATCGCGACGTCGTAATTTTGTGACGTCACGAAATCGTGACACAATTGAGGGAAAAGAGGCCCAAGGTAGAGGTGTCACGAAATCATGACGTCGTGATTTCACGATGTCGCGATATCACGATAGCCGAAGGAAGAAGTGCGAGAGCCGAGAAAAGGTCACGAAATCGTGACGTCGTGATTTTGCGATGTCGCGAAATCGCGACACATAGAAAGAAAGGAGGCCGAAGTCACAAGGGTGTCGCAAAATTGCGACGTTGTGAAATCATGACATAGTCGAAGAAGGAAGTGGAAGCAATAAAGGGTGCCACCATGTCGCAAAATCATGACATGGTGAAGTGCAAGCAACAAAGGGTGCCACCATGTCACAAAATTGCGACATGGTGAGAGCAAAGGCAACCAAGGATGGGGAAAGTCGCGATTTCACGACATGTCACGAAATCACGACTGGAAGTCGCCAGACAGCTCAGTGCATAAGAAAGGGTAGCGATTTCGTTACATGTCACGAAATCGTGACATGTCGCATTTTCGCGGAAACAACAGCTAAAAGACGCCCAAGGCATAAGATAGGTCATGATTTCGCGACATGTCACATTTTCGCGGCCATGACAGGAAAACAGCCCAAACATGACAAGACAGCTGGAAATGGACACGTGTCACGATTTTTGTGACACGTGTCAGCATGAAGCAAGACCGACATGCAAGTAAATTTTAGGGTTTCTTTTTAATATTTAAGGTTTTGATTTAATAATTTTAAAATGCTGATCATTATTTGTCTTTCATGAAGGAAGCCATCTGGCACTTGCATGATAACGGAAGAAATGGCCAGAAAGATAAAGTTAAGTGCAAATTAATCAAAGACAGCCATATTGAAAGGAAAGATGTCGAGAATTGTTGTTTCATCCAAATTTTATAGATCTGGCCGCAAAGAGACTTTACGGTGACTAAGCAGCTGCCCATTTAATGGAGTATATCAGGAATTGGCCGAAAAATAAAAATATCTACACTCAGTTACCGGAATTTGTCGAGGGATGCATTTAATGAAAATTTATGGCAGAATTAATGGCTTGTAGAAATTTTCAACTCAGGGATGGCTCTACGGGATGAAATGTCAGAGAAGTGGTGATTCATCCAAGTTACCCGAGGGCATTAATGAAGACATTTACTCACAGTTGCGGGTGAATGCAAGTGGCATTCGAATTCTGTCTTCTCCATTTATGGCAAGTAACTGCATTGATTTGCAGAATGGTTAAGTTTTATCAAGATCTTATTTTAAATGGCTTTATATTGTAAAACTCGGGTACTAGGGTTTAAGATGATAAGATTTAGGGTTTGAGAAGAAGATATTTCTAAAAAGATCAGGGTCTGTCCTGAGTCTATAAATACTTCTTCTAAATGTAATCATAGGAGGCAGAGACTTAGAAATAAAAGGCTATTGAAGCAATTTCTTGCAAATCTTGTTAAAGGCTTTATTTCTGGACTTGGAGTTGATGTTCTTTTGTTTTCTGTGATAGCATGACCAGGAGCCTAATCTTTTTTAGATTGTGATAAGTTCATCTTCTTTTGTTATCCGTTTCATTAAATTTTATTAAATATATGCTGTAATTCTATGTTATCAAGATTAAATATGTTGTTGGGCTTTATTTGTTCGATTGTATGATAGGGAAAATCATAGATTTAAGGTTCAAGTTTGTTCTAATTGCTCTGTCCTCACTGTGTGAGCTATGCTGTCGGTGAATGATACCAGTTTTAATCGACTTCCCTTCTGTTTATGATTTTCTTTCAGATCTGTTCCATCTCTGTCTTGTGCTCTTAGTAGAAAGTGATCTTAAAAAGCTGGACACTTTCTTCTTTGATTTGTTCTGTTGTGAAGCTGATAGTATAAATGAAATTGGTAGTTTAGGTTTTACAGCTAAGTTTGATAGATTTCTCTTTCTGCCCTACCCTACTCTCTTTGTTTTACCATGAAAAGATCCATTTTTATTTTCTTTAACTTGTATTTTATTTAAATCTGCTGACCCATAAGAGATAGATCAAAGAACTAATTTTAAATTTGATTGTCAACAAGTGACAACTTTTAAACATTACTGAATAGTTCAAGAGCCCGTTGTAAGGTAACAGACAGTCCATATTTGAAAACTATTCCAAAAGCAGAAAAGAGTGAATAGACATTCGACCCAACTCTGTAACTCACACCTTGGATAACCAACAAGATCCTAAAGTGAGTGGGATTTATCCCGTATAAGTGTTATCAGAGTTTCATGCTCATTATTCGGAGGGTGTGTATAAAATTCGGACCAACAAACCCTAATTTTAGTTGACTATCATCGGTCTTCGTCGGCTTTAACTCAACTGAATCTATAGCTTCTTTTGTTGTTGTTGCCATGAAAATACATGTCATGATATCGCGACATTTTGCTTCTTTAACTTTTTCTTGGCTTCTGACCAGGAAAACATAACATGTGATATCGTGACACTTTCGCCTCTGTATGCTTTCTCTAATATTTTGTCATGATATCGCAACACTTCTGCCTCTGTAGACTTCGTCTTTGCTTTTATCGTGATATCGTGACACTTCTGCTTTCTTAGACTTTAAATTTGCTTTTGTCGTGATATCGCGACACTTTTGTCTTTGTAGTCTTCCACTTAGCTTTTGTCATGAAATCGTGACACTTCTACCTTCGAGATCTTCTTCTCTGCTTTTGTCACAAAATTGTGACACTTCTGCTTTCGAAGTCTTGCTCTTTGCTTTTGTCACAAAATTACAACAGTTTTGCTTTTTAAGTCTTGCTTTTTGCTTTTGTCATAAAATCACGATAGTTCTACCTTTGAAGTCTTTCTCTCTGCTATTGTCATGAAATTGCGACACTTTCTACTTTCGTACACTTTCTTTTACAACCCGTCGCGAAATCGTGACACTTTACATTTCTTACTCTTTCTTCTGCAATACGTTGCGAAATCGTGACACTTTTCACTTCTTAATATTTCTTTTGCAACATGTTGCAAAATCGTGACACTTTTCACTTACTTTTTCTTCTGCTACATGTCACGAAATCGTGACACTTTTTCTTTCTTACTCTTTCTTCTGCAGCATGTCGTGAAATTGTGACACTTTCGTTTGCTTACTCTCTTTCTTCCAGCATGTCGTGAAATCGTGACAGTTTTCCTTCCTTGCTCTGCATGTCGCGAAATCGTGATAGTTTTCCTTCCTTGCCCATTTTCTTTCAACATGTCGCGAAATCGTGACAGTTTTCCTTGCTCTTTTTATTTCAACATGTTATGAAATCGCGACAGATTTTCCACTTGCCTTTTTCTCTTCCAACATGTCACGAAATCACGACTATTTTTCCACTTGCCTTTTTATCTTCCAACATGTCATGAAATCGCAACAGTTTTTCCACTTGCCTTTTTCTCTTCCAACATGTCGTGAAATCGCGACAATTTTTCCACTTGCCTTTTTCTCTTCCAACATGTCGCGAAATCATGACACTTTTTCCTATTGTTTCTCTCTCTTCCAATATGTCACGAAATCGCGACACTTTTTCCTACTTTTTCTCTCTCTTCCAATATGTCACGAAATCGTGACACTTTTTCCTCGTTTTTTCTCTCTTCCAATATGTCGCGAAATCATGACACTTTTTCCTATTTTTTCTCTCTTCCAATATGTCACGAAATTGTGACACTTTTTCTCGCTTTTCTCTCTCTTCCAATATGTCACAAAATCGTGACACTTTTTCCTGCTTTCTGTATATATCGCGATATCGTGACACTTTTATTACTTGTCTTTTTCTTTGATCTTTTGCATATGGGCCACTTCGGTATTCTTGAAAAAACACTGTACATACTCTGAATAGCTTCTAAACTTCTTGTCCACTGCATAAATTGATCTATCTGTCTGTGTTGACAACAATGACAATATTGTTGCTGCATCTTGCTCAACATAGAGGCTATCATCCTCTATACTCTATCACCTCTAAAGCTAGCTCTCATATCTATATCAAATCTACACTAAACTCTATCCTTTGGTCTAGCACAAATCTACTCAATATCTGTATCTGGTCTGGCACAAACCTATCCTTAATTCTGTACTAAACTCTATTCTCAAATCTAAACTAAAAATAGTCCTTCAATCTATCTCAAATCTACTCAATATCTATACCTAAAACCTATCCTCAAATATGTATTGTAAGCTTCCACAAAAGCTCACACTAATCTACCCACAAGTATTCTCAAAGACTTGTCTCAAATATGCTCAACAACTTCTCACTAGAACTTGTCCAATATGCCCAACAAGTCCTCACTAGAACTTGTTCTATCTCACAAAAATATATAGAGAATTGTTAAATACTCAATGTGCTTCACACTCATAACAATGCTCAATCACTTTCAACCTCTTTCTCAAATCAATTTAGAATATAGAACAATTTGTTTCACAAAATTAGAATTATCACTTCAACACTTCCACTTGAATAGGCTCAATCAACTCCACTCAATCAATCACTCAACAAAACACTCCTTGCTTACAAACCCTAGTCCAAGCATATGAATCACTCACTCAATTATTTCTAATAATGCTTATCAAACAAGGTTTTATCATCAACTCTCACTCAGAAAAAATATTTAACAAGCAAACTCAACAATGCTTACCAAACAATCCTTTTCACTCCAACTTAGCATTCATAACATCCAATCCAACAATAATTTTCTCACAAGGAAGATTTACCCATACCTTTTATTTTGATGGAGATATATCTTCAAAACCTATCTTAACCACAATAAAAAATTTCTTTACAAACACTAGGGTTAGGTTACCACAACCTCTGTCAAGATCTCCACAAAATAATTTCCACAAAGATTATTTTTTATTCAAAATAATAAATCCTTTTGTACATCTTATAATCTCCAAACTCACAATATTCAATTTAATAATTTCACCATAACACTACACTTAACAACAAGTATAGCAAAGTCCTTATAACCCTTATAATCTCCAAATTTATAAACTCTAATCACCAAAAATTAAAATTAAATATTTAATTTTTAATGCCCTTATATCTCCCTCAAAAACTTTAATCAAAATTTATTTTTCACAACAAAGCAACCTCCGAAATTACAACCTTAGCAGGAGAAAAATTGGTGCATACCTTATTCAACCCAGCAAAACAATTTCAATGGGTTTCGAACACCTAAACCCACCACTCCAAGCACCTTAGCAAGATGCGCACCCACCACATGGGCTACAAGCCTCTAGAAAAAGGAAAAGGCTAATGTATTTCCTTTGTTTTCCATCTAGCGCACAAACTTCACCAATGAACCTTCCTCCACTTCGCAAAATGCAAACCTATAGGATTCGATCCTTGGACCTCAACACTCGCCAACAACTTGGTGCCTCCCTTGTTGCCAGTTGTGCTACAAAGTGCTTTGGAATACAAAATGAAAGACTCTCGTCCTTTTTCTATATGCTTCCACGCTCTATTTTCAAAACACACAATCACTTGTCTTTTTCAATGTGCACACAAATACTTTGATCGTGGATGGTAAACATGAAGACGATGGCCACGAGCAGTCCTGTTGACAAAACGCGCTTGAGATACCATATCATTGGCTGTCCCTACTGACAATTCATGCTGCACGATAATTCCAGCTGAGTCGATCCGTTGGTGATCCCTGCGTTAAAATCACATTCAGCTCCTACATCTAGCCTTTGGCCCTGCAATTTGTGGTTCTCCGATGTCACATCGTTGGTTACGATTAATTACGGCTTGCTGTCAAAATTTTGAAGTCGAATCTGTAGAGCTGGCAACTTTCTATCGTGTATGTTTGTTTCGAGAGGAGAAACAACTTGCCTGCTTTCTTATCCTTCTTCTACGGGTTGCACGATTTTCCATCAGCGACAACATATCGAATGCATACGATGATGGATCGATCGGCTTTCTGCTGCATAAGTGTCCCTCCTACCTGCACGATCCGGAGAACATCGCTACCTGCTCCCGTTCTGTGAATAACCTGTGTGAATACTAGTAAATCAAACTCTTTGTTCGATTTTGCATCATGTTACGTTTCCAACCGTTGTGCTGCATTAATTTTCCCACCTTTCAAGAGACATCACCTGTGAATAATCATTTCATAAGGGCCAAAGAAGGGTTTAAGGTACGATGGACCGGATGTTTCCAATGGGATAACAATATTTTCCTTGCACGATTTATTTTTCGATCCCCATTTCTAGCCACACAATGTTGGCTACCTTCGCTACGTCGATGAAGATGACATTGAATGTGGAATAGCCATACAAAAATTTTATATTTCATGGGCAATAGCAATTGCCAGGTGAAAGAAGCCCTCCGCCACTGATAAGACATTTTCAGCACACCCAGTTCCAGCTTGGTAACAAGTCCATCGACTATCGTGTGTGCCTGCCTGCAGTTTTCACCTTGGTGATGCATGCTTGGATCCATTTGACATGTGCACCAGCTTATGAAATTCCATGCGGGTTTCACAACTTGTGGTAAGTGTGAATTGCTTACCTTTTGTACTATGACATTTAGACTCGTTTTCTAGTGAGTCACGAGGGAAACAATTATAAAAGTTGCTTTCCAATTTAATTGAGAATTTTCAATTTTAAGGGGAATTTTAAGAAGATGCTCAACATTAGTTTTGGCAAAGAAATCATTTCAAACATTAATTATTTTACCTTTTGTCAAAACTATATATCAATAGTGCTCTTTTTCTATTAACTTTGTAAAATTGCATTTCAATTGCAATTATTTGAGCATTTTAAACCCTTTGTAATATGAATTTGTAAGACCTTCTGGCGTATACTAGGGCTCAAATGGATGTCGAATTGATCGACAAAATGGCTCAACTCACACAACTTGTGAGTGCTTTAGCCGATAAGGTCACCACTCAAGATATTCAACCCCATTGTGATGTTCCCATCTACGATGGTTCGCGGGATCCTAAAGTTCTCAACAATTGGATCTTGGACATGGATAGTTGGTTTGAGTACACCAAACTAGAGAAGGCCCAAAAAGTTGCATTTGCAAAACTTAAATTGTCAGGCCTTGCTAAGATCCTTGTCACTGATCGCCAGAAGACTCAAAATCCCATTGATACATGGGATGAATTGCAATGTGTTTTGAAGAGTAGTTTTTACCCTTCAAATTATGTTGAAGACCTTGAAATCAAATGGCTATGTCTTCGACAAACTACTCATATGAGTGTTCATGATTATGTGTTGCAATTTAACAAATTGAGAATTTTGAATTCAATGCAGGATATCGCCACTCAACTTGTGACCAAATTCAAAAGTGGATTGCAAAAACCACTTTATCGCAAGTTGAAGTAAAATATAATTGTTAAAATTTATATGGCTTTCAATAAAACCATACTTGTGGAGGAAGAATTGTGAGTCATCACGCGGAGCTCACTGTTCATCATTGAGAGTAAATATGAAGGCTTCACAACATCAATCCAAAGCGGCTAATTCTTCTTCTTCTTTTCCTTCTCCCACTTCTTCTTCTTCCACTTCCTCTTCTTCTCCAAAATATTCCAAAAATCTTGTGGAATGTACTTATTGTAATAATAAGGGTCATCAAAAACATCAATGTTTTAAGTTGAAGAATTTGAAAAATAAGTCCCTCGTTGTAAAGCCTTCAAATGAGGAACCCCAAGAAGGTCCCATTGAGGCTACAGGGGAAATAAATACATATAAGGAATTGGTAGGGTTGAACAAGTTAACCCTCATGAACACTTCAAAATGGGATCGTGAGAACTTGTTTGTGACCATGGTTCACCTCAATGATTCCTTTGTAGTTGATTGTATCATCGATAGTGCTCGCAAAAGAATCTAATTGTGAGGTCCGTTGTTGACAAACTGAAGTTACCTATGAAACCCCATCCTCATCCGTATCCATTAGGGTGGAAGGATAATGGGATTTCATCAGACATCACACACACATGCACTATGAATTTTGCTTTCAGTCCCTCTTTTGTGGACACAATTGTGTGTGATGTCACTCCAATGGATTGTTGTGGTTTATTGCTTAGAAGACCCTATCAATATGATAGGAGGTCTATTCATGATGGTTTTAAAAACACATATACCTTGCACAAATATGATAAGGCCTACATAATCAGAAGAACTCAACAAACTCCACAAAATTTAATGCTCAGTTGTAGACAAGCACACAAGGCTGTAAATCAAGCAAGGGAACTAGCACTCATCTTTATCAGACCACATAATGAAGGCAATCAAGCACCCAAGAAAACACAAAATATGTATGCTTTAGTTAATTCTTTGCTACAATCATATTCAGGTGTTTTTCAAGAACCTACAATTCTTCCTCCACAAAGAAAAATTAATCATAGCATTGAAATTGTTCTTGCTACTTCACTTACCAATGCTCCAATGTATAGACAATCAATAGTGAAAATAGAAGAAGTTAGAAATAAAATTCAAGACTTATTGTCTAAAGGTTTCATTAAACCTAGCACTTCTCCTTGTGCTTCACCTATTTTGCTTGTATTGAAGAAAGATGGCACTTGGAGACTATGCATTGATTTTAGAGCACTTAATAAAATCACTATCAAAAATCGATATCCACTTCCACGAATTGACGATCTCTTGGATCAGCTTCAATGAGAAATTATTTTCCAGTATCGATCTCAAAAGTGGGTATCATCAAGTCAGAATTGAGGCAAAGGATACCTGGAAGACTGCATTCAAGACTAAGATGGGGCTTTTTGAGTGGCTTGTCATGCCCTTGGTCTTACAAATGCTCCAACCACATTCATGTAGCTAATGAATGAAGTGCTTCATGATTGTTTGGAAAAAAATTGTAATCATTTATTTATATGACATCCTTGTGTTCTCCCCAACTTGGAAAAGTCATATTGAGCACTTGGAATATGTTCTTCAAACTCTTCAGAAGAACCAATTGTATGCCAATCTTCCCAAGTGTTCTTTTGGGTAAACTTCCATTGCCTATTTGGGATTTGTAATCAGTAAAAAATGAGTTCAAGTGGATCCTACCAAGATAGAAGTCATTATCAAATGGACAAATCCTAATTCAGTCATAGAGTTGAGGAGTTTTCTTGGACTTGCTAATTTCTATCGCAAGTTTATTGCATGATATTCCACCATTACTGCTCTGCTGCACCATTTAACAAAGATCAAGATTCAATTTTTATGGACAAAGGAACAATAGGAGGCCTTTGACACTTTGAAATGCAAATTGTGTAGTGCACCTATCCTTGTATTTCCAGATCTTGCACAACCTTTTGAGATTGAGATAGATGCTTCACAATATGCACTTGGAGCCGTGCTTAAATAGAATGGTCATCCAGTGGCCTATCATTCTGAAACTTTTTTTGAGGCCAAGAAAAATTATTCCACCTATGATAAGGAGTTGTATGCATTGGTGCAGGCCATCAAATATTGGAGGTATTATATTTTGGGAAAAGAGACTTTCATTCACATTGATCATATGCCCCTTAAGTTTCTTCAATATCAGTCCAAAATTGAAGAAGCTCGACACATGAAGTGGGCATCCTATTTGCAGAAGTTCCATTTGGTGATCAAGTACAAAAAATGGCAAAATAATACAGTGGCAGATTTTTTGAGTCGACCTCCATCAGCCCTCACCTTGACACTCGATAAACTCACCAGGGTACTTCTACTTCTTATCTTGTTGCCCACCATGGCCAATTTCCACACCAGGCACACTGTATTTTTGCTCACCATATGTCCCGAGATTTTCCCTCTTTGTTAAAAGCATTGGAGTCCAATGCTTCTTTTGATGGGACGAGTGATGAGGCTTAATTTTTATTTTTCTTGCACTTAGGTTTAGCCTAGGTTTTTAGCCTTTAGGACTTAGTCTTTGTTGTAATAAGGCTTGTCCACATGAGTGTGATTTATCGCTCATGTTAGTTAGGTCATAGGCTAGGTGGCATGTTCTTCGTAGCATCTTAGGCCTTTGTCTTATCCTTTGTACTTTTAGGATTAGTCTTGTTATGAACTCCTTGGATCTGAGTCTTCTTCCTCGGATAGTTTGTTTGTGTTTGTAATTATTTATACTTGCATTTTAATTTGAACATCAGATTTAGATAGCCATATCATGCTTGGACTAGGGTTTAGCAAGGATTATTTATTTAAGTGATTGATTGTGTAAGAGTTGGTTGAGCCTAGTTAAGTGGATGTGTGAAGTGATAGTTCAAGTTCTATAAAAAAAATTCTTCCATATTTTGAATTGATTTTATAAAGAGATCGAGTGTTGATCAGTGTGAAAAATATTGAGTATCTAATAATTCTCTATATGTTTTTGTGATAAAAGAGAGATTGAAAGTGATTAAGATTTTTTGAGTGTGAAGCATATTGAGTCTCTAACAATTCTTTGTATCTTTCTAAAAGAGTGATTGAAAGTGATTGATCATGGTGATGAATGTGAAGCATATTGAGTCTCTAACATTTCTTTTTATGTTTCTATAAGATTTGGACAAGTTCTACTAATGACTTGAGTAGATTTGGACACGTTCCAGAGAGGACTTGTGGACATATTAGTGTGAGCTTTTGTGGAATCTTACAAAGTATATTTGAGACAAGTCTTTGATAAGACTTGTGAGCAGAGTTGATTGATTGATTTATTCAAACGTTGAGTTAAGTTTTGGGATAGATATATTAGATTTGATTTGAGATTGATTCAATATTGGTGTTAAGGCTTGAGGACAAATTTGTGATAGACCAAATGACTGTGTTTAGTATAGATTCGAGGATAGATTTTGGTGTAGATTTGAGGATAGGTTTGTTCCAGACCAAATATAGATATTGAGGACAAATTATGTTATATTGAAGGATTGTGTTTAGTACAAATTCAAGGATAGATTTTGATGCAGATTTGAGGATAGGTTTGTGACAGACTAGAGATAGATATTGAACATATTTGTACTAGATCAAAGGACTATGTTTAGTGTAGATTTGAGACAGAGATTTGAAGGTGATAGAGTATAGAGGATGACAGTATCTAGTGGATAGAGATCCATTAGCCAAGGTAGTGAGGATAGGTATCTTCAATGGATAGATATCCATTAGCTAGAGTAGTGGGGGCAACATTTCTTCTAGAAGATCATCAGTCAGATCTAAGGAGAACAGAGTTCTCCTATGGATAGAGATCCATGAACTTGATTATGGAATTGGTGTCTCCTTTGACAAAGTTCCATAAATATTGTAATAGGGAAAGGATTCCCAAGAGATTAATTGAGAAAAATTTAGAGAAATATTTTCTCCGTGGAGTAGCCCATATTGGGTGAACCATGTAAAATTGGTGTCTCTATTGTATGTGGTGATTTATGCATTGCTTTGAATACTGTTTTTGATATTGCTATCTTTACATTTCATAATATTGGTTGGGAAAGAAAAGTAAAAAGTGGTCTTATATTATTCACCCTCCCTCTCAGTATAAGCTTGTGTTCTTCAGTTGGTATCAGAGCGGGTTCCTTTGGAAGAGTTTAACAGTTTAAAGAAAAAGCTTTCAAGAACACAATGGATTCTAAGAATGTTTCTTCATATAATTCAACACCAATATTTGATGGAAGTGATTATATATATTAGAGTATGAGAATGAAGGTTCACCTAATGGTACTTGGTAATGAAATTTGGGAAGCAGTTGAAAATGGATACATACCACCAACTGATCCACCTAAAAATAAGGAAGGTAAGCTTCTAAAACATTACAATTAAAAAGCAATGAATGTAATTTTGAGAGGTTTACATAGAACATACTCAATAAAAGTTATACATTGTAAATATGCAAAAGGAATTTGGGATAAGTTGCAAAGCATATATGAAGGCGATAAAAGTGTCAAAAAAGCAAAGATACAAAATCTCAAAGGACAATTTGAAGAATTAAGAATGGAGGGTGAGGAAAACATTAGTGCTTATCTAATTCGAGTTGATGAGGTTTTTAATGCCTTGGAAGGTCTTGGATATCAAACTGAAGAACTTGATATTTGTGATAATATCTTAAGATCTCTTCCAAAAATATTTAGTGAAAAGATTTTTGCTATAGAATAATCAAAGGATGGTGATTCTTTGACAAGAGATATGTTCCTTGGTATTCTTACAAATTTTTAGTTAAGAACAAAATAACCTAATCCCTATAAGGAAGTAGCATTCAAAATAATTAAGAAGTTAAAAGGTAAGAAGTTAGAATCAAGCAATGAGTCATCCAGTGATGAAGAAGTAAAATATGGTAGAAGGAATAAAGATTCAAGAATATTTAAAGATGCAAAATCTGTTCGTTGTTTCAATTGTGGAAAGTATGTTCATTATGCAACTTATTGTCGAGAAGCTAAAAATAACAATGATGAAGAATACTAGGATTACAGGAACAAAGAACCTAAAAAAATGCAGGTACCAAAATAAAGACAAGGATGAACAAGGTAGACAAGGAAAGAATTTCTTTCAAAGACAAAATAGGAGCTACTATGCAAACAAGACAAGTAAGTACTCAAGTGATAGTGATAATAGTTTTTTAGATAATTATAAATATGAAGTCCTATTTCTGATTTAAGAAAAATAATAAGTCAATAAAATGTCACCAATAATTCTCAAGTGTTTTAGATGTGGTAAATTTGGACATCTTGAAGATAGTTGTACAAGGAATAATTTTAGTTTTAGTGATGATGAATATGAGGATGCAATTGAAATACCAAAAGAAAATATTCTAATGGCACTAGAAGAAGAAGACTGTGATCCTATAGAATACAAGTCAAAATAAAATGAAGATTTAGAAAAAGGCAAAAAAATAGAGGAATAATCAGAAAAAGAAGATTTTGATCTTAAGGCAAAACTTATTTATGTTATTGACACATTAAAGAAGGTAATAAAACAAATCTCTAAACTTGAGTTTCATTTTCAAGAATGCGATGAAGAGATAAGAAAGCTTATAGAGGATCTAAACAAGTCAATAGCTAAGACAAAGAAGTTCAAGGAGAAGTTAGAAGTAAAGGTCTTATAATGTGAAAGGTTAGAACAAGAAGTAGTTCTACTAAGGTAAGATTTAGAAAAATTCAAGGATAAGCTACACAATTTTGGACAGAGTTCAAATATTGTGGATAACATGATCAAGGTACAAAGAATTTCAACAAAAAAATAGGTCTTGGCTTTGAACAAGCTCAAAATAAATAAGAAGAAGATTCAACCTCAAGTTATTCAGAAGAAGAAACTTCATAAGAAGACAATGTAAGAGAAAGTGAGACTTCTGAGGATGAGTTGTATAACAAAAAGTTCAACAAGGAAAGGAACAATGCACAAAGAAGAAACAGATGCAACAACAATTAGAATAGGTCAAGAGAAACTAAGAGACCAATGAGGTCAAGACAAGGAAATTTTAATGGACGATGTTTCTCATGTCACGGGTTTGGGCACAAGGCTTCACAATGTAGGACACATGAAATACAGAAATATGGGAATTTCATGAAACAAACAACTTTTCCATGGGTATTGCTACTCATGTAATCAGTTTGGTCACAAGTCAATGAATTACAAGGTTCATTATAGAAAAGGATATGGCTTCACTAGGAGAAATCCTAAGAAATTTTTACCTCCAAGGAATAATAAAATTAAGTGCTATAAGTGCAGTAATGATGGAAATACAAAAAAGTGGTGTAGAGCAAACTTTCCAGAACAAAGCATGAACATGAACAAAAATAGGAATATGCATATGAACATGAATAGGAATATGGAGATGAACATGAACAAGAAAAGGAACAGGAATATGTACATGGAGAGGAACAGTAAAAGGAATAAAAAATACCGGATAAGAAGAAAAGAGGACAAAGGGAAAGACCAGTGCTTGTTGGGAGTAGAAATACTCCCACCCCAGAATTAACCACCTCAAGAAGAGGTGGAGGATGGGCTAATCTAAGAGAATCATTCTTAGCCCTGTTGGCATTTTTGCCACATTGATCCCTATTTGTTGAAGTACTAATGCTTAAGTTGTTGAATATCTAACTTCTATACAGGCTTGGATGTGGTTTTGATGAAAAAAGGAGCAAAAAGACTAAGTCCAAAAACCGTCGCGATTTCGTGACGTGTCGTGAAATCACGGTCAACGCGGTCAACGCATGCAGCTAAGCAAAACCGTCGCGATATCGCGACGTGTTCTATTTTCGTGACTTGCAACGAGCAAAGGAGGGCGAGCGACAAAATGTCGCAAAATCGCGACAAAAAACTCAGCCGACGACTTAAACTCAAAAGTTGCAGCGATGCGCTGCACGTTCCGTTATCGCGGCCGCTGTGGTTTCAAAAGGCTTAAGTCAAAAAGTTGCAGCGATGCGCTGCATGTCTCAAAATCACGGGCAGTGGTTGCAAGAGGGAGTCTCAAGCAAAAAGTGCAGCGATGCGCTGCATGTTCTAAAATCGCACGGCGATGGGTTTCAAAGGCTCAAGTGATAAAGTTGCAGCGATGCGCTGCATGTCTCGAAATCGCGTGGCGTTGGTTGAAGAGGGATTCTAAAGCAAAGGTGCAACGATGCGTCGCATGTCTCGAAATCGCGGCGATGGTTGCAAAGGAGTCTAAGAGCAAAAGTGCAACGATGCGCTGCATGTCTCAAAATTGCATGATGCGCTACACGTTTTTTGAAAAGGGTCCTTCAAAGGGCAAAGACGTCGCATTTTCGTGGTTTATCAGCAAAACCGTACAGAGTGCCCGAAATATGTAGCGATATCGCTACATGTTCCATTTTTGCGGAACAAGCTAGCGATGGAGACGTTGAAGCCGAAGATGCAGCGATATCGCGACAGGGAGGATTTTCGCGGTTTCCAACAGCCAAAGGTGTACGGCACAAAAAGACGTCACGTTTTCGCGACCTGCGACAGTTTCCCGCCAAAGCGCAGTATGAACGGCCGAGAAGGTTTTTTCGATTTCCAAGGATTAAATGCTTGCCCGAATTTAATGTTTTGCGGATTTCCCATGCGGTCAAGGTTGAAGAAGCGTCCAGGCCACCAAAATTGAAGATTTTATTTGTTCGAGGCTGCTGTTCGTGGGTTGTTTCAACGGTTTCATGCACATGTTCAAAGACAAATTTAATGAAGGTGACCGCTGACGTCTAATTGCATTCAATTTTGTGGTGCTTCAAGGCTGCGATTAAGGGGATCATGTGCTTATTTTCGGTGGCATAATTGTAGATCTCAAGAAGGTCGGTGGCAAATATTAAATGCTGCAAAGAGGACGACCCTCTATAAAAACCAATGTAAACCTCATTTGCAGAGGTTGGGAGTTTTTCTGCTAGAAACTGAAAGTCATTTGCGGGAATAAAGAGTTGGCTTCTGATTCATCGAATAGCTGTTTGGGTGACTTTCCTTTCTGTGTCTTTTGCATTTCTAATAGAATTCATATTCCTTGGTTGCTGTTATATTTGAATTCTGTATGTTGGATTTGAATCTTGCTTGTAAGGGTATAATTCCTGGAATGTAATATTGGAGGGATTATCTGCATATGGTTGTGCGAGAATCAAGTTAATAACTTCTATTACTTGTTGTTGTTGCACTGTAAGTTTTATGTTGTTGTTCTCCCGATCCTATAACTTCGGCTACGGTCATATTTCTATTTCTTTCTGCAACTTTTAATTTCTTTCCAGCAACCCTTATCTTTAAACATAAATTTAGAATAGTAAGGGGAACCAGCCCACTCTGGAGATTGGTCTGGGAGCCATTTCTTGCTTCCAGCCTTTCAATGTTGGCCGGGTCTAGGGCGCACTTGTAAAAATCCTTTCCTGTGGCAGATTCGTGACCAACAGTTTTGGCACGCCCGGTGGGACAGATTTCTTCTGTTCTAAAAGACCCCATAGTGTTGAAGGTTTAATGTTCGCCTTCATACTAAAAAATTAGAGCATTTGGTGACTCTGCTGTACTCAGGAATCTCTGAACGTGGATGCAGTGAAAGCTGTACTTCATGATCACGAGATCACAGTCCAAGAAATTTGGAGATCTTGTCGAGTTTTTTGAGCTTGACGGTTCAAGAAGTGGTGAGCATTCTAGGTTAGTTTCTCCATCCATTCCATTATCTGTTACACAGAACCTTGGTATTGTTACTAGTGTTTCATCTTCCCAACCATATCCACTAGTTCCAATGGCACAATATCCTCCACCCCCACCCAAGAAATTCTTGGCATGGAACAGCTCTGGAGCCTTGAACTTGCAGGCTCAGAATCCAGTCCCTCAGGCTGCTCTGAAGGCTTTGCCAACTTATGATGGTACGGGTAAGACTGCATATGAACACATAAATGATGTAGCTTCTCTAGCGGCCATCCATGATATTACTGATGAAGATGTAATGGTGAAGTTGTTGGTATGCTCTTTGAGAGGTAAATTGCTATTTTGGTACCGAACGCTGCCACCAGGCACCGTGACATCGTGGGATCAGCTAGGAGATCTGCTAGTTAAAAATTTTCATGAACAGGCTGACCCCTTTTCATTGTTAAATCAGTTTACTGTAATCCAGAGGCACCCACAAGAAGAGATAGCTGATTTCAACGTTCGATTTACCAGAACCTGGCACAGAATTCCTGATGGTCTTCGGCCTGCTGATGAATTGGCTGCACTGTACTACCTCAGAGCGTTCAACACAGATATCGGTTGGGCTGTTCGGCAGTCCAATGTGACAACATTTCAGAATTGTTTGAACAAGCCATAAAAGCAAAAGCTGATCTGATTGCTATAGGAAGACTTCCTCCAAAGGTAACTATGCCTATTATACCAGATTTGCCTCAGTATTTACATTCTGGTTCACTTTCACAGCCCATGCCATCTATGTATCCCACCCCATCATGGAGCTCTAAAGCACCTCAAATTGCGCCTGTCCTAGCTCCTCAGTTGCCTACTTTAGCTCCTCTACCGCTTCCTGCACCCAACACTCAGCCATCTCCCATTTCCACTTCATTTCCAGCTTTGCCTGCACCACCGACTCCTTTGCCATTGCCAACACCTCCCGCACCCGTGAACCCTGATCCATATACAACATTATTGCAAGAGGTAAAGTCCGCCAATTCGGCAATTAGGGCCATGGGTAACAAGATTACACTCATTGAGAGGAAGCAAGCTGAGAGAGATTTCCAGCCAAGGAGATTTCAACCTCCCGCAATTACTAGAGACCAAGTCGCCTCGACTAGTAAAGCACCCAAAAAAGCTTAACCGCTTTGGTAAATGAAGATCCACCCTTGCAGACAGTAATGTATTGGTGCTCGACTTGTAATGACCCTCATGGAGAGGATACTTGTATGGTCCATCTGAATTATGTGCAGACATTGGCTGCTAGTTCTTCAGGTGGACAAGTTAATATGATTTCTGAAGCTGGTCATAGTTTGATGTCTCCAATGGAAGATCAAGTTTCAGTTCTAACAAGGACTGGAAAGAAGCCTGTGACTGTTGATCCCGCGGACTTAGAACCGTTAAGAGTGCCGACCGAGGTGAAGAAGCCAGTGAAAGCTCCTATGCCAGTTCCAAAGTCTGATGTGCCTATTTTGCCAAAGGATCTTGTTTCTCACAGAGTTCAAGGAAAAGCTGCAGTCGCACCAGCAAGATCAGAAAGCAGAGGAGCAAGCTCGAGAAAAGTTGAAGTATCCCTCACTGACAAAGAGGCTAAGGGTGGAAGCCACACAGCAGTATCGAACCAGATTTGAACAACCTGCTGAAAAGAAGGACTCTGCCGCAGTTGCATACAACATTGTTGAAGAACTAAAAAAGACCCCGGCTAAGGTAAGCCTCTACGATGCTTTGCAGTTGCCTGGTCAAGTAGATTTATTACAAGAATCATTAAAATCTGTAAAGGATAATGAAAAAGGTCCTACCCAGACAGTGTATGCTCAAACCTTAACCACCTCTGCTACTGGGAAAAATAGACCACCTCCATTTTATTTATCATTGCAAATAGAAGGTTGGATTGTGCATAACTGCATGATTGACTCTGGAGCTGCTACAACCGTCATGCCCAAGGGAGTTTGTGAAGCAATGGGAATGGAATATACACGGAGTAGTCCCGGAGTTCTGCAATTGGATGGTACTCCTGTAAAAATAGTAGGTGTGATCAAGGATGTTCCAATTGTTCTTCATACTATGCCCCAAATTACTGTTATCCAAGAAATTGTTGTGGTAGATCTAGAACCCTACTTTAGTATGTGTTTATCCAGGGAGTTTACCGCAAAGTTGGGGGGTTATCTCGGCACTAGATTATTCTCATTTAGAAATTCCTTTCAAGGGTAGACCTCTCAAGATTCAGAATGAAAAACCTTCCCCTTTTCATATCGAGAAGTTGGAAGAAGCAGAAAAAGACATGCAGTCTGTCCACATGCTTACTGAAGAATCCGAGGATTCTGTTTTGATGAGAGAAGTTTTAGATAATCTTCAGTTGGATGATCAGTTTTCTATGCTTAATTTTAATGCTATGTTGGAGACTGAAATCGGTTGTTATGCCATCCAAAAGCCTGAGAGTGATACAAAGCAAGAATTTTCACACCAAGTTGATCAGAATGTTGTTATAGACCAACTATGGCAGCTATATTTTGACGGAGCTAGATGCAAGAACGGTGCCGGAGCAGGTATTGTTTTGATTTCTCCTTCTGGTATCCAAAGAACATATTCATACCGTCTTACATGGAGTTGTACTAACAATGCTGCTGAATATGAAGCATTATGTTTGGGTTTAAAGAAAGCAAGGAAGTTAGGAATTGAACAGCTCAAGATTTTTGGTGATTCTGAGCTTGTTGTAAACCAGATCACAAATAGGTGCATTGCTAAGCAGCATTACCTTAAAGCATATCGCAATCAGGTGTGGGACCTCTTTGAGTTTTTTACAGCTCTAAACATTCAAGCTGTTTCCCGAGAGATGAATAAACATGCAGACCTTTTAGCATCTCTTGGAGCCAATTTTTCCCCTGTTGAACAAGTAATGAAGAAACCCAAGACAGTAAGGATGGTATACAGGCCCAATGTGCCCGACAAAGAAACTTTCTGGCAAGTCTTCGAAGATGATGAGCAGATTGTCAATTTCTTGATTCATGAAGCTGCCACTATTGAAGGGAGAACTTTGGAGCACGAAGAAGCAGAAGGTCTCATTCAATTACGGAATAATCATATTCCGAAGGGTCTTATAACTCTGGAAAGTTTATTTGATCAGCATGATAGATCCAAAAAACATCGGATCGAGATTGACAAAAAGGAGTACATGGAGTTAGAGTTAGAGCCTAATAAAGCTATTAAGGTTGGAACTGATTCTACACCAGAAGAACTGCAAGAGATCAAGCACCTGTGTGAGGAGTTTTCTGATATTGTAGCTTGGAGCTATGAAGACTTGAAGGGCTACAATAAACAGATTGTGCAGCATACAATTGAATTGGAGGAAGGAGTCAGACCTTTTCGGCAAAAATAGCGACCTGTAAATCCAAATATTGAGACGTTGATGAGGGCTGAGCTTGTTAAAATGCTGCAAGCTAAAATCATTTATCCAGTTAAGCATTCCACTTGGGTTGCCAATCTGGTCCCGGTTCGAAAGAAGAATGGAGACATACGATTGTGTGTAGACTTCCGAAACTTGAACCGTGCATCATTGAAGGATCATTATCCTTTGCCACGTATAGATCAAATACCGCATGTTGTGGCTGGAGCTCAACGTTTTTCTCTGTTGGATGGATTCTCTGGATATAACCAGATTTGGGTGAAAGATGAGGATCAGTACAAGACAACATTTACAACAAAGTGGGGCACTTTTGCTTATCAGCGAATGCCTTTCGGACTATCAAACGCTGGGGCTACCTTCCAAAGAGCCATGGACATTGCATTCAAGGAATTGTTGAACAAGATCATTGTGATATATCTTGATGACATGACAGTATTTTCACATAGACGGGAGGATCACTGTTCTCACCTGAGACAGATTTTTGAAAAGTGCAGGGAATTTGGGATTTCCATTAATCCAAAGAAGTCAGTGTTTGCAGTAAAAGAAGGTAAGCTTCTGGGGCATGTAATTTCAGAGGATGGGTTAGCAATAGATCCAGCCCGAGTTGAAGCATTAAAGAAGTTGTCACTCCCTGCAAACAAAAAAGAACTGCAGTCTTTCTTTGGACAGATCAATTTCATTAGGAAATTCATTTCTGATTTTGCCCAGGTTGTAAAACCTATGACTGAATTGTTGAAAAAGGATGCAAATTTCCAATGGACTGCTCGAAGAAAAGAAGCATTCCAAGAAATCAAGGAAAGAATAGCACAGGCCCCTGTCCTGATTAATCCTGATTACTCAAAGGATTTCATTTTGTATGCATTCGGAGAAGAAGAAAGTTATGTTGCGGTTCTTACACAGAAAGGAGACGATGGGAATGAAAGGCCCATTGCTTTCCTTAGCCAGGTCATTCTACCTCATGAGGCAAAGTATAACTTCATTGAAAAATAGGTGTATGCAGTTATGAAATCCCTTAAGAAATTCAAGCATTTTATATCTCAGAGCAGAACAATTGTTTATGTGATTCATCCAGATGTAAGAAATTTCATTCTTCAAGGAGAGTTGGGTGATAAACGTGCTGGTTGGGTCACCAAGATCCAAGAATTTGATGTTGAAATTCATCCAACTAAGCTAGTGCATGGTAAGGCTTTATGCCAGCATTTGGCAAAAACGGCAGCCTCTGGTATAGTTGAACATCAAACAGAAAATCTTGCCAGTGATGACAATTTGATGAATTTCTTAATTCGGGAAAAGGATTGGACAGAAGACCTCATCGATTACTTCACAACTGGTAGATGTCCTTCACAGTTGAATGCTTCACAGAGGAGGAGATTTCATCTGCAAGCTCTTCGGTATGTTTTGTTATCAGAAGGATTGTTTTTTAAGAATATTGATGGTGTTCTTCTAAGATGTGTTAAAGAATCAGAAAAGGCTAGGCTCTTGGAAGAGTTTCATTCTGGTCTATCAGGGGGACACTTTGCTGGAAGACCGATGGCTTTGAAGATAATCCGAGCTGGTTATTATTGGTCGACCCTATTTTCAGACGCTTTCAAGATTGCGCAAGCCTGTGACAAATGTCAGAGATACACAGGAAGAGTAAGGAATGCAGCACTGCCTTTGCATCCAATTCAGGTTGAAGCACCCTTTCAGCAGTGGGGGTTGGATTTCATTGGAATTATTGATCCTAATTCCTCAGCTGGACATAGGTATATTTTGACAGCTACAGACTATTTCACAAGGTGGTCCGAAGCTATCCCAACAAAGGTTGCAAATCAGACTGTGGTGATATCTTTTATTGAAGGCTTGACTACTCGCTTTGGCATTCCTGATGCCATTATTACAGATAATGGGACCCCATTCATTGGAGCTGAACTAGCTGAGTTTGCTAACAAGTATGGTATTTTCCTAAAAACATCTTCCAATTATTATCCACAGGGGAATGGCTTGGCAGAGTCAACAAATAAAAATTTGCTCCGGATTTTGAAGAGGTCTTTGGGAGAAAACAAGAGATCATGGCACCTTTTACTGAATCAAGTTTTATGGGCAGATAGAATTTCAGTTAAGAAGTCCATCAAGACCTCACCCTATGCCCTAGTTTATGGGAAAGAAGCAAGGTTGCCTGTTCATCTTGAGTTGCCCGTATTGCAGCGAGTTGCGGGCTTTTCAGGACGATGAAACAGATATCAGTTCCTTGGATATGCGGATAGCTCAATTGTTGCAGTTAGAAGAACAACATTCTGAGGCATATGAAGAGTTTTTCAAACACACACAGGGTATGTCTAAGTGGTTTTGTAAACATTCTGCAGATCGTCCACTCAAAACAGGAGATTTGGTGTTAAAATGGAACGAAAACAAAGCTAAACCTGGGAATCACAAGAAATTTGATGCTTTATGGGAGGGTCCCTTCCGCATTACCAAAGACAGTGCAGCAAATTCGTTCTACCTCGAAGACTTGGAGGGCAACCCACTTCCAATTTCAGTAAATGGCTTTCATCTGAAGGCCTATACTTCATGAATTGACAGTTCAGTATAAGTTTGTATATAGTAAAAAAAAAAAAAAAAATATACATGTTTTGCTTTTATTTATCGCCTTGGTTCTTGTTGCTTACGAGCTGTAGGTGTCTTTTGTGTTTTTGTGATTTTCTCCTTTCCCAACAGTTGGTGGCTTTCCAAAAAATTCTTCTTTTCCCTTCCCTCTTTTCCCCTCTTTCCTTTCTTCATCTTTCTCCTTCTTTTTTCTTCTGCAAATATAAAAAAAAAAAAGGAGGTAAGCCACGACTGTTGTTTCTTTTCCCCATTCTCATTGTTCCCATTCCTTCTTATCCCTTTCCTCTAAGTTCCATCATTTTACGCATTTATTTACAGTCTAGTTCATTGTCATTCCACAACCTTCATACTTTCATTTCCATTCCATAAGTTCATTCACTTTCATTCCACATCCATTGCAGTAGTATGGCAAAAATTCTCTTTTGTCCACCACATCGCTTTGTCTCTATATCATTCCATTATTATCATCATTCCATTTGCATTCACCGCTTGCGCAATCGCAGGAGCTCACTCCATTATCTCATTTCATTTCTTTCATTCCCTAATCGGTTATATGCAGGTTCTTTCAGCTTTTCAGCAGAAGTATTGCAGCAGTCCCCTGAAATGTATCACAGCAGCCGGCCTCCTGTTCTAATATGACTCTGTGCCCAATGGATTCAGGCCTGGATCCTTGCATACAGCGAGCTGTATACCCCGCGAGCCGCCAAGAATGTTGGCATTTTTGCCACATTGATCCCCATTTGTTGAAGTACTAATGCTTAAGTTGTTGAAAATCTAACTTTTGTACAGGCTTGATGAGGCCTGGAAATGCCTCAATCATAACATGTTTTGTACACTAAAAATGCCTATAAACTCTTATGTTTTATCTGATATGTTAGTTAAGTTGATTTAATATGCTGTATATTAACCATTTTGCATGATCAATGTATTTGAGATATTATATGCTAATTTTACAACTTTTTGCATAGTTTTGTGTTCTTTTTGTTATGATTTGCTACAATGAGATATGCTTAGAATAATAGCAGCATTTCACTAATCATATTTTGATTTGTTTCAAGCATTTACTTCACCTAAATCGCAGCAAGTGCAAGCAAATTGTTGTTGTGCAGCAAAAACTGGTCTTTCCCATGTAAATTCCAGCCAGCTGTCCATAAATAGCAAGGCATGGAATTCACATGAGGAAAGGAATGGAGACCATTAGAATTTGATCTTAAGAGATAACCCACCTAAGAGATGCAGAAGAAATCAAAGGAAAAGCACACATTTGTTCATTCCGAAGCATCTTCGGAATGAACAGATATCTTCGGAATGAAGAAACACAACATCTTCGGAATGAGCGGATCTTCGGAATGAAGAATGCAGCGTCTTCGGAATGAGCGGATCTTCGGAATGAAGCATGCAGTATCTTCGGAATGAGTGATCTTCGGAATGAGCGATCTTCGAAATGAAAACTGCACTGTCTTCGGAATGAAGCCACTTATCTTCGGAATGAAGAACAGAATGTGTTTTTGACCTTTTTGACCGATTTTTGAAGGCAAAAAAAGGGAAATAAAGGTTGGAAAAAGTAAAGAGAAATATCCTCCATCTGTCTTTGCCGTCATTTCCGACCAAATCCATCATTAAGGGAAAGATCAGGTTTTAGTCCTCTTCTAGGATAAAACCAGAATTTGTTGCAGCATTTTAGGATTAGATCTTTTGAGATATTATTTGTTTGTAATCAGATCATAGGATAGCTATAAATATTGCTCCCGTTCAGGTTGAGCTATAGATAAGGGGGTAGAGAAGTAGCAGAAGATAGAATATAGAGAAAGCTAGCAGAAAATACAGAGTATAACTAGAAATTGACTGTTACAGTCCTGTAACAGTTTTTCAACAGAATTCTTGTAATCATGTCTTTTGATCAATAAAGTGCACCAGTTCTATTTCAATTTACTTGTAAATGAGTGTGATTAATATTTAGAAAGAGAGAGAGACTTACACCTTCTTCTGGACAAAGAGGCTGGCCACTTCCAGACCTAGGAGGAGGACTAACAGAACAGGTTTTTATTCCTGATTTTGCTGCAAAGAAAATGAGTTGCAGAACTTGTTATGTAAATTGCTTGTGAATAGTTGACAATATTTGCAGTATTAGTTTATTTATGCTAAGATAAATCTTGTGCTTAATGTTTTAGTTGCAATCTTACTTTCAACCAAGCTTTCACTTTATTTTCAGACTGTTATTTTCAGCATTTACTATTTTTCAGCAATTTCTTGCATTTTTATGTTTTGCTGTCAAAATCTGAACAGAGGATTGACAACCTTCTGTTATAGAATTTTGATAGTTTTTATTTCCACATTATATCTAGACTTTCATTACTACAAAAGTAATTAGATTTCTTTTCTGCAATTAGAATCAGACTTTCAATTCTGCAACTGTTAATTCTGTAATATATTAGGTCTTATTCTGCAATTGTAATTAGGACTTCATTTCTGCAGTTAGTGATTAGTTTCCAATTTTGCAACTTAGATTAAGATTTAATTCATGCAATTTAGAGATAGGAATGTTCCAAAACCCCCCACCAAACCGATTCCACCAATAAAGACTTGTTGCCCTAGATTGACCTAAGTTATAGCTGTTTCACTTCTTCTTTCATAGATAGCCTTGTACACTGCCCTGGATTGACAGATTCTTTGAGAATTAATGATGGTATAACGACTAAGCATCAAGGCTTGGATGCGGTTTTGATGAAAAAAGGAGCAAAAAGACTAAGTCCAAAAACCGTCACGATTTCGTGACGTGTCGTGAAATCGCGGTCAACGCATGCAGCTAAGCAAAACCGTCACGATTTCACGACGTGTTCTATTTTCATGACTTGCAATGAGCAAAGGAGGGCGAGCGACAAAATGTCACGAAATTGCAACAAAAAACTCGACCGACGACTTAAACTCAAAATTTTCAGCGATGCGCTGCACATTCCGTTATCGCGGTTGCTGGGGTTTCAAAAGGTCTAAGTCAACAAGTTGCAGCGATGCGCTGCATGTCTCAAAATCATGGGTAGTGGTTGCAAGAGGGAGTCTAAAGAAAAAAGTGCAGCGATGCGCTGCATGTCTCAAAATCATGCGGCGATTGGTTTCAAAAGGCTTAAGTCAAAAAGTTGCAGCGATGCACTGCATGTCTCAAAATCGTGGGCAGTGGTTGCAAGAGGGAGTCTAAAGCAAAAAGTGCAGCGATGCGCTACATGTCTCAAAATCGCGGGCAGTGGTTGCAAGAGGGAGTCTAAAGCAAAAAGTGCAGTGATGCGTTGCATGTCTCAAAATTGCGCGATGCGCTACATGTTTTTTGAAAAGGGTCCTTCAAAGGGCAAAGATGTCGCATTTTCACAGTTTATCAGCAAAACCGTACAAAGTGCCCAAAATATGTAGCGATATCGCTACATGTTTCGTTTTCGTGGAACAAGCTAGCGATGGAGACGTTGAAGCCGAAGATGCAACGATATCGCGACAGGGAGGATTTTCACGGTTTCCAACAGCCAAAGGTGTACGACACAAAAAGATGTCGCGTTTTCGCAACCTGCGATAGTTTCCCGCCCAAGCGCAGTATGAACGGCCGAGAAGGTTTTTTTGATTTTCGAGGATTAAATGCCTGCCCGAATTTAATGTTTTGCGGATTTCCAAGGTAGTCAAGGTCGAAGAAGTGTCCAGGCCACCAAAATTGAAGATTTTATTTGTTCGAGGCTGTTGTTCGTGGGTTGTTTCAACGGTTTCATGCACATGTTCAAAGACAAATTTAATGAAGGTGACCGCTGACGTCTAATTGCATTCAATTTTGTGGTGCTTCAAGGCTACGATTAAGGGGATCATGTGCTTATTTTCGATGGCATAATTGTAGATCTCAAGAAGGTCGATGGCAAATATTAAATGCTGCAAAGAGGATGGCCCTCTATAAAAACCAATGTAAACCTCATTTGCAGAGGTTGGGAGTTTTCTGCTAGAAACTGGAAGTTCATTTGCAGAAATAAAAGAGTTAGCTTCTAATTTTTCAAGCATTTGTATGGATGATTTTCCTTCCTGTTCTTTCTGCATTTTTAATAGCACTTATATTCCTTAATGGCTGTTGCATTTGAATTCTGCATATTGGATTTAAATATTGCTATAAGGGTATGATTCCTGGAATGTAGTTTTGGAGGGTTTTTCTGCATATGTTGTCTGGGAATTAAGCCAATACTTTCTGTTACTTGTTGTTGTTGCGCTTCGAGTTTTCTGCTGTTGTTCTCCCGATCTTATAACTTCGGCTACGGCCATATTTCCCATTTCTTTTCGCAATTTCTTAATTTCTTTCCAGCAACCCTTATCTTCAAACAAATTTAGAGTAGTAAAGGTAACCAGCCCACTCTGGAGATTGGTCTGGGAGCCATCTCTTGCTTCCAGCATTTCAATGTTGGCCGGGTCTAGGGCGCACTTGTAAAACCCTTTCCTGTTGCAGATTCGTGACCAACAAGCCCTAAGCCCCAAAGGTGACCCTTTGTCATTTATGTCAAAGGGGGAGATATTTGAGTAAGGGAGAGATATTTGGTTTAAGGAGAGAGCATTGAGATAGGGGGAGCAATGTCCCAAGGGGATCAGAACAAGAAAAAGGTTAAGTGTTTGGTAAAAATAATTTGGATTTCCATCAATGACAAAGGGGGAGATTTTTGAACATTTTGAGTCCATGAAGTTGTCATTGATTTCAAGGAATGAAGTTGTCATTGATGTCAAGGAATGAGCTACCATTGATGTCAAAAGGTCAAAAGGAGCAATGCAAGAGGTTGATGATAGATGAGCTCCATAATATTTATTTTTAAATATTATGTGGAGCATGATTTTAAAGGTTTTTCTTTAAAACCAAGGGTGGCAAAAATAAAAGGTTTTCCTTTAAAACCAATGGTGGCAAAAATAAAAGGTTTTTCTTTAAAACCAATGGTGGGCAAGTTATAAGGTTTTTATAAAAACCAAGGAGGCTTTTAGTTTGGTTTAAAAGGCCCAAATTTTATTTAATTATTAAATTATAATATTTAAATTCTAAAATAATTTAAATGATTATATTTAATAATTATAAGGCCAAAGTCTAAGTTTGGTGCTAACATTTTCATATGTGAAGACGATGTACTCCCTCTGTCGACGTAGGAGATTATTGGAAGGTGTATGGTATTTCAACCATAGCCTTTCCAAAGGCCAAAGAATCAATCCTTATTCACTAATGTTAATTCCTAAGACTTGTGTGCATATTTTGCAGTGATAGTTTGTGCAACGCATGGTTTCCAAAAAGTGAGGGTGAAGGAGCCTTTTGGCTCGTGGGCGCTAAGGAGGTCAAAGCATGGTAGGTACTTGGTGGCTCCAAGAGGAGCATGTGTCTCACATGGTGTGGAAGCCATGGACAAGGTGCTCGTTGGAGAGAAATGCCAATTTTGACTCCTGCGCATGCTAAAGTGGTAACTTTTTTGTATATGATTTAACTTTTGCATGGGCTAAAGTTTAAGTTAGGAGAAATAAGGTGATAGTTTTATTTTGGAGGATTAGCAAAAAATCATAAGGGAGATATTATTAAGTCCTTGAAAGGTTATTTTTTTGAGATATATTTGAGGGTAAAAATATTTTTATCTTAGAAAAGGGGAAAAAAAATTATTGCATTATTTTACAAGTGAGTTATTTAATAAATGCAATATTAAAGTAGGGAGTCATATGTAGAGATTTGTTTATTCTTTGAAAATAATTTTATGAAGTGAGTTATGTTAAATCTGAATGGTTGAGATGATCTTGTGATGAGTTAGGGTTTTGAAGAAATGATTAATTAAATATTGTGGTGTTGGATATTATTTTAAAAATGGAGTAACAAGGTGTATTTGTGAGTTATTATATACTTCGTATTGTTATCTAACCTTATTGAGATTGGCAAAGTATTATCTATGATTGAGACAGATTTTGAGGTCCCTTCTTCTTTAAGAAAAAAGGTATGGGTGCATTCTTCCATGGTTGAGTTGATTGGTTGGTTTTCTGGAAAACAACTTTGGAGTGAAAAGGACTTGGTTAGGTTTCCTTATTGAGTTGTTGAGCTATTGTGAAGTGAATGCTATGCACCTTGTTTGATAAGCATTGTTGTTGAAGTGATTAAATTTGATTGAAGAACTTCAACTAGGGTTTGGAAAGAACATGAGTATCATTGTTATATAATATTGGTTTATAAGCATTGTTGTTGAAGTGAATGGTTGAGTGAAGAACTTGAACTAGGTTTGCAAATAATATGAGTTCATTATTATGTGAGATTGGTTTATAATAATTATTGAGAGAGTGTTCATATGCTTGGACTAGGGTTTATGAGCAAGGATTATTTCTTTGAGTAATTGATTGTGTAAGATTTGGTTGAGCCTAGTCAAGTGGATGTGTGAAGTGACAGTTCAAGTTCTATGAAAAAAATTGTTCTATATTATGAATTGATTTGAGAAAGAGGTTGAGTGTTGATGAGTGTGAAACATATTGAGTCTCTAACTATTCTCTTTATGTTTCTATGAGATTTGGACAAGTTCTAGTGAAGACTTGTTGAGCAGATTTGGACAAGTTCTAGAGAGGACTTGTGTAAAAATTAGTGTGAGATTTTGTGGAAGCTTATAAAGCAGATTTGAGACGGGTATTTAAGAAGACTTGTGAGCAAATTTGATTGATTAATTTTTTCAAACCTTGAGTTAAGGTTTGGGACAGATCTAGCAGAGTTGATTTGAGATTGATTCAAGCTTTGTGTTAAGGCTTGAGGACAGATATTAAGGACATATTTGTGCTAGATCGAAGGACTGTGTTTAGTATAGATTCAAGGACAGAGTTTGGTGTAGATTTGAGGATAGGTTTGTGCCAGACCAGAGGCAAATATTGAGGATATATTTGTGCTATAGCGAAGGACTATTTTTAGTACAAATTAGAGGATAGAGATTGATGCAAATTTTAGGATAGGTTTGTGCAAGACCAGATACAAATATTGAGTAGATTTGTGCTAGAATGAAGGATTGTGTTTAGTCTAGATTTGAGATAGAGATTTGAAGGTGATATATTATATAGGATGACAGTCTCTAGTGGATAGAGATCCATTATCTATGGCAGTGAGGATAGGTGTCTTCAGTGGATAGAGATCCATTAGCCAGAGCAGGAGGGGCAATAGTTCTTCTAGAATATCACTTGTTAGAGCTAAGGAGAAAGGAGTTATCCTATGGATAGAGATCCATGAACTTGATTAGGGGATTTGTGTCTCCTTTGGATAGAGGTCCATAAACATTGTAATAGGGAAAGGATTCCCAAGAGATTGATTAAAAAAAATTAGTGAAATATTTTCTCCATGGAGTACCCCACATTGGGTGAACCACATAAAATTGGTGTCTCTATTGTGTGTGGTGATTTGTGCATTTATTTGATTACTACTATTGGTATTGCTATATTTATATTGCATAATATTTATTGGGAAATAAAATTAAACAGTGGTATTATATTGTTCACCCCCCTCTCAGTATAATCTTGTGTTCTTCAGTAAAATGTAGACACTAAAAATTGACCCACTAAGATGAGTAATTTTCCCTACATGCCTTTTTATCTCCTTGGAAAATTAGGGCCATGTTAAAGAAAATTTTTACCTACCAAATATTCTCTATTCCTCCTAAATACTATACCATTATATCAGGTTCAAAATGTGCTTTCCAATGGTATATGATATGACCCATTTTGACTTAGTTTGACCCTGAAAAATGCATTGCAAATGCATAGGGGTCTAGCTAGTGCAAAATCGTGGTCCATTTTTATGGAGTACAATTTTGCATTTTAGGGTTTTCTCTTAGGGAAACCCTAATTTTAAAAGTTGATATTTTTAAGGTCAGTTGTTCTTAGTTTTTTCCACTCATTCTTCTTTCAAATACACTATATAATGAGGGTTTCAAATCTTCTTTTTCTCATTAGTCAAGAAAGTTCATAACAACAATTATGAATTAAAGTTCTATTTTCTTGAGGTCTTGTTCTTCTTCTCCCACAAGCAATCTAACTCACAAGTGTGAACTATGATCTATTAAATCTTTTTTTCTACTATATTGGATTGTTGATTGTTGTTTCTCACTTTGGTGGATTTGTGTTGGAGCCCTAAGGAGAGATCAACTATTTGGGAGGTTTCAACCATTCTTCTTGCTTCCTCACTCTCTCCCAGGTGATTTCACTCTTTTGCATGCATGTTTATATTTTATCTATCACATATTAGTAATTTTTTATTGATCTGATATTTTTCACCTCGTTTATGCGGAATCATTTTTGGGCCTCTACAGGTGCAATTTTGTCATTGCAATATCGCGGTTGTCTTTTACGGGGTGCGATTTTACCCAGACTAATTTTGGGGGTAAATTGTTGTTCTAGACATTAGATTTGCATCATAGGTTGCATATAGGGCATAGTGTTACATTCTGTTCTATGGTTCTATCATTTTATTCTACTATATTTTGATATGCATGATTTCTTCCAAAGGTCAATTTCCACTTTTATTTTCAAAGGTCATTTAAAAGGACCTAGGGGGCTTGACTACTGTATCACCAAGTATTATTGTACAATGTCCAAAGGAGGCCCCTTAATGCTGATTATATTTTCCAAGTGTCTCTTAAGTTATGTTGCAGGAACATGAATTGTTGATATCATTGGAAAAAGGATAAAAGTAAGCATAAAACACTGGATAAGCTCAGTGTTATGATTACTATTTAGGTTTTTTGTTGGATGTCTTATAATTTTATTGTAAATCCTATATATGATTCTATAGAATTTTTTAAATTGATATCTTGGCATTTGAAATATAAACAACATATAGTGTGCACTTAGGGTTAAATATGTTTGTGCATATTCTCTTGAGCCCTTACTTAAAGTTTTTTCTATCTTAAAAATCCTAAGATTAGAAATAATTCAAAGAAATAATCATTCTAGGGTTAGCTCTTGTCTTCTTGCATTTTGTATTTCTACATTGTCCTTTATATTTCATAGCATAGATCTAGAAAGGCCAAACATAGGTGATTGTCTTAAATTAAATACATCAAAAATTCTTGAAAATCCCGTGGACTTGGAGTGAGTCCTTAAAGTTGTTCATGGTGAACCCTTCCCTCCTTCATTAGCACCGAGTGTAGAGAACAATGTAGCTCCCACTATTCACCTTAATTATTTCTCTCTTTATGGGTACAACCTTGATAATCGTATGTGATAGGGTGGTTTTCCCCCTCTACAGAAACTCAAAAGTGTAAGGATGCTCCTACATAATAATTAACTCTTTGTGATGCCTTTAAAACCCTAAATTACTAAGGATATACTCCATCCTCATTTCTTTAATATGTTGTTTTTCAAACCCTAAAGTGTATGGACTAACTTCTACATTACTATCACTTCTATTATCATGAGAGGATATTATACTACATGAGGAAAATGAAGATGAATTACCTAGAATAATCTTGACCTATTTTGCCTCTTTTGTTATAAAATTTTATTTCACATTTGCCTTTTCACCTTAATTCCTTTTAAATTTAAAATTATACACTATGCTTTCTCATCCCTTGTATCATTTTGTGTTTCTTCTAATGGTTGATATGAGTGAACTATAGTGGATTTTGTCATATGATGTTGTAGAGAAGATCTCTTTACCTCCTCATTTTTAATGAAATATCCTTGATCTAATCTAGCTTATACTCCAATATGATTTTCTTGCTTCATCTTGGAGTTTGTCTCATGAATAAACTTTTATCTCTGTCCAATCTCTTTCCATATGTTTAGTCTCATAAAAATTGCATCATGGGAATGTAATGTTTTCATAATCTACTTGTTGATCTCATTCTCTTCATTCAAATTTAATCTTAATGAATTGAGGTAAAATTTTTAAAATATCCATAGCAACAAATATTCAGGTATATAAAATGCTTTTGCTCCTAAGTAATTGACCCCTCTTTGATGAACTTCCTTAGGGAATTTCCAATATTCTTTAAAATATCCTTATTGATAAGATAATATGGAATTCCAAAAATCCTAACCCACACTATAAGACTTTTAATATTTTTTTCCTTGATAGAAAATTATCACTTCATGGTTGAAATAAAGGGTATCTCTACTCCTAAACCATGAAATGTTACCCATTATTTTATCCTTGATTTTAGGGATAGAAAATATAATGAAGAAAAAAAAATTATAAAGAAAATCATGGAGTAATTTAAATTTAAACCCCACTTCCACATGATCCAAATTTTCTTCTAATGGTTGATTTGAGTAAATTGTAATGGCTTTTGAAATTTTATGGTGTAGAGGGGATTTTTACCACTTTTTTACGAGTGGAAAGTACTTGATTTGACCTAGAATCTACTATGATATAATCTCCTTGTTTCATATTAAATTTTATCTTATGCCCAAAGTTTTCTATCTCTTTCTTCATTTTTTCTTTGTAATATCTTACCATGTGTTCTTTATCATTACATTTATTGACATAAAAATGTAATATTTTCATAGCCTATTTGTTGATCCAATTCTCTTGATACAAATTTAATCCTAATGGATTGTAATAAAGGTTTTGAAATATCAAAGGTAACATATATTCAAGTCTATACAACATGCCTTCTCTCCTTAATAGTTTGTCTCTCTTGGATTAACTTACCTAGAGTATTGTTTATATTCTTAAAAACCTCCTTATTGATAAGCTCTTAAAGAAGTCCAAAAAATCTAATCCACATCAAAATCCTTTTAATAGTCTCTATCTCCACCCAAAAATTATTGCTCCAAGCTTTTATATATAATACATCTTTACTCCTAAACCAAGAGCCACCATCATTTATTTTTTTTCTAATTTCTAAACTAGAGAAGATGACAAGAAAAAATCCTTGTGAAAGAAATATCATGGAATAATTTGAATTCAAAAACTACTTCCACTAGATTCAATTTTTATTCTTCGAAACTCTTAATTAGTATCTATGAAACTTGCATATTAATGTTTTAAAAACCATTACATCATGCTTGACCATCTCATAGTTGATAATCACTTATGTTATAGTATTTTTTACCTTGAAAGAGGTTTTCCATAGAACAACTCTTCCTCTTACTCCTAACTACAACATCCATACTTCCAACTTGGTATCCTTGTTTTCAACTATGACATCCTTACTTCTAGTAAGGACTTTTGAAAATGATTTTCCTATTATGTTACGTAGTAGTATTACTAGTTGTTTTCCCTTGCTTCTTGCCCGCACTTACAAAACTTTCTTACTTTTTAAAATTAGACAAAGGAGAGGCTTGCTTCTGACTCACACTTGCTCCTAGCTTATTTTTAAATACTACTATTAATATTTCAAATGGTTGTATGAGATTGAAATGGTGCCACCTGTATTACATCATTACCACATAGTTATATTGCATTATATTGGTAACTATGCATGTATCACTTGGTAAGATTCAAAATTAAGTCTCCTCCTTAAAAGTTGAGAAATATAACCAATTGAGCTAATGCCATTTGACAAATACTAATCAAATCATAAAGGTTTTTAATTTTTAAATATTTTTATAAGAAAAATGTAGTAACTTTAATAATATAATAATTATGTATTTTATTTAGTTTCCACAATACTTAATTTTTAAATATAAATTTGATCAGATATAATATAATTATTTATAAATTTTAATCAACTTTTTAAGTACTATTATTTTTTAATTTTATATTTCAACTTTTAAATTTAGATTGAAAAGATAAAGGTAAAGTAGGTTTCAAAAATAAGAGGCTATAGGCCATAATGAAAGATCCTCATGGAGGATGTTATTTAACCAATATATGTGATTCATTCAATAGTATACAATACTACTCCATAAAATTTGAACCTTAAACCTATTATTTGAAGTTTCAAATAATAGTTAATAAGTAAAAAACTAATATTTAAACTTTATTTATAAATTTTAATCAAAATTTAAAGCTAATATTACCTCTTATATTATATTTATTTATTTTTCTTCTTTTTTTATTTAAATAGGATGTCACGAGGCAAGTAATATGTACAATAAGTTTATATATATATAAATATAAATAAATAAGAGGTAAAATTTTTATTGAAATCAGAAAGGCATACAAGACCTAAGAATCAGATTACAACAAAATTGGTTCATCCACGCATATCATCTTTCAGCAAATTAGTAAGATATTGAGAGCACACTGAAGGAAGTTGATGCCACTCCCTAACATCCCAATCTTGAAATTCAGAGGCCCATTTATCCAAACAATCAAAAACACAATTTCACTCCCTTAGAATATGAGTAAAAACAATGAACTCCACATGACAACGAAAACGGAGAATCTGCCTAACCACCCTAGCCAACCTCCAATTAATATTGGTAAGATTACAGGTATTCAATAAATTAATGAGAATTTTAGAATTTGATTCACAAATTATCTTACGCCAACCCAAACCATATCCTTGTTCCAGTGCATAAATAATAGCAAGGGCTTCCATATAATTATTGGTATGTATTCCTTTAAAACATGAGAAAAAGAAACATACCACACCACTGCAATCACATCCCACTCCACCAATACCAGCATTTCCAAGATTACCTCTTGAAGACCCATCAATATTAATCTTAAGAACCCCCTAGGAGGCGGGTGCCATCTACCCTCTCTTTGCACTCTGTTATTGAATCCCCTCATGCTAAAAGAAATAGTAACACGTGGACCAGACACCCTCAAACCCAAACCATGCATAATCTGGACCTCCACTGCGGCCACAAGAATACTAATCCCACATTTGGTAGACACAGTTTCCTAGAGCAATATGTACAGTAATTTTATATGCTACTAGTATGGATGATCATTATTATTTTGTAATTCAAAACCTTTGATGACATAAGTTACTCATAAAATTTAATAAATTTAGAAGCATTTCATAGTTTTTTTCTTTTAAATGGGTTGTACAGAATCGAATGAGTTTCATTTGTATTATATTATGATAATATTATAATTTGAAAAATATGTATGTATCCTTTGATAATATTTGAACCTTATTTTCCTTCTTAAAAATTAAAAAAAAAAATTAATTAAAAGATAATAACATTAAATAAAATACTCAATTATTTTTCTTTTATAATTTTAAAATTTATTTTTATTTTGTTTCAATCATACTATAATATCATAATGTAACTAAGATAATGATTATCAATAATGCTTAATCTCAACCAATTCATTATAAGTATTATGGTGAATAATAAAATGATGAATCAAACACAGTAAAAATTCTTAACTAATTTTTTTAAATAATTTTTCACTTTAATTTTTGGTTTTAATTAAAAGATGTCACGTCCATGTAGAGGAGTTGGAGAGCAAGTGGGTAGTTAAACCTCTCTAGTTGCTGAGAGGCCCAGGTTCTAATCTCTCGCCTCACATGTTGCGGATATGTTATGTAATGGTTCCCTCGTGGTCACAGTCTGTTTACCCCTTGTGGCCACCACCAAAAAAAAAAAATATATATATATATATATATATATATATATATATATATATATATATAATATTTTTTACATTTAAACTTTCTTCATATGTATTAATTTATTGATCAATCATAATCTAAAATTGAATTTGCAAAATATATTTTCTAAGGTTAAAAATTATTTTATTTTATTTTAAAAATATAGTAAAACAAGGTTGCATGGTGTGATTTCCTATAATAAAAAGTAAAAGTATAAATGTTATTAGCTCGTACACATAATAACAATAATTATTAGAAGGTTATAATTAATAAATAATAAAGTGGATAAAGATTTTCTTTACAACACTAAAAATGTTAATACTGATAAAAGAGTATAAAAAATATCCACTATTATATAATGTTTTTAGTTTAGTATAATTTTATATAAAGAATATGATTATTTGGTTTCATTATCATAGACTAATCAATATTTAAAAGTATTTTAATAGAGTAAACATTTTTTTTTTTTTTTTTATGAAAATAGTTCAAATGGGATGTCATTTTGGGTAAGTTTCAAAGAGACAGGGGTATCTATAAAGTGTAAACATTTAGTAAACATAATATCAAGCAAATTAATGTTAGTTTGAAAAATATGTGTTAAAATTTTTGTATGTTGTTATGTGGTGTTAATTGTTTTAGGTATTACCCAACTTTATTAGTACGAGTAACATGATATTGGTTGTGAGGAGGTGAATTTTGAACATTCAACAAAGTGCATTAACATGTCAATTCATATTTTTCAATTAAAAAGTTGCAAACACTTTTAGATCTTAATTAATGACTAGCCACAACATGTAAATACATACAAATAATTTTTTATTGGTTAATTTCATAGGCAAATGCAATTAATTGGAAGATTCTTATAGGAAAACATTTTAATTTATCTATAAGATATTGATAATAATGTGTTGCCTTCAATTATTAAGGTATATACACAAGATGTTATATTCTAATTTAAAAAAAAGATCTTTAAAAAATTGAAATGATACTATAAGCATTTTAAAATGACTAATGTTTATTGCAAGTCATCAATAGACACCAACAAGGTTCAACTTTGTTTTTGTGCATTATATTGGTCAGTAACATGTTGTCATATGATGTATTGATAATAGTGAAACACTTTTGGAGGAGTTGTAACGATAAATTATCTCTCAACCAATCATCATGTTCTTCATGTTAGAGTATTTGTAATTTGACCTTATTAGGCCAAGGCTAATAGTTATGAAGTGCCTATAGGTACTATTAATGTATCTATGGGGAATTGTAATGTAAGACTATAGGTGTTCTTATATGTAAGCCTATAGGTAAATTTGATGTATTCACCCTTAGTTATATTGGTTAAACTACATTTATGGTTAATAAAGTTGATGTATTATATATTAACCTTAAAGTTAGATTATGTGAGTTTGAGGTTAGTACTTAATTAAGGATTAGGTATCCCTATAAATACCCTCCAATGAATTATCCATTGTATCAGTTTGTAAGGTGAGATCATGAGAGTTCCTATGGGTACCCACCTATTATTCTTAATTTATCTATCCTTCTTTTATTTCATCTATCTGCTCTCTTTGTTTTTCTCTTTTATATTTTCTACATATGACCATGGTGAATATATAGTTTAGAATGTTTATGGAAAGTATTTTGAATTTTAATATGTTATCAAGGTCAACATGAAGCAACTTTGCTTAATAACACAAAAGGATATACAAGGCAAACTGAGGTAGATATGGATAAACAATTAATTCTATTAGATTTCTTACAAAATTTTGTAGGTACCTTAGTTTATCATTTTTTGATGATTCTATCATTTTATGTCTTCTTATTTTGTATGAAAACTTGGTCTTCTCCTTGTTTTCTTTGAAAATTTTGAATTTAAAAAAGAAAATATCATGTTGAATATTTCCTCCTTTAGTGAAAAAACTAGGTAGTTAGATTTTTTTTTGTAAATGGAAGGTGAAATCAAAGTCTTGAGTATTAAATTTATGGAAAATATGGTTAGTACTAACACACAATACAACACCAATAAGACATTTATTTTGAAAATGAGAAATTCTAGTTTCTAAGTGCAATCAAGATGGAGATGCACTTATTGAATGAATTTAGGTACATTATATTATTTAGGAGAGAAGAATAATTTGAGTTCAATGAGGCACTATGACACAGTGATAAGAGAACTTATTGTATCACATCAGGTTGTAAGTTTGACTTATGACATCTGCACTTTATTTTTTGTATGATTTAGCATGATTTAGACATGGTGTGTTATTCTAGTGGGGAAGCATTACAATGACCCACTCTGATGAAATGCTACTTGAATAATTGAAGAAACTTTATTAAATATGATTTGTGCTACTCAAATTTATGAAGACATAATGGCGTTGGTGGCTAGGTGATTCTCCATTGCATGGTAATTAGTCCAAACATTATCCTTAATATTTTTAATGGATAATTTTCATTGAGAAAGATTATTTAAGGGGAATGTATTTTTTGGTTAGAAGCACATATGACACAATTGGCTAGGCAAACATGTAGGAATATTTGGTGCATAAGAGATCTAAGTTTCAAATCACCCTCTATCCATTTTTTTTTTATTGAAGTAGTATATGACCATGGCCATGTTGACTACTATTAACAGGGATGTGGCCACATAAGAATCTTATTAGCCTATAAATTCAACCATGTTCAAATTTAGAATACCCTCTAGAAACATTTATAAATATGCATTCACCACGATCAAATTTAGAAAAGGTGTAAGAAAAGTTTGAAGATAACTATAACAAACACGAGAGAAATATAGAGAGAGTAGTGGGTGCCTATAGGCACCTCATAATATTTCATATATATTACACATCAGTACAAATATTGACCTTTTAGCCAAGTTAATAACAAGTTCCAATGTCTAGGTTCTAATATAACATAAATATAAATTATATGATGACAAATTCATAAGATAATATCAATGTCAAAAAATATAAAATTTATGAAATATAACAATAATATAGTATATATGGTTTGCAAGTTTATCCCAAGGAATGTTAGGTTACAAGCTCCCGGGAAGATGTTTTCAGTGGTGCATAGGTCCCAAGGAATCTATAAAACATGATTTTTGACTTGGGCGGCTTAGTCATGGTTAAATGTGGTGAAAGAAAATCCCAAAGGAGTGGAAAAAAAATTATTTAAGCTTAAATCAAGGATAAATCATCATTCCAAGCATCCTCGTAGACCTAATGATGCCCCAAGGAGTAATGAACTTAGTGGGAAAGTTTATTGATGCTCAACCAGATTTGGGCACTATAAGAAAAAGGGATTTGATAAAATGACATCCCCTAGGGGACATGGAGATAGTAGTGCTACCTAAATGGTTCTTCATGATCAATATTAATTATGAAGAGGATGCAAATTGCATCTTATGGGGTGACCCATGGTTTTTGGGATGTCGAGGTTTATTTTTACAAAAATGGGGGTCTAAATTTGACCCAAATACGTAGCGCATTCATGAAGATCTTATTTGGGTTAGATGGATGTATTTACCTTTCTAGTTTTGTCATGATAAAGTGCTAATATGTATTGCTAAATAGGTTGGTAGTCTAGTTGTGATTGAACCTGCAATATTAGAAAAGTTAAGCCTAGTGTATGCTAAGATATGTGTGAATGCCAACTTGGAAAAGGAACTCCCAAACTCAATAGAATTTATTTCTAAACATGCAAGTTGACTGTAGTCTATAAAATGTGATCACAATCCTTTAAGATGTGATTCTTGCAAGAAACTAGGACAATTAAGAGATTTATGTCCTACTAGGAAGAAGAAGAGAAACCATAAAAAATAATAGAAAAGGAAGGAGGCTTCAAATTCAAGATCCAAACATGTGGAAGACCTAGTTATTCAAATGGAGAAGAATTCAAATAAGGATGATGTCCAAGAAAACCCTATGAAAATATTTAGATGATGGAGAAATTTTGGAAGAAGTAATTCATGTGAACCTCATAGATCAAAACCCTTCTATCATTGTGAAAGAAAATTTTCAAACACAAGAATCCTCTTATGATAAAGTTAAATTCTTCTTTGCAAGTCTTCAAAATACAATGGTTAAAGTATTTTATAGCATCCATTATAAGGAAACTAATAAGGAAAACATGTTCAGACATTAGAGGAAGAAATCTGGTAACAAGATTGAAATTTTTTTATGGGATATGATGTTAGAGTATATTACATTATTTAGGTATATGTCAATATGCCACCTTAGGAATATTGTTATATTAGGAGTAGAGCTTAGGTTACTTGGGTAAGAAGTAATAAATTCACAAGTGTAAATGTGAAATAATTTAAATGTACAAGGAGTCCACTTGTACATGAGTCATAGGAAAGGTAGTTAGGAAGATTAAGGGGTAAGTTACATATCTTATTATATAAAGATCACATAGTGAGTAGATAGGAGGGTATGTGAGTAGTTTTTGCAAGATTACTATAGTGTAGTAGTGTAGTACTATATAGTGTTCCATTAAAGTTCTAGAGTGCTCACTTCTTCCATTGATTTACAATGTACTATTTTTACAAATTTCCATTAATAGCATATTTTAGTGTTATCATAGAATTCAATTATCTTAAATTTCTATGTACTTTGCATATTGTGATTGCATTCTACAATATCATACATTATCAAAAGCTAATAATGGTATCAAAGCTTACATTAGATCAATAGAAATAGGGAGAGCCATAAGGAACGACTATTGTTATTGTCAACCTAAAATTTGTTGCATCTTTGCAAATTGGATTCATCATGATGTGCCTTTGTATGAAAACACCACCATAATAGTATAGCACTAACGAAATTAGGAGCACTTAGGAAATTAGGAGCATAAATATTATTAACCGAATATTGCATTAACATTAAGTTCGAAGGATTACAATGCTTAAATACAAATATTATTAACCAGAACCTAGAAAGCTTAGGAGAAAGAATAGGGAAGAAGAAAAATAGGGAGGAAAGGAAAAATGAGATTAGGAGTCAAACTCCCTGCCGTCCATGTCGTCCAATCCTGCTGACTCAGTTGTCGTCCAAGGAGGTAAAAGGGTAAGGTCCAAAGCTTACAGTGGTAAAACAATTTTTTTACTTTTTTACCCTTTTAACTTCCAACATTCTCCCCCTTAAAGTTGAGAGGACTGACTATACAGTCTCTCAGCTTTATATATTGAGCTTTAGCCATGCCTTTGGTGAAGATATCTGCAATGTTATCCAAAGTGCTGCAATATTTAAGCTCAACTATCTCGTTGCTCCACCATGTCTCGGATGAAGTGATACTTCATATCAAAATGCTTTGATCTCCTATGGTGGATTGGATTGTATGCCAATTGAATGGCACTTATGTTATCACAATACAGTCGATTTGGACCACTTTGACTTTCTCCAATTTCTTCAAGGACTTTTCTTAACCATAGGGCTTGAGTACTAGCATGTGTGATGGCTATATACTCAGCCTCAGTAGATGACAATGCTACAACAATCTGCTTCTTGGAACTCCATGTGATTAGTCCTGACCCTAGACTAAAACAGTTCCCTGATGTAGATTTCCTATCATCTATATTGCTGCCCCAATCACTGTCACTGAAGCCAACTAATTTAACAGAATTACATTTGTGGTAATGGATTCCAAAATCCAATGTACCCTTTACATATCTTAAGATTCTTTTAGTTGCTTGTAGATGCAGCTCAGATGGACTTGCCATAAACCTTGAAACTAGAGAAACAACATATTGAATATCAGGCCTTGTGTTGGTGAGAAACATCAGACTCCCAACCATGCTTCTGTAAGTGGTCATGTCAACCTTTGGTGCTCCGTCATCCTTGCTCAATTGGATCCCATGTCCAGTTGGAGTTGCAACTGATTTGCATTGCTCCATGGCAAATTTCTTGATCATGTCTCGAGCATACTTGTGTTGACATATGAAGATCCCCCTATTTGATTGATGCACTTCCATGCCTAGGAAGTATCACATTAAACCGAGATCTTTCATCTCAAACTGCTTCATCATGGAGTTTTTGAACTCCATATTCATTTTAGTGTTACTACCCATAAATATTAGATCATCCACATACAAACAAACTATGAGAATGTCTACTCCATGCTTTAGGTAGTACAGAGTTGGTTCACTTTTGCTTCTAGTGAATCCATACTCGCTGAAATAGCCATCAATGCGTGAGTACCAAGCTCTTGGTGCTTGCTTGAGGCCATAAAGTGCCTTTTTCAATTTATAAACAAGGTTCTCCTTTCCTTGTTCTTGAAAGCCTTGAGGTTGTTGAACATAAACCTCCTCAGTCAAGTATCCATTCAGAAAAGCACTTTTCACATCCATGTGTTGAATGTTCCATCCTTTATGGGCAGCTAAGGAAAGAATTGATCTGATTGTCTCTTGTCGTGCAACAAGAGCGAAGGTTTCCTCATAGTCAATGCCAAATTTTTGAGTAAAACCTTTTGCTACTAATCTCGCCTTGTGCCTCTCAATGCTTCCATCAACATTGTATTTGGTCTTGTAGACCCATTTACATCCAACACATTTTTTTCCTTTTGGAAGCTTTACAAGCTCCCAAGTATCATTATTTTTTATAGAGGTTATTTCCTCTTTCATGGCTTCTTGCCATACATTCTGAGTACAAGCCTTCTCATAGCTAGATGGTTCTAGTTGTGCACTAGTTAATAAAGCATAATTAACTACATCTCCCTTAGGATCTTGGGAGTCATCATCCCCATACATATGCAGATTTTCAAGTTTTTGCAAAATTGAATTCATTTCACTAGCTTGGCTTCTAGTGTATCTTTTCTGGTAATTTTGATCCAACATTTGAAAATATGGATGATGTTGTAATGTTCTTTTACCTCTTGATGGAGAGTCAATGTCCATCGGTGAAGAACTTACTGATCTCTGTGGAGAAGGACTTGGAGTGGCGGTTGAAGTACTTGATGTAGTACTCCTGCTTGGGCTTGGAGGGGTTGGTGTGCCTTTGCTTTTCTTGGGAGACACTTGTTGTACCTATTGTACCTATGAAGAACTTACATCTTGGGACTCATCATCAACAAAAATTCTTTGATGACCCCATTCTCCCCCTTCATCAAAAATTACATCCCTGGAAAGTACAATTTTATGAGTCTTGGGATTGTAGAGTCTATATGCTTTGGTAGACTCACAATACCCTACAAATATACAAGCTTGAATTTTGGGATCAAGCTTCTTCCTCTTCTCATCAGGAATGTGTGCGTATGCTAAAGAACCAAAAACTTTGAAGTGCTTTACATTGGGTTTCTTTCCGTACCACCCCTCATAAGGAGTGATGCCATCTAAACTAGAAGTTGGACTTCTATTTAGAATGTATACACTGGTTCTTACAGCATCAGCCCAGTACATATTAGTTAGATGCTTAGTCTGAAGCATCGTTCTCGCCATCTCAACTATGGTGCGGTTCTTTCTCTCGGCCACACCATTCTGTTGTGGGGTATAGGCAATAGTGAATTGCCTTTTGATCCCACTTGCTTTACAATATTTCAAGAATTCTTTTGAGGAGTACTCACCTCCTCGATCTGTTCTAAGACATTTTACAAAATACTCACTTTGTTTCTCTACATTGTTTCTGAAATCTATGAAGCAATCAAAAGCTTCATCTTTATGTTTCAGAAAATAAATCCAGCACATTCTAGAGAAATCATCTATGAAAGTGAGAAAATAGGAATTGTTTTCGATACTCTTTGTCTGCATTGGACCACAGATGTCCGAATGCACTAATTGAAGTGGATAGTTGGCTCTCCATGCTTGTCCTTTTGGAAACTTTGACCTTGAGTGCTTTCCCAAAGCACATCCTTCATAGACCTCCTTATGTTCATTGATTTTGGGAAGTCCTGTCACCATAGCTTGAGAAGTTAACAATTTCAAGCTAGCGGAATTAAGGTGACCATATCGCAAGTGCCAAAGCACACTTGGATTTGCTATAGCTACATTTGCAAGTTGAGCTCCCCCTGGCTCACCAAATTTGAGAGGGAATAACCGATTCTTGGTCATTGGGACCTGTGTGATGACACGATTACAATTGTTTTTATCAAGAATGAGACATTTTCCTTCATCAAAAACAAGTTTGTAATTATTCTCCATCATTTTCCCAATGCTTAGCAGATTGTGTTGGAGCTTTGGAGTGTAGTAGATGTCATTCACTTTCTTTAGTCCTTCTTTCGTTGGAACTTCCATGGTTCCAATGCCTTCGACTTGCAAAGCTTTATCATCCCCTAACTTGATGTGGGATTTATAAGTGGAATCTAGAGTAGCAAATAGATTTTCTTTGCCACTCATATGGTTTGAACAACCAATATCCAGAATCCATGTGTCATTTAGATTCTATTTTGATTGTCCATATGATAGAAAAATATTAGAGGTATCATCTTCTTCTCCATAATTTCCATATTGACTATTGCTGCCTTGAGAAGATTTTGACCAGCAGTCGCGAGCAAAGTGGCCTGGCTTGCCACAATTAAAACAAGTTATTTTGGACTTGTCACTTCCTCGCCCTTGATTTCCACTTCATCCTGGATTTCCTCCTCTATTTTGGTTTCCACCTCCTGTTTCGATTGCCTCCTATGTTGGAGTTGCCTCCTCTGTATTTGCCTCTACCTCTTCCTCTTCGTTGGCCTCTGCCTTGACCTCTTCCACGTCCTCTTCTAGTATTTTCATTGGATGTGAAGGCTTTATCATCACCTCCATAGCTGGTTGAAGGAGATTCCTATAATCTCTCTTCATGAGACATTAACGATCCGATTAATGCATCGAATGTTAAAGTGGAAAGATTTTTTGACTCTTCTATGATTATGGCAATGTGATTCCATCTTTGTGGAAGTGTTCGCAACACTTTTGTTACAATTATCTCAGGCTTGATTTCCTCGCCAAGTGTAACCATTTTATCAACAACTGCTTTCACTCTGACACAATAATCACCTACTTTTTCATCTTCTTTCATTTTGAGATTTTCAAAATCTCGTTTTAGTGTTTGAAGCCTCACTTGCTTCACTTGATCACTTCCCTGGAATCCATCTTTCAAAGCTTTCCATGCATCTTGTGCAGTTATACAAGCGGCTATTCTAGGGAATATACTTTTCTCCAATGCTTCTTGGAGATGATAAAGAGCAAAAGAGTTGCTCTTTTGTGCTTCTTTCTTTGTTTTCTTATCTGTGGCACTCAATGTAGCCCAATCTGTGGGTTCTATGAAACCCTCTTCTATTATATCCCACAAACCTTTTCCTATGAGTAAGGTCTTCATTTTGATAGACCAATACTTGTAGTCATACCCATTGAACTCTGGAATTGGTAGATTGTTATGTGAGGCCATAGTTACTAAAACACTCTTTTATTTCTTGGTTACAATAAAGCACTCTACTTTTTTCAAAGAAAGAAGAAGGAAGAAAGAAGAAGAAAGAAGAGATTACAAATTTAAGTCAAATCTGACTTGATTCACTCTATCATTGATGGCTTGTTCCTCTTGGTGTGGTGCTGCTATTTCTTGAGTCATGAAATTGTCTGCTACTTCTTCTTCATCGTCACTGATCAATATTATCTCTGGTGATTCTGGTTCTAGGATTTCCATTGAATTACTGTAATGAGTATATTCAGATTCTTGTGGTGCAACTTCTATGGATTCGGATTGCTCAAATTGACTCCCAAAGGAGTTATCTTCAGAGTCTGCCTCGTACCCTGAGTCTGGATGCCTCTGGTGTGCAATTACTGCATTTTGCAACTGACTAAATACAGTATGTAGCCCATAAGCTCTCACTTTTTCATCAAAACTTTTGACATTTTCTCTCACCAAAAGTGCACATAGGGCATGATAACAACCACTTGGTCTTATCATCAATGCCTCTTTACAAATTTTAGTTTGATCTTTTGTCTCTCTTACAAGGAAAAATACTAAGCCTCTTAGGCTTTGTCACAATTTTCCACCTTTGAGTCCTCTTACATAAATTGCCTCTTAGGCAATGTTCTTTTTCTCCTATTTTATTATATCAAAAAAAAATATCTATATTTGTATTTAATAAAAGAAATATAATTGCTTTATAAAATAAAATTTTAAAAAACAATTATTATTTAATTTTATTAAATATAATATAAAGTTATATTTTTTTAATATATAAAATAATAAACTTTTAAGAAAAAGAAAAAACCTTTTAAAAAAAATTCTAACTCCGCAGGAGTCGAACCCGCGACTCCTTTCTTTCAAGCAGAGTTTCCTTGCCAACTCGGCTTCCACCGCCGATGAAACCTAGGCAGAATACACTATTATTTCAAGACATTCGAGGCATATACCATACACAAAAAAATTGCAACTTTCGTAGCCGTCGGGTTTCGAACCTGCGACCTCCTGGGGGTGAGCGGCTTAAGGCTGGCTCCTCGAGCCAGTCGAGCTGCGTGGCCCGACGAGGAGGCGAGGGAGGCTTGCCTCCTTTATCCCATCATGGCTGCGTGATAATTTAAAAAAAAATTACAATATTTATCCCACATCCACTGTGCAGAGGGGATATTGTGCTTTATTAGCACAGAGAAGCACTAAGCTTCTCGATTGCCTTCGGGCAATCAGTGACCGCCCTTTTGCCTTCTAGCCGAGCCAATCACCTCATGCCACATCGCTAGTTGCCCCTTTGTCCGCCTTGTTGTCTGCTCGCCACGTGTCCGCCTTGCTGTCTGCTCGCCACGTGTCCACCTCTGGTTAGCTCCTCGATCCACGTGCTCTCTACGGGCCTCTCTCGACCTCACCTTGCTCTCGCCTCCTCGGGGCCCTCACCTCGTTGTGGGCCCTCTCGACCTCCTCGAGATCCATGCCTCACCTGTGAGCTCGCTCCTGTGGGCCTCCTCGACCTCCTCGAGATTCGTGCCTCACCTGTCGCTCTCCTCGGGCTCCGCGCTTCACTTGTATAGCCTCTGCTCTGATACCAGATATAGCACTAACGAAATTAGGAGCACTTAGGAAATTAGGAGCATAAATATTATTAACCAGATATTGCATTAACATTAAGTTCGAAGGATTACAATGCTTAAATACAAATATTATTAACCAGAACCTAGAAAGCTTAGGAGAAAGAATAGGGAAGAAGAAAAATAGGGAGGAAAGGAAAAATGAGATTAGGAGTCAAACTCCCTGCCGTCCATGTCGTCCAATCCTGCTGACTCAGTTGTCGTCCAAGGAGGTAAAAGGGTAAGGTCCAAAGCTTACAGTGGTAAAACAAATTTTTTACTTTTTTACCCTTTTAACTTCCAACAAAGAGATATTGAGAGGAGAAGCAAGTATCAGTTCTAGAATTTTTGAGATTGCATTTGGCTAGAGTATTCCCACAGAGTTACAGAAAACTTGTGAAGACTAGGACTCAACATTCATTCCACTAGATTGGTATATCAATTAGTGAAGATTCATCATTGTCAAATATAGAATCATCATACTAATACCTTGTTGTAGAAAAAGGAGATTTTAGGAACCTAAGTAAAGCCCTATTGTATCCCTAAACATTCCTAAAGATAAGTCCATTGAAGACCTGTTAGATATTTGATAAGAGACTCCAAAGAAGAGTTCGTAAGAGATAGGATATTGGTGATATCCTTTGCTAATTGAAGACTTCTTCCAAAAGAAGCTTAAGAGACCCATCAAAGGTCTCATTGAAGAACTTCCAATATTGGAAGAGATAGAGAAGTACTATCAAGGTCATGTTCTAGATATCCATGAGAAAATATCTCATTGCAAAAACTTCCATAGTAGAAGGTTGAAGGACGGTCTCATTGGGAAGACTAGAGAAGCTACAAGACTGAAGACCTTGGAGAGGCCTCAAGGAGAAACAAGAAGTATTGGAGAGACTTATTGTAAAGTTTGGAGAAGCCATCAAAGCAGATCTTAGGAGAACTCATTAGATAAATAACTACTAAGGAGAAGCTTCTAATAGTGAAGGAATTGGGACAATTATCACCATCCAACAACAAGCCCAAAGGATAAATACTTGGTAAACAATTTGCAAAAGTTTATAGAAAATACTCATGAAGACCTCAATACTTTTAGATTCTTGATAAGAAAGCCTTGTTTGAAGTTAGAATTCAACAAGGAGGTTTATGGAAGACTCGGATAGAATAAACCTACCAAATCCAAGAAGATTTGGAAATTACCTTTCACAAATAAGAAGGCACATTTTGGATATAGGATTTTTTGGATCTACAATAAAATACTAAAGGGGTTATTGAAGTATATCTCAGATTTTATTTAGAGGAATTTCTACCAAATTTGTGAGATTCAAGGACAAAATTATAGTGGATAGATTATATACTAGAGGGTAGAAATCAAGACAACATTACTAGCTGCAAAACTTTGAAGTTCCAAGCTACATCCTGAAGGAGAAGTTGAAGCCATCTACTATAGTTTCAAGGTAAGAAACTAGAAGGGTTTGTAGCTTCAAGAAACCACCATTACAGATAGAAACTTGGTGAATCAACTAATCGAGATATTCATCATCTTCAAATGTCATCAAAGGTAAGCAACTTAGGTGCAAAGGTTTCATTACTTGAACACTTGTTTGGATTACTACTTAGCTTCATTACGCACCCTATTAGAATTCAAAAGTTGTAAAATAGAAGGTTGCATTTTATTTCTTAAAAGGAAGTGTAGAATATAGTTTATGTTAAGGGTTAGTGCTTGCACATTTAATAGGAGTTAGATACATGACTTTTAATTACAAAAAAGAAGACTTGAAGAACACAAGCTTATACTGAGAGGGGGGGTGAACAATATAAGACCACTTTTTACTTTTCTTTACTCAAACAATATTATGCAATATATCAATGGCAATATAAACAACAATAATCAAATCAATGCACAAATCACCACACACAATAGAGACACCAATTTAACATGGTTCACCCAATGTGGGCTACTCCACGGAGAAAATATTTCACTAAAATTTTCTCAACAAATCTCTTGGGAATCCTTTCCCTATTAAAAATTTTATGGACCTCTGTCCAAAGGAGACTAGTCCTCTAGTCACATTTGTGGATGCCTATCCATAGGAGACACCAATTCCCTAAGCTGATTTATGGAACTCTATCCACAGGAGATCTCCTTCTCCTCTACCTTGGTTGGTGATCCTCTAGAAGACTATTGCCTCCACTGCACTGGCTTGTGGATCTCTCTCTACTGAAGACCCCTATCCTCACTCAGAAGACCTCTATCCTCACTACCCTAGCTAATGGATCTCTTCCCGTACTTTGTCCCCCCCCCTCCCCCCCCTTCTCAAATGTTGAGCAAGGTGCAGCAACAGTATTGTCATTGTTGTCAACACAGTCAGATAGATCTGTTGATGCAGTGGACAGGAAGTTCAAAAGCTATTCAGATGCGGAAGACAGGAGTTCAAAGGTTATTCGGAGTATGTACAGTGATTTTCCAAGAAGACCGAAGTGGCCCATATGCAAAAGATCAAAGAAAAAAGACAAGTAAGAAAAGTGTCGCGATATCGCGACATATACAAGCAAGAAAAACTGTCATGATTTCGTGACATGTTGGAAGAGAGAGAAAAGCAGGAAAAACTGTCGCGATTTTGCGACATGTTGGAAGAGAGAGAAAAAGAGAAAAACTATCACGATTTCATGACATGTTGGAAGAGAAAAAGGCAAGTGGAAAAACTGTCACGATTTCGCTGACATGTTGGAAGAGAAAGAGAAAGTAGGAAAAAGTGTCACGATTTCATGACAAGTTCGAAGAAAGAGAACAAGTAAGAAAAGTGTCACGATTTCGTGACATGTCACATTTTCATGACTAAAATAGGAGAGAGAAAGTAAGTTTGAAAAGTGTCACGATATCGTGACATGTCGCATTTTCATGACAAAAGAAAGAGAGGAAGCGTACGAAAGTAGAACTGTCACGATTTCATGACAAAAGAAAGCAAGACTTCAGAAGCAGAAGTGTCATGATTTCATGACAAAAGCAAAGAAGTAAAGTACGGAAGGAAGTGTCATGATTTCATGACAAAAGCAGAGAAGAAGACTTCGAAGGCAGAAGTGTCATGATTTCATGACAAAAGCAAAGAAGCTAAGTATCGAAAGTAGAAGTGTCATGATTTCATGACAAAAGCTAAGTTGAAGACTACGAGAAAGTGTCGGATTGACAAAAGCAAAGTCGAAGTCTATGGAAGGAAGTGTCATGATATCGTGACAAAAGCAAAGACGAAGTATACGGAGGAAAATGTCATGATATCATGACAAAAGAAAAGACGAAGTCTACGGAGGTAAAAATGTCATGATATCATGACAAAAGAATAGAGAAAGCGTACGAAGGTGAAAGTGTCACGATATCGTGACATGTTGTATTTTCATGGCAACAACAACAAAAGAAGCTACAGAGGCAGAAATGTCATGATTTCATGATAGGTCATAAATGCGCAAGTCAAGAAGGAGAACCCAACTAAAATGAGAAGTATGACAGTGGACCGACATCACTACGACATTTACAGGGATTATAGAGTGATTTCATACTGCTAAAATACGAAGAGTGATCAAAAGTTAGTATGGCGATTACAGGGTCTATCCAGAATGAAATCATCAAGCGATGGATAAACCGAACATCTTCTTGAGTTGAAGCCGACGAAGACCGATGACAACCGACTAAAATTAGGGTTTATAGTTGTTATGAAAGTCGACTAAGATTAGGATTTACAACCGACTAAGATTAGGGTTTTCATCATAAAAAATATTGTTATAAAAGGAGGGTTGTTTGGAGAATTGAGAAGATGGTGGAATGTGTGTGAAATACGGTCATTGTGCATAGAGAGCAAGTCATGTCGAATCATGCTAAGTGTAAAATTCACAAAGAGAGCAGAGTGCGCAAAAGGGAGAAGATGATCATGAAGTTTGACTGTAACGAAGTAGAGTGTGCGAAGTGATTACGCAGAGAGAGCAGAGTGCATAGAGAACGCAAAGGTGAAGAAGACCAATCAGGGTCTTGCAAAAGCAAAGGTATCTTACTATCAAACTTATAGATTCAAATTGAAGTCCAGGTTGCAACTTGGCATCAGGGTTGGTGCTCCTTTTTATTGGTGCTCCTTTCTATTGGTGCAGATAAATAAGGGGTTGGTGCTCCTTACAGTGGGTGCTGGTAAATTGATTGTAAAGTTGGTGCTTTGCAAAGGCTAGATTTGGATGGTAGTCCAAGCAGTCAATTTTTGAGGAGTAGCCACATTGGTGAACCTCATTAAATCTTGTGTTGTGTGATGCTCTTTTGTTATACTTGTTGTATCTAGTAATAAGTTTTAATTGCTATGGTATTAAGAGCTATAAATTTAAGTTTAAAGAGCTACACTGATTCACCCCCCCTCTTAGTGTCATTGTAAGACTAACAATTGGTATCAGAGCTAAGTTCCTATACAAGCTTAACCGGCTAGGGTGATCTTGGAAGTAACACAATGGCAGGTGGTGAAGGCTTCTCATCAAACAAAGCACCATTGTTTGATGGATCTAATTACGTGTTCTGGAGAATCAGGATGCAGACATATCTCTATGCTTTGGGATACGACATCTGGGATTCAGTAGTTAGTGGATACACAATACCCATCACTCCTCCAAAAGAGGCTGACGAAAAGAAACTGTTTGAAAATAACTCAAAAGCAAAGAATGCTATCATGTGCGGATTAGTAGATAGTGAACTAGTAAAGATCATGAGCTGTAAAATGGCAAAAGAAATATGGGACAAACTGAGGAGTATTCATGAAGGAGATGATAAGATCAAGGAGGCCAAGTTACAGACACATCGAGCTCAGTTCGAAGCATTAAAGATGAATGACGATGAAAACATTGAGGCATATATGCTGAGAGTTAATGGAATCATTAATGCGATCGGAGGACTCGACGAGGATATCGAAGACTCTACCATCATGAAAAAGGTATTAAGATCTCTTCCTCAAAGGTTTGATTCTAAAGTCTCAATGATAGAAGAAGCTAAAAATCTAAATTATTTTAGTATAGATGAGATGTATGGTTCTTTGACTGCATATGAGATGAGGATAGGAAGATCTAAACCCACAGACAGAGAAGCGGCTTTTAAAGCCCTTAAAAATAAAAATGCAAAACAAGAGTCCGAGGAAGAAGAGACATCAGATGAAATGGAAGCAAACTTTGTTAGAAAACTAAAAAGGGGAAAAGGAAAATACAGAGGAAAGCTACCGTTTAAATGTTTCAACTATGGAGGCATTGGGCATTTTGTGACTAAATGTCCACTTAATGAGAAGAACAAAAATGATGAAGGATCGCACCAAGAAAGAAGTGACTGGAAGAAGAAAATGAATTTTAGAAAAGGCAACTTCAAGAAGAAAAGTTTCATCTCCAGGAATGCCAGTTCAACAGAAGACAACTCCGGTGAGGATTCTGAAGAGGAAACAGGTGAAGCTCTTTTCATGGCATTTGAAGAAGTAAAATCAGAAAAGGAAGAAGGAGTGAACTCTAAAGTATGTGGTGAAAACCCTGAGGCTGAAGTAGATCTAGAAGGTGAGTTGATCTCTGCACTTGAAGAGTGGAAAATAGAGAGGAAAAAGAATAAGAAAATTTCAAAAAATCTTGAGGATGCAAATGAAATCATAACCAGTCTGAAAGTACAGACAGAAGAATACAAGAAAATATCTAAAGATCTCGAAGTACAAATTACCATGAAAATAGATTATTGCTGCAAACTAGAAGAAGAGAATGTTGGTTTACGGACGCAGATAGAAGAGATGAATCACAAAATTAGTTGCTATCACAAACGCGAAGAAAGTTCTATGAAGCTGGATAAGATTATAAATGACCAAAGGCCTGCAGGCATCAAATTTGGTCTGGGTTTCATCGAAGGAGAATCATCAAATGGATCAAAGGCCAGAAATGTAGAATCCATAAAGAATGAAGATAAGAAACAGGTTGATCAAGGAAAAATGTCTCATGCAAAAGAAAGCAATAATGCCAGGCACGAAAGGAGAATTGACAATGATGGATTCACCAATGTCACACATCAAAGAAGAAGAAGACCTATGGCTCCTACGACAACATGGCAAAGACCATCACCCAGGTTCAATTATCCCTTTTTTGGTTTCTATTTTAAATGCAATGGCTATGGACATAAAATCTCAGACTAGAAATATAATGTAAGACCAAGGAATTTCACCAAGTAGAAATGCTTTTTCTCCTCTGATGAATTATACAAGTAGAATGTTATAACTGTCATAATTTTGGGCACATTGCAAGAAACTCGTAGAAGTACATTTGCATCAAATCAGTTTCAGGGAAGAAAATTTCAACCAAATAGGATGAGACAAAATAGAAAACTTCTCGAAAAACATGCACAAGCTATTGATAAGGGAAAGGCAAAACAAGAGCCCAAAACTACTATCAAAATGGAGTGGAAAGAAAAAGAGTGACTTAAGGAAGAAAAGGAATCCTTAATCGTACAAACAACATTTAAAGCACAGAATAAATATGTACCATGGATACTTGATAGTGGATGCTCCAGTCATATGACAGGTGACAAACAAAAATTTGAGAAGTTACAGAAATATGAAGGTGGTTCAAGTAAAGTTTGGAAATAATGATGGAGCTAAGATAGTTGGCAAAGGTTCAGTTAAAATTAGTGATGAAAAAATTAAGTCAGAAGAAGTCTTGTTTGTGGATGGTTTGAAACATAACTTGTTGAGCGTAAGTCAGATTTGTGATAAAGGTCATGAAGTAGTTTTTAAGAAGTAGGGTTGTGAAGTCAAAAAAACAAACAATGGAAAATTGATAGCAACTGGATCAAGGACATCTGGAAACTTGTACACGCTCTCAGAGACTTCAGAAGGAGCTTGTTTTATTGGACAGGAAGAAGAAAATTGGTTGTGGCACAAGAGACTCGGTCATATCAGTTTTGATAATCTAGTAAAAATCAACTCAAAAAGGGCAGTGAGAGATATTCCCACCATCAAGAAACCTGCAAACAACATTTGTGCTTCATGCCAAAAGGGGAAGCAAACTAGAGTCACATTCAAAACAAAAGAGTACTACACAAGCAAACCTTTGGAACTAATACACACTGATTTATGTGGACCCATGAGAACACAAAGCATAAATGGTGACAAATATTTTATGTTGTGCATTGATGACTATTCCAGAATGACATGGATATTTTTCTTGAAGCATAAATCAGAAGCTTTTGAAATGTTCAAGACTTTCAAAAACCAAGTTGAGAATGAAACAGGAAAGAGGATCAAATGTTTAAGATCAGATAGAGGAGGAGAATTCATTTCAGAGGAGTTTACAGAGTACTGTGAAAAATACGGTATTAGGAGACAGTTTTCAGCAGCAGGACACCTCAGTAGAATGGAGTGGTAGAAAGAAAGAACAGGACAGTGCAGGAAATGGCACGGACTATGTTGGCTGAAAGTAGAGTAGCAGATAGATTTTGGAAAGAAGCAGTCCATACTGTGGTGTATATCCAAAATAGGTACATGCTGAGAACACATGAAAGCAAAACTCCTTATGAGTTGTGGTTCGGTAAAAGGGCAACAACAAAATACCTCAAAGTTTTTGGCAAGCAAGTGCTACATCAAAAGAACTGAAGATAATCTTGGTAAGTTTGAAGATAGAGCGGATGAAGGTATTTTTGTTGGTTATTCGTCAAAAAGCAAAGCTTACAAATGCTACAACAAGAGGCTAAAGAAAATTGTGGACAAGTGTCGATGTTAAATTTGATGAAGGTAGAGAACGAGTAATTAGCTATGAAAAGAACTACCCAATTTATGAAGAGGTTATTGAAGGAGATGAGGAAAACGAAACGAAAAAGATACAAAAAATTGACTCAGATGATTTAAGTTGTGATTCAGAAGTGGAAGAAAATAAGAAATTCAAAACAGGCAGCTGGCAGAAAAATCATCCTAGAGAGCAAATAATTGGAGACCCCAAAGTTGGTGTTCAGACAAGAAGAAGAGTAGTAAGTAACTACTCTCTATTATCCAACATTGAGCCCAAAAATGTTGTTGACGCAAGCAAAGATGAAAGTTGGATGAAGGCAATAAATGAAGAATTAGATCAGATCGAGAAAAATGAAACTTGGGAGTTAGTACCTAGACCTGCAAATAAAAATATAATCGGGACTAAATGGATTTTTTGAAACAAATTGAATGAAGACGGACAGGTAGTCAGAAATAAAGCAAGATTGGTATGTAAGGGTTATGCACAAGTTGAAGGCATTGAATTTGAGGAAACTTTTGCACCAGTAGCTAGACTAGAGGCAATTAGAATGTTTCTGGCTTTAGCAGTCTACAAGAATTTCAAAGTTTATCAAATGGATGTGAAATCAGCATTTTTGAATGGGAAACTTGAAGAAGAGGTTTATATTGAGCAACCAGATGGTTTCCAACTTGGTGATGATCCCAACTTGGTTTGCAAGTTGAAGAAAGCATTATATGGCTTAAAACAGGCACCCCGAGCATGGTATGCAAGGCTAGACAACTATCTCACTCAACAAGGGTTTAAGAAAGGTATGGTGGATAGTAATTTGTATGTCAAAACAGAAAATGGGCATCTTATTGTTCTTGTTGTATACGTAGATGATATCATATTTGGCAGAAGCAAAGATGAGTCGTGTAAAGATTTAGCAAATAAGATGCAGAAAGAATTTGAAATGTCAATGATTGGTGAACTTTCGTATTTCCTCGGGTTGCAAGTTAATCAAAATAAGAAGGGCATATTTATTTCTCAAGTTAAATATGTGAAAGAGATGTTAAAAAGTTCACAATGGAGGATTGTAAGCCAGTTAGCACTCCCATGACGATAGGTTGCAAGTTGAGCAAGGATGACAAATCTCCACCTGTTGATCAAACCATGTACAGATCTATGATTGGGAGCTTACTGTACCTGATGACTACTAGACCAGATATTTTGCAGGCAGTATGCATGGTAGCACGATTTTAGGCTAATCCCAAGGAGACTCATGTGACAACAGTGAAGAGGATTCTTCGGTACCTCAAGGGTACTATGGAGTATGGGTTATGGTATCCGAAAGGTAAAGACTTCACCCTTATTTTGTATTCAGATGCAGATTGGGCAGGAGGTGTCGATGATAGAAAGAGTACCAATGGAGGTGCATTCTATCTTGGAGACAGATTGGTCGCGTGGCACAATAAGAAACAAGAGTCAGTTTCTTTATCGATAGCAGAGGCAGAATATATTGCAGTGACAACATGTTGTACGTAGGTATTGTGGATGAAACAAACCCTGAAAGATCTTGGTATTAGCTTCAGTGAGCCAATATCAGTTAAGTGTGATAACACCAGTGCCATTAACATCTCCAAGAATCCGGTTATGCATTCACGCACAAAACACATTGCTATCAGGTATCACTTTTTGAAGGAGAAAGTTGTGGAAGGTGAGGTTAAGTTGGATTTTGTTCCAACTACAGAGCAAGTAGCAGATATCTTCACAAAACCATTGCCCAAGGAAGTTTTTGAGTACCTTCGCAATAAATTGGGAGTGGTCACACTTCCCAAGAATTGACTAGCTACAGGGATCACATTCTCGGGGGGAGCATTTAAGTATTTGATTATCTTTTTGCTCATGTTCATGATTTTTGCTAAGTGTAATAAATTTTGCCTGAGAATGTTGTGCATGGACTCGTGGGGAGTCTGCAGTAGCCCTTTGGTATTATTGTCAAAGGGGGAGAAGAGTTACAGGAAATTGCACATGTGTTGCCAAAAATTCCAAAGGGGGAGATTGTTGAGCAAGGTGCAACAACAATATTGTCATTGTTGTCAACACAATCAGATAGATCTATTGATGCAATGGACAAGAAGTTCAAAAGCTATTCAGATGTAGAAGACAGGAGTTCAAAGGTTATTCAGAGTATGTACAAGTGATTTTCCAAGAAGACCGAAGTGGCCCATATGCAAAAGATCAAAGAAAAAGACAAGTAAGAAAAGTGTCGCGATATCGCGACATATACAAAGAGCAAGAAAAACTGTCATGATTTCGTGACATGTTGGAAGAGAGAAAAAGCAGGAAAAACTATCACGATTTCATGACATGTTGGAAGAGAGAAAAAGAAGAAAAACTGTCACGATTTCATGACATGTTGGAAGAGAAAAAGGCAAGTGGAAAAACTGTCATGATTTCACGACATGTTGGAAGAGAAAGAGAAAGCAGGAAAAAGTGTCACGATTTCATGACAAGTTCGAAGAAAGAGAACAAGTAAGAAAAGTGTCACGATTTCATGACATGTCACATTTTCACGACTAAAATAGGAGAGAGAAAGTAAGTTTGAAAAGTGTCACGATATCGTGACATGTCGCATTTTCATGACAAAAGAAAGAGAGGAAGCATACGAAAGCAGAACTATCATGATTTCATGACAAAAGTGAAAGCAAGACTTGAAGAAAGTGTCACGATTTCATGACAAAAGCAAAGAAGCTAAGTACGAAAATAGAAGTGTCATGATTTCACGACAAAAGCAGAGAAGAAGACTTAAAGGTGAAGTGTCATGATTTTATGACAAAAGCAAAGAAGCTAAGTACAAGAGGTAAGGAAAAGTGTCACGATTTCACGACAAAAGCTAAGTTGAAGCTACGATAAAGAAGTGTCACGATATCATGACAAAAGCAAAGTCAAAGTCTATGGAAGTAGAAGTGTCGCGATATCGTGACAAAAGCAAAGACGAAGTATACGGAGGCAAAAATGTCATGATATCATGACAAAAGAAAAGACGAAGTCTACGAAGGCAGAAATGTCATGATATCATGACAAAAGAATAGAGAAAGCGTACGAAGGCGAAAGTGTCACGATATCGTGACATGTATTTTCATGGCAACAACAACAAAAGAAGCTACAGAGGTAGAAATGTCACGATTTCATGATAGGTCATAAATGCGCAAGTCAAGAAGGAGAACCCGACTGAAATGAGAAGTATGACAGTGGACCGACATCACTACGACATTTACAGGAGTTATAGAGTGATTTCATACTCTAAAATACGAAGAGTGATCAAAAGTTAGTATGGTGGTTTTAGGGTTTGTCTAGAATGAAATCATCAAGCGATGGATAAACCGAACATCTTCTTGAGTTGAAGCCGATGAAGACCGATGACAACCGACTAAAATTAGGGTTTACAATTGTTATGAAAGTTGACTAAGATTAGGATTTACAATCGACTAAGATTAGGGTTTTCATCATAAAAAATATTGTTATAAAAGGAGGGTTGTTTGGAGAATTGAGAAGATGGTGGAATGTGTGTGAAATACGGTCATTGTGCGTAGAGAGCAAGTCGTGTCGAATCGTGCTAAGTGCAAAATTTACAAAGAGAGCAGAGTGCACAAAAGGGAGAAGATGATCATGAAGTTCGATTATAACAAAGTAGAGTGTGCGAAGTGATTGCGCAGAGAGAGCAGAGTGCGCAGAGAACGCAAAGGTGAAGAAGACCAATCAGGGTCTTGCAAAAGCAAAGGTATCTTACTATCAAACTTATAGATTCAAATTGAAGTCCAAGTTGTAGCTTGGCATCAGGGGTTGGTGCTCCTTTCTATTGGTGCAGATAAATAAGGGGTTGGTGCTCCTTACAGTGGGTGCTGGTAAATTGATTGTAAAGTTGGTGCTTTGCAAAGGCTGGATTTGGATGGTAGTCCAAGCAGTCAATTTTTGAGGAGTAGCCACATTGGTGAACCTCGTTAAATCTTGTGTTGTGTGATGCTCTTTTGTTATACTTGTTGTATCTAGTAATAAGTTTTAATTGTTGCGGTATTAAGAGCTGTAAATTTAAGTTTATAGAGCTACACTGATTCACCCCCCTATCAGTGTCATTGTAAGACTAACATCAAATATACACTAAACATAGTCCTTCGGTCTAGCACAAATCTGCTCAATATCTATCTCAAATATACACTAAACACATTCCTTCGATCTAGCATAAATTTTCTCAATATCTATCTCAAATATGCACTAAACATAGTCCTTCGGTCTAGCACAAATATGCTTTCCCCCCCCCCCCCCCCCCTCCCAACTCTCTATCCTCAAATCTATCCTCAAGCCTTAACATAAAACTTGATCCAATCATAAATCAACTCTGCTAGATCTACCCCAAACCTTAACACAAGGTTTGAACAAATCAATCAATCAACTATGCTCACAAGTATTCTCAAATAATTACCTCAAATCTATCCACAAGTCCTCTCTAGAACTTGATCAAACCGATCTCAAGTCTTCACCAAGACTTACCTCATATCTACATTGTAAACTTCCATAAAAGCTCACACTAATCTATCAACAAGTCTTCACCTAGACTTACCTCAAATCTTCTCAACAAGTCCTCACTAGAACTTGTCCAATCTACTCAAAAAATCTTCACCAAGACTTATCTCAAATATGCTTGTAAGCTTCCACAAAAGCTCACACAAATATGTCCTTAATTCCCCTCTAGGACTTACTCAAATCTGCTCACAAGCTTTCACAAAAGCTTGTTCAAATCAATTGCAAAACTTGCATACAAAACTCAACTCAATCTCTTACAAAAAACCTCTTCAATCCCACAAACAAGTTTCACTCAGAATCTTGTTTAAACCATAGAGGCATATAGATAATTGTTAGAGACTCAATATGTTTCACACTCACAAACACTCAATCACTTCCAAACTCTTTTCAAATCAATTAAGAATAAAGAACAATTTGTTTCACAAATATTGAACTATCACTCCAAAAATTTCAACCAACTATGCTCAATCAACTCCACTCAACCAATCACTCAATGAAACACAACTTGCTTACAAAACCTAAACAAGTGTTTCACTAAAATTTCAACAACTCACACTATGAATCTCAATCCTTGACTCAAGATGATTCCACATTCACATAACAATGATACTCATGATCTTTTCACAAACCCTAATCAAGCACATGAAGGTTTACTCAAATATTTCCAACAATGCTTATCAAACAATCTCACATAACAATGATACTCATGATCTTTCACAAACCCTAGTTCAATATAGTTCTCAATTTCTCACTCAAATGTTCTCACAAACATTCACCAATCATGCACATGAAATTTTACTCAACAATGCTTATCAAACAAACCTTTTCACTCCAACTTAGCATTCACAACATCCAACCAATCAAAATTTCACTCACAAGGATGATATGCCCATACCTTTTGTTTTATGGAGTTTTGACCTCAAAACCTGTCTCAATAACAATCAACCTCTTTGTCAATCTCAATGGTTAGATAACAAAAATATTCATTTAAATATTCCCTCAATAATTCACCATTACAAAATTAATAAGACTCAAATACACCTTATTATCTCCAAACTTATCAAATAAAGATTTCAATCACTCAGTTTCACTATAACCCCTTTCAAAAATTTAATGCATGAGGTAATCCAAAATCCTACTTATGCCTCCCTACTTAAAATTGCATTTTCAAATTAATTGACTTTATAAAATAATGCAATTTACTTTTAACCTTCAATAGAACTATTTATTAATTTTTATTTAAGGTAAAATAAAAATGACCTTACCCTCCTTTTAACTCCTTAGGCACTCACTAAATAAAATACACCACGTGCTCATATCATACCCACAATGCAAAAATTAAATCATGCGCTTCAACTAAATTCCACCAACAATCATATACCATAGACCATATACCATGCACAAAAATTAAATACCTCAATACGCTCCTCAATGGGACTCGATCCCTGGTCAAAGTGCCACCTACGTCTTAGTCGTGACTACCCTGTCGCATGAGCTAAGTGCTCGTGGGAGGCAAAATTGCCTTGAGCGCTTTGTCTCTTCCTCCCCCTTTCCAAAGCCAAAAGGCTTTGTTTATGTGTCACCGTCGAGACTCGAACATAGCACCTCTGCATTCCGAATGCCTTACACACCTCAAACTTACCGCTAGCCCAACCAATTGGTTGGTGTTAAATCTTTCCACCTTGGTCACCTTGTACTCCACGTATTTTGGGTGCAATTAAAAATTTAAAAACCTTTGTCTTTGTTTTCTCACGAATTATTTGCATTCCCTTTCACAAATCACATGAACATAATATTCAAAGACTTAGCATTTTGAAACAAACTATGTGGTATTTATACCATATGCTTTTATCCTCCAACGTCGACGGGGGAATAAAGTTTAATTTAACATTTGCGCCCAACCCAAATTTGGGTTATAATATTTGTATTTTTATAAATTAATTTATAATATAAATATTATAAATTATTTATAAATTACCTTAGGCTTTAATTAAACCTTTAATATTATAATAGAAATATTATAATATTATTTCCATTGGACCTAGGTATTTTTCTCTTTTGCCCTTAGACCTTTTCTAACCACCTTTAATATTATAATAATAAATATTATAATATTATTTCCTTTAGGCCTTTTCTTTAGGGTATTTAACCATCCTTTTGACCAATCATGTGGATCTCTTAAACCAAATATCTTAGGCTTAAAATATAAATATTTTAACCCTTGTTTTGCCAAGTCCTGCATTGTTTCCTGACACTAACTCTTGAAATCAATGACAACACAACTAACTCAAAATTTCCAACAATCTCCCCCTTCATTGATGGCAACCCCTTTTTTTGAAACCATTCCTTTTACTTTTTCCAATACTGCTCCCCCTAAGAAACTACTCCCCTTGACTGAATGCTCTCCCCCTAACTAAAATCTCTCCCCCTTTGACATCAATGGCAAAGGGCCACCTTTGGGGCTTGGGGATAAGAATGAGACTCTTAGCTTAGCCCCTCCCCCACCTCCTCACATGAGGTGGTTAATTTTGGGGTGGGATTATCTCTACTCCCAGCATACACTGCTCTTTACCTTTGTCCACATTCTTCCTCAACTGATCCTTCTGATTCCTTTGAATATTCTTGTTCCTATGTCTTTGGAAATTTTGCTCTACACCACTTTATTTTATGCCCAACATTATTGCACTTATAACACTTAATTTTTTTATTAATTGAAAGTGAAAATATATTGTATTTCCTCCTGGTGAAGCCATATCCATTCCTATCATGAACCCTGCAGTTAACTGCCTTATGACCAAATTGATTACAAGAGTAGCAATACCCTTGAAAGAGATGCATGTTTATGAATTTTCCATATTCTTGTCTTCCATGTGTCTTGCACTGTGTATTCTTGTGCCCAAACCTATGATATGAGAAGCAACATCCATTAAATAACCTTGCCTTGACCCCATTGGTCTCTTAGTCTCTTCTATCCTGTGTTGTTTCTTGTTCCATATGTTCCTCATTTGTGCATTGTTCCTTCTCTTATTGAACTTTCTATTGTCCAACTCATCCTAAGAAGTCTCACTTTCTCTTACACTCTCCTCTTCTAAAGCTTCTTCTTCTTTGGATCTTGAGATTGACTCCTCTCCTTATTCTCTTTGTTCCTGTTCAAAGCCAAGTCTTGTCTTGTTTTATGAATATCTTTGTACCTTGATAATCTTATCCAATTTCTTTGAGCTTCTCCCAAACCTGTGTAACTTATCTCTAGACTCTTTTACTTCCTTCATTAATGAAGCTACTTCATGCTCTAATTTTTCACATTCTAAAACCTTAGCTTCTAACTTCTCTTTAAATCTCCTTGTCTTAGCTATTGAGTTGGTTAGATACTCTATAAGCTTTCCTTTCTCTTCATCACATTCTTGAAATTGAAGCTTGAGATTTGAGTTTTTATTTCTTACCTTCATTAATGCATCAAGAGTATAAATAAGATCACCCTCAAGATCAACTTCTACTTCCTCTATTTTTTTTTATTCTTCCTCTACTCTTTTGTCTTTAAAAACATCTTCATTTTTTTATGATTCTTTTCTACTAGAAGCACTTCCTTCTTCTTCTATTGACATAAGAATATTTTATTCTTCTAGACCTCCAAGAGCATATTCATATTCATCATCATTAAAACCGAATCTATTCCTTGTAAAAAAATATTCATGATGACCAAAGTTACCACACCTAAAACACTTGAGAATCATTGATGCCATTTTTCAAACATTAACCTTTTCTTCTACCAGAAATAGAATTTCTTCTTCTTCATTATCTTGGGACATTTCATCACTATCACTTGAACTCTTAATTACCTTATCTACATAAAAATTTTTCTTATGCCTTTGGAAAAACTTCTTTCCTTGTTTACTTTGTCCATCCCTGCTTTTCTTTTGGTACCTGTATTTTCATGTTTCCCTATTCTTATGATTTCGTTTCTCATCTTCACTACTATTTCTATCTTCTAGACAACCAGTTGCATTGACCATATTTACCACAATTAAAGCATCTAAATGATTTTGTGCCTTTATACTTTCTTGATTCCTTGTTCCTTATTCCATAATTTGCCTCCTCATCACTGGATAATTCATTGCTTGAATCTGATTTCTTACCATTTGTATTCTTTGTAACTTTGAAGGTTGCTTCTTTCTGGGGAATAGGTTCCTCTTTTGTTCTCATATCAAAAGCTATGATAATTCCATGTAATTCATCCCTTGTCAAAAGTTCAATATTTTTTTACTCTTCTATAGCTAAAATATTTGTACCATACCTTTTTGGAAGAGACCTTAAAATCTTATCACAAACATTTGTTTCTTCAACTTTAAGCCCAAGTCCTTACATGGAGTTAACAACCTTATCCACATGAAGTAGATATGCATCAATGTTTTCCTCATCCATCATATTTAGGTCTTCAAATGTTCTCTTGTAATTTTACAATTTTACCCTTTTGACCTTTTTATCTCCCTCATATATGCCTTTCAACTTATCCTAAATTTCCTTTGTTTATGTGCAATGCATAACCTTTATAAACTCTGTTTCACGCAAACATTTTAATTTTCCATTCATTACCTTTGAATTATTTAGATGTAGGATCTTACCATCTTTATTTTTAGGTGGAATAGCTGGTGGTATGTATCCATTCTCAATTGCTTCTCATATTTCATTTCCAAGTGCCATTAGGTAAATCTTCATTCTCATACTCCAAAGTGCATAATTATTCTCATTGAAAAATGGTACCAAATTTCCTAATGATCCATTCTGAGAATCTATCTGTGTTCTTGTGAAATTTTCCTTGAAGTTGTTAAAATCTTCTGAAGGAACCCACTCTTATACCAATTGAATAACACAAGATTATACTGAGAGGGGGAGTGAACAGTATAATACCATTTTTTACTTTTCGTTTCCAAACAATATTATGTAATATATCAATGGTAATATCAAAAATTGTAATCAAATCAATGTAAAAATCACCACACACAATAAAGACACCAATTTAATGTGGTTCACCCAATGTGGGCTACTCCATGGAGAAATATTCCACTAAAATTTTCTCAACAAATATCTTAGGAATCCTTTCCCTATTACAATGTTTATATACCTCTGTCCAAATGAGACACCAATACCCTAATTAATTTCATGGATGTCTATCCATAGGAGACACTAATTCCCTAAGAGAATTAATGGAAATCTATCCACAGGAGAACTCCTTCTCCTCTACTCTGGCTAGTGATCCTCTAGAAGACTAATGCCTCCACTGCATACACTTGTGGATCTCTCTCCATTGAAGACTCTTGTTCTCACTCATAAGACCTTTGTCCTTTGTTGGACATTTTGAGTCCCTAAGCTAAAATGTTGTCATTGATGTCAAATGGATTTATGATGGTATGCACTATGTTTTATGAAAATGCAAGGAAGGGTTTTTATCAAAACCAAGGCAAGAAAAATAAAAGGTTTTATTTAAAACCATGGATGGCAGATTTGAAATGGGTTTTTCTTAAAACCCAATTTAGGTTTTCGTTTCATCGTAAAAGGTGACCTAGTAATGGAGAAATTTAATTTTAAAGGTTTAGTTTAAATTTTAATTTATTTAAAATTTAAATTTTAATTTTAAAATTAAATAAAAAAAATTTGCCATGTCCACCGACGTCATGAGGGCAGTTTTAAAAGCACCAATGTTTCCAATCCAAGGGAAAGGCATATAAATATGCCACCAAGTTTTTAAATCGATTATCCTTGATCGTTGATAATCTTGCATGGTATATGTGAAGGAAAGATCTTGTATTTTTTTTATGTGACGCAGTGAATGGTTAAAAGTAGACAACAACCTCTTCCCAAATTACATTGTGCAGTGTGTCCTAGTGGAAGCTTGGATTGTGCAAAGGTGTTGATAGCATGAAGGTCATGAGTTTGATTCCCACGAGTATCATTTTAGCATTGTATTGGTTGAAGCGATGTTGGTTGTTTAAAACCTCATGGGCAAAAAGAAGAAGCATAAGGAGCACAAGGTGGAATAGCTTTCACGTGGGAAGCTTAGCCCACTTGGTGGGTAGAGGGAGTGCAAAGGTGTACTCACTGTAGGTCTTGGGTTCGAGTCACTCGAAACCCGTTTTCGCATGGTTTGTTGTTGTTGCATTCTTCGAAGCCGAAAAATATTTCATTTTCTAAGGTATGCCCATTGCTGCAATTTTCAGAGAATGAATAATTAATGTTTTAAGTTTTCAAAGCTAAGGTTTCAAGCACCATTATTGAGGGTACACTATGATGATGTGATTTATGAGTTGTGGTTTATATTTTGCACTATTTGATGTGGGAATTTTTGCATTAAGGAGTTTAGTTATTTGTGCATTAGTGCAAAGTGATTTTTAGGAGAAATAAGGGAATGGTAAATGGTTGTGGTGATATTCATGCTATGCTTAATTAATTGAGGAAATAATTATTTTTAATTATTTTCTAGTGGTGGATGTGATTTTTGACTAGGATAAATAAGGTGTAAAAGGTTATGATATTTGTTTTGTAATTTCTCCTAACCCTCATGAATTTTGGCAAGAGAATATTATGATTGTGGAATATTTCCAAACAAGCTTATTCATATTCATAAAAGGTATGGGCACATTCTCCTATTGATTGATTTGGGTGGTTGATTTATGAAAATATCATTAGAGTGAAAAGGGTTTGTTATGGTTTCCTTTTCAAAAGTTATTGGTTTAATGCTTCAAGGTTTTCTGGTTTGAGAGTTGTTATTAAACCTTGTTTTATAAGCATTTTTGTTGAAACCATTAGTTGTGTGAAAAACCTATGTTAGGGTTTGAGAAGAACATGAGTATCATTGTTATGTGAATAATGTTTTATAAGCATTGTTGTTGAAGCCCATTGGTTGTGCAAAGAACTTGAACTTGAGTTAGAGAAGAACATGAGTATCATTGTTATGTGATATTTGTGGTTGAACATTATTGGAAAAATTTTGATTTGGTTGATCCATGCTTGGACTAGGGTTTGTGAGAAAGGGTTTTTTATTAAGGTGATTGGTTGAGTTGAGTTGATTGAGCCTAGTCAAGTGGATGCATGTGGTTGTTCAAGTTCCATAAAACAAACTATTCTATATTCTAAATTGAGTTGAGATTGGATTTGAGTATAGAACATATTGAGTCTCTAACAATTCTCTTTATGCTTCTATGAGATTGATTTGAGTTGATATTGGATTTGAGTATAGAACATATTGAGTCTCTAACAATTATCTTTATGCTTCTATGATATTGATTTACGTTGAGATATTGATTGAGCATTAAGTATAGAACATATTGAGTCTCTAACAATTCTCTTTATGATTATATGAGATTGAACAAGTTCTGTGTGAGCTTGTTAACCATATTTGAGATATATCTTTGAGAACGCTTTTGAACTGATTTTGAGTAAGCTTTTGTGGAAGCTTGATATGCAGATTTGAGCAAGTCCTAGAGATGACTTATTGAGCATATTTGAGAAAGTTCTAGAGAGGACTTATTGAGCATATTTGAGCAAGTCCTAGAGAGGACTTATTGAGTAGATTTGGATAGGTTTTGTGTGGACCTATACAGCAAATTTAGACAATTTCTGAGTGAGGTTGTTGAGAAAATTTGAGAAGTTTTTGAGTGAACCTATTGAGACAAAGCTTTGAAGGTGACATAGTATAGAGGACAGAGTCTCAGTGGATAGAGATCTAGCATCCAGGACAATTGAAGAGGGATCTAAGTGAGGAGTCTTCAAGTGGAGAGAGATCCACCAATCAGTGCAGTAGAGATATAGAGTCTTTTAGAAGATCACTAGCTAGAGCAGAAGGGGAAAGAGTTCTCCTATGGAAGATATCCATCAACTTGAGATTAGGGGATCAACATATTATTTGGATAGAGGTCCATAAATATTGTAATTAGTAAGTATTCCCAAATATATTGTTTGAGAAAATTTTAGTAAAATATTTTCTATTGTGTATGTGTTTTATGCATTACTTTGATTATTGATATTGATACTACTATCTATGCACTGCATCATATTGAATTGAAAGAAAAAGTAAAAAGTGGTCTTATATTGTTCACCCCCCTCTCAAGATAAGCTTGTGTTCTTCAATTGGTGCCAGAGCCAGTTCCTTTAGAAGAGTTTGATAGCTTGAAGGAAAAGCAGTCTAAGAACATAATGGATCAAAAGTATCAAAGAGATGGACCCTTCAGTAATACAGTACCAGTATTTTATGGAAGTGACTTCTTATATTGGTGTATGTTGATGAGATTTTACCTGATGGTACTTGGAAATTAAGTTTGGGATGCAATGGAACTTGGATATGATTCAACAGTTGATCCTCCTACATATAAGTAAGGTAAGATTCTAATTCATTCAAATTCAAGAGCTATGAATGTAATTATAAAAGGTTTGCGTAGAGCAAAATCTATGGAGGTTATGGAATGTAAAATAGCAAAATAAATGTGGGAACTTCTGCATGAAATATATGAATGAGATAAAGGAGTTAGAATGGCTAATATAAGAATTCTCAAACTAGAATTTGAGAACCTAAGAATGAGGGATGATGAAAAAATTCATGGCTATCTCAACAAGGTTGATGAAATTGTACATGATATGAAAGGTCTTGGAATGAGGGTTGATGAATCTAATGCTTGTGATAAGATCTTTAGGACTCTTCCAAAAAGGTATAGTGAAAAGTTTTCTACTATAGAAACCTCAATTGATAGTTATTCTTTGATAAGGAATTTTTTTCTTGGCATGCCTACTACTTTTGAGATAAGAACAATGAAGAACACAAGCTTATACTGAGAGGGGGGTGAATAGTATAAGACCATTTTTTACTTTTTCTTCCAAATCAATATTATGTTGTGTAAATATAGCAATATCAATAGCAGTAATCAAAGCAATGCACAAAAACCATACACAATAGAGACACCACAATTTACATGGTTCATCCAATGTGGGCTCCTCCATGGAGAAAATATTTTACTAAAAATTTCTCAATTAATCTCTTTGGGAATCACTTCCAATTACAATTTTTATGTATCTCTACCAAAGGAGATGCTAATCCCCTAATCTCAAGTTCGTGGATATCTTCCATAGGAGAACTGTTTCCCCTTCTACTCTAGCTATGTGATCTTCTAGAATATTTTGTATCTCTTCTGCACTAACTGGTGGACCTATATCCATTTGAAGACTCATCACTTAGATCTGTCTTCAACTATGCTGGCTACTGGATCTCTATCCATTGAGACTCTGTCCTCTATACTCTGTCACCTCCAAAGCTCTGTCAATAGGCTCATTAAGAACCTACTCAATAGGCTCACATAGAACCTTCTTAACAAGCTCACACAGAACTTGTCAAATTTGCACTAGCAAGCTCACCAAGAACTTGCCCAAATATGCTCTAGCAAGCTCACCAAGAACTTGCCCAAATCTGCTCTATAAAGCTCACCAATAACTTTCCCAAATCTGCTCTAGCAAGCTCACCAAGAACTTGCCCAAATCTTCTCTAGCAAGCTCACCAAGAACTTGTCCAAATCTGCTCTAGCAAGCTCACCAAGAACTTGCCCAAAATTATCCACAAATTTGTCCCAACACTGTCCTCAAATCTGTCCCAACACTATCCTCAAATCTGTCCCAAAGGCCTTCTCAAAGGCTCAATCAATCATGCTCAAGTAGTACTCAAAATGAACTCAAAAATGAATGGAAATATCAACTCAAATCAACTCATAGAAGCATAAATAGAACTGTTAGAGACTCAATATGTTCTAATCTCAATCTCAACTCAACTCAAATCAAATCAAATTATAGAAGCATAAAGAGAATTGTTAGAGACTCAATATGTTCTAATATCACTCTCAACTCAAATGAACCTCAACTCAATTTAAATCAACCTCGACTCAACTCAAGTCTTGTAGAACCATAAAGAGAATTGTTAGAGACTCAATATGTTCTAACCTTAATCTCAACTCAACATAGAATGATGGAATAGTTTATTTTATAGAACTTGAAAAATCACTTCGCACATCACTTGAATAGGCTCAATCAACTCAACTCAACCAAACATCACAAGGGAAAACTCTTTCTCACACAACCCTAGTCCAAGTATGTATCAACCAACTCAAATATTTCCAACAATTCTCAACCACAAATCTCACATAACAATGATACTCATGTTCTTTTCTAACTCAAGTTCTTTCACAACTAATGGGCTTCAACAACTATGCTTATAACACAAGGTTTAGACACAACTCTCAATTCAGAAAACCTTGAAGCATTCAACCAACCACTTTCGAAAAGGAAACCACAATCAATCATTTTCTCTCCAATGATATTTCAGAAATCAACCACCATAAACAATCAATAGGAGAATGTGCCCATACCTTTTATGAAGATGAAAAAACCTCTTTGTAAATCTGCCACAATCACAAAATTATTTTGCCAATATTCACAAGGGTTAGTAGATCACAAATAATCAACATTAATCCACTTTTAAATAATCATCACCAAGGGTACTAGGTCTGAGGTGTAGACCAAGTGGTTCATCCAAAACCCATAAGGGGGGTGGAGGTCCAAGGTTCAAATCTCGGGCCTTGCCGAACTGAACGCTTGTCCCTTTCCTGGTGCTTTCAGTGGCATAAAAGGTTTAAAATGATTATGGCATGGTGGTTATAGGGGTGGATTGTGCGAAGATCTGTGTGGCAGATTCTGGGGCAGACAGCACAGAATACTGTGGTAGCCATAAAAATCTAGATAGCCTACCCAGATTCGTGGTGGCTATCAATTCCACCATGTAAATACAAATAATAATAATAATAATAATCACCAAGGTCTTTAATTGCACAACTTCCTTATCTCTCCTAAAACCACTTGTACCATAAAATAAAATAAATCAAAACATTGCATAACCTTTTCACTACCAAAACCACTTATACCATAAAATAAAATAAATCACAATATTGGATACCTTGTCATCTCATGAAATAATTAATCCTCTTGAAAAAGAACAATGCAAACTTCACTTTTGGAACCCCTTTGCAAAATCAGAAATATCTCTTTACACACACCTTATTTCTCATTCTAAATAAGTTAGTCAAATAGCCCTCGAAATAATCTTTCTGACGATATATAATATGCCCCCATTCCTAAATAAATTGAAACCTTTACATACATACATACATATATATATATATATATATATATATATATATATATATATATATATATATATATATATATATATATATATATATATATATATATATATATATATATATATATATATATATATATATATATATATATATATATATATATTCCAACCTCCTTTAATTGCACATAGGTCGGCCCTCCATTAATTTAAACTTAAACTTTAAACTTTAATATCTTCATCATCGGATGTCCTTTTTCGATGGAAAAAAATTCCACCTTGGATTTTAATAAAATCTCTTTCCACATAAGCCCACCATGGTTTTAAATAAAACCTTTTATTTTTCCTGTCTTGGTTTTCATAAAAAACCCTGTATATATCCATGTTGTCCAAAATATCATAGATGATTATCTATGAAGTGCTTTTATGACCAAAACTCAATGTGACATCAATGATCCATGTGACATCAATGACAACATAAAATAACTCAAATTTCCAAAAAACAAAAGATCCTATTCCTCCGAAAGAAGCTACTTTAAAAGTAAACAAAAAGAAAAAGTAAAAGAAGATAGAATCAAGCAGTGAGTCATCCAGTGATGAAGAAGCAAATTATGGTAGAAAATATAGAGGTTCCAGAAGACCCATAGATCTAAGATCTATCAAATGTTTCAATTATGGATGATATGGACACTATGCAATTGAATGCAAAGATCCAAATAACAACAATGATGAAGAAAAATAGGATCACAGATACAAGGAATCAGAAAGACACAGGTACCGAAAGAGAAGCAAGGATGGACAAAGTAGACAAGGACAAAAGTTCTTCTAGAGACAAAAGAGAAGTTACTATGTGGAAAATGCAAGTACTCAATTGATAGTGATGCTAGTTTTTTAGACAATGATAGAGATGAAGTCTTATTTATGGTTAAAGAGAAATATCTAGTTAAGAAAATGACTTTGGTTATTCTCAAGTGTTTTAGATGTGGTAAATTTGGACATCTTGAATATGATTGAACTAGGGATGGTTATAGTTTCAGTGATGATGATTTTGAATATGCACTTGAAAGAACAGATGAGAATCTTCTAATGGCATTGGAATATAAATAAAGTGATCCTATAGAAGATAAGTCAAAAGGAAGTAATGATAAGGACAAAGGCAAACAAATAGAATATTATTCAGTAGAGAATGGCTATGATACCAAGGGAGAACTTATCTATGCCCTTGACATAGTAAAGAAGGTTAGAAAGCAACACTCCAAGCTTGAAAGTCAGTTTCAAGAATATGATGAAGAAAGGTTATTGCTCATCGAGGATTTAGAGAAGTCAAAGGCTAATGCAAGAAAGTTCAAGGATAAGTTAGAAGCAAATATTTTGGATTGTGAGAAGTTAGCACAAGAATTGGCTACTCTAAAATAAGACTTAAAGGACTCTAATATCAAGATGAAGAGTTTCACAAATAGCTTTGAGAACTTGGATAAGTTCATCTGAGGAAAATAGTGAACATCATGTTCAACAGGTCTTGGCTTTAGAAAGGTTCAAAAGCTCACATAAATCTATCCTTAAGACCCCTCTAGCACTTACTCAAATCTGCTCATAAAATTTCATAAAAGTTTGTTCAAATCAATTGCAAAACTTGCATACAAAACTCAACTCAATCTCTCACAGAAAACCTCTTTAATCCCACAAATTTTTTTCACACAATCTTGTTTAAACCATATAAGCATATAGAGAATTGTTAGAGACTCAATATATTTCACACTCATAAGCACTCAATCACTTCTAAACTCTTTTCAAATTAATTAAGAATAAAGAACAATTTGTTTCACAAATATTGAACTATCACTCCAAAAATTTCAACCAACTATGCTCAATCAACTCCACTCAACCAATCACTCAATGAAATACAATTTGCTTACAAACCCTAAACAAGTGTTTCACTACAATTTCAAAAAATCACACTATGAATCTCAATCCTTGACTCAAGATTATTCCACATTCACATAACAAGTATACTCATGATATTTTCACAAACCCTAATCAAGCACATGAAGGTTTACTCAAATATTTCCAACAATGCTTATCAAACAATATCACATAACAATGGTACTCATGATCTTTCACAAGCCCTAGTTCAAGATAGTTCTCAATTTCTCACTCAAATGTTCTCACAAACATTCACCAATCATGCACATGAAATTTTACTCAACAATTCTTATCAAACAAACCTTTTCACTCCAAGTTAGAATTTGCAACATCCAACCAATCAAAATTTCACTCATAAGGATGATATGCCCATACCTTTTGTTTGATGGAGTTTTGACCTCAAAACCTATCTCAATCACAATCAACCTCTTTGCCAATCTCAATGTCTAGATAGCAAAAATCTTCACTCAAATATTACCTCAATATTAATTCACCATTAAAAAATTAATAAGACCCAAATACACCTTATTATCTCCAAACTTATCAAATAAATATTTCAATCACTCAGTTTCACTATAACCCCTTTCAAAAATTTAATGCATGAGGTAATCCAAAATCCTACTTATGTCTCCCTACTTAAAATTGTATTTTCAAAATAATTGACTTTATAAAATAATTCAATTTACTTTTAACCTTCAATAACACTATTTATCACTTTTTGTTTAAGGTAAAAAATAATTTACCTTACCTTCCTTTTAACTCCTTAGGCACTCACTAAATAAACTACACCACTTGCTCATATCATACCCACAATTCAAAAATTAAATCATGCGCTTCAACTACGTGCCACCAAAAATCATAGACCATAGACCATAGACCATATACCATGAAAAAAAAATTAAATACCTCAATACGCTCCTCGATGGAACTCGATCTATGGTCAAATTTCCACCTGAGCCTTAGCCGCGACTACCATGTCGCATGAGCTAAGTGCTCACGTGGAAGACAAAAGCAGCTTGAGCGCTTTGTCTCTTCCTCCCCTGCACCAAAGCCAAAAGGCTTTGTTCCTACATCGTCGTTGACACTCAAACGTAGCACCTCTACGTTCCCAATGCCTTACACAGCTCAAAACTCCCGCTAGCTCAAAAAAATATTTGGTGTTAAATCTTTTTGCCTTGATCACCTTGTACTCCACATATTTCGGGTGCAATTAAAAATTAAAAAAAAACTTTGTCTTTGTTTTCTCATGCATTATTTGCATTCCGTTTCACATATTGCATGAACATAATATTTGGAGACCTAGCATTTTGAAACAAATGATGTGGTATTTATACCATATGCTTTTATCCTCCAACATCAACGGGGGGAATAAAATTTAATTTAACCTTTGCGCCCAACCCAACTTTGGGTTATAATATTATTATTTTAATAAATTAATTTATAATATAAATATGATAAATTATTTATAAATTGCCTTAGGCTTTAATTAAACCTTTAATATATATATATATATATATTAAAAATGGTGGAATCAGTAGCTGCCACAAATTCAGAAAGGTTGTACAGCTTTTATGGCCGCCACAATATTTTGCATTTTTTGCCCCAAAAGCTGCCACAACACCAGGAAAGGGACAAGTGTTCAGTCCGACGAGGCCCAAGATTTAAACCTTGGACCTTTGCCCCCCTTATGGGGTTTGGATGAACCAATTGGTCTACACCTCGGACATAAACCTTTAATATTATAATAGAAATATTATAATATTATTTCCATTGGGCCTAGGTATTTTTCTCTTTCGCCCTTAGACCTTTTTTGGCCGCCTTTAATATTATAATAATAAATATTATAATATTATTTCCTTTAGGCCTTTGATTTAGGGTATTTAAATGTCCTTTTGACCAATCATGTGGAGCTCTTAAACCAAATATCTTGGGCTTAAAATATAAATATTTTAACCCTTCGTTTTCCAAAAACTGCATTGTTTCCTAACACTGACTCTTGACATCAATGACAACACAACTAACTCAAAATTTCCAACAAGACTACATTAATTTGCAAATATTATAGAGCAATATTTAAGTATTAGTATTAATGCATATTACAAGTTACTTCTAAGGATTAATAAGGATATTAAAATTTCATTATATTAGTTTCTCTTAAATCTTATTATGAGTGCACTAAATATTCTATTGAAGGTGTAATATTAGTGCAAATATGAATCTCTCTACAATATTGGTTATATGATTATTATCTTGGATTCATTGTTACTAAACTATCCAAATGAAAGAGTTAGATACTAATGAAGGCAACAATACATTGCTCTCAAAATAATAGATCAAGTAGTAGCCATATCCAAGAAGCCAAAGGAAATATTCAAAGTCCTCAAGCTATATAGTGATAATCCTTAATATCAAAGGAGGAAATAACATCTAAAAGAGACAAGAAATACACTAAAATTTGGTGCAAAATAAATTCTCTTATTAATATTATATTGGAGCACCATATACCTTTGAAAAGAGGACATATCATTAAGTGTCTCAAGATACTAAACACAACAAGTGTTCTACATCTATTGCTTGGGAATCAACAAAAGCAAAAAGGAGCCAATATAGGGTTCACAAGCTTTGGGTTTTAGGTGTCTAGAAACACCATTCAAATCATCCAATCAACTCCCTCAAATGATTTCAATCTACAGTTAAATTAGAGGTATTACAACCATTACAACCCTATTACAAAGTAAGATAGAATAACAGCTTGGAAATATGTGTTGAGCAAGGTGTTGCAAGAAGTTTGTCATTGTTGTCAACACAGCAATTAGATCTAATGATGCAGTGGACAGATAGTTCAGGGGTCATTCAGATGCAGAAGATAGAAGTTCAAAGGACAGTCAGATTATGTAAAGTGCAAATCCTGGAAAACAAAAGTGACCCAGTTTCAAAAATTCAAAGAAAAAGACATTAGAAAACTGTCGCGATATCGCGACATGTTTTCTATCATGATTTCGCGATAGGTAAGAGGAGAGAGAAAGCATAGCTGAAAATGTCATGATTTCGTGACAAAAATAAGGAGAGAGAAAGTACAGCCAAAAATGTCGCAATTTCATGACAAAAATGAGGAGAGAGAAAGTGCAGCCGAAAATGTCGCGATTTCGTGACAAAAATGAGGAGAGAGAAGGTGCAACTGAAAACGTCGTGATTTCATGACAAAAATGAGGAGAGAGAAAGCACAGCCGAAAATGTCACGATTTCACGACAAAAATGAGGAGAGAGAAAGCATAGCCGAAAATGTCGCGATTTCGCGACAAAAATGAGGAGAGAGAAGGCACAGTCGAAAATGTCACGATTTCATGACAAAATGAGGAGAGAGAAGGCGCAAGGCAAACTATCGCGATTTCACGACATGTTGGAGGCCAAGAAGCTAAGTCAAGAAATTTTAGCGATTTCGCTACATGTTGAATTTTCGCTGGCCAAAGCAAGGAGAAAGTGTTAAGTGAAATGTTGTAGCAATTTCGCTACAAGTCGAAACTGCAAGACACAAAGGTGTAGTGATTTCGCTACAAGTCAAAAATGCAGAACTCAAAAGTGTAGCGATTTCGCTACGAATCAAAAGTGCACAAAGCAAAGGTGTAGCGATTTCGCTACGTGTCAAATTTGCACAAAACAAAGGTGTAGCGATTTTGCTACAAGTTGAAAAAGCACAACATGAAGGTGTAGCAATTTCTCTACAAGTCCAAAAGTGCACAACGCAAAGGTGTAGCGATTTCGCTACCAGTAAAAAGCGCAGAACTCAAAGATGTAGCAAGTCGAAAGCACAAGGCACAAAGTTGTAGCGATTTCGCTACTGCATGAAGCAAGAAATGTACGGATGCCGAAAACATCACGATTTCACGACAAAGCTAAGGATGACATCAGCGAAAGCTAAAAGTTTCACGATTTCATGACAGGGTGCAAGAAAAGCCGCTGGAAGCCGAAAGCGTCGCGATTTCATGACAAGAATGAGGATGACGTCAGCAAAAGTTTGAAGTGTCACGATTTCGTGACAAGAACGGTGGCAAAGCTATCAAAGGCCAAAATGGTCGTGATTTCGCGATAGCAAGGACATGAAGGCGTACGGCTACAAAAAGCATCGCGATATCATGACATGTTTTTGTTTCACGGCAACAGTTACAAAAATGCGATACAGGTGGCAGTAGCGGTTGAGGCTGACAAAGTTGAATCAAGGCCGACAATTTTTAGGGTTTTGAAGCTGACATTTTCTAGGGTTTTATAGCAGACGCTCTTAGGGTTTGCAATCGATAATATCTAGGTTTTAGCAGCCAAAAAATTCTAGGGTTTTGTAGCCGACATTCTTAGGGTTTGCAGCCGATGTCCTAGGGTTACAGCCGACTATGATTTAAGAATTGATCTTGAATTTTCTTCTATAAAATGAGGGCTATTTTGAGGTTGAGTAGTGGTGAGATGTGCGAAAGAAGTTCGCGTCGAGCATAGAGCGAGTCGTTTCGATTCAAACTATGTGCGAAGTGATAGTTCGTTGGAGTCAAAGTAAAGAAGGCGTATCGAATCTTCGCGAGTGATGTGTGTAGGATGCAAAGGTTGAAGACACACTAATCTAAGTGTGAAGCGTTAGCACGCAGAGAGCTACAGAAGGTGTGATTTACGACTGCTGTGTGTAGAAAGTGAATCGTGTAGCAGACTGGTTGTGCAAAGCTTTTGCGTAGCAGAAGTAGAGTGCTTGTAAACTGTAGACTGGGTAATAAGGTGAAAGTATTATTGCTATAAGTTTTTATTATTTCATGTAATGTCCAAGTTGCAGCTTGGCATAAGAAGTTGGTGCTTCTTCCAGTAGTAGCTGGTGTCTTGGGGGTTGGTGCTCTTTTCTGTTGGTGCAGAAAAATTGAAGGGTTGATGCTCTTTCCAGTTGGTCTTTGGTAAAAAGTTGTAAAGTTGTTGCTTTGCATAGGCTAGATTTGGATGGTAGTCCAAGCAGCCATTTTTGAGGAGTAGCCACATTGGTGAACCTCATTAAATTGATGTGTTATGTTTGATGCTTTCTTACTATTGTTGATATATCTTTTATAAGTTTTAAACTGCTGCTGGTTTTAGAACTACATATTTGAAATTTGAAAGGTCACACTGATTCACCCCCCCTCTCAGTGTCACTGCGATTACAACAATTGGTATCAGAGCCAAGTTTTTGAACATGCTCAATCAGCTAGGGTGATCTTGGAAGTGATGCAATGGCAAGTGGTGAAGGCTTCTCCTCAAACAAAGCACCATTGTTTGATGGAACTAACTATACTTTCTTGAAGGTAAGGATGTAGACTTATCTCTGTGCATTGGGATTTGACATCTGGGGTGCAGTAGTCAATGGTTTCAAAGCCCCCACCACTACTCCAATAGACACCTCCGGTAATAAGGCATTTGAAAATGATTCGAAAGCGAAAAATGCCATCATGTGTGGATTAGTGGACAGTGAGCTAGTCAAAATCATAAACTGTGAATCTACAAAATATGTATGGGACAAACTTGAGAACATTCATGAAGGAGACGACAGGATCAAGGAGGCCAAGCTTCTACGAAGGTATTTCTACCTTTGCTCAATAAAATTACACAATTAAATGCAATGCAGAAATCGAAAGATGGAAATCGAAGCAATTACGAAATACAAAAATTTAGCGAACGAAAGGAATAAAACAATGGCCACTTAAGGTGGGCACACCCTTGCGTAGAGGTAGATGAAAATGTAAAAGATATAAGATGATGAATCCAATAAACTATTGGATCAGTATATATATTAATTAATAAACTTTTGGAAGCGTCGGCTGTCTATGTTTGGACTGCAACATGACTCCCCTCCTCGGAAAGCTTTGTCCTCAAAGTTGGAAATGACTGGAATATACTTTCAGGTTCCCATGTGGCATCCTCCTCTGATAAATCTTGCCATTTAATGAGAAATTCGTGAATCTGACGTGATCTCAGTTTTCGGATTCTATGTTGTAGTATATCTTGTGGTTGGAGATGTATGCGCCCTTCCTCATCAAGCACTGGTAATTCTGATTGACTTTGTACTTTCTGACCAATTACTTTTTTGAGACATGAAACATGAAATACCGGGTGTATTCGTGAAGATGTAGGTAGCTCTAATTGATAGGCTACTTCTCCAATGCGGCGCACAATTTTGTAAGGACCATAGAATCGTGGGGCCAACTTACGCGTCGGACTTTATCTTTAATGAGGATTGTTTGTAAGGTTGCAACTTTAGGAACACCCAATCTCCTATATTAAAAGTTCTCTCTGATCGGTGCAAGTCTTGTTGTTGTTTCATACGATTCTGTGCTTGGACTAAATTCTCTTTGAGGATGGTGAGCGTAGACTACCTTTGTTGGAACCAATCATCCACTTTGGCTACTTTGGATGATCCCCGTACGTAATCTGCTACTTTTGGAGGTTTGGTGCCATACAATGCTTCAAATGGAGACATCTTAATTGAGTAATGGTAAGAAGTGTTGTACCACCATTCTACCAATGCTAACCAATGGCTCCATTGGTATTTTTTATCTTGAGCAAAACATCTTAAGTACGTACCCAAACATTTGTTAACTACTTTCGTTTGACCATCCGTCTCGTGGATGGTAGGTCAAGACATGTTCAATTTGGTTCCACTAAGTCGAAATAATTCCCGCCAAAAGTTACTAGTGAAGATGGGATCTCTATCACTTACAATATTTTTTGGCATACCATGTAATTTGAAAATTGAATCCATAAATACCTTTGCCACCTTGCTTGCGGAAAATGGATGTTGTAAAGCCTGAAAGTGAGCGTATTTGGATAACCGGTCTACGACAACGAAGATTACTCGTCCCGCCTTCGACTTTGGAAGACCCTCAATAAAATCCATGGATATATGTTCCCACCGTCGATCAGGGATGGGTAATGGTTGTAACAATCCTGGGGATTTGATTGTTTCTCCTTTATTGCGCTGGCAAACTTCACATTCTGCTACCCATTGTTTGACTTCTGCTTTTAATCCCTTCCAGCAAAATGATTGTTTGACTCGTAAATATGTCTTCAAAAATCTTGAATGTCCTGTTGATGGAGAGGCGTGTGATTCGTCGAGGATCTTTGATTTGAGTTCTGAATTGTGTGGAATATAAATGCGGTTTTTCTTTCGGAGGATTTCATCTTCATAAGAGAACAAAGGGTATTTAGAAGATCCTATAGATAATTCTTGAATTATCTGAACAGTTTCGCTATTGGACAACCATTCATCTTGTAATTGATTCACCCATTGGGAGCAAGGACCTGAAATAGCGTTAATGATTACTTCATCTTCATATTTCCTGGACAGTGCATCGACAACTATGTTTTCCTTCCCTTTCTTGTATTCGATAACAAAATCATAGCCCAACAGTTTGGTTAACCACTTATTTTGTTCCGGATATGAAAACCTTTGCTCAAGAAAATGTTTGAGACTACTATGATCTATTTTTATAATGAAGCGACTACTGATTAGGTAGTGTCTCCATTTTTCTACCACGTGCAGGATAGCCAACATTTCTTTTTCGTATGTTGATCTTCCCAAAATTTTTCCTGACAGCTGTTTACTTTCAAATGCCAATGGATGACCTTCTTGCATGAGTATAGCCCCAATTCCTGTTCCTGATGCATCACATTCGATAATGAATGGTTTGTGAAAATTGGGAGTTGCTAATACTGGAGTTGTGCACATGGCCTTCTTAAGAGATTCAAAAGCTAGAGTAGCCTCTTCTGACCAACGAAAGGCATCCTTTTTTGTAAGTGCTGTGAGAGGTGCTGCAATCTTACCATAATTTTGTACAAACTTGCGATAGTAGCCCGTGAGACCCAAAAAACCACGAAGTTTCTTGATGGTTTTAGGTAAAGGCCATTCTTGAATTGCCTTAATCTTATTGGGATCCACTTTGACGCCCTCATGTGAAACTATATGACCAAGATACTCGACTTCTTGAACACCAAATGAACATTTGGAACGTTTAACAAATAATTTTTCTTTGTGTAGAATGTGAAGGGCTTTATCCACATGATGTAAATGGTCCGTCCATGTTTTGCTGTATATGAGAATATCATCAAAAAAAACTAACACAAACTTACGGAGGAGTGGGCGAAACACTTGGTTCATGAGACTTTGGAATGTGGATGGTGCATTAGTGAGACCAAAAGGCATGACCAAAAATTCGTAATGACCTTCATGAGTACGAAAGGCCATTTTGGGAATATCTTCTTCTCTAACACGGATTTGGTGAAAGCCAGAGCGAAGGTCTAATTTTGTAAAAAAATTTGCCCCATGCAACTCATCTAATAGGTCATCTATGACAGGGATAGGAAATTTGTCCTTGATAGTGAGTTTATTGAGAGAACGAAAGTCAGGACACATACGCCAAGAGTTATCTTTTCGTCTAGCTAGGACTACAGGTGAGGAATAAGGACTAGTGCTGTGACGAATGACTCCATGATCCAACAAATCCTGAACGATCTGTTCAATTTTTGTCTTTTGTGGTTGAGGATAGCGATAAGGATGACTGTTAGGTGGGACACTCCCTGGTATCAAATGGATGGCATGATCATGAGATCGTTTAGGTGGTAATCCTTGAGGTTCTTGGAAAACCTCTTCGTAATGTGTTATAAGATCTTGTAACTCAGGTGCAATAATATCCGAAGTTGCTGAAGATTGTTTTTCCAAACAATTAATTTGAGCTATAAAACCATATCCACCCTTTTTTAACATCTTCTCCATACTATGAGAGCTCACCATTTGTGATGGAGGAGTAGTAATGCCTTGTAAGTGAATGACTCGTCCATTTTCCTTCCATTCCACAAATAATTTTTTGAAGTTGAAACTAACTGTGTCTAATGTTTCCAACCATTCAACACCCAAAATGACATCAGAGTTCCCTAAATTCATGACAAAAAGGGATCCTAACCAGGTATAAGTTCCCATCTTTATGGAAACTTGAGATGTGCGACCAACACATTGTGCGTTCACCCCGTTGGCCACTAGAACCTGGAATTTGTCTTTGTTGGAAGAGTTAATGAATAAATTCAAAGCTTTTGTTGTTTTGATGTCGATAAAATTGTGGGTGCTACCGGAATCAATTAGCACATTCACCTTTTTCTGGTGGAGAAATCCTGGTACCTTGATGGTATGGTGGGCGGTTAAACCCATGAGAGCATGCACTGAAATTGCCATTGTATCCTCTTCTTTTTTGTCTATAGTACACGGTAGGTCTTCTGGCATAGGTTCTTCTGATTGGTAAGGTTCATCTTCTTCTCCTTCACAATGATCACCTTCAATATGAAAGTTTTGTTTTTGGGCACAAGCTTGTTCCCTGGGGTGATGAGTGCGACATTTATAGCAAAAATATCTTGATGGTTGATCATTTCTATGAAAGGAATTGTTGCGATATGAGGGACGACTATATGTTTCCCGCTGTGCAGACAACTGATGTCTCTTCTCGGCCAACTTGGCTATTCTTATACAACTATTTAACAAGGTTGGATCGTGCATGTCTACCTCCACTCGAATACTTTCTTTCAAACCATTGCGAAAGGCACCTACCACTGTGTCGGGACTAAGGTCTGAAGTGTATGGTAGTAAACTGGTAAACTTCGAAACGAATTCACTAACTGACCCTTTTTGTTTAAGAGATAACAATCTTACTATGTAGGATGATGTAGCCCCGTTGTCAAATCTTTCTAAAAAAGAGGTAGTGAATTTTCTCCAAGTAATAATAGCTTCATTCTCTCGTTTAAACCATACAAACCATTGGTAGGCCTCAGTGCCTAATTTTGATGCAGCGAAAGGAACTCTATCAATTTCCTTAATTTGATATAAGTCAAGGATGCCTTCCATTTTGGCTAACCAACCACGAGGATCATGACCTTCAAAAGTGGGCATATCAATTCGTGGAAAATTAATATTAGGGCCTCTTGGTTGGTGATAACCCATGTCCCTTTCTTGATTTTGGTTATACCATTGTCTTTGATAGGGATCCTTGTAATTATCCGAATCACCCAGTTTTTGTTCCCAATCATCATTAGGATTGATAGTTTCTTCATTCCGTTGGGCATGGGAGTGATTTTGGGAATTAGTATTGGGATTAGGTTGTTTTTGTGTTTTCACAAGGTCTTTTAGGAGGGTACCCATTTCGTGTATACCCTCGAGTATGCATCGAAGAGACTCCCTATCAGAAATGGCTGAGTTACTTGAGTTTCCTTGCGTGATGTTTTCATGAGTTGGGGAGGGATTATTAGCCATAGGATCTACTAGTGGATGGTGTGGATTATAACTACCAATTTTAAAAGGAGAAAGAGAATTTTTAGTACCTGGGCTGCGGTTAGCTCTTCTTATGTTGGTATTGGTCGTTTTCGAGCTTGATAATCGACCGTCCGGCCCTTTGATCCAACTTTTACTCATGCACTGCTCGAAAAGTGTTTGCTGAGTAGTTCTTGATCTTCAAAATTTTTGCAAAATTGAGCTATGGCAACAGGAACAAAATTTGTTGTCCGCCTTACTGCCACTCCAACTGTGGCACGGAACAGGATGTGGTGGGCTCCGTGAGAACAACTTCAGATGCAACGGACACGACGCGACTAGAGAAGGACAATGAGACACGTGACAACCTGACATGATAAAGACGGAATGGAACTCGACACGTGAGCAGAGACAGAACGAAGCGGAGACGCGACAGAACGGACTAGAGACGCGACACGCGATAGAACGGACTAGAGACGCGACACAGACAGAACGGAATTTGACACGTAAGCAGAGAAAAAATGAAGCGGAGATGCGACGAAATGGACTGGAGATGCGACACACTAGCCAACACGCGGAACAAGACAGAACAAACTGGAGACCCGACGCGACAGAACGGACTGGAGACCCGACACGCAAGCAAACACGCGAAACAAGACAGCACGACTACGATGCGGAGGAGCTCCAACGTGTGACCACAGTCACACTTAAGAAGGTGCGATGAAGATGTTTTAAAGCCTTAAACTCCCTTAGCACGCGAGATGTGGGATAAACATTTGAACCCAACACTGTGAAAATTAATTTATCTGACGTCAGCACGAATTTAACCTTAGTCTCGTCGCTTAATTAAAGTTTTTCATGAATTTGATTGGACGACGCGCGTATGCCTATTTCGGAAGTTCTGTAAGCGGGGATGACTGTGCTGGACGTGGTTTGAGATCGAAATTGGGCACGATTTGAGATCGAAAAGGATCGCAGACGCAGCTGGAAATTTAATGGGGAAAGGACGGATGTTTGGCCGATCTCACGCGAGTTTGTCGTTCGCTGATCTGGACACAGTTCTTCCATGAAAATGTCACTTACTTTGGCACCCGGATATGTGAGAAACAAACAGCAATGGAAGTCCCGAGGCTTCGGAAGCTGGATTCTGATACCACTTGCGAAGGTATTTCTACCTTTGCTCAATAAAATTACACAATTAAATGCAATGCAGAAATCGAAAGATGGAAATCGAAGCAATTACGAAATACATAAATTTAGCGAACGAAAGGAATAAAACAATGGCCACTTAAGGTGGGCACACCCTTGCGCAGAGGCAGATAAAAATGTAAAAGATATAAGATGATGAATCCAATAAACTATTGGATCAGTATATATATTAATTAATAAAATTTTGGAAGCGTCAGCTGTCTATGTTTGGACTGCAACAGCTTCAAACACACCGAGCTCAATTCGAATCCTTACATATGAACAATGATGAGAACATAGAGGCTTTCATGCAAAGAGTTAACGAAATCACAAATTCAATGAGAGGTCTCAACAAAGATATGGATGATGCTACAATTGTGAAAAATGTATTAAGATCTCTACCTCCTAGGTTTGATTCGAAAGTTTTAGCCATAGAAGAAGCTAAAGATCTAAATCGCTTTAGTATGGATGAGATGCATGGATCTTTGACTGCATTTGAAATGAGGATAGGAAGGTCTAATCCCATAGATAGAGAAGCAACTTTCAAAGCCCTAAAATGCAAAAGCACAAAACAAGAGTCTGAAGAAGAGGATGCTTCAGATGAAATGGAAGCAAAATTTGTTAGAAAGCTAAGAAAAGGAAAAGAAAAATACAAAGGAAAGCTACCTTTTAAATGTTTCAATTGTGGAGGCATTGGACACTTTGCTACCAAATGTACTCTCAATGACAAGAACAAAGGTGAAGAAACTTAGCATCAAGAAAGAGGTGAATGGAGGAAGAAAACAAACTTCAGAAAAGGTAATTTCAAAAAGAAAATCTTTATCTCCCGAAATGCAGAATCCTCAGAGGACAGTTCTAGTGAAGACTCTGAAGAAGAAACAGGTGAGGCTATCTTTATGGCATTTGAAGTAGAAGAATCAGAAGAGGCAGAAAACACAGAAAAGAGAGAAGGAACGAACTCTGAAGTATCTATTGAAAAATGTGAGGCTGAAGTTGATTTAGAAGGTGAGCTGGTTTCTGCTCTTATGGAATGGAAATCTGAGAAAAGAAAGAATAAAAAACTGATAAGGAAGCTTGAGGATGCAAATGACATTATAGCCAGTCTAAAAACACTAACAGAAGAGTACAAGAAAATTTTCAAATATCTTGAAGTACAGCTAACCATGAAGATAGATTACTATTACAAATTGGAAGAAGAAAATGTTGGTCTTCGAATACAGATACAAGAGATGGATCGAAAAATTAGCTGTCATTTAAAACGTGAAGAAATTTCGATGAAGCTGGAAAAAATCCTAAGCGATCAAAGACCCACAGGTATCAAATTTTGTCTGGGTTTTACTGAAGGAGAATCATCAAATGGACCAAAGGCAAGCAATGTTGAATGTGAAAAGAGTAAAGACAAGAAAGCAGTTGTTGAAAGAAAAACAAATCGGGAAAAAGAAAGCGAGTAATGCCGATCCTGAAATAGGAGTCGACAATGATGGCTTTACCAAGTTCACACATCAAAAGAAAAGAAGATCTAAGGCTCCTACAACAACTTGGCCAAGACCATATTTCAGGTTCAATCATTATTTCTATGGTTTCGATTTTAAATGTAATGGTTATGGGCATAAAATTGTTGATTGCAAGTATAATATAGGTCCAAGAAGTTTCACTAGTAGAAATGCTTTTGCTCCTCTAATGAGTTATGTAGTAGAATGCTTTAACTGTCACAACTTTGGGCATATTGCTAGAAATTTTCATAGAACTTCTGTTTCAAATCAATCTCAGAAAAGAAGAATTCAACCATATAGGGAAAAACAAAATAGAATTCCTTCTGAAGGATATGTGCAAGATTCTGAAAAGGGGAAATCCAAGCTAGAACCCAATACCACAGTTAAAACAGAATGGAAATAGAAAGAACAGCTCAGGGAAGAAAAGGAGTCTTTAATAGTGCAAACAGCTTTCAAAGCCCAGAATAAATGTGTACCATGGATCCTTGATAGTGGGTGCTCAAGTCATATGACAGGTGATAAACAGGAATTTGAAAAACTACAAAAATATGAGGGTGGCTTTGTGAAGTTTGGAAATAATGATGGAGCCAAAATTATAGGAAAAGGGTATGTCAAAATTAATGAAGGGAAAATCAAGTCAGAAGAATTTTTATTTGTGGATGGTTTGAAACATAATCTGTTAAGTGTTAGTCAAATCTGTGATAAAGGTCATGAAGTAGTCTTCAAGAAGCAGGGTTGTGAAGTCAAAAAAATAAACAGTGGGAAATTGATAGCAACTGGTTCAAGGATGTCTGGTAATATGTACACACTCTCAGAAACTTCAAAAGGTACATGTTTTATTGGACAAGAAGAAGAGAACTGGCTATGGCACAAGAGGATTGGACACATAAGTTTTGATAATTTGGTGAAAATCAGCTCTAAACAAGCAATGAGAGATATTCCAACCATCAAGAAACCTTCAAACAATGTTTGTGCTTCATGTCAGAAGGGAAAGCAAACCAGAGTCTCATTCAAAACAAAAGAATACCACACTAGCAGGCCTTTGGAACTTATTCATACTGACTTATGTGGACCCATGAGAACTCAAAGCATAAACGGCGACAAATCCTTCATGCTGTGTATCGATGATTATTCCAGAATGACATGGATATTTTTCTTAAAAGATAAAACAGAAGCTTTTGAAATGTTCATATCCTTCAAACAGTTAGTTGAGAATGAAACAGGAAAAAGGTTCAAATGCTTACGATCAGACAGAGGAGGAGAATTCATTTCGAATGAATTTATAGAATACTATGAAAAACATGGTATCAGGAGACAATATTCAGCAGCTAGAACTCCATAGCAGAATGGCGTAGTAGAAAGAAAGAATAGAACCATACAGAAATGGCACGCACCATCGTCGGCAGAAAATAAAATAGCAAATAGATTCCGGAAAGAAGCGATTCACACTACAGTATACATCCAAAACAGATATATGTTAAGAACTCATGAATGCAAAACACCTTATGAGTTGTGGTTTGGTAGAAAAGCAACAGCAAAACATCTCAAAATATTTGGCTATAAGTGCTACATCAGAAAAATAGATGACAACCTTGGGAAGTTTGAAGATAGAGCAGATGAAGGTGTTTTTGTTGGTTATTCATCAAAAAGCAAAGCTTACAAATGCCACAACAAGAGACTCAAGAAAATTATGGACAGTGTAGACGTTAAATTCGATTAAGTTGGGAAACGATTAGCTAACTTTGAGGAAAACTACCCAATCTATGAAGAATTCATTGAAGGAGATGAGGTGAATGAAACAAAAAATAAATCTACGCTTAATTCAGATGAATTAGTCGATGACTCAGAGGTGCAAGAAAACAAGAAATTCAAAACAGGCAGCTGGCAGAAAAATCATCCAAGAGACCAAATAATTGGAGATCCCACAACTGGCATTCATACAAGAAGGAAAGTAATAAGTAATTACTCTCTTCTATCTAGCATTGAGCCCAAAAACATAGATGAAGCAAGCAAATATGATAGCTAGATGAAGGCAATAAATGAAGAGTTAGATCAGATTGAAAAGAATAGAACTTGGGAATTAGTACCTAGACCTGCAAACAAGAATGTAATCGACACCAAATGGATATTTTGAAACAAATTAAATGAAGACGAACAGGTCATTAGGAACAAAGCAAGACTGGTTTGTAAAGGATATGCACAGGTCGAAGGCATTGATTTTGAAGAGACTTTTGCTCCAGTGGCCAGATTAGAAGCAATTAGAATGTTTCTAGCCTTAGCAGTTCACAAAAACTTCAGAGTGTATCAGATGGATGTAAAATCTACCTTTTTAAATGGGAAACTCGAAGAAGAGGTCTATATTGAATAACCGGATGGATTTCAAATTAGTGAGGATCCTAACCTTGTCTGCAAATTAAAGAAAGCACTGTATGGATTAAAGCAAGCACCACGGGCATGGTATGCTAGGCTAGATAACTATCTCTCTCAATAGGGATTCAAGAAAGGTTTAGTAGACAGTAATCTGTATGTAAAAACAAAAGGTGGGCATCTCATTGTTTTAGTTGTCTATGTAGATGATATCATATTTGGTAGCAACAAAGATGAATCTTGTAAAGACTTAGCAAATAAGATGCAGAATGAATTTGAAATGTCCATCATTGGTGAAATTTCTTACTTTCTTGGGCTACAAGTTAATCAAAATGAGAAAGGCATATTCATTTCCCAAATCAAATATGTGAAAGAAATGCTAAAAAGGTTCACTATGGAGGATCAGTAAGCCGACCAAGCACTCCCATGACAACAAGCTACAAATTGAGTAAAGAAGATAAATCTCCACCTGTAGACCAAACCATGTACGGATCTATGATTGGAAGTCTATTATATTTAATGACCACTAGACCTCGATATTCTACGAGCGAGTTTGCATGGTAGCTAGATTTCAGGCTAGTCCCAAAGAGACTCATGTGACAGCAGTAAAAAGGATTTTTCAGTATCTCAAGGGCACCATGGAGTATGGGTTGTGGTATCCAAAAGGCAAAGACTTCACTCTTATATCATATTCAAATGCATATTGGGCTGGATGTGTTGATGACAGAAAGAGTACCAGTGGTGGTGCATTCTATTTGGGGGACAGATTGGTTGCATGGCACGATGAAGAAGCAAGAGTCGGTTTCTTTATCTACAAGTGAGGCGAGAATATATTGCAAGCAGCAACATGTTGTACACAAGTCTTATGGATGAAAAAAACTTTGAAAGATCTAGGTATTAATTTTAGTGAACCAATATCAGTTAAGTGTGATAACACCAGTGCAATTAACATCTCTAAGAATCCAGTAATGCACTCACGGACAAAACACATTGCTATAAGGTATCATTTCTTGAAGGAGAAAGTTGCAGAAGGAGAAGTTAAATTGGATTTTGTCCCAACCACAAAACAAGTAGTAGATATCTTTACAAAACCATTGCCCAAGGAAGTGTTTGAGTACCTTCGAACCAAATTAGGAGTATTCACACTTCCTAAGAAGTGACTAGCTACAGAGATCACTTTCTCAGGGGGATCATTTGAGTATTTGACTATTCTTGTGCTCATGATCATAATTTGTGCCAGATGCAACAAATTGTGCCTAATAATTGTGAGGATGGACTCAGGGGGAGTTCACGGTAGCCCTTTGGTATTATTGACAAATGGGGAGAAGAGTTACAGGAATGTACACAAGTGTTGCCAACAATTCCAAAGGGGGAGATTGTTGAGCAAGGTGTTGCAAGAAGTTTGTCATTGTTGTCAACATAGGCAATTAGATCTAATGATGCAGTGGACAGACAGTTCAGGGGTCATTCAGATGCATAAGACAGAAGTTCAAAGGACAGTCAGATTATGTAAAGTGCAAATCCTGGAAAACAAGTGACCTAGTTTCAAAAATTCGAAGAAAAAGACAAGTTAGAAAACTGTCGTGATATCGCGACATGTTTTATGTCGTGATTTCGCGACAGGTCAAAGGAGAGAGAAAGCACAACCGAAAATGTCGCAATTTCATGACAAAAATGAGGAGAGAGAAAGCACAGCCAAAAATGTCACGATTTCGTGACAAAAATGAGGAGAGAGAAAGCACAGCTGAAAATGTCGTGATTTCACGACAAAAATGAGGAGAGAGAAGGCATAGCTGAAAACGTCATGATTTTGCGACAAAAATGAGGAGAGAGAAAGCGCAACCAAAAATATCATGATTTCGCAACAAAAATGAGGAGAGAGAAAGCACAGCCAAAAATGTCACGATTTCACGACAAAAATGAGGAGAGAGAAGGCACAGTCGAAAATGTCATGATTTCATGACAAAATGAGGAGAGAGAAGGCGCAAAGCAAACTATCACGATTTCGCGACATGTTGGAGGCCAAGAAGCTAAGTTGAGAAATTGTAGCGATTTTGCTACATGTTGAATTTTCGCTAGCCAAAGCAGGGAGAAAGTGTTAAGTGAAATGTTGTAGCGATTTCGCTACAAGTCGAAACTGCAAGACACAAAGGTGTAGCGATTTTGCTACAAGTCAAAAATGCAGAACTCAAAAGTGTAGCAATTTCGCTACGAATCAAAAGTGCACAAAGAAAAGGTGTAGTGATTTCGCTACGTGTCAAATTTGCATAAAACAAAGGTGTAGCGATTTCGCTACAAGTTGAAAAAGCACAACACGAAGGTGTAGCGATTTCGCTACAAGTCCAAAAGTGCACAACACGAAGGTGTAGCGATTTCGCTACCAATCAAAAGCGCAGAACTCAAAGATGTAGCAAGTCGAAAGCACAAGGCATAAAGTTGTAGCGATTTCGCTACTGCATGAAGCAAGAAATGTACGGATGTCGAAAACATCATGATTTCATGACAAATCTAAGGATGACATCAGCGAAAGCTAAAAGTGTCATGATTTCATGACAGGGTGCAAGAAAAGCCGCTAGAAGTCGAAAGCGTCGCGATTTCGTGACAAGAATGAGGATGACGTCAGCAAAAGTTTGAAGTGTCACGATTTCGTGACAAGAACGGTGGCAAAGCTATCAAAGGCCAAAATGGTCACGATTTCGTGACAACAAGGACATGAAGGAGTATGGCTACAAAAAGCATCACGATATCACGACATGTTTTTGTTTCGCAGCAACAGTTATAGAAAGGTGACAGAGGTGGTAGTAGCGGTTAAGGCTAACAAAGTTGAATCGAGGTCGATGATTTTTAGGGTTTTGAAGCTGACATTTTCTAGGGTTTTATAGCGGACGTTCTTAGGGTTTGCAGCCGACAATCTCTAGGTTTTAGCAGCCAAAAAATTCTAGGGTTTTGCAGCTGACATTCTTAGGGTTTGCAGCCGACGTCCTAGGGTTACATCCGACTATGATTTAAGAATTGATCTTGAATTTTCTTCTATAAAATGAGGGCTATTTTGAGGTTGAGTAGTGGTGAGAAGTGCGAAAGAAGTTCGCGTCGAGCAGAGAGCGAGTCGTTTTGATTCAAACTATGTGCGAAGTGATAGTTCGTTGGAGTCGAAGTAAAGAAGGCGTATCGAATCTTCACGAGTGATGTGCGCAGGATGCAGAGGTTGAAGATGCACTGATCTAAGTGTGAAGCGTTAGTGCGTAGAGAGCTGCAGAAGGTGTGATTTACGACTGTTGTGTGCAGAAAGCAAATCGTGTAGCAGACTGGTTGTGCAAAGCTTTTGCGCAGCAGAAGCAGAGTGCTTGTAAACTACAGATCGGGTAATAAGATGAAAGCATTGTTGCTGTAAGTTTTTATTATTTCATGTAATGTCCAAGTTGTAGCTTGGCATAATAAGTTGGGGATTCTTCCAGTAGTAGCTGGTGTCTTGGGGGTTGGTGCAAAAAAATTGAAGGGTTGATGCTCTTTCCAGTTGGTGCTGGTAAAAAGTTGTAAAGTTGTTGCTTTGCATAGGTTGGATTTGGATGGTAGTCCAAGCAGCCATTTTTGAGGAGTAGCCACATTGGTGAACCTCGTTAAATTATTGTGTTATGTGTGATGCTTTCTTACTGTTGTTGATATATCTTTTATAAGTTTTAAACTACTGCTGGTTTTAGAGCTGCATATTTGAAATTTGAAAGGTCACACTGATTCACCCCCCCTCTCAGTGTCACTGTGATTACAACAATATGTGCATAATACAAGTGAAGAATATGAAGAATTAGCTCATTCAAGAGCCTAAAAGTTAGCAAAAAATAGAGCCATCAAAGTATCTAATAGATACAATCAAGAGATGCCACTTCACCACCTTGAAGCTACGTTGGAGCCAATGTTGGAATGAAATCATTGTTGAAGTTGCAAGCTAGCATTCACTGGTAGAGTGTTGGAAAAATAAATGAACAAATTGCATTCACTAGAGGAAATATAAGGCTATAAGAATAATATTGAATGGACTTACATGCAAGTGCAACTTAGCACAAAGAAGAGAAGTATTACAATCTTCTCATGAAGGATCCTAGAAAAAAGGACCATGCTCATCTTGGAGCGTTGAACAATCAATTTATGTCCATCAAGAGTAAAACCCACCTTGGAGAATTAAAAGAGGTTAGTAGGTGAGTAACATTCATCCTTGAATGTTAGAGGCATCAAAAAATCATTAAGACCTAGAGCATTGGAGGAAATCATTACTAGATCCTTGAGCATTGATTACAAACTCACCACCATGTGTTTAAAGCACCAAGAAGGGTATAACACCTCAAGCAATCCATGTTGAAGGAGATATCTATTAATACATTTGCATTAAATATGTCTTACACATTTGTAGCATGAATAGTGAAGGAAGAACATAGAGGAAGCACGAATATCTATTTGAAGAGCACACAAAGAAGGTTAAGCACGAATATCTATTTGAAGAGCACACAAAGAAGGTTTATTATAGTAAGATCAAAGCAACGATGGAGTATCATGAATAGAGAGTTTGAGAGCATTGAATGCTCATCCTTATCCATCCAAGAGAGATGTTGAAGCCTAAAATAACTCAATCCACATAGAACAAGAGAAAAATTGAAGTCTCAAGCCACATAGAGCACATAAAGGAAGAGCATGTTGAAGTCACAATATACTCAAGCCAAACAGAGATATGTCAATGACATTGAGTTATATAAAGCCACATTGTAAATACATTGAGCTATAGTGCTAAGGTAAAGATATTATTACTTGCTTTAATTAAGGTAATATTGGAGTTATAAGGTAATATATTCAACCTTACTATTGCATTGGAATAACCAATATTAACCAAGCATTAGTAATTTATCAAGCAAGATCATTTCAAGATATTATTTAAGGATATTTACAAATAACTAAGTAGGAGATATAATGTTTCTAACTTTAGTAAAATGAAATATTAATTTGAAAATACAATTATTTTCTAATATTCCAAACAATAGGTAACTATAAGGCTTACTACTTCAAACCATAGATAATTGGAATTTAGAAAAGTAATCTATTGAATAGAAAAACAAATATATTGCTTGCATATAGAGTTGGAATCAATTGATAACAATTATCTCATACTCATACTAAGGATACAAATCCAACCATTAAAGCCTACTTCATTAGGAGAGATAAGGTAAAATTGAAGGTTGATTATTATTCTCAAAACATTACAAAATCAACCAAAAGGTGAACTAAGTATTGCTAAGATTTATATTAAAGTCTATAGCATATCCTAAATTACTTTGGAGACATAAGGAAGCCTAAAAAACCTAAATCTAACAAGGGTTTTATCAAATTAGTTCACATCTCTTAAACTAAGGAGTCTTAAGGTAGACTACTCAGAGTATTCTATTCTTACGTCTTTATAGAACTAAAGGAGACTACTTCAAAATATTCAAATATGTATGAAATACTAAGAAATGCTTTTAATATTAAAGAACTATTCCATAAATTAGAATTCTACTCTCAAAAACTAATAGATATCTATCTACTAGCGATAAGGAGATATTATCATCATTACTTAAAGAAACAAGAGAGGACATCTTTGCAGCATTAATTGGATATCTTCATGAAGTTCTCTTTACAACATGGTGGAATACATAAAAAATAGTTATTTTCCATTAGAGGAATTTTTTATGATTTACCTATCATTATTTTTTTTTTTACTTGCTCAACACATGAAACAAACTAGCAATACAAATCAATATTATTTTGATGATAGACTAACTGACCATGAAACAAAAACTCCACTAGTGTCAGTATAGAATCGTAGGAGAAGGAGGAGGAAGAAAAAAATGTATACTAAGAGATAACATAGCAAAGAAGATATAAGTAGAGAAGAAACTAAAAATATAGAACTAGATAGACATATTCAGACTCAATCACTGGAGGAGTCTTCAATTAAAGCATTCTAAATATTATGTGAAGATAGAAACTACTTGTTTGGACATATTCTTGTAAGCAGATAAGAAGAATACAATTTCCACTATTCAAGAGAAGAAGATACATATTGAATACTAAAGTCTTCAATACCCAAATAATGTAATACGAGGGGTTGTTAGAGTATATTACATTATTTAGGTACATGTCTATAAGCTAAAAATGAGCAATACCAAATAAATCAATCTTATCAAAAGTGAATCAACACAATATTACCCAAAGTGAAGAATCTTATTAATATGGAACTAGGGGGAGCCTAAATTTCCAAAGTGTAAAATATATCTATATCTATATATATATCCCGAATGTGGGATTACAATATGCTTGACATCCTTTGATACAATGTTACAATGTTGAGGGTTACAAAACCTCTATTCACAAGAATAGTTGGTGTCTTCAACGCTCGTTGTCTCTACAAACAAGTTGGGGGTGGGATTGAGTATCCCTGTGGGGCCACCCTAGCTTTAACAACTTTAAATATTGTAGCTCCTGCACCTTCAAACATATCAATAGTACCAAGAGTTCAATATTATATGAGAGGGCTCCACTGTGTGAGGCCCTCTTTGAAATATATCTACAAAACCCTAGTATTGTAAATAATGAAATGCAAGAAAATGCAAAAAATATAAGATATAAACAATAAAATATTTTACCTTGTCAAGAATATCTACTATTCTGATCTGTGTTCCTATGTCTATGATTTAAATTTGTACAAATGTCCATAAGCATTCGAGGGTATGGTGGTGGTAAACTGGAAAACTAGAAAATGCTCGAAAGCATTCAACAATGGTGGAAAATACACAAGTGTTCCTAGAATGCTCAACAACATTTGTGGGATGTTGGAAGGCATTCGAGGGTTTTTATGGAGGGTATTGCAAAACCAGATCTAGTTCATAGGGGTTTTGGTGACTAAAAACAAAGGATTTAGCAGCAATGATGAGGGGAATGGTAGCAAAAATGCTAGGGTTTTGGGGAGGGATGGAAATGAGGGCTCAAGAATCAAAATAACACTTAAAAATCAAATGATCGCTTAACCTCATTCATGAGAATGAGTGACCTTTTATAACTTGCCTTCCATATGCTAGGGTTTCGATGACACCAACATGTGATCAAGATTAAAACATAATGGATGGCTAGGATTATAATATTTGCAATGTGACATGGATCAAGTCAAGTGGATGGTTGAGATTAAAATGTTAATAAATAGTTGTGATTTATTCATACACATATATATTTATTTATATTAAATATATAAATATAAATATAAATTACTTATATATAATATAAATATATATAAATAAAGGGTGGATGTGACTGGATGATGTGGATGGAGGAAAAGTGGCTATGATTTGGTATCTAGAGATACCCCTTTTTTTATCGTGTTACGTGAAACACAATACGATGCAAAATTAAGAGATACCTGGTTTAGATGAAGTAGTTTTCTTTCCTTGGAGCATAAAAATATCTTGAAGATAAAAATAATGTGGGTGTAGCTTACCCCCTCAATTGGTGAATGAGTGAAGAATGAATATCATGAGCCAATTGATAAAAATGTGGATGTAAATGTAAGTGTAAATGTGGGTGTAAATGTATTCTATTTTTACCCCAATAGATGCAAGGGGGTTGTTGGAAATGTGGATGTAGATGTGATGTAAATTTTATAGATGATGATGCAATGATTGATTCTATTCTTTGCCCCAATAGAAAAGAGGTTTTTCCAATGATGTGTGATGTAAATATGGTGTATTCTATTTTTTCCCCAATAGATGCAATGGGGTTTTGCCAATGATGTGTGATGTAAATGTGGTGTATTCTATTTTTACCCCAATAGATACAAGTGGGCTTTTAGAAGTGTGGATGATATGAATGATGTAAAATATATATCCAATGTGGAAAATTAAAATCAAATTTGGTTGCCCTAAATTTGGGGTGGTCCTATGCTTTTGAAGAATGTGCCTTATGGCATCATTGAAATGCAAAGTTATGAAAATGCAAAATGACATAGGGGAATATAACCATTGTAGTGATTTGTTGTGAAATCACTTCTGTTAGGAACCAATCATGCTACTAGCCTACATCCCCAGTGACTGTAAGTGTAAAAGAGATGATGTATTGGAAGTTGTCTGTGTTTCAAGCCCCAAAAAACAAGGCCATCAAGGACAATATTTGAGAAAAATATTCTAAGCATAGTCTCACTAAAAATTTAGGGACCCAATGTAGTTGGATTTTAGATGATGAGCAAGTTACCTTATGGTGATCTACACATATTACCGAATTGCATGGATAACCAATCGTTGCAATCACCAAGTGAATAGGGTAAACCACTAGATACGAGGTTCACTTGAAAAATGTGAGTGGAATTGGCAAATGTTGAATGGTAATGTATGGAATTGTGGATGATATGAATGATGTAAATGAGTGTATATGGATGATGCAATGATTGGTAGGTGAATGTGATGATTTTATGAAATGATTTTGAATGATTTGAAATAATTTGGGGAATTTTATGACTTTTTGTCACAATCAATAATTAAGTAACCAAATCAATCCAAATTATCATTAAATGTTATGGGATGATGTGATTATGTGTAGTATAATGAATGTGGTTGTTTTGTGAAATTTGGGGCCGTTTTGGAACTTTTGGAAGAAAATTTAACATTTTTTTGAATTTTGGTTGCAAATGAAAATGAAGCATCCAAAATAATCTAAACCTTTACAAAACATGATGTGATGATGAAATGGATGCATGGATGAATTTTGGAGTGATTTGGTGGGGTTCAGATATATTTGTAGGCCCTATTGATATTTTTATAGTATTCTGGAGCTAGACACAATCCATCATCCACACTTTGCACAAACACCAAAAAGTGTCTGCCACCCTGCAAATGTAGGGTAGCATTTGAGTGCACTAGTAAGATGCCCATGAGCATTTGAGCATGCAAAAAATAGCTATAAAAGTGATGTAGAAGTGAAATTAGGCTCACTCTTGCATTCACGAGTTTCAAAAGCAACGTCTAAGGAGTGAGTGAGTATGTGAGTGGAGTGTGAAGTGAGGTGAGGGATGGTGATGGAGGGCATGGAGGTGCAGGTGGATGAGGTAAGTAACCTTGGCATTCTTGTTTGGATTTATGCAATTTTATTTTGAAATATTGTTTTATTTATGCAATGAATGTGATGTTAATGTATTTACAATTATGTTGTTGTGGTTGTTAATCTTCAAGGCAATACATTGATTCTCATTGACTATACTAGGGGTGAGGAAGGCCTTGCAAAGGTCGAGTGGGATAGGTTGACATATATATATTTATCTAAGGTGGCATGGGTTGATGTGGTAAGAGCAGATGAGAGATAACTCTAAGACTTGGCTTAGAGATAGGATCTAAACAAGGGGACTTTCCATATCCCAATCGGAGAGATTATAGTGACATTGGAAGATGTATACCCCATATTTTGAGTGCCAATGAAGGGGTTGCATGTCTTGGTTGGATACGATAAGGAGTATGAATTGAGGAGGATTTTTAGGGTTGGATGGAGGGATGCAAATATCCATGGTGAAGGGATAAGGTATTTGGTGATGTATGTGGAGGAGAATTTGGAGGCCTTACCTACCTTGATCATGTTCCTGCTAGCCAACATATTGGTGCCTAGCAACACTAGATGTCGATTTCCATAGAATATGATAAGGCTAGTGTATGACATGATCAATGAGCTTTAGATGTATGCATAGGCACCTAATCTATTGGCTCAAATATATATGAATATTTATGATATGATGAGGCAAGGGCAAAAGGGATTGTATTTTAGTGTGCTTCTATAGTGTTGGGACTAGGAGCACTTTAGTGTAGCTCATCTTGTGGGGCTATCGTGTGAGGATTGGGATAGGGATCAACCCTATGATTTGAGATGGTGAGTGAGTAATGAGGTGCAACCTATTCATCCTAGTCATAGTGGCTAGGAGTATAGGGATATATGGGCTAGGCTATCAGTAGATTAGGTATGTTGGTAGCCATGGTAGGAGGCTATGTGGCTTAGCAATGGATAGTAGTTGAAAAGGACTTGACATGAAAGGTGGGTGGTTGGGAAACATGGGAGTGAGGTGGAGCTGATCTAGTTCTCATGGGTTCTACAGTAGTTTGGATTGAGGTAGGGAGTTCTAGAGGCTCTAGTACTCTATAGGTGTTAATCATATGAGTTGCGCCTACCTTGTGTGGATGAGTGATGGGTGTAGTATGAGGACAATGAGGAGATAGATCTCTTCGATGTGGATGATTTTAGGAATAAAGTGAAGTATGATGCATGGTTCACTTCATAGTCACTATGGGTATTGAGTCTAGTGGTCGACAAGGTTGGTGGAGATGAGGAGGAGATAACAATAGAGAAGGATTCCTAATATTAGATATGACATTGTTCTAATAGAGGGAGGTAGATGAGGGATGCAGTAAAGCAACCTCTAGATATTGGAGGTGGTGATGATGGTAGAAATGATATGGAGGAGGTTCCAGAGAGACCTCCAAGTCAAATTGAAGAGGAGTGGGTGAGGCTTAAGGTAGAGTGGGACCAGCTCTGATAGATGATGGCGAAGTGGGATGCAGAGATAGTGGTTTGTGATGAAGTGATTGCAGTTTGGGATGTTGCGAATGCTCAACTACAGGTAGATATAGAGACACATAAGGTAGCAGGTGGAGAAACATATATGATAGTGAGGCTTTAGACAGAGCTGAGATAAAGGTACTTGATGAGCACCAAAATTGCTTATATTTTACATATGTTTCTAATGTTTTGTGCGATAGTATTTTACAAGAGTTGTACTTTTTATGAATGTTTATATGTATTTTATGATAAAATTGTGTATGTTGCCTAACTTGTGTGAAAAGTGTGATTTGTGTGTAGATTTTATTATTTTAGTTGTTTTATGCATAACTACATCAAGGTCCCATTTGGACCTGGCATCATCCATTTTCAGAAGGAGTTCAATGAATCTTAAAGAAGGAGTTCAGCCATAAAATATAAGGGCACCTTACTCCCATATTTTTATGAGAAGGCACCTTTATCCTGTCTTTCGACGAAAAGGCACCTTACTCCCGTATTTCAATGGAAATGTGCCTTGCTCCCGTATTTCTATGGAAAGTTGCCTTGCTCCCATATTTTTATGGGAAGGTATCTTACTCCAGTATTTTGATGGCAAAGCACCTTACTCCTATCTTCGATGGGAAGGCACCTTTCTCCCATATTCTAATGGAAATGCTCCTTATTCCTGTTGATGAAGTCAAATATGGTTGACTCCACGTAAGTATGATGAAGTGCCTATATCCTGACCTGATGGTGCCCCATTAATAGACGAATATGTCAGCTACTCTATTTTCATATGAAATAAATTAATGAATTCCCAAAGGTATACCAAAAGTGACGATAATGAGATAAGACTAAAAGTCATTTGATTTAACTAGATCACAGAAAAATGATGCAGCAAACATAATTTTTTAGAGTACATCAAATTTTCCTAAATTAGTGTTTTGTTATTGTAATTATGTTTTTATTAGAGATTCGTTACTGTAACAGTAATTTTAATAGATAACCATGTACAGTATATAAACGCACATGACTTCTCTGAGAAAGGGGAGAAAAATAGCAAAACAACCAGACTATAATATAATTTCATTTATGCAATAAAGTTCATTCAAATTTCTCTACTTTAGTTGTGCATACATATTTAACCGAGAGGAATCTATTAGATCCTGGGCCCACTCTTGGCCAGTATTCCTCCCCTCTCCTTTACTTTTATGTATTTTCATTTCAATTTTGTTTATTCTATTTTTCTAGCATTCAATTTTTTTTTTGCAACTTGATTTATTTACTACTTTCTTTCATTTCTGCAAAAGTGTGGTGTGATTTCATTTCCAGCAATTTATGTTATGTAGATTAAGTGGTTTGGATTAAAAATGAATGTTATACAAACAACACCCCATAAACTATATATTAGTAGACTCATCTCAGAAGTATTATAGTACATTTTTGCTTGGTACATCATAAACTTATGAACATCCCTAGGTTGATAATTAAGTGAAAGGGCTATGACATCAATATAGAATTTAACCAATATTTTTGCCCCAAAATTTTTGCACCATTGTTGGGGATGTGCCAATAGTAGATACCATTACAATACCTAGTTCTGCAAGAATTCTAATTTGATCCTGCAACACTTTTTCCTTCTGATTTTGCATGATTCCACAAAGAAATAGAGGACCAAAAGATAATTTTATTAAAAGTAAGAGCCCACAGGAAAATCCTAAACCATTTGAAGACTCTAAACCTGAATTAGTGTCCCCACATTTACTTCGACTAGTACATTGTATTGAACACCTAATTTTTGCCCAAAGATCTTATGTACCAAAGTATCCAAACTAGAGTGAAGAGAAAATAATCAATAATCCTCTATTTAAAAGAACCCCATATGAAGAGGATTTTTTGTATGAACAATAGTGGAAATATATTGAGGATGGAACCATTTCACCAACTGATTTGAATATTCTTGTGCAAAAAACTTAGAGTGATTGGAAGGCCTTAGAAATTGCTTCAAGGACAATAGATCTAGAGACCACATTTGCTGAAAAAATGGTTGATGTATAAGATACATCAACTAGCTTTAGCTTCCCAATAGAAGAGGGTAGGGGAAAAAAAAAATTGAAAACATATCCCCTGCCCATCTTCCTACCTTCAAAGGATTTCCAAAAGAAGACTTGAATCTATTTTTGTTCAAATTTGATGTATTGTGCAAGTTTGTGGACTATAAGATGGATGCCCAAAAGCTGAAATTGTTTCCTTTAATACTAGATGATTCAAACCTATGTTGGGTCATCAACTTAGGGAATAAGTAGATCACTACCTGTAAAGTGATGAAAAATCTCTTCCTAGAACAATAACAAGATTTTGGTAGAGCATGGGATTCAAGAGAGGAAGTCCTAAATATGACACAGAAGGAAGATTAATAATTGGAGGAGTATTGGCATAGATTCAGTTTCAATTTATAGAGATCTCCCCATGCGAAGCTAAGCAACAAGTCCCTCAGAAGCATCTTCTTAAGGGGATTTAATAGTGAATCTCTTAAAGTACTGAATATGATATATGGAGGAGATATTTATGTCAAAACTTAGATATCTGATAACTATTTCAAAACTATCCCAAAGAAAAGGTAAACCAACCTCCATCATCACTAAGTCAATAACCTCAGTCACAAATATAGACATAGGCAACATGCTAGAGGAATTGAAGAGTGAAATGTTGTATTTCCTAGAATTGCAAATGGATAATCTCCTACTAGAAAAGAAGAAGAAATAGAATGAGGTAACATTGGCCTATTTCTATCCAAAATGTAGAGGAAAGCATGCAAGCAATGTGTGTCCTGAAGACAATATCAGAGTATGCATTGTTTTTCAAAATAATCACAAGATAAAATGGTTCCCATAACTACCAACTATCAAGGAGGATGCTAAAGTTTCAGAGGCATACTTCATGGGAAACTGGAGAAACTGGTAGTATTCCCCTATGGGAAATACGCCAACAGGAATGCCTCCCTATGAAGGGGGAAATTATATGCCATAAGGGCAAGCTCAACCACCCAGTATGGGATGGTGGGGACAACCATCCTGGATGAATACCTCCCAGGGAGCACCATTCTCAAATTAGTACCTATGGATTCCATACCAAAAACCAGGGCAATAATCAAGAAACTACATCCCATGGATTGTAGCTCCACCAAATGTAGTACAAGGTCCACTACAACAAATCTTACTAGCTCCCCTGTAGTGAGGCCTGCACAACTCCTAGCATGGCCCACAGTAATCCTAACAACAAGACAAACTATAAAGCATACCAATTGGAAAGTGAGGTGTTTCCTATGTATAATATTAGGAATTGTAATCATATACAATTGAGGTCAGATAGACGATTATGAGTAGAGGCTTCTCCTTTGATAGAAAATAAGGAGACTGTACATATTACAATAGGAGAATCACATCTGGTTGAAGATTTTGATGAAGAACAAGCTATTGAGAAGACTGAAATAGAAGCTCCTCCTTTTCCCAAAAGGATAAAGGATCTAAGAAATCCCATACAACCAGAATTTGATATTCTATCAAGTCTGAAGAATTTGATAGTGACAATCCCTTTGTTACAAGCCATAAGAGATGTCCTGATCTACACCAAAGCTATCATGGAGCTATGTCTGAGAATTCTAGGTTGTAATTCAATTTAAAAAATAAATATGATGGAGAAACTAGCTGACCTGATGTTGAAAAATACCTGCCACCCCAAATATGTAGACCCAAGCATCCCGATCCTGACAGTAAATATTGGTGGCCAATCATTGGCCAACACTTTAGTGGACCTAGGAGTATCTATCAACTTTATACCAAAAGCGACCATGCAGAAGTTGAAGCTCATAGACCTAAAGCCTACCAAAACTATTATGAAGCTAGTTGATAGATTAACTTAGTAATGTTGGAATATATCATTGTGATGGTGGATGCAAGGGAATACCCAACAGACATTTTGGTACTACATTCCAAGCTTGTACTGGGGAGGCATCCACTCATCCTAGGAAGGCCTTGGCTAGCAATAATATATGCATATATAAGCTACCAAAATGGACAGATGACTATTTTAAATGGTCAAAATTTTAATAATATGAACATATCTCCACCTGCACAATTTATTTATGCATTGGGAGAACCCAACCAAGAAAATAAGGACAATAGAACATTATCAATGGTGCATCCTATAATAACATTTATGGAGTTGGATAATGAGGTTGACGAGGATAGAATTATTACAAATTTCTTCCATGGAGAATCCTCCCACATCTCTCTAGAGTCACCATTGGTAGGTAGCCAAGACCACCATGTCAAACAAATTTAGATTGAGCCTAGAAAAATGTTGAATGTCAGTAATGAGTTGACACCAACTTAGTTGATAGCATTGAAAGAGATCTTGACCATGCATCAATAGGCTTTTACCTAGTATTATTAAGATATGAGAGGAACTGCTCTGAAAACTTATACTCATCACATTTACTTGGAAGAATAGGTAAGTTCGATCAGGTATCCACAATGAAGATTGAACCTCACCATGAAAGAGATAGTCAAGGTAGAATTGTAGAAACTTCTATTAGCTTGGATTCATTTACCCCATATCTGATAGTGAGTGGGTGTCACCTCTAGGGGTGGTGCCCAAAAATAATAGGAATGGTGGATTTGTGTTGAATATATATTACTAAACAAAGCAACTAAGAAGGACCACTTCCCACTACCTTTTGTTGACCAGGTTCTTGATACACTAGTAGGAAGGAAGTACTTCTAATTTTTGTATGGATTTAGTGGGTATAACCAGATCCAAATTGGAGAAGAAGATCATGACAAGACAAAATTTACTTGTCCCTAGGGTACATTTTCTTATAGAGTTATGCCCTTCGATCTGTGCAATGCACCAACCACTTTTTAGAGGGTAGTGTTGAGCATTTTTTTTTATATTATGGGAGAAGAAATGGAGATATACATGGACGACTTCACTATGTATGATGAAACCTTTGATGAGGATATAACAAACCTAGAACGTGTACTCCAATGGTGTGAATTGACCAACCTATCCTCGAGTAATGAAAAGTGCTTCATGATGATAAAATAAGATATTGTTATAGGGCACCACCTCTCTACAAGATGGATAAGGGTGGACAAGAAAAATATTGAAGTTATTAAAGATCTATCCAATACTTCAACATAGAGATATGTTAGGATATTTTTTGGCTCTACTAGGTATTACAGGATATTTATAGTAGACTTTAGCAAAATTTCCAAATCACTGCACACTTTGTTGTCCAAAAACATATATTTTATTTGGATAGAGGAGTGCAAACAAACCTTTTATATTATGAAGGAGAAGTTTATCACTGCTCCAATACTTCAAGGACTAAACTAGGCCATCCCCTTTAATATATATTCTAATTCATCTAACAATGGTATTGGGATAATTCTAAGATAGAAATATGGTGAGGATTTTTACACCATCTACTATGTCAGCAAGCATCTCACTGGGGCTGAGTTCAACTACACTATCACTGAGAATAAATTCCTTGCAGTTGTCCATACCATCAAAAAATTTTACCACTATATTATAGTGTACAAGGTCTTTGTACACACTAACCATGCATCCATTAGATATATGATGAACAAAATTGCAATTAATGGTAGAATAATTAGGTAGCTTCTACTCCTATAAGAGTTTGATGTTACCATCATTGACAAACCAGGTAAGAATAATGTAGTTGCAGACTTTCTGTCAAGGCTGACACCTCCAGATCATTCATCTATAGAAGATCAATTCCTATATGAACATCTTTTCTCTCTAAGTGAATAAACACCATGGTATATAGATATGGCTAATTACTTAGCCACTAGTAGAGTATCCCCTACACTCTCACCCTGTGAAAAGTAAACATTAATAGATAAGAGTGCAACCTTATCATGGATTGATGGATATCTATTCAAAATAGGCTTGATCAAATCATGAGGAGGTGTGTTGTTGAGCATGAGTTTTTAGAAATCCTTAAATCTTGTCATGATGAACCTTATGGTGGTAACTTTGCAAAAAAAGGGACTGCATTCAAGATATTGTAGACTGAATATTATTGGCCCTCGCTATTCAAGGATGCAGCCAAATGTGTAAATCAGTGTGAGAAATTCAAATGTATGTGTAGACCGACATTCAAAGATGAAATTCCCCTCCAACCACATGTTGACATTAAACCATTTGATAAATGGGGGATGGATTTTGTAGGGCCAATAAACCCACATTCGATATGAAAAAGGTATATTTTGGTTTGTACTGATTATGTAACCAAGTGGGTTGATGTATAGGCACTAAGGGATTCAAAGGAGAAATATGTAGTAGAATTTCTATTTTTACACATCTTCACAAGGTTTGTGTTAGGAACCTACTATTGAAATAAATATCGCACACAAAAAATACTAAAATATAATTAAAATACATGCAATAACAGAATAATACTATGCATAAAGTAATTGTAAAATGAAACAATCTCACAAAGAAACTCAGAATCGCAAGCCTCTTCGAGGGGGCAACCTCATTCAATATTTCATTAACTTGTAAAAAGATGATTTGTACATGGCTTCATAGCTTTTTAAAGAAGGACTTCATGCAAACCCTAACCCTAGGCTCAAGAGCTGGCTTACATGCAAAATGCCACTTGAGCTAGAATATTCTACCAAATGTTAGTTATAATATTGATAACGGTTACATCAAATGGCACCACTTGCATAAGAGCATAACATACCATGTATATTACAAAAAAACATTATATATGGGATCCCCCATGTTGGAAGTGGATCATTACATAATAATGAGAATTACAAGATGGGATCCTAACATGTCCTTCCCCTTAAAAAATCTTTGTCCTCAAAGCTAAAGGTGAGGAAACTGGTGTTGGAGCTAATGGAGAGATTTCCTTGTAGCATCTTTCAACTGGAGTCCATGCCACTAAAAAGGACTTCAGTAATGGTGCGATTGTGAAGAGTGCAAGTCTGACAATCCAACAGTTGTTTAGGTTCAAGCAAGATATAACCTTCTTCATCTAACTCTAGGAGTGCATATTGAACCTATACCTAATTTACCACCATATTTTTGAGAGCATAAACATGGAAATCTGGATGGATCTTGGTTGTAGGTGGAAGGGCCAATTTGTAGGTTGTGGCACCAATCTGTTGTAACACCTGATAGGGCCCATAGTACTTTACAACAAGCTTCTGGTATCTATGAATTTGGAGGGACAACTAGCTGTATAGTTGTAAGCAAAGGAAAACCATATCACCCACATCAAAACTATGCTTAGAATGGTGTTGATAAACCTATTGGCACATCCGATTCTAGGTTGCCTCCAAATTCAACTTCAGTTTATGGAGGACATCGGCATGCTGACTGAGAGTAGTGTCAACTACATGGACCTTGGAGCTACCTAGAATGTAGGAGTAATATGTCGGTGGAGGGCCCCATAAACTGCCTCAAAAGGGGTAATCTTGGTGGCTATGTGATAGGAAGTGTTGTACCACCACTCGACCAAAGGAAGCCATCTTGTCCAATGTGTAGGATGATCTAAGGAAAAGCAATGAAGGTAGATTTCCAAATATTTGTTGACAATATCTATCTGGCCATCCATTTGTGGATGATATGCTAAAATCATCTTGAGCTGATTCCCCTGCAACTTAAACAATTCCTACCATAAATGACTAGTGAAGGTTGGATCACGATAGAACATGATGGAGGCGGGTAGTCCATGAAGGCAAAATATATAATCAAGGAAAATTTGGACAATGGTGGAGGTTGTGTAAGGATGGGAGAGGGGACATCAGTGAGCATACTTTGAAATATGATCCACTACCACAAAGATAATAGATTTTCTACCTGACATAGGTAAGCCTTCAATAAAATCCATAGAAATATCTATCCAAACCTAGTCAGGAATGGGTAAGGGTTGAAGAGTGCCTAGAGAACACATTGTTTCATCTTTCATATGCTGACAGGTATCACAAGATGCCACAAATTCATGAATATAATTTTTCATACCCTTACAAAAATGTGCGCTTGAGTCGTTCATATATTTTGAGAAATCCTAAATGGCCAGTAGATGGAGTAGCATGTAGTTCTATCATGATAAGTTATCGTAGCGAGGACTTGTGGGGAACAACAAGGTGTTGGTGGTAACATAGATATTGGCCATCCCAAGTGTAGCCTAAACATGAAGTAGACTCAGTGAATAGAGAAGCAACAAAATTTTACAATTTAAAATTTTGAAGCACCTCCTAGCATGAATAATTGATCCATTGAGGTATCGGCAATGAAATGGCACACAACATACTGATAGCTTCAAATTGGTGAGAGTGAGCATCGACCACAACATTCTCCTTATCCTTCTTATAGATGATATCATAATCTATCCCATGAGTTTAGAGACCCATGTTTGTTGTTCAGGGGTGGCAACCCATTACTCCAAAAAGTATTTGAGACTCTAATGATCTGTTTTAATGGAGAAATAATTCCCAATGAGATACGATCGCCAATGGGTTATGACATGTAGAATTGCCATCATCTCCTTGGCATAAGTTATTTTTACCAAATTACGACTGGAGAGAGCTTTACTATTGAAGGCTAAGGGTCTCTCTTATTGCATCAACACTGCCCCAATACCATGACCTGAAGCATCACTTTCAATAACAAATAGTTTAGAGAAATTTGATGGCTAATACAAGCATAGTGGTCATGACATGATTCAATTCTTGGAAAGCCTGTTCAGAAGGTCCTGTCCAAGTAAAAGATTCCTTCTTTATCATGGAAGTGAGGGGAGCTACAATTTTACCATAGTTACGAATAAATTTATGGTAATAAACTGTAATCCCTAAAAATCCTCAAAGATATTTAAGAGTGTGAGGTTTAGGCCATTCCTGAACAGCTTGGATTTTCTTAGGATCAACTTTAACACCATACTTAGTGACAATGTGTCCCAAATATTCTATTTCTATCAACCCAAAAGAACACTTGGAAGACTTAGCATAGAGTTGATGTTGTGCCAATAGTTGGAGATTCTGATTCACATGAATAAGATGCTCTTCCCATGAGTGACTATACACTAGAATGTCATTAGAGAAGACTAGAATTAACTTTCGAAGGAATGGATGAAAAATGTTGTTCATGAGGCTCTGGAAGGTGGAAGGAGCATTAGTCAAGCTGAATGGTATTACCAAAAACTCATACTGACCTTCATGAGTATGAAAGGCAGTCTTGGAAATATCCTCCTCTTTGAGCCAGATTTGATGGTACCCCGAGCGGAGGTCAAGTTTGGAAAAATACATAGTCCCATGAAGTTCATCCAATAATTCATCCACCACCGAAATAGGAAACTTATCCTTGATGGTGAGTTTATTGAGCTCTATAATCAATACACAACTTCTAGGACCCATCTTTCTTGCATACTAGTAAAACCGGGGAAGAGTAAGGACTATTGTTGGTCCGAATGACACCTACTTTTAACAATTCTTGTACTAACTTCTCAATTTTTGACTTAAGAGCATGAGGTACATGTATGGTCTAATGTTGGGTGGTGCATTACCAGGTAACAAGGGGATAACATTGTCATGAGAGCGATGAGGTGGTAATTCTATTGGCTTAGCGAAAATAGAGTTGTGCTTGGTCAAAATAAGTTGTAAATCTTTAGGAATAGAATCCTCCTCCGAAGGATGCGATTGGATCGCAAAAATTTGAGCTATGATACCCCGAGATGATTTTTTTAACAACTTCTCCATTTGATTGAAACTAATAATCTGTGAGGACCCTAATTTTAAGCTATGGAGAGTGTAAGACTGTAAATTCTGTGAAAATTGTATCCAAAGCTCACCAAAGTGCCAAGATATGACTCCCAATGTGCCCAACCATTGAGATCCCAACACAATATCACATCCCCCTAATTGAAGTGTAAACATATCTTGTTTGAGCTCATAGTCCCCAATCTTGACCTTAACATTGTGATATTTTCCCTTGCAAGGTAAAGTCCCACAATTTGCTACCATAACCTCAAAGGAATTACATGTGTGTACATAACAATTTTCCTACTTGGCTATGTAGGGATCAATAAAATTATGTGTACTACCAGAATCAATCAAAATGGTAAGTCGCATGCCCTTGAAATAACCCACAACTTTCATGGTTTGGGGCGTAGTAATACCAGCAAGAGCATGAACAAAAGTTTTAGCTTGTGATTCATTTGGGTTTTCTTCCTCTAGTTTAGGTGGTTCCTCTACTGATTCAGTGTCATCATCACTATGGTCGTTGGTGTCAATCTCATCAACATCGATGAGGAACAATTTCTTTTGGGTGCACTTATGCCCATGAAAAATATTTCATCACAATTGTAGCACAACCCTTGGGTGCGTCGTGCATGCATTTTAGTAGTGGTTAAACATTTAAGTGCAGCAGTGGGCACAACAAGTTTTTTTCATATTGATTGTGGAATCTAGGATGAAAAGAGGGTTTAGCCTGTGGAAATTCAGATATCCGCCTCTAAGCTAAAAATTTGGACTTGGACAAACGAGCCAACTGGATAGCCTGCATCATGGATTCTGATTTAAACATTGTGATCTCAAATTGGAGATCTTCCTGTAACCCACTAACAAAAAAACTCATAAAGAACCCTTCATTAAATACTATAGTTTTTTTGGCCAATCTCTCAAATTGTATTTGGTAATTTCGAACTGTTGAAGTTTGTTTCAGCTTTGTCAATTGTCCTGTAAAATCATCATACTCACTAGAGCCAAAGCGAGTGAGTAATTGGGACTCAAATTATGCCCAAGAAGGATCAGGGATAGTTTTATGCAACCATTGGTACCACTGTAAAGATTCATATTCCAAATTTAAATAATCCATTTGAACTCGACGATAAATTGGGACATCATGGAGTCTAAAGAATTGAGCGACACAAAATAACCATCCATTAACATCCTTCCCATTGAACTTAGGAAAGTCTAGTTTTGGCAACTTTAAGGGAGTATCATGATCAAAGCGAAGGTGAGAGTAATTTGTTCCCATTCCTTGATGATACTTAGACTTTCTTGGAACACCTTGTATTTTAGACTCAACATCTGCTAGGTGTTCTTCTAGGCAAATTTTGGAGGTATCTTGGTCAACTCTAAAAGTTTTAAATTATGTCATCAAGTGTTTAGTTGTTTTTTGTAAGCCAATAACAACACTGAGTAGGGTATCCAATGTTGAAGCAGTGTTTTTTTCTACCTATTTTTGATGTCCATGAGTGCCACTTGCCATTTGAGATAGCCTTGAACTTTTTTATTGAATTACTAAAAATAGAAGTGTGATTTCTAGAGTTACTATTTTTAGTAAGGGTCCAAAATTTAATTTTGGAGATGGGTTGCAACACTGATTTTAGGATAGTGTCCACTCGAGTGGCTACTTGATCTGAGCGCTCAATGAAGAGAGACTAAATTTCTTGAATTTTTGTGATATGTTGGTTGATTGCAATTCGATGTCAAGGTAATTTATTCCACTTGGAGTTAAAATTTCACCAAGGAGTCCTTGAGGGTCGTTGGTGCAAAATAACAAGTAGCTTCTATTCCCAAAAAATTGGATCAATTTTATTGACCGTTGAAAAGTTATGGCCTTAGCAAGAAAAATAAAAAATTACCATTTTGGAAAAATCGGTGCAAAATTTGACCAGGGGCTGCCAAGGACAATTGTGTCTAGGATAGAGTGTAGAATTAGTTGCTAAATTTTTGAGTCATTCTGAGCTCTGTGTGAAGAGTCATTTTTTTTAGCTTTAGGTCACAAGTGGGAAAACTGGATCAATTGTCTCGAATCTGTCAACTGATCACCCTATCACTATCCTGTCACATGTACTGCAGTTACAAACACTGACGATTATGTTTCTGACCATAACAACATATATTTTTTGGTTATTACAATTGACTGTTATTGTTACTATTGTTGACTCGACTGTTACTATCACTGACCGAACTGTTACTGCCACTAACTTGACTATTACTGTTACTAATCTGAATGGTACTAGAATATTGTAGATTGTTAGAGACACTTCCAAACTCTATCCTAATTATTGGTGCATGCAAGGTGTGTTATTTTGTGATAGGGAATTCCTTCTTCATATGCTCACTTTTTGGGATTGTGAATGCAGGTTTAGCAAAATAGGAAGAGGTGTGTTTTTACAGGTTGAAGTGTTTAATAGAACCATGATATGCTAGGTAAAGGAGTATGTAACACCTATAGGCCCTCTGTTATATCAAAGTGATGAACAATAGTACTCAGACCAATATTTTAGGCCACTACCCAAGGAGTATTCCACACATACCCTTGAGCACATTATTTGCCTCTCTAACAGTACGGGAGGGTAATCATATGGTATGTTGTGTCCTATTGACTATGGATGATGCAAGGCCTAAAATATTCTTGGATAAAATTTTGTTAACACTAGAATGGTCTCCCGATATACCCAAAGATGCGTGGGAGCTTGATTTCGTGCATGAGTGTTGTCTAAGGCCTGGGTATTGGAGCCTGATCGTCCCTCACTTCATTAGACGCTTTATGGGCTATCTAGCTTAGCCAATAACAACAACTCCTTCACGATATTTTAAAACCCCTGGCATAGGGTTTCTAACCTACACAACTACTAAAATAGAACTGTATTTTTTTTTTGGTCAGAAAAAAAAAATAACTGTATTTTTTTGGATTTTTATTTAATAAAGGAAAAATAGAAACGAAAAACACATGGAAAATTATAACTAACGAGTGGAATGGATGGAAAAAATCATCGCATTTACAGTAGAATTTGGCCTTGGAAAGCACTCTGATACCACTTGTTATGAACCTACTATTGAAATAAAGATCGCACACACAAAATACTGAAAGATAATTGAAATACATGCAATAATATAATAATACTGTGCAGAAAGTAATTGCAAAATAGAATAATATTACAAAGAAACTCAGAATCACAGGCATTTTCGAGGGGGAAACCTCCTTCAATGTTTCATTAACTTGCAAAAATATGATTCGTACATGGCTTCATAGCTTTTTAAAGGACTTCATGCAAATCCTAACCTTAGGCTCAAGAGTTGGCTTACATGCAAAATGCCACTCAAGCTAGAATCTTCTACCAAATGTCGGTTACAATATTGATAATAGTTACATCAAATGGCCCCACTTGCCTAGGAGCATAACATACCATGTACATTACAAAATAACATTATATATGGGATCCCCCACATTGGAAGTGGGTCATTACATAATAATAAGAATTACAAAATAATGTTAGGATGGGATCCTAACAAGTTTGGAGTACCCAGAGAGATAACTACTGATCAACATCCTCAATTTACCTCAAGGTTGATTCAAGAAATAATGCAATAGTACAAGATCAGACATAACTATCATCCTCAAGCAAACTGACATGTAGAGGTAACAACAAAGAGTTGGAGAATATCCTCATAAAATTTGTGCAACAACACAAAAAATATTGGGCTATGAGGTTGCTAGAGGCAGTATGGGCCTATAGGACTGCATGGAAAACAACTACTAGTTTCACTCTTTCCAATTTGTGTATGGGAAGAATGCAATGATGCCCATTGAATTTGAAATAAAAATCCTTAGGACTGTAGTAAAATTGAATGTGAACCTGGATGATGCACAAAAAAAGAAACATTTGGATGAACACCAATTATATGCTCTACATAGAATAAAGGTCATCCAAAGATAAAGGACACAATAACATGACTGCCACATCAGGATGAAGTAGTTCAAATTAGGAGAGTGGATTATGCTCTATGATTCTCGATCTCAGGAGTAAAAATGCAAGTTGATGCAATGATGGATGGGGCTATACGAAGTGATTAAACTGATCAATAATGGTGTTGTGTACATCAAAACTATTAATGGTAGCAATACCATACTAATAGTTAACAGTCATAGATTGTGGCCTTACCATATATCTTAAAATATTGTGATGGATTCCAATATAGGCATGAGAGAGACCCCATCTAATTGAAATTTTTAAAAATTTAGCAGTCGATGGACATGAATGTCCACCCAAAAAATAATTTATTATTCTATTTTTATTTCTTTGCTTGTGTCTCTATATTTCAAGTGCAGTGCTCTAAGTGCAATCTATAGGTAGCCTGGAAAACCTAGGCCTATCAAGCACAAATTACACTAACTTGCATCTTACTACATTTTATTTTTTATTTTTAGCTTTTGCAGGTATGATGCCGTGAATGCATGTTGTAGGTAACCTAACAGAACTAGGCCTAATAGGCACATGATCCATGAACCTGCATGATTCCTAGTTTTCTAGGAGTAGAAGCTTGATTGTTCTCATCTAGAAGGGATAGTCACAATTTGAATGCGTACGTAGGTATGAAATATTTGCAAGAAGATAAATGCTCATCTACGTGTTTGGACCAATACCTATTGATGGAGCTTGAGGAAGCATTGAAAGACCTGATCAACTGAGAAATGTTGACTATAGAGTGTGCCAACAAATGCTAACTTTTAAGCTGGAGGGAGGCACCTAACTCCTGAGTATTTCAAGGGCACCTAAATCCCATTGAAAATTCTTATATATGAGGAAGAGCACATAATTCCCATAAAGGTGCCTGACCTAAGAGTTTTCAAAGTGATAGATCAACACCTATATTCCATCCACTAGAGATAGACGTTTATCATCAAGCGAGCTGGAACTGATGTTTGATACACATGTCGAGGTTCAATGCCTAACTCTCGTATATCTAGAGGAAGGCACCTAACTCATGTTTGAAAGGCACCTAACTCCCGTGTATCTGGAGGAAGGTGCCTAAATTCTATTAGGAAGGTACCTAACTCCTATTTATCTATAGGAAGGTGTCTAACTCTCATTAGGAAGGCACCTAACTCCCACGTACCTGAAGTAAGATGCTTATCTACATCCCAAGAAGGTACCTATTTCTCAACGAAAATGTGCCTACCTTTCGTTAAGCACCTGTATGCAACATAAATAATTCATTGGAATTGGGAAGCGGTTGAAGCCACATTATCATCCCACATGACAAAAAGGTCAAATATTTCATGAGAAATTATTGCAAAATCTTGCGAAGGATTTCAAAACGTTCCAAAGCAATTAGCTGATAGATTGTAAACCTTCTCCTACTTATTTTCAATTTGACATTCATCTTAGTACTTCCTGCTCATCCCCTCTATGTAATGCAACTCTATATTGTCATCTTGTAGGAAGTCTGTTATACCTTACTCATACTCGCCTAGATATCTTATATGTTGTTGGCCTAATATCTAGATTCTCTCATCAACCTCACTTTAGTCATTGTCAAGCAACAAAAAGGATCCTTCATTACTTGCAAGGCACTACGCACTTTGGGCTCTTCTATAAGGGAAACTCCAATGATATCATTGGCTACACAAATTCAGATTGGGTAGGTTCAATAGAATACTGATGTTCAACCTCAGACTATGTCTTTTACATTGGTTCTTCACCAATAGCCTGGTTATGCAAGAAACAACAAGCAATAGCCTTATCTTCTACAGATTCAGAATATAGAGTAGCCATTTTAGCTAGTTAGGAAGCTCTTTGGCTTTGACAAATTTTGAGAGAATTTGGTTTCACCCATGAAAATACTATAACTCTTTGGTGTGACAATCAAAGCATAATTCATATTACACACAATTTGGTTGAGCATCAGTGCACCAAGCACATTGAGATACACATGCACTTCATACGGTAACATATTCAAAATGGGGATATATACTTGGAATATATTCCAACTGAGAATCAAATTGAAGATATCTTCACCAAGTCATTTCCTTCTCCAAGTTACCTTCAGTTGCGATATAAGCTTGGAGTAATATAGCTGCATTGATTGGTTTTATGAGGACAATCTTTGGCATACGAAGACAAACCTCTCTTCTTCTCATAGTTGGTTTTTGCCCACAGGGTTTTTTCACCAACTATATGTTGTATATGAGTACCTAATCAGGCCAAGTTGTTGGGACTCATCTTTCTTTTTTGTATAAAGAGGAAAATATTCGACATTCGAATACAAGCCTCTTTTATTCTCATAGTTTATTTTCCCTACAGGGGTTTTTTCATCAACTATAAAATGTAAATGAGTACCTAATCAGGCCAAGTTGACTGGACTCATCCTTATTTTTTGTATAAATAGGACAATCTTCACCATATGAAGACAAGCCTCTTACTTACTTTTGATTTATGGTTTTTCCCATTGGGTTTTTACCATATCTTCAAAAAGAAGTCATTGTACATGAGTACCTCATCAGGCCTTGTTATCGAGACTCATTTGTACGAATATCCTCTAGTATCACTTAATGGGAGTATTAGAATAGAAGAATATTCTATTAAGTTCTACTAGGATAGACACACTTGAGTCTCCACTCCTCCATGTGTTAGGATAACTCTTAGTGGTGTCTTCATCAGGTCTGATGAGTTGTAATCCAACGACTCTCAATGATCAACTTTGCTATTTATACAAAGTTGATACTTGGAAGATCAATCAGTTCTATTTTGCTTTTTCAATCTCTTGTAATGCTTTGCATATATATTTGGGAAATTCTAACATTATATAGAATAACAACAAGTTGTATTAGATTGTATCTCAAAATTGTAAGCCACCATATATATATTCTAGATTATTATGGTGCCAAGTATGTACTTAGATGCATGTGTCTTGATATTAAACACTTGAGTGATGTTTGGCATGGCTAGTATTGGAACTAAAAAAAGGCACTACTTTATTTCTTCAAATACCTACTACTATTTTGAAGCCCAATGAAACTTCTTCTTCCCATGTACAACCTTGTTTAAAAGGCATAATACATGTGAGAAATATTTGACAAATCTATGATGGAAATTTTTAAGCGTAAGAAACATTTCAAACTTTGTTAGGTTCTTAGGTGTTGTTCATTATTGAATAAAAATGATATTCCCTAGATCAACATGTATCCCCTTCTTGTTAATGATGTACTGTAGGTTAAAAATCTACATAATACCAAATGCATACTTACCTAGTTTTGCTTGAAATTTATGTTGGTGTAAAGTATCAAAAACTTAGCACACATGCTACAAGTGTTCTTCTCATGTCTTGTTGAACAACGAGATGTCATCCAAGTAAAAAAACAAAGGATACTATAAAAAATAAAAAAAAAATTTCATCCAGTGCACGAATATTGTCAAGGTAGTTGCCAGCCCAAAATGTATAATCACCCATTCATAGAATATTTTTGTAGTCTTAAATGTCATCTACCATATATCAAGGGGTTAATATGTACCTTATGATTAGTTGAGTTGATGTTGATCTTGTTAAAATTTTAATCCCTCTAGAGCTAGTCTAATAGGTTATGCAATAATAGAGAAATATTATTTATAATTATCTTATTGAGAACACTCTAGTAAATACATAGGCATTAAGTCCATCACTATCCTAGACTAATTAATGATACACGTTATTTGAAAGCATTAATCTATGGATTAAATAAATATAATGCTTAATTATGCAATGCAATAGAATTTCCTCATGATCCTTAAAGATATCAGAATATAAATAAAGTAGAGCATCTATTTTTTGAGATTGTATTGAGTAGTCTATAGTTGGTATCGTAAATGTATGCTTCTTGGGGCTATGGATATTAGGTATAGCCATAAGAAAAGAAAAATCTAAAAATATTAGACAATATTTTTGTATTGCATTGTAGAAACTATGGATACCCATTTTGATAGGAGGTACTCCAAAACTGTGTATGTTATCCTTCTAATGCAAAAAATTTACCATTAGTAGGTTTGATAGGTCACTTGGAAATAAAATATGTAAGGTATTCCTAGTAAAAAATCATAGACTTCAAATGATTCCACATCAGATGGCTATATCGCACATTGGTTTGATATCATACTCAAGGGTAAATTGGCATTGAACATATTTTCCTTTACCTAGATAATTCCCACCTAGAGAATAAGGATGAGAATGCATCATAATTTCAAAGTTGAGTTTGATTATATCTTATGCAATAATATTCTTTGGTTCTAGATATTAATGATGATTTGAAGACACTGTTGGAAATTTGAGTTAATTTGAGGGATCTTATGTTGTCATCGATGTCACATGGATCATTGATGTCACATGGATGATATTTGGTTTTTGTGGACAAAATATTTCTTAAATAAGCATTTATGATATTTTGGAAAGCATGGCTATTTATAAGGTTTTATGAAAACCAAGGCAAGTAAAATAAAAGGTTTTATTTAAAACTATGGTGGGCTTAAGTGGAAAGGGCTTTTCTTAAAATCCAATGTGGAATTTTTGTAAAGAGATATTTTTTATTTTTGTAAAGGGGTTCCAAAAGTGAAGTTTGCCTTGTTATTTTTCAAGAGGATTAATTCTTTCATGAGGTGAAAAGGTATGCAATATTGTGATTTATTTATTTTATGGTATAAGTGGTTTTGGGAGTGAAAAGGTTATGCAATGTTTTGATTTATTTTATTTTATGGTACAAGTGATTTTAGGAGAGATAAGGAAGTTGTGCAATTAAAGGTCTTGGTGATGATTATTGAAAAGTGGAGTAATGTTGATTATTTTGTGATCTACTAACCCTTGTGAAGATTGGAAAAAGAATTTTGTGATTATGGAAAATTTACAAAGAGGTTTTTTCATCTTCATAAAAGGTATGGGCACATTCTCCTATTGAATGTTTATTGTGGTTGATTTCTGAAATATCATTGGAGAGAAAAATATTGATTGTGGTTTCCTTTTCGAAATTATTTTATTTAATGCTTCAAGGTTTTCTAGTTTGAGAGTTGAGGTTAAACCTTGTTTGATAAGCATAGTTGTTGAAACCCATTGGTTTTGAAAGAACTTGAGTTAGAGAAGAACATGAGTATCATTGTTATGTGAGATTTTTGGTTGAGCATTTTTGGAAACATTTTAGTTGGTTGATACATACTTGGACTAGGGTTGTGTGTGAGAGAGTTGTCCCTTGTGGTGATTGGTTGAGTTGAGTTGATTGAGCCTAGTCAAGTGATGTGTGAAGTGATTGTTCAAGTCCTATGAAATAAAATATTCCATTATTTTAATTTGAGTTGAGAGTAATATTAGAACATATTAAGTCTCTAACCATTCTCTTTATGCTTCTATGAGATTGACTTGAGTTGAGTTAAGATTGATTTGAGTTGAGTTGAGTTGAGATTGAGATTAGAACATATTGAGTCTCTAACAATTCTCTTTATGCTTCTATAAGTTGATTTGAGTTGAGTTGAGTTGAGATTGAGATTAGAACATATTGAGTCTCTAACAATTCTCTTTATGCTTCTATGAGTTGAGTTGAGTTGATATCATTGTGGATCATTGTTGTCATCCATTGAAGAGTACATTGCCATTTATTTTTGAGTTCATATTTGAGCTTTGCCTTGATATATTTGTGGATGATATTTTAGTGGTACTTGAGCATGATTGATTGAGCCTTTGAGAAGCCATTTGTGGATAGTTTTGAGAAATCTTTATGGATAGTTTTGGGACAAATTTGTGGACAGTTTTGGGACAGTTTTGTGGACATATTTGTGGATAGAGTTTAGAGAAAATTTGGGAAAGTTCTTGGTGAGATTTCTAGAGAATATTTGGGAATGTTCTTGGTGAGATTTCTAGAGCAAATTTGGGTAAGTTCTTGGTGAGCTTGCCAGAATAGATTTGGGCAAGTTCTTGGTGAGATTGCTAGATCATATCTGGTCAAGTTCTTGGTGAGATTTCTAGAGAATATTTGTGTAAGTTCTTGGTGAGTTTGCTAGAGAAGATTTGGGCAAGTTCTTAGTGAGCTTGCTAGAGCATATTTGGGCAAGTTCTTGGTGAGCTTGCTAGAGCATATTTGGACAAGTTCTATGTGATATTGTTATTCAACATTGGACAAGTTTTGTGTGAGCTTATTATTCAACATTGGACATGTTATGTGTGAGCTTGTTATTTAGTTCTGGATAAGTTATATGTGAGCTTGTTATTCATATTTGGGCAAGTTATTGGGGAGCTTTCTTTTGTAAATTTGACAAGTTTTATGTGAGCTTGTTAAGCATGTTCTGTGTGAGACTATTGAGCATGTTCTTAGTGATCCTATTGATAGAGCTTTAGAGATGACAAAGTACAAAGGATAGAGTATCAGTGGATAGAGATCTAGTAGACAACATAATTGAATATAAATTTGAGTGAGGAGTCTTCAAGTGGAGAGAGGTCCACCAGTCAATGTAGGAGAGAGACAGAGTCTTCTAGAAGATCACATAGCCAGAGCAAAAGGGGAAAGAGTTATCCTATGAAAGATATCCATGAACTTGAGATTAGGAGATCAACATATCCTTTGGACAAAGATCCATAAACATTGTAATTGGGAGTGATTCCCAAAGATATTGATTGAGAAATTTTTAGTAAAATATTTTCTCCATGGAGTAGCCCATATTGGGTGAACCACGTAAATTATGGTGTCTCTATTGTGTATGGTTTTTTTGCATTGCTTTTATTACTGCTATTGATACTACTATCTTTACACAACATAATATTGATTTGGAATAAAAAGTAAAAAGTGGTATTATATTGTTCACCCTCCCCTCTAAGTATAAGGTTATGTTCTTCAATTAGTATTAGAGCGGGTTCCTTCAGAAAGGCTAACATCTTGAAGGTATATTATACAAATAACACATATGGCTTCACAAAAAGGATTATCTTCAAATAAGGCTCCATTGTTTGATTGTAACAATTATGCTTTCTAGAGCATGAGAATAAATAACTACTTGATATCACAAGGATATGAGGTATGGAAGATGGTTGAAAAAGAGTATAAGGTTGAAGGTGATCCCGAGGAAGATAAGACTACCAGGAAATTGGTTGAGATCAATGCAAGAGCAATGAATTATTTTTTGAGTGGGCTACATGAGAAAAATTTTGTAAAGGTCATGGTATGTACTTCAGCTATTGAGATATGGACCAAGTTGAGGAATACTTATGAAGGATATTTCAAGGTAAATTTGGCAAAAATACAAACCCATAGAAAAATATTTGAGGAATTGAAAATGGAAGATTATGAAGATATTGCAAAGTTCTTACTTCGAGTTGATTAGATTACTATAACTATGAGAGGCCTAGGTTTTGAGATGAAAGAATCAAAATTTACTCAAAAGGTTTTGAGATCACTTTTCATAAAATATGATGCAAAGGTTTCAACAATAGAAGAAACATTGGATATCAATAAGTTAACAATGGAATAATTGCAAGGTACTCTCACAGCTTATGAGATGAGGGTAAGTAAGCATCAAGGTCCAATAAAAGAGATTGAATTCAAGGCTTTAGAAAAAGAGAAAGGGAAAGTTTTAGAAATAGATAGATTTTTAGAAAATGATGAGGAATCTAACTTCATCAAAAGGAATAAGGACTCAAGCAATTTCAAAGATATAAGTCAGGTGCTACAAGTGTGGTGATCTTGGTCACTATGCATACAAGTGTCCACATGAAGATTACAGTGATAAATATCAGTCAGATGAAGAAGAATGTACATTCTTTGGAATAAGTGAAGAAAAGCAAGAACACCTATTCTTAGGTTTTGAAGTTAAATAAGAGGATGTGCCTATTGAAGAAAGACATGAAGAGCTTGCTATAGCCATTGAGCAAGCAGATAGATACAAGAAAGGTCTAAGGATACTAAAATTCTTCATATGTGGAGATTTTGGGAATATAGATGATGATTGAACATACTACAACAATTACAACAAGGAAAGTGTATTTGAAAAAGAAAGCAGCAGTTCTAGTGACAATTCCAGTAGCAGTAAAAATAAAGAAGTCTCATTTTTGGTAATAGAAAAGGAAGAGGATGATCCAAGTAAACAAAAATCAGAAATCAAAAGGCTAAAGGAAGAATACAGGAATCTTAAAAACAAGATTCGAACAGATGTCAAAATTAGAGAAGAACTACTTCAAACAATCAATAATCTTAGAGAAGAGCTTCAAAATGCAAAAAGGATAGAAGAGACGATGAATGAAGAACTAAGGGTAACAACGGAAAAACATGATACATTAGATGAAAAGATTCAAAAAGGAGTGGAAACTTATTTTAATGTTGTATCTTACTTCCAAGAAAAGTCACACTCAAAAGGAAAGGAAGTTCTAAAAGATGAAAGCAAGGAAGCACCTAAGATTTGTAAGGAAAGTTCCAAAGTTCCTATGGCTTCAAATATTTAGTTTGGTTCTTGTTTTGAGATAGGTGAATCAAACTCAAAGGGAAAAGAAATTCTCGAAGAAAAAGGCAAGGAAGAAACTAAGGAAGAGGTTTTAGATGCTACAAAGAAGGTTCAAGAATGCAATGCACAAGTTGAAGATGATCATAGGGATAATGGTCAAGAAAGGGTCTATGGATCAAAGAAGTTTTATTTTGCTAGAAGAAAATTCAAAGGAAGAAGGTATGATTTTCAGGGAAATTGCTTCTCATGTAACAGGATTGGTCATAGAGTTTTTTAGTGCAAATGAAATGAGCAACATGGTTTTGGTTTTAGAGCTACACAATTCAGAAGTCATGGTTATAATGGTCATGAAAAGAGAGCTTCACAATACAGGGTTCATGAGAGGAATGGATATGGAAATTATTTCAAGAATAATTTCAGGACATGTGCACCAACCAAAGGCTACAATATCAAGTGTTTTAATTGCAATAACTTTGGAAATATTGCAAGATGGTGTAGGACTCAATTCCAAACAGGTTCAAGGCAAGAAAGTTAAACATGTTCTAGACAAGAAGATCAAGTAATTCATCAAGAGAAGGATATTAGAAAAACATGGAAGGAAGTTGATAGAGGAAAGAAAAAAAATTATATGGGAGTAAAAGTACTCCCACCCCAAAAATTAATCACCTCAAAGGAAAAAGGGGGTGAGGGGGGCTAATCTTAAGAGTTATATCTTTTAACCCCATAGGTGTCCCTTTTGCCATTGATGTCAAAGGGGGAGAGATTTTAGAAAGGGGGAGAACATTGAGTTAGGGGGAGTAGCTTCCAAAGAGAGATTTGAGTTAGAGGGAGCAGCATCCATAGAGAGTATTGAGTCAACGGGAGCAACTTTGATTCTTAGAGATGATTTTTGCAGTGATTGTGGTGTTTGCATTAGAGGTGTTGCCATCAATGACAAAGGGGGATATTGTTGGAAATTTGAGTTAATTTGAGGCATATTATGTTGTCATTGATGTCACATGGATCATATTTGGTTTTGGTCGCTAAAATATTTCATAAATAAGTATTTATGGTATTTTGGAAAGCATGGTTATTTATAAGGTTTTTGTGAAAACCAAGGCAGGTAAAATAAAATGTTTTATTTAAAACCATGGTGGGCTTATGTGGAAAGGGCTTTTCTTAAAATCCAATATGGAATTTTTTTCATCGAAAAATGACCTCCGATGATGAAGATATTAAAACTATCAAAAATACACCATAACACCTCATTCAATTATTATGGAACCTGTTGAGCAAAGTGCAACAAACAATATTGTCATTGTTGTCAACACATTCAGACAGATTTATTGATGCAATGGACAAGAGTTTATTGAACAACAAGGTGCAGCCAAAGTACAATGGATAGGAGTTCAGTGTTGAGCAAGGTGCTTGCAGGAGGATTGTCATTGTTGTCAATACGATCGGTTAGATCTAATGATGCAATGGACAGGCGGTTCGGAAGTCACTCGGATGCGAGAGGATAAAGTTCAAAAATTAGTCAGATCATGAGTCCTTAAATGATAGATGCACAGAAATAGAAAACATAATTCAGAATGAGAAGAAGAAGTCTTTAGAACCCGAGATGTCAAGAAGCGGAAAGGTTTTTTTGTGAAAACCAAGGCAGTCAAAATAAAAATTTTATTTAAACCATGGATAACAGATTTGAAATGGGTTTTTCTTAAAACCCAAGTTGGCTCTTCGTTTCGTTGAAAAAGATGCCCTGGTGATGAAGATATTTAATTTTAAATATTTAGTTTAAATTTTATTTTATTTAAAATTTAAATTAAAATATTAAATTAAATTAAAAGGGTCGACGTGTTACTATTTCGCGGCAATAAGCTACAGGAAAGTGACGAAGGTGGAAGAAGAGTTTGAGGCCGACAAAGTTAAATCTGGGCCGACGGATTTTAGGGTTTTTGCAGCCGACATTCTTAGGGTTACAGCCGACGGATTTTAGGGTTTGGCAGCTGACAAATTCTAGGGTTTCTCAACTGACATTCTTTTAGGGTTTGTTCCTAAAATTTCTTCTATAAAAGCAAGGGTTCTTCGAGTTTAAAAGTGGGGTAGTGATGCGATATAAGAAAAAAGAAGTTCGTGCACAGCAGTGGGTAAGTTGTTTCGATCTCGAGTGTGAGCAGAGTGACAGTTCATGGGAGTTGAAGAAAAGAGATCGCAGTGATGAGATAGAGAGTGAGTGCGTGAAGCGTGAGTGCATGAAGTTTGATCGAGAACAAAGAACGCGATATGCAGAAGTCGTGGTCCGAGTTTGAAATGACAGTGCGCGGGTTGTAGAAGTGATATTTCTGTGAAGTTGCAGCAGAGAACGCGGAGAGATATAGAGGAGTGGTTGAAAAAGTGCGAATCTTTTTTCACAGCGACAGTCGAATGCCGACAAGCAGCAGATCGCAGAAAAATAGCAGATCGTGATAATTGAGGTGAAAGTTTACATTCTGCAATTTTTATTATTATCTTCAAGTTGTAGCTTGAAAAAGGGGTTGGTGCCTCTTTCCAGTTGGAGCTGGAAAAATTGGAGTTGGTGCTCCATTTTGTTGTAGCAGATAAAATTTAGAGGTTGGTGCCTCTTACCAGTTGGTGCTGGTGAATAATTATGTAAAGTTGTAGCTTTGCATTTGACTGGATTTGGATGGTAGTCCAAGCAGTCTTTTTGAGGAGTAGCCACATCGGTGAACCTCGTTAAAATGTCGTGTTATGTGTGATGCTCTTAGTACTTTTATTATTTCTGTTTTAATCTGTTGCAGTTTATTTAAAAGTCTAAATTGTTTTAAGTTTTTAAAGAACACACTGATTCACCCCCCCTCTCAGTGTCATTGTGATTACAACAATTGGTATCAGAGCCAGGTTCCCAATTTTGGCTAAATCAGTCAGGGTTGATCTTGGATTAGTACACAATGGCTAAGAAGAATAGATCCTCATCCAAAAAGGCATCCCATCCAGTTTCAGTTCCTATGGTTGAGAAAATTGAACCAGAAATGGCAGAAGGAATGAACTCTGAAGTTGAAGAAGTTGAGGCTGAAGTTGATTTAGAGGGTGAGCTAGTGTCTGCCCTTACGGAATGGGAATCGAAGAAAAAGAAGAATGAAAAACTGTCAAGGAAACTTAAGGATGCAAACAACATTATTGCCAGTTTAAAAATACAGACTGAAGAATACAAGAAAATGTCTGAAGATCTGGAAATACAGGTATCCATGAAGATAGACCACTGCAGCAAATTGGAAGAAGAAAATGTTAGTCTTCGAATACAGATACAAGAGCTGGATCAAAAAATCAGCTGTCACTTAAAACGTGAAGAAAGTTCGGTGAAGCTGGACAAAATTCTAAGTGATCAAAGAAGCTCCACAGCTAAGTTTGGTCTTGGATATGAAGCTGAACAACCTTCATCCTCCAAATATGCAGAGAAGAAGAAGTCCTCGATTGAAGCATTGAAACAAGAAAAGTCTGAAGCTGAATCTTCAAAAGGAAGAAAATATCAAAGAAGGTCTACAACAAAGCAACCACAGCAAAAGAGGTTCTCTCACTCTCACTCTTTTAATAATGCTTTTTATGGCTATTGTTCTAAATGCAACCACTTTGGTCACAAGGCAACTTATTGTGGATTAAATAATAAATCAAAGAGTTATGCTAGTCAAAATACATCTGCATATCTGAGTGAACACTTTGTACAATGTTTTCAATGCAATGGTCATGGGCACATAGCAAGGTTTTGTCCAAGCACTTCGCATCCAATCTAAGGCAATACCATAGATTTCATCATACACATAGAATGCAATACAGACGGGGAATAAAACATGTGCAATGTTTTAAATGCAACGGTCAAGGGCACATAGCAAGGTTCTGTCCAAGCACTTCTATATCTAATCTAAGGCAAAACCCTAGATTTCATCAGACACAAAGAGGACAACACCGACAAGGAACATATCATGTGCATAAAAGAAAAGAAAATAATCATCCATCAAGAATGCACAAGAGACAACCCCACAAGAGAAATGTTCAAGTTCACGAACAGGAGCAAAATAGGGATGTTCTTGAAAAACCCAAGCCCAAGTTCAGGAAAGTCTGGAGAAAGACAGAAGAAAGGAAATTGTGTCTCCTTGGACTGAAGGAGGCTACTCTGCCATTGCTCTAAGCAACTCCAGGTGGCACATCCTCAGGAGGAGCAATATTAAAGTTTTATTTTAATGCTCCTATGTATTTGTCCAGGTATCTGAGGATGAAAGGTAAGCAGTCGGGTTAATGTTGTATAGTTGTTAAAGTGTGTTTTTCAGTTTATATAGTGGTTTGTGGAAATGCCGTGAAGTGTGGTGTTTAATTTGAGAGCTGTCACCAGTGGTAGTTTTGAGATATGCCACTGTTGTACTGTTGATGATTCTTAATACCACTGTTCAAAATTACGAATCATAATAGTCCAGATAATTTGCTCAACGAAAGAATGCTTGCCCTAGCTGTGTGTTTGTGTTTCAAACAACATGTATTTGTTTTTACTCTTTGATGTGAAGATTGCCAGATCTTTCATGACACCTTGGTGAATATATTTAATTCACAGACAGTTTTGTTTTAACTATTGATTTAATGCCAGTCCAAGGATAAGAAGCTTGAGGCTGAGTAAGGTGCACTACGGTTGGCCATAAAGTGTTTGACAAAATGTCTTCTTCCGACATGCATAGTTGAAAGTAAGAGTTGGCGGTAAAATTGCGAGTCTTTGGACAAAAATTGGTACGAGATGTGAGTCACTTGTCAATTCTGTTGACAAAAGTGAAATCAGCATGTTAAATGGGAAGATTGAAGAAAAAGTTTTTAATGAGCAGCCAGATGATTTCCAGCCTGGTGATGAATAGTTGAGTTGCTTTCATAGTGGTTGTTTTGATCAAGTTAATGCTTTTCTTGATACATGATTTGGGCTTACTCCATTGAGTTTGATTTGAGCAAGTTATTCTTTGCCTTGGTGATTTATGTTGGTGGTTGTCTTGTTCAAATACCTTTGGAAGGAAAAGGATGTCTACTAGTTTCCTTTTCATGTAGTGATTGGTTGAATGCTTCAAGGTTAATCTTGAGTTGAATGATGTTGGTTAAAACTTGTCTATAAGCATTGTTGCTAAAGCCCTAATTGGTTGAGAAAAGATGTTGGTTGTCTTTGTGGTACGGTGTTTAGTACTTGCACGAGTTGAAAGTGGATTGAGGTAGCTCTACTGGATTCTCACTGCGAGAGAGAGACAAACAGTTGTCATTGGGTTCAAGCTTGTTGAGAATATATCCAAGATGCATGGTGAAGTTGTATGCAGATGTTGCTGGCATTGCAGAACAAAAAGTTGGCTATATAAGATTATTGTATGCCTTCACTAACAGTGGACAAGTTTGAGTTTGCAAGGTAACAGAGGGTAGTTGCACAGAATACAGTGGTTCAGTCATGTTCTTACACATGTTATATTGGTGAAGTTGACGGTGATGGTGTCACTCAATGGTTATTGCTGCTATTCACATTGTTGATTTTATTGATGCCTATTATGTTTATCATGATGTTGTCAATCAGTGAAATGAAGTGGTCTTGGACTCAGGGGGAGCATTTGTGTATTTGTTGTTCTTCTTGTTCATGCTTGGAATATTTGCTAATTGTAATAATTTGTGTCTAAGAATGTTGTGCATAGACTCAGGGGGAGTCTGCAGCAGCCCTTTGGTATTATTGTCAAAGGGGGAGAAGATTCACAGGAAAATTTTTCCTGCACATGTGTTGCCAACAATTCCAAAGGGGGAGATTGTTGAGCAAAGTGCAGCAAACAGTATTGTCATTGTTGTCAACACAGTCAGACAGATTTATTGATGCAATGGACAAGAGTTTATTGAACAACAAGGTGCAGCCAAAGTACAATGGATAGGAGTTCGGTGTTGAGCAAGGTGTTGCAGGAGGATTGTCATTGTTGTCAATACGATCAATTAGATCTAATGATGCAATGGACGAGAAGTTCGAAGTCACTCAGATGCAGAGGATAAAGTTCAAAAATTAGTCAGATCATGAGTCCTTAAATGATAGATGCACAGAAATAGAAAACATAATTCAGAATGAGAAGAAGAAGTCTTTAGAACCTGAGATGTCAAGAAGCGGAAAGGTTTTTTTGTGAAAACCAAGGCAGTCAAAATAAAAATTTTATTTAAACCATGGATAACAGATTTGAAATGGGTTTTTCTTAAAACCCAAGTTGGCTCTTCGTTTCGTTGAAAAAGATGCCCCGGTGATGAAGATATTTAATTTTAAATATTTAGTTTAAATTTTATTTTATTTAAAATTTAAATTAAAATATTAAATTAAATTAAAAGGGTCGACGTGTTACTATTTCGCGGCAATAAGCTACAGGAAAGTGACGAAGGTGGAAGAAGAGTTTGAGGCCGACAAAGTTAAATCTGGGCCGACGGATTTTAGGGTTTTTGCAGTCGACATTCTTAGGGTTACAGCTGACGGATTTTAGGGTTTGGCAGCTGACAAATTCTAGGGTTTCTCAACTGACATTCTTTTAGGGTTTGTTCCTAAAATTTCTTCTATAAAAGCAAGGGTTCTTCGAGTTTAAAAGTGGGGTAGTGATGCGATATAAGAAAAAGAAGTTCGTGCGCAGCAGCGGGTAAGTTGTTTCGATCTCGAGTGTGAGCAGAGTGACAGTTCATGGGAGTTGAAGAAAAGAGATCGCAGTGATGAGATAGAGAGTGAGTGCGTGAAGCGTGAGTGCATGAAGTTTGATCGAGAACAAAGAACGCGATATGCAGAAGTCGTGGTCCGAGTTTGAAATGACAGTGCGCGGGTTGTAGAAGTGATATTTCTGTGAAGTTGCAGCAGAGAACGCGGAGAGATATAGAGGAGTGGTTGAAAAAGTGCGAATATTTTTTCACAGCAGCAGTCGAATGCCGACAAGCAGCGGATCGTAGAAAAATAGCAGATCGTGATAATTGAGGTGAAAGTTTACATTCTGCAATTTTTATTATTATCTTCAAGTTGTAGCTTGAAAAAGGGGTTGGTGCCTCTTTCCAGTTGGAGCTGGAAAAATTGGAGTTGGTGCTCCATTCCATTGTAGTGAGATAAAATTTAGAGGTTGGTGCCTCTTACCAGTTGGTCCTGGTGAATGATTATGTAAAGTTGTAGCTTTGCATTTGACTGGATTTGGATGGTAGTCCAAGCAGTCTTTTTGAGGAGTAGCCACATCGGTGAACCTCGTTAAAATGCCGTGTTATGTGTGATGCTCTTAGTACTTTTATTATTTCTGTTTTAATCTGCTGCAGTTTATTTAAAAGTCTAAATTGTTTTAAGTTTTTAAAGAACACACTGATTCACCCCCCCTCTCAGTGTCATTGTGATTACAACGAACCTGCTGCAATTGTATTGATAATTGTAAAAAATGGGTTACAATAGGAAGTATCCTTTTACAAATTTTACCTTTTAGGCTACAATAGAGCCTTCCCCTAAGGGAGCTCTTATAGGTGTGATACAAAGATAGCACAATCAGTCCTTTGTGGGTTCCTTAGTGTATATGGGCTTATTGCTCGAGAGCCAGTGCTTATTGAAGGTCTCCTTATGCTTTGCTAGACCTGTAAAACCTACAAAATCCTATTAGTACATTAAGGGGCCTGCCTCAATTAAGCCCCATATTTTATGAAGATAAAAGACTCGTAAACTATTCAAAACATCAAATTAACTATTAAAACTAGCATAAAATAGAAAAATTAGTTATTCCTTACCTGTCCGAATGATTCTGGTGTTTGTTACAGAGGTTCGAACTCCTGGTGTGAGAACCGGGAGGTTCGCACGTGTGAGGTGCAAACCGGACCTTTTGAAGTTGGATTGCTCAGGAAGGATCTTTGAATGCTCCTAATTAGTTATGTTGATGTAATTTGTTGAAAAGCACCTCTAAACAATAAATCTTGACGGTGATGTTAACCTGTCTCACTCACAAAATAGAAAAAAACATGAGGCAAGTTTATCATGACGTTTGTATGATAGCTATGTGATTGGTGTATGATAGATGAGTTATGAATGTGAGGGCAATGGAAATTTTAATAGAGTTTTGGTATGTAAAAGTGTGATCCTTTAAAATGGTGAAAGTGGCCTTCTACTTATAGAGTGAGCCAGAGTGAGAGAAAGGAGGTGAGGTGTCTCTTGTGAGGTGTCCCCTATGAGGTTGTTGGCAATTTTGGGTACTTTGGGTACATTGCCTTTGCTCAAGTGTATAAGTTGTCATTGATGTCAAGAAGCTCTTGAAGGAATTTGATTTGATGTCAAATAATTTGTTTTGATGAAGGTTACGACATGACAGTTTCAAAGGTCTTTTGTAAACCCCAAGTTGGCCAGTTTAAAGATTACGGGTGGATGCATTAGTTTAATGCATTTGGGTCCAGGAGGAAGTATTTATTTAAATAATTAAAAACCTTGTTAAGGTTCCCTTTAATTATTTTTAAATAAATATTAAATTATTGTTTGCAATGGGTTCTCCTAACCCATGGCGCAAATGTCTTAACTATGTGGGCGCTATGTTTTAAGATTGTGGGCGCTAGCCAAGACCTCCGTCGACGTGTTAAACTCCTCGCCGACGTCAAGAGCTTATGGTAAAAATGCATATAAATCTCCCTCGATGAAAATCAAGAATTATCCCATCCGCATTTTGAAAAGAGTTGCTCGTTGTGAATTCGTGATCTGTTGTTCGATTTCTTCCTCGCTGTGATTTCGTGATCCGTTGTTCGGATTTCTTCTTCGATTGTGTACTCGTCGTTTGTCGTAAATCCATCGTAAGGTTTTTGTCTTCGTGTTCGCGTCAGAAGAAAGGGAGGCACTGTTGTTTTATTTAATCCCTGGCACAGAAGGAACAAGGCTAACAGCGTGAGGTTTAAACCTCACCGGGCGCCTTTGGCGCACCGGTAGCGGCTAGGCTGTTGGCGCGCTACCCGAACGGGAGGTTCCGCATTCGAATAACGTGAAAGGGTTTTTCATCATGAAGTGGACGCAGTGGGTGGTGTTAGAATTCATGTGCAATTTCTCCATAGCACGATTTTTGATGTTGGCCAAGGTATTTTTGAAATTAATTTTTGCTAAGTGTATTTTGTGGATGGAGGAAGTTTATTAGAGGGAAAAATAGCTTAGGAGTTATAAGGAGTTTAAAGCTTGTTTTATTTTGATAAAAGATTCTTTTTAAGGTGTTGTTTGAAATATCTTATTGCATTCTTATGAGAGATAAATTTTATTTTTGATAAGACTATAAGGGAGAAATAAGGTGTATAAGGGATAAATTTTTCTTGTAATGTTGAGAGTGCTTTTGGTTGATTATGGAAATGAAAGCATGATGTTTTAAGGTTAAAATTGCTTCTTGTGTGAAGTTGTGAAACCTTAAGTGGGCAGCTTTGAGATTGACATTTGCTTTCATTAAATTGGTAATAATCAAGCTATTCTTTACTTGGTTAAAGTGTTGGGCTTACTCCTTTGTTGATGATTTGAAAAGTTGTTGTGTGCTCTTGTGATTTGAGTTGGTGGATGCTTTTTGTTCAAACAATATTGGAGAGAAAAGGAGTTCTACTTGTTTCCTTTTCTGATGTTGATTGTGAAATGCTTCAAGGTTGTGTTTTGAGTTGAATGGTGTTGATTGAACCTTGTTTGATGAGCATTGTTGTTGAAGCCCTAATTGATGGTGAAAAGAACATGAGTATCATTGTTATGTGATTCTTTGCATAGTTGGCAATTGTTGGGGTTTCATGTTCTTGAAAGAAAGCATTCTATCCTATCCATTTCAGATATTGAGTTGAGTTTTCAGATTTGAGATTGAGTTTGAGTTGAGTTGATTTGAGTTGAGTTTTGAGATTGGGAGTTGAGTATAGAACATATTGAGTCTCTAACAATTCTCTTTATGCTTCTATGAGTTTGACAAATCACATTGGGTCTCTAACAATTCACCTTGTGATTTCCTACTAAGAAAGTTTTTTTCTTGGTGAGCTTGCTGAGTTTTGGACAGGTTTCGGTGGGGACTTGTGAGCAGTCTTGGACAGGTTCCGATGGGGACTTGTGAGCAGTTTTGGACAAGTTTCGGTGGGGACTTGTGAGCAGATTTGGACAGGTCCTAGGGAGAGGACTTGTGAGCTGAGTTTGATAGTTCTATCAGAGAACTTGAGGACAGAGGTGCATTGGTTCTTTGAGAAGAACCTGAGGACAGATTTGGCAAGTCTTTGAGAAGGCTTGTGTGTAGAGGATTGATTTGTTCAAGCTTAAGTGTTGGACAGATCTGACAGACAGAGGAAGACTTGTACTAGACCGACTGACTATGTTTGGTACAGGTTGTTGAGCTATTGTGGACGTGATCATAGAAGGCAGAGGTCTCTTAGGCTAAGCATTGAGGACAGGAGGTCTTCGATGGAAAGGAGTTCCATGTGCTGGCAAGAGGTAGAGGCAGTTGATCTTCTGAGGGATCATTTCCAGAGCGAGAGGGAAGGTATCTCCTTTGAGTAGAGGCTCATAAATTCTGATTAGGGGAAGGTATCTCCTTTGGGCCGAGGCTCATAAATATTGTAATTGGGAAGGATTCCCAAAGAACTTTGAGGAAATTTTTAGAGAAAAGTTTTGTGGACGTAGCCCAACCATTTTGGGTGAACCACATTAAAAATGGGTCTTCAATGTGTGATGCTTTCTGTCTTGATTAATGTTGTGTTGATGCCACTTGCTATCTAAAGTTAAAATTATTAATTGGTTAAGTCTTATACTGTTCACCCCCCCCTCTCAGTATAAGTCCATGTTCTTCAATTGGTATCAGAGCGGGTCTCTCCAGAAAGAGCCTAACAGCTTGGAGAAGGATCTATCAGAGGAACATACAGATTCAGAAAGAGATGAAGAGGTTGAGTTCGATCTCAAAGGTGAATTCTTCTTGGCTTTAAGAAAGCTTGAGAAATTTAGGGAAGAGAATTATGTTCTCAAGCATCAATGTCAGGAAGAAGAGATAGCAAGATCAGAATTGTCTCAAAGTGTTATAGACTTCAAAATTCTAGTTGAAGAAGGGAAGAAGGTTGAACAAGTTCTACGACAGGTTCTCAAAGGAAAGGAAGCTGATTGCGAGAAACTAGAAGAAGAGGTTATGTCTCTTAGAGTGAAGTTGGAACAGTTGGCTCTCAGACAGAATACTTCGTGTGAAAAGCAAAAGAAGGATGGTATCACCATTCAAGGAACAGGGGCTTCAAGCAAGATCAATCTTCATCCTGAAGAGCGGTGGATTCCAATTGGTCACAAGAAGAACAATCATCCAAGGCATCAAAACAGGTTACATAATACTTTCCATGGCTATTGTTTTTCCTGCAAGAAATTTGGTCACAAAGCTATGCATTGCAATAAGTCTGTGAATAGCCATAGTAAGGAAAATGTTAACTCTTTTGCACCTCTTATGAATAAAGATGTCATGTGTTACAAGTGCAATAATTTTGGGCATATAGCAAGGATGTGCGGTTTGGATAGATCTAGCCTTGAGTTCACTAAAAAGAGAAATGAGATCAAATCTAAGTCAATGATAGTTCAAACTGCTTTTCATGCTCAAGACAAAGTAGAGAAATGGTATCTTGATAGTGGTTGTTCAAAACATATGACTGGTGAAAAGGAAAAGTTTTTGGTCTTAAAAGAAACAAACAGAGGAACAGTCAGTTTTGGAGATAACAGGTCGGCTAAAATCTGTGGTAAAGGGACTCTTAGTTTGGATGGGAAATCCAAAACAGAAAATGTGCTTTATGTAGAAGGCCTAAGACATAATCTTCTAAGTGTGAGTCAACTTTGTGATCAAGGGCACATAGTATCTTTCTTTTCAGATAGATGTGAGATAAGTAAAGAAAAAAATGGAAAACTCATTGCTAGTGCTACAAGGACTCCAAACAATCTTTACATGCTAAGTGAGATAAAAAAGGAAAAGTGTTTTCTAACTCAAGAAGATGAGAGTTGGTTATGGCATAAAATATTGGGGCATTTGAGCTTTGATAATCTTGTCAATATTAGTAACAAGGAAGCGATTAGAGACTTGCCCAAAATAAAAAGGCCCCATAACATCGTTTGCGGTCCTTGTCAACATGGAAAACAGACCAGAACCAGTTTCAAATCAAAAGGGTATACTTCTTCAAAACCATTGGATCTTATTCATACTGATTTATGTGGCCCTACCAGAACTCAGAGCATTCAGGGAGAAAGCTACTTCATGCTTTTTATAGATGATTATTCTAGAATGACTTGGGTTACTTTTCTCAAAGAAAAATCTGAAGCTTTTGAAAAATTTAAAGCTTTCAAAGAAATGATTGAAAATGAGACTGACAAGAGAATCAAATGCTTAAGATCAGATAGAGGAGGAGAGTTCACTTCAAATGAATTTGTGGAATACTGTGAGCAACAAGGAATCAAAAGAGAATATTCAGCAGCAAGAACTCCTCAACAAAATGGAGTAGTTGAAAGGAAAAATAGAACTATTGAAAATATGGCTAGAGCTATGTTAAATGAGTCAAAACTTTCAGATGGCTTTTGGAAAGAGGCAATCAAGTACAACGAGTCTACATTATCACCAGGGCCCAACTTAGAGTCAATCATCATAAAACTCCTTATGAGTTGTGGAAAGGAAGACCAGCTACGGTAAAATACTTCAAAGTGTTTGGGAGTAAGTGCTTCATAAGAAGGGAAGATCAGAATTTGGGTAAGTTTGATCCTAGATGTGATGAGGGAATCTTTCTTGGGTATTCCAATAGAAGCAAGGCCTACAGATGCTTCAACAAAAGAACTCATACAGTTGTAGAGAGCATAAATGTAACTAGTTGATGAAAAGACAGGGATAAGAGAACCAGTCCAGGAACTCGGTGATGAAATTTGTCAAGAAGAATTCAGAGAGGTTTCAGATGAAGAAGAGGAAAGACAACAACTGCTTCCCAAAACTCCTTCACGATATGTTCAGAAACATCATCCCAAATATTTGATCATTGGTGATCCAAATAGGAGGCAAACAAGAAGAAGAGTCATTCCCTCACATGATTCTACAAATGTTTCATTATTATCTCAGATTGAGCCAAAATATTTTAGTGAAGCATGTGCAGATAAGTTTTGGGTAAAAGCAATGGATGAAGAGCTAAATCAAATAGAGAAAAGTGAAACTTGGGAATTGGTTCCAAGACCTAAGGACAAGAATGTCATTGGCACAAAATGGATATTCAGAAATAAACTCAATGAGGATGGAAATATTGTCAGAAACAAAGCAAGGTTAGTACTGCAAAGGTTATGCTCAAGTAGAAGGTGTTGATTTCGAAGAGACGTTTGCTCCTGTTGCTCGTCTTGAAGCTATCAGAATGTTTTTGGCCCTTTCAAGCTTCAAATCATTCAAGGTATATCAAATGGATGTAAAGTCAGCTTTTCTAAATGGGGTGTTGGTAGAAGAAGTCTACATAGAACAGCCAGAAGGAGTGTCTCTCTCGAGAACGGTCAGGACTATGTGTGTAAACTGAAAAAGGCTTTGTATGGGTTAAAGCAAGCACCTAGGGCTTGGTACTCAAGACTTGACAGGTATCTTCATGAGCAAGGCTTCGGGAAAGGTGTGGCAGATAGCAATTTGTCTATTAAGAATGAAGGTGATGATATGTTGATTATGGTTGTCTATGTTGATGATATTATTTTTGGGGGAAATAATACTCAGATGTGCAAAGATTTTGCTAACACCATGCAGAAGGAATTTGAGATGTCTATGATTGGAGAGCTGTCATTCTTTTTAGGTCTTCAGATTGCTCAATCAAAAGATGGTATATTTCTCTCTCAAGGAAAGTATATCAAAGAAATGTTGAAGAAATTTGGGATGATGGACAGCAAACCAGTGTGTACTCCAATGATTACGGGGTGCAAGATGAGTAAAGATGATGAATCTCCAGTGGCAGATCAGAGGTTGTACAGATCAATGATTGGCAGTTTATTATATGTTACGACTACCAGACCAGATATCATGCAGGTAGTTGGGTTAGTAGCAAGATTTTAGGCAGCTCCTAAAGATTCTCATGTTATAGCAGTTAAGAGGATATTCGAGATATCCGAAGGGCACTATGGACTTTGGGCTTTGGTATCCCAAAGGTGATGATTTCACTCTCACAGCTTATACGAGATGCAGATTAGGCGAGCGGTATTGATGACGGGAAAAGCACTAGTGGTGGAGCATTCTTTACGGGAAAGAGTTTGGTTTCTTGGCTAAGTAAGAAACAACCTTCGGTTTCCTTATCTACAGCGAGAGGCTGAATACATAGCGAGTGGTGGTTGGGTGTACACGAGGTTTTATGGATGAAAACCACCTTGGAGGATTTCAAAGTCAAGCATGAACAACCCATCTCCATACTTTGTGATAATACAAGTGCCATAAGTATTTCCAAAAATCCGGTAATGCACTCAAGGACAAAGCATATTTCCATCAAGTATCACTTTCTAAGGGAGAAAGTGCAAGACAAAGCAGGTCAAGGTAGAGTATGTGTCTACTAAAGAGCAGATTGCAGATATCTTCACCAAACCTCTTCCAAGAGATACGTTTGAGTATCTAAGGGAGAAATTGGGAGTTGTACTCCCACCCCAAAATTAATCACCTCATCGGGAGGTGGGGGAGGGACTAAGCTAAGAGGCTCATTCTTAGTCCCGAGCCCCAAAGGTGACCCTTTGCCATTGATGACAAAGGGGGAGAGATATGAGTAAGGGGGAGAGCTTCAAAGTGAAGAGGAGAGCTTCAAGTCGGGGGAGCAAAACTTCAAAGGAATATTCTCAGTTGTGGGCACAGTTGGTCGGTTGTTAGCATAGTTGGTTTCAGTTTTGGCTCTTGAGAAGTGTTTTCAATAAAGGTTTGCCATCAATGACAAAGGGGGAGATTGTTGGCAATTTTGGGTACTTTGGGTACATTGCCTTTGCTCAAGTGTATAAGTTGTCATTGATGTCAAGAAGCTCTTGAAGGAATTTGATTTGATGTCAAATAATTTGTTTTGATGAAGGTTACGGCATGACAGTTTCAAAGGTCTTTTGTAAACCCCAAGTTGGCAGGTTTAAAGATTACAGGTGGATGCATTAGTTTAATGCATTTGGGTCGAGGAGGAAGTATTTATTTAAATAATTAAAAACCTTGTTAAGGTTCCCTTTAATTATTTTTAAATAAATATTAAATTATTGTTTGCAATGGGTTCTCCTAACCCATGGCGCAAATGTCTTAACTATGTGGGCGCTATGTTTTAAGATTGTGGGCGCTAGCCAAGACCTCCGTCGACGTGTTAAACTCCTCGCCGACGTCAAGAGCTTATGGTAAAAATGCATATAAATCTCCCTCGATGAAAATCAAGAATCATCCCATCCACATTTTGAAAAGAGTTGCTCGTTGTGAATTCGTGATCTATTGTTCGATTTCTTCCTCGCTGTGATTTCGTGATCCGCTGTTCATTTCTTTTTTTTGTACTCATCGTTTGTCGTAAATCTGTCATAAGGTTTTCGTCTTCGTGTTCGCATCAGAAGAAAGGGAGGCACTGTTGTTTTATTTAATCCCTGGCGTAGAAGGAACAAGGCTAACAGCGTGAGGTTTAAACCTCATCGGGTGCCTTTGGCGCACCGGTAGCGGCTAGGCTGTTGGCGCGCTACCCGAATGGGAGGTTTCACATTCGAATAACGTGAAAGGGTTTTTCATCATGAAGTGGACGCAGCGGGTGGTGTTAGAATTCATGCACAATTTCTCCATAGCACGATTTTTGATGTTGGCCAAGGTATTTTTGAAATTAATTTTTGCTAAGTGTATTTTGTGGATGGAGGAAGTTTATTAGAGGGAAAAACAGCTTAGGAGTTATAAGGAGTTTAAAGCTTGTTTTATTTTGATAAAAGATTCTTTTGAAGGTGTTGTTTGAAATATCTTATTGCATTCTTATGAGAGATAAATTTTATTTTTGATAAGACTATAAGGGAGAAATAAGGTGTATAAGGGATAAATTTTTCTTGTAATGTTGAGAGTGCTTTTGGTTGATTATGGAAATGAAAGCATGATGTTTTAAGGTTAAAATTGCTTCTTGTGTGAAGTTGTGAAACCTTAAGTGGGCAGCTTTGAGATTGACATTTGCTTTCATTAAATTGGTAATAATCAAGCTATTCTTTACTTGGTTAAAGTGTTGGGCTTACTCCTTTGTTGATGATTTGAAAAGTTGTTGTGTGCTATTGTTGATTTGAGTTGGTGGATGCTTTTTGTTCAAACAATATTGGAGAGAAAAGGAGTTCTACTTGTTTCCTTTTCTGATGTTGATTGTGAAATGCTTCAAGGTTGTGTTTTGAGTTGAATGGTGTTGATTGAACCTTGTTTGATGAGCATTGTTGTTGAAGCCCTAATTGATGGTGAAAAGAACATGAGTATCATTGTTATGTGATTCTTTGCATAGTTGGCAATTGTTGGGGTTTCATGTTCTTGAAAGAAAGCATTCTATCCTATCCATTTCAGATATTGAGTTGAGTTTTCAGATTTGAGATTGAGTTTGAGCTGAGTTGATTTGAGTTGAGTTTTGAGATTGGGAGTTGAGTATAGAACATATTGAGTCTCTAACAATTCTCTTTATGCTTCTATGAGTTTGAAAAATCACATTGGGTCTCTAAAAATTCACCTTGTGATTTCCTACTAAGAAAGTTTTTTTTCTTGGTGAGCTTGCTGAGTTTTGGACAGGTTTCGGTGGGGACTTGTGAGCAGTCTTGGACAGGTTCCGATGGGGACTTGTGAGCATTTTTGGACAGGTTTCGGTGGGGACTTGTGAGAAGATTTGGATAGGTCCTAGCAGAGGACTTGTGAGCTGAGTTTGATAGTTCTATCAGAGAACTTGAGGACAGAGGTGCACTTGGTTCTTTGAGAAGAACCCGAGGACAGATTTGGCAAGTCTTTGAGAAGGCTTGTGTGTAGAGGATTGATTTGTTCAAGCTAAGCATTGGACAGATCTGATAGACAGAGGAAGACTTGTACTAGACCGACTGACTATGTTTGGTACAGGTTGCTGAGCTACTGTGGACGTGATCATAGAAGGCAGAGGTCTCTTAGGCTAAGCATTGAGGACAGGAGGTCTTCGGTGGAAAGGAGTTCCATGTGTTGGCAAGAGGTAGAGGCGAGTTGATCTTCCGAGGGATCATTTCCAGAGTAGAGGGGAAGGTATCTCCTTTGAGCGAGAGGCTCATAAATTCTGATTAGGGGAAGGTATCTCCTTTGGGCCGAGGCTCATAAATATTGTAATTGGGAAGGATTCCCAAAGAACTTTGAGGAAATTTTTAGAGAAAAGTTTTATGGGCGTAGCCTTTTCATTTTGGGTGAACCACGTTAAAAATGGGTCTTCAATGTGTGATGCTTTCTGTCTTGATTAATGTTGTGTTGATGCCACTGCTATCTAAAGTTAAAATTATTAATTGGTTAAGTCTTATACTGTTCACCCCCCCCCTCTCAGTATAAGTCCATGTTCTTTAGAGGTGTCCTCTGTGAGGTGTCCTAGGTCATAAATAGGTTTGGGTGAGAGAATCCCTCACCCATCCACAAATAATTATGATTTTCAAAAGATCTTTATTTGTCATTAATAATCACCTTTTTTGAAATATCTTTTAATTAAAAATTGCTTTTTATGTGCAAAAGTCTTCATTTGGCATTTATGATCGAGGGAGGTGTATGGGGAAATATTTGGGATGAAAGGTGGTAGGTCTAGGCTAGGCTAGGCTAGGTGAGGTGGAGGGCTAGGTTTTTTCCAAGTAGACTAGGTGAGGTGGAGGGTTTAATTAAATCAAGATTAGATCTAATTAATCATGGAATAAGCCATAAAGTATAATTTGACTAAAAGTGTTGACTTTCTAATCATAAAGTGCTTTTTGACCATGGTGGATAATTCAACCTTAGTTGAGTTAGGAATGAGGTCACATGAGGACCCAAGGTTAAGCGTAGGAAGGGGCTTAGTTAGCCCAAGGGGGCTTAGCTAGCCCAAAGGGGCTAATAGTGATGAATAGTGGTTTGGAGCCAATTTATGCAATTTTCAATGGTTTTGCATATTAATTAACCATGGAGATGGGGAGAGGGACAATGTGTGACTTTTCGATGTCTACATTTTTCCCTTTTTGTACTAGAGTGTGTGAAACACGGTTTAGTACAAAAATTGATGATATGGGTTGGCAATGTTTGATGGTTTGTGACAAAGACGTATTTATGAAAGATGATTTCATGAGTGACCACTTTTTGGGGGAAATTGGATGATTTTCTTGAATCATGATCAATTGTAGATGTTTCAATTTTTGGATAAAACAAGATGTTTTGGTTAATTTTTGCTTTTTTATTTATTGGTGAGCTCATTTGGCATATTTGATAAATTGTTGGAGCCTCAAGTAGAATTTCAGGATTTTTAATTCACAAGTGGTCTTATGCCTACCACTTGTGACAATTGGAATCCATATGATATCTACATGCAAAGACGTTTGAAGATTTAATAACCATCATTTTTGTTTGGAATTTGGACTTTTGGTCGTTGAGATAATAGTTAGCAAAAAAAATTTAGGCATTTTTTGAATTTGTGATTGGATGTTTGGTTGTTTGACCATGTGCAAGGTGTGGTTGATGATAACCCCCTTAAGCAACGAATTGGCGATGAAGGAAGTGAAATCGACGATGCGGTGGTTGATGAAGATGAAAAGGGCAAATTTTGAAAAATTTGGCAAAAAAACCAATGAGATGGGGTGTATAATGGTGTTGTGGATGAAATTTGAGGTGTATGGGATAATTTGAGCACTGTAGGGTAGGTTCAAACATCACACGTACAAACCATTCGGTTCACATGTGTGGAGTCTGAACCCACTGAAAATTGCTTATAAAAGGTAAAATTTGAATGTATGATGTCATTTGCACACACGAAAGTTGGTGGAAAGGTGGAGAGGAGAAGAAAATAGTGATGGGATGCTGTCAGATTGTGAATTCTATGGGGTGAGATGGTGAACACTTCAAGAAGCGTTGGTGCAGGAGTGGATGTGCTGGAGGTATCTGGAATTTTTAGCTTTTAGAATGTGCGATTGTTGCTTTTGTGGTGGGGGGGTTTTAAAATGAACAAATTCATTGTTTTAATCGTGAAATGGAGATGGGGGTGAAAAATGATAAACATTTGGACACTTTGTGCAAAACCAACAAAATGGGTATCCAAAAACATGTGTCATTTATTATTTTGGGTTTTGGATGCATTGGGATGTGTGCGAGGGTTGCATGCGAACTGGGATGATGAAAAGCGAGCGAGAAAATGGGCATGAGGTGAAAATATGAAATTGAAACCTTTCATTTAAGCCAAATGGGTATCCATATCTGGCATTTATTTTGTGTTTTGACCCTTCTTTGCCTATTTCGTTTTGTGTGTTGGTAGCTAGGGTTTTTATGTTTTCTGAATTTTTAGCACCTGCTTGAATTTTTTTTGCACATGTATTATATATCATTGGAATTAGTGCAAAATTCTACACCTGGCCATGAAATGTTCATCAATTTTTGGATGTTCGCAATCCAGACATGCAAACCGCTCGGTTCACACATGACATGTATGAACCGTCGGGTTTGCACGTGTGACGTGTGAACCAGGTTTTTGCTGTTGTTTTTGAATTTTTGGGATGGGAATGAGGTGGAAATTGGTGAAGTGGATGTTTGGGAAAACAAATTGTACATTGTGTGGTGAAATGCATGATGTTTTTTAGTGTTTGTGTGAAAACGAAATGTTGTGGAATGTTATGTATAAGTGAAAAAAATAAATGTAGTGTATAGATACATTATGTCAAATTCTATTTTAACAAATGTGTAGAAATAATAAAAATGTGTGTGTTAATTTTATAGGTGAATATGTATAGTTTATGTACAAGTATGTGGATGGTTGTTGACATGTGTTGTGTGTGTGATGCAGGTGAAACAGATATTTACCCGCCATAGACTTTGAACTTGCAAAAGAGAGGTGGAGGTGCAGTGGGGGGTGGCAGATGTGGAGTGGCTAAAGACCATAGGTCTTTATGGAGTATGGGTTATGTGTGAGGTTCATGTGAACCACACATACATGGCTGCATTGTGTGAGATATGGGATCCAAATAAGAACACTTTCCATTTGCCGACGGGTGAGATGACGGTCATCCTGGAGGATATTTATCGGATATACCGACTACCCATTGATGGACTAACGGTGATGGTTGTGGGGAAGGAGGCATGGGATTCAATTTTGGAGAGGGCCTTTGGAGATAGGTGGATGCGGGTGGAGGCGACGAAGGGGGTAGACTATTTGTTCTATTGGTGGAAGAGGGAGAGGTGGTTGTCGCTGCAACATGTGATGGCTATATTGTTGATTGCGAGCCATGCATTATCGAATGCTTCAGGGATGAAATTCCCTTGGAACATGATGGGGATCATATGTGATATGGTGGAGCAGAGGTGTCGGTATACCTGGGCACCTGCATTACTGACTCAGGTGTATCGAGAGTTGCACAGGGTAGTGCGAACTATCAAGACGGGATTGAGTGTGTTGCCTTTACTGCAAGTATGGGCATGGGAGCACATTACAATTCTAAGGTCTATTAATTTTCCCTATGACATGCATGCACACGAGGGGTGGGAGGTACCATATGTGAGAAGGTGGTGCACAGATATGGAGAGGAGGAGGAGGGAGCGTGTAGGGGAGTTGATACATTATCGAACAGAGTTGGCGAGTGTGACGAGGGATCAGATCAAATGGAGGTCATGGCAAGGAGGTTTGAGTTGGGATGATGAGGTTGTGCACTTGGCGTCTATTTGGTGTGGGCAGTGGTTAGTGGGGAAATATGCTTTTAAGGTTGATTTTTTTCTATTTTCACGAGTGCAGTGCTAGGTTGGACTTGTACAAGGGCATTCTGAGCCCTTGTAGAGATTTACAGAGTGAGAGGGGACAGAGGGTGATGACCAGTGGTGCCACCTCTAGACTTAATCCTCGATGAGGTGATTGACATCCTAGATTTGGATGATGTCAAGACGACTAAAGAATATGATATATGGTTGTCAAGGCAGACATGGGAGCTAGGGCAAGGGGTGGTGGATGGATGAATTGATGTGGTTGGTGCTTTGCCTTATGTAGAGCTACTAGGAGTGGTGCAGGTGGGATCGATTATAGAGGATGTGGAGGATAGGGGGTCACTTGAGCCAGGTGAGGCAGAGGATGTTGAGTATGACGTACTAGTGTGATGTGTGTGCCTACGCTAAGACAAGGACAATCAGTTGGTGAGGAATGTAGGTGCAGGATCATTAGGAGGGAGCAACGAGATGGTAGGGTTGAGGGAGGATATCTCGATGATGGATGTGGTAGTGGAGGCATCATGTGAGGGTTTGTTGTTGGGGGAGGGATTGGTGGGAGACCTGGAGGATTTTGATTTTGGGGGTGACCTCCACAGGGCACTATCGATGGAGGCTAAGATGGAGCAGCTATGGGGGGAGTTATACCGTGTGTAGGATATGTTTTTTGAGTGAGAGATGAAGTTGTCCTTATGGGAGAGGGAGAGAGAGGACACAAATGAGGATTTGATAGAGACACTATGAGAGTGATATGCGATGGATGCACGAGCGCAGTGGCTGGCTAAGGATATTGAGAGGCTCAAGATTGAGCGAGATACTCTCTTGTGGGAACGGGATGAGGCGAGGGCAGAGGCTGAAGCTATGAGGGCATGTCATGAGGCACAAATAGTTGAGCTAGGGTATATGGTGTGGGAGGTTCTAGAGGCTAAGGGGAGGGTGGAGCAGGAGATTTCTCAGTTGAGGAGTGTAGTGCCATAGCTGGAGGTAGTGTAGAAGATGATTATGAGATTGTAGGAAGGCAACCAATGGGTTACAGTGATGGTGGTGAAGGAGGTGGGTAGGCAGGCACACGTAGAGATAGAGTTGGCCATGTGGGGGATACCCATTCCTATCTAAGAGGGGTCACTAGCATCGACAATGGTGTAACCAGAGTAGAGTGTGCCATCAATGGGTGGTATGGGGTGGGTTTTGGCGAAACCTACAGTATGGCAAACACCTATGAGGATAGGGCCAGCTGAGCAGGTGGGAATGGCATGGGTGGAGGATGTTGGAGAGGAAGTGGCCTTAAAGTAGGTGGATGGTGGGGGTTGTGTGGGTGCAAAGGCATAGAAGTAAGTTGATGGTGGGGATGGCATAGGCGAGGGGGTTGAAGAGACCTTGTGTTGGAAGCAATCATGAGGATATTCTTGATTGGGTTAAAATAATTTTTGCTTTTTTATGGATGCTCATGATGAGCAAATTATTTTTGTGAGGAGATATACCTGATGATGGTGCATTCATTATTGTAGCTAGATGGCATTTTTGTGGATGTATATAAATGGATGTGTGATGATATGCCCATAAGGGCCCACATAATTTATTGTAGCCTGATGGCATTAGATGTTTCGATATATATATATATATATATATATATATATATATATATATATATATATATATATATATATATATATATATATATATACGTGTTGAGTGGTATTTTCACCCAATTATGAAAGTACACTCTCCCTTAGGATTTGGGTTACAAATCCCCTCTTGCAAAGAAGTTAAACAAACAACTTCTCCAAGGTCTCCCCTATATTAGCATTTGCATATGTGTAATGGTAATCTCAAATAAAGATATTCAATTTAAATGCTTGGAACACCTTATTGATTGCAAGTAACTGTAAACAAGGGGCAATGTTGGTTTATTTTACCATGAAACTTTAGTGATTGTTCATTAAACCAGAATAAACAAATGTGAATCGGCCCAGCAATGAAAATTTCCATTTTCGGATTTTTTAAAGATCTGCAATAAAACAACAACTTCGGTGAATTTTTTTTTAAATACTAAACAACTTTGAAAATGAAATTTCAAATTGTGTATTTGAAGTATGAAGTATAACCTACGCAATGGTTACATTATTTTTTTTGTATTTTGAAGCTTTTTTTTTATATTTATTTTAATGTCTAAATATTAAAATAAAGTTAAAATTTCTTGAAGTAAAATGCAGAAAAAATGAAAATGCATTCAGTATGATGCTATCCTATTTCGACAAAACCGAAGATATGAGGTTTTCATGCATGCAACCTAACCTATTAGACCTGCAAAACAAGCACAATCCGGATAAGCTAAGTGCTAGCTTCTAAGGATTTGAATGAGGTTTTCATATTTAAGAATTCGCATGCAGCAACCAAGAAAAACTTGTATCAACTACATTTACAAGCTTAAAATCTGAAAAGGGAAAATAGACATTTAATCTTGCATGCAGAAAATGACTCCTTTCTTGCCCATAAAATGCAAATTTTTGAAATATTATCTGCATTAAATATTTGTCATTTTACAATAGTAGACATCTGGTTCTCCAAAGCCAAAAAAAATGGAAGAAAAGCACTCTAAAGTAGGCCTAGAATGGCTCATCACCCTCAGTTCTGCAACCCTACTCCTAGCGGTTTCCAACCCCCCATGCCTGTCTTCACTTGTGCCTTTAAAATTTTTGCTACGACTCTCTACTTTGCCTTGTGATGCTTCGTTTCATCTTCCAGATCAATTTGTTTCGTCTCCCGCTCCTTCATTATTCTAGCTTTCTACTTGGTCGTGAAACGTTCGATCTTCTCTGCTAACTGTAACTGTCGATCTAAAGCATTATCATAACCCTTATGCCTTTGTGCCACGTGTTCAGTGCTTCCCTGCATACTCTGTAATGGCCAGCCATGAATCACAACAAAACAACATGTTGCAATATCACGACATTCTTCTGTCAGTAGCTTAACTCTTCTTCATGCATCGTGAAAACATGACATGTTACAAAATCGTGCCATTTTCTCATTTCGTACTGTCTCACTCTTTTCTGTCATGAAATCACGAAGCTTTTCTCTTTCGGGCTGCTCTTGCTATATTTGGCCGCAAAAATGCGACATGTCGCGAAATCGTGACGCTTTTTTTATTTCGTACCATCTTGCTATTTTTTGTCGCGAAATTGCGACACTTTTTCATTTGGCATGTCTTGCTGCTTTATGTAGTGAAATCATGACAATTTTTTGTTTCGTACCACTTGGCTAATCCAGGTTGTGAAACTCTGACATGTCGCGAAATCGTGACATTTTTCATCTTTGCCCTTCATCTCGTCTTCAGGTCGCGAAATGGCGACATGTCGTGATATTGCGACAAATTTTCATTCTTGGTTGTCTTACTGCTTCTTGTCATGAAATCGCGACACCTTTTCATTCCTTTCACTTTGGTAGTTTTCTGTCGCAAAATCGTGACGCTTTTCATCTTCGTACCCCTTGGCTGCTTCCTGTCGCAAAATCATGACACTTTCTCTCTCCGTACCACTCTTGCTATTTGGATCCGCAAAAACGCGACATGTCATGATATTGCCACAATTTTTGGCCGCAACGAAGCAACATGTCGTGAAATCATGACAACTTTCATTTCTGGGCAGCGATAGCACAACATGTCATGAAATCGCGACAACTTTCATTTCTGGGCAGCGACAGTGCAACACGTCGTGAAATCATGACAACTTTCATTTATAGGCAGCGATAGCGCAACACGTCATGAAATCATGACAAATTTTCTTTACTGGCCGCGATGGAGCAACACATCGCGAAATCATGACAACTTTTCTTTTCTAGCCGCGATGGAGTGACATGTCACGATATCGTGACACTTTTTTCTTTTGTGATATTTTGCTCTTCCTTTGATTTTTTAGCATCTGGGCCACTGAGGTCTTCTTTGAAAGCATGTAAAAAAGGTGGGTCCCTAATTTTGGGGTGTGTTATGGATCAGCCACAACAAATGGCGACTCTACTATCAAATGCTCCTGAGCATTTTGGTGAGAACCCAACCTGGAAGTATACAAACTCGAAAACAGGCATTAGCACATAAGAAATATAAACAAATGCCAATAGATCAAAAATACATGAATCATCAGAATCATTAAGTATCAGCTCGGTGTGTGCAATGTGTTTTCATTCCCTATTGCTTGAACTTGATCAACATTCCATTGTCAGTTTCACCTATGATTTTTATGCAAGGCTATGAATGATTTGTGCAGGATTTGATGTATGATGAAGATGCTAGAGATATAACAACCTACTTTACAAAAGTTCAAACCTTCTAATATCATGAACAAACATATTAAAGCTGTCAAACCCTCTTAGGATCAAATATAGGTATACTGAATTAAATTACTAGATCCCAAAGTTGGTTATGTGTCACTACCATCTTGAACCCATGTGCAAGTGTAAGTGAAATCGAAACTTTGGGGAATAGGATTCCCAACCTAAGCGAGATGGGAATTTAACCCTATCCTTACTATTCTGATTTGGAGTTCATTACCTCATCTTGAACAAAATAATTTAACCTGTTATGGATGAAATGGTCAAGGCTAGTCTATCCATATGAGCAATCAGTGGTCTTGCTTTTAGGCAAGACATGTTGCCACGCATGAGCATACTTAACCCCATAATCCATGACTTGGCTTTATTCATTCTCTTCTCTTTTTCTTTGGACCTTTGGGATGACTACCCATCCTTGCTAGGGACATGTAGTACGATCCCTCCAATCCAATATTAAGATGAAATGGAAAATATTATCTTTTATCTCTTGGACCTTGGGGATGACTACCCATCCTTTGCAGAGGACACGTAGTACAATCCTTCTAATCCAATATTGAGATGAAATGGAAAAAAATTAGTTTTACTTTTATTGCTTGGACCTTTGGGATGACTACCCATCCTTTGCAGAGGACATGTAGTACGATCCTTCCAATCCAAACTTTATGATGAAATGGGAAAAATGGAAGCTTAGATGTGTGATGATATGCCCATAAGGGCCCACACAATTTATTGTAGCCTGATGGCATTAGATGTCTTTGAATATATATATATATATATATATATATATATATATATATATATATATATATATATATACATACGTTTTGAGTGGTATTTTTACCCAATTGTGAAAGTACACTCTCCCTTAGGATTTGGGTTCCAAATCCCCTCTTGCAAAGAAGTTAAACAAACAACTTCTCCAAGGTCTCCCCTATATTAGCATTTGCATATGTGTAATGGTAATATCAAATAAAGATATTCAATTTTAATGCTTGGAACACCTTAGTGATTGTAAGTAACTGTAAACAAGGGGAAATGTTGGTTTATTTTACCATGAAACTTTAGTGATTGTTCATTAAACCAGAATAAACAAATGTGAATCGGCCCAGCAATGAAAATTTCCATTTTTGGATTTTTTAAAGATCTGCAATAAAACAACAACTTCGATGAATTTTTTTTTTAAATACTAAACAACTCCGAAAATGAAATTTCAAATTGCGTATTTGAAGTATGAAGTATAACCTATGCAATGGTTACATTATTTTTTTTGTATTTTGAAGCTTTTTTTATATTTATTTTAATGTCTAAATATTAAAATAAAATTAAAATTTCTTGAAGTAAAATGCAAAAAAATGAAAATGCATTCAGTATGATGCTATCCTATTTCGACAAAACTGAAGATATGAGGTTTTGATGCATGCAACCTAACCTATTGGACCTACAAAACAAGCACAATATGGATAAGCTAAGTGCTGGCTTCTAAGGATTTGAATGAGGTTTTCAGATTTAAGCATTCGCATGCAGCAACCAAGAAAAAATTGTATCAACTACATTTACAAGCCTAAAATCTGAAAACGGAAAATAGACATTTAATCTTGCATGCAGAAAATGACTCCTTCTTTCTTGCCCATAAAATGCAAATTTCTAAAATATTATCTGCATTAAATATTTGTCATTTTACAATAGCAGACATCTGGTTCTCCAAAGCCAAAAAAAAGTGGAAGAAAAGCACTCCAAAGTAGGCCCAAAATGGCTCATCACCCTTAGCTCTACAACCCTGGTCCCAGCGGTTTCTGACCCCCCATGCCTATCTTTGCTTGTGCCTTTAAAATTTCTACTAGGGCTCTCTACTTCACCTTGTGATGCTTCGTTTCATCTTCCAGATCGATTCGTTTCATCTCTCGCTCCTTCATTATTCTGGATTTTTGCTTGGTCGTGAAACGTTCGGTCTTCTCTGCTAATTGTAACTATTGATCTGAAGCATTATCATAACCCTTATGCCTTTGTGCCACATGTTCAGCGCTTCCCTACATACTCTGTAACGACTAGCCATGAATTGCGACAAAAACATGTCGCGATATCGCGACGTTCTTCTGTCAGTAGCTTAACTCTTCTTCATGCATCGCGAGAACGTGACATGTCACGAAATCGCACCATTTTCTCATTTCATACTATCTCGCTCTTTTCTGTCATGAAATCACGAAGCTTTTCTCTTTCAGGCTGCTCTTGTTGTATTTGGCCACGAAATCGTGACGCTTTTTTTATTCCGTACCATCTTTCTATTTTCTGTCACGAAATCGCGACACTTTTTCATTTGGCATGTCTTGCTGCTTTATGTCATGAAATCGTGACAATTTTTCGTTTCGTACCACTTGGCTAATTCAGGTCGTGAAACTCCGAAATGTCGTGAAATCATGACATTTTTCATCTTTGCCTTTCATCTCATCTTTAGGTCACGAAATGGCGACATGTCGCGATATCACGACAACTTTTCATTCCTGGCTGTCTTACTGCTTCCTGTCATGAAATCGTGACACCTTTTCATTCCTTTCATTTTGGCAGCTTTCTATCGAGAAATCGTGATGCTTTTCATCTTCGTACCCCTTGGCTACTTCCTGTCACAAAACGCTTTCTCTTTTCGTACCACTCTTGCTGTTTGGAGCCGCAAAAATGTGACATGTCACGATATCGTGATAATTTTCGACCGTGACGGAGCAACATGTCACGAAATTGCGATAACTTTCATTTCTGGGCAGCGACATCACAACACGTCGTGAAATCATGACAACTTTCATTTCTAGGCAGCGACAGTGCAACATGTCGCGAAATCATGACAACTTTCATTTCTGGGCAGCGACAGTGCAACACATCACGAAATCACGACAACTTTTCTTTCCTGGTCACGATGGAGCAACACGTCACGAAATTGTGACAACTTTTCTTTTCTAGCCACGATGGAGCGACATGTCGCGATATCGCGACACTTTTTCCTTATATGATATTTTGTTCTTCCTTTGATTTTTTAGCATCTGGGCCACTGAGGTCTTCTTTGAAAGCATGCAAAAAAGGTGGGTCCCCAATTTTGGGGTGTGTTGTGGATTAGCCACAACAATACGATATTCAGTGAAACTTTTGTTATTTGCATTCTTGTGTTTGTTATTTTTTGCCTATGGTAGTGTATGATTAGCATGGATGTGATAAGAGATAGTGGAATGATAATAAAAAAAACAAATGGATAAGTAATTAAAACATAGAAGTAGTGGTGAAATAAAAAAATGAAAGAATAAAAAAATAAGGTGATATAAATAAATGTATGTGATATCACTATGGCGCTGAGGGATAGCATGTGTATAATTACATTGGTCGAGTGATGTGATCCGTTCCATTATTTCAAGGAATTTGGATAGGAGAAATAGCTTGAATAGATTCAAGCATTATAGTTTGTAAAATCAAACCCATTGAATAACTAAGCAAAAATTTTGGATTTACTTAGAGAATTTCTTGGTAAACAAGACCTCAATCTTGGACTTGTGTGAAAAGTAATGTTCATTTTACCATTCTGGATGGGGAGGAGTATAACTACAAACCAACGCAGCTTATGTGCTAGCTCATGTTTTAAAGACCGGAGGACTGCAAGGATTCAAGCTGATGATATCTCAAGGCATTGCTTTTTTGTTTTCTACCTCGGTATGACTAAATTGCTTGTAGAGGAGAATTTTATTGTGTTCTCTTTTTGTGTCTCTTGTTTTTTCTTTGATTTTTTTTTTTTTTTTTTGTAAATTAATGCTCGGATTGGATGTAGAGCAAGGATTTTTGACTTTCTTGTGCTTGATCGGGATACTTGCTCAGATTAGCTGAACAACAAGGGATTTTTCTATGAATATGCTTCTTCAGGATACTTGCTCAACTTAGATGTGGAGCAAGGAATTGTTATTCAAATGGTGGGGGGAGAGCTTGTCATCTTTTTAGTCCTACGTTTCATGAGAAATCATGTAAATGATGTAATGAGCAAAGTAATTTTTGCTAAGCATCAGCTGGTATGCAACTTAAGCAACCCCATTTCTAGAATGTTATTAATGTGTAGGACATGCATGTAAGTCCAAAAAAGAGAGCAAGGTGACCAAGGAAATTCTAAAGGTATATCTGAAATATGCCAACATTGGATGGTGGTTGATTAGATAAATGTTGGTGGTCGAAACAATCAAAACATGGCTCTAATCCGGTCTCCTAAAAAGGGGTGTTGGGCATCAATCGGACATGCTAGCATGTGCATTTTAAATTCCTTTTCCCTATTAGTGATAATGAATATATATGTACAATTATGGATGCAAATTGAAAATATTTATGTACAAGGGTGCCCCAGTGTTATAGATAATGGAATGAGGCACAAAGCATCACAGTGTGAAATCAGAGAAAGTAAGAAAGAAGAACATGTAGGACAAAAGGAAGAAGTGAACTTATCAATGGTATGTAGCCACTCGAAGCATAACCATACAACATTATCAAGTGACTTAAAGGAGGATGATACGGGAAAGAAATAAAAAAAAGAAAAAGAAACCTATTATTGATATGTAGTTGCTCGAAGCATGACCATACAACAGTGAGGGGTAACTTAGAAGGAAAGAAGGAAAGAAGAAGAAACCCATTAAAGGTATGTAGTCACTCGAAGCGTGACCATACAACAATGATGAGTAACTTAGAAAAAAGAAGTAAAGAAAAAGAAACCCATTAAGGGTATGTAGCCGCTCGAAGCGTGACCATACAATAGTGATGAGTAACTTAGAAGAAAAATAAGAAAATAAGAGGGTAAAAAGAAAGGAAGAAAAGAAAAGGAAAATGGAAGGTATGTAGTCGCTCGAAGCATGACCATACAACATCAATTTATAGAATAATTAAAGAAATTTTAAGGGAAATGAAGTAAGCAGAGTTGGATATATATGCAAATAATTGTGGTGCCACCGAACTGGAAAAAAGAAGAAGAATGAAAGCATTTTTTTTGTTGTTTTTTTTGTGATATACATATGTACATAAGGGATGTTGAGCGATAATGCCTATGACTAGGCATAAAATGCTCGCAAATGAATAATTTTTATGGGCTCAAGATAGGCTATTCCTTCCAAGGTAGCTAGATGATATGCCCTAGAGCCCAATTTGTGAGTAACCATGTAAGGACCTAGCCAATTTGGTGCAAATTTGTCACAGAGATGGCGTGGTTGGCTAGTAATTTTTTGGTTCTCTTTGAGGACTAAATATCCAACTTGAAATTCACGTTGGTGTACCTTAGAATTATAGGCATTTCAGAGACGGTCTTGATAAACCCACATGTGTTCAATGGCATGAATACGATGTTCGTCTAAAAGGGTCAATTGATCTAATTAGGCTTGACGAGTTGTGTCATCATTGATGAATTCTTGCATAGAGACCCTTAAAGATGGTATTTTGAGTTCCAATGGCATAATGGATTATGTGCCATATACTAGAGAGAATGGGGTTGCCCTAGTTGGAGTACGAATACTATTTTGATATGCCCATAATGCTAAAGGCATTTTATTGTGCCAATCACGGTGTGAGTCTATAATGGTTTTGCGAAGAATGGCAATGATAGTTTTGTTGGTGGCTTCAGCTTGACCATTACCTTGGGTATTAAAATTTTTGCACAAAGCGCACATATTCTTATTATTAAATGGTGTATCATTGTCAGAGATGATTTTTGATGGGATGCCAAAATGACAAATGATGTGTTGTGTGATGAAGTCAACTATTTTTGCACCCTTCGTTTGGACTAGTGGGACATTCTCAACCCACTTGGTGAAATACTCAGTGGCAATGATGATGTTTGTGATTGTTGGATGAGGCAGGAGTGATTTTGCCAATTAGATCTAGGCCCCATTGTCAGAATGGCCTGATATATTGGATTGGTTGAATATCTTGAGAATGTAAGTGTGTAATATTGGCGTGATGTTGACATTTGACGCACTTTTTAACATAGGTACAGTAGTCATGCTCCATTGTTGGCCAATAGTAGCCCATTCGTAGAATGTGTTTGGTGATGGCCATGCCACTTAATTGACCACAACAAGTACCATCATGAGCTTCTTGAGTGATACGTTGGGCTTCGAAAAGCTCAAGACAGCATAGTAGAATGCCATAATAGATTCACTTGTATAAGATATCACCTAATAATATATAGAGGATGGCACAAAGTTTGAAAGCTCTTCGATGAGTGTGACTTAGATTAGGTGGTAGAAGATCGAGCTTTATGTAATATTTGACTTGTGCAAACCAAGGATCATGTGGGGTGGTTTCGACGATATTTATGCCATCATCGATGAGGGATGGCATAGTGGAAATGGCCAAATGGAGAAGGGCATGAATGGACACGTGAGTTGTATCATAAAGTGGATTTTGTGGGATGAGCGAACCTAGAGAAGCCATTGTATCGACAAATCGATTTGTGGATCATGGATTAGTAGTGATGTCATACCACTCGAACTGGTCTAATAGGTCTTTGGCTACCTATTTGTACTTTTGCAGGATTGGGCAATGACATTGCCATTCTCCCTTGATTTGATTCACGATGAGGTTGGAGTCACCAAAGATGTCCAAGCAATGAATGTGCATGGAAAGGGATTTTTTTTGGCCTAGGATAAGAGCCTCATATTTGGCATTGTTGTTGGTGCAGGGAAAGCCTAATTTGAAGGAAAATATGAGAGGTTCCCCCTACGATGTGAAAAAGACTATTCCTGCACCCCTAACATGTGTACAATGGGAGCCATCAAAAAATAAGGTCAGGTTGGCATTATATTTAGGCTCAACAGGATCTTCAGCTTTGCTAACGTGAAAGACATAATCATCAGGAAGTTGGATAAGCAAAGGCACGTTGTTAGGTAATGGGGCCTCAGCCAGTTGATCAGCAATGACTTGTCCTTTAATGGATTCTTGGCTTATAAATTCTAGATCAAATTCTATGAGGAGCATGATTCATTTGGTTGTGCGACTATTGTGGTAACTTTTGCTAAGCATATAGCGAAGTAGATTATCGCGAGCAACCATGTAGGTAGTGTGAGTAACCATGTAATATCATAATTTTTGTGTAGCGAAGACAACGGCAGGGCAAAGTTTTTCCATGTAAGCATACCATGTTTTGTAGTCAATTAGAGTGCGACTAATGTAATAAACCACTTGTTCTTTGTCATGTTCGTTATTTTGCACAAGAAGTGTTCCTAATGTGACATCAGTGGTGGAGACATATAGGTAGAATGGGTGGTCTGGATGAGGTGGGGTGAGGACAGGATTTTATGTGAGATAGGCTTTGATGACATCAAAAGTAGTTTGGCATTTGTCATCCAATTTAAATGGGACTCCCTTCTATCAAATATGATTAAACGACTAACACTTATCGGACAGTTGGGCGATGAACCACCGAATGGATTGAATTCGTCCTTGTAGACCTTGTAGTTGTTTAAGATTTGTAGGGGGAGGTATATCAATGATGTCTTGGACTTTGGTGGGGTCTACTTCAATACCTCTATTTGAGATGATGAATCCTAAGATTTTGCCAGTGGTAACACCAGATACACATTTCTTCGGCTTCAATCAAACATTGTGTTCTAGGAGACGATAAAAGAGTTGTCGCAAGTCTTCCAAATATTGACCATGAGTTTTGGATTTAGCAATAAGATCATCCACGTAGTCTTTGACAGTTTTGTAGGTCATGAAATATGTAGGTCATAGCACATTGATAAGTTGCCCCAACATTTTTGAGGCCAAATGGCATAACCTTATAGCAAAATATCCCCCAGGGTGTTGTGAATGAAGTTTTGTGTTGGTATGATGGATTGACACAAATTTTATTGTAACCTAAAAAAACATCCATGAAGAATAGTATTTTGTGTCCAACTGTAGCATCGACCAATGTGTCGATATTAGGGAGAGGAAAATTATCCTTTGAAAAAGCTTTGTTAAGATCCCTAAAGTCTGTGAAGATGTGGATACCACCCTTGGGTTTATTGATAGGAACCTTGTTGGAGACCTATTTAGGGTAGTCGATGGGGATGATGAAGTCAATGTCGAGGAGTTTTTGTAACTCTTCTTTGACCATGATGACCACCATAGGATGCATGCGGCATAGTTCTTGCACCAGGTTGTGCACCACAAGTGTGGGATCGAGGCCAGGCATATCTTGATACGACCAGGAAAACACCTTAATGTAGCATCTGAGGAATTTTGTGTAAAGGACATGTTCTTATTCTATGAGACTGGCGATGAGGTAGATGAGGTGATATTTCTTTGGATCAGTGCTAATGTCAACTTCAATAGTGTCCTTGATAAGCATGTGAGAACCATATTGAAGTTGTGTAGGTGTGGGGATGAGATGTAGATCGTCAATGCAGTTGGGAGTGAGGAATTCATCATCAAGATAAATATCTGCATTATGAATCCATGAAATATGATGGAGGGAGGTAGGAAATGGGGTGTTAGCCGAGCAGAGCATGTGGGGAGTGGGGATGAAATCAACAACAGATGGGATGGATGAAATATCACCAAAGTTGAAAAAGTCATCAATAGGAGGTGGGATGTAGTTAGGCTGATGCGGGTAATGGAGGGGCGCGTAAAGGTAAAAAAAAATCATATTTACTAATTTGCTATAAATAGAAGATGTGGGTGAAGTTTCGAAGAATCGGAGGAGGAGAGGAAGAAATTGGGGATGGTTTTATTAAGGCCACGATTCAATACCACAGATGGTGAGGGAGAACGAAGGATTTGGTGTCTAGGCAGGATGGTTTCATGAATGGGAATGAAGAGGATTGTGTGTGGATAAGAGGGCGTAGTGGAAGTAGGGGAGGATGGATCATTGGGGATGTGTGAACCGGGAGGTAAGTGAGGGTCGAAGAGTGGAGAGGGATCAATTTCAAGGTAGATGAAATGATAGATCATGGTGTCGACTTCGTGGGGTGAAAGAGGCTCATGGGGTGGAGAAGGTGGGAAGAAGGATGATAGTATGTCAATGGTGGAATTGGGAGAAGAGCTCTTCGATGGCATTGTAGGTTCTAATTCCTCATTAAGTAGAAAGTTGGGAGGATTAATATTTAGATGTTGAAATTCATGCTCAAGGGTGTGAATGGTGGCAGGATTGTAACAAATTCTAGAGTGATCCATGGGAAGGCAATGGGAGGACTAATGTAGGAGCGACATCCTTGTTTGTATCTCCTGAGACCATACCCATGTCAATTGTATCAACGTAGATATTGCAAAACAAAAATAAGATTAGACATGTGATTAAGATTACCGCAAAATCTAGTTTGTGGTAGTGGTGGTGCTGGTGGTAGCACAGATGAATCAAGGCCTCCATAAACAAAATTTGTGGAATTATTGGGAGGGCCAAGAGGAACAACAACCCCAGTAGTCAAGGACACATCGTGAGGTCGACCAAAATCATGGGTGGCTTGGAATGTGAATGGTGAAACTCAAGAATTGGTCACATTATATTCCTCGGGACTAGGAGCGGGATCTGGTGGAGAGGTATGGTGATCAGGTGGAGGGGAGGACCCCCTACGTGGTGGTGGGGATGGTGCAATAGGTGGGGGTGCAATTGTGGATGGTCTATGGGCATATGTATAGGTGGATTGGGCTAATTGGGCATCAAGCAAGGCCACATGATGGGCCCACTCATAGCACTTAGATGGAGATCCAAAGATGGGATGGTTGGTGCAGGGGAACTGAGTTGAAGTTGAAGGCATGGGAGTGGATTAGCGGGGAACCACACATGCTTTAGCGGACCGAGTCACAAAGCGACAAGTGGATGGAGGTGGTGTCAAAAGGATGGGTGTGGGGTTGGAGGAAGATGGTGGGGTTGACACAGTGCAAAAGGTAAATGGAAGTGGTGTGAAGTAGGATGAAGTAGTGTGAGAGAAATTAAGAGTAGGTGGTCATGATGGGGGTTGAGGCAGATTTGATGATTTGATGGCACATTGTTGATATTGGAGATAGGAGGTGGTTGTGATGATGGGGGATAAGTGTTAGTGACTGTACGGCAGGGGATAAGGGTGAATTATGTAGAGGTCAAATATGGACCAGGTGAAAGGCTAATGATGTTGTAGAATTCGAAGCGATCACCGTTGGTGGGGATGTAGTGAACTTATTCGTTATGGACATATTTTATGCAGTGATGAAGTGTGGAAGGGATGCATTGCATATCCTGAATCCAAGGTCATCCTAGCAGAATATTGTATTGCATCTCACCTTCGATAACATGGAAGAGGGTGGAGATGGTTTTGACACCTGCCTTGATGGGCAAGATAATAGTGCCAACGGTAGGACGCATAGAGCCATCAAAATCTCGAATATCCATGGAGGGTGTGGCAAGGTGAGATGGAGGTAAGCGAATATGGTTCAAGGTTGTGGTAGCAATAATGCTAATAAAAGAACTGATATTGATGAGGATACACTTATATGTCACAGTATTAATGGAGGCTTGAATATGTAATGGAGGATCTGCTCCCTTGCCTACAACTTCTATAATTTTATGATCATGGAAGCTGATAGAATGTTGCAAGCATATTTTAACATTGCCAAAAAAGTTAGCAAAGGAATCTGCATTGTGAGTGTCAAGGTCAAGGAAGCGGAGGATAGAATTTAGGATTTCACGATGAGGTGGGGATTGATGCAAGAGGTCATAAATGGATAACCTAGCAGGAGCGATGCAGATCTTATGAGAAAGGCTACCACGAATGGTGATGACGTTCTATAGGGAAGGTGGAGGAATTGGTGGTGTGGCAGTGGAATTGGTAATCGAAGGTGATTGTGATGTGGGAGGTTATTGAGCGACTATAGGGGGTGGATAATGTTTATTACGAGTAATAATATGGATCATACCCATAAAAACTTGTTGGGAAGGATCTCGATTAACATGGTTAACCTGACACAGATAATTTTGAGGTAGATTACCCCCATGTTTAGGTAAGGGATTTTGAAATATCCTTAGATTTTTATTTTGTGGTGCTAGGGGATTGGAGACATGAATAGTGCCTTGATCAATAAGATCCTGGACAGCGTGGCGAAAGATAGGGTATGCGTCGATGGTGTCGCCATGTTGTCGATGGTAGTCACAGAAAGCTTACAGGTTGTAGTCCCATAGGAGGGGGTAGTTTGGATAAAGAGGTTGGACATTTGGTAGAGTGATGAGACTACCGTCAATCAAACGATGGAATAGGGTTGGCATGGGCTCAAAAATGGGTGTCCAATTGCATGGAGGGTGAGGTGGACGTGTATTGCGACCTTGATATGGATTTTACTGAGGTGGTGGATATGGATTTGATTGAGGTGGGGGATTATGTGGTTGGGGAGTGGGAATAAGTGGTGGATTGGCTGGTTGTTTATTTTAAGGAGATCATGGGGGAGTGGGTTGTGGTGCTTGAGCGGTTATGACTTGCACCGATGGGTATGGAGAATTGAAGATGACCTAATTGGTTTACGGTGGTCTGGTGGTAGGAGGGATGTATGGAGGGTGATTATAATGGTAATTGATGGGTTAAGGTGGTTTTTGATGCAAAATTATTTTTCTCGTGTGGACCTTGATGTCCTCGATAACCTTGGTTTGGTAAATGGCTTCCTCAAATGTTCGACTCTGATGTATTTGCAATGTTTGCAAAATTTGTTTATGACAACTCTTAGCAAAAATTTTGATGAGCTTGGAAGGTGGTAGAGGAAAAGAGAGATCATGAAGGACCACTCTCCATATGGTGACAAATTCAGTAATGGGCTCGTCATCCCATTGTCACAAAGCATATACATCAGATAGGGTAAGCTTGATTTTGATGTTGATAGCGAAATGTTCAAGAAAAATATTGGCCAACTACTCAATTGTATATAGAATGTGGCGAGGTAAATGGTTGTACCAATTTAATGCTTGACCTCTAAGTGATATGGCAAAGGTACAAAGTATAAGTGGATTTCTTCCATGCAATTGGTAACAGGAGAAACGATAATTATTCAGGTGCTCTCTAGTATCTTCCTTACTTTTGAATTTGTCAAATTTGGAAACCTCAAATATGTAAGGATAAGGATGAACATGAACAAATGGGTGAATGTGTCTGTTGCACATCTCATTGTACATAGATTTTTGAGAACCATAACTAGTGGTACGTAGATCTAAAGCACACAACTACTCTTGCAAAGCCTGAAAATCACTAGAGAGTACGGTAGTAGTCTCAGGCAGAGCTAGAAATGGAAGTGGTGGTGCGGCTATGGGCGATGGCTATGATGTGGCCTGTGTATGATCAAGATGTGGGGGATACCGTATCTGCTGATCCTCCCATTGTTGGTAGTAAGCATCCTATTGCAGAGTGGGTATGTTTGTGGAGTGGTATTGTAGAACAGGGACCTAAGATGGGTGAGGTGAGATGTATGGAGCTTGGGACATGGATGGTGGTTGTTTTGCGGGATCGTAATATTTGGGAGGTTCAAGACCAAAAACTTGGGACTGTCGTTGTTGTTGTGTGTCATAATAACCAGGAGGGGCCTAGCTAGGCATAGGTAATTGCTGCTACTACTGGACATAATGGAAAGTGGGTTGCACCTGAGCAGTAGTAGTGGATGACCATGTGGGTGGTGTGGTGAAAAATGCTAGATGTGTAGAAGAAAGGGGCAGGATGGAAGTGGATGTGTGGAAGGAAAACTGCTATGAGGCAAAGGGAGGAATAGAAGAGGATTGAGGTAGAGCATAAGGGTTTGCGAACAGGGAATATGGCTAGACATAATACCAAGGCAAAACACCTTGGTAAGTGGGATGCAATGGAGGCGATCGATATGAAGGAGGGGGAGGGAGCCAAAATGTACTGGAAGGTACAGATGGCAGGCCATAGGTGGAGAATGGAGGGTAACCAGGAGGTGGAATTATAGTGAACTAGGGAGTGGACGGAGGTGGTGGGGTGTAAGATGTGAGCGACATAAAAGCTTGGAAAGAAGGGTTTGTGATTCCAGATGAGGGGATGCGGTAAGCCTAGGATGGATGGGAATAATATGCAAGTGAACTAGAAGATAGTGGCTGAGATGAAGGTAGATGACTGGATGAGTCCTGGTGTGAGACCGGTATCTGTGATGAATGGGATGTGGAGGAAGGAGGGGTTGAGATCATACCAATGGACTGTACCATGGTAACAACATCTAAGATGATTTAGGATACAAAAAAATTGTCACATAGAAGGGGACAGGAAGAATGGTCAATGAAAGGATGAGCAGATGAAGGTGAAAGTGGGGGAATGAGCTCCTCTGCCACCATAACTGGTATGGGGTGGATGGGAGAGGTGTTTATGACATTGGGACAGAATGTGTAGGGGGGATTAAGGGGAGAGAGATCATCTAAAGGAGGGGGCTCCTCGAGATGCTCATCTAGGAAGTGATATGGTAGAGAAGAGGCCATATGGGATGCATCACTAGCTCTGGGGGTGGAAGGCCCTATAAATAGGTCAGGCACATCTCTAGATGGAACCTACTAAGACTCAGAGGGTGGATCTATGGTCCTAGAAGAAGAGGCCCCTATAGTAAGAACAGTCTATTGGGCAGCCTTGGTAGCCTGGCAAAAAGCTTCACGCATATGACTATGTGTAATTGATATGGCAATATATGCAAGAAGTGGTATAACAGTCAACAGAAGTGAAAGGTGGACTCAAAAATTGTCTGTGACTGACCGGGATACTCTTTGGTGGTAAAAAACAAGTTCACAGGTTTGGGGTGCAGATCCAAAAGGCTTGCATTCCAGGGGTGTGGACCACTCAGAATATAGAATAGAAGGCTAAAAATGTGTAGTGAGTGCCTTTTTGTGTTGTGTGTGTAGTCTAGAACTTGAATAATAGGTTCGTAGGTTAGGTATGAGGACCACCAAGGTTCATACTCCAGGGGTGCAGTCCACCCAAAAGTGCAACAGAGGGTGAAATCTATGTTGTGTATACCCTCTTTGTGCTAGAAAAATCCTGTGTGAATCAGTATGATATCCTGAATGCTAGATATTCATACAAAAGTGCACAAAATAAGTTTTAGTGTAGGATGATTATGCTGGGAAGCACAAACCGCATAAAAACAAACTTTGTAGTGAAAAGCATGGGGATGAAACTGTGAGACAAATTGTAAGTGAGTTATAGCACTTTTGATGCGCTATTGTAACCACTTTTCCTGAGACTCAAAAGCAAAAGTTCTTTCTTTTTGGTTTTTTCATGTGTTTTGATGATAGAATATACGACCTAGTAGTAAAATCCGGGTAGTGGGTGATATGATAATATGAATCAGGTATGTCATAGCACATAATATTTTGTAATGCCCAAAGGAACACAAAATAGTTTTATGTTTCCAATGGGTGAGTGGCTACCTAGATGGAATACGGTACAATAAAATGATATCCAAAAGGGGGAGACTCAAAATGTGCTAATGAGTCAAATAAACTCTCACGAAGAGAGGTCACTCTATCAATGTGGTGCTATCGGCATACCCATGCTTTTGCTTAACCCTCACGTTTAAGGCACCCATAGTAACGAAAGTTATGCCCACTAATTATTTGAAAAGCCTTGTGGTAAAGGGGCTTTCTAAAACTACCCACTCTAAAGGTACCTTCTAGTGATGAATTCTAGATAACCAATACTCAAATTAGGAAGGTTTGACTGGGTATTAATGTCAAAATGGTCCACGTGGGGGGAAATATGGTGTCTAATCTGGAGGTGAGCCAGTGGAGGGCAAGCCCATACCACACCAAACTTTGGTGGTGAATTGGTGATGAAATCCAATTCGGACTGGAGATGAAACCCAGCACCTTACACCGTTTAAGGTAGACTGTGAGTGTGTGGTGTTTTTTGTGCGATACTATTTTAGAAGAAAATATATGCTAACTGCATTTTCGAAAGAAAACTATTATATAATGCCTTTTTGAAAGAAATCTATTCTAGGATGATTTTTCAAACCAAATCTATTTATTGGTATGGGTACAAAAATGAGCCTAGACTATTGAAAAGTGAATTGAAATCTAATTAAGTGGTTTACAAGAAAGTATTGATGTACGAAATGTAATCCTAGTTAAATGCTTTTGGAATTTAAATCTAAGCTAGGAAATGATTGGAAATTATATCTAAAACAACCAAGAATTGGTGATTGCATGTGTAACTTGCAGCTCAATGTGTTAGAATAGCCTCAAAACAAAGAAATCAAAAGGGGTTTGGCACAAAACCTGTGTCTAGGTGAGTGTAAATTTCTTCAATTTGCTCTTTGTTTCGGGACTGTGTCAATTTGGAAGGTTCGCACTACAGAGGTGCGAACTTGTCTTCTGTAGAGTATTTCACACTCCTGACCTATGAACCAAGATCCGTAGACTGAGCTGACTAATTTTGGGGTCTTGTGATGATTTTGATGTCCCTAGATTATTTTGAGCACAACTATCTACACAGAAAAATTCCAAAAACCCAATTTAAGTATGTCAAGACAACCAAAACGATAAAGACCACACAAATTCTTGTAGAAAGGAAATGACATAAATAAATTAACTATTGATTTGGTTCCAAAAAATGCAAGGACGCTTTAACCTCGCATGCGCCATGGCAAGAGACTGTTTGGGATCTAGGTATGGAAGCACGTAGACTCTAGGACCATGAGGATTTTAACCTCCCCTGACTTACCTTTTCATTGGTTGTGGGTGTCTAAACCAATATCTGGGTATCAAGTAGTAGTTTGAGGCAGATTGGAGAATTCACATGCCTAAGTGTGTACTCACTACTCTCTTTGAAAGCTCACCGGTGCACCAATGAGCTTTTTGTGGTTAGGTCTGGGTATTTTGTGGTTTGGCTTGAGATGTGTTTCAAGGCCTCTCTGGTTTGTGGTGTTCCTCAAAGATGACAACTACCTACCATACAAAATAGACCATAATTTTTTGTTTGAAGGTGATTAAGCTTTATCTTGGTGGGGGTACCATCGGGCGTGCTAGAATGAAACTACCAAAAAGACACCATAACACCTCATTCAAATATTATGGAACCTACTGCAATTGTATTGATAATTGTAAAAAGGGGGTTACAAGAGGAAGTATCCTTTTACAACTTTTTCCCTTTAGGCTACAATAGAGCCTTCCCCTAAGGGACCTCTTATAGGTGTGATACAAAGACAGCATGATCAGTCCTTTATGGGTTCCTCAATGTAGATGGGATTATTTCTCGAGAGCCACCACTTGTTGAAGGTCTCCTTATGCTTTGTTGGACCTATAAAACCTGCAAAATCCTATTAGTACGTTGAGGGGCCTGCCTCAGTCAAGCCCCATATTTTATGAAGACAAAAGACTCATAAACTATTCAAAACATCAAATTAACTATTAAAACTAGCATAAAATAGAAAAATCAGTTATTCCTTACCTATCCGAGTGATTTTGGTGTCTGTTGCAGAGGTCCGCACTCCTGGGGTGTGAACTGGGAGGTTCGCACATGTGAGGTGTGAACCGGCCCTTTTGAAGCCAGATTGCTCAGGTGGGATCTCTGAATGCTTTCAATTGGTTCTGTTGATGTAATTTGTTTAAAAGCACCTCTAAACAATAAATATCGATGGTGATGTTAACCTGTCTCACTCACAGACTAGACAAAAACATGAGGTAAGTTGATTGTGATGTTTGTATGATAGCTATGCGACTGGTGTATGATGGATGAGTGATGAATGTGAGGGCAATGGCAATTTCAGCAGATTTTCAGTATGTAAAAGTGTGATCCTTTAAAATGGTGAAAGTGGTCTTCTACTTATAGAGTGGGCTAGGGTGAGGGAAAGGAGGTGAGGTGTCCCTTGTGAGGTGTCCCCTATGAGGTGTCCCCTATGAGGTGTCCCCTGTGAGGTGTCCTGGGTCATAAATAGGGTTGGGTGAGAGAATCCCTCACCCATCCACAAATAATGATGATTTTCAAAAGATCTTGATTTGTCATTAATAATCACCTTTTTTGAAATCTCTTTTAATTAAAAATTGCTTTTTATGTGCAAAAGTCTTCATTTGGCATTTATGACCCAGGGGGGTGTGATATGGGGAAATATCTGGGATGAAAGGTGGCAGGGCTAGGCTAGGCTAGGCTAGGTGAGGTGGAGGGCTAGGTTTAGTCAAAGTAGACTAGGTGAGGTGGAGGGTTTAATTAAATCAAGATTAGATCTAATTAATCATGGAATTAGCCATAAAGCATAATTTGACTAAAAGTGTTGACTTTCTAATCATAAAGTGCTTTTTGACCATGGTGGAGAATTCAACCTTAGTTGAGTTAGGAATGAGGTCACATGAGGACCCAAGTTTAAGTGTAGGAAGGGGCTTATCCCAAGGGGGCTTAGCTAGCCCAAAGGGGCTAATGGTGATGAATAGCGGTTTGGAGCCAATTTATGCAATTTTCAATGGTTTTGCATATTAATTAACCATGGAGATGAGAAGAGGGACAATGTGCGACTTTTCGGTGTCTACAGATGCTAAAGTTTAAATTAATGGAGGGCTGACCTATGTGCAATTAATGGAGGGTTGCATATATATATATATATATATATATATATATATATATATATATATATATATATATATATATATATATATATATATATGTATGTAAAGGTTTCAATTTATTTCGGAAAGGTGGTATATTATATGTCGTCAGAAAGCTTATTTCGAGGGCTATTTGACTAACTTATTTAGAAGGAGAAATAAGGTTTGTGTGAAGAGATATTTCTGATTTTTGTAAAGGGGTTCCAGAAGTTAAGTTTACCTTGTTCTTTTTCAATAGGATTAATTCTTTCATGAGGTGACAAGGTATGCAATATTGTGATTTATTTTATTTTATGGTATAACTGGTTTTGGGAGTGAAAAGGTTATGCAATGTTTTAATTTATTTTATTTTATGGTACAAGTGGTTTTAGGAGAGATAAGGAATTTGTGCAATTAAAAGTCTTAGTGATGATTATTGAAAAGTGGAGTAATGTTTATTATTTTGTGATTTATTAATCCTTGTGAAGATTGGTAAAATAATTTTGTGATTGTGGAAGATTTACAGTTTTTCATATTCATAAGAGGTATGGGCACATTCTCCTATTGACTATTTAAGGTGGTTGATTTCTGAAATATTATTGGAGATAAAAGGATTGATTGTGGTTTCCTTTTTGAAAGTGATTGGTTTAATTCTTCAAGGTTTTCTAGTTTGAGACTTGAGCTTAAACCTTGTTTGATAAGCATAGTTGTTGAAGCCCATTGGTTGTGAAATAACTTGAGTTAGAAAAAAACATGAGTATCATTGTTATTAGAGATTTGTGGTTGAGCATTGTTGGAAAATTTTGATTTGGTTGATACATACTTGGACTAGGGTTGTGTGAGAGAGAGTTGTCCCTTGTGGTGATTAGTTGAGTTGAGTTGATTGAGCCTAGTAAAGTGATGTGTGAAGTGATTTTTCAAGTCCTATGAAATAAACTATTCCATTATTCTTATTTGAGTTGAGAGTAATATTAGAACATATTGAGTCTCTAACAATTATCTTTATGCTGAAGAGATTTCTGGTTATTGTGGATTTGAAGACAAGATTGCTTCCCCAGGAGGGTCCAATGGGGACACCTTCGGATCCTCTTCTAGAGAGACATAGTTCTTTTGAAGATTTTTTAAAGGATAAATCTCCATCAAAGACTGAAGAAGCACAAAAAATTGCATTAAAAATGCTCTTTACGGCTACTGGAAATAGATCAACATCTCAATGAGTTAATGGATGCTTGCCACAATTATAATCAAGGCCAAATATTTTCATTGAGCAAAGGATGGTTGAAGAAACAGTTTTATATAGAGCCAATCATGATTTGATCTATAAATTCATGGGTATTCGCCCTACCCTAAATTTTTTGCATTCTTGGGTCTAGCAAAACTGGGAGCCTCTTGGTGAGTATTCTTTATGGTTTATTAGCAATGGATATTTTATTGTTAGTTTTTCTTCACTTACCGATAGAAATAGGGCTTTCGAATCAGAAAAGAGGAATCATGGTCCGACAGGATTATTTGTTCAACCCTGGAGAGTGGGATTTGATCCTCGAATTGAACCCACTAATGTCCCAGTTTGGATCCATTTTTATGCAATTCCAATGGAGTTTTGGAGTGAGCAGGTATTAGAAATTATTGATAATTCCCTTGGAAGACATTTGGGTGTTTCCAAAGATACAATAGAAGGAAACATAGTTGTTTATGCAAGATTATGTGTGGAAATGGATCTTAGCTAGCCTCTATCGGCAGAGGTGGAACTTGAACTTGCAGGACTATCTTGGATTCAACAACTAGATTATGAGGCATTGCCCTTCAGATGCAGAGTTTGCCACAAATATGGGCATTTGGATCGATCTTGCCCAAATAATATGAACATAAAAATGGAGGCTCCTCTAGGAATGTCAAATCTTCCTATGGAGGGTAAGTCAACAATCAACAAAGAACCAATGAATATTTCTCAGGGTAAAGAAGCACAGGGAGATGGTTTTGAACATCCCAAAAGAAGGAGAAGGCAAAAGAAAAAATATGGTAAAGAGCAAACCCAACTCAAGCCCTCCAATAGGTATGAGATATTTAAGACACTAATGGACCAAGAAGAACAATTCATGGAAGGAGTGGATGGGAATAATGAAAATAATAACATCCATGTTCAAGCTCCTCTTTCATCTCCCCCCATCATAGAGCAGGTAATTGAGTACAGTGAGTTACCGTAGTCAGAGAGTGCAGGGGCATTGATAGTGCATAACCAAGAGCAGCCAATAATTAAGGATGTCAACATGGGCATAGCAAAAAATAACAGAGAAAGGTCAAATTTAGGGATAACTCAGGTGGAAAAGAGATAAAAAAATAGCAACTCTCAAGGAGTGGGTAGAAAATCAAATAAGGAATTGATAGCAGTTCAAGGAGACAAACTGATCATTGGAGGATCGGTGAGGCCAATAGATTTTTACTGCTCTCAAGGTAACCAATGATTATACAATCATGGAATTTTAGGGGTTTAAACAGTAGAACCCATCAATTTGTTGTTCGAAGACTCTTAGAAAAATATAAAACAATTTTTTTGCTTATCCAGGAGACAAAAATGTTGTTAGATCTTATGTGTAAAATATTTAACAGAATTTGGAGGGGTGTTGGTCATATGGAAGTGGCTGCCCAAGGTGCCTCAAGGGGGATAGTTACTCTTTGGAACTCTCTTGAATGGACTACAATAGAACATATAGCTTGGAGGGGTGTTCTCACATCACATTTTATAAATAATGTCATAGCTGAACATGTTTTAATCACAAATTTTTATGGGGCTCAAAACCTAGATGGTCAAATGGATCAATGGAAAGCTGTGCATAACATGAGAGTCTCAAGGGAAGATTTAGACTGAATTATTTTTGGGGATTTTAATTCTAAATTATCCTCTAGAGATCAGGAAGGGGGAAACCCAATTTTGGACCCAGGGGATCGACTTATGATTGCCCAAGTCTAGGAATTACACTTGGTGGATATTAAATGCCCTGGAACCAACTATACATGGACTAATAAGAGGAGGGAGCCACATAGCAAGAAGGTGAAGTTAGACCACTTTTTGGTTTCAAAAGAGGCATTTGTAAAATGGAATATAAAATTTTAGATTTTGGAGGGTCCAGCTTTAGATCACTTTCCCATTTTGTTGGAAGGAGGGATCAAGACAATGCAGCATCACAAACCATTTAAATTTTAAAACTTTTGGTTACAAAAAGAGGAACTTCGAAAGAAAATTCCATAGTTGTGGGAAGAAGGTCATCCAGCATATGGGACATCAATGTTTAGATTCCACAAACAACTTCATTATATCAAAGATCAACTGAAACAATGGAGGCGAGCTAACAAGACAGACTTCCAGGTCCAAAGAGCTCCATTGGTGGCCAGATGGGATGAGGTTCAAAAACACTTTAGGGAAGGAAAAATTATAGAGCAGATCAAAGAAGAGGATGATGCATTGCGTAAAGCGGTTGAGGACATTGAAAAACAACAGGAGACCTACAGGAAACATATCAAGAACCACTTGGTTATTAGAAGGTGATAAAAATACCAAAATTTTCCATCGGATTGCTTGTGCTAGGAGACAGATGAACAACATGGAATCTCTTCAAGATGAGAATGGACACTCCTTTGATACAATTCCATGTATACATTTCCATTCAATGGATTATTTTTCTAAACTATTTAAGGAAAGTATGGTGCAAGATGAAGAGGCTCAAAAAGAAGTTATTGTTGTCATACCCTCTGTTATCTCTGAAGAAGAAAATCAGACCCTACTTAAACCCATTGATAGAGAGGAACTGAAGAATGTAGTCTTTGGAATGAGCACCGAAAAAACACCAGGTCTAGATGGCTTTCCAATTGAGTTTTTTAGGCCTTTTGGGATAACTTGGAGGAGGATATAATGGTTGTTATAGAGGAGTCCAAAGGTATTAAAATAATGCTTAAAGCATTAAATCATACTTTCATTACATTAATTCCAAAAGGGGAGGAGGGGGTACATATTTTAGATTATAGACCTATTTCCTTATGTAATGTCATATATAAAATAATCACAAAGGTAATGGATGAGCGGCTAAAACCTCTTCTACATAACATTATCTCCTCGGAGCAAAGGGGTTTTGTAGAGGGTAGGCAGATCTTGGATGGTATGGTTCTAGATCAGGAGGCAATCCATTCAATGCAAACATCTGGTAATAGAGGAATGTTCATAAAATTAGATATGTCAAAGGCTTATGATAGGGTGGAGTGGAGCTTCTTGTCAAATATGATGGTAGCCTTTGGTTTCTCTCAGGATTGGATAGAATGGGTCATGAGTTGTGTTTCTACTTCGACATACTCAGTGTTAATCAAGGGTCTTCCATCGCAACCATTTGGAGCTACTCGAGGCCTTCGTTAAGGAGATCCTTGCTCTCCCTATATTTTTCTCATATTGGCTGAATGATTGGGTAGAATCATCTTGAGGAGAAGACAACAAGGTTTTCTAACAGGTATCAAGGTGGGTGAGGAAGTTTTGACTCACCTATAGTTTTTGGATGACATAGGATTGGTGGGAGTGTCCAGCTTCAGGGAAGCAAGAATGATTAGAGATACACTTAATGTCTACCTTAGGGCTACAAACCAAGTCATCAATGATAAAAAATCCAAAGTGGTCTTTTTCAATCTTGATCAAAGGCTTCAGGACAGAATTTTAAATATCTTGGGATTCACAAGGACTTATCTCCTAGTGATATACTTGGGGGTCCCTTTGCATTTTAAAAAAATAAAAATAGATATCTGGAGGAAACTTTTGGATTGTATCAAGGACAAAATTAATCATTAGTCTCACAAATGGTTAAGCTATGGGGGTAGATTAACTTTTTTACAATCAGTCATTCAGGCCATGCCAATTTATAAATTTTCTATCCTTGCTGCCCCACATACCATATGGAAAGAGTTGGACAAGATGGCTAGAAATTTTTTATGGGAAGGAGTAAAAGGAGAGAGAAAATAGGCCTTAGTAGGTTGGGATAAATTAAGCCAGCCCAAGATAAAAGGAGGTTTGGGACTGAGAAGATCAAAGTTAAATAAAAAATCTTTGGCTGGAAAGCTTTACTGGACGTGGATTTCCCAACCAACTTCTTTATTCAGTAGAATCTTAACTAGTAAATATTTGGGACATGTAAACCCAAATGAGGTGGGTCATTTCCCTTTGGATGGTAATGGATCCTTAGTGTGGCAGGCTCTCAAGTTAGGATCTCAAGTAGTAAAATATAGATTATTTTGGAAAGTGGGGAGAGGGGAGAAGGCACGATTTTGGATAGATTCATGGGATCAATACCCACCTATCATTGTTGAATTTCCTAAATTGCAACCAATAAAAATAGCCATAGAAACCAAGGGATGGGTCCAAATTGAAATTTATTTCAACACTAGTCAGTTGGGGGATTATAATTTTAAGCAGTTTAAGATGTTAGATGAGTGGCCAATTTCAATCCCTTCGGATTTGACACCCATCATGACTAAAATCTTGGCAGAAATATTTCTCACAGGTAGAGACGAGGAAGATGAATTAGCTTGGGGCTATGGGAGCCTTAGTGTCTACACAGTGAAGGATGGATATAATAAGATCCTTCCAAAGCCTCCTTCTCATACATATCAGGTTGAGGATTGGAGAAAGATTTGGCGATCCAAGGGTTGGTCGAAAGTTAACTTTTTTGCCTGGTAGTTCATGCATAATGGAATTCTTACTTTTGATAATCTCATATGCAGGGGAATCATTGGTCCATCTCAATGTGTTTTATGCTACAAGAGCGAGGAAATAGCTAATCACTTGATGTTTGAGTGCCCATTCACATGCCAGATTTGGGAGAGATGGTTTTTATATTATAAAATTCAAGTTAATGGTGATTTGAATCAGATTAATATTTGGGAAAGATGGAAGAGGGGTAGATTTAAATATAAAGCTATTTGTATTGGTTTGGAGCTTGGATTAAACTTTATTTTGTGGCAAATGTGGTTGGAGAGAAATGCTAGAATTTTTAGAGAAACTTTTTCTTCTTTAGATAGAGTTTGGCAGGTCATTTGGAGCAAAGTCACAGAAACTGTGGTAGTCTATGCTAAAGAGGAAACTCAGGCTATTATTGGGGCAATGGAGAAGGAAGTTGAAGTGCAAGAGGGATAGGACAAAGCTAGTTGGAAACCACCCCCAGAAGGTTGGATTAAAATTAATACTAATGGAGCTGCAAAAGGCAATCCAGGTAGAGCTGGAATTGGAGTGGTTTGTCGGAATCATGTTGGAACAGTGCTCTATTGGGAACTACAAGGCTTGGGAAGAGCCACAAACAATGAATTAGAAGCCTTAGCTATCAAATCTGCTTCTATTTGTGTAGTAAAACAATGTCATAGGAGGATAATCCTAGAATCATATTCTCAAATAATGGTTGGAGCTCTAGATTGCATGAGGAACTTTGCTTTGAAAACATGGAGGTTGAGGATTTTTGTCACTCAAATTAAGGAATTATGGAGGGAATTAGATGATGTGATTCTAGTTTATGTGAGTAGAGATCTAAATAAAGTGGCAGACTTCCTGTCTAAGATGGGCACTGAGAAGGAGGTAGGGGTTCAGTGGCACAGTGACATGGCTATTGAGGATGAGATGATTAGGCAGGTTGGTGAGCAAATCCAGTGCTTAGCTAATTTGGATAACCATTCCAGAAATACTATTTAGGAGATTTATGTTTCAATGTAGATCTTCTTTTATAGTTGTAAACAGGTGAACAATCATTGTAGAAATATGGTTTAAGAGATTTGGATCCAATGCAAATCTTATTTTACTGTTGTAAACATGTGTTCTCTCTGGCTAAGGCTGGGATAAGTCTCATCCCAACTTGTAAATGATCTTTGTTTAAATACAATTTTTTCAAATTATTTTTTCAAAAAAAAATAATTATCTTTATGCTTCTATGAGATTGACTTGAGTTGAGTTAATATTGATTTGAGTTGAGTTGAGTTGAGATTGATATTAGAACATATTGAGTCTCTAACAATTATGTTTATGCTTCTATGAGTTGAGTTGAGTTGAGTTGAGATTGAGATTAGAACATATTGAGTCTCTAACAATTCTCTTTATGCTTCTATGAGTTGAGTTGACTTGACATCATTGTGGATCATTGTTGTTATCCATTGAAGAGTACATTGCCATTCATTATTGAGTTCATTTTTTATCTTTGCCTTGATAGATTTTTGGATGATATTTGAGTGATACTTGAGCATGATTGATTGAGCCTTTGAGAAGGCATTTGTTGATAGTTTTGAGAAAGCTTTGTGGACAATTTTGGGATAGATTTGTGGACAGTTTTGTGAACATATTTGTGGATAGAGTTTCGAGTAGATTTGGGTAAGTTCTTGGTGATCTTGCTAGAGGATATTTTCGCAAGTTCTTGGTGAGATTTTGCTAGAGCAAATTTGGGCAAGTTCTTGGTGAGCTTTCTAGAGAAAATTTGGGCAAGTTCTTGGTGAGCTTGCTAGAGTAGATTTGGACAAGTTCTTGGTGAGCTTGCTAGAGCATATTTGGACAAGTTCTTGGTGAGCTTGCTAGAGTAGATTTGAAAAAGTTCTTTATGAGACTGCTAGAGCATATTTGGACAAGTTATGTGTGAGCTTGTTATTCAGCATTGGATAGGTTATGTGTGAGATTATTATTCAGCATTGGACAAGTTCTGCGTGAGCTTGTTATTCAATTTTGGATAAGTTGTATGTGAGGTTTTTATTCAGATTTGGGCAACTTCTTGGTGAGCTTGCTTGATTAGATTTGACAAGTTCTGTGTGATCTTGTTAAGCAAGTTCTGTGTGAGCCTATTGAGCAGGTTCTTAGTGAGCCTATTGACAAAGCTTTGGAGGTGACAGAGTATGGAGGATAGAGTCTCAATGGATAGATATCCAATATACAACATAGTTGAAGGCAGATCTGAGTGAGGATTCTTCAAGTGGAGAGAGGTCCACTAGTTAGTGTAGTAGAGAGACAAAGTCTTCTAGATGATCACATAGCCAGAGCAGAAGGAGAAAGAGTTCTCCTGTGGAAGAGATCCATTAACTTGAGATTAGGGGATCAAAATCTCCTTTAGACAGAGATCCATAAACATTGTAATTGGAAGTGATTCCCAAAGATATTGATTGAGAAAGTTTTAGTAAAATATTTTCTCTGTGGAGTAGCCCACATTGGGTGAACCACGTAAATTATGGTGTCTCTATTGTGTATGGTTTTTTTGCATTTCTTTGATTATTGTTATTGATATTGCTATCTTTACACAACATAATATTGATTTGGAAGAAAAAGTATAAAATGGTCTTATACTGTTCACCCCCCTTAGTATAAGCTTGTGTTCTTCAGATACATACCCATAACTCTTATGGATGTGAAACATACACTTATTTTTTAAAGGATTCTATTGTTAGTGTTTCTTGCCTATTGAGCTTTGGAATTCAAGCATGTGATGTCTACCTCTTATTTTAAATTTCATGAGGATGAATAATCATGCTCCTCTAAATGTACCAAAAGATTTTTTTTGCTACAACTAACACTCAACACAATAGTGAATGTGCATATTAATAGAGGAGCCATTCCTTTTTAATGTACTAAATTATTAACATACCAAAATGAATTTTAATTGCATGCTCATCATTTTGATCAAGATCTTGGATATGCAAATATTTCCTACCATTTTTATTTCAATAAAGTCCAAACCTTTATCTCCAAATACTTAAGAAGTGATAGGTTCAATAAAATTTATCTTCAGATTAAGATAAAAGGGAGTACAAAGATATTTCAATTCTCTCATTTATAACTAATGCAATTTATAACCATATACCATTGAAGTATTGAAAAATAATAAAATCAATTGAAAAAATAAATAAAAATATTGTTCTGATGCTCAATTAAGTAAGACAAGTGCTTAAGGAGAGTTGATTTCTTCAAGAACACCAACTAGAAGGAGTGAATATAATATTTTTGATTAACTTGTAATATGAGATCTTTCAAATGTATTTGTGTAGTCGGCATTTAGTTAAACTACATGGTTATTCTACTCATAATTATAAAATTATACCATGATTTATTTTCTAATTTAGAGACATAAGAAATATTCATTGTTCATGCATGAAATATTTAATAGATAAAAGTACAACATAGGATTTTGTGATTAATGATATTATATAAAAAATAATATTCATGTATAAATCTTTGGATAAATTAGAAATCAAAGAGATACGTTAAATTTATCTTTTATACTAGATATCACACACATGTTTCATTCCTAAGAAGTTTAAAGTCTTTAAATGGTCTATGTTGGAGTGTACTATGAATATACCACAAAAATTTAGAATACATGGTTGTTTCCTTGCTTTTGTTTAATTTTAAAAGTCCACTTGTCATTGTGGTTTCCCATTGAATAGACTAAAAAAATATACCAAGTTCCTCCTAACATTTAGCAACATTAGCTTAATTTTATTTTATGCAACACTCTTACTCATTTGTAGATCATGAAATAAATTGTTAGGAACTCAAAGACATTTTACATTTATGTTAAATATGACTCAAATATTCTTTAAAGTCTTTGGCTTAGTATAAATTATTATTACGAATGCATATATTATTATGTATCACAAACAAGAGAACATATTTTAATTTAAAAAATTATAACACTTGTATCATGTTACTTTAAAATCAATTATTTGATATTAAGTTTATATTAATTATATCTTATTAAACATTAATTGCAAAATAAAATAAAGATACTAAATAAAATATAAATATTTATAATATATATATTATTAAAAGGTGTATGCATTATCTTAAGTGTGAATTTAATTTATTATAAAAACACTTAAAATTATATAACATGCAATGCAAACATTCTTATAATGCATATTTGTTTCCACATTTTGTTTTCTTTTTAAAATAAGTTAAGAAACATTAACCTATTAAAACATAAAATTTTAAAATTTATAAACTCCAAATTGGGTGCCACCTTGAGCGAAAGCGACCATGGGATGGCACCCACGTGGCATCAATTCCCCCCAAAAAATACAATAAAAATGCAAACATTAAACCTCCTTAAAGTAACCTAAGCTAACCTAAGCTAAATCTAACCTAAGGGGTGAGGTTAATTACCAACATTTTAATATGTTTCCTTGACTTGTTATTTAGTGAGGTTCATTTTTAAATTCTCAAAGCATGAGAATGAGATGGAGAGTTACCTTAGTAGCTCCGACTCCACTGCCTATTGTTGCCTCAGCCTAATCTGCCATCGGGTTTGTGTATGAAGTTTCATAGCATCCCGCATTAGTTTTTGTCTCTCTCTTCTTGGATCTCACTGTTCACCAATACCAGCTAGAAATAATAAATTTACAAAACCATAAAAATACCTTTTATGTTTTGTAAATTCCATCAAGTGGGTGCAAATTAGGTCAACTGTGATCACTGACGTCGATAGCAGCTATGGGATTTGTAAATCTCCATCACAATATTTGATAGTGGTCATGAAGCAGACATAAATGAACACATTTGTTAATCATAAGGATTTTCATCATGGATATTTAAGCATATCTACCGATCTATAAGCATCACAAATTATAAAATTCACAAAAAAATCAAATATAACAAAATTTCAAGTGTGCCTCATACCTAGTTATTTACATTATACACTTTGCGGTTGTAGCGACTTGTGCTCCATGCAATTCGATAAGATGAGGAAACTACTATAAGATCATTTGACCCAAATTATTCATTGATGAATTAAAATATCTTCACTTCAATCCCTAAGAAGGCCATTGCAGTCGGATTGCTCCACAGGAACAAGGCGTTCATTTCATTTCTTCTATGAAATTTCATTTAATCATTGAACATAGTGATTCATCACATGCTCTAATTGAATTACTAAATCACAAAATTTCAAGTGTGCCTCGTACCTAGTTATTTACCATATAGACGTTGCGGTTGCAGCGACTTGCACTCCATGCAATCCGATAAGATGAGTAAATTTCCATAAGACCATTTGATCCAAATTATTCATTGATGAATCAAAATGTCTTCACTTCAATCCTTAGGAAGGCCATTGTAGTCAGACTGCTCCACAAAAATGAGGTGTTCATTTCATTTCTTCTATGAAATTTCATATAATCATCGAACATAGTGATTCATCATATTCTTAAATTGAATTGTTGTCATCTTGATTTCCTAAGAAGGCCATTATGATCGAACTGCTCTACGAGATAGAGATGTACAATTACTATTAATGTGTTAAAATCACAGCTATAATCATCTTGCACTATCCAAATTAGTCATCTTGCACTATCCAAATTAGTCATCTTGGTCAAGTGACTCATCTCCATCATTTTTTATTTTTCTCATCGACACATCGCTTGAGGGGGTAGTCATAATTATAACATTCATAATCAAAATCAATAATTGAATGATTAATAATGTAAGTTGCATTCATCCTAGGAATCATTATTAATAGCTATCACAAGCTTTTCCATTTGTAGGGGTAAAAAGCAAAAATACTGAACTAAAACTTTAGCAATTTGTTCATTGGTCCTTGTCATTTGAACAATGTGATCCGGTCACTTTCAGATCATGTCCAAAGCTTTAATTAAATTTAATCCACCATTCTATTTGAGGTAATAATTTAAAGATGCACGTACTTTCTTTGATTGGGGCATCTAAATTTGACTAGATCAATAAATATCAATCAACCTATAATATGGCATTAGGTTGTCTATTTTTATTAGTGTTGTATTTTCCCACAATGCATCTAAAAAATGGGTATCTATAGACACCTAAAATATGTCATGTTTATGAGACTACTCATATAGACACCACTTTAGGCCATATGACTGATCTTGGACCTTTCCAAGATCTAATAATGGTTTTAACCACTCAATTATGGTAGCTTAGTACTATTCAACCTTAGTCATTGATATCATTAGTAGTGATGACCACTATCATTGATGATCAGAGTGATCATGGGTGGTCGCACCTGTCGATAGCGACCATGGTCATAGTTGTGCTTGTCGAAAGCGATCAAGTCTGTAACAAACTTGGGCTATGCAAGATTAATCAAATCCATTGAAGAGCAAAAAATTCTTGAATAGTTTTCCAATCAAAGCTTTTGGAAGCTTCACCTCAAATGCCCAAGCATAACCGAATCTTGTTCTTGGCTTCTTGGAGATGCTAGAATGGGAAATTTGGGAGTCTACTTAAGGCCCCAAAAATTAATGACAAAGTTTGGAAGAATTCATGTGCAATAGCCATAGCGAAGTGCTACAAAATTGAGGAGAGAATTGATATCCCTTGAGGTATAGCGAAGCCCTACCAAATTGTACAATGACATCTGCCTTTCTATCAATGGAGACTTCTAAAGTTTGAGGATAAATACATTGTTGTTCAAGCCTCAAATTATCATGGATCAAAGCAAATTTCATAACCAAACCATGTTTTGAGACACAAGGAACCCTTGAGCATCAATTGAACATCAAATTTATCATCAATAGGCTGAGAATACAGAGCAAGGTCTCTTTCTTGCGATTTCAATAGTGGCCTGCATCTACCATTGCTGATATCGATGACTAATAGAGCCTGCCACCTTGATTGATAGAAACTATGGTTTGATATGTCATTTCTTTTGTTTTAGTCCATATATTTTATGTTATATGTATTTCATTCATTTTATGACCTAGATTAGAAGTATTTATCTTCAGTTTTACGTAGAAAATACTATCAAAATTATTAATTGTTTCAAATTTACTTTTATTAAAATTTAAGAAAAAATGAAACTTAATATAAGTTCTTAAAAATTATCCCATTAATTATTATATAGAAATTAAAAAAAAAAAACTTAAAATATTTCAATAAAAAATAAATAATTAAAAAATTAATTTATTTATAAATCTTAATTAAAAAATTAAAAATACAGTTTTTACTTAATATTAAGATAATATGTCTTATTTTATAATTCTTTTTAAATTTATAAAATATAATTATAATAGATTAATATACCTTACATTATAAATTATTTTATTTTTCCTTAAATTTTATTTTAAAATATTTTTAAAATAAAATATTAATAAAAAACAAGAGCAACATCCTTTGTGACTTAGTTCGCTTCACCATTGTGAAACAAGAATAATATTTATTTTATTTATTTGATGGGTAAATGAGGTTTTGAAAGGACCTCCAAACCTTTTACAAAGCGGAGCTAGTCACCAAAAAGGTGATAGAAAACTACAACCATAAAACCAAACCCAAAGAACCATGTGGTACTTACCCCAGCAAAGAAAAATAAATAATAAAAATAGGCTATCGTGCAACATAGAACCGATCGAAACAAGAATGCCACCAATTTGAAACTAGAAAAAATAACGGGTCTAGGATAGACAATCAATATCTACCAACCGCCCAATCAAAAGGCACTAAATAAATGAATGACCATCTCACCCAACCAATTGGCACCAAAGAGAAATTAATACAATTAAAACCCAAAGGCGGATTTGAAATAAAACAAATGGCAAGAAAGATCCCACCCAAAAAAGATTCAATGCTTAGACCAACTCCAGGATCCAAAACCACCCAATTAATACCAAAATCCCAAAAAGATTCTAGACCCCTAATACTCAATCTTTTTCAAGCAAGAAATATCCTGCCCAAAAGATTCAAATCTAAGAGAAACTCCGGGATCCAAAAATTGCCCAACGAATATGAGAAACCAAGAATGAATCCAGAACCCTATAGCACCAAGGAGACTAGCAGAGAGAAACATCAGAGACCAGGATCTCAGATTGCATCCCATTACAACTCAAAAATGCATCCAAACTGAGCTATCAACTACGACCCCTGATCCCACCAAAGCTGAGCATTATTCATTTTAGTCTCCTGCACTAAAATAAGATCGGGCTATGATCTTTCCTCAAAGAGGCTAGGGCTCTCTGCTTAGCAGCCTCGTTGAGGCCTCTAAAATTCCAAGAAATAATATTCATCTATGGGGTTTGAGTCGGCTCCCTCCATCAGGAAAATGAGAGGACAAACAAAATGAATCCATATTCAATCGCTTTTCTTTTGACTCATTATCCTTCTCAAACTTCAACTGACTCTGCAGATAGACTACTACATCTGAATCTGCTTATGTTCCTAACGACCCTATTAGGGGGTTTCCCCACCTTTTTGTGGACCCTAACATCCGTTTTCCCCTTTTGAAGGCTTCACGTATTTGGGTGAGAAAACTTTACCCTCGAGGACCCTTCTCCAAGTCCCAGGGATTTACAAATATCGAGCTTAACAGGAGATCGAATCACTTCCTCGACCACACAGGGAATGGTGGAAGTAAGCAAATATTTCTCTCCAACCTCCTCCTCCACTGATTCTTCATAGATCAAGTCTATCTTGCTATCCTTTGATGGGTCAGAGACAAAACTAATTATTTATCACTGCCTTGCCAAGGCTATTGATGTCAACTTCAAGGACTGCGATCTAGTGGTCGAATCAATAAGGACCAACTCATCAATCACCTTCGCAATGCCCCTTATATAATCATTGTGCCCATAGTGGAAAGGTAGATCTCGCAGACGCACCCACATAAGAGCCAAATTAATTTTTTTAGTTCTCGGATTAAAGGCCCCATTTACGTAGGACAAGCCCTTTTCTTTCGAAGAATCAAAGGCTCCCAACGAGAATCCTTTTCGAATGCTCTTCACAAAAAAGCTTAATCAAGAAGAAACCATTCGAGATTGTCATAATGTCCAAATACCCTACTAGGTTCCATCTGGCTAAAGTCCATCTCCAGATCGCATCAATATCCTATTAGAAAAATAAACCCAGATTTCACGCCTGTGCCCAACTGCGCTGCGAACCTTGGGCGAAACCGGACTGCGCTCCAGACATGGGCGAAGTCGGACTGCGCTGCCGCAGTCCGGGATCCCGGCAAAAGTGTGACATGACGTCGCACCTATCTTTTGACAGATTTGACACCGACAGATCCGATCTCCGTAGGAGTTAATGCCCAGTCGGCGTTTGTCAGAAACCCTAGATGAGGGTCGGTCAGAGGATAACCCTTATCCGGAGCTGTCAGAGGATAAACCCTTATCCTCCTCTCCCCGCGGCTATAAAAGGCGGTTCGGGTCTACAGACAAACTAGTGCGAAAAGAGGAGAAGTAGAGCGGGTGTGAGAGAAGTTCGTGAAAGTGAGCAGAGAAAGAAAGCAGAGCGATTCAGTGAGCAGTGTGGCTCAGCTGAGAAATGTTCGAGCTGCAGACTCGACATTTCCCCTGTTTAGTTTATCCTGCAGCGTAGCCTGCAGATGTTGTTACTTCCTCGGTTGAGGAATTCTGTAACCCTAGTTGTTCATATGAATAAAGTTTGCTTTTGTCTGTGGCATCTTTAGGGTTTGCAGTAGTTCATGTGTTAACTTTGTTGTTCTCTGTTTCGGCGTTTCTCTCCTCTCATTCGGGTCTTGCCAAGCCGGGCAAACCCAGCGGCAGCCGCGGAAGACGAAGAAGTTGAAGGCCAGAGTTGGCCAAGTCTGAAGTTAGTCAGTCGTCACCGTGCCTTGTTGGTCGCCGAGCAAAGTTCGTCATCTTTGCTTGTGACAGCGCGCTCGGTAGTTGAAGGTGCGAACTCACTGCGATAGCCGCGCTTCGACGAGTGAAGGTGCGAAGCTCGCACTTCACTGCGACAGCGCGCTTCGGCAGCAGAAGGTGCGAAGCTCGCACCTCGCTGCGAAGCTCGCGCTTCGACAAGGAAGGTGCGAAGCTCGCACTTCGCTGCGTAGTCGCCTTCGGTAGCGAACGTGCAAGCTCGCACTTCGCTGTGAAGTCGTGCTTCGGCAGCGAAGTGCGAGCTCGCACTTCGCCTCGGTGATGGACTGCGCCGTGAGGAGGTGTCGTCCGCACTTCGCTCCCAAAGTCGGGAGTTTGATGTGCGCCCTGCGCAATCTGTGCTGACAGACTTCGGCAATCTACGCGTGAGTGACGCTCTTCGACGGCGAGGAGGAGAAAAAGAATTTAAATTTCCTTCAAATTGGTATCAGAGCTGATAGTGCCGTGACACGGAGATAGAAGCATGGCTTCCGAGAGAAACTCGTTGCAGTTGCAGATCCCACGATTTAATGGTAAGAACTACGATTACTGGAGCATCCAGATGAAGATCCTGTTCGGATCTCAGGAGCTATGGGAGTTAGTCGAGAACGGCTACCCAGAACCGGCAGATGCGGCGACAATCGGCCGCCCTCTCTCAAGGAGATAAGGATCTGTTGAAAGAGCACAAGAAGAAGGACCAGAAGGCCCTCTTCTACATCATGCAAGCGGTTGAGGAGACCATCTTCCCGCGGATTGCATCGGCCACCAAGGCCAAGCAGGCTTGGGAAACCCTGGCGAGTTCGTATCAGGGCACCGACAAAGTGAAGTTGGTGAAGCTACAGATGCTCAGGAGAGAGTTCGAGAATCTGCAGATGAGCGAGTCCGAGTCGATGAGCGACTTCTTCACCCGAACGACGGACATTATCAACCAGATGCGGTTGAACGGAGAAAATGTCTAGAGCCAGAGAATCGTGGAGAAGATTCTCAGAAGTCTGCCTGCGAAGTTCGACTCGGTTGTGATAGCAATCGAAGAGTCGAGGGATTTGACAACCCTCTCGACAGACGAACTCATGGGTTCCCTGCAGACCCATGAACAGAGGCTGAGCCGCTCAACTCAGTCTTCTTTGGAGCAAGCCTTCAAAGCGCAAGTCTCAGTCCGAGACGACGGCGAGACAAGACTCCCAGCACAGTGCTTCTAGTTCTCAAGGAGGAAGAGGCAGAAGCAGACGTGGGAGAAGGAACAAGCAAGGAGGGAACTCAAACCCTCGGGACGCTGAGCCAAGTTACAACTTTCATCAGCAAGGAGGAAGAGGCACTGGCAGAAATCAGCAAGGTGGCTCTCGAGCAAAAGAAGGACATGTCAAAGGTCCAATGCTACTCACTGCAGCAAGTTCGGCCATTATGCCACACAGTGTAGAAAGAAGATGGCGAACGAGAATCAGCGGCAAGCCCATTATTCGGAGGAACCCAAAAATGCGATAGGAGGAAATGTGTTGCTGACTTGCAGTATTGAAGAGGAGAGCAAGAAAAACATCTGGTATCTTGACAGTGGTTGCAGCAACCACATGACTGGGAACAGGGAGATGTTCTCACAACTGGATGAATCAGTCCAGTCCGAAGTCAAGATGGGGAACAACATCAAAGTTCCTGTGATGGGGAAAGGAAAGATCCTCATCCGCACCCGACACGGTGATAGAAAAACAATTCAAGATGTTTTTTATGTGCCTGGGTTGAAGCACAATCTGCTAAGTGTTGGACAACTTGTGCAGAAGGGGCACACTGTATTGTTCAAAGATGGTGTCTGTTCCATCAGAGACAAAGTCCATGGACAAATCGCAACTGTGTCCATGACGAAAAACAAAATGTTTTCGCTGCAGATTCAGAATGAATCTTTGATGTCTCTGAGTGCAGTTGAGAAGGATGCTACCTGGCTGTGGCATCTCAGATTCGGTCACCTGAGTTTCAGTGGCTCTGAATCTGCTGCACAAGAAGCGAGATGGTGAAGGGTTTACCCCTTATAGAGCAACCGAACCAAGTTTGTGAAGGTTGCCTGGTCGGCAAGCGACACAGGGATGCATTCCCTGTAGGGCAGTCTTGGAGAGCATCACGGCCTTTGGAGCTGGTGCACTCAGACATCTGTGGTCCCATGCAGACCACCTCATATGTCGGCAATAAGTATTTCCTGACCTTCATTGATGACTTCAGCCGGAAGACTTGGATTTATCCAATCAAGTTGAAGTCAGAGGCGTTTGCAAGGTTTAGGGAGTTCAAGGCTCTGGTTGAGAAACAGAGCGGTCATTATGTGAAGACTCTCAAAACTGATGGAGGTGGAGAGTACATCTCCAACGAATTCCACAAATTTTGCAAGCAACATGGAATTCGGAGGCGGTTCACTACCAGATACACACCACAGTAGAATGGCGTAGTTGAGAGGAAGAACGGAACAATCATGGAGATGGCACGGAGCATCGTTGAAGGCAAAAAGTTTGCCACATGAGTTCTAGGCAGAAGCTGTAAGTTGTGCAGTTTATCTGCTGAACCGATGTCCCACCAAGAGTGTGAGGGACAAAATTCCAGAGGAAGCCTGGAGCAAGTTGAAGCCAAGTGTGGCTCATTTGCGAGTTTTCGGGTGCATAGCATATGCACATGTTCCAGATGAGAAGAGGCAGAAGTTGGATGACAAAGCTGAAAGATGCATCTTCACAGGGTACGACGAACCATCAAAGGCATACAAGCTGTACAATCCTGTGACAAAGAAACTTGTCATCAGTCGAGACGTGAAGTTCCTGGAGGATGAAGTCTGGAACGGGAAGTCAAAGACTGGTCAGTCTGAACCAGCAACTGTTGAATCTGTAGACTTGGAGGAAGACAGTGTCCAACCACCTGTGCCTTCAAGCAGCAACAGTGGTGCCAGCAGTAGCACACCCTCATCATCCCGGTCACCTCCACTTGCAAGCAAAATTCAAAACCTGAGGACTCCTACGAAGACTCGGAGCTTGCAAGACATCTATGAGGTAACCCGTAATCAATTAGATGAAGATTATTCTAATTTTGCTCTCTTTATTGAATGTGATCCGGTGGAGTTTGAAGAGGCAAGTCAGAATCGCAAATGGGTGAATGCGATGGATGAGGAGATAGCGGCCATTGAGAAGAATGAGACATGGCAGCTAACAGATCTTCCGGCACGAAAGAAGACCATTGGGGTCAAGTGGGTATATAAAACGAAGTTTAATGCCCAAGGAGAAGTTGACAGGCATAAGGCCAGATTAGTGGCGAAAGGCTACAAGAAGAAGTCGGGGAGTTGACTATCATGAGGTGTATGCACCTGTAGCCCGACTTGACACAGTCAGAATGATTTTGGCACTCGCAGCTCAGAAAGGATGGAGCGTGTACCAGATGGATGTCAAGTCTGCCTTCCTCAACGGAGTGTTGGAAGAAGAGGTCTACATAGACCAGCCGCCCGGTTATGAAATACAAGGGCAAGAAGGCAAAGTCCTGAAATTGAAGAAGGCCCTGTATGGGTTGAAGCAAGCACCCAGGGCATGGTACAGCCGTATTGACGGCTATTTTTAGGAGAATGGGTTTCAGAAATGCCCATATGAGCACTCCCTGTACATGAAGACAAATGCAACGAGGTGAGCTCATCATCGTCTGCCTGTACGTAGATGATCTGATATTTATTGGCAATAGCAGCAGCCTATTTACGCAGTTTAGAACAGCCATGAAGTCCGAGTTTGAAATGACAGACATGGGGTTGATGAAATATTTTCTCGGCATTGAAGTTGACCAATCAGCAGATGGCATCTTCATTTCTCAGGGCAAGTATGTGAAGGATGTCCTGAAGCGCTTCAAGATGGAGGACAACAAACCTGCCATCACACCTGTAGCCACAGGTTTGAAGCTGAGCAAGTTGGATACAGGGAGGTCTGTAGATCCAACCTTGTTCAAAAGGCTAGTTGGCAGTCTGATGTACTTGACTGCAACTCGGCCAGATCTGATGTTCGGAGTCAGTCGATCGGCCGTTTCATGGAGACTCCGAAGGACACGCAGCAAGCGAGGCAAGAGGATCTTGCGCTATGTCAGCGGGACGCGAAACCATGGCCTATTTTACGCCAGACGGGACCAGTTGGAGCTAGTGGGCTTCACAGACAGTGACTGGGCTGGCGATACGACGATCGAAAGAGCACCTCCGGGTATGCTTTCCATCTCGGATCGAGCGATCTCATGGGCGTCCAAGAAGCAACCCATTGTTGCGTTGTCCACAACCGAAGCAGAATATGTCGCCGCCACGACATCCGCATGCCAAGCAGTATGGCTGCGAAGAGTTCTGAGTGAACTGTACAATCCTCCGGAAGGCGCGACAACAATTTTCTGTGATAACAATTCGGCCATTGCATTGTCAAAGGATCCCGTGTTCCATGGCCGGACGAAGCACATTGATATTCGTTATCACTTCATCAGAGAGTTGGTGAAGTCCGGAGAAATTCATCTGCAGTTTTGCAGATCCAAGGAGCAGTTGGCGAGATATCTTCACGAAGCCTTTGAAGGAGGAAGACTTCGACAGATTGCGAGAGCGACTTGGAGTCAAAGTGCTTGTGAAATCGAGGTTTAAAGGAGGGTGTTAGAAAAATAAACCCAGATTTCACGCATGTGCCCAACTGCGCTGCGAACCTTGGGCGAAACCGGATTGCGCTCCAGACATGGGCGAAGTCGGACTACGCTGCCGCGATCCGGGATCCCGGCAAAAGTGTGACATGACGTCGCACCTATCTTCTGACAGATTTGACACTGACGAGATCCGATCTCCGCGGGAGTTAATGCCAAGTCGGCGTTTGTCAAAAACCCTAGATGAGGGTCGGTCAGAGGATAACCCTTATCCGAAGCTGTCAGAGGATAACCCTTATCCTCCTCTCCCGCGGCTATAAAAGGCGGTTCGGGTCTACAGACAAAGAGAGTGCGAAAAGAGCAGAAGCAGAGCGGGTGTGAGAGAAGTTCGTGAAAGTGAGCAGAGAAAGAAAGCAGAGCGATTCAGTGAGCAGTGTGGCTCAGCTGAGAAATGTCCGAGCTGCAGACTCGACATTTCCCCTGTTTGGTTTATCCTGCAGCGTAGCCTGCAGATGTTGTTACTTCCTCGGTTGAGGAATTCTGTAACCCTAGTTGTTCATATGAATAAAGTTTGCTTTTGTCTGTGGCATCTTTAGGGTTTGCAATAGTTCATGTGTTAACTTTGTTGTTCTCTGTTTCGGCGTTTCTCTCCTCTCATTCGGGTCTTGCCAAGCCAGGCAAACCCAGCGGCAGCCGCGGAAGACGAAGAACTTGAAGGCCAGAGTTGGCCAAGTCTGAAGTTAGTCAGTCGTCACCGTGCCTTGTTGGTCGCCGAGCAAAGTTCGTCATCTTTGCTGCGACAGCGCGCTTCGGCAGTTGAAGGTGCGACTTCGCTGCGATAGCTGCGCTTCGGCAGCTGAAGGTGCGAAGCTCGCACTTCGCTGTGACAGCGCGCTTCGGCAGCTGAAGGTGCGAAGCTCGCACTTCGCTGCGACAGCCGCGCTTCGGCAGCTGAAGGTGCGAAGCTCGCACTTCGCTGCGAAGGTCGCGCTTCGGCAGCAGAACGTGCGAAGCTCGCACTTCGCTGCGAAGGTCGCGCTTCGGCAGCAGAAAGTGCGAAGCTCGCACTTCGCTGCCAGTGACGGACTGCGCCCGTGAGGAGGTGCCGTCCGCACTTCGCTCCCGAAGTCGGGAGTTTGACAGCCGCCCTGCGCAGTCTGAGCTGACAGACTTCGGCAGTCTGCGCGCGAGTGACGCTCTTCGACGGCGAGGAGGAGAAAAAGAATTTAAATTTCCTTCATATCCAGCCTGCTTCCATGAAATTTTTCAACAAGGTTCCAAGACCTTAGCTCGTCCAGAACAACCATTTTGTCGCGGGATGGACAAAGGCCGAAAATGATTACAGAGCTTCGATAACAACCACCCTTAACAGTAACGAAGCAAAAGAAGGCTTACCTAGTGAAAAGAAGGACCCAAAAACCGGAAACCCACCAGAAACACCACACCAAAAACCTGGAGAACTGAAAGGAAAGATTTTCCAATGGGAACAGCCACCTCAATCTTCGGACCCCACCAACAGACCTTTCGAGAAAAACCCCTAACAGAGCCATCAGCCCCTAAGAACTGCAGCCTGCTACCGGGTTCAACACGAAACCCCAAAAAGCCGCCAAACCCAACTTGCAACCCGCTAGACTGCACCAGTCCACCCATACCCAGATTCACATCCCCGACCATAGTCCAACGAGAATAAGATTATAACATACTGATAATAACAAGATTTAGCTAAATTTTATATTACGTGACTTTATTAGATGCCTTGCGCATGCTTCACCACTGTCAAACGAGAATAAAATTATAACATACTCTAATCTAATTTTTATAGTACGTGACTTTATTAGATGCCTTGCGTAGCAGGTACTCCTTTCCTTTTGAATTGGAACCTTTGCTTTGCAGACTGGCGAACATATGCTTTTCTTTTCCTTCGCGTCAGGGATTTCTGTTTTTTCCCTCCTCTTTTGAATTGGAACCTTTACTTTGCAGACTCGCGGACAGATGCTTTTCTTTTCCTTCGCGCGAGGATTTTCTTTTTTTTCCCTCCTCTTGCCCACTTGATAGAGATGAAAGAATGACGAATTTTGGGCCGGCGTAACTTTATTACTTTTGTGACTGGCATGTATTTTTTTAAAGAATTGAAAAATTTATATTAAAATAAAATTATTTATAAAATATGGTACGCTATTTTTAACTTTAGTTTAAAAGAACAGTATAAAAAAAAAAAATCACATCAAAACCAAATCTCACCAACCATATTTTTATAATCCTTTGTTGCAGCAACGTTTCTAATCATTCAAGGAAAAGAAATCAAATATACCAATGTATATAGAGCTGTATTGTGCCGTTGGGCTTCTACATCCGAGCCATTCAATTGTTATTGCAGCATTTGTGAAGAGGCAGTCCAGGCTAATTTGGTGCTTTCGAAAAAGGAATCTCTTGCATTGCAATCTTTGGGCATTCGCTATCCGATCCCCAGCCGGTTGTCTTCGCGGAGTTGACAACAGGCCATCCCAGCAGACACCATCACCATCTTTGGACGAAGTCATAGCTCAATTAAAAGTAGTGGTTCGAGATTTCTTACAATGGCCAACTGCAGTAGAGGTTAGTATATAACTTGGATTTTTATTTTTATTTTTTATTTTTTCAATTAGAATTGTGTGAAGTCATAGTTTATTTAAAAGTCGTGGTTCGAGATTTCTTACAATGGTTGGTTATGTGATATTTGGCATTACAGAAGGGGTGAATAAGGATGAGGATGCATCAGAATTTCAAATTTGAGTTTGATTATATGTTATGCAATGACGATATTTGATTCTAGATATTAACGATGATTTGAAGAGACATACCCATAACTCTTATGGATGTGAAACATAAAATTTTATTTTTTAAAAAGGTCTATTTTTAAAGTGTTTCTTGCCTATTGAGCTTTGGCATTCACGCATGTGATGTCTACCTCTGAAAAATAATGCTCCGATAACACTCAACACAATAGTGAATGCGCATCTTAATAGAGGAGCCATTTTTTTTCAATGTACTAATCCTATGCCTGCTCGTCGTTTTGCTACATATCAAAAGAATTTTAATTGCCTGCTCGTCGTTTTGATCAAGACCTTGGATATGCAAATATTTCCAACATTTCCTACCATTTTTTATTTCAATAAAGTCCAAAAATTTATCTCCAAATACTTGAGAAGTGATAGGTTCAAGAAAAGCTATCTTCGGATTAAAATCAAGGGGAGTCCAAGGATCTTTCAATTCTCTCATTTATAACTAATGTAATTTATAACCATATACCAGTGAAGTCTTGAAAACCAATAAAACCAATTGAAAAATTAAATGAAAATGTTATTATGATGCTCGAGTAAAGTAAGACAAGTGCTTAAAGAGAGTCGGTTTCTTCAAGAACACCAACTAGAAGGAATAAATATAGTATATTTGATTGACTTTTAATATGAGATATTTCAAATGTATTTGTGTAGGTATCATTTAGTTTGGTTATTCTAGCCATAATTATAAAATTATACCAGATTTATTTTCTAATTTAGAGACATAAGAAATATTCATAGGTCATACATGAAATATTTTATAGATAAAAATATTACATAGGATTTGGTGATTAATGATATTATATAGAAAATAATATTCATGTATAAATCTTTGGATAAATTAACAATCAAAAAGATACTTTAAATGTATTTTTACTAGATATCACATATATGTTTCATTCTTAAGAAGTTTAAAGTCTTTAAATGGTCTATGTTAGAGTGTATTATGAATATACCACAAAAATTTAGAGTACATGATTGTTTCTTTGCTTTTGTTTAATTATACAAGTCTATTGTGGTTTTCTATTGAATAATTACAACAATTGAATAGATTAAGAAAATATACTAGGTTCCTCCTAACATTTAGCAACATCAGCTTATTTTTATTTTATGCAACCCTCTGACTCAACTCATTTGTAGATCATGAAATAAAGTGTTAGGAACTCAAAAACATTTTAATTTTATGTTAAATATCACTCAAATATTCTTCAAAGTCTTTGGCTTAGTATAAATTACTATTACGGATACATATATTGTTAGGTATCACAAACAAAAAAAACATATTTTCATTTAAAAATTATAACACATGTATCATGTTACTTAAAAATTAATTATTTGATATTAATTTTATATTATTTATATCTTATTAAACATTTGTAAAATAAAATATAGATTTTAAATAAAATATAAATATTTTATAATATATTTTATTAAAAGGTGTATGCCTTATCTTAAGTGTAAATTTAATTTATTATAAAAACACTTAAAATTATATAGCATGCCATGCAAACATTCTTATAATGCATATGCATTTGTTTAAAAGACAAATTTATCCACATTTTGTTTTCTTTTTAAAATAAGAAACATTAACCTATTAAAACTTAAATTTTTAAAATTTATAAACTATAAAAAATAATAATAATAAATTTTAAAATTTTAAATATAATATTTTTTAATTTAAAAATTTAACCGTAAAAAAAAAAAAAACAATTCTCAAAATGACGTCTTGTTTTACCTTCTTCGCCTTGGATTGTTTAGAAAAGTTACGGCTCAATAAGGATCAAATTACCAAAGACCCCCTTCATGTTGGCCACGCCCTCACACTAGTCCCCACTCTTTGGACTCTATTCAAGATAAGAATAAGCACACCAAACCGGTTTAAAATAGAGAGGGGGCCGCCTACGCACACCCAAATCCCCATTAATCAACATCCAATGGAATGCCCGCATTAATCAACCCCAAAAAAAGGCAATGGAAGAAAACCTAAAGGTGAATTGAATTATCGCTTTCGGTGGAAGGCACAACCACTCCTTTCCCTTCCTTCATGACAGGGGAGGAGAAGAACCTTACCGGATCACCCAACCAAAGGCCGCCGTTTATTCATATGATCCATTGATTGCTCTTGCTCAACCTAAAGCGCTCTCTATTCTAGAGATCGCCAACCCGCCGAGTTCCTCGTTATATAGAGAGGCTTCTTACCCCACTTCGGCATCTCCCCCGGTTGGGCCCTCTATTTATAAGGTGATCGCCCTTTTTAAAATTATGGGCTAGGCATTCATGAATAATTCATCTTCATTCCAAGCTTTCAACGACCTATTTAAAAGGTCCTATGGGCATATGCATCGTTTATGCCTGTCGTTCGGAGTTTCTGTGTATTAGTGCTTTATTGTTGTTGCTTTCTCTTTCATAAAGGGCCTTATCAATCTGGTAATCCTAAAGGTTCGTTGGGATCTACGGTACCCTCTTTATTTAAAATGGGGTAGGGTACGGGGGGTCCGGAAAATCAATATAAGAATCTCTTTTTAAAAAAAATATTTGACATGGACGTGGGGGAAACGTTTTTGACTTTGGCCCTATATACTACTAAAACGCGGTGTCAAACTGATGATCTCTTAATTAATTATGTATGGCTTGTCAAATCTTAGGTTAATAATTCACAAGGACCACCCAGCAATGGCATCTTCAATGGCATCTTTGACGTGGAGATGTTTTACAACAGAGGTGCATGCATGAACGTAATTATTGCACTTCCTCAAACAGCATTGAGACACCGCCACACAAAGGCAATGACGTCGCTCTGATATGACTCGTGACAATTTTGATAGTATAGGAGAATCGTTAGCGTTTTTTTTTTTTTTTATTATTATTTGATATGGGTTCGAATTTTTAAAGGTGTTATTATAATTTTTGCTTCACTTCTCAAAATGATGTGAAGTGGGGACCACCAGTCGGTCATACCATCGTCTTCAGTCTGGCATGCACATTGAGGATTCAGAGTAGACTACTATTTTAACAAAGGGTTGGTTTTTCCCAAGGTTAGGTCTCTTCTTATTTCATCCCTGAGGGTTAGGTGGATCGATAAGTGCTAGTCTAGTTGGACACTTACCAAGAAGAGACCCAGGTTCAAATCTTAGAAGAAGCATGTTGTAAAGGTAGTAGTCTAATCCGAATCTTTTGAGTGTACATTGGACTGATGATAATGGTACAAATTTCAAATTTTTAATTTTGTTACTATAACTCCTACTTCACTTTTGAAAAATGATTCGGAGTGGGGACCACTATGAGATGGGGACCACTAGCCGCTCAAGGTTCGTACCATCGTCTTCAGTCTAGCGTGCACATATAGGATTAAGACTAGACTACTACCTTTGAAAAGGGTTGGCTTCCTCCCAAGGTTTGAACCTAGGTCTCTTCTTATTTCACCCCTAAGGGTTAGGTGGATTGGTAAGTGCTAGTTTGGTTGGGCACTTACCAAGAAAAGACTCAAGTTCAACCCTTACAGAAAGCATGTTGCAAATGTAGTAGTCTAATTTGAATCCTTTGAGTGCACGCTGGACTGATGATGATGGTACAAATTTCGAGCAGCACTCGGTGGTCCATTTCATGTTGGGCTATAAAACAAGGTTGTAACCAATTCACCTATCAAACAAAACAATACAAAATAATAATTATTGTTATTTTAGTTTGTAACAAATTTGACTAGTTTACTTGAAATTTGAATGGTGCAAGTTATTATGAATTTCAAATTACAAAGTAGGGAAGGTAAATATAAATATAAAATAAGTTTTGTGTTTGGTTTTTTAACTATTAAATTATTTTAATCAAAATTAATTAAATTATAATTTTTTATATTAAAAAAATAATGGTATATATAAAATTTGAGATTATAATAAGTATTTTTAAAACATATTTTAATTTTTTTATTATTAGTAAAAGGGGTTTTGAAAGGTTCTTGTAACCTTTTACAAAAAAAAATTAGTTAGAAAAAATGCTCTCAATTGTTTGAATAAAAAAAAAGCATTTTTTTCAAAACAAACAAGAAAAAAGATAAAATCAGACAATTTTGGGGACTTTGAGCCAAAAACCATCAAAACCCATAAAGAGACACACAATTCCTTATGGAGACGGTTTGTATAAAGATGTCATTCGTCACCCACTAGATTCCTGAACTTAGTCAGAATTTTAAACTATTACGTGTACTCCTCTATAAGAGCATCTGCTTGAGCCAAGTTTCCTACAGGCTCATGTGCAAGCAAAAGGTTGAAATAGAAAGTTGCCTTGGGAACTCACAATCATCCCTCTTCCACTAAAAGAGACCAGTAAAAATGATTCCCAAATATGGTCTGGAGTAAAGCCTACTCACGTGTCTGGGGAAGACAACAAAGGCTTCATTGTGTTAGCTATCATGCAACAAAAAACCTGCAAGTGGTGTTCATTGAAGATGGTGCGATTACACTGTCTCCACGTATGGCTCACAAAAATATTCTCCATGTTGAGCCACAAGCTCCACGTACCTTGAGCATTCATTTTTTCAAGGTGAAGCCACTCATGAGAGTATATGTTGAAAATAGATCCAGTGAACTTAGAAAAATTCCATGGATCGATGAAACCTCCAATGATGTGTCCTGGAGATGCTATCCAATCTGAGGTAGATTCCTTGGATTGAGACACCATAACATTGATAAAATATAGATATCCAATAAACTTAAACTTTGAGAAAATTTACAAAAGAGATACAAGCATGGGATTGCCATCGACCATGGGGAGGAGAAATTTCATTCCAGATGGTGAGGTTATGCATAGAAACCCCCAAATTAGCTAGGAAGTCAACGACTTGGTTTCCTTACCTAAATAAATGTTGAATGGTGACATTGGGGGAAGAGCTCAAAAAAAATTTGCCTTAAATATTAAGCTAGAGATGTTCTAGGATGTTGATTGGGTCCTACAATTCTTCTAATAATATTCATAGAGCCACCTTCGACAATAAGGTTAGGATAGTTAATTATGGATAAGCAAGAAAAACCTTGTAAGAGGGCTCGAGATTCAACAAAATGATTGGTTTGAACATTGGGATTTTTTTTAAAGGCCAGGAAGATCTTCCTTATATGATCTCTAAAGATACCTCCTGCTCCAATCAACCCCGAATTGCCCTTGGCAACACCATTCAAATTAAACTTGATTCATCCCAAGGGTGGAGGAACCCACTTGATAAGTGAGTGATCAACCATATAAATGGGAGATGAAAGACTACAGGAAGTGAGCTCGAGGGACTTGAATAATCGAGCTTCACTCAAGGACTCTGACCACCTAGTGCATTGAGTAACACAAAGACTTTCAAATATCGTGTGGATAAGTTTGGAAAGAACATAGTTGGAATCATGGATGGAGTTATTGAAGGCTCTAGAATTTTGTTCATGCAAAACTTCCCATAGGAAATTGGGGAGACAGAAGGTCCAAAAGGTTTTGATATGAAAAAATTGGAAAGGATTAGGCCATTGTAAACAGAGGTCATTTAGAGAATAGGAAGAAACCCAAGAGATACCCACAGTGGAAAATAAAGATCAAAGAACTTTGAGGGAGAAAATATAGGAGAGGAAAATATGTTGGGTGGATTCAAACTCTTGCTTGCAAAGGTAATATCAGTTGGAAATGGGGAGCCCTCAAATTTGGAGATGTCGAATGGATAGGATTTTGTCCTGAACAACAAGCCAAAAGAAGAAACAAACTTTGGGAAAGAGGTGCTTATTCCAAATGATCTTATAAGGTAACCATGGTTGACCGAGGTTTTGAGTAAGAAAATAGGCATATTTGATAGAGAAAAGCTCATTCTCACTAGGTGCCCACATGAGCTTATCTTCAACTGAACAATCGGGAATAACATAGAGATCCAACATGCTAGATAGAATAATATTGAATCTTTTTTTATCTCCGTCCATATTACCATGAGGAATGGTTTTTAGCATTTCCTATCAGCATCAATGAAATTGCACACTTGTGTACCAGACAACATATTAGTCATAGGTTTGAGGTAGATCAGATCAAGGTATTTTTTAAGAGGGTTGTTTCCTAGCCACTTGTACTCCTAAAAGCTTATATTTTGGCCATCACCAAGTTTTTAATGGATTCCTTTGTTGATGATCTCCCTCATACACAAGATGGAATTCCAATTGGTAGAACCTTTAATAGGTGAAGGATCATCCAAAAAATCTAGTTGATGCTACAGGTATTTGAGCTTGATGATATCAACCCACAATGAATGTTCATTTTGAAGGATCCTCCAACCTTGCTTTGCAACGAGGGATATATTCATCTGTTTGACCTTCCTGATACTGATACCACCATATTATTTCTTGCAACAAACTTGGTCCCACACAACTAGATGGAATCTCTATTTGTGTTTTGAACTGGATCATAGAAAATCCCTCTATATCTGTTTGATCTTGTTACAAACTTCAACAAGAATGCAAAATATGGAAAAAAATAAAACATGTATGCTCTCGAGAGTGGATTTGACTAAGGTGGAATTTCCTACCTGACTAAGGAGTTCTTTCCATCCTACCAATTATTTGTGAATTATCTCAATGAGTGGAAACCAAAGAGATTTTTTGGTAGACCCATAAGAATGTGGAAAACTAAGATAGGTAGCAGGAAGATGATCAATGGTACAACCAAGGTTATCAACTATGCGGGTTTATTGTCTAAGGGGTGTATTGAGAAAATATAGTTTACTTTTGGAGAAGTTGACATTTTGACTTGTAGTAGACTCAAAGGAAAAAAGAATGGACTTGATCATTTTAGCTTGGGGAATGAAGAACACAAGATTATACTAAGAGGGGGGATGAACAGTATAAGACCACTTTTTACTTTTTTTTCCAATTCAATATTATGTTGTGTAAAGATAACAATATCAATAGTAGTAATCAAAGCAATGCACAAAAACCATACACAATAGAGACACCACAATTTACGTGGTTCACCCAATATGGGCTACTCCATAGAGAAAATATTTTACTAAAACTTTCTCAATCAATATCTTTGGGAATCACTCCTAATTACAATGTTTATGGATCTCTATCCAAAGGAGATGTTGATCCTTTTCTACTCTAGCTATGTGATCTTCTAGAAGACTTTGTATCTCTGCTACACTAATTGGTGGACCTCTCTCCACTTGAAGACTCCTCACTCAAATCTATCTTCAACTGTGTTGGTTGCTGCATCTCTATCCATTGAGACTCTATCCTCTGTACTCTGTCACCTGCAAAGCTCTATCAATAGGCTCACTAAGAACCTGCTCAATAGGCTCACACAGAACCTGCTTTAACAAGCTCACATAGAACTTGTCAAATTTTCTATAGCAAGCTCACCAAGAACTTACCCAAATCTGCTCTAGCAAGCTCACCAAGAACTTGCCAAAATCTGATCTAGCAAGCTCACCAAGAACTTGCCTAAATCTACTCTAGCAAGCTCACCAAGAAATTTCCCAAATCTGCTCTAGCAAGCTCACCAAGAACTTGCTTAAATCTGCTCTAGCAAGCTCACAAATAACTTGCTCAAATCTATTCTAGCAAGCTCACCAAGAACTTGCCTAAATCTACTCTAGCAAGCTCACCAAGAACTTGCTCAAATCTATCCCAAAATTGTCCTCAAATCTTCCCATAAAACTATCCTAAAACTATCCACAAAGCTTTCTAAATGGCTCAAAAAATCATGCTCAAGTAGCACTCAAAAATCATCCACAAATATATCAATGCAAAGATCAAATATCAACTCAACAAGGAATGGCAACAATGATCCACAATGCTCTCAACTCAACTCAACTCATAGAAGCATAAAGAGAATTTTTAGAGATTCAATATGTTCTAATATCAAACTTAACTCAACTCAAATCAATATTAACTCAACTCAACTCATAGAAGCATAAAGAGAATTGTTAGAGACTCAATATATTCTAATATCAAACTCAACTCAAAGCCACGAGGGACAACTCCTTCTCACTCACCCCTAGTCCAAGTATGCATCAACCAACTCAAATATTTCCAATAATTCTCAACCACAAATATCACATAATATTGATACTCATGTTCTTTTCAAACTCAAGCTCTTTCACAATCAATGGGCTTCAACAACTATGCTTATAAAACAATGTTTGAACTCAACTCTCAAATCATAAAACCCTGAAGCATTCAATCAACATTTTTTGAAAAGAAAACCACAAACAATCCTTTTCCATCCAATGATATTTTAGAAATCAACCACCATAAAAAATCAATAGGAGAATTTGCCCATACATTTTATGAAGTGAATAAACCCCTTTGGAAATCTGCCACACTCAACACACTTTGAAAAAGAGAACAACAATCTTCATTTTTGAATATCTTTACAAAAATATAAATATATCTCTATATACACCCTATTTATCCTTCTAAATGAGTTAGTCAAATATCCCTCGAAATAAGCTTTACGATATATAATATGATATACTTTTATAAAAAGGAAATACCATAATTATCTTCTTTTCTAAAAGTGCTTTAAACTTGCCTTTTAAAAGAAATCAAATCAACCCTCATCACCTTATTTCTCCAACCTTAGGCAATAATAAAAAATATTAGTTAAAACGTCACTTGCCTCTTAGAGAGAATCGAACCCTCGTATCTGCCCGAACAAACCTCAATCGCAATGCCAAAGACCATGCGAGCTACACGCTCACATGGGATAAAGAGTGCAAAATGCGCTTTTGTCCTTCTCCCCTTGCTCACGTAGAAAGAAAATGTGGGCCAATCACTTATGCTCAAAATATGAACTTGTGGGAATCGAACCTTGTCTCTTTCGCAATAAAAATCTTTGCACTCCCCTCGATCGCCGCTAGACCATGCTGCCACACAGAAGTTTCAGCACTTTTTTGTCTTATCTTCGTTCCATTCAATTTGTTGGATTTTGAATGAAAAAGCCTTTATATTTATATCAAAAATTTCCTTTAATTTTTGTAGATGTCGGCAGCGCTCATAATATTTTTTTATGATGACGTCTAAGGAATTTTAATTTTAAAATTTTAAAATTAAATTTTAAATATTAAAATTTAGACCAAATATTCAAAATTGAATATCTCCATCTCCGGGGCACCTTTTTCGACGAAACGAAAACCTAACCCGGGTTTTAAGAAAAACCCATTTCAAATATGCCATCCATGGTTTTAAATAAAACCTTATATTCTACCTGCCTTGGTTTTCACAAAAACCTTATAAATAGCCATGCTTTGCAAAATATGATAAATGCTTATTTATGAAATATTTTGGCCACCAAAACCAGATATGATCCATGTGACATCAATGGTCCATGTGACATCAATGACAACAAAAAATGCCTCAAATTAACTCTAATTTACAACAATATTCCCCTTTGTCATTGATGGCAACACCTCTAATGCAAACACCACAATCATTGCAAAAACGATCTTTGAGAATCAAAGCTACTCCCCTTGACTCAATACTCTCTTTGGAGGCTACTCCGCCTAACTGAAATCTCTCCCTCTTACTCAAATCTCTCCCCCTTTGACATCAATGGCAAAAGGGACACCTATGGGGCTAAAATATATGACTCTTAAGCTTAGCCCCCCTCACCCCCTTTTATTTTGAGGTGATTAATTTTTGGGTGGGAGTACTTTTACTCCCATATCACTTTGTTTCTTTCCTCTATCAACTTCTTTCCATGTTTTTCTGATATCATTCTCTTGATGAATTACTTGATCTTCTTGTCTAGAACCATTTTGACCTTCTTTCCTTGAACATGTTTGGAATTGAGTCCTACACCATCTTGCAATATGCCCAAAGTTATTGCAATTAAAACACTTGATATTGTAGCCTTTGGTTGGTGCCCATGTCCTGAAATTATTCTTAAAATAATTTCCATATACATTCCTGTCCTGAACTCTATATTGTGAAGTTGTGTTTTCATGACCATTATAACCATGACTTTTGAATTGTGTAGCTCTAAAACCAAAACCATGTTGCTCATTTCCTTTGCACTGAAAAGCTTTATGACCAATCCTGTTGCATGAGAAGCAATGTTCTTGAAAACCATACCTTCTTCCCTTGAATTTTCTTCTAACAAAATCAAACTTCTTTGATCCATGAACCCTTTCTTGACCATTATATTTATGATCGTCTTCAACTCGTGCATTGCATTCTTGAACCTTCTTTGTAGCATCTAAAACTTCTTCCTTGCCTTTCTCTTCAATATTTTATTTTCCTTTTGAACTTGATTCACATATCTCAAAACAAGACCCAAACTAAATATTTGGAGCCATAGGAACATTGGAACTTTCCTCTCAAATCTTAGGTGCTTCCTTTCTTTCATATTTTAGAACTTCATTTCCTTTTGAGTGTGATTCCCCAAACCTTAAATATGATATTTTTAATGCTTTGGAATATTCCTCTTCTTTCTCTATATTTGTGTCAAGTAGCAACTTGGCACACATCTCTAGAGCCCCTAAAATATATGTTTCCTTCTTAGTTAAAATATCTTGAACTTTTGACTTATGTGATGGATCAAACTTCTCATGTAGAGAACATCTCAATTATTTTAGATTCTCCTTAACCTCTTGTAGTTTCTCATGGATAACATTGAAGTCTTCCTTTATATCAACTGAGACATTATCCTCTTGTTTAACTTCTTCTGTTTGGAGTGAATTATCTTCTTCTACTTCTCTTATTCCATAGAAAAATCTTCTTCATATTCACTGTCACTAAGATCATTGTAATATTCTCTAGCAAACAAGCTCTCAAGATTTCTTTGACCATACCTGTTTCCTTGATGTGTCATTTCATCTTCACTATCACTGAAACCATTGAAATATCCTGATTTGTGATCTCTTTGACCACACACAAAGCACTGTTCTCTTTCACCTTCTATTCCTAGGAATAAATGTTCTTTTGTCTCTATCACTATGATCTGAGCTATCACTTGCCTCTATAATGTAGTAATACTTCTTTGCCTTAGGAAAACATTTCTTCTTCTCATACATGTTTTGCTTATGTCTGTCATCTTTTTCATGCTCGTGCTTTCCATCTTCTTTTCTTCTGTGACCCTATTTTTCATCATCACTGTATTCTTCATGTGGACACTTGTATGCATAGTGACCAAGATCACCACACTTGTAGTACCTAACTTTCCTTATATCTCTAAAATTCCTTGAGTCCTTCTTCCCTTTGATGAAGTTAGCTTCCTCAACATTTTCTAAAACTTTATCTATTTTTGAAACTTTCTCTTTCTCTTTTTCTTAAGCCTTGAATGCAATCTCTTTTATTGGAGGTTGATGCTTACTTACCCTCATCTCATAAGTTGTGAGAGTACCTTGCAATTCTTCTATTGTTAACTTGTTGATATCCATTCTTTCTTTTATTGCTAAAACCTCTGCATCATATTTCATGGGAAGTGATCTCAAAATCTTTTAAGTAACTTCTGATTCTTTCATCTCAAAACCTAGGCCTCTCATGGTGTTAGTAATCTCATCAATTCAAAGTAAAAACTTTTCAATATCTTCAGAATCTTCCATTTTCAATTCCTCAAATATTTTTCTATGATTTTGTAGTTTTGCCAACTTTACCTTGGAATCTCCTTCATAAGTATTCCTCAACATGGTCCACATCTCATTAGCTGAAGTACATACCATGAATTTTGCAAAATCTATCTCTCGTAGCCGACTCAAAATACAATTCATTGCTCTTGCATTGATCTCCACCAATTTTTTGGTAGTCTTATATTCCTTGGGATCACCTTCAACCTTATACTTTTTTTTAGCCATTTACCATACCCCATATCCTTGTGATATCAAGTAGTTCTTCATCCTCATGCTCTAGAAAGCATAATTGTTACCATCAAACAATGGAGCCTTATTTGAAGATAATCCTTTCTGTGAAGCCATATGTGTTCTCTATAGAATTTACCCTCAAGCTATTAGTCTTTTTGAAGGAACCCGCTCTGATACCAATTGAAGAACACAAGATTATACTGAGAGGGGGATGAACAATATAAGACCACTTTTTACTTTTTCTTCCAATTCAATATTATGTTGTGTAAATATAGCAGTATCAATAGCAGTAATCAAATCAATGCATAAAAAAAATACATAATAGAGACACCACAATTTATGTGGTTCACCCAATGTGGGCTACTCCATGGAAAAAATCTTTTACTAAAACTTTCTCAATCAATCTCATTGAAAATCACTCCCAATTACAATGTTTATGGATCTTTTTCCAAAGGAGATGTTGATCCCCTTCTGCTCTGGCTATGTGATATTCTAGAAGAATATGTCTCTCTGCTGCACTAACTGGTGGAACTCTTTCTACTTGAAGACTCCTCACTCAGATCTATCTTCAACTATGCTGGTTGTTGGATCTCTATCCACTGATACTCTATCCTCTATACTCTGTCACCTCAAAAGCTCTGTCAAAAAGATCACCAAGACCCTTCTCAATAATCTCATACAGAACCTGCTTTAACAAGCTCACATAGAACTTGTCAAATCTGCTATAGCAAGCTCACCAATAACTTGCCCAAATCTGCTCTAGCAAGCTCACCAAGAACTTGCCCAAATATGCTCTAGCAAGCTCATCAAGAACTTGCCCAAATATGCTCTAGCAAGCTCAAAAATAACTTGCCTAAATATGCTCTAGCAAGCTCACCAAGAACTTGCCCAAATATGCTCTAATAAGCTCATCAAGAACTTGTCCAAATATGCTCTAGCAAGCTCAAAAAGAACTTGCCTAAATCTGCTCTAGCAAGCTCACCAAGAACTTTCCCAAATATGCTCTAGCAAGCTCACCAAAAATTTGCTTAAATATGCTCTAGCAAGTTCACCAAGAACTTGCTCAAATATGTTCTAGCAAGCTCACCAAGAAATTGCCTAAATCTGCTCTAGCAAGCTCACCAAGAACTTGCTCAAATATATCCCAAAATGTCCACAAATCTGTCCATAAAACTATCCCAAAATTGTCCAAAAAGCTTTCTCAAAGGCTCAACCAATCATGCTCAAGTAGCACTCAAAAATCATCTACAAATATATCAATGCAAAGCTCAAAGATCAAATCAATAATTAATGGCAACAATGATCCACAATGCTCTCAACTCAACTCAACTCATAGAAGCATAAAGAGAATTGTTAGAGACTCAATATGTTCTAATCTCAAACTTAACTCAACTCAAATCAATCTTAACTCAATTCAACTCATAGAAGCATAAAGAGAATTGTTAGAGACTCAATATGTTCTAATCTCAAACTCAACTCAACACCATAAGGGACAACTCTTTCTCACTCAACCCTAGTCCAAGTATGCATCAACCAACTCAAATGTTTCCAACAATGCTCATCCACAAATATTACATAACAATGATACTCATGTTCTTTTCAAACTCAAGTTCTTTCCATAACTAGAATACTTGAGCACTTGCAATATAAAATCACACAGACACAAAGAGATTGCCCAAAATAATGAAATCCTTTATATATTGACTCTCGCGATACAGATTTACAATGTTTCGGATTGCCCCAAGTAGCTTGGGTACAATGTTACAATCTTGGCCTCAATGTGATACAAATTTCTCTCTGGGAGTTTTCCAGATCTTTCGCAATGTACAATGCTCTCCTCGTATCCAGTTGCAGCTTCAAAAGGTGAGTGGGCTTTGGTATCTAGCACGGGACCACTCCAGCTTCAGCAGCCTATCCAAGATACCTGTTACCTGCACACATGCAAACCAGCAAAGGGGATTAGTAGCACCCGTATATTCAAACAATAAATCCAATGCTACACATAAACCTATTACCGATATGGATGAAAAATAGACAACGCAAAACAAATAACAAATAAAACCTTGCTTACTACTCGAATCGCTAATCTCTGTCGATGAAACCCATTTTTGTTCTTGGGACTGTGGAACCGTGGAAGCACGGTTATGGGCTGGAAACCGTGGACCTACGGTTGTGAAACCGTGGATGCGCGTTCTCGACTGTGGAACCACGGATGGGCGATTTTGGTTGAATGAAAGATTGCCTCGAAATTCGAGCCAACGGTTAGAGTTCGGCTTGCGCCCTCAACTTCTCGTTGGGTCCAGATCTAATTCGACAGCCTATCGGTATGCAGATTCAGCTCTCTCTATTTGGTGGATTGATGGTGTCTTTATAGGTTGACTAGGGCTTTGGAGGGGAATGTGAGGTGGCAAGCCTGATTTGCCAAGTGGCAAATCTGGACTACCGAGGTGGAAGGGGCGATTCATGAGTGAGTCACTCAGTGTGGCTCACTTAACTAGGGTGATGTGGCTCCAAGTGGAGTGGGATGTGGGATGTTGTTTTATGTGAAGGGACAAGGGGACAACAACAAAGGAGTTGTGGCATGGGTGTTGGGAATCTATCTCATGTGCAAGGACAAAGGGGACAAGAGTGGGTAAGATGTGGCATGGATGTTGGATGAAGTGTCCAGGACACATGTCCAATGGGTAGACAGGGTATCCTAGGGTGATTTTCCTAATTAAATAAATTAGGAAAGTATAATGATGTGCAGGATTTTATATCCCTAAGTTAGAACTTAGGCATATATCTTTATTATGCAGGATTTGATGGTGAGGTGGTGAATGTGAACTGAAGGGTGCTAGATTTTGGTGTCTACAGTTGCCCCTTTTTGTACTGTGTTGTGTACAACACAATGCGGTGCAAAAACTAATGACATCTAACTTTATTGGACGAATGGGTTCACTCCTTTTTGACATACAGAATGAATGAATTATTTTTCATTTTGATTTTTGCTTATTTGCTTACCCCCTCAATTGGAGAATGGGTAAAGGATGAAACCCACGAGCCGATTGACCAATTGTGGATGTTGAACGGATGTGTTTGTTTGAATGATATGGATGTGATGCAAATGTATGTCATTTTGACCAACTTGATGCCCCAAGTTTTGGATTTTGTGTGTTCTTGCAAATTTGCCTTTGGTTTCGTTGATGTGCATAATATGTGGTAAAATCTTTAACCACATTTGGAGTTCTTTTCCACATTGACTTTAGCAATTCCTTCCAAATGATGGGTTCAAGGAACCGATCGTTCGAGAATTTGATACTCAAGTGATTTTCGATTATTACCAAATTGTGTTTGTTTGTTTTCCGCTTTTGACCCAACGGAAGGGGTTGAAGGATAACCTTGTGCAAATCTATTTTGGACACATCTAAGCTCAAATATTTAGGGATCTAGCTGATTTAATGTCATAGTGATTTGATGTTGAATGTTTGAATGAGTTTCCTTATGGTGAGATACCCATCCGACCGGATTGCATGGATTGCTAGTCGCTGCAACCGCTAGGTGTATAGGGTAATCCACTAGATACAAGGTTCACTTGAGATGATGATGATGTGAGATGATGATTTGGTGAAATGGATGTTTTGTTTTTGTTTCAACCGTTATATTTTCATTGTTGATAATTGTGCTCTTCTATCCCTTGGAGTAGTTTAACCTTATGGCTTTCTTAGGGAATTGAGATGATAACAAATCATTTTTTTTTTTTTGCATGAGGTGAATCACTTTTCAAGGGCCTTATGGTAACCTATCCATCCTACCGAATTGCATGGATTGTTATTCGCTACAACCGCCAGGTATATAGGATAAGTTATTGTATACAAGGATCACTTGAGGCTAAGTGGAAGAAGGAAATGTACACCTCTATCCCTTGAAGCAGTCCAGCCGTATGGCCTTCTTAGGGAGTTGAGATGGGGGCACTTCTATTCTTTCAGAAGCCTGTTGAATTTGTTTTTGAACAAAGGAATTGAGGTACTTTTTGATTTTTTTTTTGAAAGTTATTTTGGCGAAAAACACGGATTTGCGTTTTCCTTTATGAAACTGCGTTTTTGCGCCTCAAAACGCGGGTTTGCATTTTCACGCGCTACAAAAAACATGGGCGCGCATTTTTTGTCGCTAAAAGTGGCTATTTATAGGTTGCTGTCATTTTCAAAATCATTCTGCCAGTTGTCATTTGTTTATTGGCTGAAGTGATGAGTGAGATGGAGGTTGGCGAGGGGAGCGGTGGTGGTGGCTCGGTTGGAGCGGAAGTTGGCGGCCGGTTTGCAGAGGTAGGCGATTTGGCATTTTTTGTTTTGGGTTTGTTTTGCTTGTTTGAAAACTAAGTTGGGCTGGTAAATATTATTGTTTGCTCATTAAGCGGGGTTGGCAATGAACTTGTAAAAAAAATATTGTTTTTGCTTTATTACCTAGGTAGGTAAATTTTTTTTTTTTTTTAATGTTTTTGCTTTTATTACCTAGTGTAGGTAAAAAAATTTCGTTTTTGTTTTTATTGTGTAGTGTAGTAAAAAAAAAAATCGTTTTTGCTTTTATTACCTAGGTTAGGTAAAAAAAAAAAATTGTTTTTTTTTGCTTTTATTACCTAGGGTAGGTAAAAAAATTTATTTTTTTTTTTGCTTTTATTACCTAGTGTAGGTAAAAAAAATTCGTTTTTGCTTTTATTACCTAGGGTAGGTAAAAAAAATTATTATTTTTTTTTTTGCTTTTACTACCTAGTGTAGGTAAAAAAAAATCGTTTTGCTTTTATTACCTAGGGTAGGTAAAATTTTTTTTTGTTTTTTTGCTTTATTGTGTAGTGTAGGAAAAAAAAATCGTTTTTTGCTTTTATTACCTAGTGTAGGTAAAAAATTTCATTTTTGCTTTATTTTTAGCATGTTGTGCTAAATTTCATTTTTTATATGTTTTCTTTTCAAGTTAAGCTTCTTGATGCTCGGCATAGGTGGTCGAGGACCATTCGAAAAGTGCGGAAAGCACTTTCTGATGATGATTGGGCTCTACTTCAGACCATTGGTTTGGATGGTTGTGGGCGGTTAGGCACCGTCCGAGCTGATGAGGATCTTCTTTCGATGCTTGTTGAGCGTTGGGATCTAGACAGAGGCACATTTCAGCTCCCAACGGGGGAGCTGACTATCACTCTCGAGGATATCTACCATATCTTCCACATCCCTATCGAGGGTCCTACCATTCGTGTTGGCCTTGACAAGAAGGAGGCCCTTTTCCCTCTATTTGGTGAGATGTGGGACATCGATTACAGTAGGGGGGCATTGCGTATCTGGATCTCTTTACAGCTGGCAGCTTGGGTGCATTGCCTGCCTTCATGATGTACATTTTGAGCAACATGTTGTTGCCCAATTCCATGGGATCGAGGATCCCGTGGAATCAGGTGTCTATTGTTCTTGACTTGATAGTTGATCCTCGTCGGTTAGCTTGGGCTCCTGCTCTTCTCTACGAGGTTTACAATGAGCTTTATGAGGTGAAGAGGCATGGGTGCAAGGGCTTGGGCTACAGTTTGCTGCTCCAGATTTGGTGTTGGGAGCATGTTATCATTGGTCACCCTGTTGGTTTGTCATGTGGCATGGATGCCACCTCTCCCCAGGCATACAGGTGGTTGCTCAGTGAGGAGGTCAGTCGATCTACTGTGAGTGCATCGAAGTTCAGAGATATCTTGAGTTCTCTGACTAGGGACCTGATGTGTTGGCGACCTTGGAGGGGTTTGGATTGGGTGATGGATGCAGCTGAGCTTCGTCGCATTAGGCGAGGATGATGGGTTGTTGGTGCCCATTTGAGGGATATGGAGTTTATCCAGTTCTCTCATGTACTACGGTAGTTTGGTCTCGTTCAGGACATTTTAGATGCGCCTGTTACGTACAGGCGACGTGGTGATGAGTTGGGGTTACCTATTGCTCCTAATTTTTAGTGAGTCGATGATCCTACTGATGACTCAGACTTGGAGGTGCTTGACTTGGATGATGTTGGTACGACTGCTGAGTATGATGCTTGGTTTGCGAGTCAGCCTCTATGGACTCCTAGCATCATTGTAGATGATGATGGGAGCGGTGATGATGCTGATGCGGGTGGATGGGTTCCTTGGTCGATGAAGCGCTAGCGTGGTAGCTCTTCGAGAGTTGACACGGGGATGGACGTTCAGCCACCTGAGGAGGGTGGTGGTGATGATGAGGGTTTACCTCCTCGACGATTCGAGGAGGAGTGGGGGATTCTCCAAGCTGAGCGAGATAGCCTAGATTTGGAGCTGGGTCGAGTGAAGGCCGAGTTAGCATGATATCAGGGTGAGGTTACTCATCTTCAGGCTGAGGTGGACGGGCTATGGGTTGGACCTAGCAACACTGTTGTGGCTGCTAAGGATGCAGAGATCACCAGACTCGATGGTGAGATTACCCATTTACAGGGTGAGCTTTCTCGGTTGCAGTCAGGTGTTGGAGGTGATGATTCGGCTCTGACTATTGCTTCTCTACGAGCAGATATTTCTCAGAGGGTCGCTCGCCAGGGTGCTGATTTGAGGAGCCTACGTAAGTAGGCTGTCTATATCGAGATGTTGGAGAACATTCTTCATGAGCGTCAGATTCCTTTACCTATTCCTCCTTCATCATCTGTTGCCACTGCTACCCGAGGGACTGAGATGAGTCGTAGGACTCATCGTACTTCTAGCTCTCACGGGGCTTCTACTACGTAGGGTCCATGGAGGGATCCTGCTGGCACTAGCTAGATGTTGTATTTGCCTTATTTTTGTTTTTTTGTATATTTTATCTTAGTATGAGCCTCAGTGCTCCGATGTATACTGCCTTCGAGCATTTTGTACTTTGTAGACTTTCGTATTTATATATATATATATATACATGGCATTTTATTCTGGTATTCACATGCATTATTTGTATATGTATTCTTCTTGTTTATGCTTTTTGCAATGTTTATATTATGCAATCCTATATTTGTATGTTAATGCTATGATAATGAATGCAAGTGAACATGTAAAATGCATTTTGATTTATAGTAATGTAACTGAATGAAGGTATGCATGGTGCTCATGTAATCTTATTTAGCTCAGAGTAGTTGACCTTTACTCATTCTTATTTGCAATTGGGGGTTCCCACTTGATTATTCTTTGTTGTGATGTATGTGGTATGTATAAATGGTATGTGGATGGTGATATGGATAATGATTTTGCTTTTGGTATGTAACTAAAAATATTCTCAAATACTCAAAGAAGCTAGTAACGTTAACCATTTTTCTTGAATGTTGTCTTACTTTCTTTAGGACCATATTGTGTGCAAGTGAAGTTCATTTTCTAAATCTTGTGTGTCGATGACCCTAAGCAATCCAGAACCAGTGCATGTGATTGTGATGTTTATTGCCCCATCTTGAGTAATTTTTGGATGGTACCTTTTTGGGTTTTCCTTTTTTTTTTGCTAGCTTACCTGTATGTGCGTTCAGAGGTCTCCCTCTTAAGAGAGAGACATGTCACCCTGCATGAGTTTACTCCACTGCCAGTCAAGCGTCTATAGCCCCGGTGGAGGCTCACTCCATAGTCCAATGGTTTTGATCTTTAAGCCTTTGTGATGACTACATAACTTTCTGAGGGGAACATAGTACGATCTTTTCAGCTTTAGAGATCTGTGGTGTGTGTTGTTAATTTGTTTTTTGTGTAGAGTGTTGGGGAATCGGATTCTCAACCGAAGTATGATGAGAATTTAACCCTATCCTTACTACTCTACATTTATTTATATTTGTTGTTTCACTGTGGTAGTGGTGATAACCACTATTTTTGTTTTTGGACTATGTTGCGTGATAGGGTAAGCGAAGAATTTGACTTTTTTTCGCTTTGAGGTTTACCCAAATTGGCGTTATCTTTCTATTATTCAAGATGTTTTAAGATTTGTAAAAGTGTATTTGGTTCCAGATTGCTTTTGGATCAATCTACCATACTCAAGATTTTCTTAATGTGATGAAGGTGCTTTGGTCCTAAAGAAAATTGGACACTTCATGAAGTTTGGTTTTTCACTAGACATGTTTGAGTGACTGAAAATTGTATGATATATCATGTATGATGTGTATGATTTGTGAGTTGTAAAGAATCTTAGTTGAATACCCCCAATTCTTGGAATTTGTTTTCTTGGTCTTATCATCACCACTATTAAAGATTACTGAGCAAGGGATGGGATGGATGCAACTATTTTTTTTTTTTTTTTTGTATGAACATATAATTGAAATGCAAATGCCATATGAAAAATGCAATTTGAAATATGTCTATTTACACTGTGAAATGCATGCAAAATTTTAAAATGAAATCTTTTGTTTATTTTATTTTTTATTTTTATTTTTTTTTTTTGTTTTAGCCATGTACATATATATACATATATTGCAAGTCGTTTTATGCATAAAATGCCTTTAGGTGCATAATGTTCAGTGGTTCTGGCTCCAATTTCCCTTCTAAATTGGAGAGTCTATACGTTCCTTGTCCCAATTTTTGCTTTACTATATATGGGCCCAACCAATTTGCTGCAAATTTATCCCTTAAGTGCGGTAAAGCATTGGTATTTTGTTGATTTTCTTTGAGCACTAGGTCCCCCACTTGAAATTCATGAGGATGGACTTTTGCGTTGTAAGCGCGCTTGACTCTATCTTGATATACTCGTAAATGTTCTAGAGCATTAATACGTTTCTCATCAATAATTGTCAATTGGTCAAGACGCTCCTGTCTAGTTGTATCATCGTTCATGAATTCCTGTATCTCGATTCGCAAGGATGGTATCTCGAGCTCCAATGGTAATATTGCTTCTGCACCGTAAACTAGTGAAAATGGTGTTGCTCCCGTTGGTGTTCTTATGCTTGTTCTGTAAGCCCATAGTGCTAAAGGGAGGCGAGTATGCCAATCTCGATGATTATCTTTTACCACTTTCTTGAGAATGGATATGACTATTTTATTTGTTGCTTCAGCTTGCCCGTTTGCTTGCGGGTAATAAGGTGTTGAGAAGTTGTGTAGTATTTTGAATTTATTGCACAATGCTCTAACATCCTTATTCTTAAATGACTTTCCATTATCTAAAATTATTTTTGAGGGTATTCCAAAATGACAGATAATATGCTGAAGTATAAACTCCGCTATTCGAGGTCCAGACGTAGTTGTCATTGGAATTGCTTCCACCCATTTTGTGAAGTATTCTGTAGCAGCTTATGATAAATTTATGTTGTTTCGATGAAGCGGGTGTTATTTTACCGATCAAGTCAAGGCCCCATTATGAAAAGGGCCACAAAATTTGAATGGGTTGCAAATTTTGTGATGGCACATGGGTCAAGTTTGCATGATGTTGACATTTTTGGCATCTTTTGACATATTTGCAATAGTCATTTTCCATTGTCGGCCAGTAGTATCCCATGCGCAATATTCTTTTTGCAATTGCCATTCCGCTAAAGTGACCACCGCAAGTACCATCATGGGCTTCTGATATTGCTCTTTCTACTTCAATTGGATTTAAACATCGTAGTAGTATTCCATCATAACTACGTTTATATAACACATCTCCAAGTAAAGTGAAACGAATGGCTCTTTGTTTGAATGTTCTTTTTGCAGCTCGTGTCATGTCCATTGGTAGTGTGCCTATTTTGAGAAAATATTTTATCTCATCAAGGTAAGAATTGTAAGGTTCGACATGTATCAAACAAACATTTTTCTCACCCATAGATTCTGCTTTTTGAATTGATGGTTTAGACACTGTTGTTATGATTAGCGGTTGCATTTCTCCATGTTCATTTTTAGGAATGAGAGATCCCAAGGAAGCCATTGCATCCACAAATCTATTTGTTGATCATGGCAAGTTACTAATTTCATACCAGTCAAATTTTCCTAGCAACTGTATCGCTACTTCATGATATCTCTTTAAGATTGGCTCTTTACATTGGTATTCTCCTTTTATTTGGTAGACAACTAATTGAGAATCACCAAAAATGCTTATTCTTTTTATTCCCATTGCTATAGCTGATTTAAGACCTAGTATTAAGGCTTCATATTCTGCATTATTGTTAGTGCATGTGAAGTCGAGTTTGAATGATAAAGGAATGGGCATTCCTTCAGGTGTGTAAAACACAACTCCTGCACCTTGCCCTTTTTTGCACTTTGATCCATCAAAGAACATTGTCATATCTGCTTCATCCTCAGGTGAAACTATTTCTTCTTGCTCTGTGATAGAAAATATTGAATCATCGGGAAGTTCAATCATTAATGGTGTATCATTGTGCAGCGGAGCTTTCGCTAATTGATCAGCTATTACTTGCCCTTTTATGGATTTTTGACTTGTGAATTCGAGGTCGAATTCTGTTAAAAGCATTATCCATTTAGCAGTGCGGGTGTTGTTGTAAGTGCGATTCATCATGTATCACAAAGGGTTTTCTCTAGCTATAACATAGGTGGTATTGCTTAGCATGTAATGTCTAAGTTTCTTGGTGGTGAAAACCATGGCTAAGCATAACTTTTCGACATAAGCATACCTTGTTTCATAACTTACCAGTGTTCGACTGATGTAATAAACCGCTTGCTCTTTATTTTTCTCGTTCTTTTGTGCAAGCATTGTTCCTAAGGCAAAATCTATTGCAGAAATGTATAGGTGAAATGGGACTCCTATTTTTGGTGGCGTAAGAACCGACGGTGAGGCTAGATATTTCTTTATATCATCAAATGCCTCCTGACATTCAGTTGTCCAAGAAAATATCACTCCTTTTTGTAACAGGTGATTAAAAGGCCTGCATTTATCTGAGAGTTGTGCAATGAATCGACGAATAGATTGGACTTTTCCTTGTAAACTTTGCAACTCTTTCAAGTTTTTGGGAGGTGACATTTCTAAAATTGCTTTTACCTTGCCTGGGTCTACTTCAATGCCTCTCTTGGAGACAATGAATCCTAGAAGTTTTCCTGATGTTACACCAAATACACACTTTTTAGGATTTAACCTTACCTTATGTTCTATTAATCGATCGAATGCCTTTTCTAGCACATCTATGTGTTCAAGACGCGTTTTTGATTTAGCAATGAGATCATCTACATAATCTTCGATTATCTTATGCATACAATCATGAAATATGTACGTCATGGCATGCTGATATGTAGCTCCTGCATTCTTTAATCCAAAAGGCATCACTCTGTAGCAGAATGTCCCCCAAGGCATTGTAAATGCTATTTTATGTTGATCTTCTAGATTAATCCGAATTTGGTTGTATCCGGAGAAACCGTCCATTAAAGAGAGCATTTCATGACCAGCACAGGAGTCTACTAATTGATCTATGTTTGGCAAAGGAAAATCATCCTTGGGACACGCTTTGTTTAAATCTCGAAAATCAGTGCATACTCGTATCCCCCCATTCGGTTTGCGAACGGGTACCATGTTCGAAAGCCACTCAGGATAATCGATTGGTACTATGAAGTGTACATCCAATAACTTTTGCAGCTCTTCTTTTACAATTAATGTGACTGTCGGATGAACTTTCCTAAGCTTCTACTTGAATGGCTTGGCATCACGTGCTAGCGTAAGGTTGTGGACTACCAAGTCCGGATCTAAACCAGGCATGTCTTTGTAGGACCATGCGAACACTTCCTTATTTTTAATAAGCATGTTTATGATGTTGTCTTTTTCTTCTACGGATAATTCTTTTGCTATTTTGACAATCTAGGGATTATCCATGTCTTCACTAAGGTTCACATCTATAGACTCTTCTATTAGCATGTGAGAACCTTCTTCTAGCTGATGCGGAGTTGGGATGAGGTGGATATCATCTGCCACATTTTCAAATGTGTCCGGGGTGTCCCCTTCTATCTCAGTTTGAAAAATTGAATTGTTTGATGATGAAGGTTGTTGCAAAATATAAGCGTTTGAAGCGTGCAACAACTCTTCGGACAGGATGAAGTCAGCAGTGGATGGTGGGGATGAAATCCTGTCCATAGCTATGAGACTAGTGTCGATATAGATCGATTTTGTCTCATTATATGGATTGCGGAGTGGGGTGAGCAAATCAACAGAAATCATGTTGACTTGATGGAAATGAGGTGGTCGCGATTCAAGAATTGATGACTCGTATTCTCTAGGTTGCAACTGACCTAATGTGTGTGATTGATTTTGTTGTATGCTTTGCCAATGTGATGGAGGAGGTTCTGGTTCAGGACCCTCACGCTCTTTGTTCAACCAAAAAAGTGTGCGGTCTATTGGAAACTTCTGCTGATACCAATTATCTTTTTGCATGGTTTCTCCATATATTATCTCTTCCTGAGGTTCTTCTTCTTCTTGATTAAACCATTCGGGACGTTCTTCATCTTGGAGCATTCTCCTGGCTTGTATCTCAAGAGCATGGTTGATAAAAATCATTTCAGTTTCATCATCATCATTGTCACTTATCCAGAATCCATTAGCATTTGTATGAGGTCCTAGCATTAGTGGCTCAAGGTCTTGCCTAAGGTATGCTATCGCAGTAGGATCTTCATAATCTGCCTCTCGTTGTAAAGCTTGCTCTCGAGGGTAAAAATTGTATATGTGGTATCTACTTTCTAGTTGTTCACCCTCATCATTATGTTCATCCTCATCATTAGGTTCATCCTCATCATCGCTCTTTTCCTCCTCTTGTTCGCATTCTATGTCCAGTTCTTGGAAAGCTTGATTAAGCGAAGAGCTTGCGATGGAAGGTTTATAGCCTAGACCGGAGCGGTCACTTGGCTCTCTATATTTTGGTTCAATGATGTGGTGAGGACCTTGTTCATGTCTTCCAAGTCCATATCCTTGCCAACTAACCCTTCAAAAATATCTGACTGGGAAACTTGGGTTCGATAGATAATCAATGTTTTCATTAAACTCTTGTAAAGAGTTGTCATTTTGAGGGGATGGGTCCGATGAAGAATCCATCCCTCCATATATGAAATTGATTGCATTTGTTTGAGAACCCATTCTATATATATCACCAATAGCTAAAGGTGGGTCGTGAGGGTGACCGTAATATTTGACTGACTCGATAGGTGGTGTAACTGTGACACTCTCAATGATGTACTCGCCAATACTTGGATTGGTGAGGTGTACTACAACTCTAGATGGTTGTGTGGCTAATGGCTCGATGGATGAAGAGGGTTCTTGAGCCTTAGCTCTTGGCTCTGCTGGCGATGTTGGATTATCTCTAACAGGTGGCCCTATTTGTGAGACTACGGGTTCTAATGACTATGAAGTAGTGGCTGATGATGTGGGTTGTGCTTTGAATGTGAAAGGTGGCTTTGAATCTGGAAGTGTGCTAGATGGGACTGACCATTGGTTAGCAGGATGAGTGGGTGTAATTTGAAAATGGAATGCAGTGTTTGAAGGATGCGCTGAGCTGACGCTTTTGGATGCGAAAGCCGGATCAACTATAGGCAACTCTTCTGGAATGGGTGCTTTTGATGATGTGGTGTTTGATGGAATTGTTCTAATGACTAGTGGTTGGATGGTTAGATGTGCTGATGGGAGTAAAGGCTCATAAGGATTTGAAATAAAGTTGTAGTATTTGAAAGGTTCAGTGTCTGCTGGTATGCAATGTACTTTGCCTTCATGCACATATTTTAAGCATTGATGCAATGTTGAAGGCACACATTTCATTTCCCTAATCCAAGGGCATCCAAGAAGTATGTTATATTGCATTTCCCCTTCCAAGATGTGAAAGAGAACATGTATTGTTTTCACCCCCACTGTGATGGGAAGAACAACATTCCCTATAGTTGAGCATAAAGCGTCATTAAAGGCCCTAAGAGTGAATGTGGATGTTGTGATGTGAGATGATGGGACGTTGAGCTTCATCATGGCAGGTGTGGTAATGAGGTTGATTGAAGAACCTGTATCAATAAGCACTCTCTTGAAGGGTTTCCTGTCAATGTGAGCTACTATGTGCAATGGTGGGTCAGGTGAATCTACTGATATTTGTTTTTCCTCGAAGTCATAGAATACTATCGAGGGTTCCATACACTTTTGCACACTACCCACAAAGGAATTGAACGCATTTGGGTCTTTTGATTGTACCTGAATAGACTTTAAAATTTCCATCAATGCTTCCCTGTGAGGTGTTGATTGTTGTATTAGTTCATAAATTGACAATTTTGTTGAAGCCATCTTCAAACTCTGTGTCAACCGGTTGTTCAATGTAACAACAGGGCGGTTGTGGAATGGTAGTGGTGGCCCACTCGATCCAAGTTGTATGGGCACATTAGTTGGTGATGCTACCGGAGCTTGGGTTGTGCGATTAGCTTGCCTTTGTCCATGGGTAACTATACTGATAGCCCCTACAAAACCTTGTGGTAGTTGAGACACATAATTAACCTGATTGGGAGGAACTGTAGAAGTTGATGCTCCCATCGGTTGTTGATTCACCTCTCGATGTGGCAAAGGTGTTTGATATATGCCTAGGTTTTGGTTATTTTGGGCTAGTGGGTTGTCAATTTTGATTGTACCCGCTTCCAATAAATCTTGCACAATTCCTTTAAATCCATGACAACCTTCAATATCATGTCCTCTTTGTCTATGATAGATGCAAAAGAGGTGTTCTTTGTAACCTTTTGTCTTTGGTTTGTTAGGATCATCGGGTTTCATTTTCGGTAAATTAAAAAGTTTTGCCGCATACAACTTCGAAATACTAATGAATATGGCTCTTGTACTGGCGTGTAATTTCTTTTTGGTTTAAAATGATGTTGTTGCCTTTCCATAGGTTGTGTCTGATTTTGTGCCTGTTGTGGGGGTGGAACTGCTTGATAATTCGGTTGATGTGGTTGTTGTTGTTGGGGTTGTTGGATTTGTGTTTGAACCGATTGATTTGATAGTGGTTGGCTCAAAACTATCTGATTAACCTATGCGGTCTTGGATTGACCGTGGTTATTCCCCTTTTGATTCTTATTATGCCACTCTTTCTTCTTAGGCTTAATCTCCCCTTCTTGAATTTTGATTTCTTCAATCAGTTTTGCTTGGGCGAGTGCCTCATCGAATGTTCTATACTTGTTGTAGTTGTAGTAATGAAGAGATGGGTCTACCAAAACTCTTCGTGAACATTCGTATTATCTCTGGCATGGGGAGTGAAAATGGTAACTTGATCATGACTGATCTCCATCTGTTGCCAAAGTCTCATTGTCATATTGTTTTAGATAAATTAAATCAGTCAATGTTGTTTGTTTTCTAAAATTTAGGGCGAATATTTCCAGAAACTGGTCCGCTAGTTGTTCAAAGGTGAAAATACTTTGATGCGGGAGATGATTGTACCAGTCTTGGGCTTCCCCTCCTAATGTTTGAGGAAATATATGTAATAGCAATGCATCGCTGCTTTTGATTCTAAAGCATGCATTCACAAATCTCGTTACGTGCTCTCTAGGATCCTCTTCTCCTTTAAATTCAAGCTTCGATATTTGGAAATCATGTGGATATGGCAGTGATATTCTTACAATGGCACTGAGAGGGGGGGTGTGAATCAGTGTAGATATTTAAATTCAAATCTACAACTCTTAAAGCTGAAGCAAGGAGAACTTAAAAATAGATAAAGCAATTTTAACAAGAGAGCATTCCACAACACATGATTTAATGAGGTTCACCAGTTTTGGCTACTCCTCAAAAATAGACTGCTTGGACTCCCATCCAAATCCAACCTTTGCAAAGCACCAACTTTACAATCAATTTACAAGCACCCACTGGAAGGAGCACCAACCCCTTATTTATCTACACCAAAAAAAAGGAGCACCAACCCCTGATGCCAAGCACCAACTTGGACTTCTATTTTGAATCTAGATTGACATAAAAATGCCTTCTCTTTTACAAGACCCTCACTGGTCTAATGTTTTCCCAACCTCTCTTTCAATTTACAAAACACACATAGCTTTTGTGCACTTACAGCTGCACTATCTCAGCCACCCTCTCTCTGCTTCTTTTCATAACACTTTCCTCTATTCGTGAACACTCTTCTCTCTCACCCCTTACAGAGCTTAACCCTAATTCTTAACTTACTATCCATGAAACATACACATTCTTACAGCTCTGCTTACTATGCTCTGATAGCCTTCTCTACTTACTTACGGTTCTGATAGTATAACCGCCGCTTTGACAGCCATAAATGCTCACTTACGACTTTGACAACCTTATCTGCTCACTTACGGCTTTGACATCATTTTTTGCTCACTTACGGCTCTGACAGCCTTTTCTGCTCACTTACGACTCTGACAGTAGAACCACTACTCTGACAGCCTTCTATCTTTAATGCACTATCCTTATCTTAGCTTGCATTAATTCTATCTATAACTGCACCTGTAACTGTTGTTCTACTTCAGTTAACTTTACTTCGGCTTTTGGTCACGAAAAAACATGTCGTGATATCGCGACATTTTTGCCCCTTTGACTTTTTCTTGGTGTTTGACCACGAAAACATGACATGTCGTGATATCGTGACACTTTTTGCCTCCTTGTCCTCTTCTCGGCTTGCACCCGCGAAAACACAACATGTCACGATATCGTGACACTTTTTGCCTCCTTGCACTCTTCTCGGCTTGCACCCGCGAAAACACAACATGTCGCGATATCGTGACACTTTTTGCCTCCTTGCACTCTTCTCGGCTTGCACCCGCGAAAACACATGTCACGATATCGTGACACTTTTTGCCTCCTTGCACTCTCTCTCTTCTTCGGGTCATGAAAACCCGACATGTCGCGATATCATGACACTTTTTCTCCTTAGCGCTTTTCTTCCCATCGGGTCACGAAAACCTGACATGTTGCAATATCGTGACACTTTTTCTTGCAAGCTCTTTCTCTTCGAACCTGTCATGAAATCGTGACACTTTTTCGTCCGTACTATCTCTCTTGCAAATTGTCACAAAATCGTGACACTTTTCTTTGCGAGCTCCTTCTCCTCGAACATGTCATGAAATCGTGACAATTTTCTTTGCTTGTGCCTTTTCTCTGAACATGTCATGAAATCGCGACAGTTTTATTTGCTTGCGCCTTTTTTCTGAACATGTCACGAAATCGTGACAGTTTTCTTTGCTTGCGCCTTTTCTCCGAACATGTCACGAAATCGCTACAGTTTTTTCTTTGCTTGTGCCTTCTCTCCGAACATGTCGTGAAATCGTGACAGTTTTCTTTGCTTGCACATTTTCTCCAAACATGTCAAGAAATCATGACGGTTTTCCTTGCATGCGCTTCTTCTTCGAACATGTCACAAAATCGCAACAGTTTTTCTTGCATGTGCTTCTTCTTCGAACATGTCGCAAAATCGTGACAGTTTTCCCTTTGCCTTCTTTTCTTCCAACATGTCACGAAATCATGATAGTTTTTCTACTTGGCTTCTTTGCTTCCAACATGTCACGAAATCGTGATAGTTTTTCCACTTGGCTTCTTTGCCTCCAACATGTCGTGAAATCATGACAATTTTTCTACTTGGCTTCTTTTCTTCCAACATGTCGCGATATCATGACAGTTTTCTTTTCTTGCCCAACATGTCACGATATCACGATAGTTTTTCTTTTCGGCCAAACATGTCACGATATCGTGACAGTTTTTATTTTTGGCCAAACATGTCGTGATATCGCGATAGTTTTTCTTTCTGGCCAAACATGTCGCGATATCGCGACAATTTTTCTTTCTAGCCAAACATGTCGCGATATCGCGACAGTTTTCTTACTTGTCTTTTTCTTTGATCTTTTGAATATGGGCCACTTCTGTCTTCTTGGAAATTCACTGTACATGCTCTGACTGACCTCTAAACTCCTATCCACTGCATCAACCGATCTATCTGTCTGTGTTGACAACAATGACAATATTGTTTCTGCACCTTGCTCAACAATCTCCCCCTTTGGAATTGTTGGCAACACACGTGCAATTCCTGTAATTCTTCTCCCCCCTTTGACAATAATACCAAAGGGTTGCTGCAGACTCCCCCTGAGTCTATGCACAACATTCTCAGGCAAAAATTGTTACAGTTAGCAAAAATCACAAATATGAGCAAAAATATAAACAAATACATAAATGCTCCCCCTGAGAATGTGGTCCCGATAGCTAGTCAATTCTTGGGAAACGTGACCACTCCCAATTTATTGCGAAGGTACTCAAAAACTTCCTTGGGCAACGGTTTTGTGAAGATATCCGCTACTTGCTCTGTAGTTGGAACAAAATCCAATTTAACCTCACCTTTCGCAACTTTATCCTTCAAAAAGTGATACCGGATTGCAATATGTTTTGTGCGAGAGTGCATAACCGGATTCTTTGAGATGTTAATAGCACTGGTATTATCACATTTAACTGAAATTGGCTCTTTGAAGTTAATACCAAGATATTTTAGGGTTTGTCTCATCCATAATATCTGCGTACAACACGTTGTCGCTGCAATGTATTCTGCCTCTGCTGTGGATAGAGAGACTAATTCTTTTTTCTTGTTGTGCCATGCTACCAACCTGTCTCCAAGATAGAATGCACCTCCACTGGTACTCTTTTTGTCATCTATACATCCTGCCCAATCTGCATCTGAATATGCAATAAGAGTGAAGTCCTTACCTTTTGGATACCATAACCCATACTCCATAGTACCCTTGAGGTACCGAAGAATCCTCTTCACAGCTGTCACATGAGTCTCTTTGGGACTAGCTTGAAATCGTGCTACCATGCATACTGCCTGTAAGATATCTAGTCTGGTAGCTATCAAATATAGTAGGCTTCCAATCATAGATCTGTACATGGTTTGATCAACATCTGGAGATTTGTCATCCTTGCTCAACTTGCAACCTGTTGTCATGGGAGTGCTAACAGGTTTACAATCCTCCATTGTGAACTTTTTTAGCATTTCTTTCACATATTTAACTTGAGAAATAAAAATGCCCTTTTCATTTTGATTAACTTGGAGTCCGAGGAAATACGAAAGTTCACCAATCATAGACATTTCAAATTATTTCTGCATTTTATTTGCTATGTCTCTACACGACTCATCATTGTTGCTGCCAAATATGATATCATCTACATAAACAACAAGGACAATAAGATGGCCATTCTCTGTTTTGACATACAAATTACTATCCACCATACCTTTCTTGAACCCTTGTTGAGTAAGATAGTTGTCTAGCCTTGCATACCATGCTCTGGGTGCCTGTTTCAAGCCATACAATGCTTTCTTCAACTTGCAAACGAAGTTGGGATTTTCACAGAGTTGGAAACCATCTGGTTGCTCAATATAAACCTCTTCTTCAAGTTTTCCATTCAAAAATGCTGATTTCACGTCCATCTGATAAACTTTGAAATTCTTGTGAACTGCTAAAGCCAGAAACATTCTAATTGCCTCGAGTCTAGCCACTGGTGCAAAGGTTTCCTCAAAATCAATACCTTCAACTTGAGCATAGCCTTTACAGACCAATCTTGCTTTATTCCTGACAACCTGTCCGTCTTCGTTCAATTTGTTTCAAAAAATCCATTTAGTACCGATTATATTTTTATTTGCGAGGCCTTGGTACTAACTCCCAGGGTTTTGTTTTTCTCAATCTGATCTAGTTCTTCATTTATTGCCTTCATCCAACTTTCATCCGTGCTTGCTTCAGCAACATTTTTGGGCTCAATGCTTGGATAATAGGGAGTAGTTACTTACTACTCTTCTTCTTGTCTTAACACCAACTGTGGGGTCCCCAATAATTTGCTCTCTGGGATGATTTTTCTACCAGCTATCTGTTTTGAATTTCTTGTTTTCTTCTACTTCTGAATCAATACTTAAATCATCTGGGTCAATTTTTTGATTCTCTTTTGTTTCCTTTTCTTCATCTCCTTCAATAACTTCTTCATAAATAGGGTAGTTTTCTTCATAGCTAATTTCTCGTTCCCTACCTTCATCAACTTTAACATCGGCACTCTCCACAAGTTTCTTTAGCCTCTTGTTGTAGCATGTGTAGGCTTTGCTTTTTGTCGAATAGCCAAGAAAAATCCCTTCATCAGCTCTATCTTCAAACTTACCAAGATTATCTTCAGTTCTTTTGATGTAGCACTTGCTGCCAAAGACTTTGAAGTATCTTGTTGTTGCCTTTTTGCCGAACCATAGCTCATAAGGAGTTTTGCTTTCATGCGTCCTCAACATGCACCTGTTTTGGATGTAAACTGTAGTATGGACTGCCTCTTTCCAAAATCTGTCTGCTATTTTGCTCTCAGTCAACATCGTCCATGCCATTTCTTGCACTGTCATGTTCTTTCTTTCTACAACACCATTCTGTTGAGGTGTCCTTGCTGCTGAAAACTGTCTTCTGATCCCATATTTTTGATAGTACTTTGCAAACTCCTCTGAGATAAACTCTCCTCCTCTATCTGATCTTAAGCATTTAATTCTTTTTCCTGTTTGATTCTCAACCTATTTTTTGAAAATCTTGAACATCTCAAAGGCATCTGATTTAAGCTTTAAAAATAGTACCCATGTCATCCTAGAATAGTCATCTATGCACAACATAAAGTATTTGTCACCATTTATGCTTTGTGTTCTCATGGGTCCACATAAATCAGTATGTATTAGTTCTAAAGGTTTGCTGGTGAAGTACTCCTTTGATTTAAATGTGGCTCTAGTTTGCTTCCCCTTTTGGCATGAAGCACAAATGCTATTTAATGGTTTGCCAATGGTGGGTATATCTCTTACTGCCTTTTTTGAGCTTATTTTTACCAGATTGTCAAAGCTGATATGACCGAGCCTCTTGTGCCATAGCCAATTTTCATCTTCCTGTCCAATCAAGCATGCTCCTTCTGAAGTCTCTGAGAGAGTATACAGGTTGCCATAAGTCCTCGATCCAGTAGCTATCAACTTCCCACTGTTTGCTTTTCTCACTTCACAACCCTGCTTCTTAAAAATTACTTCATGACCTCTGTCACAAATTTGACTTACGCTCAGCAAGTTATGCTTCAGACCAATCACAAACAAGACTTCTTTTGAATTGATCTTTTCGTCACTGATCTTGACTGATCCTTTGCCAACTATCTTAGCTCCATCATTATTTCCAAATTTTACAGAACCACCTTCATATTTTTGTAACTTCTCAAATTTTTGTTTGTCGCCTGTCATATGACTGGAGCATCCACTATCAAGTATCCATGGTGCAGATTTGTTCTGTGCTTTAAACGTTGTTTGCACGATCAAGGATTCCTTTTCTTCCTTAGGTCGCTCTTTTTCTTTCCACTCTGGTTTGATAGTAGTTTTGGTCACTTGTTTTGCCTTTCCCCTTTCATTAGCTTGTGCCTATTTTTTGGGAAATTTTTTGTTTTGTTTCAATCCATTTGGTTGAGATTTTCTTCCCTGATATTTATTTGCTGCAAATGTGCTTCGACAGTTTCTTGCAATGTGTCCAAAATTATGATAGTTATAACATTCTACTGCATAATCCATCAAAGGTGAAAAGACATTTCTACTGGTGAAATTCCTTTGTGCTACATTATAACTACAATCTGAAATCTTATGACCATAAGCATTGCATTTAAAACAATAACCAGAAAAGGAATGATTGAACCTGGGTGATGGTCTTTGCCATTTTGTAGTAGGAGCCATAAATCTTCTTCTTCTTTGATGTGTGACATTTGTGAATCCATCATTGTCAGTACTCCTCTCGAGCCTGGCATTATTGCTTTCTTTTGCATGATTCGATTTTTCTTGATCAACCCTGATCTTATCTTCCTTCTTTATGGGTTCTACAGTTATGGCCTTTGATCCCTTTGATGATTCTCCTTCGACGAAGCCCAAACCAAATTTGATGCCTGGAGTCCTTTGGTTATTTATAATTTTATCCAGCTTCACAGAACTTTCTTCAAATTTGTGATAACAACTCAATTTTTGATTCATCTCTTCTAGCTGCATCCTTAACCCAACAATGTCTTCTTCTAGCTTGTTGCACTCATCTATTTTCATGGTTAATTGTACTTCGAGATCTTTAGACATTTTCTTAAATTTGTCTGTCTGTACTTTCAAACTGTTTATTATTTCATTGGCATCCTCAAGCTTTCTTGAAACTTTCTTATTCTTTTTCCTTTCTATACTCAACTCTTTAAGTGCAGCAACCAACTCACCTTCCAGATCTACTTCAGCCTCATCCTCAAGTTTTTCATCACATTCCTATTTTTCCTCTGTTTTTTCTTCTTCAAATGCCATGAACAGAGCTTCACCTGTTTCTTCTTCAGAATCCTCACCGGAGTTGTCTTCAGAAGAGTTGACATTCTTGGATATGAAACTTTTCTTCTTGAAGTTGCTTTTTCTAAAATTTGGTTTCTTCTTCCAGTCACTTCTTTCTTGGTGTGACCCTTCATCACTTTTGTTTTTCTCATTCATTGGACATTTAGCTGCAAAGTGCCCGACGCCTCCACAGTTGAAACACTTAAACGATAACTTTCCTTTTCCCTTTATTAGTTTTCGAACAAAGTTTGCTTCTGTTTCATTTGATGTCTCTTCTTCCTCGGATTCTTGTTTTGCTTTTATGTTTTTATGTGCTTTGAATGCAGCTTCTCTGTCTGTGGGTTTAGTTTTTCCTATCCTCATCTCATATGCAGTCAAAGAACCATGCATCTCATCCATACTAAAAGTATTTAGATCTTTAGCTTCTTCTATAGCAGAGACTTTAGAATCAAATCTATGAGGAAGAGATCTTAGTACCTTTTTCACGATGACAGCATCTTCCATTTCTTCGTCGAGTCCTCTAATCGCATTTATGATACCATTAACTCTCAGCATGAATGCCTCTATGTTCTCATCGTCATTCATCTTCAATGCTTCGAACTGAGCTCGATGCGTTTGTAGCTTGGCCTCTTTGATCTTGTCATCTCCTTCATGAATGCTCTTTAGTTTGTCCCACATGTCTTTAGCCATTTTACAACTCATGATCCTTATCAGTTCACTGTCTACTAAACCGCACATGATAGCATTCTTTGCTTTAGAGTTATTCTCAAACTGTTTCTTACCTTGGAGGAGTAGTGGGTATTGTGTATCCACTGTCTACTAACTCCCAAATGTCGTATCCCAACGCACACAGATATGTCTGCATCCTGAGTCTCCAGAATGAGTAATTAGTTTCGTCGAACAATGGAGCTTTGTTGGATGAGAATCCTTCACCACCTGCCATTGTGTTTCTTCCAAGATCACCTTAGCTGATTAAGCTTGTTCAGGAACCTTGCTCTGATACCAATTGATATTCTCACAATGACACTAAGAGGGGGGTGAATCAGTGTAGCTATTTAAATTCAAATCTACAACTCTTAAAGCTGAAGCAAAGAGAACTTAAAAACAGATAAAGCAATTTTAACAAGAGAGCATTCCACAACACGCGATGTAACGAGGTTCACCAATTTGGCTACTCCTCAAAAATGACTGCTTGGACTCCCATCCAAATCCAGCCTTTGCAAAACTCCAATTTTACAAACAATTTTCTAGCACCCACTGGAAGGAGCACCAACCCCTTATTTATCTGCACCAACAGAAAGGAGCACCAACCCCTAATGCCAAGCACCAACTTGGACTGCAATTTTGAAACTATATCAATGACATAAAAATGCCTTCTTTTTTACAAGACCCTCACTGGTCTAATGCTTTCCCAACCTTTCTTTCAATTTACAAAACACACATAGCTTCTGCGCACTTACAGCTACACTATCTTAGCTGCCCTCTCTCTACTTATTTTCACAACACTTTCCTCTATTCGTGAACACTCTTCTCTCTCACCCCATGCAGAGCTTAACCCTAATTCTTAACTTACTGTCCATGAAACATACACATTCTTACGGCTTTGCTTACTACGCTCTGACAACCTTCTCTGCTTACTTACAGTTTTGATAGTATAACTGTTGCTCTGATAGCCTTAAATGCTCACTTACGGATCTAACAACCTTATCTGCTCACTTACGGCTCTGACAGCCTTTTCTGCTCACTTATGACTCTGATAGCCTTTTTTGCTCACTTATGGCTTTAACAGTAGAACCACCGCTATGACAGCCTTCTGTCTTTAATGCACTGTCCTTATCTTAGCTTGTATTAATTCTATCTGAACTGCACCTATAACAATCGTTCTACTTTAGTTAACTTTACTTCGGCTTTTGGTCACGAAAAAACATGTCATGATATCGCGACATTTTTGCCCCTTTGACTTTTTCTTGGCGTTTGACCATGAAAACATGACATGTCGCGATATCGTGACACTTTTCGCCTCCTTGTCCTCTTCTCGGCTTGCACCCACGAAAACACATGTCATGATATCGTGACACTTTTTGCCTCCTTGCACTCTTCTTGGCTTGCACCCGCGAAAACACAACATGTCGTGATATCGTGACACTTTTAGCCTCCTTGCACTCTTCTCTTCTTTCACCCGTGAAAACACATGTCGTGATATCGTGACACTTTTCGCCTCCTTGAACTCTCTCTCTTCTTCGGGTCACGAAAACTCGACATGTCGCGATATCGCGACACTTTTTCTCCTTAGCGCTTTTCTTCTCATCGAGTCACGAAAACCCGACATGTCACGATATCGCGACACTTTTTCTTGCAAGCTCTTTCTCTTCGAACCTGTCGCGAAATCGTGACACTTTTTCGTCCGTATTGTCTCTCTTGCAAATTGTCACGAAATCGTGACACTTTTCTTTGTGAGATCCTTCTCCCCGAACATGTCGCAAAATCGTGACAGTTTTCTTTGCTTACACCTTCTCTTCGGACATGTCACGAAATCATGACAGTTTTCTTTGCTTGCGCCTTTTCTCCGAACATGTCGTGAAATCATGACAGTTTTCTTTGTTTGCGCCTTTTCTCTCGAACATGTCACGAAATCATGATAGTTTTCTTTGCTTGCGCCTTCTCTCCGAACATGTCATGAAATCGTGACAGTTTTCCTTGCATGCGCTTCTTCTTCGAACATGTCATGAAATCGTGACAGTTTTTCCTGCATGCGCTTCTTCTTTGAACATGTCATGAAATCGCAACAGTTTTCCCTTTTCCTTCTTTGCTTCCAACTTGTCACGAAATCATGACAATTTTTCTACTTGGCTTCTTTGCTTCCAACATGTCGCGAAATCGCGACAGTTTTTCCACTTGTCTTCTTTGCCTCCAACATGTCGTGAAATCGCGATAGTTTTTCTACTTGGCTTCTTTTCTTCCATTATGTCGCGATATCGCGACAATTTTCCTTTCTTGCCCAACATGTCATGATATCGCGATAGTTTTTCTTTCTGGCCAAACATGTCACGATATCACGACAGTTTTTCTTTCTGGCCAAACATGTGATATCGCGACAGTTTTTCTTTCTGGCCAAACATGTTGCGATATCGCAATAGTTTTTCTTTCTGGCCAAACATGTCGCGATATCGCGATAGTTTTCTTACTTGTCTTTTTCTTTGATCTTTTGAATCTAGGCCACTTCTGTCTTCTTGGAAATTCACTGTACATGCTATGACTGACCTTTGAACTCCTGTCCACTGTATCATCTGATCTATGTGTCTGTGTTGACAACTGACAATACTATTTCTGCACCTTGCTTAACAGGCAGTTCTAGTATCGAAGCATGAATAGGGTGATTGAGTAGTTTCCTTAAATTTGGTTTTTGGTATTTCAAGCCTGGGGTTTACATGGTAATACTGTCAATCTGACTCTATAAAAACTGGTATCTAGGATCATCTACAGGATTGAAACTCGAATGTACTTGATGTTGCTGATAATGGGGTGGATTGTATGTAGGTTGGGGATGATAATATGTGTTTTGCATAAATGTGTTATGGTATGGATGTTGAGGGATGTTATGATATGGATAGGGTGATGAAGGTATGGTATTATGCTGACCTACTGCATTAGCATATGGGTGCGGTGGTTGATTGTGAACAACAGTGGTAGAAGGAGGACACATTACCCGAGATGGATATTGGATAAATGCATTGGTTTGATGAGATATAGGTGGAATATTTTTCTCAATCCCTTGCAAATATCGGTTAGGGTCAGGGTTTATGCTACGGTTAACATTATCTAAAATAATTTGCTACAATTGTAAGAAAGCTTGTTGTATATCAGTTGCATTTGACATAGGGATTGCTATCTGTGATGTGGTGGACTGAGTTGGTTGTGGAACAACCATGGTAGTGGAGGTGTATGGGGGGTAAGTAGCAAAGGGTATCGCCACTGACTGTGAAATGGTATGAGATGTATGTCCTACAAGTGTGGATGGAGGAATGAATGTTGGGGCTTGTAAACAATAGGGATTGTTTCATACAAGGGATTAGTGGTAATTGTCATTTGTTGTGATAATGTGGAGGGAATTTGGTCGGATGACAATGGTTGATTGGCTAATGCTACAATGGCCAACTCAAAGAGAGGATTGGTGAAAATCCATTACGACTATTGTGGATAGGCGAATATGGATTCTTGTTGTGATGAGGGTACAACACGTGATGGAATGGAGAGTGGTGGTAATGATGGGAAGACCATTCCAGCTGCATTCAAGTACATTCTAACAATGTCTATATCTATCATGGTGGCCTGACTATCTACTATTGCAAGAGGTTCACTCCTAGGTGTCTCAGGTATAGCTGTGTGAGTAGCTCTATGCATAATGTCTATGTCCGTGTTGGGGATATTACTAGAAGGCCCTATATCAAGACTCGGGGACATATAAAGGGACACCTCTACTTGTCCCACCACCGAAGTGTGAGGGAAATTGCCAGACTAAGAGGCCATAGTGGATGACCACTAACTTCGGCTTGACACTAATCTCTTAGATTGATTACGAGTCACTACCATACACTAATATGTTATCTATGTGAATGAAAAAGAAAGTACAATGCAATACAACACGCCAAGCAAATAAACATACAAAGTGTTTGACCCTAGTTTGCACTAAGTTTTTGAATTTTTTTTTTTCGATGTGTTTTTGTGTGTTTTTTTTTTTGAAGTTTTTGAAGATATTTTTTTTTTTGGAATAGAATAATAGAACTCAATGAAGATGGTGATTAAGAACACTAGCACCAAGCGTGATTTCTCAAAAGAGGCTAGGGTACACCACTTAAATCCCAATGGGGGGTTCGCCTAGCTCTTCCACTATGATTCAACAATTGTTCCAATAGTGGGAGACGACTTGAATACCAATGACTTATACCAGCTTAAAGAGTGCTTTTATCCTGTCTATGGATGATCTAGGGGGCAAGCCGGTGGAAGGAGATGAATTCCAACATCATAGGTCTGAATTGGGGGTTGGTGATGAAATCCAACCGGACCAATGTTTTAATTATACGTGTGTGTGTGTGTGTGTGTGAATGTTTTGTTTTCTATCATGCATTGCAAATATAACATGTAATTCTATTTTTATGCCTAATGCAGAAAGCAGGAAAGACATAGAATAGCAGACAAAATCATATCAGGGATAAAATTGCAAATCCAGGTAAGACTCGACCCAATTCTGTTTAATAGGGCTAGCCACGGGTGGGCGGTTAGTTCTGGTAAACCACGGGTACGTGGTTTTCCAATAATGCATGCGCGTTTGGGAGATCCCAACCGTGGGTGCATGGGTCATTTTTGTCAATAGACTAAAAGCCGAATACAAGCCCAAAACCTGAAACATAAATAGCTAGGTTATTTCTAAGCTGGTACATGCAATATGATTATTCCCTACTATGCATATGCAGATGTTCATTTATTTTGCTTTGTTATTGTGTTTATGAATGCAAGATTTAAGTAGATTTTTCTATCCTAAGACCTAAATGCAAGCATTGGCATACAAAACTAAAACCCTTAATCTACTTAAATGCAGCCTAAATCCAGAACTAAAGGAGCAATTAAAAATATGACACAGGGTACACACATGTGTTCCTTTAGCCACTCCTTCATGCTTTCAACCGTCGGTCCACGTTTCAACAGTGCAGCAACCGCGAATGTGCGTTTCCTCAAATTAGAGACCGCGGATGCGTAGTTTCACAAATTAGAAATCGTAGATGCATGGTTTCACAGTGATAATTTAATCACAATCCAGATTCGCCAACCCGAGATTGAATTCTTGTGCGTTTAAAATTATTAGCACCTGTACATGCAAACCGAGATTAGTAAGATTACAATAAAGTAAGGCAAAACAAAATGAAATCCTTGGGAGGTCCCACCGTGATCGCCATTTTCTGTAACTAGAATACTTGAGCACTTGCAATATAAAATCACACAAACACAAAGATATTGCCCAAAATAATGAAATCTTTTATATATTGACTCTCGCGATACAAATTTACAATGTTTTGGATTGCCCCAAGTAGCTTCGGTACAATGTTACAATCTTGGCCTCAATGTGATACAAATTTCTCTCTAATATTTTTCTAGATCTTTTGCAATGTACAATGCTCTCCTCGTATCCAGTTGCAGCTTCAAAAGGTGAGTGGGCTTTGGTATCTTGCATGGGACCACTCCAACTTCAGTAGCCTATCCAAGATACCTGTTACCTCACATGCAAACCAGCAAAGGGGATTAGTAGCACCCGTATATTCAAACAATAAAGCCAATGCTACACATAAACCTATTACCGATATGGATGAAAAATAGATAACACGAAACAAATAACAAATAAAACCTTACTACTTGAATCACTAATCTCTATCGATGAAACTCGTTTCTATTCTTGAGACTGTGGAACCGAGGAAGCGCGGTTGTGGGATGGAAACCATGGACTTGCGGTTATGAAACCGTGGATGCGTGTTCTCGACTATGGAACCGCGGACGAGCGGTTCCGACTGAATGAAAGATTGCCTTGAAATCTGAGCCAACAGTCAGAGTCTGACTTGCACCCTCAACTTCTCATCAGGTATAGATCTAATTCGTAAGCCTGTCAGTATGCAGATTCACCTCTCTTTGTTTGGTGGATTGATGGTGTCTTTATAGGTTGACTGGGGCTTTGGAGGGGAATGTGAGGTGGCAAGCTTGATTTACCAAGTGGCAAATCTGGACTACCAAGTGGAAGGGACAGTTATAGTGAGTCACTTAGTGTGGCTCACTTAACTGGGGTGATGTGGCTCCAAGTGGAGTGGGATGTGGGATGTTGTTTTATGTGAAGGGACAAGGGGAAAACAACAAAGGAGTTATGGAATGGGTGTTGGGAATCTATCTTATGTGCACGGACACAAGGGACAGGAGTGGGTAAGATGTGGCATGGATGTTGGATGAAGTGTCTAGGACCCATGTCTAATGGGTAGATAGGGTATCTCTCACGATATAGATTTACAATATTTCGGATTGCCCCAAGTAGCTTGGGTACAATGTTACAGTCTTGGCCTCAATGTGATACAAATTTCTCTCTGGGATTTTTCCAGATCTTTTGCAATGTACAATGCCCTCCTCATATCCAGTTGTAGCTTCAAAAGGTGAGTGGGCTTTGGTATCCAGCACGGGACCACTCTAGCTTCAGTAGCCTATCTAAGATACATGTTACCTGCACACATGCAAACCAACAAAGGGGATTAGTAGCACCCGTATATTCAAACAATAAATCCAATGCTACACATAAACTTATTACCGATATGGATGAAAAATAGACAACGTAAAACAAATAACAAATAAAACCTTGCTTACTACTCGAATCGCTAATCTCTCTCGGGACTGTGGAACCACGGACCTATGGTTGTGAAATCGGGGATGCACGTTCTCGACTTTGGAACTGTGGAGGGCGATTTCGGCTGAACGAAATATTACCTCAGAATTCGAGCCAACGGTTAGAGTTTAGCTTGCGCCCTCAACTTCTCGTCGGGTCCAGATCTAATTCGGCAACTTGTCGATATGTAGATTTAGCTCCTTCTATTTTGTGGATTTATGGTGTCTTTATAGGTTGATTGGGGCTTTGGAGGGAATGTGAGGTGGCAAGCTTGATTTACCAAGTGGTAAATCTGGACTGCCAGGTGGAAGGGGCAGTTATAGTGAGTCACTCAATATGGCTCACTTAACTGGTGTGATGTGGCTCCAAGTGGAGTGGGATGTAGGATGTTGTTTTATGTGAAGGGACAAGGGGACAACAACAAAGGAGTTGTGGCATGGGTGTTGGGAATCTGTCTCATGTGCAAGGACACAGGGGATAGGAGTGGGTAAGATGTGGCATGGATGTTAGATGAAGTGTCCAGGATACATATCCAATGGGTAGACAGGGTATCCTAGGGTGATTTTCCTAATTAAATAAATTAGGAAAGTATAATGATGTGCAAGATTTTATATCCCTATGTTAGAACTTAGGCATATATATTTATTATGTAGGATTTGATGGTGAGGTGGTGAATATGAACCAAAGGGTGGTAGATTTTGGTGTCTACACTTTCACAATCAATGGGCTTCAACAATTATGCTTATAAAATAAGGTTTGAACTCAACTCTCAAATCATAAAACCCTGAAGCATTCAATCAACATTTTTTGAAAAGAAAACCACAAACAATCCTTTTCTCTCTAATGATATTTCAAAAATCAACCACCATAAACAATCAATAGGATAATTTGCCCATACCTTTTATGAAGTGAAGAAACCCCTTTGGAAATCTGCCACACTCAACACACTTTGAAAAAGAGCACAACAATCTTCACTTTTGAACCTCTTTACAAAAATAGAAATATATCTCCATATATACCTTATTTCTCCTTCTAAATGAGTTGGTCAAATAGCCCTCGAAATAAGCTTTCCAATGATATATAATATGATATACTTTTATAAAAATAAAATACCAGAATTATCTTCTTTTCTAAAAGTGCTTTAAACTTGCCTTTTAAAAGAAATCAAATCAACCCTCATCACCTTATTTCTCCAACCTTAGGCAATAATAAAAAATATTAATAAAACTACTACTTGCTTCTTAGAGAGAAGCAAACCCTCGTCTCTGCCCAAAAAAACCTCAACCGCAGTGCCAAAGACCATGCGAGCTACACGCTCACATGGGACAAAGAGAGAAAAATGCACTTTTGTCCTTCTCCCCTTGCTCACGTAGAAAGAAAACATGGGTCAATCACTTATGCTCAAAATTTGAACTTGTGGGAATCAAACCTTGTCTCTTTCACAAGAAAAATCTTTGCACTCCCCTCGATCGTCGTTGGACCATGCTGCCACACAAAAGTTTCGACACCTTTTTGCCTTATCTCCATTCCATTCGATTCGTTGGCTTTTGAATGAAAAAGCCTTTATATTTATATAAAACTTTCCTTTAATTTTTGTAGACATCGGCACCGCTCATAATAATTTTTGATGATGATGTCGGTGCTAAGGAATTTTAATTTTAAAATTAAATTTTAAATATTAAAATTTAGACCAAATATTGAATATACCCATTTTCGAGGCACCTTTTTCGACAAAATTAAAGCCTAACCTGGGTTTTAATAAAAACCCATTTCAAATATGCCATCCATGGTTTTAAATAAAACCTTTTATTTTACCTGCCTTGGTTTTCACAAAAACCTTATAAATAGCCATGCTTTCCAAAATATCATAAATGCTTATTTATGAAATATTTTGTCCACAAAAACCAGATATGATCCATGTGACATCAATGATCCATGTGACATCAATAATAACACAAAATACCTCAAATTAACTCAAATTTCCAATAGGTAACAGAGGCATGAGTGGGAAGAATAGTGGCATCCCCAAACTACTGGTGGAATATGGGCATGAGAGATGAGGTAGGTTTAATTCTAGAGATTTCTTCTTTGGAACATGAAGATCGCAGAGTTCTCCCTAGGGCTTTTGCCATAATGATAAATATAAAAGGGGATAAAGAATCACCTTGTCTTAGACCTTTGGCACTCTAGAAATAACCAACAATGGAGCCATTAACTAAAATAGAGAACTTAGACCCTGAGATGCATGCCTTAACTAGGTTGATCTAATCAAGGTGGAAACCAAATCTAGACAAAACAAAGAAGAGGAAACTCCAAGACACTATTAAAATCCTTGTTCATGTTCAATTTGAGAAAAGGGCCAGATTTACCACTTTTAGAAATATAATGAATAAGCTTATTGATTGTGATTATACTATGAGTAATAAGCCTCCTTAGAACAAAACTAGCTTGATAGGAATAGATGATGAAAGGGAGAATGCTCCAATTTCCTTGCTGAAATGCGATGTTTGATTATTTCACTACCTTTTCTTTTTATTTTTCCTTGAAACCCTCATTGATTTCACAGTATCCAATTTCACCGTTGAAATGCAATCTTCGACCATTTCACTACTTTTTAATTTTTTTTCAAAATGCTCGCCAATTTCACAGGCTCAAATTTCACCACTAAAATGCAATTTTTGATCATTTCACTACTTTTTACTTTTTTTTGCCAAAGCCCTCATCGATTTCACATACTCCAATTTCACCACTAAAAATGCAATCTTTGATCATTTCATTGCTTTTTAAATATTTTCCCGAAACCCTCGTAGATTTCACATGATCTAATTTCACCGTTGAAACACAATCTTATGAAGGAATTAAATAAAATAATTCTGAATCACGTCGCGCTTCGCAATGAAAACGCTTCACAAAATATTTTTCTTCAAGAGTCTTTTGGCGTTAAAAATACTTTGCCAGTTTGACCTTCGGCGAGGAACTTCGGGGAAGTTTCCAGCGAGGGAGAAACTTCGGCGAGGGAGAGAGGTTCGGGGGAGATACTCCCGAAGTATTTACTTCGGGGCAAAACCGGCCAAAGTAAAACTACTTCGAGGAATATCTTTCGAAGTGACTTCTTCGGATGGGAAGGCTGCGAAGTTCGGCAGCCCGCGGCAACTTCGACGAACTCAAATGCCGCAATGTGCTTCGGCACAAACAACTAAACCCGACTCCTTTCTGGATCGATCGGGTGTTTTGCCACTTCGGGGCAAACCCTAGCTGAGGAATCTCTGTGGCAAAACAATACTTCGAGACAAAAGACAAATACACAGAGACCCAAAATATATTTTATATATTAAATATATTGTTGGATTTACAAAGGGCTTCCTTCTGAAGCGATTACAAACATCTACCAGATAAACAACTGCAGGATAAAACAACGGATAAATCTTGGAGACTGCTGCTCCACTCTCCGACTAATGGCTGCTATTTCTTCTACCATTCTACGGCTATGCTGGTCGAGACATCTCTTCTCTATGCTCTTCCTCCTCTCTATCTTCCATCCACACAAAATGACAAATGCCCCAGTATTTATAGGCGGGGGATGAGGACAAAAAGGCGAGATAATTTCACCAACCAGCTGACAAACTTTAAATTCCGAAATGGCTTTTTTGACAAATTGCTGAACAACCCCAACTACTCGCATGCTCGGACAATTAATATCCCGATCTGCGTGCCTAATATCCGATTCAACTGATTTCCGCTTCGGAGGGCAAAATGGAGTTACTCCATGGCAAAGTGTTTTCAACGGTCGAGTCAAATTTGCTTCGCAGTGAAATTTTCCTTCGCGCCAAAGTAATTTTCAAATCCGTTTCGAAAGTGCTTCGTGCCGAATCATTTTTCGAAAGCGTTTCGAAAGTTATTCGCGTCGAAGCGCTTTTGGGTGTGATGTTTGGTTTAATATTTCCAACACCCTCCTTTAAACCAAACTTCACACATTCTTTGACGCCCAACATATTTCGTAGTCTGGCGAAGTCCTCCTCCTTCAGGGGCTTTGTGAAGATGTCAGCCAGCTGCTCCTTCGATCTACAGAACTGTAACTATATTTCGCCAAATTTCACTAGCTCACTGATGAAATGATACCGAATTTCAATGTTCTTTGTTCGACCGTGAAAAACTGGGTCCTTCGAGAGCGCGATGGCAGAGTTATTGTCGCAAAATATTGTTGTTGCTGCATCTGGTGGATGATGTAGTTCACACATAACTCTTCTCAGCCAGACTACCTGGCAAGCTGCTGAGGTGGCAGCAACATACTCTGCCTCTGCTGTAGATAAAGCCACTATCGGCTGCTTCTTCAAGGACCAAGAGAACTTCGAATCCAAAATGGAAGGCATAACCCGAAGTGCTCTTCCTGTCATCTACGCTACCAGCCCAATCGCTGTCGGTGTAGCCGATTAACTCAAGCTGGTCTTGTCTGGCATAATAGAGTCCATGGTTCCTCATGCCATTGACATATCGTAGGATTCTCTTGCCTGCTTTCCAGTGAGTGTCTTTGGGTGACTCCATGAACCGACTGATTAAACTCACGTCATACATCAAATCTGGCCTAGTTGCGGTCAAGTACATCAGGCTTCCAACTAACCTTTTATAGAGAGTTGGGTCAACACTTATGTTGTTGTCAGTCTTGCTCAACTTGATGCCAGTGGCTATCGGAGTGATGGCAGGTTTGTTTTCCTCCATCTTAAAACATTTCAGGACATCTTTTGCATACTTGCCCTAAAAAATGAAGATGCCATCTGCTTTTTGGTCAACTTCAATACCAAGAAAAAATTTCATCAGCCCCATGTCTGTCATTTCAAACTCGGACTTCATGGATGTTCTAAACTATGCAAATAGACTACTGCTATTGCCAATATATATCAAATCGTCCACATACAACAGACGATTATCATTTCACCCTCTGCGTTTGTCTTCAAATACAGGGTGTGCTCATATGGGCATTTTTGGAACCCATTCTCCTAAAAATAGTTGTCAATTCGGCTGTACCATGTCCGAGGTGCTTGCTTCAACCCATACAGGGCCTTCTTTAGCTTCAGGACCTTGTCTTCTTGCCCTTGTATTTCATAACCGGGTGGCTGGTCTATGTAGACCTCTTCTTCCAACACTCTGTTTAGGAAGGAAGATTTGACATCCATCTGGTACATGCTCCAACCTTTCTGACATGCTAGTCCTAGAATCATTCTAACTGTGTCAAGTCGAGCTACAGGTGCATACACCTCGTGATAGTCAACTCCTGACTTCTACTTGTAGCCTTTCACCACTAATCTGGCCTTATGCCTGTCAACTTCTCCTTGGGAGTTAAACTTTGTTTTATACACCCACTTGACCCCAATGGTCTTCTTACCTATTGGAATATCTATCAGCTGCCATGTCTCATTCTTCTCAATGGCTGCTATTTCCTCATCCATCACATTCACCCATTTGTGATTCTGACTTGCCTCATCAAAATCCACTAGATCACACTCCGTAAATAGGGCGAAGTCAGAATAATCTTCATCCATCTGATTACGGGTTACCTCATAAATATCTTGCAAGCTCCGAGTCTTCGTAGGTGTTCTTAGGTTTTGAATTCTACTTGCAAGTGGAGGTGACCGGGATGATGAGGTTGTGCTGCTTCTGGCACCACTATTGCTGCTTGAAGGTACAGGTGGCTGCACACTGTCTTCCTTCAAGTCTACAGGTTCACTACTGTCTGGTTCAGGTTGACCAGTATTTGACTTCCAGTTCTAGTCTTCATCCTCCAGAAACTTCACATCTCAGCTGATGACAAGTTTCTTTGTCATAGGATTGTATAGCCTATATGCCTTTGCTAGTTCGTTGTACCCTGTGAAGATGCATTTTTCAGCTTTGTCATCCAACTTCTGCCTTTTCTCATATGGAACATGTGCATATGCTATGCACCCAAAAACTCTCAAATGAGCCACACTTGGCTTCAAATTGCTCCAGGCTTCCTCTGGTATTTTGTCCCTCACACTCTTGGTGGGACATCTGTTCAGCAGATAAACTACGCAACTTACAGCTTCTGCCCAGAGCTCATGTGGCAGACTTTTTGCCTTCAGCATACTCCGTGCCATCTCCATGATAGTTATGTTCTTCCTCTCAGCAACACCATTCTGGTGCGGTGTGTATCTGATAGTGAACTGCCTTCAAATTCCATGTTGTTTGCAAAAGTTATGGAATTCGTTGGAGATGTATTCTCCACCTCCATCAATTTTGAGAGTCTTCACATAATAGTCGCTCTGTTTCTCAACTAGAGCCTTGAAATCCTTAAACTTTCCAAATGCCTCTGACTTCAACTTGATGGGATAAATCCAAGTCTTTCGGTTGAAGTCATCAATGAAAGTCAGGAAGAGTTTGTTCCCGGCATATGAGGTGGTCTGCATTGGACCACAAATGTTTGAGTGCACCAGCTCCAATGGTCGTGATGCTCTCCAAGACTGTCCTATAGGGAATGCGTCCTTGTGCTGCTTGTCGACCAGGCAACCATCACAAACTTGGTTCGGTTGCTCAATAAGGGGTAAACCCTTCACCATATGCTTCTTGTGTAGCAGATTCAAGCCACTGAAACTTAGGTGACCGAATCTAACATGCCACAGCCAGGTAGCATCCTTCACAACTGCACTCAGAGACATCAAAGATTCATTCTGAATTTGCAACAAAAACATTTTGTTTTTCGTCATGGACACGGTTGCGATTTGTCCATGCACTTTGTCTCTGATGGAATAAACACCATCTTTGAACAGTATAGTGTGCCCCTTCTGCACTAGTTGTCCAACACTTAGCAGATTGTGTTTCAACCCGAACACATAATAAACATTGCAAATTGTTTTTCTTTCATCGTGTCGGGTGCGGATGAGGATTTTGCCTTTCCCCATCACGAGAACTTTGCTGTTGTTCCCCATCTTGACTTTAGACTAGACTATTTCGTCCAGTTGTGAGAACATCTCCCTGTTCCCAGTCATGTGGTTGCTGCACCCACTGTCAAGATACCAGATGTTTTTTCTGCTCTCCTCCTTAATACTGCAAGTCAGTAGCACATTTCCTCCTATCACATTTTCAGCTTCCTCTATATAATGGGCTTGATGTTGATTATCATTCGTCATTTTCTTTCTGCACTGTGAGGCATAATGGCCGAACTTATTGCAGTAGTAGCATTGGACCTTTGACATGTCCTTCTTTTGCTAAGAGCTACCTTGCTGGTATTTGCCAGTGCCTCTTCCTCCATGCTGATGAAGGTTGCAACTGGGCTCACTGTCATGAGAGTTTGATCTCCCTCCTTGCTTGTTACTTCTCCTACGCCTACTTTTGCCTCTTCCACCTTGAGAACTAGAGGCGCTATGGTGGGAGTCTTGTCTGCTGTTGTCTCGGACTGAGACTTGTGCTTTGAATGCTTGCTCCAAAGAGGACTGAGTTGAGCGGCTCAGCCTCTGCTTATGTGTCTGCAGAGAACCCATGAGTTCATCCACCGAGAGGATTGTCAAATCCCTTGACTCCTCAATTGCAATTACCACAGAGTCGAACTTTGCTGGCAGACTTGACAAAATTTTCTCCACGATCTTTTGACTCTGCACGATTTCACCATTCAACCGCATTTGGTTGATGACATCTGTCGTTCGAGTGAAGAAGTCACTCATTGACTCTGACTCGCTCATCTGCAGGTTCTCGAACTACCTCCTGAGCATCTGCAATTTTACCAACTTCACTTTGTTGGTGCCTTGGTACGAACTTGCCAAAGTTTCCCAGGCCTGCTTGGCCTTGGTGGCTGATGCAATCCGTGGGAAGATGGTTTTCTCAACCGCTTACATGATATAGAACAGGGATTTCTGATCTTTCTTTTGATTCTCTTTCAGAAGATCTTTGTCGGCTTGGGAGAGGGCGGCCAGTGCTGCTGCATCTGCCGGTTCCAGGTAACCAATCTCGACCAAGTCCCACAAATCCTGAGACTCGAAGAGGATCTTCATCTGGATGCTCTAGTAATCGTAATTCTTGCCATTAAATCGCGGGATCTGCAACTGCAGGGAACTCTTTCCGGAATCCATGATTCTATCTCCACGTCACGGCAACACTCGCTCTGATACCAATTTGAAGGAATTAAATAAAATAATTTCGAATCGCGTCGCGCTTCGCAATGAAAACGCTTCGCAAAATATTTTTCTTCGAGAGTCCTTTCAGCGTTAAAAATACTTCGCCAGTTTGACCTTCGACGAGCAACTTCGGGGAGGTTTCCAGCGAGGAAGAAACTTCGGTGAGGGAGAGAGGTTCGGGGGAGATACTCCCGAAGTATTTACTTCGGGGCAAAAGCGGTCGAAGTTAAACTACTTCAGGGAATATCTTCTGAAGTGACTTCTTCGGACAGGAAGGCTGCAAAGTTCGACGACCCGCGACAACTTTGACGAACCCAAATGCCGCAATGTGCTTTGGCACAAACAACTAAACCCGATTCCTTTCTGGATCGACTGGGTCATTTAGCACTTCGGGGAAAACCCTAGCTGCGGAATCTCTGTGGCAAAACAATACTCCGAGACAAAAGACAAATACACAGAGACCCAAAATATATTTTATATATTAAATATATTTCCGGATTTACAAAGGGCTTCCTTCTGAAGTGATTACAAACATCTACCAGATAAACATCTGCAGGATAAAACAACAGATAAATCTTAGAGACTGCTGCTTCACTCTCCGGCTAATGGCTGTTGCTGCTTCTGCCGTTCTATAGTTCTGCTGGTCGAGACCTTTCTTCTCTATGCTCTTCCTCCTCTCTATCTTCCATCCACATAAAATGACAAATGCCCCAGTATTTATAGGCGGGGGATGAGGACAAAAAGGCGGGATAATTTCACCAACCCGATGACAAACTTTAAATGCCGAAATGACTTTTTCGACCAATTGCTGAACAACTCCAACTACTCACACGCTCGGAAAATTAATATCCTGATCTGCGCGCCTAATATCTGCTTCGGCTGATTTCCGCTTCGGAGGGCAAAATGAAGTTACTTCGCGGCAAAGTGTTTTCAACGGCCGAGTCAAATTTGCTTCGCGGCGAAATCTGTTTCGGGGGCTGCCGAAATGACCTTCGCGCCGAAGCAATTTCCGAATGTGTTTCGGAAGTGCTTCGCGCCGAATCGTTTTTCAAAAGCGTTTCGGAAGTTATTCGCGCCGAAGCGCTTTCGGGCATGATGTTTGGTTTAATATTTCCAACATCGTAGACCGTGTCACTACTTTTTATTTTTACTTTTCCCAAAACCTTTGTCGATTTCACATGCTCCAATTTCAATACTGAAATGCAATCTTCGAATGTTTCACTACTTTTTAATTTTTTTTTCAAAAACCCTCAGTCGATTTCACATGCTCCAATTGCACCACTAAAATGCAATCTTCAGCCGTTTCACTGCTCTTTTTTTTCTTGAAACCCCTTCCGATTTCACACTCCAATTTCACTACTGAAATGCAATCATCGACCATTTCACTGATTTTTTTTTTATTTTCCTTAGCCTCGTCGATTTCACACGCTCCAATTTCACCGTTGAATATATGATTATTTTACAAATTAATATTATTTTAAAATAGATTTTTTATGATGGTAATATATACTTTTATGTTTATTTAATTAATATAATAAAAGACGACATTAAGTCCAAGGTGTAGACCAATTTGTTCGATTAAACACTCTAAAGGAATGGAGGTCCAAAGTTCAAATCTAAAGCCTCATTGGACTAAACGCTTGTCTCTTGGTGCTTTTAGTAACGTAAAAGGTTTAAAAGGATTTTGACATGGTGGTTATAGGGATGGATTGCACGAAGAAGAACTGTATGACGACTTCTGGATCAAACATCGCAAAATACTCTGGCAACCATAAAAATTGGACAGCCTATCTCATTATATTAAATTAAAAAATAATAATAATATATAATATTATATTATTAATAAATAAAAAAATAAATTATAAAAAAAAACCAATATAAACAAGGAGTGAATCTTTTCTTGTTTTATAACCTTGAATAACTTAAAAAAAACGGAGAATTTTTATGGAAAAGGAGCTAGTAGATGAAAGAAGTTAATTTAGGAAAGATTTAACTAAAAAGAAGAATGGTATAGTTTCAAATATAGTAAATATATATAGTATTCTTGTAGCAAATGTTATATCAAAAGTGATTGTTAAAATAAAATAAAATTATTGGGAAAAATAACTTTTATTCAAAATTTTTATTTTATAATTAAAAAATTAAAAACATATTTATCTTTCATCGAGTTGGAGAGGATAGGGCAATCCTCCAAGGAAGGTCACATGTTGAATTGGCTACTCAAAATCCAATTGATAATATTGATGCCGGCAAGGCCTTGGTCGTGGTCTCTCAAATCAATGAGATCCCGCAAGAGGTTTTTCGTTTTTTAAAAAACATATTTATCTTTCCATTAAATTAAAAATATTTTAATATAAAATAATAATAATAAATTTATTTTATTATTAAAACATATTTATTTATCATTAGATTTTAAATATTTTAACATAAAATAAAATAAGAAAATGTGAAGAATATACTATCAAAATTACCAAATTTACTTTTATTAAAAATTAAAAAAAAAAAAAAAAACTTATTTCAATAAAAAAATGAGACTTAACATAAGTTTTATTATATAAAAATATTTTATTATATAAAAGTTAAAAAAAAAAAAAAACTTACTTAAAAGATTTCAACAAAAAAAAATTAAAAATTAAAAAATTTAACTTATTTACAAATTTTTAATAAAAAATAAAAAATACAATTTTCACACGATAATATTTTTCATTTTAAAATATTTTAAAAAAATTATAAAATATAATTATAATATATTAAAATATCTTATATTATAAATTCTTTTATTTTTCTTTAAAATTTATTTTAAAATATTTTAAAAATAAAATATTAATAAACAAACGAAAGCAACGCCCCTTCAGTGACTTCGTTCGCATGCTTCACCATTGTGAAACGAGAATAAAATTATAACATTATGATAATAAGAAGATTTAGCTAGTTTTAATACTAAGTGACTTTATTCGATGCCTTGCGTAGGAGCTACTCCTTTCTTTTTGAATTGGAACCTTTGCTTTGCAGACTCACTCGCCGACATATGCTATTTTTTTCGTTCGCGTGAGAAAGACGCTGTTTTCTTTTTCTTTTTCTTTTTGTGTTCCCTTCTTGATAGAGATGACTCCGGGAGACTGGGCCACACTTGCTTTTCTTTTACTCCTAACGCTGATTTCTTTCTTTCTTTTTTCCTTTATTGATAGAGATGAAAGAACCGCGAATTTTGAGCTGGCGTAACTTTTATTACTTTTGCGGGAGAGTATCTTTTATTTTAAAAAGAATGTAAAAATTTATATTAAAATAAAGATTAGTTATAAATTGAATATGATTTTTTTAAATTGACAACACCTGAAAGAGCAATTTTTTTCTCAATTGACAAAACCTGTGTAAATAGTAAAAGAAAGCCTGTATACGCTATTGCAGCAACTTTTCTGAAGCATTAAACGAGAAGAAATCAAATATACCATTCTAAATAAAGCTGTATTGTGCCGTTCGGCTTCTACGTCCAAGCCATTCAATTGCTATTGCGGCATTTGTGAACAGGCAGCCCAGGCTAATTTGGTGCTTTCAAAGAAGTAATCAAATATACCAATCTATATAGAGCTGTATTGTGACGTTGGGCTTCTACGTCCGAGCCATTCAATTGCTATTCCGGCATTTGTGAAGAGGCAGTCCAGGCTAATTTGGTGCTTTTGAAGAAGCGATCTATTGGATTACAATTTTTGGGCATTCGCTATCCGGATCCTTAGCTGGTTGTCATCGCGGAGTTGACAACAGACAGGGCCATCGCAGCAGTCTTTGGACGAAGTCATAGTTCAATTAAAAGTCGCGGTTTCTTACAATGGCCAGCTGCAGTAGAGGTTAGTATAGAACTTGGGTTTTCTGTTTTTAAACATTTTTATATTAATTATGTGGTATTTGGCATTCCAGTCTCTAAGTTTTTCCCTATGTAACATTTTAATTTGTATTAGTTTTTTTTTTTATATTTGACATTCCTGTCCTTGGAAGATAAAGGAGAAAGTTTTGTGGTTTTATATTTTCTTAAATTAAAGTTGTGATATTTGACATCTCGGTCTTCCCTATGTAACATTTTAATTTGTATTAGTTTTTTTTTTATATTTGACATTCCTGTCCTTGGAAGATAAAGGAGAAAGTTTTGTGGTTTTATATTTTCTTAAATTAAAGTTGTGATATTTGACATCTCGGTCTCTCCAAGATAAAGCAGATTTGCAGCTTAATAAAAAAATTAATATATAGATTTTATAATAATTAATTAAAACTTTTTTAACTGTATATATATTTTAAAAAAATTTAAGATTTTATAACAATTTTTAATAAGGTTATTTAGTAGACATATCATTATAATTTTTTTCAAACTTTTAGATGAAATTTGTTTATTTATTTTTAAACAACTAATAATAATAATAAGTTAACCTAGTTTAATCGATTAATTAAAAATCATTATTATATTATTTATTATTTATATTAGAGGCTATATTAGGAAAGATTTATAATAATCAACTTCAAAATATTTATTGAAATCATAAGATTTATATTATTAAAAATTTATAATAAATTGTAGTAGAAGTATGAAAAGGTACATCTGTTTTATCCATGTCCATGTAATGTAAATCTACATTAGAAAGTGTCTGAATAGGCCAACCAGCAATATTGGGCTCCCTATCATTCCCACCTATCAAAGGTCCAATATCTCATTAATCATGCTATTTATTTCTTATTAAGAGATATAATTCTATAATAACTATGATGGCTATGGTTGTATTGCATTTAAAATTTATATAATTACGAGTTAATTCAATAATTTAAAAGAATAAATAACATTGCAATATATAGAAAATATATAATATATTAAAAATTATTATACGTACAAAAATAAAATATTAATCAATATTATTTTATAATAAATTATTAAATATATATTATTCAGAGTGTTGTAGGTGAGTTGGAGAGGAGAGGGCAATCCTCCAAGGGAGGTCCCAGGTTCAAATCTCCATCCTACCAAAAAGCTGAATTGGGTATCCAAAATCCAATTGATAATGTTGGTGCAAACAGGATCAACGGGTAATTTTGACGGTGTAGAACCCCCTGTTCATGGTCTATCAGACCAAGGCGGCCCGCAAGAGGTTTTTCGCTTAAAAAAAAAATTATTAAATATATATTAATTAATTTTATTATGGTATGTTTGGCCGTATGAACTCTTCAACTTCATAATATTTTAGAAACTTCATAATATTTTAAAAATATATTTTTTATTTTTTATTTTATTTTATTTTTATTTTTTAAGCGAAAAATCTCTTGTGGGCCGCTTTGGTCTGAGAGATCACGAACAAGGGGTTCTACATAGTCAAAGTCACTCGGCAGTGCACTCGCCCACACCAACATTATCAATTGGATTTTGGATACCCAATTCAGCTTTTTTGATAGGGTGGAGATTTGAACCTGAAACCTCCCTTGAAGGATTGCCCTCTCCCCTACAACACCTGAATATATTTTAAAAATATATTATTTAAATAAATATCAATTAAATTATTTTAAAAATAATTTATATTTTTATATTTAAAAAGTCTTACAATAATAAATTATAATCTTAATAAACTTATTTTTACATTCTCATTTTATTAATTTTAACAAATTTTAAACATCTCGATTACTTAATATATAAAATTATAAAACACACTACTAAAACTATATACTAAAACCATACCTTCTTTAGCTCCTCTAAGCTTAATCTTATTATTATTATTTTTAATAATATATTTTTATAATAAAAATTTAATCACTTATGTCTCTCTTGGGAAGGCTACATATAATTGCTTTCGTGTATGTACATTTTCGGCCTCTCAAAGCTACACGAGTACATAATTGTAAGTTGCTTACAGTTTTTTTCCATGATTTACTATGTTCTGTTGGAAATCTAACTTCTTGTTTTACAGAGAGCAAACATGTTGGTGGGGAAGTATTCCTCAGTCACAGTGGTGTGCAGAAAGACTTTGTTCGGCAGTTATACAGAGAGCTCAAAAGAGAGGGAGTGTCCTGTTTCTTTGATGAGAGTCGTGAAAGCCTCCCTTTAGGGGAAGAGTGGGCCCCTCGTATATTTGAAGCGGCGGAGACATGCAGAGTAGCAGTCTTGCTTCTCTCTATGGACTTTATTCAATCAAGATGGCCAATGCTGGAACTTTCTGCTTTCCTGAAAGCTAAAAAGTCTGGTAAAAATCCCAACCTCAAAATATTACCATTGTTCTTTAAGATCTCCCCAGGCCATCTTAAGGATCTAACTTCAGAATCCAAAGACATCCCTCAGTGGACAAGGCTGGAGATATCGGAGGAGAAGCGGATTGAATGGAAGGAGGCCTTAAGAGAAGTGCGTAAAATTAATGGCTTGCGATTCAACGAAGGCGACGATGAAGTGAGATTCAGACATGAAATTATTGAAGCAATCCGCACTCTACTTACCCCGTCACCAATCGTCTCTCCTATGCCAGGTAACCCCACGGCAGGATTTTCCATTCTATATTTGTCTGTCTGTCTGTCTCGAATAGATACCTTGTGCCTTAAAAAATATTCGTTATATACCATGCAGGAGGTAGAAGCTTTGTTCAACAAATGTATGTTTGATTTTTTAACATTAGCTCGTACATGTAGCGTTTATCATGACGTATTTTCTGTTATATTGTCAGTTGGATTAGCGGAAGGACAACAAAAAGTGATAGAGTTGCTCCAATTGACATCCGCATACACGCCGCCAATGGCCGTGGTTATCTATGGCTTAGGGGGAATAGGGAAAACAACTCTGGCGGAAGCAGTTCTTGCTACACTAGCTTCTCATCTCAAGCCTTACCGCTACACCAGAGTCGACTTCGACATAATCTCGTCCAAGAATGACATCAAGAGAATGCAAGAACAAATATTAAATGATCTGTTCCCCATCTATACATCAGTGACAGAAACAAAGCTTAGAAATTGCTCGCAAGGTCGGGCTGTTTTAACCGAGGCAATTAAAAGAGAAGGGAACAAACCTATATTTCTGTTCGTTGATAATGCCCTAAGGAAAAAAGACCTCGAAGATCTCCTGCCCAGGAACATGAAGGACCTCCCCGAGAGTAGTCGAATCCTCGTAACAACTCGGGACTTAAGCGCCACTGATATGTTTATAGAAGATGAAGCTGGCCTTGAGCGCCAACAGTATCCTGTCGAGCCTCTTTCAGATCACGATGCAAAGAAGTTTTTGCTCAAAGGCTGTGACGATCGACAACTTGATAATATCCAAGAAGAAGATGTAGAAAGGATTCTAAAGGTTTGCAGAGGGGTTCCACTGGTTCTGAATATTGTACTGGGTCATTTTCGAAAGCAGGAATTCAGGGCAGACAAGTGTAGCGACATCCTTGAAGCCTTGGAAAGGGGAGAGCAGATCAAAGAAGAAGATCTGAGCAGGACTCTTATTGATTTCGTATATGACCAATTGGAAGAGCCTAGCCAGCAAGCATTTCTGGACATATGTTGTTTTTTTAATGATATAAATCCTTTTTATGTGGACTGTATTGTGGGAGCACACGCACTGCCATCCCTCGAAGAAGCGGCTTTTGTACAAAGGTCCAACGAGAAAAAGACATTAATTGTTCATGATATAATTCGAGAAAGAGGGCGAAACAAAGGGGAATCCACGAGAATCATGAATTTGGAAGCTTTGATTGATGCTGCAAATGAGCAGGTACCCATAGTCATTATTTCATTTTCAAAATGACAAACATGATTTCTCTAACAATTTTTAATTGTTAGGATTTACGAATTAAATAATAATTTAATCTTCTTTCATTAATATATTAGAGATTTAAAATAGTAACAGAATAAACAATATAAAAAAAAACAACATACATAAAGCAATAAACAAGAGATAATGTAACATGTACAGTGGTTCACCTAGAATGTGGGTTACATCCACTTCAACCAGTCCTCCTTATATTATTCCTCAAAGGGATCTCCCTTGCGACAATGCTACAATCAATCATCTCTGAAATATAGTTTGAAACCCTCACACGTTAGTTTCTTCTTGCTCTTCTTCTCACTCAAATCCTCTCCCAAACTCAACTATGCACCAATGCATTTCAATGCATTACAGTAGCTCATCAATCAATGAAATACCCTCTCTTACTTATAGAAAAAGAGGTTACAATATGGCTAGATCCACCATGCAATCCCATCCATGTTGAACCAAACATAGTTAATGCAATTGATTAAAAAAACACACTAAAAATAGAACCTATGCATGCAGAGTGCCAGTTGGTTACAAACAGAGAATGAAAACTTAGCTATTTCAGTTTCCAAAACCTAACAATCTCCCACTTGGAGACTGAAATTGCTACAACAACCCTGCAACTTAGGACTAAAGCACAATAACTCTACCATTATTGCATCCGTTGAAGACATCTCTTCAACCAAACAAGGAATGTCACTTCCTCCAAATTGTTATATCCGTACTCTAAACCATCACATCGGACTAGTGTCATCCATGGACTTTTATCTTATGATAAAAAAGCAACACGTAATCTATCTACTACAAATCAGTGATAATAACAACATCCTCAGAATTACTTTGTATCATGGTGAATCAAACATCACCACCATGGCAAGATCTACATACTATGGATGACCCATAGCATGCACACACACAATATGGCTTTGCCACTAGCTTTGAAAGCACACTCCGTGAGTATGGAATTACCTTCCAACTTAGGGACTTAGGGTCACAATGATCTAAAGCTATAACCATATTATGTGTTCCATCCTAAAAAATCATACAATAAATCCTAAGCCATGTCCATATTCCTGGACATATTTTCTAGCTCCCACTGCTGTAAGGATCAAATCCTCTTCTTCATCCATTATGTTTGCTTCTCCTCCATATCCCTTCTTAGACCAACAGTCTTTCTTGAGATGCCCCTTCTTGCCGCAATGCCAGAACACCATCTTTCCTTTGGACTTGGATCCACCTTGCTCTTCATGGTTCCCCAACTCACTCCTCTTATCTTCTGTTTTCCTCTGACAATCCATGCTAAGCTAGATAATGATTATCCTGTGCTCTTCCTTTGCATTGCATGACTAATGACTGCACTCACTACATCATCAAAAGAAAGAATACCATAAATAGTACCATTGCTAATAGTCATTACCAAGCTCTCCCAACTATCAGGTAATGAAAACAAGAATAGAATGGCCTTCATCTCTTCCTCTATTTTAACTTTAACAAAGGCTAACTTATTGGCAACCCTATTGAAATCATTTAAATAAGTAGCCACAACTCTGCCTTCTGACATACGCAAATTATAAAGTGAGTTCATTAAGAATACCTTGTTTGATGCCAAGGGGTTTTCATATAACCTTTTCAATGTGTCCATTAGACCCTTCGTAGTTGTTTCCTTAGAAATGTTGAATGCCACATAAGATGTGAGACTCAATCGGATAACGACCAATGCCTTCCTATCAAGACTCTTCCACTCCTCATTTGTTTGTGATGCAGGTTTTGCCCCTTCTAGAGGTAGATGGAGATCTTTCAACAACAAGTCTTCAATCTGCATTTGCCAAAACTGTAATTCTTTCCATCGAATTTTTGCACTCCCAATTTTGATATATCGTCCATTGCTCCCACTCAAACTAAAAACTCTCAAGTTTTCTAAGTACACCCAACAGTTAGCTTTGGTATACCACTTGTTGGGATTTATGAATTAAAAAACAATGTAATATTCTTGCAACAATATATCAGAGATTCAAAATAACAACAAAATAAACAATATAAAAAAAACAACACACACGCAGCAATAAACAAGAGACAACGTAGCATGTACAGTGGTTCACCCATAATGTGGGCTACATCCACTCCAACTAGTCCTCCTTGTATTATTCCTCAAAAGGATATCCCTTGCAACAATGCTACAATCAATCCTCTTTGAAATACAGTCTGGAACCCTCACACGCTAGTCTCTTCTTGCTCTTCTTCTTACTTAATTCCTCTCCCAAACTCAACTATGCACCAACGCATTCTAATGCATTCCAATAGCTCATCAATCAATGGAATAAAGCACACTAAAAATAGAACCTATGCATGCAGGGTGTCAGTTGGATACAAACAACGAACAAAAACTTAACTATTTCAGTTTCCAAAACCTAACACTAATACTAATCTTTGTTACAATTCTACAGAGGCTCAAAGATATTCGAGGAGTCTGGCTCAAAGATGAAACTGACGATGCATTTGCGGAGGATGAATCTAAGGATGAACCTGAATGTATAGTTGAAGAGCAACACCTCAAAGCGATAAAAAAGTTACGAGTTCTGGTTCTCGGAAAGCGCATGAGGGTCAGTCAGCCGTGTGAGGTGACATTTAAAGAACTAAGATATCTTGAAGTAGGTGGTGACATTCCTTGCTTGCCCGTGAATTTAGGGAGACTTCCAAAATTGAAGTTCTACAAAGGGCCTCTTTTCAAAAAAGGTTTCAGTATGTATAAGGTATGTCATCTGCATTGTAAGCATAAATCTTCCGATAATTACTAAAGTCTTGTGGGCATGTAGGAGAAGCCCCTGACAATCGAATTGCAACATTGATGCAGCTACCAGAAGAATTGAGAGTGCTAATTGCTGCGCCCCAATCTGATTTTAACGAGTCTACATATTCAGAGGAGTCAACTTCCTTAAGAGCAGTAAAAATTTCTTCCTTAAAAGCATTGGACTTATCAGAATTGGCATACGTACAGAAGGTTCCCCGGGGTCTTCATCTTCGTTTGTTAACTTCATTGGAGAAATTGAGTTGGAACGGATGGCACAGAATGGAAGTGTTGCCGGAGGAAGTCTGCCAACTGACTATGTTGACTGAGCTGACTTTATCAAAGTGGAAATCGTTGACTTGTTTGCCGGAATCATTTGGTGAACTCAAAGCTTTGGAGCTTTTATATTTGTCTGGGTGTATGGGTTTGGAGCGTCTGCCGGAATCATTTGGGCAACTCAAAGCTCTGAAGGATTTACAATTGTGTGACTGCTTGGCTTTGGAGCGTCTCCCGGAGTCATTTGGGCAACTCAAAGCTCTGGTATCTTTAAGTTTAAATGGGTGCATGGCTTTGGAGCGTCTGCCGGAATCATTTGGGCAACTCAAAGCTCTGAAGGGTTTACAATTGTCTGGGTGCATGGCTTTGGAGCGTCTGCCGGAATCATTTGGGCAACTCGAAGCTCTGGTGTCTTTAAGTTTGTATAAGTGCATGGCTTTGGAGCGTCTGCCGGAATCATTTGGGGAACTCAAAGCTCTGGAACTTTTAGATTTGTCTGGGTGCATGGCTTTGGAGCGTCTGCCGGAATCGTTTGGGCAACTCAAAGCTCTGAAGGATTTACAATTGTCTGACTGCGTGGCTTTGGAGCGTCTGCCAGAATCATTTGAAGGATTTACAATTGTCTGACTGCGTGGTTCTGGAGCGTCTGCCGGAATCATTTGAAGGATTTACAATTGTCTGACTTCGTGGCTTTGTAGCGTTTGCCGGCATCATTTGGGCAACTCAAAGCTCTGGAGCTTTTATATTTGTCTAGGTGCAAGGCTTTGGAGGCATCATTTGGGCAACTGAAAGCTCTGGAGCTTTTATATTTGTCTAGGTGCAAGGCTTTGGAGCGTCTGAAGGATTAGACGGAATCATTTGGGCAACACCCAAGGCTTTGGAGAGTCTGCCTAGCTCTGAAGGATTTACAATTGTTTGACAGCAAGGCTTTGGAGCGTCTGAAGGATTAGACGGAATCATTTGGGCAACTCAAAGCTATGAAGGATTTACAATTGTTTGGGATGCCCTAGAGAACTCAATGGAAGCCGGAGCTTTAAGAGGCTAAATTACGTAAAGCAGACGAGAAGGCTAATAGCCGAGTTAAAGGCCAGCCGCCAGACATCAAGACTACTAACCTATTCAAGTAGTCGGCTAATAAATCTTTAAGTGTTACAATACAGTATAATTATTCACAACATATAAGTGGGATTCATAAATCTCATAGACTAGTGAAATTTTACAATATTGTAAAATTATTCACAGGCTCTTAGTAAGTGAAAGGTGAATATTAAAGTGATTGATGTTGGCATTTGAGAAGAGCCACAGCATCAGTCAGGCCCTTTAATAACTCCCGAAGCTTTCGCTGTTGAAAGTGTGTGTACTCACGATTTGACAAGATTTTTTGGGCCAGGTAACAAAGTAAATGTGCTCACGATTTGACTAGATTTTTTGTCGGCCGGCTTACAAAGTAAATGGGACTCCCTATTTATTTACTTATTTATTTATTTTAAAAATATTTTAATTTTTGTTTATAAAATTATTGTATTTTTTTAAAATATATCAAATAATTTAAACATTTAAGTATTAATGATTTTAAAGATACATTTTAATTTTAATTTTATTTTACTTTTATGAAGATTTTCTGTCGGCCGGCTTACAAAGTAAATGGGACTCTGCATTTGTAAAAGTTTACTACTAAAATTATCTCTATCAAATGTAACTTTAATTTTAACATATAACATATGACTTCATGATTTATGCCTTAAAAGGATTTTTTAAATACTATTTATGGGTTTGCATTTTTAAATTTGATTTTGTTTATTTTTTATTTAAATTTTCAATATCAAATACCTTAAGTAATTTATGTTTAATAAAAAACAAGGGTTGCCATAATTCCCATCCACTTTGGCTGCATTTATCCCAACCTTAACACCTAAAGTGGTATATAGATCGCTTATTTGAATAGTTTAAAGATATTTATATCGGCTAAAAATTATAATTCTTTCTATTATCAATTGACTGGCTAAGAGCCTTGTAGAGAATGAATATTCCCTTTATGTAGACTTTTCTAGCCAGAGTATTATTTTTGGAGGCATCATCTACTGCCCAAATCACATGGTGTTTTGACATAATATTTGACATCACAGACCTATTTTATCTTATGAGGAAAAACCCACAATTGAGGAAGGACATTCAATTTTATTCAATTAAGTGTTTTATTTCGAGAGATATTTTGTATAAGTGAAATTTTCACATGATTTTAGTTTAAAGTTGTTTGAAATAGGTTATATCTTGTAAAAGTGTCATTGATGTAAAATAATATTTGAAGATCATTTTAGAGGTGATGACATTGTTTTCAAGACCTTTCTAATGGAATACTTCTAGTCCACCTTTGAACATGTTACCATTGATTTTGGAAAGAGGTGATAAAAATCCAAGTTATTTTTTATTATCATTAATGTTCCATCAAAAGAACTTTAACCCATTTAGTCTTAGGAAATTAATGTTATTAGGTAAAATAAACTTAAATTCATTAAATAATGATCATTTTATTATAAATTTTATTGAGTACTTTACTATATTGGTAGATTCAATGCCCTTGTTAAATGTCATAAAAAATTCCATAGTCAAGTATGTCATTAAATTTAGAATTTACCATGTCCTTATTATAGATGGATTATCTTTAGAAACAAAATGAGATAATTTTATGCCAAATTTTATATTTGTAAAGTATTTTTTCCCAAATAATCCTCAAACCAATGGCTATTACAAAGCCAAAATGGAAATTATTAAATTCATATTAACTAATACCAATAAAGAGTTGAGAATATTACACCTTAAATTAGATACTACTTTATGGGCTTATAGAACTAGCATTATACTTGCAATGTCTACTAGAAAATGATATGTATGTCATTATCTTCTTGGTTGAACTAAAAAACTATGATAAAAAATTCTATCTTTATTAAAGAAATTCTATATATTATATAGGGTTACTATAGATCATTAAAGAAATTCTATGTATATAGGGGTTACTGTAGATCATTACAGAAATTATATCTTTATTATTTAGATTATATGATATATTTTTAAATAGGATATCTATATTGACAAATATTCTATTGAGTGCTAGAAATGTGCATCCAATTAGCTTGATGCTCAACATATTTCTGGAGATTTGAAAACTCTTATAGGTTATGTTGATTGGAGGAAGAAAAATCTAATAAACATGTAAATAGAATACTCAAATTGTATACCATATGATGATATGCAATTCCCTTGGTGAAGAGGTTTCAATTGGTATTCTATTTTGTACTTAGAACTAGTTACTTTAGTTAACTAGTATAATTTAACACAAATATAATATGTACCTCTTTATTAAGGTTATTTAAAATCATTATCCATTGCTTTTTCTATAACTAAATTTTGAATTTAATAGATATAGTATCAAAATCTATCATGACTAAAATTCCATAAGGACATTTAGAAAGTCAAATTTATTTATGATATATGATACCAATTCCATTGTTAAATATTCTTCAAGTTTAATAACTTGTAAAATCTTGTGGCTTATCTTAGACCAAATAGATATATGTAAAATCTTGACCAAATACATTTATGATATATGATACCAATTTCATTGTTAAATATTCTTCAAGTTTAATAACCTTAAATGAAAAATCTTACCCCATTTTCATATTTATAATTTTAAATAAAATGAATAGTATAAGAATATGACTTCCTTTTGATGAAGTTATCCATAGGTTATAGAAGGAAATTCAACAACACTTATAATATAAAACAAAGTGTGTACATGCTAAATAAGTATGAAATTAAATAGTTCCTCATATTAGATACATAATACTTTTAAATATCTTAGTATTAATTTATTTAATTCCTTCTATTCTCATATTTATAAGGTTAAATACAAAGTTGAGTGATACTATAAATATCTTGGATTTATATTTGATGAAGTTATTCATAGGTTATTTGGAAGACACTTCAATAGTACATGATAATATAAAAGAAAGTGTGTGTACTCTAAACCAGAGTGGAAACAAATGATTCATTGTATTAGATGGAGAGCATTAAATTTTATATTAGTCCTAACTTATATTTAATTTGACGTCTTTCACAAGATGAAGAAAGACATCTCATTTTATAATTGAAATATTTAGTACCCTAAGTGTAATAGTATATTTTGTATCTTATGGATACAAATCCGTAGTTATTCTTATTAATTTACATTATTGTCTCATCTCCAAAATTGATTCATAAAATACAAAGTTAGATGGCTACGTAAGTTAAATATATGAGTCCATTCATTTGTTCTATGATATAAAAATAAAATATTTCATAATAAAAGAACGATGTTTCATATATAAATGTAAGAAGTAAAGACCCAAATTCACAATTTTTTGTAACAAAAGAATCAAAATTACATATCTATATTTATGTATGTATTTATATATAATTTAACATGCATAAGGGATAAATATTTTTTCAAGTATAATAAAAAAAACATGAACATAATAAGCATATAGGCTATTCCCTACATGCCTATCTAAAAAAAAATACTAGGCATATTAATTGCTTATTCTTCACCATTTGGACCCATACAATATCTTGGACCTTTCCTTTGATTAGGTCCACCCTATATACTAACCTATCTAGCCATACCTTAATTGCAAATATGGATTAGACTACATCCAAATAAGGATAGATAAAACTTGATATTATAAATTACAACATAAATATTGCACAAAAAAGGGAAGGGAAAATCTACTAAAATTCTATATTTATTAAATATAAATACCTATTAGTGTATCATGATCATATTGTTAGAATTAATAAGCTACTATTGGATAGTTTTATTTGTAATAAAATGATACATATATAGGTATAATATTGAGCAATTATGGATAGATGACATAATGGCTAATAATTGTAGATGATAAAAGTACGCATAATAGAAGCATGTAAGTAAAATCTGTGAAATGTATTATATTGTATTATATTTTTATCCAATTACAATATCTACCCATGCAAAGGGTATAAAAATAATGAAGGGAATGATTTCCCTTATGCAAATAAAAATGGTGCCTCTGTCCTTTGTAGCTACAATATTGGTGAGCAAATTTTTGTTTATCGTTGCTTCATTGAATGTGTTGAGGATCATGTACGATTCTTTTGTGTCGATATGTGTGCTTGCATCTGCTATCTAGATGGCGATCATCTAGGGTCAGACGATCATGGATTAAGATTGTCTATGGTTTGGATCATTATGGTTAGTGACCATCTGGGGTCGGATGATCATGCAATCTAGTCTGTGAACTTGAGGTTCAAATTCAATAAATATTAAAACCAATACAAGTAATAAAAAGCAATAACATGCAAAAGGAGGTGAAATGGACTCACTTTTACCTTTCAATGTGTCCCTGTTGTTGTTATTAATATTGCTACATATCGTTTTATGGTTGTTACTATAACTAAGATTCTTATCCTTGCATTGATTTTATCATAGGGAGTGCATGCAAATAAGCTCACATCTTAAATGTCATTGATTAATGTTATGCATGCAAATTTATGATGTGCATTCTTTTGATTTTTTTATTCAATGTGCATGAATAGTTAACCGGATGTGCATGATTAATTTGGATACACATATAATTTTTTAATTTTTATTTGTGGAAAACATCCCAAAAGGGATGCCACTTTCGGGTAAGACCCAAGGAGGTAGGGGTATACACATAATTTTTTAACTAGATGTGCATGTTGTGCATTTAAAAAAAAAATGAAAAATATGTTATATTTATAGAAATTGTATTACAAGGTAAAATGAGCTGGATAGGCATCAAGGAAGAATGAAAATCCTCCTCCAATCCCTCTTGGCTAAAAAATTATCCATAAAACATTACCATACATAATGAAGATATCCATACACCTCAACACTACCATAGTTGAATTCCAATTTTTCCAATTTATCTAAATTTCGTAAACCATCCATCTATCTTCATGTTGTTTTGCTCTATGGCCTAACTATGATAGATTCATTAGAATCACTGTCTTCTCTTCCTATTATGCTATCTACTTGCACTACCTCTCGTATCCCTTGGATTCTTTGGCACTAGCTTATTTGATTTTCCTTTTGAGAGTCCACATATTGCCCTTCCTCCAGTTCTTCTCCCAATTTTTCTAAATAATATTCCATATTATTTCCCTCTCACTTGATATGTGTAATAAAAACATCTTGAAAAACCTTTCAAATCTTTTGAACTGCTTCCACCTTCTTTCTCTCTTCATTTCCTAGCACCTAAAAGGGTCTTATTGAATCCAAGATTCCAGTCCATACTTGACATTCTGTCTCTATCCACAAATTATGTAAATTTAGATTTGTATATATCATTGACATTGAGAAGATTGCCTATCCTTCTGCTTAATTATTTTTTGCCTCTCCCATACATTGATAGGGATTAGGTGGTCCCTATAAAATGTGAAGCCAATGAACCTACAAGTCAGCATCATAATGGGACAGATAAAATATGGCCTTCAAAGCTGTGACCAAGTCATCCCATGTAAGAATGGGGTTCTGTGTCCCATTGCATTCAGTTATCAGAATCTTAGATATACCAGAAATCTTCAGCCTAGTAAATGGAACTGTGTCTTCCTCCGCTATTTGACTATAGTCAAACCAGGTCTCCATATCTAGGATCCAAGTATTGAGAACATTAGGATAACATGACACTTCATAAATTTGAGCCTCACATTTGGCATGAGAAGCAGAAGATGCGGAGGAATTAAGTGTGAGATCCGTAAGTTTATCAGCCAAAGAATTGGCTTGGGCAATGACTGTGGCCAATGTAGTTGACTGATTGGTAGTGATGTTGGCTAATGTGGTAGACGTTTGGATGAATATTTTGACCAGTTTTTTAGCTAAGGCCATGTGGTTGGCCATATGTGATAGGAATTAGGTGTGTTTTTGATAGGGATTAGGTGTGATTTAATAAATGATGGTTGTTTATTTTTAAATGTTAGTTGTTAGTTGGGATAAGGTGCACCGTAATCATTGAATGTAACCTTATTTATTACATTAGTTTGTAATACCTATTTATAGGCTTCGATTGTTAATGGAAAATCAATTTTAGATTGTCATTTTGTTCCTACATCATTGGTATCAAAGCAGGTTACGAGTTACAGGTTAGTATCCTCTTCCCCTAGGTCAAGATTGGTTCAAATGGGAAATGAGAATACCTCCATAGATATATTTGTGGAGTAGTTACATTCATTTCAGAAATGTTTGATTACAGGATTTTACGAAATTTTTGAGTCCATGAGATTTCATCCTACTTCCGCCTTGCAATTTTTGACAATCTTAAAATTCCATTTGTCTTATTTTTTATTTCATTTTCATATGAGTTCGAGATTTGGAGTTGCTTATTTATGATATTGATCTATGTTTTTCAAGAAAAAATCTAATTTACAATATTTGTCCCTCTTAGCGTTCGGCCAGATCTAAATTTTTTAGCTCTTACTACTATTTTCGATGACATTTTGATACTTTTCTACACTTTTGGTGTTGTTCTATATCATCCATTACTTTTTGGTGTTTGGATCTGCTATTTTAGGATCTACTGTTGCATTGCACCAAAGTCGATACAACAATTTTTTATGCACTCTGTGCGTTCTACTTGATTACGTCCACTTTTAGTGGTTGTTCGATCAAAAATTTTCAATGCAATCTAGGCTATTTTTCTTGATTTCTTTGTAAGTGTTCGGTATTTTTGGTGATTTGTGGCATTCTAACATTTCTCAGTACTTCCATATCTGGTATATACGGTACTCTACCACCCATTAAACCTAATTGCACACAATTATTAGTAGGTGTTATCACTATTGCTTCCATGTCTGATCTGTAACTCTTCATTGTGCACATCACTGTGTTTCCAAATGCTAATCATTGTCTCTACCATTTGTGACTCATTGAGTATACTTCCACCAACTGCGTTCGACGTCGCTTCACACCATCCTTCAACTATTGTGATCTATGATCACATCTTCTTGCACCAAGCAGCTGCCCAATTACTATTTCTCTACCTGACTTCAATGATGTTCAGATTACGCACTGCTTCATCCTCTTTTGATGATTTTACAATGTATTTCAACTACTAATTTTCCAATATCGACATGTTTTGATGGTTTTATGCATGCTTTTTGGGTTGTCACCATTTTTCTACATGCATCATCGATTTTTGATGTGCCCTTTTGTCCCAGGTGACCAAGAAAGAAATATCTGGTGGGTCACCGATCGTGGACCCCTTCTGGCCTTCTATAGATTGATCGCCCTGAATCAAAATCCTCTAACCTCTTTGGCGATCCATTTTGGCATTGCCCTCTCATCATTTTCTGGTGATGTAGTCTAGTCCTAGCAACAAAAGCCCTTCTAGTGCATAAATATTTATTGAGGACAATAATTTATCATAATACCTAAGGTTTTGATATTTTTTAGTGGCTCAATTTTTTCTTGATGGTAAAAATTCTATGATTATTCCTTTTCCAACCTAGCAGTTTCATCGTTGTTTTTTAAACTTCTCATGGGTAGTACTCCACATTCAACATACTATGACCACTTTATCCTTCATAATTGATGCTTTGCATATGTTTTAATATCCAGCTTGGCTGGTTGGTTCCTTGCCACCCCTTTCATTGATTATTTCCTATTCCACGTGCCTTGTCTTCCATAGTTAATCCTCATATGATCACAACTTGTAGCTCTCCTAATCGCTACCCTCCAACCGCATATTGGTTTCCCTCATTGAAACCATATTTTGAGCCTAGCGTCATCTACTACATATGTCTCACTTCGAGTTCTATCCTTGTCTACCCCACGTGGTTTTTTGTGTTGCCTGATCAGCTTATCATTGAACTTACCTGTTGATATCGACCCTTGCCATGTAGTGTTCCATTTCCTCCTTCCACCGATCATTTCTCATGTTTCATATTCCCCTCAACTTTGATCATCGTGTCCTTGATATCCCACATTACCGTGCATGCATGTCCATCTATCATCCTCAAACCTAACCTATCCACGTTGCTGATGTGTCATCTTGTTTTATTTCACATCCTATCGTGGTTAGTGTTGTGTCTTGTTAGTCCTCCTCCAAATCCATCCCTTCCCTCAAAGTCCAAATTGAGTTGTTGGACATTGTACGTTGCTCTTATTAACTCCAAAATTTGGTAATTACCACCATCCTTGTTATTACATGCTACCATTAGTAATTGCTATAGGCATTGCATAAATGAAATTTAATGGCTTTGGACCCTATTAATGCCCTATAGCCATTCCCACCATTCATGTCATTTAAATTTATTGGAGTTAATGTTGGACTTGTTGAAACCCATTAATGCTCGTCGTTCAATGCACTAAAAAATTTCATCTTGCACTTAGGCGTTGTGCCTCGAAACTTGCTCCATTCACCATTTGGCATTTCTAGCTGCAATAACACATTTTTTGGTATTTTTTCCTCATTCTAAAGATGTTTTCCATTTTAGCTTTTATAGGGCTATTATTGATCTGAGTATACCCTTGCATATACTCATTGGAAAGCTCATTTCAAACTCTACCCATTTGCCATGGTATGTTTTCTATTTGCCCCTGTTTTGTCTTCCATATTATGTCCCAAAGATTTCTTTGTCTCCCAAGCTTGCATTTTTTACCTCGTGATTGTCTTTCTTTATTTTTTTGTTTTCCTTCCTAGCTTGTATAATGTGTATGGCTGCCAACATGGCCTTATCCAGAAAATTGATCAAAGTCACCACCCACATGAATTCTTTTACCGACGCCATCATGGAAATCAAACTTCAGTCCTTAACATCCTCTCATACCCATACAAAATGTGAGGTTCACATTTATGAAGCCTCCTTATATCCTAATGTTATCAATATTTGGATCCTCAACATGGAGACCTGGTTTGACTATAGTCAAACAACAAAGGATGACAAGGTTCCATTTGCCAAGCTGAAACTTTCTAGCATGGCTAAAGTCTTGGTAATTGAATGCCAGATTGTCACATGGGATGACTTGGTCAAAAATTTGAAGGCCACATTTTATCCATCCTATTATGATGCTGATTTGCATATTCATTGGCTTCACCTTCACTAGGGATAGAATCAGTTAGTTCAGGCTTATGTGTATCATTTCAATAGGTTGCACATTTTGCTACACATTACTGACCCTATAGATTCCATGATTTTGAAGTTTAAAGTGAGATTCTTGCACACTTATTTTATGATTTGAAATATACTCAATGCACCACACTAGATGATGTGTTCAACCATGCTCATATTGTAGATAAGAAGTTTATTGCACAACATCACAATCCTCGCTACTCGTCTAGTGGTTCCATAAATGAGTCTCATCAACAACAAAAAGCACCAAGGCACTCTTATTATTTCTCCCATCCTTATTCTAATCCTAATTCTAATAACTCCCATGTTTTTAAGAAAATATTTCATTCTTCTTATACATCTCAACAATTCTATCGATATTGTAAAATATCAAGGTATGATAAATATACATGTCCCAAATTATATAATTCTAACAAGAAGAATTTATTTGTAAATTCTGATGAGGGAACATGTGATAACCCCATAAAGGCTACTAGCGAGGGAGAGATTTATGAGGAATTCATGGAATAATTGAATGATGTAACATTGATGCATCATCATTCCACAACCCATGACTGTGATAATTCGTTCATCACGCGTGCTTATTTATTGCATAATTTTGTTGTAGATTGTATCATTGACAATGGATCACAAAAGAATTTGATTGCGTAATATATTTTTGATATGCTTAAACTTACCACAAAATCTCATCCTCATCCATACACTCTTGGGTGGAAGGATGATAACAACACTTCCCAGATCACACACACATGATCAATTGCATTTGTTTTTGGGCCTAAGTTCAAATATAGGGTCACTTGTGATGTGACACCTATGGATTATTGTGGATTATTGTTGGGAAAGCCATATCAGTATGATAATTTACCCCTTATGATGTCTATCATAATACATATACTTTCCAACATGAGAAAAAATCATTTCTTGTTTATAGTGTTCTATCCACTACACATCGGGCTTGTAGTAATTTGCATCAGGCACAATCCATTACTTTGATTTTTAGCACACCATAGTAGCAGGCCATTCAGACATAAAAACTTTTGTCCACTCCAAAATACATACATCGAGATCCTATTGCACCTATTATATTTGTTACACCTACAGTTCCTATTGCACCAATAGTTATTCCTGTTGTACCTATAATTGTTCCTATTGTAATAAAAGTTTTTCCTATTTTACCTATAATTATTCCTGTGGCACCAACACCTGATTTCATTGTTGCACCAACATCTCTTCGTGTTGCTCCTTCTCTAGTTGTAGTTCTTCATTTGGTTCCCACCATTCTGCATCTTGTCTTCTTCACATTGCAAGTCTTTCAACATTCAGTGGTATCTCAGAAGTTGTCATTTATACACACTCATCCTATTCATATTGATATTCCACATTGCATCTACATGGAGCCTCATTATGGAGTATTCCTTCCTTCGGGATTCACACCACCTTCCTTCCATTTTATATGTATTAGAGGCCAATGCTTCTACGGTGGGGAGAAATGATAGGGATTAGGTGTGTTGTTGATAGGCATTAGGTGTGTTGTTGATAGGTATTATGTGTGATTAAATAAATGATGGTTGTTTATTTTTAATGTTAGTTTTTATTTGGGATAAGGTGCACTGTAATCATTGAATGTAACCTTATTTGTTACATATTTTTGTAATGTCTATTTATAGGCTTCTATTGTCAATGGAAAATCAGTTTTGGATTATCATTTCATTTTTCTTATCTGTTGTAATCACTCCCACATCAATATGTCTAGTTTGATCCAAGAAGAAAATTGAAAATTGATGAAATGACAGTTAAAATGCAAAAATGTAGGCCTGGTAAATAAGAGATTATTTGGGACACAATTTAGGAGACAAAATAGAGGCAAATAGAAAAAATTCCATGATGGATGGGTACAACTCGAAACAAGTTTTCCAACAAGTATATGCAAGGATATACTCGAAAAAATAATGACCTTGTAAAAGAAAAATGGTAAGTATTTCGGAATGAAGAAATGGCAAAAATGTGATACAACTGATGTAAAGGCAACAACTAGGCAATGACTATGTGTCTATTGGAAACGGTGTGCAGAACATCAAATTTCAATAGCATGTTTTCTATGAAATGCAAAATTAAATTGCAATGGTATATGCATAGAGAATGTCCCAATGACCAACATTATAAGCATTGAATGCTAACGGTGAAGCAATGGACCATGCCAATGGTCAAGACAATGTGCATTCAATAATGGACCAGGACAACACAAAGATTTAAATGGATCATTCAATTCCAATGGCTATATGGACCACGTTCAACTAAGAGGACCCAACACGTTCAACGGAGAAGATCATTCAAAGGGTGGTAGACATCATGGGGACATGTGGTGGATGCACAGAATGGAAGGAGCACTAATAGTGAATATCGTATAAGACCATGAGGTGGATGAGAGAACCAAAATATAGAGGGAATGCACACAAGACCAACATAAATAATGGAAATATATGATAGGGTGCGGACAAGTGATGTCAGCTATCATATCGAGTGAGGTGGCAAGATAGTCGAGAAGGATGTGATACTACATAGAGGTGGGCACAAAAATCCACATTAATAGGTAGGGTGCAACTGGGATGACATGTTGCTTAATAGACCAGATGATGAAGTTACATAGCCCAATATTTGATAAGCATAGAATGCAATATCAGATCCAGAAATACAGATGTGGTAGTGTCTAGGACAATGGGGATGTGAGAGCAAACCCAGAAATAGGGATGAGTAGTGACGTTAGCATCATGTAAGTGGTAAGGAAATAATGCTACATGGAGGATGAGAGAACCACCACATGGACATCATCAAACTAGGGCTATAACAATTATGAGTGCTAACAAATGATGGGGATGTGAGACTCGAAGTAGTATGCATATGATGAGATAGCCAGTGTTGTGAGTGCTAGCTAGTAATAAATATTGTAGGCACCATATATAAAAAATATAGTGGTAAACATAGAGTCTATGTGGGATTTAACCCAAAAACCAGAATTGAAAATATACTCTTGTGCCTGGCTAGAAAACAGATCGAGCCATCAAAAAATGTTAAACTCATCAAAAAAATAGTAAACAGGTGGATACTATTGGGAAAGTGAATAAACTTAGAACCTTGAATAATGTTTCTCATCAAAATAATTTAGAGTCATTGGTAAACATGGTCGAATGGGAAAAAGGAAGAAAACACACAAAAAATAATGTGAAGGTTGTAGGAAGTAGTTTGTGAGCACCAAAAATCGTTTGAAATGTAGCACAAAAGGGCTAAACCTATGATATGAGAAAGGAGGAGTGACTGGCAGGATGTTTGAGCGATCGACAATGGCAGTGATGTCTCAATGGATCACTGTGAGCAGGTAGAATCACGAGAGGAACACCAAAAAGACAAGTGGAAGCCAAAAAATATAGGGTGTTATCTGAAAATGAAGCAATCAAAGAATGATAACAATTGGCATGTGTAGATCAGGTTGAGCATATGGAGCTTCCAAAAAATTTAATATGGTTCACGAAAGGTGCGTGAGAGTGCTGGAAACGATAGAGGTGGCAAAAATATGCTAGTAGGTGAGGATCATCGGGGTTGTATACAAGTTACAAATGATGATGCTATGTTTTAAATACTTGAAGTAATAGGATCAAGGTGTAAAATTAGCCGAAGGAGCAAATTGGCATCAAAAAATGAAGTTGAAGGTGATCTGATGCGTGATACAGCTAAAGGTTACATGAAATCATGGAAAATGCATGAGATGAATTAAAAAATGATCAAAAATATATGATTGGATGATGATCATACCGAAATACATAGTTTGATTGTTAGAATATTGTAAAAGGATACCAAAATCATTGTCATCAGATTGTGGCTAGACAAAGATCAAAAATATGATGGTGTCATCGAGAAAAACTCAAATTGAATAACAACAACAACCATTTATTAACCACCAATAAACATCCAACACAACGATGAAAACAAATATAGCAAGTGGTACAGATCACATCAAGAAAACACCGAAGGGATACAGATCGAAAAACATTAAAGATGATAGATCGCAGCATAAACAACACCAAAAAAAGATGAATTTGGTAGAAAAACTTCACAATCACGGATCAATGTTGACCAAAAACCTAATAAATGAGCAACTTCAAATAACTGACTCGTATGAAAGTAAAATCGAAGATGATCGAAAGTTTACGATTATCAAAAATTCCAAGGCAAAAGCGAGATGAAATCGCATATGGAATCAACAATTCCATAAAATCCTGCAATCAAAGTGTCTGAAACGAAAGTGACGACTCCATAGTCAGACCTATGGAGGCATTCTCATTATTTATTTGAACCAATATTGGCTTAGAGAAATAGGATTATAGCCCGTAACCCATAACCTACTCTGATACCGATGATGTGGAATCAATTACAATAAACACGAGAAAATGAATGATAATCCAAAACTGATTTTCCATTAACAATAGAAGCCTATAAATAGGCATTACAAACACATGTAATGGATAAGGTTACATTAAATTATTACGGTGCACCTTATCCCAACTAACAACTAATAATTAAAAATAAATGGCCATCAATGGTTAATGGCTTATTACATTAATTAAACCACACCTAATCCCTATCATACATTTTTCTCTCTTGTACACATGTTATCCTTTCTAATTTCATATGACAATACCAAAATCAACTTTTCTAAGGTTTTTAGTAGAAGCCCCATCTGTGTTTGTCTTCACCCACTCTCTGGGAGGCAGACTCCACTCTATATTATTTCATGGAATCTCACCTGTGCATCCATACCTTAGTTGTTTCTCTTTTATAGTTATTCCAAGACTCCATAGAATAATCACTCTCTCCATTTTTATGTTTGTTTCCTCCTATAATATAATAGATAGTGTTTTTGTTACCTTACTCATAATCCTCTCCCATACTTTCTTCATTGTTTTGTGCTTTGATATAAATATGTGTGCATTTTTTTTCTAGCCATAACTGCCACCATATGAAGCTAGGTCCTAGTTTCCATACCATTTTCATTATTTGTCTTAAAGTTGCACTGTTTCCATTTCTTATAAAAGCTTTCCTAGCTCTCAAAAACTTCTCAATGTTGTCTCATCTACCTCCACCAACTAATCCAAATGTATTTATCAAAAGAACACCCAAAAAAGAGGTGATTCAAGGTCTCCTCTACCTTTCCACACAAAATACTTTTGGAAGGCCTGTAGAAACCTATTTTTCTCAAATTATCAATTGTCAAGCACTTTCTATGGTTAATTAACCATGAGAAAATATTAATTTTTGACCATCCTTCTTTTTTCAAAATAAATGTCCTTGGAAGTGGTGCTAGGGTAATATCATATTCATGAACTACCTTGTATCCCTCCTTTACCTTATAAATTTCCAACTTACTTGCTACGCACCAAACATAGCAAGTCGGCTATGTTGTCCAAGTGAAGAAAATTTATTATAAACATCATCTAATTTTGATTTAATTGATTATCATTCATTTTAGAAACTAATTCATTTCATCTGCATTCGTAGTGTTGCCTTAAATGCGGGGAATGACCCTCCTCAAGTGGCACTGTGCTTCATTCATTCTCATTATTCTTCTTTTGTTAAGAATTTATTTGATTTACGATGCATGTATTATGGTTTAAGCTATATGCGTTATTACTTCGGTATTACGGTTTGATCAAATTTATTATTATTGGTGACGTAGGGGAAGGTATACCCTTCTAAGTGGTATCAGGAATTCAGGTTCATCTGCAGTGAAAATTTCTAGGCTACTGAAGGCAGCGGGTGTTCATCCGTACAACAATAACACAAACATTCACAACTTGAAAAGAAAGCTAGGTAGCAGGTTAAGTTTCATTCTATAGCAACATCAAGACCATTGTTGTTAAATACAAGTGGTAAAACTAGTTCATGTCTCTCTATTTATGGTTAAGATGTCTCACAACAGATAGGTTTCAAGGCAGCAGAACATCTTTTCGTAGCCGCAAACCAGTTTCAATGTGAAAAAAAAATAGGTCTTCGGCCAAATCGGGCACACTTGCTACAAAGAAAATAAAGTTGGTGAGAGTATACCAAGCCTACGCGCCATTTGCAGTACAAGAAACTCACGAAACATTGTAGAAATCCAATGCACAACTCAGGCAGAGTCCAACCAATCAGAACATGTAAAAAAAATATTATTAATATATGCTAAACTAAGGTACTTAGCTTTATAAAATTTTATTTTCATATTTTCACCATAGTTATATCCCACATTGGGAGATAGTTTATATGTTGGAAATTTTGAGTCCCTAAGCTAAAATTTGTCATTGATGTCAAAAGGACCTATGTAAGTAAGCACTATGATTTTTCCCCACAAAGAGCTTCATGAGCAGCAAAGGTTTTGATCAAAGGTTCAAGAAGGGATGCATGGCATTTATTTCAAAAGGAGCTTCAATGGAATCTTAGCAAAAGGTTTTATTTAAAACCATGGATGGCATATTTGAAATGGGTTTTTCTTAAAACCCAAGTTGGCTTTTTGTTTCATCGAAAAAGGTGCCCCGGTGATGGAGAAATTTAATTTTAAAGGTTTTATTTAAAACCATGGATGGCAGATTTGAAATGGGTTTTTCTTAAAACCCAAGTTGGATTTTTGTTTCATCGAAAAAGTTGCCCCAGTGATGGAGATATTTAATTTTAAAGGTTTAGTTTAAATTATAATTTATTTAAAATTTTAATTTTAATTTTAAAATTAAATTAAAAAAATTTTCGCCATGTCCGCCGGCGTCATGAGGGCAGTTTTAAAAAGTATTGATGTTTCCAAGTGAAGGGAAAGGCATATAAATATGCCACCAAGTTTTTAAATCAATTATCCTTGCTCGTTGATAATCGTGAATGGTATGTGCGAAAGAAAGAGCTTGTGTTTTCATTTTATGTGACACAACGAACAGTTAAAAAGAGACAGTGACCACTTCCCAAATTGCATTGGGCAGTGTGGTCTAGTGGGAGCTTGGTTTGTGCAAAGGTGTTGATAGCACTGAGGTTGTGCGTTCGATTCTTGTGAGCATCATTTTGGCATTGTTTTGGTTGAGGCACCCAAGGCGCACATTTTTCTTGGTGGAAGAGAATGAAGGACAAGAAGTGGGTGGCGCTTATTTCTTTACCAAAGAGCCTGTAGCTCGTGCATCAACTTGGTCGTGTCTAGGGCATTCACATTGGGACAATACGGGGGTTTTATTCCCCTCGAGGCAGGTATTAAGGTTTTTAATTAATCTTTTATTTAAATTGCCTAAGGTGGAGTTATAAGGGGTAAAGGTGCTTTGTTAATTGATTTGTTGAATAACCTTAAGGGATAAGGTCATGGTGGTTATTGAAGTTCAGAATTAATTTTTGAATTGTGAATTTTAAATTGAAATCTTTAGGAGTAATAAGGGTTTTGATAAAGTTTTTTTTAGTGAATATTATTTTGAGTAAGGGTTTTCTTTTAAAAATAACTTTGGTGGATGTTAAAATAAAGTAGGAGTAATAAGGTGTTATTTTGATATTATTGTTGTGTTATTACTCAAGATCTCTAACCCTTGTTGAGAGTTGAAAAAAAAAGTGTGTTGAGTGTGGCAGATTTAGTGGATAACACATAAGGCTTAAAAAAGGTATGATCAATATTATCCATTGACTTTATTTGGGTGGTTTATTTCTTAAAATATCATTAGAGTGAAAAGGATTGATTGTGGTTTCATTTTTGAAAGTGATTGCTTTAATTCTTCAAGGTTTTCTGGTTTAAGAGTTGTGATAAAACCTTGTTTTATAAGCATTGATTTTGAAGTGAGTTATTGTGCAAAGAACTTGAACTTGCATTAGAAAAGAACATGAGTACCATTATTATGTGAGAGTTGTTGTTGAGCATTGTTGAAAACATTTTGAGTTCGTTGGTACATGCTTGGACTAGGGTTTGTGAGAAAGAGTTGTTCCTTGTGGTGATTGGTTGAGTAGAGTTGTTTGAGCCTAGTCAAGTGAATGTGTGGAGTGGTTGTTCAAGTTCCATAAAACAAACTATTTTATTTTATGATTTGAGTTGAGATTGAGTTGAAAAAGAAATTGAGTTTGAGAATAGAACATATTGAGTCTCTAACAATTCACTTTATGCTTCTATGAGATTGATTTGAGTTGATATTGAGATTTGAGTATAGAACATATTGAGTCTCTAATAATTATCTTTATGCTTCTATGATATTGAGTTGAGATATTGATTGAACATTGAGTTTAGAAAATATTGAGTCTCTAGCAATTCTCTTTATGATTCTATGAGATTGGACAAGTTCTGTGAGAGCTTTTTAAGTTGATTTGAGGCAAGTATTTGAGAAGGCTTGTGGACTAATTTTGTGTGAGCTTTTGTGAAAGCTTGTTGTGCAAATTTGAGCAAGTCCTAGATAGGACTTATTGAGCATATTTGGAAAAGTTATGAGTGAGCTTGTGGAACATATATGGACAAGTTCTGAGTGAGCTTGTGGAGTAGATTTGGATAGGTTCTGAGTGGACCTATTGAGTAGGCTTGAGCAGATTTTGAGTGGACCTATTGAGCAAATTTGAGAAGGTTTTGAGTGGACCTATTGAGAAGATTTGAGTAGGTTCTGAGTGAACCTATTAACCATATTTGAGAAGGTTCTAAGTGAATCTATTTATAGAGCTTTGGAGGTGACAAAGTATAGAGGACAGAGTCTCAATGGATAGAGATCCAACAACCAAGACAATTGAAGACAGATTTGAGTGAGGAGTCTTCAAGTGGAGAGAGATCCACCAGTCAGTGCAGCAGAGAGATAGAGTCTTCTAGAAGATCACTAGCTAGAGCAAAAGGGGAAAGATTTCTCCTGTGGAAGAGATCCATGAACTTGAGATTTAGGGGATCAACATCTCCTTTGGATAGAGGTCCATATACATTGTAATTTGGAAGGATTCCCAAAATATTATTTAAGAAATATTTAGAAGAGATATTTTTCATGGAGGTAGCCCACATTGGGTGAACCACGTTAAAATATGTGTCTCTATTTTGTGTGGTGTTTTAAGCATTGCTTTGATTACTGCTATTGATACTGCTATCTATACTCTACACAATATTGAATTGAAAAGAAAAGTAAAAAGTGGTCTTATACTGTTCACCCCCATCTCAATATAAGCTTGTGTTATTCATTATAAGACAAAATGAGTAAGCATTAGGGTGTGACTTTGGTCACACGACCAACACTCCTCCCACCGCTTGTGTAACCTAGCCCACATATTATTGTGTCCTATCCATGTTTCCTATCCTAACTCCTCACCTCACCGTTCGTCTTCACCTTGTATCTAGCTAGTTGTTCCACGTGTCCTATCTACCTAACACCTAGCTCCCTTGTGTCCTTATTGTCCCCTTGTCCTTGTTGTCATGTCACTCAAGTCCTATGTCATTCACCAGTTATCCCACATCTCTCGCATCTCACTTCCTCATTAGTATTTCGAGTCAAGTATCCTATTTAAATCATCTAGTCATATCATCAATTCGGTCTAGTGTCTGGTCCATCGTGTCCATAGTCAAACCTGCCTCGTATCGAGGTTGCCTATGTTCTTTCATCCCTTGTATCAGGTTGTGTATCTTTTCCTTCGATCACGTATCCATATTTCTCACATCACATCATGTCCCTCGTTGTGTCCTTCGGTTACGTGTCCATAGTCGTGTGTCATGTCATTGGGTTTCTCATATCCCGTGTCATTCACCTGTCGCATTCTATGTGCTTAGTGTCCTAGTGTTAGTTGTGGTAAGTCAAATCGCATCTCACACTAGAGTTCATATCGTATCCAGTTGTTGTCATAGCTTTCTCCATGTCATAAAAGCCAGTTGTGTTGAAAAGTGCTAAAAGTGTCATCAAAAAATTACGAAAATTCATCATCAAAAAGTTTGTAAAAGTTGTCGAAGTGTCGTCGAAAAGTTGCTAAAATTTATCAAAGTTGTCATCGAAAAGTTGCTAAAAGTTGTCAAAGTTGTCATCAAAAAGTTGCTAAAAGTTGTTTTCGAAAGTTTCTGACCAAAATTAATTGCAAATAGCACATCAAATTCGTGTCACATTTGGAGTGAAAATGCAAAGCGAAAATTAAACCAAATGTTTTGGTCAATTCCACAAAATTCTTTTTCAGCAAATTGCAACTCAATGACTACTAAGCAAGAAAGTCTGGAAAGTGCATGAACAAAATGTGGACCAAAGGATCCAATGGTAGACTATCAATTTTGGAGACTTCCAACAAAGAGGACTCAGAATCACCAAGAAGACCTTGTCGAAACAAAGGTACATAAAATTCTCCTTCTCCTTTCAAATTCGGTAGCTATAATCTGGTTCATCCATTGATCAAAAACATGGAATCCAATACCTTCCTAGACTCCTCCCAATATAACATCACTTAAGTAGACACTAGACGTCCCAAGTTCTCAGATGAGGTGTTAGCAAAATTAATAGACAACATTATTACCATGACTTCAAGCTTCCAACAAGTATTTAAACCAAACCACTGGAGTAATGACATTCAGTATGAGAATGATACACACCAAAGAGGTCATAATAGTCAGTCCCCAAACGTCAATGGCCAAAGAAATAATGAGGATATGGGTTACAAAGATTTTTTTGAGCAACAAAGGGGTTCTAACAGACCTTACAAAAATCACAACCAACGACAGATAAATAATGAGGAACAAGATAGGAACAATATTCACTACCAACCAAGAGGTCCTATTGGAGTCAATTATCCATGCATTGAAATTCCTACCTTTTAAGGTCAGGATCTGCGTGGGTGGATAGCCAAAATGGAAGGTATAGTTCTACAAATTTAGGTAGGAGGAAAAATTTCCTTTTACGACAACTAAATTGGGCACGAAAGCTTATCAATGGTTTACATGTCACAAATGTGAGAATGACCACCAGACTCTCTTTTGGGATAATTTCAAGGATACCTTTCTTCACAAATTTGACAAAGGTCCCACAAGTTCATACACAATACGATTTTTATCACTTAAGTAGACAGGATTAGTAGGGGACTATATCTTGGAATTCACCAGTATGCTTCACTATACACAAGACCTACAACCATATGTGGTGGTAGTAGCTTTTTAAAATGGATTGAAAGAAAATATTAAAGTAGAAGTGGACCTACAAAATCCATCCAAGCTAGATGAGTGTAGAAGGGTGGCCAATTTGGTGAATATGAAGGTGCAACTAGTTCCATTCACATGACGTGATTCCTATGGTCGACCTCAATTCCATAACAACTCTTTTCGTAGAAACAATCCACCATCAAGATACTTTTGTTACAAATTTTGCAATCAGTATCCAAATGATTAAGCATGCATACAAAGATAGAACTTTCAAATTGAATATGCTGACAAGGAATATGAAGAAATAGAGGAACTCAGCTCACCTGAGGATCCCACAATCAAAGACCAGAGTGACCACGAGGAGGTTGAGTTGAAGACAATACCATGACTATTTCAGTATATGATCTCATGGGGTTATCATATCACCATGCAATCAAGGTGGAAGGGTTCATTCGAAAAAATAAGGTAACAATATTAATTGATTCAGGAAGTATGCACAAATTTATTGATGCAAAACTTGCAAGGGCATTAAATTTGCATGTTTACTCTTCTATTCAAGACAGATTTCAGGTCAGAATGACAAGCAGGGAAACTTCTCAATGCCTTGGTAAGACATCTTCAATATCATTACAAATGGGTACTTATATTTGGCAAGGTCCTCTCTTTGTTATGGAATTAGGAAATTCAAATTTTATTTTGGGTGTTGCATGGATGGAACAATTAGAAACCACAGTTGGTTTTTTATGGAATGGCAAGAAAATGGGAAGACCATTTGTCTTCAAGGACTGCCCACACCTCCATAAAAAATAGTAAGTTCACATAGCATGGAAAATATATTTAGAAAATGTGGTAGGGGATTCATAGCCCAAATCAATTACATGGAAAAATTAGAACAAGATATGCCAGAAATCCAAGTAGAAGATCTCCATAACATCGTTGCTAAATATAAGGAGGTTTTTCAAGAACCAAAAATCCCTATCATTAATGATTTACTAGATGAGCTACATGGTGCCAAATTATTTACCAAATTAGACTTACGTTCAGGGTTTCACCAAATTCGAGTTAGGGAAGAGGATATTACCAAAATAAATTTTTGAACTCATGAAGGTCATTATGAATTCTTATTCATGCCCTTTGGTCTCACTAATGCCCCATCTACATTCCAAAGTCTCATGAACTAGGTGTTTCATCCATTCCTTCAAAAATTTGTCCTAGTCTTCTTCGACGACATACTCATCTATATTAAGTCATGGAAGGATCATTTATCACATGTGGGAAGGATTCTTCACATCCTACACAAGGAAAAGTTATTTTTTAAATGATCTAAATGCTTGTTTGGGGTTCAATAAGTTGAGTACCTCGGTCATATAGTATCTCAATAAGGTGTTAAAGTGGATCCCAATAAGATTAAGGTAATTCAAGATTGACCTTTACCTAAAACCATCAAGAAACTTTGTGGCTTTTTGGGTCTCATTGGCTATTATCACAAATTTGTGCGTAACTATGGTAAAATTATGGGCTCTCTATAAAAACGCTAAAATTATTGTGTTGTTATAGTACGCTAACATCCCCCTTTATTACATTATTTGGGTAATGTAATAACTAATAGCTATACTAACATCCCCTTACATTATTTTGCAATACAAAGTGAGCTACGAAACAATTCAAATTTGACACGTCCAAGTGCCTTAGTGAAAATGTCTGCAACTTGAGCATCGGTGGGAATGTGCTTAAGCTGAATTCGGTGCTTTGGAACTTCATCTCGAATGAAATGACATTGCGTGTCAATGTGCTTTGTTCTTTCATGATGGACTGGATTCTTGACGAGGTTCGGAACACCCTGATTGTCGCAAAACAAGTGTATTGGAGATTTTTATGGATGGCCCATACTTGTCAGAATGCGACGTAACCATATCACTTCGCACACAGCTTCACGTGTGGCACGATATTTTGCCTCTGTTGATGAGATAGCAACCACCTGTTGCTTCTTGCTGTGCCAAGAGACAGGACCGGATCCCAGATGAAAAATGTATCCAAAAGTTGACTTGCGATCATCAAATGATCCGGCATAGTCGGAGTCCGTGTATCCTTGCAAGAATAATTTGTTGTTCCTCTTGTATTCTAGGCCATATTCCATAGTACCACGGACATAGTGAAGAACACGTTTTGTTGCTTTCCAATGAGTGGTCTTAGGCTCCTGCATGAACCTCGAAAGATAGTTGACAGCAAATACGAGATCTGGCCTAGTATTGGTCAGATATATGAGACTCCCAATCAACTGTCGATAGAGAGTACCATCTACCTAAGGTGAGTCATCATATCGTGATAACTGAAGTCCATTCTCCATTGGAGTTGCCATTGGCTTGCAGTCAGTCATGCGATATTTATCGAGCAATGTCTTGGCATACTTTTTCTAAGACACTTTGATGGAGTGCTCCTTCTGGCTGAATTCCAGACCAAGACAGTAATGGAGAAGTCCGAGATCTATCATCTCAAAATATTTGCACAAGTTTCTTTTGACAGTAGAGATCATAGTTTCCGAACTCCCTGTAATGAGCAGATCATCCACATAGAGTACAAGCAATACTATCTCATAACCCTGTTTCTTGAAATAGAGGTTTACATCTGACGGACATCTCTTAAATCCATGCTGCATAAGGTGATTGTCCATTTTTATATACCAAGCTTGAGGAGCTTGTTTCAGACCATACAAGGATTTGACCAATTTTCAAACCTTCTCGCCGTTGGCCTTCCACTTCAAATCCTTCGAGCTGAGTCATATAGACTTCTTCTTGGAGATCACCATTTAGAAAGGCACTTTTGACATCCATCTGGTGAAATTTCCACCCATATTGTGTTGCCATAGCACACATAACCCGAATTGTGGTCATCCGAGCAGTAGGTGCAAAAGTTTCCTCGTAGTCAATGCCTTCTTTTTGAGCATAGCCCTTTTGCAACAAGATGGTCCTTATGCTTATCAATTGTTCCATCTGCCTTGTACTTGACTTTGTATACCCATTTGCAGCCAATGGGCTTCTTTCCATGCGGCAGATCAACAAGCTTCCAAGTTTTATTTTTCATCAGAGACTCATACTCTGTATCCATAGCGGCATTCCACTGAGGATCACTGAGAGCATCTTGCACTGATGCAGGTGCAAGACTATCTATGGTAGACATGAATGCCCTGTCATCATCAATATCCATATCCTCAACTTCTATACTTGGAGTCACAGAAAGTTCCTCAAAAGATTGACAAAGATCATCAACCTCACCAGTTTCTTTGGCTTCTCTTTCCTTTTGAGCCATCATCGCGTGTACGAGGTCTATCCAAATTCAAATTGGGAGGAGTGGATAAATTTGCATCTCTTATTGTATTTGTACACCATTTAGGATTCTTCTTCGGTGGAGTTGAAGAAGATGTAGAAGGACCTCCTGTCTGTGTTGACAAAGGAATCTTCTCTTCCTTAGGTTCCACAATATCTTGGTGTACTTTAGATGTGCTCTGTGATGTGAAAGCTTCATCAAAGACAACATCTCTGCTGATATGAATTTTCTTGGTCAAAGGATCTATCAACCGATATCCTTTAGAGTGCTCAGAATAACCAAGAAAAATGCATCTCAGTGTTTTCTCATCTAGCTTCTTCCTTTTCTCTTTCGGTATGTGCATGAAAGCGTGACACCCGAAAATACGTAGATGAGATATGGAGGGTTTTCGACCACTCCATGCTTCCTGTGGAGTCATTCCTTTTAGGGCCTTTGTGGGTGCCCTATTCAACAGATACACTGCAGTGGTGACAACTTCTGCCCAATATTGTTGCCCAAGAGTAGCTCTTGTGAGCATACAATGAACCATTTCCATTATAGAACGGTTCCTTCTCTCAGCAACTCCATTTTGCTTAGGAGTATAGGAAGTTGTTAACTGTATCTTGATTCCATGCTTATCTAGGAATGCAGAAAATTCATTAGAGGTAAACTCTCCCCCTCGATCTGAGCGGAGGGTTTTAATAGAAGCTCCTGAATCCTTCTCAACGGATTTCTTGAACTGCTGGAAGAATGCGAAAGCTTCAGATTTCAGTTGGAGAAAGAAAACCCACATCTTTCATGAGTAGTCATCTACGAATAACTGAAAATACCTCTTCCCTCCACAACTGTTGGGTGTGAAAGGACCGCACAGATCAGTGTGAATTAACTCCAGAGGTTTTCATGCTCTTGTAGAGCTCTTCTCAAATGGTACTCTATGCTGCTTTCCTGCCAAGCAATCAGAGCACACTGGCAATGTGGCAGAAAGGGAAGGAAGACCCTTTACCATCTCATACTTGCTGAGCTCAAGTAGTCAAAACTAAGATGCCCATATCTCTTGTGCCATAGGGAAGTTGCCTCCTTGGTAGAGACAGTCATGGCAACATGTGGAGTAGAGATAGCATCTAGTGCAAATAAGTCGTGCTTATATGAAGCTGTTGCAATCTGCTTACCCTTCCTGGTAATGGTACAACACTTCTTTCCATTCTCAAAACAAAAGTTGACAACCATTTTTCTGTCCAGGATTTGTGTCACTGACAACAAATTGTTGGCCAATCCCGAAACATAGAGGACTTTGTCAATCCGACACTTGCCATCGGGAAGAGTGACTCGAAACCGTACCCTCTCCCCGAACCCCATAGGTTTTATCATTAGCAATGGTGATAGGTTTGCCCTCTTTGGCCACAAATGATTCAAACCACGATCTGTCGCCAGTCATATGTTTGCTAGCTCCAGAATCGACATACCAAACAGGATCCCTCTGTGTGGAATCTGTGGTAGTCATGAGTACCTTGTGTGCCCATTCAGAATCTGAGTCAGATTCTTCAACAACAACATTCACCTGGGGTTGCTTGTTTTTATTTTGTGGTTTGTTTTGGCCTTTCTGCTTGTTCTTATGCCAACACCTATTGGTTTCATAGTTGTCTTTCTCATAGATCTTGCACCACCTCTTCTTCTGTTGAGGTTGTTTGCCTTTTCCTTTCGTATCTTGTTGAGAATTTCCTCCTTTCTGAAAGTTGCCTCCTTTTTTCCCATTACCTTTCTTCCTAGAACCCTGCTTGTTGGTGTATAGGGCTGTATTGGAAGAATCATCCTTATGAAATTGGCGTGCCTCCTGTTGTTGAAGCAGATTGACCAACTCGATGTAGGTAATTTGTCGTTGAGAGACCTGGATGGAGGTTATCAACATATCAAATGAAGAATGTAAAGCTCTCATCACAAGTGAAATGAGAAGCTTTTCGTCCATAGTATCTCCGAGAGAACTCAATTTCTCTTTCAACTCAGACACTCTGCACAGAAAGAGTTCAACTGTTTCACCCTCGCCTCAAACTCAGAGTTATGAAGTTGTTGTTGAAGATGAAGAATGGTGGATTCATTCTTCCCCTCATAGATGGTTCTAAGGGCATCCCATGCCTCTTTACCACTTGCTTTGTCGCTATATGAGGTTGCACTTCATTTGAAACAGCAAACAAAATGAGCACCTTTGCTTGACTGTCTTTCTTGTCAAAAGCTATCTGATCTGCTAATGGACCTGTGGATCCTGCTGTTGGTGAAGGCCTAGTTGCTACTCCAGTAGCAATATCTCACAAATCTTCCATTTGGAGAATAGCCTTCATCTTATGTTTCCATGGTGTATAATTTGGACCTTTCAATAACTGATGCGGATTAGTCATCAACTTTGCAATAGCGGCCATAGTGAAGGTTCCTTATATCACCAATTGGTCCCCCTTTCGATATACCTTTTGCTAGGCCAATATACCGTACAAAATACCCGCCCTTACGTGAGAGAAATTATAGGTATTTAGAAAGATCAACAAAAATCACCCGCCCTTACGTGAGGGAGACTATAGGTGAGTTTTAGAGATCATACGATACGTGGAACATAAGCGGTACTGAAAGGGAATCGCCTTGTTGATGGCACCTACCATAGAAGATTCTTCTCATGCATGGAGCGTAACTTCCCCTAAACACTATGAAGAATACTTCGTCAAGATTTACGCCTAAACACAAGTGCGATAAAGAGTAGTGGATGGAGTAAAAAATGCAAAAATGGCGTACTTATTCCTCCCTGACGATTTATAGTGAACAAGCTTAGACTTAGTTATAGCAACTATATTAGGCGGCGGATACAGTAGCCAAATCACGACATCTTTACCTGTAAGTGCTGGCCATAGGTATCACAAATACCGAACGCTGCAGTGCAATAAAATTGCATAGATGGGTTTTAAATATTCTGGGGACTTAGGGAGTGTTTTGATTTTAATTTTTAATGTTATAGTGCAAAAATGAAATATGCAACATACAACAAAAAAAATTTCCCACAAGAATAACCCACAAGGTGTCGGTCACAGCCGAAAATGCACCTTTTACAATTTGCCAAATTGCTATTTTTCGAAAAATTACTCACTATCCCCCTTTGATTTTTTGAAAAAATATCCCCCTTTAAAAGGCTTTCTTTAACAAAGCATTTTAATAATTATTATTTATTTAAAGTTAAAAAAAATAATTTTAATTTATATAGTTTTTTTTTTAACTTTAAAAAATAAATTAAAAATAAATTTTAATTTATAAAGTTTAAAAAACTATTAAAAAATAAATTAAAATTAAAAAATTTAACTAAAAATAATAATAATTAAAAAAACGTTTGAAAAAAATATACCTTGGGGGGAGTCGGCGGGATTTGAACCCCCGACCTACTGGGTTCCCGGAACCCACCACGCAGCTCACTTGCCAGTGAGCCCGTGGGCTGATCTGGGAGGAGAAATCCCGATCAAGCTTAAAACACCTCCTCTCTGCTTCCCGAGCCCGCTGTGGCTGCCTCTGCCACCTCTGCAGCAACCTCCTCTCTGCTTCTCCTCCGCGCTTCTACTTCCCGGCTGTGCTCTGTAGGCGCTCTATTTTTCGAAAAATTTCGGCCCAAAATTCTTACGCGATCTTTTTTTTTTTTTTTTTCGTAAAAATTTCGCTCTTTCATTTTTTTTTTCGGAGCACGGGGGGGGGGGACTGCGTCGATTGCGGGGGGAGGTGGGGCTGCGTCTAATGCAGTCGGCCCTAGGGGGGGTTTATACCCCCTCCAATTTCCCGTGCGGGCGGGAATTTAAATTCCCGCTCTACGGCGAGGGGGGGGTGGGTCTCCCCTCTCCTGTCGTGAGCGCGCACGGCCTCGCGTGGCACGAGCATGATAGTCCGTGCTCTGTCACCTATGCGCGCGACAGCTCCTCTGTCGTCTGCCGCTTGCGACAGCTCCTGTCGCGAGCGTGCGCCGGCCTGCGCACTCTATCGCGTGGCGAGCTACGACTTGCGTGATAGTCCACGCTCTGTCGCTTGCCACGCACGACAGCTCCTGTCGCGAGCGTGCGCAGGCCTGCGCACTCTGTCGCGTGGCGATCTGCGACTTGCACGATAGTCCGCGCTATGTCGCGGGGGCTGCGTCCTCTTTTCCATTGACGCTGCTCAAAAAAAAGATTCTCGCCCTGGCTGACAAATATCACAGGCTGAAAAAATATCTCGCCCAAAAAAAATTCTTCGCTGCACCTCGCCTAGAGAATCAGAACTGCTCTGAAACCATGTAAAATCAGGAACAGAATTGTATTATGTTGTAGAACTTAAATAAAATAACAGAGGCCATGAATAGCACTGAGCTAAACGGCGTAAACAAAGAACTGTTACATGGTTGTAACAGTAAGCTAATAAATCAAATAAAGACAAGGAATTGTTATAGTACGCTAACAGTGGTGATGGAGGGGAAGATATACCCTTCTATTACTTCCTCCCCATCCAAGTATATCCCTCTTAGAACCATCTTGAATTGGGTGTCTTCAAAGATATCTCCACAATTTTCCATTAGTTCTTATGTCCCCCTAACTACCCATTCTGAGGGATTTTTCCATTGTACTATGTCTAGCACATATTGATTCCATGATTTCATATAGTAAGAGGCTTTCCACCACCCTGCTTTTTGAAGCCCTATTTTCCAACTCTCAATATATGGGAATGTTTAAATAATTTGTTGAGATTTATTCCATGAATCCTCCCAAATAGAGTATCCTTTCCATCGTCTAACTACCAATATATGTATAGCTTTATTAACTCTTGGTTTGCTACCATTGTCCACCATACTATAGATCCCTCTCCTTCCACTTTGTGTCTTGGGAGGTTTGTCTCAACCACTCCTATGTAATATTTGGCTTGTAAGAGTCTCCATAAACCCCTATTAGCGGTAATCCATATCCAATATAGATTCCCGGTTAGTACCTTACTATTATAGGATTTTGATCTTATCCCCAATCCTCCTTATTTTTTTGATTGACATATCTTATCCCATATAACTAGTGATAATTTTTATTCTTCCCTTGCACCTAACAAAACTATGTGTTTGTTAATAGCTTTTAGAATTCTCTTTAAAGCCTAAAATATGAAAAATTTATAAACTAGGAGATCTTGTAGCACAACTTTAATTGTTGTAAACCTTCCTCCCAAGATTAGCCATTTGTGAGTCCAGTTTCTCAACTTAGCTTAAAGTTTGTCCATCAACTCTTTCCACTCCTTGATTTTTCTTCTTTGTAGATAAATGTACTCCTAAATACTGTATGGGTAAATGAGTTTCCATGAAATTCAATAATTGTATAATTTTATCTCTCACCCTCATCATTGTATTGAAAAAATAATTTGATATTTTTTTCATTAAACGTTTTCCCAATAGATTGAGTATACCCATCTAAAAATTCTTTTATTTTTCTTGCTACTAGGATATTGGTTTGACTAATAAGAGTAGTATCATCCACAAACTAGAGGTGATTTATCTCAATATGAGAACTTATTTTTAGGCCCCATAGCCTCCCCTTTATGTCCTTTTTTTTTAATAGTCTCCCAAGACCCTTTGTGTAAAGGATAAAAATGTAAGGGGAGATAGGGTCCCCTTGCCTCAAACCACTTACTACTGTGAACATGGGAGAGGGACTACCATTTATCAAAATTGAGAATGATGTAATTTGAGTATAGGCTTTTATCCAATCTCTCCACCCCTCTGCAAAGCCTATTTTTTCTAAAATCCTTTGCATAAAGGACCAGTCTACTCTATCATAGGATTTAGAAAGATATGATCTAATAAAAATACTTGTATCCTTTTGCTTTGATATTGTGTGTATCACCTCTTCGACCACTACTATTCCATCTAGAATTTGTTTACCTTCAACAAAATCACCTTGATCACTTGAAATCAAATTTGGTAAAAATAGTTTTAACCTTTCTACCATAAGGTTTGTTAATATCGTGTATACTACATACATAGTGAAATAGGCCTATATTTATAAATTATCTCACTAAGTGGGCCTTTAGGAATAAAAGTGATAAAAGTATGATTCAAGAATTTTAACATTTTCTTACTCTGTCTGATTTCCTCCAATGCCTCTGATGAGGCCTAAAAATGCCTCAATCATAACATGTTTTGAAAACTGAAATTGCCTACAAACTCTTATGTTTAATCTAATATGCTAGTTAAGTTAATTCAATATGTTGTTTATTAACTATTTGCATGATAAATGTATCTGAAATACTATATTCTATTTTTTCAGCTTTTTGCATAAGTTTTATGTTGTTTTGTTATGACTTGCTAAATGAGATATGCTTAGATTGATAGCAGCATTTCACTAATCATGTTTTGATATATCTTAAGCATTTATTTTACCTAAATCTGGCAAAAGTGCAAGTAAACTGTTACTGTGCAGAAAAAATTGGTTTTTCCCATGTAAATTCCAGCCAGCTGCCAATGAATGGCAAGGCATCGAATTCACATATGGAAAGAGATGAAGACCATTGGAATATGATCCTAAGAAATAAACCACATGAGAAATGCAGAGGAAATCATTTAAAGAGAACACATTTGTTCATTTTGAAGTCTCTTCGGAATGAACAAATATCTTCAGAATGAGAAAACACAGTGTCTTCGGAATGAGCGAATCTTCGGAATGAGAATTGCAGTCTCTTTGGAATGAGCCACTTATCTTTGGAATGAAAACATAATGTGCTTTTTGACTTGTTGACCAATTTTTGATGTTGGAAAAAGGGAAATAAATATTGAAAATGGTAAGGGAAAATATCTCAGATCTGACTTTGCCATCCTTGCCGACCAAAGCCACCATTTATGGAAAGATCAAGTTTGATCTTCTTCTAGGATAAAACCAGGAATTGTTGCAGCATAATAGGATTAGATATTTTAAGATATTCTTAGTTGTTAGTATATATTAGGATATCTATAAATATGGCTCCCATTCAAGTTGAGCTAGTAGAAGATAGATAAAGTAGAGAGTAGAGAAATACATGAGAAAATAGGCAATAATCAGAAAAGTGATTGTTACAGTCCTGTAACAGGTTTTCAGCAGAATTATTGTAATCATGTTCTTGAATCAATAAAGTGTACTATTTATATTTCATATTGCTTGTAAATGAGTGTGAGTGAGATCTAGAGAGAGAGAGACTCATACCTTCTTCTGTACAAGGAGGTTGGCCACTTCCAGACCTAGGAGGAGGACTAACAATAGGTTTTTATTCTGATTTTGCTACAGTAGAATGAGTTGTAGAACTTATCATTTCATTCCTTTGTAAACAACCAATGGTATTTGCAATCTTAGCTTATTTTATGTTTAGATTAATCTTGTAATTAATGGTTTGGTTGTAATCTCCACTTTCAGCAAAGCTTTCAATTTATTGTAGACTATCATTTCCAAAATTTACCGTTTTCTATAATTTCTTGCATTTTATGTTTTGTTGTCAACCCCTGCACAGAATATTGACAACCTTTTGTTACAGAGCCTTGATAGGGTTTCATTTCTATGATATAATTAGGTTTCCATTGCTACAAAAGTAAATAGATTTCCTTTCTGTAATTATAATCAGACTTCTAATTCTACAATTGTTATTTCTGCAACATAATTAGGTCTCATTCGGCAATTGTAATTAGGATTTCATTTATGCAGTTAATGATTAGTTTCTATTTTTGCAACTTATATTAAGGTTTAATATATGCAATTTAGAGATAGGAATGTCCTAAATCCCCCACACAATCGGTTTCACCAATAAGACCTGTTGCTCTAGATTGACCTAAGTTATAACCCTATTCACCCCTTCTTTCGTAGATAGCCTTATACATTGCCCTGGATTAACAAATTCATTGAGAATTAATGATGTGTATAATGACTACGCATAATTTTGGCATCGTTTCCAGGGAATTGTGTTGCTAGAAGGTGACAACAGTCCAATAGCTGTTAATTAGACTGAGTTGTGAAGATTCGAGATAAAATCTGAATAGAACAACTGGTTAAAGTAACAACTATTGACCTATAATTTATGTCATTTCAAAGTAAATATGAATGAGTAATTATAGGGATGAAAAAGGTAGAATTACCCAAAAGGATCCCTGGCTTGTTCCATTAAGGATATCTTCACGCCTAAGGGGTGAATCACCTGTGTTTGAATTACCAGAAAGATTGAAATAAAAATCACTAGTCTCACTATCATTAGAAAATTTTGAGAAAGAAAAATCATCAGTCTCATCATCATTAAAACATCCTAAGAAAGAAGAATCATCAGACTCTTTATCAACAGAGGGTCTTGGACCTCTTGAGAGAGAAATTTGGATAGGTTTAACTAAGGAACAGGAAACTATGGCAGAAGGAGGTAATCTAGATAGAGATGGCCAACATGGCTATGTCCATAATGAAGGAGATGATCAAGATATGCCCCAACCTTCCAGAATATTTGAATATCCTATCTGTTTGAATCCAACATAAAACTCTTCCATGAAAACCATTTCACCTTCAGTACTTCCAACCTTCTAAGGTGTTGTATCTGAAGATCCTAATCAGTTTTTGTTTGAATTCAAAGTAGTGTGTCAAACCTATGACTATGTAAATGACAATCAAAAACTTAAGGTTTTTCCCTCAACACTCAAGGACTCAACATTACGTTGATTCATGAGCTTAGAGCCAAATTCCATCCGAACTTGGGATCAAATGGAAACTGTATTTTTAGACAAATATCAACAGTATTACCGTGTAAGGAACATGAAAGATGAGTTATTAAGGATTAAATAGGAAGATGATGAAACATTAGAAGACTATCTTGATAGGTTATCCTTTGTTCAAAGGAGATGTGGACTTGTAGAACCAGAGTTATGTAAAACCATCTTTTTAAGAGGATTACAAGATGAATCCAGAGAAGTATTGGATTTTATGGGAAAAGGGGATGTAAATACTCTCAGTAATGAGGAAATTGTGGATCTCTATAGGAATTACTCTTGCAATAAGCAGGGAAGAAGAAAAAAGAGTACAAATGGCACTGATGTGAAGGACCTAATAAAGGAACTTGCAAATTTTAAAACTGATATTCTAGTGCAATTAAACACAACTTTGAGGGAAATGTCTGAAAAGCAAAAAACATAGAACCTTTGCCAATTTATTGCCCATGATGTAGAAATAAACATGCATTGTAGGAATATCCTTTGAATAAAACATCTATCTCAGCCATTTGTAGTATTTGTTCAAAGAAGCATTCAACTGATAAATGCCACCTGCTACCACAACTAAAAACTGTGTTAGAAAATCAGACTAAGGAACTCAACTATGTTGGACCAAAATAAGGGGGAAATTTATCTCAATACCAAAATCCCCCTTTTTTTCTACAAATTGGGGGCATAATCCTTGGAATATGCCTTGGGGACAATCAGAACCACCCCAACATCCTTGGAATTATCCTCAATGGACAAATTCCCAAGAATGACCACAAACAAATTAGAGTAATTCAGCCTAAAATCAGAATCAGAATAACCCATCATGGAATCAAAACAACCCATCTTGGAATCAGAATCAGACTAATCCACATTGGATGCAAAATCAACCATAGTGGAGTCAGCAATACCAATACTATCCAAGGAAGCAAAGAAATCAAGGTCAAAATCAGCACTTACTGCCTGCACCTAATCAAAGTTTTCAAGAAAAATAGAACCAACCACAGCAAACACAATAGGTGAAACAACCTCAACTTCCAACTCAATCAGTCACTAATCCAAATAGCATGAGATAGGAATCCCCTTTCTATGTGGCTGAAGCTTAGGAAAATGTTGAAATAAATGTTATTGATTGTAGTAACATCCAACTTTGTTTAGGAAAAGTTATACCTGAACCTGCTCCAATTAAAATCAAGGAAAATGAAGAGTAAGAACCTTTGGAACCAATTAAACCAACAATAGATAAAGAAAAAGAAAAAATAAAACCACAGGCAGAACAATTACCTTTATCAAAGATAATTCCATATCCTGAAAGATTCAATACCACAACAAAAAATTCTGAGTCAGACCTGGTCAAGGAACTTAAAAAGTTAACTATATCATTGCCCTTATTGCAAGCCATTAAGGATATACCAGTGATTAAAATTATTGTTCGAAATTTGTGCATTAGAAGAGCAGGAAGAAAAAAGAAAGCATTTCCTAAGACTGTCCAGGTTGAAGGAAATATAGCTGATCTCTTGTCTGGAAAACTAGTACCTCCAAAGTATAGTGACCCAGGAAGTCCAGTTACCATAGTTAACATAGTTTTAGTGCCAATATCAAATTTCTTAGTAGATCTATGAGCTACAATAAATGTCATGACCAAGGATATAATGAAACAATTACAGCTCAAACATCTCAGCCCCACATTTACAATTTAGAAATGGTTGATAGGTTAGTTGCAAAACCTAAAGGTATCATTGAAGATTTTTCTATAGAAGTTTCTTCTTGGGAATTCCCTATAGATTTTTTGGTTTTACAGCCAAGAAATTCAACTCATGGATATCCTATCATTTTGGAAAGACCTTGGCTTGCAACTGCAACAGCCTTCATAGACTACAGATTTGGAAAAATGACTATTTGAAATGGTATTGATCTAAAACAGATCTCTCTATATCCTCCTGCAAGACCCTCTAGCAATTTTTTAGGTCAGTTATGGTTTCTCGATTCATATGAATAATCAAAGGAGGTTATTTCCACACTAGCCACCTTGGTAGTAAGAGAACACATAGAAGACCTCCAAGACACAAAAAATTTAGAAAATGAAAATATCCTAATGAATGTTCTACATGAACAAAGGTTAGAAGAGAAAGCAATAAATATTCGTCAGTTGTTAAGGAATGAGGAGAACCATCTGTCCTATCACAAAAAAACTCTATTTCACTACCACATGGGTGGCACCATCACCTAATTTTTCCTTCTCACTGTTCCATACAGGATATGCTTCCATCAGGAAGTAATGAAACATAAACTTCTTATTTCCTCCCATCTCAACAGTGTCCTCTTAATTCCCTAATCACCAAGTATGAAGAAGTGAATTTAGTCCTTCCAAATACAAAACAAATAGAAGTCCAGCAAGGAAAATTTCTAAACATTTACAGCTGGCTTACTAGGGAAGAGAAAGAGAAATTGATAGTTGTTTTGCAAAATCATGTTCATGTTTTTGCTTGGGACTATAAAGATATGTTAGGAGTTCACCCTGATATATGCACCCACAAAATTTATACTGAAGAAGTCAAGCCCGTAAGACAACACTAGAGAAATTGAATCTTGCCCTAAGGGATATTGTAAAGGAAGAAATTGAAAAATTTTTGGAGGTAGGATTCATGTACCCAATTTTTGATAGCCAGTGGGTCTCTCCATTGGTTATAGTTCCTAAGAAAAATGGAAAAATGAGAGTATGTGTAGACTATAGAGAGTTGAATAAAGTAACATACAAAGACCATTTTCCATTACCTTTCATAGATTAGGTGTTAGATACCCTTGTTGGAAAGAAATACTTTTGTTTTCTTGATGGATTTAATGGATATAATCAAATCCAGATTACACCTGAAGATCAAGAGAAAACAACCTTTACCTATCCATGGGGAAAATTTACCTATAGGGTTTTACCTTTTGGTTTGTGTAATGCCCCAGCAATATTTAAAATAGAGGTCTTAGCAATTTTTTTTTATCTGACTACCAACAATTTTGAGATATACATGGATGATTTCATAGTATGTGGACAGACTTTTGACTTTACATTAGAAAACCTTGACAAATTTTTAACTCGTTGTGAAACATACCAGTTATCCTTGAATCTAGAAAAATGTTTTATAACAATGAAGGAAGGAAAAGTTCTTAGTCATCACATCTCTCTTCAAGGGATCCAGGTTGATCCAAAGAAGGTGGAAATTATCAAGAATCTTCTTCCTCCTAAAACTCATACTGATGTCAGAAGCTTCCTAGGACACCTTGGTTTTTACCACAGGTTTATTCCCAACTTTAGCACAATAGCCAATCCCATGTTTGCCCTATTGACTAAAGATTCTAAATTTTCCTGGACTGCAAGGTGTCAGGAATCATTTGAAGCTCTAAAAGAGAAATTAGTAGCTCCACCTGTGTTAAGAGGACATAATTGGACATTACCATTTCACATACAAGCTGATGCTTCCAGTACTGCAAGTGGAGTAGCATTAGGACAAATTGACAATGGTGAACACTATGCCATAAACTACATTAGCAAGAATTTGACAGGAGCTAAGAAAAATTATACCACAACTAAGAAAGAATTCTTGGCAGTAATTTATGCCATCAATAAATTCAGGCATTACATCATAGGTTATCAAATATTTATTCACACAGATCACACATCCATTAATTATTTGATGAATAAGCCTATGGTAAGTGCAAGAATTATTCATTGGTTATTGTTGCTGCAAGAATTTGATATCACTATAATCAACAAACCAGGAAAAGCTAATGTTGTAGAAGATTTCTTGTCCAGATTACAGAACACAGATGAAGGGGAATTAGTTGAAGACACCTTTCCCGATGAAAAATTATTTGCTATATCATTCCAATCACCTTGGTTTGCAGATATAGCCAATTACTTGGTCACAGGGAAAGTTCCTCCACATTCACTTCAAAACAGAAAAAACAATTGATCAAACAGAGTTCTTCTTTTGAATGGATTAAGGGTATACTTTTTAAGTGTAGTCCTGACCATGTGTTACGTAGGTGCATCCGAAAGGATGAGGTGTATGATATCCTTAGGGCTTGTCATGATGAACCCTCAGGTGGACACTACTCTGTAAAAAGCACAATTAGGAAAATATTAGGGACAAGATATTATTGGCCATCTCTTCACAAGGATGTGAAAAAATACATCAGGCATTGTGATGTATGCCAAAGAATGGGGAAACCCACTCATACAAATGAAATACCATTGCAGCCTCAATTGGTTTTAGATCCATTTGAGAGGTGGGGGCTTGATTTTGTATGACCTATTGATCCACCTTCTCAAGGAAAGGTGCATATTCTAGTATGCACTAATTACTTGACAAAGTGGGTAGAGGTGCGTGCTTTCAAACATGCTCATGAAGAGAAGGTCGCTGATTTCTTGTATACTCAGATTTTTTAGAGATTTGGAGCTCCTCGATCTATAACCACAGACCAAGGACCCCAATTTGCATCTAAATTCATTGAGGCATTTACAGAATTATATGAAATCAAACATAGAAAATCATCACCTTATCACCCACAAGCAAATGGCCAGGTTGAGGTAACAAACATGGAACTAGAATGAATCTTAACAAAAATAGTAGCTTTCAATAGGAGAAACTAGCTAGATAAATTACTTGAAGCAGTGTGGGCTTACAATACTACTTGGAAATAACTACTAGATTCACACCTTATGAAATAGTCTTTGGTAAAAAGCCCCTCTTACCTATTGAATTTGAGCTACTAACAATACGCACAACATTGAAAATTGAAATTGAATTGTCACAGGCACAAAAATATAGGATTTTGTAGCTAAATGCATTGGATGAACTTAGGTTGGATTCTTTGCACCAAACTAAATTAATTTAGGAGCAGAAGAAGTTGTGGCATGATAGTCACATTCAGCCAGAGGAAACTTCAACAAGGATATTGGGCTTTACTGTTTGATTCTCGCTAGGAGGACTTCCCTAGAAAGCTGAGAACTAGATGGCTTGGACCTTACCAAATTGAAGAGGTATTTGACAATGGAGCAGCTCGTTTATCTCCTATTGATGGGTCACAAAGAAAGTTGGTAGTGAATGGACATCACCTCAGGGTGTACCATACACCTCTGACTAAAGAGGAATTATTGCAGTAGCTTGAAAATTTGGATACACAACAGGTGGAAGAAATTTCCTTTTCCAGTTCAAAATAATCAGCATGATCATGGATTTCAAGAAAAAAATAGAAAAATACAAAAAAATCAGAAAAAGCAAAAAACAAAAAGATGAATAAAATTTGATTATGAATTCCTTCATGGGCATGATTTTAGGGAAATCATGAATTCCTTCATGGTCATAGTCAGAATCAAGAAAAAAAAAGAGAATCAAGAAAAAAAAAAGAGAAAATGAGAGGTAAAAAAAAAGAAGAGAAAAATGAATAACTCAGCAATGAAAACCTTTTCTAAGGCACTACTGGGTTGGTATGCATGAAAACTAGTTTTCTAGCATGCATAACCTTGAAAAAATTCTAAACCATCATTGTCCAAATTCACCAACTACACTTGTTTTGAAATATTGTAGAAAATCTTAGCAGAACATCAACAAAGGCAGTCATTCTTCAAAACTTGCATTAACTTGTTTTAATTAGGTATATATTTCTTACATTTCTCCATTGTAAATAATTGGTATATAGTATATAACAATTAACCATTAGCATAAAAGGTATACATAAGAGTTGGCATACTTAAAACATGTTTTGAGCATGAGAATATTGATTTCTGCCTAATATTCGAAACAAGAATGCCAAAAACAGTGCCTGCTATCTTCTTCAGATTAATTGTTGTATTATCTTCGGATTGGAATTGTCTTCGGAATGACAACAGAATGAATGTTGCACTTTTTTTTTAGAATGAAGCTTTGTCTTCGGAATGATGATTTGTCTTCGGAATGAAGCTTTGTCTTCAGAATGAAGCAATATTTGTCTTCAGAATGCAACAAGAATTATCTTTGAAATGAAGTTCTGTCTTTGGAATGATTTGCCTTCACAATGCAGCCTAATTTTTGAAAAGAGGATTTGTCTTCGAAATGAGGATTTATCTTGGAAAAGAGGATTTGTCTTCAGAATGAGGATTTATCTTCGAAATGAGGATTTATCTTCGAAATGAAGATTTATCTTCGAAATGAGGATTTGAATTCGAAAAAAATCATAATCTTCGAAATGAGGTTTTATTTTTGTAATAAATCATAATCTTCGAAAAGAGCATTCAATATAATATCTCAACGTGGCATCTAAGGAAAAAAAAGAAATACGATCAAGTAAAAATTCTTTTGGATGCATACGATAAATGAACACGTGTCAGTTAGGATGTGGTTTTTTTTTGCACCCATTTAGAAAGTACCAGAATCACGGGGGATGTGACCAATAGTATGCCACCATTTTTGATACTAATAAACATGCACATGAAAGTCCGCAGGCAAAACATAAAAACTAAAAAATGAGTAAGGTGGATCTGATGGCAAGGACATATGCGCAACCATCGATGGACATGTGTTTAAAGAAAAAATAAAAACGCGTGCCACCCTTCTTTTCAAAGACATATTTGCTAACGCAAAATTATTACAAGGTACAATGCTTAGATTACGGTTCATTTAGAAGAACAAAAACAGGGCAATTGAAAACTTGGAACCAAACCCTGCAAATATGCAAACACCAGAAACCAGAGATCCAGCAAAGGAATAGCAGTAGAAGTGAGCGGTTTGTAATGTACCAAGACAGGAAAATGGGGCAAAAAACAAAAATGGAACCCATAGATACCACCCACCTTCGATAAAATCCAAAAGTGCTACAGATTTTTGAAGATGGAGGGCTTATGCCATTTTTGGATAAGTTTAATGGGTCATTTGAATATTTTGCTGACATGTTCGCCCACACATTCAGAAACAACCGGGCACACATTAACGGCATGACCATTGAGGTAACCCCTGAAGTTTTGAGTCAAATTACTGAGCTACCATTAGAAGGTCTTCCAATTTCTAGGTCTGGCAAAAATACATTAGTAAATATAGTTAATCAATTTTTGAAAGAAAATGATAGGGAGCCAGAATATTTAACACATAATAACACATGCAAGGGGGTAAAAATGGCCAGCCTACAGGAACCCTGGGACGAAGTGGCCACATGGGTAATCAAATCTCTAACCTGTGAAGGGCAGTATGTACTGTTGTCAAGGCATCATATAAAATTTTTAAACCATCTCATACATGGTAGGCAACAGCCAGACGTTAGGGTAAATATTCCCCTATACCTACACCAAGAATTGAAAAACATGGCAAAAAGATATCAGGAAGGAAAAATGAACCTTTGCCACCATGGTCTCATCAAACTAGTTTGCCAACACCATTTTAGAGGAAACCCTAGGAGCTTTGATAGGTTTTACTCTACCCTAAATGATGTAATTTTTGGAGATGAGGATGAGGAGGAAGAAACACATGTTGTAGATGTTGTTACAGAAGAAGAAACAAAAATTGTTGCAGAGGCTGTTGTAGAGGAAGAAACACACCCAGCAACAACAACAGAACACCCTGCTCCAAAACCTTCAACCTCACGAGCTAAGAAACAAAATAAAAGGTCTAAAACTGGCAGCAAAATAGAAAAATAGAAGAAGGTCCATTTTTTTGAAGTTGTTACTGATTTATCAGAACAAGGCAGTGAAGCACCTAGCCCAACAATGGAAGAAACAACAAGGGAAACAAAAGCATCTGAAACTGTCCCCACAACCCCTACTATCACTAGAAAACAAAGCAAAAAGAAGAAGTTTACATCTGCAACTAGGAGGTCTACAAGACTCCACTTGAGGGAAATGGCAGAATAGGTCATAGAAAAAGAAGGTGGACAAAGCAGTCCATATGTCACAAAAATACAACCAACCCCTAAAAACTTTCTAGAATTTCTTGAACAGATAATTGAGGAAGAGGCTGGGCAGGATAGCTTAGAGGTGGCTACAATTCAACAGGCCACAAAAATGGTAGATGCAATTATAAATAGTTTCATAGAGCCTCCTGAATAAGAGTAGATAGTTGTTGCAGAGGAAGAGATAGCTATTGAGCAGCCAACTACAGCTAACTTGTCTGCATCAAATTTTGAAGCAAAAATAGATGAGGAAGACATCACAGAGCAGCTGAGAGCATCAAGGAGTGTTGTCAAAACATAAACCAGATGGATTGAAGAGAGAGAAAACATCATTAAGATGTAGGAAAGAAAAATTACAAAGTTACAGCAAGAAGTGGTAGAATTGAGAGAAAGGCTGTCACAGTCTGAAAAATAGCCAACTATATCCATTGATGAGGATGATTTGGCTCAACTGCTTATGAATTTATCTAGGGCAGATGACTCTGTTGAAGCAGACATAGGTGCTCATTCTGAAGCAGCACCCTTTCATTCTAAAGAAGTGCCTTCTCATTCTGAAGCATTACCTTCTCATTTTGAAGATGCTTCAGAATTGGCAAAGAGCATAGCAAAAAATATTGGAGATGAGTCACTAGCACAGGAACAGTCCAAGCAGTAACATGAAACTGTTCAAGTAAGTACTTCTATTGATGTCCTTGTATTTCAAACTATTACACCTTCAGTAGAAATAGCAAATAAGGGGGTGCAAGTGGAATTACTATCTGATGACATCCCAATAGAAATAGCAGATAATGGGTACGGGTAGAATTATTGACAGATGATCAACTAGTAGAAGTGGCAGAAAAAGGGGTTCAAGTAGATATGCTAACTAGAGTTCCACCTATAGTTAGACCACCTAATACTGTGTCCCTAGAAAAATACAATGCAGACATAGCCAGTTGGGTGATTAGATATGAGAAGCTTGCCACTAAGACTAAAAATTTCAAATTAGAAGGAAAATAGCTAGAGGCAAATGAAACAAAGATTCAGGCATTAAAAGAAAAAGTGTTTGATTTATGTCAAATTGTTGAATTTTTAGTCCAATTCAGACGACCAACCAGATTTTACAATCTTATTCTGAAGGAGAAATACCTCAAATGGCAGGTCATGAGGATTAGCTCAAGTCTCCCATATAAATTGGACACAACTGCAAATTTCTTGGAAGCATATTTTGACAGCCCTATTGAGCAAAAAAATCTCCTATGTGAATTGTTTTTACATGGCTTCTTTATTCCATAAGAAGTAGAATTTCATCCTCAAATCTACATTGAAGATGTTCAATTGAGGGCATTCATGTCCACCTTGCAGAATCAGTTTTATTGGGACCAAGAGAAAAGGCTGAATAAAGAAATTGAAACAAGAGTTGAATTGTTAGTTAGAGAAATTTAGCCAAATCACCCAATTATCATAAGACAAAACTTCACCATGATGAATAGGAATGATGTAAATAGAATGTACTTGATAAACTTGAGGGGCTGTGTGACTAGATTCCAAAATTTTTGTAATGAAAATTTTGTGCCAGCATTATCAGTCTGTAGAAATAGATGGGCTGAACTTTCCATGTCTTTACAGAAAAGAGAACCCAGCTCCTCCATCAAATTAGAATGGTCCAGAATAAGGGCAGAAGGAGTAATACAGTTGATTGAAATCATGCAACATAATTGGATAGGTCTCAAATTTAGGCCTTCAACCATCATCACTCTAGTTCCATTCTACTTTGAAGAAGATGCCCAACCTGATGAACAGTTTGAATAATGGCTTAGGAACCTTCAAGAGAACAGGGGGTATCATATAGGTAAGAAGTTGTTCTACAGGTCATCGAATTTGAACATAGACATATGTGATTCCATAGCCCAAAAGAATGCATGAGGACATTCATTAATATAAGTTGGGGGAAAAATGATGAGGCCTAAAAAATGCCTCAATCATAACATGTTTTGAACACTAAAATTGCGTACAAACTCTTATGTTTAATCTAATATGCTAGTTAAGTTAATTCAATATGCTTTGTATTAACTATTTGCATGATAAATGTATCTGAAATACTATATTCTGATTTTTATAGCTTTTTGCATAAGTTTTATGTTGTTTTGTTATGACTTGCTAAATGAGATATGCTTATATTGATAGAAACATTTCACTAATCATGTTTTGATATGTCTCAAGCATTTATTTTACCTAAATCTGGCAATAGTGTAAGTAAACTGTTATTGTGCAACAAAAACTGGTTTTTCCCATGTAAATTCTAGCCAGCTGTCGATGAATGGCAAGGCATGGAATTCACATATGGAAAGAGATGAAGACCATTGGAATCTGATCCTAAGAAATAACCCACATGAGAAATGTAGAGGAAATAATTTAAAGAGCACACATTTGTTCATTCCAAAGTCTCTTCGAAATGAATAGATATCTTCGGAATGAGAAAACACAGTGTCTTCGAAATGAGCGGATCTTCAAAATGAGAATTGCAGTCTCTTCGGAATGAGCCACTTATCTTCGAAATGAAAATAGAATGTGCTTTTTGACTTGTTGACCGATTTTTGATGCTGGAAAAAGGGAAATAAATATTGAAAAGGGTAAGGGAAAATATTTCAGATCTAACTTTGCCATCCTTGTCGACCAAAGCCACCATTTATGGAAGATCAAGTTTGATCTTCTTCTAGGATAAAACCAGGAATTGTTGCAGCATAATAATTGTTGCAGCATAATAGGATTAGATCTTTTAAGATATTCTCAGTTGTCAGTAGATCTTAGGACATCTATAAATATGGCTCCTGTTCAGGTTGAGCTAGTAGAAGATAGAGAAAGCAGAGAGTAGAGAAATATAGGAGAAAATAGGCAATAATAAAAAAAGTGACTATGATCCTGTAACAGGTTTTCAATAGAATTATTGTAATCATGTTCTTGAATCAATAAAGTGTACTATTTCTATTTCATATTGCTTCTAAATGAGTGTGAGTAAGATCTAGAGAGAGAGATACTCATACCTTCTTTTGGACAAGGAGGCTGGCCACTTCTAGACCTAGGAGGAGGACTAATAGTAGGTATTTATTTTGATTTTGCTAAAGCAGAATGAGTTGTAGAACTTGTCATTTCATTCCTTTGTAAACAACTAATGGTATTTGCAATATTAGATTATTTTATGTTTAGATTAATCTTGTGATTAATGGTTTGGTTGTAATCTCCACTTTTAGCAAAGCTTTCAATTTATTGCAGACTGTCATTTCTAAAATTTACTATTTTCTGTAATTTCTTGCATTTTATGTTTTGTTGTCAACCCCTGCACAGAAGATTGACAACCTTCTGTTACAGAGCCTTGACAGGGTTTCATTTCTATGCTATAATTAGATTTCCATTGCTACAAAGGTAAATAGATTTCCTTTCTGCAATTATAATTAGACTTCTAATTCTGCAACTGTTATTTTTGCAACATAATAAGATCTCATTCTGCAATTGTAATTAGGATTTCATTTCTGCAGTTAGTGATTAGTTTCCATTTCTGCAACTTAGATTACGGTTTAATTTATGCAATTTAGAGATAGGAATGTCCTAAATCCCCCACACAATCGGTTTCACCAATAAGACCTGTTGCTCTAGATTGACCTAAGTTATAACCTTGTTCACCCCTTCTTCCACAGATAGCCTTGTACACTGCCTTGGATTGACAAATTTATTGAGAATTAATGATGTGTATAACGACTATGCATCAGCCTCCACCACTACTTGGCCTATAATTTCCCCCAAAAAATGATAAAATTCAATGAGGAATTCATCTAGTCTTGGAGTATTTCTTGTTTGCATTTTTTGTATGATATGTGAGGTTTCTACCAAAGAAATTTACTCCATTAATAATTTATTGTGTTCAGGTTTAACTAATTGCAGAATTACCTCTAGTATCTTCTCCTGCCATATTACATTCAAATTATCATTACTTGCTAAAAAGAGTATGGAAGTACTAATTTGCTATAATTTTAATTTCACTTCCACTGGATTTTACCTGACCCATCATATCTGTAAGACCTATAATTCTATTTTGGTGTCTCTTGGTTGTTGTTGTCTTATGAAAGTATTGTATTTTGATCCCTCTCCTTTAACCATGTAACTCTAGATATTTATCTCTAATATATTTCTTCTAGTTCCTCCAAATATTCCTCTCTCCTAATAATTTATATCTCATGTTGCAAAAATTCTTCTATAATAGTTAATTATATTATATCTTGAGCAATCTTCTCCTTTTAATCCTTGATTTCGTTATTTTGGGTTCTAGTTATTTCCTTCGTTTGTTTACTCCACTCCTTTAGTTGGGTCCTTACATATTTCAATTATTTGTGGAGTTTGAATTGGGCTATCCCAAATATTGGTTTCCCTAATTTCCACCATTCCTTTATGCAGTCCCCCAACTCCTCATATTTCATCCACCATAGCTCAAATTTAAAAGTTCTCAAAACTTTATGATTATCTTCTTCTATGATAAGGCTTACTAGAAAATGATCTGAAGAAAACTTGTCCATGATCCTCGATCGATGCTTGGTATGCAATTATAATTCATCCCCATGAAGAAATAATCCAAGCAAGATTTGACTATCTCCCCTTCCTTTCTCTAGTTTTTCTAGGTCATGGAGCTATCCACAATTGGGATATCTATTAGATTAATTTGTCATGTTATTGCTAAAAAACCTATTCTTTTACTCCAATATGGATTTACCTCCTCGTTTTCCCTCTATTATAAGCTTTGCATTTAAGTCTTCTTCCACAATCCATTGGTCCTCTGGGTAGCTGTCTCTAAAATTTTGGATGACTACCCATTGATACCTCTGTAATCTAGTTGTTTGTGCTCCATAAAAATTAAATATAGTCCAAATTTTTCCAGTTTCTCTATTTTGTAACCAGACCATCAACACCCCTCTCATAGAGCCCCCTATCTTTAGGAACAGTTGGTGACTCCACAGTGGCCAATCCACCTACTTTTCCTTGTGCTTATTGAGTAAGTATATCTCCTTTTTGCCATATTCTCCTATTTATTTTTTGTAAGTCTTCTCCTTGCATTTTGGTTTCCTATAAATTTTTTTTATCTTGACTCATATCTATGATAATTTTTTTGATTGCATTTTGTTTGGGATGACTGCCTAAATCCGTCATATTCCAAGTGATTAATATCATTGAAATTAGGAGAGAAAAAATTATCCATCGATTTTACCTTTCCATTCGGGCTCAAATATCTTCCCTGTTCCTTCATCTTTTGCTTGTTTGACTTCCTCCCTACAAATTTGTTCAGTTTTTATTTCTTCCCCACTTAATGAATCCCTAGAGTAGATTTTTATGTGTTCTTATTTCCTTATTTCATATCTATTTCTTGAGTCAAAATTATCCCTTGCTCTATTTCCCCTCCTATGGTCTCCTTCGTGGGTTGAATCTTCTCTTCCATGAGAGAGGTTGTTTTTGGTTTTGCTCCTTGCTTGTTACCTGACGCTAGATTGGAATATTGTTCCTGATCAATTAGTGTGACTTATTAAGTATGCCACTCTAATCCTTCCATTTGAAAATCCCCTTCTATTTCCAAGTTTCCTAGTTGTTTGAATATCTCATATCTATTGTTTGTTCTTCCTGCTTTTTCTCCTTGTCTCTGGTTATTGTGTTGATTTTTTTGTTTGACCTTTTGATTAATTTTTGGAATCCCTTAGAGTTTTTTGGGCATTTCGCTTCCTTGTAATTTACCATTTTCTAAAGATATTGGTCTGCCATGTTAATATTTTCTTTTATCCCCTCTTTTTGAAATTGATGATCCTTAACTGTTGGTCACATTCTAGCCATATGTCCATGAGCATGGTACACCCAACATCTAAATGGAATAGCCTCATAATCTAGTTGGTGCTAGAAAAAATCCCTTATTTTTAGATCTATCTCTATTGGAAGAGGTTTATAAGATCCATTTCTACACAAACCCTAGCAAACATTTTCGATCCTCCTAAAATTGTTTCTCTTGATCTACCTTGATAATGACCTAGTAAGTTGCCTATTGCCTCAAGTACCTCCTCTTTCCAAAATTTAAGGGGAAGGGCAAATAATATTACCCATATTGGTACTATAGTTGGTTCCACCCTTAGATCAAATCCCATCTTCCATGGTTGCAATAATAGTATTGTTGGTCCATGATGATACAACCCTCCCTCAAATACATTTTGTTGATTTGCCATTGATGTGAAGTCTACAAAAAATACCCATTTGGGAGAGTTAGAATTTTTTATTTCCTTCCAAATTCCATTCTTTCCTTATCCATGTGTGGAGGAAATGCATGAACAATCTGAAACCCAAAAATTTACCTATCAGGTTGTGTTTTATCTTATAAAAAATATCCTCAGCTATTCAGTCCTCAACTATTTCCAATACTAGTATTTTTTTTCTTGTGGTAGATATCCATTCACCCTTACAAGCAGGGAATCCTAATTTTATTGCTTTTACATGGTGCTTATTGTTTTTCTTATTTGTGTTTGACAGTCATCGAGGCTATCTTAGGTTCCACATACCTTATCCCAAAATAAGATTCCTTAGTTTGGAGGATTTGGTATCGAAGTATCTATGTCCCCCATTTTTGGTCATGATCCTTACTATTGAAAGACCCTCCACCAATATTGATCCTTTATGATGGTGCTTTTTACTTTAAAATATTCTCCAAGCCTCTGCCCTAGCTTTTGAAACCCTAGTTTGATTCCCTAGACCTCCTCTCAGGTGCTCCAAACTTCTGAAATTCTAGCTTCTAAAACACCCACTCTTGCATTTGTCTTCATGCATGTTGTGCATTTTAGTTAATTAACTTTGTTGAATGTGTGTATATTGTGCATGTTAAGTTATATGAGTGCATGTTATGCATATTATTTCTATCAATGGAGGTGTAAATACCAATGACTTGAGTTCACTTGTGGATAAGGGATTTTCCTTGTGTGTGACTAGTTTGGATGATGGGAGGTGGAGCCGTGAGTGAAGTGGATGATGTGGTGAGGGTAAATACACCTATGAAAAGAGGTGTATGGTTGTGCAACCTAAGCACTAATTAATTAATTATTTAATGAATGAATTAATTAATTAATCAATACTTAGGTGATTTATTGCTTATTTAATATTAATTAGCTTTAATTAATATTAAATGTACTAATTAATTATGATTAATTAATTAATGTTTATTGTGCTAGGATTTAATGTCTAAATATGGCCATTTTTGTAACGTGTTATGTGAAAACACAATGCAATACAAAAATAAATGACACTTTTGGATGATGGATGAATGATGTGATGACTCTTGTGCTTGAAGAGGTTTAATGTTTGATTGCTCCAACTTGAGATCAATGTGGGATAACCTAGTGATGGAGGTGATGAATGCCTTTGAATATTATCATTGATAAATTTATGAGTGCTTTGATTTTTGGCAGATGAATCGATCATCTTGTAAGTGTTCTCTTAATGCCATAATCACTTTGTATTGTAAATGATGTTTTTGCCACCATGATTTAGTAGAAGGCATATGAAATATTACTTGCATTGGCTCAGTGTGTTGCCACGGTAATCTGGTAAGTGTTCTTCCAATGCCATAATTGCTTTATGTTGTGGATGATGCCTTTGCCACCATGATTCAGTAGAAGGTGTGAGAACCCTTACTTGCCTTGACTCAACATGTTTTCATATTGATTTGATTAAAGTATTTGTATTTAGACCCAACATATTAGGGTGTATTATTAGTCATAGATAAGCTTCTTGGACAAAAATTGAATCCAAAATAAATGCTTGCATATTGATTTTGTTTGAGGTAAAATGATTGGTTGGTTTTGTCTACCCCCTCAAGCGATGATTCATCATAATGCAATATGAATGGTGGTGATGAGGCGATTGACCTTATTAGGATGATGAGTAGATGTCTTGAATAACATGTGCTTATACTGAGAGGGGGGGTGAACAATATAAGATATTTTTTTTACTTATCAATGTATATGATAACATCAACAGTAATAAAGCAACAATCATTACATAAATCATTACACATGAAAGACATGATTTAATGTGGTTCACCTAATGTGGGCTACGTCCACAAAGAAAATATTTCACTTAAATTTTCTCAACAAATTTCTTGGGAATCCTTCCCTATTACAATGTTTATGGACCTATGTCCAAAGGAGATATCAATCCCCTGATCAAGTTCTTAGATCTCTATCCATAGGAGAACTCCTTCTACCTTGCTCTAGATGGTGATCCTCTAGAAGGCTACTACCTCCACTGCACTGGATTACAGATATCTCTCCACTAAAGACCCATTCTCTCACTCAAAAGACCTCTGTCCTCACTACCCTGGTTAATGGATCTCTATCCACTAGAGACTACTATACTCTGCTCTGTCACCTCCAAATCCTGCTCTTACTCTATCTTTGTCTTAAATATATACTAAAAAATGTCCTCTACCTTGCACAAATCTTCTCAATATCTGTCTCTTATCTGTACTAAAAATAGTCCTTTGATCTAGCACAAATATGCTCAATCTCTATCTTTGATCTGTACTAAACACAATCCTTCAATCTAGCACAAATCTACTCAATATCTGTCACTGGTCTGGCAGAAACCTGTACTAAAATTTGCACCAAAATCTATCCTCAAATCTATCCTTAAGTCTTAACACAAATCTTGATAATCAACTCTGCTAGATCTACCCCAAACCTTAACTCAAGGTTTGAAAAAACTAGTCAGTCAACTTTACTCATAAGTTTTCTCAAATACTTACCTCAAATCTACTTTGTAAGCTTCCACAAAATCTCACACAAATCTATCCTTAAGCTTTCACAAAATCTTTCTCAACTCTGTCCTTAAGTCCTCTCTAGGACTTACTCAAATCTGCTCACAAGCTCTCACAAAAGCTTGTTTATCTCAACTCAACCAAACACTCAATGAAAATTATTCAACAATGCTTATAAAACAAAATTCACATAACAATGATACTCATGATATTTCACAAACCCTAATAATGCACATGAATGCTCACTTAATATTTCCAACATTGCTTATCAAACAAGGTTTCTATCATTAACCTTTATTCCAAAAAAATATTCATTAATAAATATTGGATATATCAAAACCAAAATCAACAATGCTCATCAAACAATCCTTTTCACTCCAACTTAGCATTCACAACATCCAATCCAATAATATTTTACTCACAAGGAAGATGTACCCATACCTTTTATTTTGATGGAGATATGTCTTCAAAACCTGTCTTAACCACAATTAATTTTTCTTTGCCAACACTAGGGTTAGGTTACCACAACCTATCTCAAGATCTCCATAAAATAATTTTCTCAAAAATTATTTTTCATACAAAATATGAAATCCTTTTGTACACCTTATAATATCCAAACTCACAATATTTAAATTAATAATTTCACCATAACAAAACACTTAACAATTTCCCTTGCACACCTTATAATCTCCACACTTTATAAAACAAGTTTCAATCACCAAAAATAAAAATAAAATATTTTAATTTTTATTTACCTTATAACTCCCCTAAGCACTTAGCACTCACGACAATCTCAAAGCACTTTTAATTTTCAACACCTTGGAGAATAAAATTGAATGACATACCTTTTATTTGTTCTACCCACAATAACTGTCTTTGACAGATTTGTCCATGTGATCTTGCACTCCAAACACCCTAGCTCCAAGCTAGGCCACCAATTGGGTTGTGTACCCACATGAGACAAACGGTGCATGCTATCCCAAAAATATTGCCACACAAAAACCGTCGAGTAAATCAAATGAAGGCCTCTTCCTCATACAAAACATCGATCACATGGATTGAACCGCGATATCCTCCACACAAGCCTTAGCACTCTCCCAACTACCGCCTGTGCTACCATCGTTTGTGGGATGTCAAATCAATTTGTTGTCTTTAGTGCCTCATTTCCCTCCAAGATCTTTGAAATGCAATTTGTCTTCTTCTTAGATGTAGTCCTCGATATTCTCTTTTCTCGTATTCAAAGTTGTGTAATTGAATTTAGGAAATGGAAATAATTTCCTATATAAATGTACATTATCTTTTGACTTCTCACGTTAGCCCATTTTTGAATTTAAAAATTTGAATTTAGTTTTAAAATATTAAATTTAAAAATCTTTGCGTCCATTATTAATTAAAATTAAAATTTTAATCAAATATTAAAGAGTATACTTAAGAGTCATTCCCAAGGTGTCTTTCTTTGCATGGATTACTATCCAAGAAAGTATATTGACTATAGAAAATTTGAACAATAAATGCATTACCATCCCTAATATATGTTCACTATGCCTTATTGCTTGGGAATCTCCATCTCACATTTTCCTCCACTTCTCCTTCTCCTCATCCATCCTTGACTCCATCTTCCAATCCTTCCACATCCTTTGGGATAAACCTTACTCCATAATTGACCTTTTTGTCCATTGGCCCTACCCTTTTCTTGATACTCACTTCAAATTTTGAAAAACTTACCTCCACCATTTCCTTTGGCAAGTCTGACTTGAAAGAAACCACATAGTCTTCTCCCAACGCCCGACTATCTTGGAGCTAATCTCTATAAAAATCCTAGTCAATGCCAAAGAATATGCTTCCTTCATACTTCCATCCCCAAAACTGACCTCCAGGTTTGAGCTTTCTTTGGGCATATCTCTTGGCCTATCCTTAGAGGAATTTTGTCCTCCTATCAATCAAAGAATCAATTCCAAATGGATTCCTCCTATGACGGGCTAGTTCAAACTAAAATTCAACAAAGCTGCAAAAGGAAACCCAGGGAAAGCAGGAGCAGGAGGCATCATCAAAAACCACCAAGGATAAGTCATCCTCACCTTCACTGAGGGATTGGAGGACCAAAATAACCATGTTGTTGAGGCAAAAAGCATGTGGAAGGGTCTTTCCCTTGCCAAGAAATTTTCCAATAGCCTAATTGTTGAAGCATAATCCCTCAATATCATAAGCTACCTCAAGAACAACAATAGCATTCCATCCTGGAGAGTCAGGGACTACATTGAAGGCACCAAGAATTTAATCCTTGAAATGCAGGCAATTATATTCAAACATGCTTACAGAGAAGTAAATAGAGCTACAGATAGGCTAGCCAACATCGGAGTCCATACGCCCAACATATTGACCTGGAATGATGATATTCCTAATGAAATTTGTGCCATTGTTGACCAAGAAAAACCCCAAAGGAATAATCACACTAGTCTTCCTCATGAGGATGTGGTCCTCTAGGATCCCAATCATTTTTCACATGCATAATATCAAAAGGAGAAAGTGGATGTCCACATGTACTGTGAATATTTCAACTAAGCACGAGAAATGTGAGCTCCTTAGAATCCATATGAGGAGTGGAATCCAACTATACACCCAAACCATCCACCGCCAAAAGGTCACATTTGTCTAGTCCGTTATCTTTGGAATGTACACTAATATTTTTTTAAATTTATGGTATTCCATGTCAATATTGTGCAGGTATCTAGGTGGTATGGTGATTCCAACAAGAGGATGCTCCATGAAAGCATCCACATTAATTACTCCAAGTGTCTGCTATGGCATCAACACCATGCCAACATAGGGCCAAGTAATCTTCACTCCCAAAACATAAATGTAGCCCGAGGAAAGCTAATTATCAAAAGCACAATGAGTATGATGTGGCACCTCAAGAGGGAAGGAAATGATGGCAACGGTCAGATTAAGATGGTATCCTAGAACCTAGAGTACACATTCCTGGAAGATCATGGTGGCAAAGGTGAACTTTCCAGAAATGCCATATCAAGCTCCAAAACCAGCCCAAGATCCAAAGGTTATCATTCCAAACCTTTCATATCTCCTCGAATAGCATTCTCTTCTGAGAAATCATTCCCAATACAAGCTTGAGCCTTCCAATCCCCAAGTTCCAAATTCAAATTGCTTTGTTGTGTTCATTAATGGTAACCTTGTGGTGTTTTCCTCAAACCTCCATCCATAAATTCACCACTACTCCTTGCCAAACCATCATTTCCCTGGTTGCCTTCCTTCCTCACTGGTGTAGTAAAATCTTCGACCCTCACATACCTATTATTCCTTCTAGCTCTTTATCCAACCCCCATCACCATTTCACCATGAGTTTCATGAAACCTAGAAAATTCGTCTACACCCCCATTGTTGAGATAATTCTCAATGACCATCATTTTTTCGCTTCCTCCATTTATTCTCTAGTGAGAAGCTCGACATCACCATAGCCTTTCTAGATTCATGAGATAATGGACCCATTACAATTTGAGGGCAGAGCTTCTACATGGATCTTAATCTTTTATCTATGGTTACTGGGCAGAATATGAAAGGACATTCAATCCATAGACATAAGCACAACTGGGAGGTGGAACTCAAGGATTTCAAGGATAACACAAAAATTTATAAAGGTGCCAAGCAGGGAATCTATAGGAGTGACTTGAACACCCCCTGGAAAGACGTGATGAAGCCATTCATGGATTTCATCACTGTCAATGACCCCAAAAAATTCCTCTGTATTATCATTTTGTCTTCGTGAATCATATTTGCAATATCAATTCCCTTAGCATCCGCTAGTTTTTTCTCGATTCCATCAACTATTCGATAACTTCTTGTAGGAATAAGAAATGCCAAGACCTCCTTCTCCATAAAGTCATATTCAAGGTAATTTACACTTATGTCCTGGATCACAGTCCTAAGGCCAACCCAAGCATCCCCAACCCAGCCAAACCTACGGGGTCCTCTGCCCGCATTTCCCTTGCATAAAGAAAGAGGAAGGCCATTGAGGCTATCAGAGAACTGAAGGCAAGGAAAAGTATTAGTTTTGAAAGCATGAAAGGTTCCATAAGTAAATCTATTCATCTTCAAAATTAGGTAGAGAGATGTAAGATTATCGACATCAAAACTGAGGATGAAGAGGCTGACAATGAGGTGAGGTGGCTAAAGGAATTCATTATCTCTTCTAATACAGGCATGATGAATGCCATGGTCAATTCGATGATTGCCATTAGGGAAGGCCTTCAAAAACTATTCTTTGGAGGTTAGAGTGGTCAGGAGGTCGATAGCAAGTCTGAATATTAGGAGGTGGTTGTGGTCAAAGAAGAGCCTAAGGAAACTGGTCAAGGCGATACCAAGGACGAGGAAAATATCTCAACTGAGGAATAATTTCCTCAAATCCTTACATTTTTCTTCTATGGGTACCCTACATGAAACCTATTATTTTTTTCTTAGTTGTTTGCGTCCTGTTCTCGTGGCTGCCCTGCATGGAGCCTTTTCATTTTTGCTTTGTGGGATTATCTTCTTAGGCAACATCTTCTTTTCCTATTTCCTTAGGTCTGAGGCTATGTCCTCTAGTTTACTTTTCTTTGTTCTAGGCTTAGGGCATCATACCTTGTTGTTGATCCTTTATGTTCACAAAAGTAGGGTTGTTTTTGTATCAAGGTTTTGGGAACCTTAAAACCCATATAAGCAATGCAATCCTTTTAATTACCAAAAAAAATATTTTAATTTAAATTAAATATTTTGAAAATTGCTCATGGGTCTTTTCAATTTGAACTTCATTTTTCTTCATCTTGTTATTTGGCCTAAAATATTATAATAATAGAATATTATTATTTAATTTAAACTTGCTTCTCCTTCCTCGGGTCTTCATCCTTTGGGACCTTTTTAGGCATATACTATTAAAAATAAATATTATATCCTATTCCTTTCCAAGACCTTCTTACTTTTGGAAAAACCACTTGATGTTATTAATGACGACAAAATTAAACCAATATTCTTTTGACATCAATGACAATAAAACTACTCAAAATTTCCAACATGCCTTTGTGTTGGTGGTTGATTAGTGGTTTTTTTGTTTTCTCTAGTATTTTTCCAAAAATTATGACAATCTAGGATGATTGTAAAATTGTGAACATCTAGGATGAGGAAGATGAGGAAGAAGAGGAAGGTGAGTTGTGTGGTTGAGAAATTGACATGGAAGTATTCAATATTTTATTGACGAGCAACGTGGATGGTGATGGGTGGTGGAGCAGATAGCAGTACAGGACTAGAAAGCAACAAATACCCTTTTGACTATTTCAATTGAATAAAAATGAACTCTTTTTCTTATATTTTGTATGTTGATGACATGCTTGTATTTTATGTTGGTTGTATGCATGTTTGACTTAGTTTTTTTGTATTATTGTTGTTTTTTTATAGACTTGGATGAGTGTGAATTTTGATGCCATCCGTGTGGTGGACAACGGTGGTGCAAGGTTATCCATGTGCATATGGTAATCATATTTTACCTTTTTTTTGTTCGTGTAGGAGTGTTTGCATTTGGAAACTGTCCATGGGTGGATGGTTTTGTTACCTGATCATCCAGTCATGAATTATTAATTTGTTGTGCTTTTTTATGTGCATGATGGATGTGCGACGTTGTTGCATGATTATCCATGGGTGGATGGTTATACGATCAAACCATATAAGGAAGTGGTTGTTTTTTGTGACCATCCATGGCCAGACAATCATGCACCTCAATCGTCCAACTACCGAATAATGAGTATTCATGACCGTCTAGGGGATGGACAATAAAAATTTATCTATATTTTTTTAATATCATTGTGTTAATGATTCATTTTGATGTATATGTTATGCTTTATAATTGATATAATTATCCTAATAATTTTGGTTACGATGCATTTGTGGATGTAATGAAAATTGGTGAGACCGAGGCATCTATTCAAGAATTTATTTTACAAGGCTTGACGTAAATTGTCAGAGATAGACTAGAACTGGCTTAAGGATATTGGGCTATCCTATGTAGTTATATTGGACGAGGTGCATACTGACCACACCTATTTGACATCATTAGTAGACAAGTTAGATCCAAATATATGCACCTTTCACATGCATATGGGAGAGATCAATATCACTATCGGGGATGTGTGGTGGATCTTCTAAATACCAGTGGAGAGGGAGAGGATTGAGACCACTTTGATACACAAGAGGGAGTCCCTACTATAACAACTGTATAGGTATAATTGGTGAGTGGTAAATATGGATAGTGGGTGTGTGGATAAAGAGAGCCTTGTTCAATTATGATAGATCACAACCAGGCATATTATCCTGATGATAATGATATTCAATATCATTTTACTAGATTCATCAGGTGTGTAGTTCCCATGGAACCTACTAGTATTGGTATAGAATTTTGTTGAGGAGCCCAAGATGATTGTATGGGCTCCTTGATTGCTAGTGCAAACATATTGGGAGATGTATGGGATATGACACTAAAACAAGTCAGACTTGGATTGTAGTTTGCTATTGCATATTTAAGCATGGGAGCATGTAGTATAGGGGTGCATAATTCCCAATGGAAATATGGTCCTCAGAGGATTAGAATGATCAAGTTAATATTCTCAATTGATGAACCAAATCGTACAATCATACAATCTCCACAACCATTAATATGCAACAACAAAACAACTTGTACATATCCCAAATCGTATCACTGTATGATCCCAAATCATACAATGATAGTGCTTGTATGATTTTACACTCAACCAATCCTTCAGATTCAGTTTTGCAAGTTGTTGTACACAGTTTTGTAACTAATGTTGGACATTTTGAGTCCTCTAAGTCAAAGTTGTCATTGATGTCACCTGATAGAGTTATCACTCATATCAGGGAATTTGAAAAGAAAAAAAGTCATCCAAGGTTGTCACTATCATCCAATAAAAAGTTTCATTAGTGCAAAAGTGAAAGGAAAAAGGCTCCATAATATTTTAATATTATTGCGAGCACAGTTTAAGTGATTGGTTCATAAAAACTCAATATGGGTTATTGCAAAGGTTAAAAAGGAGGTTTAATAAGTATTTATGAATTATTTAAATTCACAAGGAATTTAAATTTTATAAATAATATTCGTTACACCAAGGTTGTGAATTAAGACAATGCTCTAAGGTTTAATTAAACTAAAACCCAAGGTTGGTCTATTTTAATTTATAATATTTAAATTTAAATTTAAATATATTATAAATTAATCAACCACGCCGACGTCAAATTTAATCGATGCACCAACATGATTGCATGGAAGACAAAGGCATTATATATAATGCCATAAAAGGCATTAATCAATTTATCCTTTCTAATTCATTTTGGAGCACATGCGAAAAGGCTCATGTTTTAAAAGACTTGATGATTTATGAAAAAGGTTGAAGCAGGGAACATTCAGGGTTTTGGATCACATAGGCCAGCTTGGCCTAGCAGTGTGTTGGCTTGGTGAGATAGAGGAAATCCCACATTCGATTTGCTTGGAGGTTGCTTGCAAGGTCAAAGCGCTCGAGGCGCATTTTTGTCATTTCGAAAGGCATGAGTTTCGTGTAGTATTTGATGCATTTCGTGCCCTTTTAGGTATGTGAGGGCATGTGGCCCAATGGCAGCTTGGTTGTGGTTAAGGCATTGGGAAGGAGGACGTCGGGGGATCGAATCCCTCTGAGAGACAAGGCAAGTTATTTTTTGTATTTTATTTTTTATCAAATAGCCTTAAGGGAGAAATAAGGGTTATGTTATGCCCTAGAAAATTGAGAGATTTTGATGGTTTTATTTTTGAAAGGGTAGCATATTATATATCATTGGAAAGCATTTTTCAAAGGCTATTTGATTAACTTGCTTAGAAGGAGAAATAATGTGTGTGTAAAGAGATATTTCTATTTTTATAAAGGGGTTCAAAAGTGAGTTTGATTTATTCTTTTTCAAAGGGGATTATTTCTTTCATGAGAGGACATGGTGAATTTTATTGAGTAGGAGTAATAAGGTTTTATTGGGATATTATTTTTTGTTGTGATATTACTCAAGTCCTCTAACCTCTTTGTGATTGAAAAGGATATATTTGAAAGTGTGTTGAGTTTGATAGATTTTGTGGACAACTCCTTGGCATCAAAAAGGTATGGGAAATATTCTCCATTGACTTGATTGGGTGATTGATTTCTAAAAATATCATTGGAGAGAAAAGGATTGATTGTGGTTTCCTTTTAGAAAGTGGTTGTTTTAATGCTTCACGGTTTTTTGGATTGATAGTTGTGATTAAACCTTATTTTATAAGCATTTTTGTTGAAGCCAATTCGTTATGCAAAGAACTTTAACTTGAGTTAGAAAAGAACATGAGTATCATTGTTATGTGATATTTGTGGTTGAACATTGTTGGAAATATTTTGAGTTGGTTGATACATGCTTGTAATAGGTTTTGTGATAAAGGGTTGTTCCTTGAGATGATTGGTTGAGTAGAGTTGATTAAGCCTAGTCAAGTGAATGCATGTGCTTGTTTAAGTTCCATGAAACAAACTATTCTATATTCTGATTTGAGTTGAGATTGAGCCTTGAGAATAGAAAATATTGAGTCTCTAACAATTATCTTTATGCTTCTATGAGATTGATTTGAGTTGAGATTGAGCTTTGAGAATAGAAAATATTGAGTCTCTAACAATTCTCTTTATACTTCTATGAGATTGATTTGAGTTGAGATTGAGATTTGAGTATAGAACATATTGAGTCTCTAAAAATTCTCTTTATGATTCTATGAGATTGATTTGAGTTGATATTGAGCTTTAAGAATAGAACATATTGAGTCTCTAACAATTTTCTTTATGCTTCTATAATATTGAGTTGAGAAAGTGATTAAGCATTGAGTGTAGAACATATTGAGTCTCTAACAATTCTCTTTATGATTTTATGAGATTGAACAAGTTCTGTGTGTACTTGTTAAGCTGATTTGAGGCAAGTCTTTGAGAAGGCTTATGGATTGATTTTGTGTAAGATTTTGTGGAAGCTTGCAATGCATATTTGAGCAAGTACTAGAGAGGAATTATTGAGTAGATTTGAACAAGTTCTGAGTGGAATTATTGAGCATATTTGAACAAGTTTTGAGTGGACTTGTTGAGCATATTTGGACAAGTTTTAAGTGGACTTTTTAAGAAAATTTGGACAAGTTCTAAGTGAGCTTGTTAAGCATATTTGGACAAGTTCTAAGTGAGCTTGTTGAGAAGATTTGGACAAGTTCTGAGTGAGCTTGTTGAGCAGATTTTGAGTAGGTTCTAAGTGGACCTATTGAGAAGATTTGAGAAGGTTTCGAGTGGACCTATTGAGCAGATTTGATTAGGTTCTGAGTGGACCTATTGAGCATATTTGAGCAGGTTTTGAGTGGACCTATTGAGAAGATTTGATAAGGTTGTAAGTGAAATTTGATAAGGTTGTGAGTGACAAGTTTTGAGTGGACCTATTGAGCATATTTGAGCAGGTTCTGAGTGGACCTATTGAGAAGATTTGATAAGGTTATGAGTGAAACTATTGATAGAGATTTAGAGGTGACAGATTATAGAGGACAAAGTCTCAGTGGATAGCCGGGACAATTGAAGACAAATATTTTGAGTGAGGAGTCTTCAAGTGGAGAGAGATCCACCAATCAGTGCAACATAGAGATAGAATCTTCTATAATATCACTAGCCAAAGTTGAAGGGGAAAGAGTTATCCTATGGAAGAGATACATGAACTTGAGGTTTAGGGGATCAGCATCTCCTTTGCACAAAGGTCCATAAACATTGTAATTGGGAAGGATTCCCAAAATATTATTTTAGAAATATTTAGAAGAAATATTTTCTTTGTGGAGGTAGCCCACATTGGGTGAAACACATTAAATTTTGTGTCTCTATTGTGTATGGTATTGTGTGCATTGCTTTGATTATTGCTATTGATACTGATATCTATACACTGCATAATATTGAATTGAAAAGAAAAGTAAAAAGTGGTCTTATACTGTTCACCCCCCCTCTCAATATAAGCTTGTGTTCTTCAACTAAATTGTGCAATTTACCAATATCACCAAATTGGATAAGTTTTCCTTAATCACATAAAATACTAAATAGGGTAATTTTCTTTTGTACAATTTGTAACGCATCTGGTGTATGATTTGTACAAAATGCAAGTTCACCAAGGTTCCAAATTTGATACTCTTTGGTACCAACCTCTCTCAAACAAGTTTTGGAATAGCAATTACTCCATTCTTACTAATATGCAAGTTCTATATTTAGGGTTTGAGAGAGTTATATCCAATGGCAATATCCAAAAATCATACAATAGCCTTCAAGATGTTTTTCTTAATAATATCTACCTTAGATATCATTTCTAAGGCTCACACCAGTGCTAGTTTAATTCCATACTTCCAAGAAATGCATTAATAATCAACCACAACCATAAAGAAGTACATGCAACAAATAGAGACTGTAAAACCTTACATCATCATTCCAAAATCATAAAATATGTGAGAAAATATTACGAATTGAGGTTTTTCTTCATTACTTCTCAATAGTGCAATACAATCACTAAAAGGTACACAATAATCATAGATATGCATTCAATACTCAGACCAGACTATCATCATATCATCACTAGACTAACCAGACTATCAAAATTGAAAAGGGGGTCTTACATTACATTGCCCATACCATTCCAATCATTTCCTAAGGCAATTCATTATTCACAACTACCCATGTATAATTGAATACATAATTACACCTTTTACTAAGTCTAAATACATTATTTATCAAATTCATTCGCAATTACAACTCAAATTGCATTTTCTTTGCATTTCATTGTATTTCCTTACACTTTGTACATTTTTCCATCCAGTTTGTACAGTTTTACTTTAGCTTGTATGGTTTTACTCATGCTTATATGATTTAGCAAAACTATCAAAATTATCAAAACTAGGCAAATCCTCTTGTCACTTCTTCTTCTTCTAGGAGGTGGATTTGTTGCCTACATCTGCCCTCCCCTTTACTTTGGTTGGTTTCCTCACTGAATCATATTTCTATTTCAGTTGGGCCTCATACTATTTAACTAAGGCTTCCATGTATTTTAGTCGGGTGCGAAGAATTGTGCATTGATTCTACAACTTGGCTGTGTAGTTACCCATTTCTATTGCTTTCACACCATATTGGTTGGTTGTATCTTCAGCAATATTCAAGATTTCCCTCAATTTTTGTTTGTGCTCAATAGCACTCTTCTTAAGATTCTCCTTCAAATGTGCTTCCGTTCGAGCTGCTACTTCTAAATCTTCATTTTTATATATAATGGTCTTCATATGGTGATTAATATCAGCATCCAAAGCATGAAAAATCTTATAAATATTTTGAATGAATAATGGTCGAATAAAGCTAATAGTATAGAAAAATACAAATAAATCTTCTAGAAAATCACATTTCTAGTATGCCACACTTGAGACTAATAAAAATTAAAAAAAAAAATCTTCACCATTTATAAAACAAAAAATGCTTAGAGAACTATTTCAAACATCTAAAATGTTAATAATAAAAATAGAAAAATTAGACCAACACTCCAATTAACATAAAAAGAAGCTCTCTAGAGCATTTGTTTAAACATGAAGTATTTCAATTTACCCTAAGTTAGAAATCCAATAACTAAAAAATTGACTAACCATAACAGTAGCAGCAGAAATTAATTCATAGGTTAAACTCACAAAAAATAAAGACACAAGCCTGAGGTAAACATCCAAGTAATACTCCTTCTATTAACATATCAAAAACTTTACAACAATAGGGAAAACAAACACTCCATATCTGACCCTTCAAATTGAAGGCTCAACCTCTATTTATAGTTTTTGCAATGGAATAGAATATTATTGTAATATTACAAGGAAGTTTCTATGTTAGATAAGTGGGGTGCTGAGGTGGAAGTATCTTACTTACTTATGGAAAGGAAGGAGTTGTGCTCCATGAAACCCTCTACAACCTTGGCCTATGATTTTTTTTTTACCTTTCATGGCTTTTGGTTGTTGGGATGGTTGTCTTGAAATCAAAATTGTTCCCTATTCTTGTTGTAGATATGCAACTAAAATTGTCGATGGATCTTGATCTTTGTAATGCTTGGTCCCCCTTGGATTTTTTTCTCACACTCAATAGTAATGTAGACCTGTATTTAGGTCATTTATCGATGTGGAACCTTTTAATGAACTTAGATATAAATCCCCCACCATCCTTTGATCTGCCTTTGAAAAGCTTAGATGAAAGATGACTTGGCATGCTCTCATAAATCTACATCATCTCATGATTTTTTAGCTTCAAAATCCACTCCTTCAAAATTATGGCGATCAATGCTTTATTTTGGAACCTCCAAGCATCAACTATACAAAAAATTGCTTCATAGAATTGTGCTTTCTTGGGTTTGACCATGTTGACCATGGAATGTAAGCTTCAACAATGTTCTGTAACAACCATATTTATATTTCTATGACAATGCCTGCTCCTTGTTTTTAGATCTTGTAGCCCTTGCAAGGTACCCCGCTCTTCATTAAGATTCATATTGATTTACATGTAGCATATTGTCTTTACCTATTATCTACCGAGTCTACATCCTTATATCTGGGATCTTTAAAGGATGTGGGATTGCCACAATTTACGGGTCATGCTCTGAATACAAATACTTTGAATGGAACCAAGACTTGTGGAATACCACTTGAAAATTTCTTATTTCATCAGAGGGTCAATTCCATGGGTTTGGTTTCTTTCACTTGTAGAAAACTTATTTTCATTGAATCTATAAAGCATTCATTTCTTGTTTTATCTCATTTACTGTAAAAGTAAGTCAATTGTGGTTTGCTATATATGTTTACCTTCGGTAGGCATGATTTCATTTCCCTAGAACCCTTTCACAGGATGTAGCCATAGGAAAGTAAATATGCATTTTATTGTTCCTTTTCATATTTTTGAAATTTTTTGATTTCTTAAATTTAAACTTTGTAAGACATTGGAGACTTTGTTTCAATGGTCAATATTCCCATCTATTTTTTGTTGACCTCTTTTGTGTTTGTATTTTGCTCTCTCCTTATTTTTTTGGTATGATTAAATTCTTAGAGGATTTGAGGATTTGAAAAAAAGTGTCTCTTGTCCCATGAATAGTTTAGAGTTAAGCTCTCTTGGTTTAAAATTTTGATGGTTCTTTGTATTTTTTTGCCACTTCTGACTTGTAAAAAACCAAATATATCTCTTTTATCTAAAATGCAGCTCCACAATTTCAGACTTTGCCTTTTAGTTATAATTTTTTAATTGCTTGTGGTTATTATTTTCAGTAGGTAGACATTGCAGAAATAGTTACACTATTTTTTTTTGTTTACATGATAGTGGAGAGAATGATATTTGTGAGAGAAGTGCTCCCTTTATATTTCCAAGACAGGTTTCAAGCGATGAACCATCACACACTTCTTAGTGGGTTTATTATAATTAGTCAATGGGCAGGTGGGCTGGTTCATTTTTTAAGCAGACTTGATCCTACAATCCGTTAGCTGTCAAACTACAACCTTAGCATTACACCTGCCTGCATTTGTCAAGCTTGCCATCTCACCTGCTTGATTTTATTTAGTATTATACAATGCAAGATTTGTTTAAAAAATCTAATGAAAATGAGCTATTTTCACTAGGCAGCCTATTAGCATGTGATAGGTCAATCAGGTATTTAATAATAAAATATTAAGGAACGTATGTGATTGATAATTTATTTTAGTTTTAACTAGTATAAGTGTAGGCAATAATCAACTTTCTTATATCAGGGAAGGGCTACTAGACTAGACTAATGTTGACTTTCAGCTTCATATTGGAGGAATTGATTGTTTTGGATGTTCCAATGAAGTTTTTTTTTTAAACATTTTATATCTTATACACAAAGACTACAATTATGGATTTTACGATAATCAATTTTAAGATAGGCTACTAATGTACTATATATGGTATGCCTACACAAGGATTAGCATATGCTAGACATCCTAGTTGAAAAGGGGGAAAAGGGGTAAAATTAGTTCCTTTCCATACATCGTTGTCATCATACTTTCTCTATGAGGCTATGATTTTATCAAAAGTGTGATAGTTGGTGACATAATATTTTTCCTCTTGAAATAATATAGTTTCTAACTATGTAGATGTTTGTATATATTGGTGTAATTTGTGTAGTGGCTATAGTGATCTTGACTACCAAAAATATATCAGCACATTATGGGTTTAAAGAATTTTGTATATACAAGTGTAGTAGGTATTGTGGAGATTTGAAATTAGAATCCAGTAATGGAGGAGCATTAGCAAAAATGTTAAACTTGCATCTAGTCCAGTTTCACAATCTAGTAGTGGGCAACCAAAATTTGTATTTTCACCTTCTCAATGATTGTCTATGTCTACCACTGAAAATTGTTCTATATTTCCAACAGTTTCCAAGGGATTCCATTCCATGAATGCAGATAACATATAATCTGCAGTGCAGGAGGCAGTACTACTTGAACATGTAAAATTATTGCCAAAAATGAGTTACATATTCCTTATTTTCTTTAATACCATTCACCCTTATCTGTGATCTTGAATAGGAGGTGACTACACAACATGTTATTAGTCACCAAATATGAGTTACTTGAAGCATGATGTTGTAGAAGTGAATGTTTCTTTCATTTATGTGTCATGAAAACTTATATCGCCAAAATTCTAGAAAAATATACTCTAGTTAAAATATTATGGTAGAATTTTAAAATTTTCTAAATTTGTCCATGTATTAGCTATTTCTCTATATTTATATGGTCTTTTGCACTCTAACCCATTTATTTCTATCTTGTGGAGATTGAAAATAAATTAAAAAAATGCAAGTATACTAGCTATTGGTATGGATGTATCTCGATAGATTATTTGAACAATGGTGGTGGATAATGTGGAGGGTGATTGTCTGAGAGCAGTATGCCATACCATGTAACTAGAAGATAATAAAACTGATCCTTTGCTGGAATATATTCATTAATATTTTCATAAGCTTTTATTTCTTCCTCTGCATTTATTAGATTGTTCGAAAAAACATTGCCAACAACATTGGAGATACCATTAGAAAATTGTGTTTGTTGTGTTAGGGTCTTACTAGGTTGTTTTCCACCTTGATGGCTTTGTGTATCACCCATATGCATGTTTGTAAACTTAATTTTTGCAAACCTTCATCCTTGATATCCTCTTCCTTGTGCAATTTATTTTAAAAAAAAATTGTATTTTTAGGGTTTAATATAATTTCTTCTTTTTTCTTTGGAAGTACATTATGTACTTTTTGAAAATTTATGGCTTCGGGTTCTTCCGCAAATTTTTTTCTAGGGTTTTCATTTTCATTTGCAACTTCTTCTGCTTCCACTTCCATTAGATCCTCACTAAACTTATTAATAATATTTTCTATAAAATTATTGAAACATTGCACACTAAAAATATTTTCTAAATATTGCTAGTGTGGTTTCCCCAATTCTCAAAATTCTTCCCTCAGTTTTTGAGCTTCTTTCTAAACTTCTTGGTCCCATATGGTTGGATCCATAAGGCTCTGATACCAAATGGTAGGAACCAAGGGTTCCTAGCACAATAATTTAATAAATGAGAAATAAATAATATTAAATTAAATAGAATCACTTTTAGATACCAATCACCTTTTGCATTGGTTTGGGAAATTCCTCCAATGGGTCTAGATAATATATGTTTTTATATTCCATCGATGCCCCAAATGATAGAGTTGTACAATGCCTTATACCCATTTTAGGGTTATGAGTGAAAAGTCGCAATGCTTACCTAACCCTAATATTATAATATAATAATTAATTTATAATTAATTATTATATTATTTATTATTCTAACCATAGGATATGAAATATATGTTATTATTATTAATAAATAATTAGGGTTAGGATAAGATCCTAACATTGGGCCTTCCTAAGACCTAATAATGGGCAAACAATCCTTTTCATCCTGGGCCATCATACCCAAGAGTGAACTTCGATGACTGTTGGACCTTGTAATGGCCCCCAATCCTAGCCACTCCACCCTGGGATGGCCTCACCTATAAAAAACTCAGGCTCCTCAAGCTTAGCCAAATCCATTACAAAGTGATTGTGCATAATGATTAACAACAAGAAGATTCCAGAAGCAACACTTGGTATACCTAATCCTAAATGAATATTTATCTTAGCTTCTCTTGCAAGATAAGATGCTAATTTGGTATATCTATAAAAGGTTCCTCAAAAGTTCATAAAATATAGAGAATTCATCCTAATTGAATGCAACAAAGTGATGTTGGTTTGAAGAACAGAGAGAAAAATCTCTCGTGATCAATAAACTGTTGTTTAAATCCTGCCATAATGGGCTAGGATGAGATCCTAACATTGGGCCTTCCCAAGACCTATAAATGGATTTTTTGAGAGCTTGAAGGTCAAATCCCACCTTTTTGCATCCTAATTCACTACGAATTTGAGCCAATTCCTGCAATTCTACTATGCTTTGAAGCACTTGATCCTTGAACATCAATTTGATAGTCAAATTGAATGACACCACGCATCGAGAAAAAAGAATAGGCTCTCTATTCAATGGTCGTTGTACCCCATAGTAGCATGTAAGTGCAGCTATCGAACCTCATGATGGATAACGGAGCTAGCCGCTCCACCCCATGATGGCCTTGTGGTGATATTTGATTTGCTATATTTTCCTAGTTAAATCAATTTTAGCAAATTTCAATTTGATTTCATATTATATTTTTAGGTGTTAGATATTTTGTACATATTAGGTTCCAATATTTGAATAAGACAACAATAAAAAAAATTATTCCCACTCCCTAGGATTGATGATCTTTTGGATCAACTACAAGAGGCTAACTTATTTTCTAAACTTGATCTCAAGAGTGCTTATCATCAAGTCAGGTTTCAATTTGAAGATGTAGAAAACAAAATTTAAGACTAAGTTGGGATTTTTTGAATGGCTTGTAATACCCTTTGGTCTTACAAATGCTTCAACAATATTCACGAGGTTAATGAATGAGGTGTTCAGGGATAATATAGATAAATTTATGATCATTTATTTAGATGATGTTCTTGTTTACTCCTTTACTTGGAAGTCCCATATAGATAATCTATAAAACATTCTTAAAGTCCTTCAATAGAACCAATTATATATGAACCTTCCACAATGCTCTTTTGCTCAATCCTTCATTTATTATCTTGGATTTATCATTAATGATCAAGGTATTTAACTAGATCCTACCAAGGTTTAAGTCCTTTGTAATTGACAAAATCATTCCACCATCATAGAGCTAAGTTTACTTGTACTTACAAAATTTTATCACAAGTTCATTCCTAGATATTCTATTATTGTAACCCCCTTGCATCATTTGACCAAATCTAAAGTAGTGTTTCAATGGAAATTGAAGCATGCTTGCAACTTTTATAATTTGAAACATAAACCATATACATCCTATGTCCTTGTTCTTCTTGACCTCTCTCAACCTTTTAAAATAAAAACAAATGAATCACAATTTTCCCTTGGAGTAGTATTAAAGAAAAATGGCTATCTAATGACCTATCATTTCAAGAAATTCTAAGTTACTAGACAAAACTACTCCACCTATGATAAAGAGTTACATGCCTTGTTGCAAGCCATTAAGTATTGGAGATATTATCATCTTGGTAAAGAGAATATTGTACATGTAGATCACATGTCCCTTAAGTTTCTTCAATCTTAAAATAAGCTTGATGAGGCTAGGAACATGAAGTGGACAACCTATTTGTAGTAGTTTCATCGCGTGATCAAGTACAAGAAAGAGACCATCAACATGGTAGAAAATTGCTTGAGTCTCCCTCCAATAGCTCAAGCTTTGATAGTTGTGAAAAATTCCACATTGGTTTCCAAACTTGGCCTACACAATACACTCTTGACCTAGAATTTGGGAAAGTTTAACAACACCTCTTGCATCCTTTCTCTTCCAACCTAAGTCTATTTTAGTATTTCCATATGAAGGATGGTTTTTTGTACAAGTTGGATAAAATTTGTGTGCCACAAGAGCATCGAGTATCTCTTACCAAAGAGGCCCACTCTACACTCTATGGTGAAATTTTAGGAAATATAAGACACTTCATCATCTACAATGATTTTTCTACAAGCCTCATATTCACCATGATGTTATATGGTTTTTGAGACAATGTGATGTTTTTTGTTGCTCGAAGCAAGATAACAAGAAATTAGGTCTCAGTGTTATTTTTGTAATTCCTTGTTGTCCTTGGGAAAGCATTTCTATGGACTTGGTGAGTGGTTTTCCAGTGATAGTTTGATAGCATGATTATGTATTTATGATTGTGGATCAATTTGGTAAGATGGCTAAGTTCATTCCATGTTGAAAGACTAGTTTTGCACTTGACCTAGCACAACTCTTCTTTGATACAATATGAAACTCGTATGGTATCCCTACCAACATTATATTTGATAAATATCCATGATTTATGGATCATTTTTAGTGTTCCTTGTGGTCAATTTTAGGAGTCTCTCTTAACTTATCCATGGCATTTCATTTATAGTCAGTTGGGCAAACCAAAATGGTTAATCGTACTCTCATACAGAGTTTGAGGATCTATCAACATACTTATCTAGCCAAGTGGGATTTAAAACTCACACATATAAATCATACCTACAATAGAGCAGTTTATACTTCCATAGGACACTCTCCTTTTGAGGTTTTTCTTGGATTTTAGCCTTTTTCCATATGAGTTACATTTATCCTTGACCTCATAAACCACCACATACATGCAAAAGGAGTAATATAAAAGAAACTCTTTAATACAAAATGTCTAGAGTATTTAGTCAAAGGTGGTCTAGATTTTATAGAAGACTCAACAATAGCAAAAGCGATCAATGGATTGACATTGTATTCCTCAATATTTTTAGGTTGGATATAGATTTTGGATCTACTTGGATAAATGATATTTTTCAAACAAGACACATAGTAAGATAAAACCACTCCACTATGGACCTTACATAATCCTCAAATAGGAGTTTTAAAATATATTTTACCTTGATCTCTAGATCATATTATCATTCATGATATCATCAATATGGATTTTTTGAAGCCATATCATGATTCTACTAAAGAGACTAATCTTGTCATCAACCATCCTATAGACATGGCACCTAACATATAAATTTTTCTTGATTCTAATAGTGTTTGACATGAAGTCTCATTAAAATTGACAAGGTTCTTCCACTTCATACCTTGTTTTCCATCATGATTAGCTTCCACACCAGGTTCATCGGATATCACACCACTAGATGTTCAACAACTTTCATCCTCTCTTGAAAGTATTAGAGTCCAATGCTTATATGGTGAGGAGGAATGACAAGGAACACATGATGTAATAGTTATTAGGCTTAGTATTAATTATAATTATATTATTTTCATGTAGTATGTGAAGCTTTTCATAGGTCACATTGGATTGGAATTGTTAATTTGTTAGTTTATTAGTTGTAGATTTTTTAGACTATTTTTATCTCTAGCAGTAGTTGTTAGGTTACACTCTATTTTAGATATACTTGGTTATGATATGCCCTTTAAATTTAATAGCATCTCATTATACATATTTTGGTGGTTGCACCTATTTATACATGTTTGTTTCTTCATGATGCTTATATAAGAATCCACTCTAATGTATTTACCAACTTCAATTCCACATCAGTTATTATGATTTATTTGTGTTTTTTTTGTGTATAATAAAACTAACTAATAATTATGATATCCCATGATATTTTTTCTTTAAGATTCATTATGATTTACATTATAATATCAAGATTGACTATAATTCCACACCATATTATAGAGGGGTAAGGTTTACGCGATTCATGGGACCTTACAAAGTCTAGGATGATAGTTCTTGGAGATGATGAGTGACCTAGGGGTATATGTGGGGATAATCAAATGAATTTGTAATATATAAGCAATTTGGATGACTAATAATGAATGAGGTGATCAATAAGATATATTGATCATTTTTTATCATATCAATCATATCATAGGACCTCTCCAAGAGTTACACTAGTTAGATTAGGTCATCTATAGTTACATGGATACTAGTTCTTCTCCTTATGACTTATCCCTCTATAATATTTATGTAGACATCCAAAAGTCATGCATACTCATTATTACATATTTGTAGATCTACATAGATACTTGTAGACTCACATAGACCATCGTAGGTTGTCATAGTCATTTGTTGGCTACCTTAGTCACTCGTAGACTCCAAACCTATAAAAACTAGGTAAAACATACCCAAACTACCTTCTACCCACTAGGAGGCCATATAATAGCTCCCTAAGGCTACTTAAGCCCTTCCCTACACCTAATTATGACCCCATGGGACCATTCCCCACCAAAAATACTAATTAGGTTAATTAACATTCTAATTTTCAAGTGACTTTCACTAAACATGCACTTTATCATTAATGAAATATTAATTAGGATTAATGGTCTAATTATCCCTAAGCACACCCTCACACATGTGTGCACCATGAATTAGTTAGTATATTTCTAGAAACCCTAACTAAACTCTAACCTAACCTAGGACGTAACTAACCCTAACTAATCCTAACTCTTCCTCATACATGTGTGAGGATGAGATATTCTTTTAGGTCATGTGGGCTTGACACCTCCCCAAAACCCTAACCTAACCTCACTAGGTATTGACTCTAAGGCTTGGTTCATCTAACCACCCTCCCCTAACCTTAGCCTTTCATATAAATAGAGGGTTACACCTTTCATTTTACCTCTCTCTTCCCTTTCATTCACCTTACAAAAACTTTATAGAAATCATACAAGAGCTACATCTGATAATTTCAAAACATGCAAAAAACATCTGAACATCTTGGGAGCCCATCCAAATCAAGGATATACACCAAAAAACAATTACAAACTAATTTTCCCTCAACCCTATGAATCTAGGTTCCAATTCATAGGTCACCATATGAATTCACCTTGTAGTGGGTCTACACCAAAAAAATCTGCAAGTATCAATTTTTTGATGTTTTAGTAGCAATCCTTTTCAATTTTTATCATTTTCCATTTTACTTTTTATGTCAAATTTATCTTTATCACTATGGGTCTTGACTGATGCAGGCTCCCAAACTTACTAATCATCTTTTTTAGGTCTTAATATCAGGTATAGAAGAAACCACACCATCAAAACTATCAGTGGCCTATGCACATAGAATCCCACCTACATTGACGGGCCCTAAAGAAGACCATGAGAGTGCTTAATGTTTGTAAAAAGAATAGAGAGATTCATTATGTAACCCAAAAAAACTACTAATAAATGAAAAGCAACATTTTTAAGCAATTTATATGTTGATTAAGTTGTTTGATCAAATGGTTCACTTTTAGTTAGCTTCATTCTGGTACGCCCGGTGGGACCACCACAAAAGGTTGTATTAAAATAGTTTCTTATAGAATATAATGCAAAATATAGTTTTCTATATTTTTTGTAGGTATTCTAATAGCATAACAGAACCCCAAAAACCTTGACAAGTAGTTAAGGTTAGCAGAACATGAGTTTCAAGCTCCCAAATCCAATTCATCACCCAGCCTATGATTTCAACATCCAATTCATAGGTCACATTTTGAATCCTAGAATATTGTCTCAAAAACCCTAAAACAACAGGTTAGCACGGTAGACACATCAAGAAGTTCAGAACACACATCAGCAACTAGGTTTCTCCTTAGAACTTCCTATTTTGTGATTTCTTTGCAAATGCAGTTCACTAGAAAATGCATGGCCTTATCTCATAAAATATCCTTTTAAACAAATTAGGTTAAGGTTTAAGATTATTCCAAAATAAATTAGAGTTATTCTCCTATATTTTCTTCTTCAGATGCACTTAGAACAGGGCTTTTTGTAATCACTTTTATTCCGTATCAAATTCCTTTTCAAATCTCCTTTTCAAAGGCACTTAGACTAGGATCTCAAAATTTCCTTAAAAAATTGTATTTAGGATTAAATTCCTTTGTCTCTTCCATATCATATCCCCTTTTTTTACAAATTCATTGCAATTTATTTATCAACTTGCATTTAGAATTAGATTTCCCTTCTCTTTCAATTTTGTTTCAATTTCTTTTCCAAACTTGCATTTAGAAATAGATATCTGATTTCTTTCAAGTTTATTTCAATTTCTTTCTGAGACGTGCATTTAGAATTAGATTTCTTTCACTTGCATTTAGAATTAGATTTCCAATCTCTTTAAAATTCATTTCAATTTCTTTTCCAAAGTGCATTTAGAAAATATTTTCGATTTCTTTCAAATTCATTTCAATTTCTTTTCCAAACTTGTATTTATAATTAGATTTCCCTTCTCTTTCAAAAGTCATTTCAATTTATTTTCCACACTTGCATTTATAATTTATTTTATTATCTCTTTCGTTTCAATTTCCAAGTCTATTTTCGAAGCATGTCAAATTTCTTTCATGCTTGCATCTAGGATTAATTTCATAAATTTCTTTCATGTCCTTTCTATTCCTTTTTGCAAATATTTTTATTTAGAATCACATTAGGTTAATCATTTTAAATCCCTTTTTGCATCACTTATATTACAATTCAATTTATTTTCATAAAATTTCAATTTCCATTGTTTCCATTCTCTTAGATTAGGTCTTAGATAGTACCACCTCTTCTTGTGAGAGGATACTGGACTCATTAGCACATTTTGAGTTCCCCCATTTGGACATCATTTTAGTGCACCTTCCATACAGGTTGCCACTTTCCCATTGAGACATTGTTCTAATATATGCACCCTTGGGTGTTGCAGGAGGTTTCATGTTGATGACACTCCCATTTGTTTTCTAGATTTTATCCACTTCCCATATTATTTTTCTAGAAGCAAGTTTCAACATCAAAACACACAAAAACAAACAAACACTTTATTTTTTGCATTTAAAATTGGTTCTAGTTAATCATTGTTTGCATACTCACATAAATGGTTTCAGCACATCCATTGATCATTAGCACATCTATTGGCTATCCATAGCCTATCACTTTTGAATTTTCTATCAGATTCATAGTCAGTCCAATTTGTAGGTCAACCTACGAATCAGGTCTAAATTTGTATAGTGATCTATGAATCTTGTTTCCAGACACATTAACTATCCAAATCTCACAAGGTTACTCAAAAACCCTACACAGATCATACCCAGGACCTCAGATTTAAATTTCTAAATAGTTTTGAGTATAAATATACCACACATGACATCATGCCTATCATCACACATAGTCAAGCACACGAGAAAGCGCACCTTGATGAGGAGGTATTCTTCACCCCTTCCAATTAGTATACTTATTTTCCTCCCTCTACAAGGGAATTTGTCACACTCACAATAGATATCTTCATATATTCAAACTTACTTCCCATACACACTATGTCTCATGACGAGACTCCCACTTCCTCAAGAAAAAAATTCCTATCTTCTGCATTCACCTTCATCTAACTCACCTTCTATATTTTACGATCACATCATCTACACAACTCTAGGACATCCACCCCCATATTTAATATTGAAGAGGATGCCACTCCTACCTCACATACCTTCATGCATACTTTCTTCCAGAGTCTATCCCAATCTTTGTTTGATAATAACTCTTCCCTTATTATTCGCACTCACCCTGAGTTCGCCTCATTCACCGCTATCGTAGGGATGATTTCAGACCCCTAACCTTCCACTCTAACCATGAAATCACCCTCATCACAAATATATTTACCATATCCTCCTATATATCCCAAGTATGCACCCCTCACATCTTCATACCAGGATGCTTTTCAAGCACCTCAACCATCATCCTTCCAACAACCTTCATTTGCATCCTTTGATGCTGCACCACAATCATCATCTCACCCATAATTATTCCTGTACCAAATACCTCAACAAACCTCACCTCCCTTGTCTAGTGAGACTATTTTCACCACACCACCTCCTTAGGTTCCTACTAGTGAAGCCTATGATCCTTCTCCCGCATTACCGCCACCTACATTCCACCATCCTGGAATGTATGATGCACCACCCTCCATTTCACTTCCCTCTTCATTGGAACCCATATTTTGCATACCTCCATCACCTCCATTTTGAGCTCTAGATCCTGGTTTCTTTTCCACCTATGACTCATGACTCACATATTATCCTACCAAACTTCTAGGATATCCTACATCACCTACTTTTTCCATCCATCAAGCTCCTAGTCAGGTACAAGTGCCATATTTTGACACCTCATCTTGCCCACTAGCAAAACCACTCATGCAGATAGCACTACCTCCACCACATCCTACTACATCTACATTCTTCACAATACCTCCTTTATGGTCATTATCTCCTATGATCCAACCACTATAGAAGATATCGATTCAGTAGCTACAAGAGTACAACAACAATACTACTACCATAAAAAGATGTCTACTCTACCACACGGTATCCCTTAGCTTTGACCTCCTATGCTATCCAAAAACCTCACCTATAGGCACCATTACAATATGTCCCTCCCCAACACTAGGAGTAACAACATTCTAGTATCCTCCACATTCTTAAGCTCTACCTACTCCCACATAATCCTCTACACCTTTAGCACTTGAGCTTCAACATCCACAATATGAAGTTCCTATACGATGAGCTTTACAATGAGCCAGTCCACTCGTTAGTTCCTTTTCCTCCCTACCATTATCGCTTTGAGATCCTAAATTTTGATAAATATAAAGGTAAAGAGGATTTGCACGAACATTTCAGTAATTATCATTCAGTTTGCTATCAGCTTCATAGTAGCAACCCATGTTGGAAATTTTGAGTCCTCAAGTCAAAGTTGTCATTGATGTCACCATATGAAGTCATCATCAATCCCAAAGATTTCAGTAGGAAAAAAAGGGGATAAAAATGGTTATTTGATATCTAGGAAGAAGGCCAAAGATCAAGTGAAACAGTGTAAAAGACAGAAGTTAAAAAGGAGTTATAATATTTATTTTATAAATTATTTAAATTCAGTGTGAATTTAAATTTTATAAATAAATATTATAATTATAAAGTGTTCATTAAAGGTTGACCTTAATAAAATTAAAGGTCTTAAAATAATTAATTTATAAAAAAAGTTTCAATGGAGGCAAAGGTTTATTATTTTAAAACCCAAGGTTGGGTTTTACTAAGGCTTTCAAAGCCTTAAAGCATCGATGTGATGCATTCAAATCAAAGCATCGACATCATAGACAAAGGAGGAAGGCAATATAAATATAAGCCCAAAGTTTTCATTTAATCATCCTTGCTCGAATGAAATTTGTGTGGTATATGCAAACGAGCTCGTGTGGTTTTTAAAAATGTTTTGCAAAGGAAGCAGAGGATAAGATGGAGAGAGACCACCCCAAATTTGCATTGGGTAATGTGCCCTAGTGGTAGTTTGGACAGTGCGAAGGTGTTTGGAGCACAAAGGTCATGCGTTCAATTCTTGCAAAGTGGTTTTGGTGATAGTGCAAAGTGGAAGCATCCAAGGCACACATTTTTGTTATCGTGGGCAAGGAGAATATCAAAGAGAAAGCACATCATGCTTTCCCCTTTGCAAACGAGTGTATAGCTCGTATGGCAACCTTAGCCGCGGCTAAGTTGCTCACGGTGAGGGCAAGTCGTGGGGTCAAAACCCCTTGAGGCAGGTACAATTTTTAAATTAAATTTTTATGGTTTATGCCCTAAGGTTGGAGTGATAAGGATGTTATAAGGTTTATTAAATTTTTAATAAACTTTATTAAATAAAGGTTGTAGTGATTAATTTTTGAAGGTGGAGTTTTGATAATTATTAGAGCTATATTATTTGGAAATTATTATTTTGAGAGTTATATTTTAGGATGTATAACGAGTTATGATAAAGTGTTAATTAAGATTTATTTTGAGACTTGTTGGTTATTATTTTTGATAAGGGTTTTCTTCTAAAAGGACTTTGGTGGATGTGAAAATTAAGTTGGAGTAAAAAGGTGTATTTAAAGTTATATTTTGTATTGTAATTTTAATTGAAGTCCTCTAACCCTTATGTGAGTTTGAAAAGAGATTTTGTGAAGTGTGGAAGATTTTGTGGACAACTCCTTGGCAACAAAAAGGTATGGGTAATATTCTCCATTGTTGATTTGATTGATTGGCTTTATTGAAAATTAAGTTTGGAGTGAAAAGGATTTGTTTAGGGTTTCCTTTTCAAAAGTGTGTGAGTGAATGCTTCAAGGTTTTTTGAATTGAGAGTTGTGATTAAACCTTGTTTTATAAGCATTATTGTTGAAGTGAGTTGTTATGCAAAGAACTTGAACTAGGGTTTGGGAAGAACATGAGTGTCATTGTTATGTGAGATTTGTTGTTGAGCATTATTGGAAATATTTTGAGTTGGATGATACATTCTTGGACTAGGGTTTGTGAGCAAGAGTTGTTTCTTGAGTGATTGGTTGAGTGAGTTGATTAAGCCTAGTCAAGTGGATGTATGAAGTGATTGTTCAAGTTCCATAAAACAAACTATTCTATATTATGATTTGAGAAAGTGATTGAGTTGTGAGAATAGAACATATTGAGTCTCTAAAAATTATCTTTATGCTTCTATGAGATTGAGTTGATAAAGTGATTGAGTATTGAGTATAGAACATATTGAGTCTAACAATTTTCTTTATGCTTCTATGAGATTGAGTTGAGAAAGTAATTGAGTATTGAGTATAGAACATATTGAGTCTCTAACAATTCTATTTATGTTTCTATGAGATTGATTTGAGTTGAGAAAGTTATTGAGCAGAGTTGAACAAGTTTTATGTGATCTTGTTGAGCAGATTTGAGCAGGTTTTGAGTGGACCTATTGAGCAAATTTGAGCAAGTTTTGTGTGAGCTTACTGAGTAGATTTGAGCAGTTTCTGAGTGGACCTATTAAGAAGAGTTGAGAAAGTTTTGTGTGAGCTTGTTGAACAGATTTGAGCAGGTTCTATGTGGACCTATTAAGGAGATTTGAGCAAGTTCTAGAGAGGACTTGTGGACGGTTTGGTGTGAGATTTTGTGGAAGCTTGCAAGACAAATTTCAGATAAGTCTTTGAGAAGACTTGAGAGTAGAGTTTATTGATTTGTTCAAACCTTGAGTTAAGGTTTGGGATAGATCTAGCAGAGTTGAGTCAAGCCTTGATTTAGGGCTTGAGAGCAGAGATTGAAGATATATTTGTGCTAGATCGAATGGACAATGTTTAGTGTAGATTTGAGAGCATAGTTTGGTACACATTTGAGGAAAGGTTTATGCTAGACTAGAGATAGATATTGAGCAAATTTTTGCTAGATCGAATGTATTGTGTTTAGTGTATATTTGAGTAAGCTTGTTGAGCAGACTTGTGCTAGACCAACTAGACTATGTTTAGTGCAAGAGACTGAGCAAAGTTGTGCTAGACCGACTGGACTATGTTTAGTACAGAATTGAGACAGATCTAGGATGTGATAGAGCAGAGAGGATAGAGTCTCCAGTGGATAGAGATCCATCAGCCAGGACATTGAGGATAGGTCTTCTAAGTGAGGACAAGAGTCTTCAAGTGGAGAGAGATCCACCAGTTAGTGTAGTGGAGGCAGTAGTCTTCCAGAAGATCACCAGCTAGAGTAGAGGAGAAGGAGTTCTCCTATAGATAGAGATCCATAAACTTGATTTAGGGGATTGGTGTCTACTTTGGACAGATATCCATAAACTTTGTAATTTGGGAAGGATTCCCAAGATATTTATTGAGAAAATTTAGTGAAATATTTTCTCCATGGAAGTAGCCATCTTTGGGTGAACTACGTAAATTGTTGTGTCTCTATTGTGTGTGGTGTTCTGTACATTGCTTTGATTACTTTTGTTGATATTTCTATATTTACATTACATATATTGGTTTAAGAGAAAAAGTAAAAAATTATCTTAAGTAAAAATTATAAGCTTGTGTTCTTTAATTGGTATTAGAGCGGGTTCCTTCAAAAGATTTTAACAACTTGAAGGAAAATCTAACAAGAACACAATGGACTCTAAGGATGTGTTCTCAAGTAATTCAACACCAATATTTTATGGAAGTGGTTACATGTATTGGAGTATTATGATGAGGTTTTACTTGATGGATCTTGGAAATGAAGTTTGGGATGCAGTAGAATTTGGATATGATCCAACAGTCAATCCTCCTACAGATAAGGAAGGTAAGCTACTACTGTACTGACCCAATTTTTTTGCACCCTTACCTTTAGGCTAAAGGATCCATTTCGGGAAGGGGGATGCGAGAAGGATGGGACAATAACTCAGACTGAGAGGCCCTTTGAAGGTCGCGTCTCTCAGGGGAGGGGTATAAGGGTGAATTTTTGACGGATGGTGGGGTTCACCAGGAAACTTTGAGTGGCATTTTCCACGCCTAGGTTGAGAATGGCTTTTATGTGGTCATTTATACTCAATCATTCATATCCCTAGGTTGCCAAAATGAATCTAAGCTATTCTATATGAAAATGCTGATTTCTATGAATATAAAAAGCATGAATGAATCCTAAATACCAAGAATATGTTAAATTAGAAAGAATGCACCTGATTTCGGATGTCTAATGAAGATTCTAAAGCTTGTAGGAGTCCAAATCATCTTGAATATGAACGGATCATCTGCAATTATATAGAATAATCCCAGATCATAGGCGATCATCTAAAATAAAAAAATATCATCGTCAATCTGACGAATTCATCAGACGAATTTGTCAAAAACCTGCAATCACAAAAACAGACACCAAAAACTGAAAATGCAACTACAAGAATAATGTAAAATGATAGAAATGAAGTATAAATGCTTAACTGATAAATCTAGATAGCATATTAAAGGAAATGCATTGTTTTAATAACTTATTTTAACTTTATCATGCATTTATGCTAAATGAGGTGAACTCTAGGATGCAGAATGAAAATAAATCAAGCTAATACATAATAAAATAAGGAAGGAAGATGAGAAATGCAAACTCAGGGCTCTGATTGCCCCCAATCTGAACTTTAGTCGAGATCACCTCCAATCATACGAGATCGTCGCCGATCTACAATAGGATCATACGAAATCATGTGGAATCGCTTGCAACGATCCGAGCTTCCTCTAGCTAAAACACAGTGAAATCCTGCAATGAAAACTTGAAACTACGAGTGCAAACAATGGTGGATAGGATGTATTAACACAGCAAAGCTAAATGGTAGGTAAAATCAACCAGGGAGAGAGTCAGGAGGAGAGCCAAGGGGATAAACTGAGAAAAAATATCAGTTTATATAGGATTAGGGGGAGGTTAGGAGGTTGGGGATCATCCCAATCTGGGAGATCTCCAACTGCACAGACACGCTTCTGCTCAAGTTGGAGAGGCTGTTGAAATAGAAGCTAATTATGAAATTTTGGTTTTGGGACGAAATCGTCTGGATGTTTTGTTCCAGATGAATCGTTTGATCTGGTACGATTTCGTCTAATCAGTGACGATATCGTCCAATGGTCAAAAAAACTCCTAAAAATGGCACAAAAAATGGGGTGAGCAGTTAACGGGCAGTTTCGAGGTTAAAATTCAATTTTTTATCTTTTTACTAAGGGTTTAACTGCGTCAATTTTAGGGTGCTACATTTTACCCCCTCTTTAGTGAATTTTCTAAAGAAAATGCATTAAAGACGAGTTATTCCCGCTTTACGAGAAAGCAAAAATTTATTCCATTTTTTATATGACAATTCTAGGTCAAATCGTACGACTGCTTACTATGGTGCCCCCTCCGTGTTTTTACCCAAATCGAACGTTTGGGGTAAAAGCGCGAAAAAGCAAAATTTAAAAAAAAGTTGTTTTTAAATAAAATTTAAAAAAAATAGGGTAAAACCCTAATTCATTGTTATTGTTCACTTTTTCTGTTTCAAAGCTCTGCAGGCAAAATGGTGGAAATAACACACAAATTGACAGAGGTCCAACGCAGGTTGCGGGTAAGGATCTAAACTTGATGCATTATGTTTTTAATTTGATTTGTGTGATTTTTAATTTGAATTTTGACTATTTTTGGGGTATCGCGACCATTTTTAGGCCGTCGATGACGTAGGGATGAAATCTTCCCAATTTCATCGAAATCGTCCCTAGATCGCCGATTTCGTCTAGGGGCAAAATCGACGAAATAGGGGTGATCCCGTCCAACAAGGGGCGATCCCCAAGTTGAGAAATCGGAAATGATTTTCGTCCTACCAAGGATGATTTGACTTAATTTAGTACGATATCATCCAATAATGGACTATATCATTTTTTTATAATATGCAATTGATTTAACTGATTGTAATGATTATCTATTAATGATTTTTTGTTGTTTTATTATTTATTTTGTAGAGGGGATTACTAAAAAGTTGAGAGTGGAAATGCGAGGGTCTAAGAGATGATGTAGCCACACTCGATCAGGTGGAGCGAGACCGACTATCGTAGTTTGGGCTACAGCATGTGGCAAATATGCTATAAATACCTCCAGACATGGGGCTACTGAAAACCCTAGCAGATAGGTGGTATTCGGGGTCGTCCTACTTCTGGCTACCGATAGGGAAGATGGCTCCCACTCTAGAGGAAGTATGGAGGATCTTGAGGATCCCCATACATGGGCGGTTGATGACTCCTATGGCCAATTAGGGCCATGCCATGATGCAACTATGTAGAGATCCTAGCTTCGCCCTGGAGAAGGGCAGAGTGAACATCAAGACATTGATGCAGATGCCTGGGCATCTTGATTGACTCAAGTTTTAGCAGGGGTAGTGGGTGGCATACTGCTATGTCACTAGAGCGGATGCAGGTTACCATGGCTACTCTCAAATGTGGTCTGTGACATGAGAGACCACGACTACAGGTTTTATTGGGGTAGCTTTGTATTATGCCGCTTGTATAGGATCCTATACAAGGTCGTATACAAGGGAGGTTGATGTCTAGTACTGACATCCCTACTACATGTTTGGTGCTGGGAGCACATTGCGATGCAGAGGCTGGTAGGTCTTCCAATGATAGGGGTTGATCGAAAGAGACCCTGGGTTTTCTATTGGTGGATCCAAAGAGGGTCATAGTGGCAAATAGATCTATCGATGTCTCGAAGGTTGCTAGATGACCTCATCCCTGACTAGATCACCTAGAGGTCATGGAGAGAGCATCCAAGATAGGGAGAGGATGGATAGGAGTTGGCTTGCATTAGGTGATTCTTCTGGCTGAGGATGGAGCAAAGAGAGGTAGAGCTCCACCGCTGTGATAGAGTTTTGAGGCAGTTCAATCTATAGTAGGGGATCCCTTCTCTTAGAGACTATGAGTACTCCTGTACTATCTGGGATAATACTACACTAAGAAAGGCTCTAGATATGCAGTGATTCTAGAGTCAGGATGCTGATGATGCCCCCATTCAACCAGTGGATGGGGACGACATTGGGGTCACAGATGGGTATGATGCCTGGTACACAAGCATCTGCCCTCCTCAGATGATGAGGGCACAGGGTCTGATGCACGGTGTGGTGCGATAGATGGGGAGGCAGTGGCAGGATACCATCGATGTAGCGAGGAGTCACGGAGGGAGGGAGCAGCGACGGTCTCCTCAAGAGAGATGTCAAAGAGCACCATAGGCTCCAGAGAGACCATAATAGCCAGAGAGGAGAGAGGAGGCACTCCCTTCTCAAAAGAGGGATAGGCCAGCATCTCTCGATAAGGGCAAGGGTGTTGAGGTGGGGGAGAGCAATGAGGTGGTGGCTCTCTGGGTGGAGAATGCCTGCCTCTAGGCTTAGGTTTAGACACTATAGGATGAGGCTACATGACTCAGGGCTCAAAGCGAAGGGGCGAGAACTCAGGATCTGGCATGGGCTATTGCTCAGACTACGTTCTACCAGAGATTGTACTATCATGCGATTCTAGAGAACTAGAGGATACCATTGCCAGCACCCATTATGGAGCCGATCACGATGGGGTCATCGAGGATATCCTCATGATCGACGTCGAGGACCCGTGACACAGCACGGACTTCGATGGGGCCACCTCCTCCACCTCAAGGTGAGAGAGGAGATGAGGCTGAGAGCTCGAGGGCTTCTCGAGACTAGCTACACATTAATGATAGACTATATATTTTTGAGAGGATTGAGTATGCCAGGTATAGATTGTGGCATACTGATCCAATTTTGATATGATGTACATAATTTTGATATATATATATATATATATGATATTTTTGTGATATGACTTGTCCATATGTTTTATGATGCTTTAAATTTTGAATTGTTGATTAATTATTCATGTAATTATGTTGTTGGAAATAGTATAATTTCATGTCATGTTGTGAAATTTAAATGAAATAATCTGATGTAAACAAATCGGTTGTTGTGGTATGATTTGATGAAAAATAAAGGGACTTCTAACAATAATTTCAAAGGACATTGTCACTGTTATATGACCATTTCATGGAGTCGTCGCTCGCTAGGTCGTCAAGATAATCCCAGTATAGAAATATTTCTAAAATTAAAAGAGTGCTTAAGAGACTGTCTTAAGACTTTGTGTTGTGATGATGAAAAATGATGATGGTGAGGATTTGTTTTCAAATTTTCATGAAAATATTATGCATGAAATATTAAAATATGATTTGTTTTAGGCATAAAATTCCTAAGTGTGATAAAATTTTGAACAATTCCTTAGGAATTATACCATCATTGCAAATTGAATGTTGACATAATGAAATGAAATAGAAAAAAAGTGTTCGTTCTTTTTAAATCACAATTGTGCAACATAATGATGTAAGCCATATTTTTTTATGAATTAAATAAATGAAAATTAAAATTAGAACAATGGTTTGCGCTAGGCATAGAACTATAGGTATAGACTTATACCATCATCGCAAAATCCAAAAAATAATTTTATTACATAATTGATTTTTGATTTTGAGATAAACAAAAAATATATAAGATGAGGACTTGCGCTAGGCATAAAATTCCAGTTTAGGTTTTAGGAACTATACCATCATTGCGGAAGTCAAAAGTATATATAAACGTGACTTTATTGTATGGTTTGAAAAAAATTTGGATTTTTGAAAAAAATGTATGTAATTGTTTTTATACTAAACAGATGTTCTCAAATAAGAAGATGAAATTATTTCAAAATATTTGCATAAATATTTTAAATTATCTCAAAGACAAAATGTAGATTTATAAGGAAATCTCATGTGCATATGTGAGTTTATTGCCGATCTTGATTTATCATAATGATACAAAATCTCTCAAATACAAATGTGTGTGCAATTGTATTGTTCATTTACCAATTTTGAGCAAGATAATTTGATACAAGTAATTTGAATTAACCAAATAAGTGTTCATTGACCATGATTTATATGCATGTAACCGTACTAGACTACTATGTAAGTCGGGTCATCAAGAGCTAGTTGATCCATAAGCAGACATAGGTCTGTACAAAAAAAGGTCGCTAATGTGACAGACATATCACCATGCTAGGAGTTACCCAAGGCCAAGCAGGTTGGGCACAAACCACCTGTTATGGGGCTTACCTCATGATTTTTGAATAATTGAGAATTCCAAGGATTCAAGCTCATTCACCCTTATTTGCTTTTCAAGGGGTAGGGAAAGGGAGTTATTGCTTTTTGCTTTTTCTTTTCTCTTTCTCTTTTTTTTTGTATTTTTGCTTGGAACTGAGATAATGCTGAAATATTGCTACGATGGTACAAAATGATATTTTTCTTTTTATCATTTTCTTTGAATTTTCTTTTTCTTCCTATACTAGGGATACTTGCTCGGATTGGTTGTAGAGCAAGGGATTTGTATTCTGGGTAGGGGTGAGCTTGTCCTTTTGTCAATTCTCAAAGATTCTAGACCATGCGCATGATAGGATAGTCGAGGAAACGTTTTGCTCAAGAAACCACTTCTACTATGTAGCATCATATTAAATTTGCAATGAAATCATTTTAATGTGAAAAGATATACTTGGTTCAAGTAAATAACAAGATCAACTCTCTATGCTCAAAACTTTATTTAATTTAATTGTGGACTTTGATATAAGAGAGATTAATAATCATACCAAATAAAATCAAGATATTTATTCATGTGAGTGTGAAAGTGAGGGATTCCAAATAAATGCTAATTTATCCAAAACAATTGAAAATATAACTGCAATACTTCAAGAATTGACAAGTGCAAAAATAAAAGATGTTTTTTGAAGATTTTGATGATTTTGATTTTTTTATATTTTGATTTTGATTTATGAATTGAGAGAATACATAATATGACTTGTTTTTGAAATTTTTTATATGAATTTACTAAAATGAGGCAAGATGTACAATATATACAGTGATGAAATTACCAGAATTATGCATAATAGCACTTAAGATGCATAATTTTCATAGGTTCTTTAAGATCTTTACCATCTAAGGTAGCTAATCTATATGCTCCCGATCCAAATTTAGCAGTGATGATATATGGCCCAAGCCAGTTAGGTTCAAATTTACCTTTAAGGTCTTTAGTTGCATTAGTATTTTTTTTTATTTTTTTTTAAGACAAGGTCGACGATCTCAAAGGATCGGTGATGAACTTACTTGAGGTATGCTCGTTTAAGCTTGTTCTAGCAGGCTTGAAGATGTTCCAAAGCATTGATGCGCTTCTCATCTAGGATTTCCAACTGACTAAATCTGCCAGCATGATATCCATCTCCTACTTCAGTATCTTGAAGTAGTAGAGCCAAAGAAGGAACTTCTAATTCAAAGGGAAAAACTACTTCAGCGCCATAAACCAAAACAAAAGGTGAAGTACCCGTGGGAGCACGAACGCTAGTTCGATAAGCCCACAAAGTAGGATATAATTGAATGTGCCAATCTCGGCCAAATTTATTGACCAATCTTTTGAGGATTTTAATTAATGTTTTATTAGATGCTTCTACTTGGCCATTACCCTGAGGATAATAGGGAGTGGACCAACAATGTTGAATTTTATAGTTTTGACATAGTTTCTTTACATATTTATTTTTGAAACAACAAATATACTAGGCATATTAATTGCTTATTCTTTACCATTTGACCTACATTATATATTGGACCTTTACATTGATTAGGTCTACCCTATCTACTAACCTGTCTAATCATACCCTAATTGCTAATATGGATTAGACTAGATTGAAATAAGGATAAATAAAATTTGATATTATAAATTACAACATAAGTATTACACTAAAAAATGGAAGAAAAAATATACTAAACTCTATATTTATTAAATATAAATACCTATTAGTATATAATGATCAAATTGTTAGAATTAGCAAGGTGTTGGACAATTTTATTATTAATAAAATGATACATATATAGGTATAATATTGAGTGATTATGGTCAAATAACATAATGGATAATAACCAACTTCATGTATATGGGTAAAAATTGTTAACACTAACCTTAACACCACCTAACACCCTTATTGAGGATGTAATAATTTTTGCATTCCCTCGTATTACATTGATGCTCAATAGGGGCAGAAAATTGATAATTTGACCAAACTAGGACAATATATTATGGTGTATTTTATAGTGGGATTCACCTCAATATATTACAAATAATTATGGAGTATACACACAAGTACATAATCAAGTCAAATTAATTAACAACAATATTAGCATGGAAGACAAGTGAATACTAATATATACCAATTCACAATAAAACTAAAGTATAGCATCAAGTCATTTACTTTATTCCTCATGATCACAAACCATGGAAACCATAAATATGATCATAAAACTTGGTAAGGAATCATAGGTTGTCTCCTCACATAGCATGATAATCTGAAAACATGATGGGTTGGATACTTCAAGAGATATGTACTAGTGTACCCATCCTAAATCAAGTGACCATAATCAAAGATCACTGCAATATTTGGCATATCTATTTAAAAAAATGCATTAGGCTCTAAAAGAGATTTTTGCAACTATTTATAAGCCTATCTTTTGCATATTAGGTAAACATAATTATTTGTTCCAAGTCTATATCTCTAAAACTTGTAAAAATTAAGGATATCATTTTTTTTAACCACTCAAATATGTAGAATACGTAACAACCCTAAAATCCAACCCATTTTTTTTCTAAGGTTTAAAGTTTAACCAAGACAATCCAGATAAATTCCATAAAATATTCTATCCACCTTTCGATTTTTATATGTTGTAGCAAGTGGACTGGAGTGGCCAATTCTTCTGTATCATATTTTGGGGTTTACCTTGTACGGTGCCCATACAACTTAAAGGACACCTTTGAGTGATCACCCCATTTTCTTTCTCTTTTGAAGGACATTTTGACCATAGTGTTTGGGTTAACCCTATCTCGTTCACCTAAGATAAGAAACGCCAAATCCTATACTAGGGTCAATCATTCCTTACAAGTATTTTAGGTATAATATTCTTATAGTTTTACACACCTCTTTTAGTATAAAACTATTGGGTACCATCAAACTATTCTTCAAATAGCTTAATGTAGGTGATTATCATCTATGTGGCATATCCCATGGTCAACCATAAAACAATCAGGATTTCCAATGACTACCACACCAAATGACATCCCCCATAGGAATTCTCCCTCATTCGTTCGGGTCCCTATGACTATCATTTGCATGATATCTCTCTCACATGGGTATCTCACTATCTATTGAAGAACCCATCACAAGAATTTAGTTACAATAGAATTCTAAGCTTGCCATCTCTCAAAGCACACTTCAGTGATCCATTACTAAAGTTCCCATTGTAACCCTAAGGGATTATCACATCATGTCTCCCTTAGTTCTAGTCATAACCTTAGGGATATAATTAGGTTGACATTCTATCAATAAAACCTCTCAAGGAAAAATCGCCATACCCCAAAGCAAATATAAAATCTAACTTTATTCTTTTATTTTATCCATTCATATTTAAAAGCCACAATTGCATAATCCTTATTATAATGCAAGAAATGAAGAAATACTAAAAATCTAACTTTCTTTACAATGTTACTTTACATAAAAGCATAATAAACAAATCCATTTCTTCTTCATTTACAATTCATAGCAATAGATCAATATTGTTAATAACAATTCCATAACATTTTCTACAAGAGATACACAAAAGACACATCATGTATCCTAGGAACCCTTTTCGAGAGAAAACCCAACCTTAAAATATCCATATTTATTTTCATTGCAAGTCTATTAACCAATCTACAGAAAGGAATCCATTATGCTTTTTTACCATATTTTCAATCTATTACATAAGAATCTTCACAATTCTTATGTCCCTTCATTACAAGAATTTTGTAAATTCCTTTTTACAAAGCAAGGGAATCCTATAATTCCCTCTCATTAAACCCCATTCATTCATCAATCTACTAATACTCAAGAGTCCTCTCCTTGAGTAATTTCTTATAAAAGAGTAATTTTGGAACCCCCATAAGTTTCTTTCTATTTATTGGGTCCCATACCCAATCCATCATTCTTTTACATAAAATAATGGATCTCTCTTTTCATAAAAAGAATCTCAGTTCCACATAAATATCCAAATATTTGCATTTCAAATAGCTCATAATTATATTCCATAATTAAAACCTAACTATTCATTTTCAAATAATAAATTAGCCCTTTCATAGAAATAATACTTTCTTCATCAACTCTTTTTTCAAAGAATTTCATAATTTCATTAAAGTAAGATTAATCCTTTAATAAACTAAAGATATCAATATCATAGAAGGATTCTCATTCTTTAAATTAATAACTTCATAAAAATAACCCCACTATTCTCCTTATCAATAAATATTAAGCATAATCTATAGGCCATTCAAATTTAAACCATAATAGATCAATTTCCAAAACATCTTGTTCCAAAATGAATCTATCAAGAATTAGAGATTCATAATAGTTTAACTTTAGTCTAATGATCATTTAAATATTTCACTAAAATGGAATAATATTTTTGATGAAAAGCTAAATTATATTAATAATAAAGTTTAACATGAAAAAAGTGGCGGGTGGCAATGATCACACCCCCGGAAGAAACAAGCCAACCCTAACCACGGGTTGGGAAACCACAAACCAGAGCTCACTACAAACTAGGCAACATCAATCAAACAGCAAGGAAACTTGCCTCGCAATCGTAAAGTTTGTGGCCGCACGTCTACGTTGGAGTCCCATGGAATGGCCAAGGTATGCGGTAATCCATCTGTGTGTCCCTGATCCTCATGAACATTTGAATCTCCCTAGCCCCGTCCTCGAGATCTATCAAGCCGGCAATTATGTGCACTTATATCCCTGCATTCCAGGCACGATCCCGTGTGCCACCATTAACTTCCACCAGCTCATCCCCGGCACCTCTGGGTGGAGAACATGATGGTGATTGAATTGGTTGTGCATTCCATCCATCATTGTAGGTAAAAATGTCATGTCCCCAACCTCCCTGTGCATGCACCAGACGTGGCAGTTGATGAGACCTCGAGCGGGAACAGGATGTCTGTTGTGCGTTGTTTGGAAAAACCCTGCTAACTGAGCAAGGTGCATTTTTCCAGTCATCCAAAAGTGCCTTCATGTGCGCCTGCTCAATGTCAAGTTTAGCCTGCTGATTGCAAATCTGGAACCATGTATCTTGAAACACCTCTATTTTGTCAGCTAGAGAAAATTCATCAGAAGGAGTTTGATGCTGAAAAACTATCTTGTTTCTAGATTTCCACATGTGAAAAAGAAGACTAATTCGAAATATGTGCCACACTTTGGACAAGGGAAGAACAAATTTAATCTTATCCCCTAACATAGCTTGCTGCCATGTAAGGGATTCATCCTAGAATTGGGAAAAAAAAGACCATCCCCATTCCCAGGCACTCCTTGCTCTTGTGCAAAACCAAAAAATATGAGGAGAAGATTCATCCTCATTACATAATGCACATTTAGGGTTTGCAACTCCCAAGTGCCTGAGTCTTTCTCCTAAGGGTAAACTTTGAAAGAGAAGGCTCCAAGCAAAAAAAGATTGTTTTGGCTCAAGAAAAGAAGACCAAACTATCTGAAATCGAGCCTTCCAACCTGAAACCGCCACCGGATCTCCCCATTTATCATTAAGTCTAGGGACCATTGGCAACATTGGGGAGAGCCACTTGTAACCCAATTTAGCCGAGTAATTCAACAAGGGTATATCCGAACACCAGGACCAATCTTTCCACCATGGCCTCTGAGAGTGCTGCCCACACTTGTGCCACATGGAAAAGGGGATAATGTCAATTATCGAGTCATAATTGAGCTTGTCACCAGTGCTCAACTGAAATTGTTGTTTAAAAATCGGCCAAGGGATCCAATCCCTCGAGGTTTGAGAATAAAAATCAGAAACTGTAGATATACCTTTTTAAAAAAACTTTTGGGCATGAATCCACGGGACCTGAGCAAGAGGAGTTCCCTGAATGTTAATCACCGAAGACCACCAGATGTTTAAAGAATTGATGGATAGTCCTTTATGGCCTCTATTCCCTTTCCACTTAAGCCAAGGAGTGAATTGCTGCCATGATTTCCAAATACTTTTAATCACAAAAGAACCAGATATTTTCACAAAGACTGGCATTACAATTAGGGAAGGGAGGTCAATTCCTCTCCAGGCTTGTTTGTTCAAAGGCAGCCCTGAAGAAATACAATGTCTGATGAGGATTTTCTAGGCCTCCGAGCCTTTAAGGGCTCGTATGATCCATTTGGCACAGAGAGTCGTGCCTTGTCTTTTACAGTCAACCATGCCCATTCCTCCCGAAGCTTTAGGTAAACAACACATATCCCAAGCAACCTGGTGAAAACCTTTCTTCTCACTGAGTTTGCCCACAAAAAATTCCTCAATAGTCTTTCAAGCTTAAGGTAGCATGCTTGTGAAGGGACCCAACAAGAAGAGTAATACACATGAGTAGAGGCAAGGACCTTAGAACAAATCTGGAATTTTCCTGCTAGAGACATCTTCTTAGTAATCCAATACTCAAGCTTTTTCTCAACTTTTTGCAGAACATAGTTCCATAACTGAACAGGGGAACCATAAAAGGCAAAAGGGATCCCTAGAAATTTGAACACTTCTCCCGGCAAAATCCAATGCCATTGAAACTGTTCTAGCTAAGGAGGGAGCGGGGTAGGGGACTCGCCGATAACAAGAAGTTTTTCTCCACTGAATACTAGAACCAGAGGCCTGACAAAAAACTTCCAAACATCTGAGTGCTTCCTTCACTGAGTGTTCCTCCTCTAAAAGAGTGAGAAAAGAGTCATCAACAAAGTGACCATTAATGAGCTGACCTTGGTTATCAGGGGAGAGAAATACCCTTAATTTGGCCCAAAGAAGCATGCCTAGCAAGCAAATATCCAAAGGCTTCAGCAGTAAGGATATACAGAGAAGGAGCCAAGGGACAACCTTGCCGAATAGATCTGAACAAACCGATTGGCCTAGTTTGATGATTATTCAAAGATAAAATAGCCGAAGCATCCTGAAAAAGAATATTGACAGATTGAACAAACACAGGCCCAAACCCTAAAGACTGTAACATGGAAAGAATGAAGTTCCATTCAATTCTATCATAGGCCTTTTCAAAATCAATTTTCAAGAAGAGGGCTTGCTGACTAGACTGCCTAGCCCATTCCATACCTTCCCAAACTGCAATGACATTATCCAATATATATCTGCCTTTAATAAATCTTGTTTGCTCCAGCCTAACAATAAGAGGCAACAGGGGCCGGAGTTTCAGAGCTAGGGCTTTGGCAATAATCTTATAGCTGACATTGAGCAAGGTAATTGGCCTCCAATTTGTTATACATTCAGGATCCCCTTGTTTTGGAATGAACTTGATATTACCTCGGTTCAAAATTGCTCCAAGAGAGCCACTGTGCATGGCTTCAAGGTAGACTTTGTGTAAATCGGAACCAACAAAGTCCCAACAGGCCTTGTAGAATTCATAAGGAAATCCATCTAAGCCTGGGGTCTTCTCGTTGGCCATTTGAGTTAATTCTGAGGCAAGGTCATCAACAGACAAATACTTTTCACACTCCTCTCTTTGAGCAACAGAGAGTTTGTTAGGGACAACATCCATGCAAAGCTTGAGAGCTTCATCCCTCTCTTGGAGAAGAAGACTGAGCAGCAAAAACTTGAGTGTAATGCTTAACAAAAATGTCAGCAATACTGGGTAGAGAGGTATGGCGAATACCATTGTCCACAATAGCTTTGAATTTAGTGGCATTGCGAGGAGGACGTAACTTTTGGAAGAATTCCTTAGAAACTTTGTCCCCAATTTTAAGCCAATGTAAGCGGGCCTTGATCCGAGCACCTTTAGCTTCATAGAGCTCTACCACCTTGAGCTCATGATGAACCTGAGTAGCATGCCCCTGCAAAACAGGACAGAGAGGGTTGGCTTCAAGCCTACAAGAGGCTTTTGTCAGTTCAGTGCGTAAAGCAAGCAAAGAATATTTTCTAAACTGAGCAACTTTCTTGCCCAAACTACGAAGAAGGGCCGTGGTTCGGGATATAGCATCATTCCACCACTCAATCCATCCTTCTTCACCAACAAGTCTGTCCCCCAAATTCCAGACTCTCTGAATATGACACATCATGGAAGAATGCTGAAGAAAGGATGTGTTAAGAAAAATTGAGACTTAATACCCTGATCGTGTACCACAGAAGATAAAACAGTGAACATAATTGGGGAATGATCAGACCCAATAGTACCAGCAATAACCTCCACAACTGGAGCATCACCATGCTTCCGATGAAAATAAAACTGGGTATGGTCTGACAACATAGCTCTATCTAAACGTTTGAGAATCCTTGCCCGCCCAACTTGAAAGTTATTCCTGGTAAACCAAAGGTGCTCATCAAAAGAAGCAGGAGAAAGACAGGAATTAGGGTCAGACAAACATAATTTTTTTTTCATAAAAAACCAGGCTTCACGCTCACCAAGGGCCCACCTGTGGTTTAGACCCCCAATTTTATCAGAAGCACGCTCAACCATATTAAAATCTCCACAGACGATCCAAACTGCAGGAGGCAAAGAAAAGGCACACCATTTCCAAAGCAAACAACGCTCCGGAGCACTATTGGAGGCATATACATTTAAAATTCCAAAGGACATTCCGTCAACTTCAAGCAAAATCCAAACAGCTTGGTTAGAAGGGTCAACCCCCCAATCAACAAAATTCCCATGCCATCTATTGGCCAGGAGAATAACAAAACCACCACGATCGGGAGGGTGCTTGGTGGAAAAAAATTGACTATTAGGGTAAATGAGCGCACGAGCACACCGCAATTGGAACTCGTAATTTTAACTTCTTGCAAGCAAACAATATCTGGGCCCCCATACTTGGTTGCACGTAAAGTAATATCATCGTGGACCATGTATCTTCGAACTGGGTCCATCAGTCCTCTAACATTCCATGATAGAAAAATCATTCTCGACTTGTCGAGGATCAAACTTCCTCCGACCTCATCGTAGTCACCCGTAATAGCAAGCGATCGAAACGAGTTGCTAGAAAAGCTTCCCGCTTGTCGGTTTTTGTCCGCATGCGAACCCACACTGGACTACGAGACCTTCGTCTTCGGGCATTCATGCCTTCTTTTTGCTCCAGTTGGTGAGCAACCATGGAGACAGAGAGGATACCATCATCTTTAAGAGCCATCGACATATCTTCAGCCACAACTGCTGAATTGGAAAGGATTTGAGTACTTGGGGAAGCATTCTGGGATGGAACTGGGACATGCAAGGGCGGTTTTATCGCTGTGGCTTGAGCATAGGAGCCAGCAGGCTGACCCCCCTGAGGATTATGGACAGAGGACTGGCCTCCCTGAGGGCCTTTACCAGGGACATGCTTGCCTTTCTTGGAGACCACCTTCCAGTCACTGTCAGACCCATCTTTGGTTGGCTGGTTTTTCTCATTAGAAGCTTGATTAACAAGGGTTGGGCCCTTGGATTTAAACTTATCTGCCATTAAGGGACAATCTTTAATCTTGTGTGCGACAGATCGGCACCTGTAACAAGTGTTTGGCAAATTGACATACACCACTCTCTGGTGGATATTAGTATCACCTACCTTAATATCAATAAATTCCTTGAGGGAATTGGCCAAATCAATTTTCACATAGAGCCGACGGGTAGGCCGAGCATTATAGAAGCGCTGAGGCTCTTCACATACAAATTCCCCAACTTTCATGGCAACATCACGAATAAATGGGACCAATGCCATTGGCAAACCTGGGAATTCAACCCACATAGGGACAACAAGAGAGACACCATTGGCAACCTGGAAATTCTTGTGCCATGGTTGACAAATAAGCAAAGTGCTATGAACATAACAAGGACCCTTGCTGAGAACTTTTTTGACACACTGGATCGTAGAACCGAATATGAAAGAAACCTTTGGTCAAGTTTTGCACAGACTCTACAAAGATACCATATGGGTTCCAATAGCTTTGAAACCAGTTTCGTAGAATTGCATCAGAGGGGATACGGCCCAAGAAGTAGCCTATGACAATATTTTGCTCTAGCCAAGTACAAGCTTTATTGAAACTATCGAGGGGAATAGAAATGTCTGGCACATTACCTTGTGGAACACCGTGGGAATGAACTTTCGAGGTTGCTTGCCCGCCATCCTTTTCTCCATCGGCTTCACCAGACGATGAACCAGGAGGAACCAAATGTGACATATTAAAAAAAACACAGTAATTTCGCCCAAGGCGGATCAATAATGGAAGGACAAAGCAACAGATCCCATCCACTGGCACATGCAGCACTGTGACGAGGCCAAAAATCACACATGCAAACGATGAACGCAAAGTCGGCTCGGCTCCTCAGGATGAGTTGCAGAGCAAAACCCTAGTCCCTCCCCCTCACATATCCATCCATTGATCTAATTGATTAATTATGCTCAAACAACCAAAATAATATTTAATCTGCTAATCATTTATTTCTATTCCACATTAGATTATTCACCTTAAGATAAATTCATTTTTATTCATTAATTCATTTTCACCAAAAATAAATTATCTTTAACCTAAGGATAATTTATTTATAATCCATAATAGGTTAATTCACAAAATAAAGATTATTTTTTTTTTTTAACCTTAAATGGGTTATCTTTATTCAAGAGTATATAAATTTTAATCTATAAATCAAGAAGTAAATGAATTTCCTATGTCTAAGTGTATTAAATCACCATAGGGGTAATGCAATATAACATATACATATTCCAAATGAAGAGAATCATAATATTTTTTTTAAATACTTTAAACATCTTAATATTCAAATATTAAGTATTGTTCTCTTAACATCTATTCACTCTATATATGGAACTTTATAACTTAAAGTGATATTTACTAAACTCTATACGTAATGTTTTTACCTATAAGTTCTTTACCTTCCTAAAACATGACAGTTAGTTGTTCTGAAACATATTTATTTTAATAATGTGATGGTCGAAGTTTAGGTAATTGCACTCCAAGTTGCACAAATCAGATAGGACATAGGGTAATTTTAAGGTAGACAATCATAATGTTATTACACCAAAATACATTTATCTTAGGCTTTGATTTTGACTTCCTGATCTGACTAGTTTCGGTTATACGAAAACACAAGTTTCACATTACTTCCATGAGGCTTAATATAGCATTAGAATACGATGTAGCCCATTCCAAAATTATGTTATCTTAGGGACTTAAAGCAATCAATGCACAATTTCCTTTGCGGTTCTATCATTATCTCACAACATATGTTTTTTTAGGCTAAATTCATACAAAGTATTTTATACTTAAAACATTCATCATTACATTCTTCCTTTTTGTTGGCAATTTTGGGTACCTTGAGTACATTGCCTTTGCCTAAGTTTAGTTGTCATTGATGTCAAGGAGCTCTTGGTAGTTGTTGTTTTTGATGTCAAGGAGTTCTTGGAGCAATTTGTTTTTATGTCTAAGTATGTGTTTTGATGAAGGTTTCAATCTGGTCGATAAGTCTCCAAGAAAATCAGAATAGCCCAGTTGCAAAAGATCCAAAAAAAGATAAGTTAGAAAAAGTTTGCAAGCGGCTGGAAAAACTGTTGTGATTTCGCGACATGTTTGAGGAGAGAGAAAGTTTGGGAAAAACTGTCATGATTTCGCGACATGCTGGAAGGTAGAGGCATAGCGGGCAAAACTGTCATGATTTCGCAACATGCTGGAAGGCAGAGGCAAAGCAAGCAAAACTGTCGCAATTTCGCGACATGTCGCATTTTCGCGACTTGGGAAGCACAGGAAGGCAGAGAAAGAAAAGTGTCACGATTTCGTGACACATTGCCAGGAAAGTTGTTCGGACAAGCAAGTGTCGTGATTTCGTGACATGTTGTAGGAGAGAGAGTCCGAAAGGTTAAAGTGTCGCAATTTTGTGACATATTGAAGAGGAGGAATTCTACAGTGTTAACTATCGTGATTTCATGACAAGTTTGATGAAAGAGAAAGTGATTCAGGAACTGTCACGATTTCACGACATGCTACAAAAGACAAAGTAAGGACTGTTGCGATTTTGTGATAGGATGCAAAGTTCCATTTGAGGACTGTCACGATTTCATGACATGCTGAAAAGCTCGAAGTGAGAACTGTCACGATTTCATGACATGCAGCAAAAAGAAGAGCCTGAAAGGAGAAGCGTCATGATTTTGTGACAGGTAGTGGTGAAAGCGTTCAAAAGCTAGAAGCATCGCAATTTTGTGATAGGCTACAAAGAAGTTGTACAGATGCAAAAAGTGTCACGATTTCACGACAGGTTGAGCTAGCAGCTTGCAATTGTAGAAAGTGTTGCGATTTCATGACAGGAATGATGATGACGTCAGCAAATGGAAAAGGTGTCACGATTTCGCGATAGAAGCAGAGAAGAAGGCTTTGAAGTCTAAAGCATCACAATTTCATGACAGAATTGCAGATGACATCAGCAAGAGGAAAAGGTGTCACGATTTCATGATAGAAGCGAAGAAGAAGGCTTTGAAGTCTAAAGCATCGTGATTTCATGACAAAATTGTAGATGATGTCAGCAAGAGGCAAAGGTGTCACGATTTCACGACAGAAGCGGAGGAGAAGACTTTGAAGTCTAAAGCGTCACGATTTCGCGATAAAAATGAGATGACGTCAGCAAAAGGCAAAAGTGTCATGATTTTGCGATAGAAGAGCAAATGAAGCAGACAAAAGCAAAAGTGTTGCGATATCATGACAGTAAACAACAGAAGGTGCACAGCAGGCAGTAGTGTCACGATTTTGCGACAGTAAGCAACAGAAGGTGCATAGCAGGCAGTAGTGTCACAATTTCACAACAGCAAGCATAGAAGGTGTATGACAGGAAAAGATGTCGCGATATCGTGACATGTTGATATTTCGTGCTAGAAAAGCTACAGAACAGCAGAGGCAGTTAAAGCCAATAGAGTTAACCTTGAGCCGACAAAGTGTGGGGTTGTGCAGCCGATGATTGTTTTAGGGATGTACAGTCGACTAAGATCAAGAATTTAATCATGAGATTGCTAGTATAAAAGGAGGGATCCTTGAAGTGTTTTGCATTGATTGAAGTGTGCATTCAAAGAGTGGCATTCGTAGATTGAGTGCGACAGTGAGGTTCGATCATCAAAAAAAATAGAGTGCATTTCGTCAAATCATCTAAGTGTGGAAGACTATGCTGCTGTTCATGCGAAAACTGTGCTGCTGTTCATGCGAAGACTATGCTGCTATTTATGCAAAGACTGTGCTGCTGTATGCGCGAAGAATTTGCTGCTGAGTTTTTTGTAGAAGAGTATAATTTGATCGAGTGCTGTTGTGTTTGTGCAGATTGTGAAAGTTGGTTTCGACCAAACAAAATCTATAACAAAAAATAAAAGAGGAAGAGGATAGAGTAATCTTTTACAAAATTTCTATAGTAGCCTATGATACCTATAAAACTTTGTACTTCAATCACATTGGTGGGTTGTGGCCAACTCATAATGGCCTCTATATTCTTTGGGTCTACTGCTATTCTGTCAACAAAAATAATATGCCCAAGATATTATACCTCAAGGACATGAAAGTCATATTTTGAGAGGTTATTATATAGTTGGTTTTACCTTAACAACTCAAGCACTATCCTTATGTGCTTATCATGTTCTTCCTTGTGCTTGGAATATATCAAAATGTTATCCAAAAATATCAATATAAATTGATCTGACTATCTTTTGAATACATTATTCATTAAATTCATAAAGGTTTCTAGTGCATTAGACAACCCAAATGATAGTATTGTGAATTCATAGTACCCATATCAAGTTTTGAAGGCAGTTTTGTGAGTGTCTTCCTCACGAATTCTCAATTGATTATATCTTGATTTCAAGTCAATTTTGGAGAATATGATCGCTCCTTTCAATTTCTTAAACAAATCCTCTATTCTAGGCAAGGTATATCTATTATTGATGGTCAATTTGTTCAACATTCTATAATCAATACACAATCTCAGTGATCCATCCTTCTTCTTTATAAAGAGATCATGTGCACCCCATGGTGACACACTGGATTTTATCAATCCTTTCTCTAACAACCCTTATAGTTGTACCTTCAACTCTTGCATTTCTATAGGATTTATCCTATATGGGGTTATATGTATTAGCTCAGTTTCTAATATAAATTCTAAAGTGAATTCAAATACCATTTTCGGTGGCAATCCAAGAAAATATTCAAGAAACACATCCTTATATTCATGCAAGATTCAATGTTTACCAAACACCTCTTCCTTTTTACTCATATCTACTTTGTTAAACTTGACCACAAAAGTCAATCCACCTTTTTTTATGATCTTTAGTTGCATTGTTGTTAGTAACTGAGGTAAAAAATAATCTTGTTCATTGGCAATTCATCTTCTTTGTTTAAATTATCAGTGTAATTAATCCATATTTCATGAAAAATTATTACAACCTCATGGGCTTTCAACCAATCCATCCCTAAAATAACGTCAAATGCATGGAGAGGAGCTACATATAGGTGCCATTATGTAGATTCTTTAGGTAGGATGACTTGTAGGTCAGGATAATATTGATCCACAGAGTAGGTTTATCCAAAACCATACTCTACTTTCCACCCTTCCACAAAGAATATTGATCTTTTTGGTATATCCCTGACTAAACTAGATGAAATGAAGATATTTGTTATTGTACTATCTATAAAAATCTTAAAATTCTTATTCAATATCATACCTTTCAAAGTAAGTGAGTTATCCTGTCCATCTAGATTCTGACTACCTATAATTGTATAGATTTTGTGGTTTGGTTTTTTTTATCATTTACTAGATATAACTTTATGTGGATAATTATTGGCATAATGTGGACCTTCATAGTTGTAGAAATTGATATTAGGTCTAGGGTTTCTATGCCAAATATATTCCTTGGGTTTCTCTATTGGTCCTACGTCAGGTTACCTCTAAGGTTGAGAAACATTGTTGTTGTTTCTATAATTATTGTTCCTTCTTTGAAACTTTTTTATTTTTTTCCCTTGCTTCCTGTCATTCTTCTTTTCATAATGTGGGTCATTTTTGCTTTTATTGTTTTGCTCTTTTTCCCAATGCATGAAACCTACACTATTTCTCTTCCTCAAAGCCTGGTGATATTCTTTTGATAGGTTTTTTTTATGCCTGATGGACCATATCGTAGACTTTTTGTATAACTTATGGCTTATTATATTAACAACTAATATTATTCTAGGGTCTAAGACTAAAATAAACTTATGCACCTTCATATTTTAATATGTCTTGCACATACTTAAGAAATTTGATAAATTACCAAAAATAGGTCTCTATAGTCTTTTTCCCTTGGATAAGTGTAATAAACTCCTCAAAATTTCCACATAAAACTATTTTGTAAAAAACCTTTTTTGAAAAGCCTCCGAAAAACCTTCCCAGGTTAGATTTTTTACCTTTATCTTTTACCCTTTTCTAATGATTTCCCATTAGTCTAGCCCCATTTCTTGGAGATGTATGGTAGCCCATACACTCTTAGTCATTGAAGAATAGTTATTTATGGTTAAATATGACTATAACTCAGTCAACCATGCTTCGAATTCTCCTCCTCCTCCTTTACCATTGAAGTTAGACACATTAACATTATTTAAGTCTTTAGAAAACTCTAAATCAAATCGATTTTTTGCCTCTTGTTTTGTTGGTGCTCGAGTTCTCTCTTGTCATGCTTCAAAAATTTTATTCTGTAAATTTTGACTAAGGTTTCTATCATCTATTTTTTTTGCTCTAATTATTCTTACAAGAGAGGCACAACCACTATGAGATTCGTCACATCTAGGTTTAGATTTGCCCTATTTCCATCATGGGATTTTATCGAAGTATCATTAGCTCTGATTGATGGTGGTTGTAGAGGATGTCTTCCTATGCCCCTACCTCATCATCTTCATGGTGTTTGTGCCATTCTACCTGGCCACACTCACCATGTATATTAGGCATTATTCTATATACCCCATTCAATTAGTGTGTTTTATTTTTCAAAAACAAAACTATCAACTATTCATTAGTAGTCATTTTAGAGTATCACCTAACACACTTACTTCTTGTAAGGTGTCTAACTATGAATAAGATCATAATTTTGATCAACAGTCTAGTTTACTCCCTATAAACCACCATTCCCATGGGAAGATTCCTTTCTTCCTAAGGTGCATATCAAATCCAATCATAGCTAGGATTTTTCCATGGTAAAAATTTTCTCCAACATCAAAGTTCAACCTAGGAAAGGTTAAAAGACCTACAACTATGCTATGATGTCAATTGTAACAACCCTATAATCCAACCCAATTTTTTTTATAAGGTTCAAGTTTAACCAAGATAATCCAGATAAATTCCACAAAAGCTTCTAACCATATTTCAAGTTTTAGATGCTACAACATCCCTCGGGTGGACAAGAGTGGCTAATTATCTCATATCATATTTTGGGGTTTACCTTGTACACTACCCATACAACTTAAAGGATACCTTTGAGTGGTCATCCCATTTTCTTTCTCTCTTTTGAAGGACATTTTGACCACAACATGTGGGTTAACCCTATATTGTTCATTTGAGATAAGAAATGCCAAATCCCTTACTAGTGGCAATCATTCCTTACTAGTATTTTAGGTGTAAGATTCTTATAGTTTTATACACCTCTTTTAGTATAAAACTACTGTGCACTATTAAACTATCCTTCGGATAGCTTAATGGAGATGATTATCATTTATGTGGCATCTCCCACTTGGTCAACCATCAATCAATTAGGGTTTCCAATGACTACCACACCAAATGACATCCCCCATAGGAATTATCCCTCATTCATTCAGGTCCCTATGACTATAATTTGCATGATATCTCTCTCACAAGGGTATCTCCCTATCTATTGAAGAACCCATCACACGAATTTATTTACAATGGAATTCTAAGCTCGCTATCTCTTGAAGCACACTCCAAAGATCCATTACTAAAGTGCCCATTGTAACCCTAAGAGATTGTCACATCACATCTCCCTTAGTTCCAATCCTAACCTTAGGGGTCTAATGAGGTTGAAATTCTATTGATAAAACCTCTCAAGGAAGAATCCTTATAACCCAAGGCGAATCTAAGATATTTTATCATTTTATTTTACTCATTCATATTTAAAAGCCACAATTGCATGATTCATACTCTATTGTATGAAATAAAGAAATACTAAACATCTAACTTTCTTTATAATGTTACTTTCCATCAAAGCATGATAAAAAAATTCATTTCCTCTTCAATTACAATTCATAGCAATAGATCAATAAATGCTAATAACATATCATGTATCCTGGGAACCCTTTCTGGAAGAAAACACAACCTTAATATGTCCAACTTTATTTTCATTGCAATTCTATTAGCCAATCTATAAAAAGGAATCCATTATTCCTTTTTACCATAGTTTCAATCTATTGCATAAGAATCTTCACAATTCTTATGTCCCTTCATTACAAGAATTTTGTAAATTCCTTTTTACAAAGCGAGGGAACCCCATAATTCCCTCTCATAAAACCTCATTCATTCATCAATCTACTAATACTCAAGAGTCCCCTCCTTGAGTAATTTATTACAAAAGAGTAATTATGGAACCCCCATAAGTTCCTTTCTATTTATTGGGCCCCATGCCCAATCCATCATTCTTTTACATAAAACAATAGATTTCTCTTTTCATAAAAAGAATACCAATTTCACATAAATATCCAAATATTCATATCACAAATAGCTCATAATTATATTCGGTAAATTAAACCTAGCTATTCATTTTTAGATAATAAATTAGCCCTTTCATAGAAACAATACTTTCTTCATCAACTCTTTTTCAAAGCATTTCATAATTTTATTAAAGTAAGATTAATCCATTAATAAACTAAATATATCAATATCATAGAAGGATTCCCATTCTTTAAATTAATAAACTCATAAAAAGAACCCCACTATTCTCCTTATCAATAAAGATTAAGCATAATCTATAGGCCATTCAAATTTAAACCATAATAGATCAATTTCTAAAACATCTCGTTTCAAAATGAATCTATCAAGAACTAGAGATTTATAATAGATTAACTTCAGTATAATGATCATTTAAATATTTCACTAAAATGGAATTAATCTTTAATCTACTATTCATTTATTTATTTTCCACATTAGATTATTCATCTTAAAATAAATTCATTTTTATTCGTTAATTCGTTTTCACAAAAAATGAATTATCTTTAACCTAAGGATCATTTATTTATTATCCATAATAGGTTAATTTATAATACAAATATTAAATTTCTTTTTTACCCTAAATGGGTTATCTTTATTCAAGAGACTATAACTTCTAATCTATAAATCAAGAAGTAAATGAATTATCTTTGTCTAAGTATATTAAATCACCATAGAGGTAATGTAATATAACATATATAACATATACATATTCTAAATGAAAAGAATCATAATCTTTTTAAAATATACTTTAAACATGTCAATATTTAAATATTAAGCATCATTCTCTTAACATCTATTCACTCTATCTATGGAAATTTATAACATAAAGTGGTCTTTATTAAACTCCCTACATAATCATTTTACATATAAATTTTTTACCTTCCTAAAACATGATAGTCAATTGTTCTGAAAAATGTATTTGCGTTAATCACGTGACGACCGATATTTAGGTAATTTCACTCCAAGGTGCACAAATCAAACAGGACGTAGGGTAAGTTTAAGGTAGATAATAATAATGCTATTTCACCAAAATGCATTCATCTTAGAGTTTTGTTTTGGCTGCCCGGTCTCAGTTTCACATTACTTTCATGAGGTTTAATATATCATTAGAATACAATGTAGTCCATTCCAAAACTATGTTATCTTAGGTGTTTATAGCAATCAATGTACAGTTTCCTTTGTGGTGCTATCGTTGTCTCACAACATAAGTTTTTTAAAGCTTAATTCATACAAAGCAATCTATACATAAAACATTCATAATAACATTATTTTTTTTATAGTTTTGAAGCAACTTTCTTAAGTTGATTATGAAGTAGAGTACCTTATGAACGTAGTGGATATCTATTTTGAGAAGACTTGAATGCTCACTGGGAGGTTGATACTTTGTTACTTCAATTTATCTAAACTTTAAAAGCTCGATATTTTGTGTGATCCATTCCACTGAAAACAACCACCCCCCTTCCTTCCCAACAGGGTTTAAAAGACATCCCAAGAGGTTCGCTCAAAATAAATGAACTTCCAAACTACCCATTAAGATAGATTTTCTTTTAACTTTAAAGCTATTGCATTATCATTTAATAAATGTCATATTTTCATTTATTTCAATGCTCTAGCATATTAATAATAATGTTAATAAAGCAATATCAAACCATCATAAAACACATTAGTAATCTCAACTTAACACCACCTAACATGTAAGTGCAGCAATAACATGATAAATTGCAAAGGCATAGACTATTATCAAAACAGGTAAATCATTTGTCAGATCATTTTGACTCTAATAGCCATTAGTTCTCAACCCACTTGTAGAGGTGTCTATTCCTGCAAAAAGGACAAGTCTATTAGTAACATACCATTTATCATCAAAACCTCATAAAACCATATAATTTGTCATTAATGATAACATATAAATTCATAAATATTTTATATGAAAAAGTTATCTAGGGGAGGGTCATGAAAGAATATTTTTGGCAGTTTTCATCAACCTTCATGTAAGCCAATATTTAAGTGGATTTAAATAAAAATAAGAGTGCCCACATATAAGCTTCACACCATACACACATCACAACATATGATTATGTACCTCACACCATGTGAGTGTAAACTTTAAATCATTGAAACTAGTCATGTGTCTCACTCTATATGACTGCAAATTTTAAATCATCAAAGCACTTTATAAGGACCAAAATGTCTTCAGTACTATTAATATAGGATTTCATATGATGGTTTCCAAAAATTCATCAAAAACAACATGTCCATATCATAAACTCAACTTCACATGGCACGAATAGCAATTCAAAATATAGATACAAAAAGATCTCTAAAGTGTATGGAACTAATGTTTACCACATGACATTGAATCCTTATGTAAGAGTAATACAATATAAACTTCAATCTGTCAATTTTCTCAATGCATGTTGGATAAACCATTCCATAGACTTTAGTGTAAATGCATGCCTATGGTAAGTCAATAAAATCAATGCTTTAATCAGATACGCTCTTTGGAAATTTTCAATTCATGATGCAATATTATAAGAAAACAAGAGTGCCTACATAAAAGCTTCACACCATACACACATCACAACATATGATTATGTACCTCACACCATGTGAGTGTAAACTTTAAATCATTGAAACTAGTCATGTGTCTCACTCCATATGATTGCAAATTTCAAATCATCAAAGCACTTTATAAGGACCAAAATGTCTTCAGTACAATTAATATAGGATTTCATATGATGGTTTCTAAAAATTCATAAAAAACGACATGTCTATATCATAAACTCAACTTCACATGGCACGAATAGCAATTCAAACTATAGATACACAAAGGTCTCTAAAGTGTATGGAACTATTGTTTACCACATGACATTGAATCCTTATGTAAGATTAATACAATATAAACTTCAATCTATCCATTTTCTCAATGCATGTAGGATAAACCATTCCATAGACTTTAGTGTAAATGCATGCCTATGGTAAGTCAATAAACTCAATGCTTTAATCATATACGCTCTTTGGAAAATCTCAGTTCATGATGCAATATTATAAGAAAAACACGAGTGCCCACATATAAGCTTCACACCATACACACATCACAACATATGATTATGTACCTCACACCATGTGAGTGTAAACTTTAAATCATACTAGTCATGTGTCTCACTCCATATGACTGTAAACTTCAAATCATCAAAGCACTATATAAGGACCAAAACGTCTTCAGTACAATTAATATAGGCTTTCATATGATGGTTTCCAAAAATTCATCAAACACGACATGTCCATATCATAAACTCAACTTCACATGGCACGAATAGCAATTCAAACTATAGATACACAAAGGTTTCTAAAGTGTATGGAACTAATGTTTACCACATGACATTGAATCCTTATGCAAGAGTAATACAATAAACTTCAATCTATCCATTTTCTCAATGCATGTAGGATAAACCATTCCATAGACTTTAGTGTAAATGCATGCCTATGGCAAGTCAATAAACTCAATGCTTTAATCAGATACGCTCCTTGGAAAATTTTAGTTCATGATGCAATATTACCATCGATTTACATAAATTGAATGACTAATTCTTGTGTTTAAATCCATATCAAAATATTTGATGGATCATGCACATTAAAGTTGTATTGTTCTTCCCTTAAACTCAACAACAATACTTCAATGCTATAAACCATTGACTAGTATATACACTCATATAGACATATAATCTCCACCATACAATCTATGTGCTACTTTATATACAAATAGGGTTGTTATATCTTTGTCTAAAATGGGACAATTACTCCATTAGAATATAAACTTTTGGTGTATCTTTATTTATTGTTAGTGCTTCCTTGTTTGAATATCTCTCATCCTTGCCAATACATTTAGAATATCTTTAGAACACAAAATGCGACATGGTGTAATATTTTTTATATCTAACATTTCCATCACATATGATAGTGTCTTGAACTAATGTATTGTGAAATATTAGCATTATCTCCATCATTGGATGGCTTTAGTGACTATCATTATATGCTTCAAAGCTTAGCATCATGAGCTTTTACTCTTTTGCACAACTTCCACCAATATTTCATGCTTGGAAAAATTTACCTCTTGATCGCATGCTTCAAAAAATATTTTCTCTATGGGATCCTCTTGCATGTTAACTAGCAATGATAGTGTCTAAATATGAATAATAATTTATGTTCATCAAAAAATTTAAATAATGCTTATCTAGAAAACCCTTGTAACATTACATTTGATCACAACCATGGATGACCCTACATGGGTCTTTATGTGCAATATTAGACAATCCAACATATAGTTTCATGATGGCTCATACTATATAACTTTATCTACTTAGGACAACCCCGTTAATGGATGTCTTGGTCAATGACTCTTTGCTAATATGACATGATTACTTCCAGATGAACTTAACTTTATATGACAGTTATATTATGACCCTTAAAATCACTTTAGAGGACCCATTCATTAGACAATAAGCTTTGATCATGAACAACTCTTCTAGATGGTCTATGCATGGCTAGATAAACCTATTACATCATGACCCATTTCTAGAAAATATTTAATCACCTTCATTTGAGATGACGCATATTTCTTGAACAAATATCTTGCTTCATTAAATGGATGGTCTAGATGGCCTATGGCATGAATATTTTATTTTACTGGATGACTTATATCTAGTCTTCAACACCTCAAACATAGAAACCATACGTGCAATATATATTTTTAGTGTAGTAATTTCATGAAGAACATAGATTTCATACTTTATCTTTGCCATTATTCAACTTGAAATTGATACAAATAAGGAGAATATATAAATAATATTTGCAAAATAAATAATAAAAAATGGACTACAAATTTTCTCTTAAAGTAAAAAATGATACGAACATTCTCAATATTCAACATAGCATTCCAATCAATGCTCAAGCTTATAAAGAAGCAGATGGAACATTACACGTCCTTAAATATTTTTGTCTAATTCTTTGGATAGGAATCTGTCGTTGCACACCATGGTCATCAACAAAATGACATACAAGTTTTATGATCCTTTCCAATCAAATTTCGAGAAACTATATTCCATGCCTTATATAATAGCCTTCACTCTTTGAGTAATTTTCCTTCTTCAACAATTTTTTAATTCACTTTTCTTCAAATAATATTATTTTCTTCTTTCCCTTAATATTCAACAATATATTCAAATAATATTTCTTTTTCTTCAAATATAATTAATTTCTTTCTTCAACTTCAATTTTATCTCTTTGGACAATATTCCATTAATATATTTCAAATTCAAATAAATTTGTTCTCTTTCAACTAATCTATTTTTTTATTTCCTTTTAATATTTCAATTCTAAAAAAAAAAAACTTCTTCCTTTCACCTTTAATTATTCTCCTTTTTAATTTATTTCTCCTTTCTCCTTATAAATTTACTTCCTTCAATAATATCTTTCTTCTCATTTTAATCAATTCTCATTTAATAATTTTCCTCTATTTTTATATCTTTTTCTCTCAATGTTAAGTCTAACGTTGGATAAATTAAATTTAAGACTAGGGCAATACCTTTTCCCAACTCTAACACAATTCATGTTGATATTCCCTACACATACATGCCTATCATTTCTCTTTCCACTTGAATGTTACCTTTTGCGCTACTCACTAATGTTCTACCTTCTTCCAAATGCTCAATAGGGGTTCCCCATAATGGCCCTCACAATATATAGACTATTAACATCTATGGATGTTTCTCTTCACATTGCCTGCAATTTGACTCCTCAAACCTATCTCATCCATGTCTGCACTTTCTCCTTCGAATATTTTCTTTACGTCCATACACTTTCATGTTCAGACATCTTCTTTCATACCCTCTACACTCTCTTCTGGCATTTCATATAGTGTCTTCTTGCCCAACTTACTCCTCTCGACCAAGATCTTTTCCTCTCTACCACTTATCTTAGATATTTTTCTTTTTTCTTTTTTTATTTGTGGAAAACATCCCAAAAGGGATGCCACTTTCGGGTAAGACCCAAGGAGGCAGGGGTATCCATTCCACCAAAAATGCCTAGGACTCGGACCTAGCCTACCACCTTTGACATACTCAAGGAGCAAACAAACACACAAAACCAATTTAAAAATAAGTAAATAACAACAAAAATAATAAAATAAAATAAAAACATGCTCCTTGAGTGTGTCAAAAACAAAAGCACAACCAAACACACACAATAAGATAAAAGAAACCACAACACAAACCACATAGAAAAACACAAGAACCACATAACAAAACACAAACAAGACAAAAACAACAGAACACTACAAAGACATAACCCAAAAAAACATGAAAAATAAACACAACCAAAACCTAAAAAATTAAAAAAATAAAATAAAAATAAAAATAAAAAACAACCAACAAAATACAATAAACAAAAACAAAATACATAGAAAACACTCACACATAAAAACACGAAATAACACAAACAAAGAGAAACCCAAGAACAAGAACGAAAAAAACACAAGAACAATAACAAAAAACATTAAAAAAAAAACAACAACAACAACAAAAACACAAGAACAACAAAAAACAACACAAAGAACACAAAAACAAAACAAAACAAAACAAAAGAACCCACCCACCTTAAAAAACTAAACAAAAAATAAAAAAATAAAAAAAGAAAAAAAAAATGAACAAAACAATGACCTATCTAGACCAAAAGACTATTAAGGCAAGAATCAATAGAGGAAACAAAATAAAGAATAGAATGAGCTAGGGAACTAAAAAAAAACTGAATGAACCAAAGAGAAGCAAAAAAAAAACAAGAAGAAACTAGGTACCTTCGTAACTGGAGCCATCCAAAGAAATGATAGAAAGAAGAGCTTCCCTAATTTGAGAAGCCCACCATATAGGAGGGTGGCCATAACAAGTAAGATCACCTTTGTCCAAAGCCCAATTAGCTAAAGCATCAGCACTCTTATTTTGATCTCTAACCACATGATTGTAATCAACTTTCAAAAATCCCATCTGGATTAACTGAATCTTCTCAATAATTCTTTTTATTCTCCAATCCACCTTATGATTCTTAGAAGGAGTCTTCAAGATATTAATCATAAGTTGAGAGTTAGACTCAACTAACACCTTTTCCCATCCAACCTTAGTAGCCTCCTCGAAGACCTCTGAGGATACCATACCCCTCAATAAAGTTATTGGAAAGAATACCCAAATTCTCAAGCAAAAGTAAAAACCAGGGAGCCATCTGAAAGTCTACCAATTCCTCCCACACTGGCTTTTCTAGGGTTCCCTCTAGAGGCTCCATCAGTATTGACTTTTCCAAAATCCTTAGGAGGAGGTTTCCAATTTCTAGTCCTATCCATCTTACTAATACTCACATTCCCTTTAAGTTGGTTGCCCTTAGAAGGTTTAATCTTCAATATTTGCATCACTTGATCCCATATTTGGTGGGAGTTTTGGGGGTGATTAAGGAGTTGATGGACCGATTCAACTAAGTTGGCTATGGTCTTTTGCCAAATATAGTGAATATCCTTCCTATCTTGATTAAAAATTTGGTTGTTCCTTTCATTCCAAATATTCCAAAGAAGAATGGTAGAACCCATCCAAACTAATCGCCTAATAAAATGATCAACACCCTCTTGATTAGGCCAATCCCTCCAAAGTCTGTTCAAAAGTAAAAAAATTGGACCATTGTAAGCCAAGTAAAGTGGCCATTCTCCTCCATAGCTCAGAGGCTAAAGTACACTCAATAAAAATATGGTTGATATTTTCTACATTCTCTTCACACATTTCACATCTAAAAGGGCCATGAAAACCACACTTCATAAGTTGCTCACCAGTAAGCACCCTACGATGCAATAAAATCCAATTAAAGAACCTCACCTTAGGCCAAAGCTTTTGAGCCCACAATCGAGAAAATATGTCAGAAGAATGGTTGGGATTATTATGGCATAAGGTCAAATAACCTTGAGCAACTGAATACTCACCCTTAGTAGTGTTGTTCCATCCAAAACAATCTTTTTCATGGGACCAAGAGAGGGATCTCATATGAAGGATGCCTTGGATATCTTGTCTTTGCATTTCTAGGATTTGAATAGGCTAGTCCTCAATAGGGATCCAATATCTACCAACATTTGAATTACCAGTATGGTACCGACAGTAATTAGCCACCTTTATCCAATTAGCTCGGTGAAGCTCCTCCATCCAAGGCCTCCAATCGAGAAACTGAGTTATCAAAGGCTTGTGACCATCCCAAGAATTTGTCCAAAAAATTGCATGTTGACCATTATGAATGATCCAAAATAATTTTTTCTTTATCAAATCCTCACCAGTCTTAAGAACTGCTAAAATGGGAGAACCTTTGGTAGGAAGTTGATAGCAAACAAGGTCTTTAGGACTTTTGTTCTCAACATATTTAGCATGGAGATTATTGGCCCAAAGAGCATTGGGGTTATGCAACATCCTCCAATATAATTTAGTAGCTAAAGCTTTGTTGTTATTAATTGAAGATCGAAATCCTAACCCCCTTCACTCTTAGGAAGATATAAAGTATCCCATTTCACCAAGGCCCATTTTCTTTTCTCCTTAGTACCACTCCAAAGGAAACGATGACTGATTTGATCCAATTCTCGAAGAACAGCCTTTGGGATATTCAAAACGAAAGAAACATAAATAGGAATAGCTTGAAGGACTGATTTTACCAAGGTGATTCTACCCCCAGAAGAAAGCCACTTGTTGGTCCACTTTCCAATTTTCTTCTTGACTTTGTCCAACAACCAATTCCAATCTTTATTTTTCCGCCTTTGAATATTTATGGGAATACCTAAATAAGTGATTGGAAGAGAGGTCTTCTTATATCTTAATTTATCCAAGACCATTGATTCTTGTCTAGCAGAGCAGTGAAAGAAAATAACTTTAGATTTGTCTTCATTGATCAACTGCCCAGTAGCCTTAGAAAAATAGCTAATGATTTGCTTAATATTAGAAGGTTCCTTAACTCGTAGCTTTACCTAAAAGAGTAGAGTCATCCACAAATTGAATATGAGAGATAGGTCTAGCTCCATGAGCAATGGTAACTCCCTCAAGGGTTTTGTTTTCCCTCTTTTTGGTTATAGTCCTACCCAAGCATTCAACAAGAATGATGAATAAATAAGGGGATAGCGGGTCACCTTGCCTAATACCTCTGGAAGCCGGGAAAGATTGATAAGGCCCACCATTGATAAGAACTAAGTAGGAAACCGAAGAGATACATCCCATAATCCAATCCATCCAATCCTTAGAGAAACCAAATTGCCTCAAAACTTTGATAAGGAAGTGTCAATCCACTCTGTCATAAGCTTTGGATAAGTCTAACCGAATGAACATGGAAGGAGAATTTTGCATATCCATGGAATGGATGGCTTCCTGAGCAAGAACTATCTCATATACTATTTGATGTCCTTCCACATAACCCCCTTGCTCTAGGGAAATAATCTTATGCAAAAGAGGCTTCAACCTTTCTGCCATGATTTTAGTAATGATTTTGAGAAGAACATTACATAAAGCAATAGGTCTAAAAGCTGAGATATGATCAACCTCTTGAGATTTTGGAACAAGAGTAATATAAGTTTTATTGATAACCTTCAAAATTTCTTTGGCTTTCCTAGCTTCTTCCACCACCTCTAATAAATCAACATGAAGGATATCCCAGTAATCTTGGTAGAACTCAATAGGAAAACCATCAGACCTGGGGTTTTCCCTTTTTGCATTTTAAAAACTACTTGTTGAAGCTCATTGATAGTAACAGGAGTAGTCAAAATAGAGTTCTCCTCGAAGTGATAAGAGAAGGGATTGCTTGAAGAACATTATGTTGAGAAGCTGAGTCAAGAGGAGTAGCAGCAAAAAGATTGGAAAAGTAATCAACAACAATAGAGTTCATGCCATCCCAAGTATAAACAACATCTCTAGAATCTGATTTCAAGGAAGAAATAAAGTTGTGAGATCTTCGAGCTAGAAGAGATTTATGGAAGAAATTTGTGTTTCGATCTCCTTCTTTGAGCCATTGAATTATAGATTTTTGCTTCCATAAGATTTCTTCTCTTTTTTCCCATTCCTCTAAGTGAGTTGTGATTTTAATTTCATCTGCACTTATCTTCTCTGTGAGGCCATCTAAACGGATTTTCTTATTCAAATTTTCAAGATGAGCAATAACTTCATGTTTTTTTTATGAACATCCCCAAACTCTTTCCAGTTCCAAGTCTTGATTTTGGATTTAATGTATTGCAGTATTTTGGCAAAATAGAACATCTTCGTCCCATGCCTATGTTTACCTTCCTTCCACCATTGTTGCACACGAGGTCTGAAGCAAATGTCTCTAAGCCACATTAATTGAAAATGAAAAGGAGTGAAACTCACATTGGTTTTCCACATTTCCACCATGATTGGCCAATGATCCGAACCAAAATTATTAAGAGTCTTCACTTTAGGAATGTGACCATGGATTAAGAAATTTTTAGAGAGCAAAAACCTATCCAATCTCTCCATTATACAAGCTAAGCCTTACCTTCTGTTAGACCAAGTCATAAGGCCATTATCTGGTTGGATATCCACAAGATGAAGGTTTGCAATATATTCACTCATGAGGTCAGTGCTTTTATCCAAATTTCTTTTTCCCCTCTTTTCTCATCCAGAGAGAGGATGGTATTGAAATCTCCTCTGATCAAGATCCAAGCTTTAGGAAAATGAGAGATAATATGAGTAATATCCTTCCACTGTCTTCTTTTTTCCTCCAAAGAAGTCGGAGCATAAACAGTAATGCAGAGCATAATCTAGTTGGAATGTCTACTTTGAATAGCTATAGCCAACAAACCCCAAATGCCAATCATATGGTGAATAACTACCTCTTTTGGGTCCCAAAGACAAGCAATGCCACTCGAAGTCCCTTCAATTTTTTCTCAAATAGTCTCCTTGAATTTCTTCTCATTTTATTTTCTCTAATACTGTTATGAATGAGACTCCACTCTCAATGGTGGCTTAAAATTATCTCAACCTACAGGTGAATATTTCAACCCTTACTATAAACTTCTCTCAAACACTTTATCTTCATTAAATAAATATAGCATGGCTTCTATCCATGGCTCTTTCTCCTAAGCATTCCCAATATGGATATAATACCACTGTTAGAAAATTAACACTTCCCTCATAGGATTTCATAATATATCAAGATAAAATATTCACACAATTACATACATTCAATCCATAATAATAACAATGAACAATAACTTATTAAAAATAATATTGATAAATATATCCACTTAAGCAATACAAATACAATGTATTGCAAAGCTTATTCAATCCACAATTACAATGCTTTATCTCCAATATATACATATTTGATATGAGACTCTTTATATTCACAAGATTCTCAACCATTCTTCTTTCAACAAGCTATTCATCTCCACACACACACTCAGGAGATATGACTCTTCGTATTTCTCATAGGAGAAATATATTTTATTGACTTTACATAATAACAAACCTCTAATGATTACACATACTAAAAGATAAACATTTACAAGACTATTTTCACACCACATATTTACAAACTAGTTACAAAATTTAGACTCAAATATTTACATGACTCTAAACTAAAATATTTACATGGTACTTACAATATTCTTGTAAGGTACCAAATAATATAATACTTTCATTAAAAACCACATCTTCTTCATTTACCAAATCCAACTCATCCTCTTTATGATTCACCCTTTCCTCGGGTACTTTGATTGAAACTACTCATTTGTGAAATCCCTCCTCCATCATGAGCTTATTGCCCTCTTTTTGCATTGGACTACCCTCTTCTGCTTGAAGTTTGTCCTCTCCTTCTTGAATTATTTTATTGCTTGTAGAATAAATTATCTTTTGTCTTGAGTGCATATTGATATTCCTCTTCAATTGTTTTAATCCAAACCATACCAATTTCATCTTGTATGGATAGCCTTAGTCCATTGATGTATCTTACCACTTTTTGGATTACTCTTATAGTCAATTTATAGAATTCTTTCATATACTCCACCCCCAACTCTTTTTTCTTGAGGTTTTAAAGTTTTCTAAACAATCCAATTTGATAATCACCAAGCAAAAACTTAGATTTTAATTTAAAAATAAACCTATTCCAAGTTTTAATTTTGTCATTGCTCTTTCACTGCTTCTTTGTATGGACATGATCCCACCAAATCGATGCATGTCCTTTCAATCATGTGCATGTAAATTTAACCTACTTTGGGTCCACCATAGATTCATAATTAAAGAATCTCCATAATTTTTATTCAATCTATTATCCTTTTGGATTTAAACATTCTTTTAAATTGAGAGTATCTAACTTTGGCTTACTTCCCATGCTAGAGATTGCTCAAATCAATTGTTGCTCTAGTTCTTCTCCTTGCTCTTCAACTCAAGCTTCTGGGTGACTAGTCTCCTCTTCATTATCACTAATATCCTAAATATGAACATTTCTTCTTTGGGTAGTCTCAATTGTATCTAATCTATATATGATTCCCTTCAATATCTCAGGTATATTTTTTTGCCTAGGTATAAGACCACGTGAAGTTATTGCCATCTCTCCTCTGGCATGTATTGCAGATCTTTAAAAACTTGTTATGATACTAATAGTGTAGTCTACGGTAGGGGGTCTAATGAAAGACAACCTCTTCTAGTAGCTAAATATTTCATAGCAAACTCACAAACCACAAAATTGAGCAAAATATATATATATATTGAATTAATTCTTGTCGATTCCTTGCAAAAAATGTAGCAATATCTCTTATTTATGATTTTCCATCAATGTAAAAGAAGATGGAATCTAGAAGGCTAAAAGTCATATCCCTTCGTTTTTAAATCCTTCCCAATTAATATATTTTTAATTTTTTTTTTTTTGTATGATTCTCTGATAATAGCACTTGTACGACATACTTGTACCACTTGTATAATAAGTCATAACACTTGTACAATAATATCAACACTTATATGGTAACAACATCACTTGTAAGGTGACAACATTTGTATAATGACACCACTTGTACGCCATTAGAATTTATTATTATTATTATATATTTATCGAGATGGTCTTGCATCATATGTTGGAAAAGAGTGGTGAAAAGTAAAAATTTTACAACCTAAATAATGTTTAGTTTCTAGCTATAGATCAGTTCATCAATTCAATTTAACCAAAAGTGAATGAAACATATGTACAATCATCACCAAAAATCATTGATTATACCATGATGTATGCTAAGTTAGATATGACTTCTCTTAGATCTATTATCCCTAGCCATGGCTCATTTTGACCAAATATTTTGCACACTAAAATATTTTCTATATTAAATAGTCTTTTGATCACTCCAACCTAGATTTATGTAATCTTAGAATTGACTTTCCTTAGATTTGTTGTCATATTTTTAGCTTCAAATAAACCATTCCACCTTGATATACTTTGCTTTAAGTAACTTTCATAAACTCTAATGAATATTATGTAAATAGCTTATCACTTTATTCATATCTCAAGTCATTATATCGCAAGTCTATTATAGCTTAGTTTTGACATCTTGATTTTTCCTTAAATTTAAAAGTCCTAGGAGTTTTCTCAAAACTCCTAACTCAGATATTCTTTAAACATAAATCATGTCATATCATAGTATTATGACAAATAATATTATCCAACCTCAAAAGCATATAATAATTTTCTAGATATCTAAACTTATTACATAATATTATGATCAAAGTGGTTATACAAGCTTTTTTTTAGAAAATTTAATGATACAATGTTATGATTGTAGATCATAATTCTCTTAAGCCTTTACCATATACTAAACTAAAGTTTATAATAAATGATGGGCACTTGCCCTAAAACATAAGATTCACATTGTACATCTAATAACACATTTACATTTTGTAAAATTAAAAATAATTTTAAATGAAAACAAATGAGAGATCACATTTATATAAAATCTATATTAATAAGCCATAAAAGATAAATAACCATAAAACTACATACAATGAAAAGAAACAAAAATATATATATAATCCAAACATAAAAAATATTCTCAATATATCACACAATAATCAACTAATTGACTAAATAAACAAGATATTAAAAAATCTCACAACTCAACAATTTTTTTTTTTTTAATTTAAAAAAATAATATTATAAAATCAAAGAGATTTGTCTTCAATGTGGGCCCAAAAGGCTCTGAAACAAGAAAGCAGAATTCTAACGTAAAGCAGTTTTTTGCATGTCTTATTTTGTCTTCGACTGTTTAGAAACGTTACCACTCATTAAAGATGAAATTACCAAAGATCCCCTCATATCGACCACGCCCTCAAACTAGTACCCACGCTATCGCTTTTTTTTTTTTTTTTTTTTATTAAAGATAAGAATCTCTTCATAAAAGTAAATTTTAACATTGACGTGAGAAAAGTTTTTGAATTTATTGTGAGAATCTTCCACAGGGGTTAGTGGATTGGTAAGTGCATTTACTAAAATGATATATAATTCAAACCTTGGGGCAGCCTGTTTGCAAAGTAGTCACTAGATTAATGATGACGGTACGAATCCTGAGAAATTGGTGACGATGATGGTACTAATCCTGAGTGATCGGTGGTACCCTTCACGTCGAGTTAACAATAGCGAAGCGGAATAAATTTGGTGGATGCAGCCCCCTGTGGTTTGAACCCTGCCTTCACATCGGGTTAACAATAACAAAGCGGAATAAGTTTGGTGGAAGCAACCCCTGTGATTTGAACCCTACCTTCACGCCGGGTTAACAATAACAAAGTGGAATAGGTTTGGTGGAAGCAACCCTTGTGGTTTGAACCCTGCCTTCACGACGAGTTAACAATAACAAAGCAGGATAGGTTTGGTGGAAGTAACCCCTGTAGTTTGAACCCTACCTTCACTCCGAGTTAACAGTAACGAAGTGGAATAAGTTTGGTGGAAGCAACCCCTATGGTTTGAACCCTGCCTTCATGTCGAGTTAACAATAACCAAGCGGAATAGGTTTGATGGAAGCAACTCTTGTGGTTTGAACCCTGCCTTCACGCCGAATTAACAATAACGAAGTGGAATAGGTTTGGTGGAAGCAATCCATGTGGTTTGAACCTTGTACTTGTCGTTTACTAAAAATAGTGTAGTTGTGACTAACTCTCCCATGTAACCAAAAAAATTTGAAAATCTTTCTATAAACTTTTTAAAAAATTATATTTATTTTTTTTAACAATAAATCGTATAAAGTCTTAAAAAATAAATTAACTTTTCATATGAAGAAAGAGATAAACAAATTAATAATGATCAACTGCTTGTCGATAACTATAATTTGATTCCTTGCAAGTCGGATCGTGTTGACCTTGTATTTTTTCTACGCATGAAAAAACTCATTGTACTTCAGGCAAAGAAAGACACAATATATAGATATTGAGACTATATATGCATAGTCAATTTTATGATTCATGGACATGATGGTAATAAAAAAACATATCTAATTAAGATCTTAAAACATGTGTTATCAAATTTTAATATATTTAAGAACAAAGTATATAAGAAGATTATAACAAAAATATGAATATTTTTATTTAAATAAATTTTAATTATTTAAATTTAATAATTACATATAGATAAGTGTAAGCTCACTGTAAACTTTTCATTTTCAATTTTATGATTTAAACTTTCCAATAGTATACATGTCACAAAGTATTTAAAAACTCAAGCATAGTTTTAAATAGCTATTAAATAAACAATTTTAAACTCATTTAAGTAATTTTCTTATTCTCTTTTTTTTTTCCTCAATATTTTTGGTCTCTTTCTACATCGTGAATTTTATTTTACATATTTTTTTGGTAAAAGTTTGTAAAATCAAAATTGTTCAACAATATAAAAAATTACAAAAATTAATCTAACATGTGACGTATAATTTGTAAACTCACTTCTTTTGAGAGCCAATTTCTTATGAAATGAATTATGCCCAAAAGTAAAATCATTGTAGATCAATTGTTTTGAAAAACTAAACATTTACATAAAACTAATTATATGAAAAATAAAAATTTGTAAATCATTTTAAAAAAATAAAATTAAATTCCTAAGTATATACTAAAGGAATAACATATGAATTGACCAATTATGTCCTAAGAAACCAAGTTTGTATCAGTCCTCATGGAAATAACATAGGTCAACTTATTAAGATCTTCAATTTTAATTTTCCATCTATTTTTTTATCCTCCTTTGGATATAACTAAATAAAACTTGGTTCCTATGATATGATGACTATATTGTAGCAGTTGATTCTCTCCCTTGTAGTCATTAAATAAGATGAGGTTCTTTGTCTTCTGGTTTTGAATGAAATGTGTATCTTATATGTGAAAACTTATAAAATTTCACCCAGGTGTTGTAGGTGAGTTGGAGAGGAGAGGGCAATCCTCCAAGGGAGGTCCCAGGTTCAAATCTCCACCCTACCAAAAAGCTGAATTGGGTATCTAAAATCCAATTGATAATGTTGGTGCGGGCAGGGTCGGGTGCGACCCCCGAGTGACTTTGACGATGTAGTACCCCCCTGTTCGTGGTCTCTCAGACCAAGGCAGACTCCACAAGGGGTTTTTTGCTTAAAAAAAAAAAACTTATAAAATTTTATTGTAGATGTAATTACTATACCTATATAAACATATAAACTTGAATTTGAACATAAACCATATTAAATTATAATATATATTAAAGTAATAATAATTTTAAAATTTGCTCAAGAACAAGAGATCTCATTTCAAAACAATTCTTTCATTGTTATATAACTATTCTCATAAACTCTATACATCTCAATAAATAATAATCAACACCCTTCTCATTGATAGATTTTGTAATCATTGCAAACATGTCACCTACATGTGTGTAGTATATTGATTTCTTAACCACATGTTAAACAAATAATTTGTACCAGGTAACTTGACTACAAATATACATGTGCATGTATATATTTAAATTGAACAAAGTACCAACTCTAAACATCATATGCATACCAACTCTAAACATCATATGCATACCTTTCTTTACATATTTAGATGAGTTATCATAGTCAATTGAATACATCATCTCTTCATTTATTACCTCATTGAGATCAATTATTGCATGTGTTATGTGCATAGGGGTAAGTATCTCATCCTTCCAATTTGAAACACAACCTATATATAATGAAACATGGCATGAGATCAAGTATTGCTAAAACATTTATTGTGAAGACCTAAGTCAACTTTTTACAAACAATGCTAGTTGAATTTATTTGACAATCGGACATCATATACCATATATATTGTAAATAAAATAACATATAAATCACCTTGTGTAATATTATTATATTTTTCAATTGATCTTCACTACAAAAAATATAATAACACACATTGTTCTTAATTTGAATGGTTAATAAACTATTGTTGGTTGTACTTTTGACTAATTTTTCTTATGCTTTTTATAGGTTTACAATGGTTTGGAGTCTCTCAATCAATGTCTATAATAAACTCATAAATGCATATTTAAATTGGATATAAAAGAGTGCAACAAACTGATAAAACAAAAGCAAAAAACTTAAGACATTTTAAAAATAACTTAGAATACATTAATATTAATGTCTTTAAGTCTAAGCTATATAAATGCTTTTGACCTTGGCAAATGACTACTATAGTAATCAATCACATATTTGATATTAGAAAAATTTATTGCATCATATTGTAGTCCGTATCTTAAAACAAAATACTTTACCACTACACTTGCACCATCACATTTTACTTTATCATATCCTACCTCATAAAAGCTCCATAAATTTAGAATTTTATGTTTATCATGCATTCAATGAAGCTAATAGAATGATCAAATTTGATTTATTTTTTTCTTCGCAACCATATGAACACACCCAATTCTCATTAAATGTTACATTTTATTCTTTTCAAATGTCATTAAAGTAATCAAAGCAATGCTGGACATAATGAGTATCATGGGTACAATCATCATTGATGTAAAAGTGTAGATTTTTCTTGATATAATCATTTCTATCGGTACGTTAAATATTTTTAATAGCCTCCTCTAAATGCCTCTAAGACATAAGTACCATAATTGATATGTGATTAGAGTGGTAATTTTGACTTTAAATTTTTTTGTTGCAAATGTATGGTTCTTAGAAAAATCAACCATGGATAAAATTGATACTCTAGGGAATGTTTCTCTTGACAAATAAAATTGCATATTTGGACACTTTACCTCATGATAATGTTTAGTAAATTCATTATTGTTTTTTAATGAAAATTTACAATGAACTCCTTTGTTGGTACTTAAGACTCTACCAAATCAAATATCTTTAATTGATCAACATGAGTTGTTCCATAGGTGAAATATTTATGCCTTTTCCATTTTATTAAATCATATTCTAAATTATAATCACCACAATTCATGCTAGTACTCTAAATATATTCCATGTTATATAAATCCTCACGTTGCTCTTCGTTTTGCAAAATAGAGAAGAAATAAAACCACGTAGTCAATTAGAAAGATGAATTTCAATCTCCACACTCTTTTTAATTTAACATAACTCTAGTAATGTAAATTGAACTCCACATGATATCTACAAAAATGTGTCTCCTTATAATGTTTTGGCATAAATGTAATGGCTTCAATGTTTCAAATACCCTTTGGGATATCATAATATCTAGATATATTTTCTTGAATCTCTCATATAGTATTGTTTATGTATAATACAAATAAAACTTAGCTACATCCTCCTTAGGATGTGTTGGGATAAATTTAACTTTTAATGCATATTTTATTCATTATGATTTTTATTTTATTTAATCCAAAAGCTTCAACTTTTTATTTTTTGTTATTTGATAATTTATGCTTATGAGGAAGTTATGAGACCAATTACCAATTATCTTGGAAATCACTTTCTTCTAATATTTTTCTTTGTTTCTTCCTTATTTATGTTATGGATATGGTAATGTTGAGCTACTTAGTTATAAGCCTAACCATCCTATAGACTCACAACTAGCCTCCCAATAGATAGTCACATTGTATTTCTATCAAGTTTACATGCTCTACCACCTATTGACATCATTGCACATGTAAAAAAATTTCCATCGTTGCTCTTATTTTTTCCTTTCTATGGGTTGAGTATCTAGTGTCAAGTCCTGACAATTAGAAAATTGCTCTCAATTTCCTATATTAAAACAATTTCCCAAGGATTTAAGCTTGCTTTACAAGAGAACCTCTTTCAAAATGTTAATCATATATTTTTTCATGCATTACTAGGTTGATAGACTCTTATACTTATCTTGATAAATAAAATCATCTATTGTTGATCAAATTGTAAAAGCTTTCATTGCACTATACCAATAGTTGCATGTTGTAACTCTACTATCACGACATCTAGAATAATAGCATTTACATCTTGAACATCTTTTATAATTACTTCTAGAATATTTGTAATCTAAGTTTATTGAATAATTATAAATTAATCTTCTTGAACATTTGTAGCTTGAACTTGTGAAATATTTGTATCTTGACCTGTATGGCTTGCACTCTCTCTTCCTTGATCCAAAACTCAACAATCTTCTCTCTTCTTTTTTTAGCTACTAGTTTTTTTCTTTGATATTTAAGATTTTGTCCTCTCTTCCTTTCCTCTTGTACTTCAAGTGGTACATTCCTCTATTTTATCTAGTTTCTCTTGTTATTCATGATCTTACTTGTATAATAAATAATTGGTGCACATATTATAAGTTCTAGACTACTCAAATTTACTATATAACTTGTATGCATGTTGGTATGGGTTTTATAGATAGACAAATTGCTCTAAAAGAATCAAATTTTAAAAAGTTGACTAATTTAATTGTGTTTAAAAGGATTATTTAATTATATAAGTTAAAATCCCATAAAATAAGCCCCAAGGTTGAAAACAACATTAAAAAATCAATGTGTGCTTTTGTTACTTATATCAAGATAAAATTAAATTTAATATCCCTGTGAGTGTGGTCTACCGACAAGGACGCCACTTGCATTATCAGTGATGTGACACGGGTTCAATCCCCATGGCGGATGCGTATAAGAAGTATTACTCAAAAATATATATATATATTGATTTTAATAACAAAACCCATATGTAGGCCTTTCAAAAATTGAAGAATAAGAAACAAAAATAAAAAACTATTTAAGAATTGTATGGCCAATATTGAAAATAAAAACAAGGGATGGAGTTATATTGTGAATAATATTGGGTGAAAGTTTATATTAAGAAGTATTCTAAATTTTAAAATAAATGGGAAGGGGTTATTTTCTAAAATAAGATGAGAGAATTATTTTAGTGAACTATAAGTTATTATAAGTTAGTTTACATTAAGAAAATAAAGGGGGAAGGTTTGATTTATATTTAAAAAATAAAAAACCAATGTAATTTGGGTGGGATTGGGTAGGGGAAGGGGGAGAGGTGGTCAACCAAGGGGGCATGGGGGTGTGAATTGTGGTGGTAAGGATTTCATATGAAAATATCTTCATGTGAAAGTATTTGATAAGATCCCATCCTAACATTATTATGTAATGGTTCAAATCTCGGGCCTCGTCGGACTAAACGCTTGTCCCTTTCCCGGTGCTTTCAGCAGCGTAAAAGGTTTAAAATGATTATGGCATGGTGGTTATAGGGGCAGACTGCACGAATATCTGTGTGGTGGCTTCTGGGGTGGACAGTGCAGAATACTGTGGCAGCCATAAAAGTTGGACAGCCTGTCGGGATTCGTGGCGGCTACCAATTCCACCATGTAAATTTAAAAAAAAAAAAAAAAAAAACATTATTATGTAATGAATTTTAACGTGTATGTGGCACTTTGGGCACCTAGATATATTGGCACAAATGATGTAATCATTATAAAATATGTAATTGTCTCTTTACTAGAAGTTTCAAGCTCAAGTCCACACTTGCATGTGTAAATACCCCTTGAGCACTAGGGTTAGGGTTAATAGGGGTCTTTATAAAGGCAAGGTCATAGATGGAATGTATGAAGTCTTTTTATAATTGTAAGAAATCTTTGCTTCGAAGGAGGTTGCCCCCTCAAAGAGACCTATGATTTTATATTGTAATTATATTTTGAGAAATAAATTTGTTGCATTTCCATTTCGTATTGTAATATTTTTGTTTCAATTCTATATTTTCTATAATTTATTGTAATATTCATGTGGATATGCTTATTTTAATTAGAAGGTTTCTAACAAGTGGTTTTAGAAAACTTTCTAGGGCCACGTTCTACTGCAACTACAACAATTAATGTCCTACCATTCAATCTTTGTTAGGTATAATTTTTCCTCTTTTTTTGTTTATACTAAATACCCAACAGAAAACATAGCCCAATTGTTTTTCTTTGTTTTGGTGTAATAGGTTAGAAACCTTATATCGAGGGTTTCCAAATATCACAGAGGAGTTAGCATTATTGGTTAAGCTATATTTCCCATAAAGCATTTAGTGAAGTGAGGGGTGCTCATACTGGAATACCCAAGCCTCAAACAACACTCATAGATGATAAGGAGCTCATGTGTACCCTTGGGTATATAAGGAGACCCCCAAGTATTAGGACAAACCTTTAGCCCTAGGAAGATATTGGTCATTTGCATTCTATGATGCACTAGTAAACAACATACTAGTAAGTTACTCTCATAGTACACTTAGAATGGATAGTGGAGCTATGGGTACAATGGAACCCTCTATAGTTAGAGATTTTAGATAGTGGGTCGACCACTAATCGTAATCGATAAAGTATATTAGAGAGCCTATAAAACTAAACACACCCTAGCTTAGCGTGTCCATGTTAATTTTTGTTGCCACCTCCCCATCCTATTTAAATCTAATACACACTTAAGCATACTAAGAAGACCACACTCACCATAGATTAACAACATAGTAACAATCCTTGACAATAAAAAAACAAAACCATTGGTGACAATAACAATTAAGCATAGTGATATTGGAATATAGTTAGGGACAGTAACAATGGGATACTAATAGGACAACACAGTAGCAATCAATGGTAGTTTTTTGAATAGGCATTTGTTATGTGGTAGTCTATCAATACTAAAAAATACCTTGTGTAACAGTCAAGATACTAAAGGTACAAAAACACCTTGTTGAGTTAAAAATTCTCCTAGATATAGAAGTTTGGGGTGCCAAAAAATATCATTTTGTGGTATAGTCCATTACGATTGTCTTGTCGAGTTGATTGTTTTGGTATACAACACCTATAAGTTTTTTTCAAAAATAAAAAAAAACATCATTTTTGTGTATTAGTCCATTTTGATAATCTTTTCAAGATGATCATGTTGGTATACATCACTCAAAAGTGTTTTAGGAGACCCAATCACCAACATATGGTTACAAGGACTAGAGGTGCCTATATGGAAGGCTTGAAAAACCAAATAGGTAACATATATAATGCATTGGGTCAAGTAACACACCAGTTACAAAATTTGCAAGAAAATTTCAACTATTTGGTACAACAACAAACTAATTAAATGAAATGTAGTCACCTAGAAGGAATTGATCATGCATATAGATAGTTGGGTAATAAGGACAGATTCTAAGGCAATTAGTTCCAAAGGAAGGCCACACAATCTCTTTGCCAATAATAGTAAATATAAGATTCCCAAATTAGATTTCCCAAATTTGATGGTCAAGATCCCAATGGTTGGCTATGTAAGGCAGAGCAACACTTTCCCCTCTTGAATTTCCCAACAAGTTACGATTCACATTAACATCCTTCAACTTTGAGGATGAGGTGTTTTAACAATATCAGTGGAAAATGAATATGCATCCAAATCTTTCTTGGGAAGAGTTTTCAACCATTTATTCACCAAATTTGGACCCAATGAATGTGAGGACTTCATAAGAGACATTTTAAAATTAAAACAAACCACAATGGTCTGAGACTATCAAAACCAATTTGAGAAACTGGTAAACTATATAAAGGGCTTAAGTGATGAATTTTTCAAAATTTGTTTCCTTAGTGAACTAAAGGAAGATATTCAAACAGAAGTGTGGATGTTCAAACCAAACACCATGGTGCAAGCGGTAGGCTTAGCTAGATTAGTAGAAAGAAAATTTATTGTTGAGAGACTCACATCCAAGTTTGCTCAAAATCAACCCCTATCCACATCTTAGTCTACATCAAGTTCTACAAATATAACTCAAAAATCACCCAAAATTAAGCACCTAACTCAAGAAGAAATGGAAGCTCACATAGCACAAGGGTTGTGATATAATTATGATGAAAAATATGCTCCAACATATTAACTTGTATAGCAAAAATTATATTTACTTAGTGTAGATAAATCCTCAACTATAAAACCCCAAGAAGAAGAACAAGAAGAATAATAACAAGAAGGACAAACTTCAAAAGAGCCCAAAGAACAAAAAGAACCATAGATAGAAATTTTAGGACATGCCCTAGCATGAATGTATATTCCCCAAAATATGAAGGAGATAGGACATTTCAAAGGACAATAAATAATAATGCTCATAGAATCTAATAACACACATAACTTCATTGATCCTTGAGTAGTGAAACAAACAAATTACTATATAAATACTTGTAATTATTGTGAGGTCATGATAGCCAATCCAAGAACTTTGCCATGCAAAGGTAAATGTAGAGATTCAAATATATAAATGGGGGAATACAATCTTAAGGATGGCATGTTTGTCCATCCTTTCAAAGGATGTGATGTTGTACTAGGAACATAATGGCTTTGAACCTTAGGTCTAGTAGTATGGGATTTGTTTGAACTATGGATGAAATTCAACTAGTAGGGAATAGAGTACACTTTATGGGGAATGACCACAAGTTCCACCCAACTTATTTCACTTCATTGGATGGAAATGTTTTTGAATAAGTCATCTCATGGAGTGATGACATGATTGTTTTCTATAAAATACTAAGAAACAAAGATACATAACAATAGGAAGAATTACAACTCATACAAACAAATGCATCTATTTTTTAGGAACCCAAAGTTATACCACCTTAGCATACTCATTATCATGCAATCCAAATTATACTAGGTAGCCTACCTCCAAACATTCACCCATATAGATATCCATATGAACAAAAATCAGAGATTGATAAAATGGTACAAGAATTATTGACAAGATGGATTATTAGACTCAATGCCAATCCCTATTCATCTTGTGTTTCTAGTACATAAAATAGATGATTCATGGTGGTTATGCATGTATTTTTGTGAACTTAATAAAATTATCTTCAAGGACAAATTCCATATTCCTATGATTGATGAGTTATTAGATGATCTCCATGGTGCTCAATATTTTTTGAAGCTAGATTTATGCTCAAGGTACCATCATATTAGAATAAAGGAAGAAGATATTTCAAAAATAGCTTTTTTGACTCATGAAGGTCACTACTTATTCTTGATCATGCCTTTTGGTCTTACCAATGCACCTTCTAATTTGTATACTCTTATGAATGCAATATTTTGGCCTTTTTATGCAAGTTCATTTTAGTCTTATTTGATGATATTCTAATCTACAACCACATGTGGGAGGAGCATCTCAACTATTTCGACCTAACCTTACTACTCTTGCCTAGGAATCAACTACATGCAAAGTGATCAAAATATTCCTTTGGTGTGCAAGAAGGTAGAATATATGGGATACATTGTATCAAAAGAAGGCATTAAGGTAGACCCAAAGAAAATTACAACTATACAAGAATGGCCAAAGCCCAAAACCATCAAAGGTCTTTAGGGTTTCTTGGGTCTCAATGGATCACCAAAAATTTATTTAGAAATATGGAAAGATTGCAACCCTATTGATAGCCATGTTGAGGAAAAATTTATTCCTATGGTCGAAACTAGTGGAACAAGCTTTTCAAGATCTTAAACAAGCCATGCTATCTATGACAGTGTTAGCGATACTTAATTTCACCAAGCCTTTTGTAATTGAAAGTGATGCTTCATGAAGTGGAATTGGGGTGGTATTGATGTAAGGAGGAATATCGTTAGCATTCACCGATAAGGTGCTATTAAGAAAAAACTTATAAAAATCAACCTATGAAAAAGAAATGTTGGCTATTTTGTATGATATCAATCATTGGCAACCATGCCTCATCAGGAAACACTTTTCAATCAAAATAAATTGTCAATGTCTCAAATATTTCTTGGATAAATTGGTATCCACACCTAAACAACAAAAATGGGTCTCCAAATTATTGGGATATGATTATAGAATTGTTTATAAAAAGGGGAAGGATAAGATTGTGGTCAATGCACTTTCTCAACAATATGACTATAATCATATGTTGTATTCTATATCAACCCCATGTTTGTAGTGGGCCCATCAGCTTAGAGACGATGTAGCCAAGAACTCCACCTTGCAATCCTTGATTCAACAACTTCAAGATGATCCTAGATCCCAACCTAGATACTTGTGGTATGAACAACAACTAATATATCATGGTAAACTTATTATCCCTAAAAATATGATAATCCATGAATTTATTTTGCAAGAAAGGCATACGTAACCAACTGTAGGTCATTAAGGGTTCCTTAAAACTTACAGAAAGGCTAAGTGCACATTCTTTTGGATGGGAATGAAAAAGGATATTCAAACCTTTGTGGCTAAATGTGATACTTGCTAAAGGATGAAAGGAGAAATTGTATGCACCCCAGACACACTTCATCCCTTTCTAGATTTAGTACAAGGATGGACCAATATCTCCATGGACTTTATTGAAGGGCTCCTAAAATATAGGGGTAAATAAATCATTCTTATGCTAGTGTATCATCGCATAAAGTATGCTCATTTCTACCCCCTAGTCCATCCTTATACAACTTTGGTAGTTGCCCAAAATTTCTTGGAATTTATCTTTTTTCTACATGGCATACCTCAATTAATATTTTTTAACCTAAACCCTACTTTTAGTAGTTACTTTTGAAATGAGGTATTTAAACAGTAGGGTACCCAACTTACAATAAGTTCATCATACCATCCATAAACAAAGAGTTGAACAAATATTGTCAATAAGTGCTTGAAGATATACCTCCACTGTTTTGCATCAAAGCATCTAAAATTGTGGGTCAAATGGCTTCCTCTAATAGAATGGTGCTATAATACTTCTTATCATACTACTACCAAGTTCATACTATTTGAAGCAATATATGGACACCCTCCTCCAACACCATCCTCCTATATTCTAGGAAGTTCCAAGGTCCAAGTAGTAGATATCACTCTTTTTCAATGTGTAGCACTTCTCTAGCAACTCAAAGAGAACTTAGAGTTGTGCTCGAATTGGATGTGTTAGCAAGCTCATTGACACCATTTAGAGTACAATTTTGATGTAGGGGATATGATCTTTCTTCATCTACAACCATACAAACAATTTTCAATACAACTTTATGTACGTCAAAATATTACAAGAAAATTTTATGGCCCCTACAAGGTACTACAAAAAATATGTTTAGTTGCCTACAAGCTCAACTTGTTGCCCTCTGCCAATATCCATCTAGTCTTTCACCTTTCTTCATTAAAGAAGGTCATCGATAACAAAGTATAGGTTCAATCGACACTAGTATAGTAGTGGGGACTACAACTAGAGAATGTCACATAAGAATCATTTGACCAGCTACAATAGTATTTTCCTCATCTCAAGCTTTGAAGACAAAGCTTCTTGAAAGGAAAGGGCATGTTAAGACCCCATCCTAACATTATTATGTAACATATTATAGCATGTATGTGGCATTTTGGGCACTTAAACATATGGGCTCAAATGATGTAACCATTATAAAAGATGTAACTATCTCTTTACTAGAACTTTCTAGCTTGTGTCCACACTTGCATGTGTATACAATCATTGAGCACTAGAGTTAGGGTTAATTAGAATCTTTATAAAGGCAAGGACATGGATGGAATGTATCAAGTATTTTTCTAATTGTAATGGAGCTATGATTCTAAGGAGGTTTCCCCCTCGAAGAGGCCTATGATTTTGTGTTATGATTCTATTTTGAGTAGTAAAATTGTTGCATTTCAATTTTCTATTGCAAAATTAGTGTCTTAATTCTATATTTTTGTAATTTATTGCAATATTTGTATGGATGTGTTTATTTTAGTTCGAAGGTTCCTAACAACTGGTATTAGAGCACTTTTCAAGGATTCATTTTATTGCATCTACAACTGTTAATGTCTTGACATTCAGTTTCTATTAGGTATATGTTTTCCTTTCTTATGTTTATTTTGGCTAAATACCCAGTAAAAAACATAGTCCAATTTTGTTTTCTTTGTTTTAGTGTAATAGGTTAAAAACCTCCTATTGGGGGTTTTTAAATATCACGAAGGAGCTATCATTATTGGATAATCTAGATTACCCATAAAATATCAAAAATTTTAAAGGATGATCAGACTCCAATACCCAAGCCTTAAACAACACTTGTATATGGTGATAAACTCTTATATACCCTCTAGTATATAGGGAGACCCTCTAGTGACTAGGTGTGCATACCCAAATATGATTATTATGATTTATTGTACATAATAAAAACTACCTAATAATGATTAGATCCTATGATTGTTATAATTGAAGCTTCCTTATGAGTTACATTATAACATCAAGCTTGACTATATGTCCACACCATATTATGAAGGGGTAGGGTTTAGGCCATTCATGGGACCATACAAATCCTAGGATGATAGTTCTTGGATATAATAAGTGACCTTGGGCTTTATGTGGAGAAATATCTAAGCCATTGGGTTTCTTAGGAGGTGGTCAATAAGATATATTGATCGCTTTTTGATCATATCATTTAAATCATAGGACCTCTCCAAGAGTTACGCTAGTTAGAGTAGACTATCTATAGTTACATGGCTACTAGTTATGCTCCTTATGACCCATCCCACTCTAGGATTCCTTGAGGTATTGTAGTCAACCTCATGATTATTAGAGGAGCATAGCAAACTACATTCCTTTGATAGAGGTCAACTAGCCTATCTTGCTCCTACACTCTTAAGGGATTTATAACATGTTATTTATTTTATACATTTATCATATAAGGTACTTATGAGTGTTGCAGTTAGTATATGGACCACCGATGGAATAACCAGAATGTATTGTTCTCCAATGGATGCATATAAGTATCATGTTACTTTTATATATGAGGTTGGAAAGTCATCATCCCATCCTTAGCCTACCCATGATCATATAGACACTCATGAATGAACACATCGATGTTTGACATGGGGTAGTATTGATGTTTAGACCACTAACCATGGTTTTGATGGGGAGTGGGATACTAATGTTCATATTATTGATCATGTAAATTATAGGGAGAGGTATGTTTATTTTCAAATAGCCACTAAGGCTATGCATCAAATTGAGAAGGATGTTGAGATTCTATGCTAGGCAAAGGTCAATGCCAATGTAGTATAGGAGTATCTAACTTCTAATGAGGCCCCTATTATCCTACACCACCTCCTAGATATAGGATAAGTGAGGATGACATGAACAAGACGGAGACATAGGAGTTTCACCTATAACATGATGACACTATAGGCCTCACTAAATTTAGTAGATATGACTAATCCATATTTCTAATCTAGCATGAGAGTACATGATCTTAAATTTTAACTTGATAAATTCAATTATTTATTTGATAATATATTTTTTAATATTTTATTCTTGTGCATGTATGTACAAATCTATATTAAATTATATATTTATTATACATGTGTAGTTTTTAGAGATATTACAATCAAATGGAGCTCAGTATCCACTAACATCGTCACTTGGACATGCATAAGATATTGGCTTTGATGGAAAAGTATCGTGAAGGTCATAATTCTTTATTCATCCATTTTCCTTTTTATTGTCATGTTTTAATGGAGGAACAATGGGATGGTTTTAATTTCATAATTGTCTATGTTTTTAGTCCTATGGGAGATCGTACATGAGACAGGTCAAGATGGACCTAAAATCAATATGCTATGTAGGTAAAAATCATAATACCATTCAAAATTGTATGAATTGTATAATTTAATTTGTAAATTTTTAATAATTTTGATTTAATATAAAACATAACGAATATATGTGTATAACATGACACAGACTCTTCCATTCACCATACTCTTATTATTGACTTTAATAATGTTTAATTTAGATTTGCATACATATAGCTACCTACTTCAATTAATTGTAGTTTCAGGCTAATTATTTTTGTTTACATGCATGTAGGTAAGGCCACAAATATCCATAAATCATCACAAGCTTCAATCATGCAATTGTCCATATCAACAGTAGTAAGACATGTTTGAACTTCAATTTGTTTATTTGAACTTGTTGAATTTTGTAATTTATAATGATTTTTAATTTCTTTAATATTTCTTACTATTTTTGCATACATGCATGTAGGTATATTAGGCCACAATGATTGATACATAATTTCAAAATCCCACCACACAATTGTTGTTATCTCTACTATAAAGACATGTTTCAACTTCACATATAAAAGAATAGATTTTACTATCAATTTTTTATCTTCTATTTTATGATTTAAATTTTCAATAATATATATGCCACAAAGTATTTTAAAAATCAAGCCTAATTTTAAACAATGATCAAATAAACAATTGTAAAAGCAATTTTAAGCTCATTTAAGCAATTTTTGTATTCTCTTTTTCCACCATTTTTTGTAGATAAATTGTAAAATCATTGTAGATTAATTATTTTGCAAAACCAAAGATGCACATAAAACCAATTATATGAAAAATAAAAATCTATAGATCATTTAAAAAAAACAAAATCAAATTCCCTAAGTATATACTAAAGTAATATCATATGAATTGACCAATTGTGTCCAAAGAAACTAAGTTTGTGTCATCCCTCATGGAAATAACATGCATCAACTTCTTATAATCTTCCATTTTAATTTTCCATCTATTATGGTTTTCCTCCTTTGGATATAATCAAATAAAACTTTGGATCCTATGACATGATAACTATACTGTAGCACTTAATTCTCTTCCTTGTAGTCATTGGATAAGATGTTCTTTGTCTTCTGGCTTTGAATGATATGTATAACTGATATGTGAAAACTTATAAATATTTATTTTAGATGTAATTACTATACCTATATAAACATATAAACTTGAATTTGAACATAAACCATATTAAATTACAATATATATTAAAGTAATAACAATTATAAAATTTTCTCAAGAACAAGAGATCTTATTTCAAAATATTTTTTTTATTGTTATGTAAAAATTTTCATAAACTCTATACATCTCAATAAATAATAATCAACACCCTTCTCATTGATATATTTTGTAATTACTACAAACATGTCACCTACAGTATGTAAAATATAGTTTTATTAACCACATGTTAAACAAATAATTTGTACAACTCGAGCACATAAATACATATGCATGTATATATATTTAAATTGAACAAAGTACCAACTCTAAACATCATATACATACCTTTCTTCACATATCTAGATGAGTTATCATAGTCAATTGAATACATCGTATATTTATTTATTACCTCATTGAGATTAACTATCACACATGTTATATGCATAGAGGTAATTATTGTGTCTTTCCAATTTGAAACACAACTTATGTAATAAAACATGGTATGTGATCAAGTATTGCTAAAACATTTATTGTGGAGACCTAAGTCAAATTTTTACAAGCAATGCTAGTTGCATTTATATGCCAATTAGAAAATCATATACCATATAGATTGCAAATAAAATAACATATAATTCACCTTGTGCAATAGAATCATATTTTTTCAATTGATCTTCACTAAAAATATATAATAACATGCATTGTTCTTAGTTTGAATGGTTAATAAACTATTGTTGGTTGTACTTTTGACTAATTCTTCTTATGATTTTTATAGGTTTACAATGGTTTGGAGTCTCTCAATCAATGTCTATAATAAACTCATGAATGCATATTTAAATTGGATTTAAAAGAGTACAACAAGGTTATAAAATACAAACAAAAAACTTAGAATACATTAAATATTAATATCTTCAATTTTAATTTATACCAATAATAAGCCAACAAAATCTTTGAGTTAGAAGTGAATCTGATGCTTTTGACCTTGGCAAATGACTACTACAGTAATAAATCATAAAAAGGGTATTAGAAAATATTTATGTATCATGTTTTAGTTGGTATATTCAAACAAAATATTTTACCACTGCACTTGCACTATCACATTCTCCTTCATCATATCCTACCTCATAAAAGCTCCATAAATTAGAATTTTATTCTTGCCATATATTCAATGAAGCTAATAGAATTATTAAGCCAATTTAAAGTTTCCTTGACAACCATATGAACACAACCAATTCTCACTTAATGTTATCGTTCATTCTTCTTAGATGTCATAAAAGTGATCAAAGCAATTTTGGACATAATGAATATCATGGGTATGACCATAGCTAATGTAAAAGTGTAGCTTTTTCTTGATATAATAATTTTCATCTATATGTTAAATGTTATTAAGAGTCGTATGTGCATGCCTATAAGACATGCACCATAATCAATGTGATAGTAATTTTAACTTTCAAGTTTTTTTTTGCAAATGTATGGTTCGTAGAAAATCAACACTGACTAAAGTTTATGCTCAAGGGAATGTTTCTCTTGGCAAATAAAATTGCAGATTTTGACACTTTACCCCATAACAATGTATGATAAATATAATAAATTTATTTATTAAGAAAATTTATCATGAACTCCTTTGTTGGCACTCAAGACTACCAAATCAAATGTCTTTACTTGATCATCATGAGTTGTTCCATAGGTGAAATATTTATACCTTTTCTTGTTTATCAAATCATCTTCTAAATTATCATCATCACAATTCATGCTAGTACTCAAAATACATTCCATGTTATATAAAAATTCACATTTCTCTTTAATTGCAAAATAGATAAGACATATAACCACTTAGTTAGTTAGAAAGAAGAATTTCAATCTTCATACTCTCTTATTATTTGACATACTTCTAGTATTGTAAATCGAAGTCCACAAGATATCTACAAAAAAAAATCTCCTATAACATTTTGGCATAGGTGTAATGACTTTAATGTTTTAAATTCCATTCGGAATTTCATAATATCTAGATATATTTTCTTGAATCTATCATATAATATTGTCTATGTGTAATACACATAACACTTAGCTACATCATCCTTAAGATGTTTTGAGATTACTTTAACTTTTAATGCAATTTTTTCATTATGATTTTTTTACTTTCTTCAATCCAAAAGCTTTACTTTTTATTTTGTATTATTTGATAATTATGCTTATAAGGAAGTCATGAGACCAATGCCCAATTATCTTGGAAATTGTTTTCTTCTAATTTAATCCTTTGTTTATTTGTTCTTTAGGTTGTGGATTTGCTAACATTGAGCTACTTCCTTGTATGTCTAACCCTACTATAGACTTACAACTACCCTTCCAATAGACAGTAACATCTTATTTCTATCAAATTTACATATTATACCACCTATTGATATCATTGCACATGTAATACTTTTTCCATTATTGCTCTTGCTTTTTCCTTTCTATGGGTTGAATATCCAATTTCAAGCCCTAATAACTAAAAAATTACTTTCTACTTCCTATACTAATAATAATTCACAAGGATTTAAGCTTGTTTTACAAGAGAACCTCCTTCAAAATATTTATCATGTACTTTTTCACACATTGTTGTATTGAGAGACTCTTATACTTATCTTTATAATGAAAATCATTCAATATTATTAGATCAATTTTAAAATCTTTAATTGCACTCTACTAATAGCAGGGTTATGCACAATGGCAAATATTCATCAATTGGGCGAATATTTTGATTTCCAAAATTGAAAATTGGTGAAAATGGGGACCCTAGACGTCGGCCCATTCACCCGAAATTCCTAGGACAAAATTTTGAGGGGTCAGTTTATCATGCGATTATTATAATTTTATGATTTTTTTTTAATTTGTCAGCACTCCTGTTTAAACTAAGGATCCTTTTCACTTTGAAATTATAAAAATTATCCCACCAAATTCACCTCTTATAGCAGTATATAAACGTAACATGACAACCATATCCATACAACTAGAACATTAGAGTGCAGTCCGTGTACCGACCTGGGAGCATAAAGTGGGTCGAATACGGATGGGTGCAAAAGTGGTTCAGATGAGGGCCAAGTGCAAAAATTGATTTGAATGTAGGGTGGGTGTATAAATTGATCCAGGTGAGGTGGAGCAAGTCAGATGCAAAAATTGATTCGAACGAGGTAGAGCGATGATGTAAATTATCCCAGAGACATTAAAAACAAAACTATTTTTTCATTAATGCAAATAATAGCCCATAACACACACCTTACAATGCTCTGAAAAATATACATCCCCAACGAGCAAATTTGTTTCACTTAAAGCTAGCCATTTCCACCTATCAAACAAAAACATTAAATGCTCGTGGAAAACATTAAACACCTAAATAATTTAATACCATTAAACACCTAAATAATTTAATACCATTAAACACCTAAATAATTTAATACCTATGGAAAATATTAAATACTTTTTATTACGTCATTCTCCTCTAGTTGAAGGAACGCAACTCCTGCAATGTCGATTGTTCAAACTCTTGCAATTTTTGGCCAACGACTTCAGTGGTGGTGGCCAAGGATTAGGTCAATCTGTATCATTTTATAGCAAAAATAAATTTCCACAACACAATAGATCAATCTTTAGTGCATGCAAACTGACATCATTTTTTTCTACACCTCCAAAAACATATGCAACAGTAGAAGAAACTACAATGGTAACAAGATATTCCATAAGCAGAATAACTACAACATCATCAATATCACCAATATTAACTACAATATCATCAAGAACTACAATAAGATCTACTTTTACCAGATATACAATAAATAAAACTTTAATCGGATCTAGTGCCTCCATGATTGCAACAACAATATCAACAATAAATATAACAACCTTAAAATTGACATCTATATTTTCTTCTGTCAAATCTTCAACTTCTTTAAAAAATTCATTGCTTCAATAGTAGCAGTATGGTCCAAGGGAAGGATGATGGGCTTCATGCTCATAGATCCTGGTTCGATTCCAAGTACTTCTTCCAATTTTTCTTCAAAAATTTCTTCTTCCACAAGAAGAATTTTTTCTTTAGTAAATTCTTTAATTTTCATTTCTTCTGCAATAATTTCTTCCATAGGAAGAATTTTTTCTACAACAAATTCTTCCACTAGAAAATTTTCTTTTTCTCTAGCAATTTTTGCTTATAGATCTTTAGTAACCTTATATGTTACCTTCTTCGTTGTCAAAACATAACAAAACCCTATTTCTTATGCCTCTGTGATAAACTCATTTGCAGTCAACAAACTCTCACCTTGCCCTTCTTCCTTAAGAGGTAATAGTACTACCTTTGCACCATCCTTCCAGAAGGTGTAAGTATTTCGACCTCCATCATGGACAACCTTCCTATCATACTGCTATGGCCTCTCCAATAGCATGTGATAGGCATCCATAGGAATTACGTCACACCACACTTCATTTTTATAAGTATTCCCAATTGAGAATTTTACTAAACATCTCTTATCAATAGTCACCTCATTCCCTTTCTTGATCCATGAAATGTGATAGGGGTGTGGGTGCTTCTCACATTTTAGATTCATTTTGTCTACCATTACATTAGAGACCATATTTTCACAACTACCACCATAAATAATTACTTTGCATACCTTTCCTCCTGATGTGCATCTTATGCAAAAGATATTTATACGTAGCCATGACTCACCACCATCATCCACTTGCATTTTCGCTTTCTTTGGAGTAATCAATGTCCTCCTTATCATGAGATTTTCACCCATGTCTGCAACAACTTTCATCCCAGTCTCCTCTTCCTCAATTAGGTTAACTCTAGTTTGTCCCCCTGATTTCTCTCTTTTGCATAATAATGAGTGAATTCAAAAGCGTTGTGGCCTTCTTCATCACATCTAAAATAGGTATATGGCTTCCATGGTCCATTCCCAGTTCGACCTCCCCCATTACCTCGACCTCTTTTATTTTCTCTTTCTTTTTGGTAGGTACCATGACCTTGCTCCATCTCTTCTTTTTTCTCTGTATTCAAGGATTCTCCCTTGGATGAGCTAGATCCACCATACCCCTAATTTGGAGAGGATGTCATTCCCTTATTCCCTCCTCTTCCATAATTTCTCATCTTATACTTCTCTTCAGCCCTTAAGGTCAACTAATGCGCATATTCTAAAGTAAGGGTATGATGCATACTTAACTCATCTTAAATAGCATAACTTAGGCCATTTATGTACCTTGCATCCCTTTGCTCTTCGGGATCATTATGCTCCACCCAAATAGATAGTTTGTAGAACTCATTAGTGTAGTCCTCAATGCTTTGGTCCTTCTATCGAAGGTTTTGAAATCTACAAAACAAGGTTTGGGAATAGTCTACAGGCACAAACTTCTCTTGCAACTTTTTCTTCATCTTATTCCAGGCCCTAATATTTTATTTTCCTTTCCTTTGTCGCTTTGTCTATAGATGATCCCACCAATTTAAGGCATGGACATTCAACTTTGTACGTGTGAGTTTCACCTTCTTTTCCTTAGCAAGATTACTCTATTCAAAATATTTCTCTATGCTATTTACCTAATCTATTAGCTCCTCTAGTTTTAACCCACTAGAATACTTGAAAACCTCAATCTTGATTCTATATTAATTTTCTTGAAGTCCTTCCAAGGCTCGAATCAACCTGTTTTCAAAGTGTCGTGCTTCTCCCTATGATCCTTCTAATTCTACTTCCATGTGATCCTCAGATCCACCTTCCTTGGTTATGGTCTCATCATTAGATCCTAGATTTGAGACCACATTGGTGCACATCTTCATCATGTGTTTAATAACACTAGTTAACCATGTTATTTTTGCATGCGGATCCTTCATTTACCTATTCATTTGGGTGTATATCCCTTGCCCTCTCCCTCTTATATTCATCTTCTTTCCACTAGAGAGATATCACCCACTCTAATGCCAATTGATGTAAATTATCCTAGATACAAATAAAAAACAAAACTATTTTTTTCATTAATAGCAATAACAATCCATAACACACACCTTCCAATGCTCTGGAAAAAATACATCCCCAACAAGTAGTTTGTTTTTCCACTTAAAGCCAACCATTTCCACCTATCGAACAAAAACACTAAATACCCATGGAAAACATTAAACACCTAATAAATTTAATACCATTAAACACCTAAATAATTTAATGCCATTAAACACCTAATAATTTAATGCCTAAGGAAAACATTAAATATTTTTTATTACATTAAGCGGTCCATGTGCAAAAATTGGTCCGAACGAGGTGGAGCAGACCAAGCACAAAAATTGGTTTGAGCAAGGTGGAGTGGACCAAGCGCAGAAATTGGTTCGGGTGAGGTGGAGCATACCAAGCATAGAAATGGTTTTGAGTGAGGTGGACCGGGGCAGTTGCAGAAATTGGGTCATGTGAGGTGGAGCTGGTTAGGTGCATAAACTAGTTCGATGTGATGCAAAAATTGGTCTGGGACGGTGTAGGAACTATTCGAGCAGGACGTGTGCAAATAATATTTCGAGCAGGGCATAGAAAAGGAAAACAATGGAAAAATAGAAATTAAAGGGTTCAAAGGTCAACAACAAAAATGACTCCTTGTTATTTTATTTTTAGACCTCCTCACAACCATAACAAAAAATTTCAAAAACCAAGATGACTTGCTATTTTCCAACCCATAGAAAATTCCAAAATTAAGCATGCTCAACTGGAGTAGTACTTGAATGGGTGATGTCGAAAATCTCAGTTTTGCACCCTCGAAACTGAATTTTTTTCTAAGTTATAACCCAAGTTCATTCGAACCTTGTTTTGTACCCGGTCTGCATTCTAACTCTTTTTACACCTAATTTACAATCAGGCTCTTTTTATACCTAGTTTATGATTGAACCTTTTTTTGCACCCGGTCTAATCAAAACTGTCAAATTCACCAATGTTTTATAATTTTTTATGAAAAATAAGGTAATTTGTTATGTCCTACATGAAGTTGGTCAGGATTCACCAGAGTTTAGAAATGAAGTTGTCTTTTTTTTACAAATACATTTTAGGTCCAACCCCTTATGCATAACCTTAACCAATAGCTACATGTTCTAACTCTACTGTCACAACATCTAGAATAATAACATTTGCATCTTGTAGAATTACTTCTACAACATTTGTAACCTAAGCTTCTTGAATATCTACAAATTGATATTCTTAAATATTTGTAGCTTGAACTTATGAAATATTTGTATCTTAACCTATACAACATGCACTTTCTCTTCCGCAATCCAAAACTTGACAAGCTTCTTTGTTTTTTGGTTGCTAGTTTTTTCTTTGATATTTAATTTTTTTTTCTTTCTTTCCTCTTGTACTTCAAGTGGTACATTCCTATATTTTAGCCAATTTCTCTTGTTATTCATGATCTCACTTGTATAATAAATGATTGGTGCACATATTGTAAGTTATAGATTGCTCAAATTTACTATGTGAATTTGTATGCATGTTGGTATGGGTTTTATAGACAAACAAGTTTCTTAAAAAAATCAAATTTAAAAAATATGACTAATTTAATTGTGTTAAAAAATAAAAGCTTTCTTTTGAGAGACCTAGGTTCAAACCACCATGGGGCGTGTGTGTGCGTGTGAGTAAACTTGTGTAAAAAAAATTGTGTTTAAAACGATTATTTAATTGAAGAATTTAAAATCCTATAAAATAAGGCCCAAGGTTGAAAGAAACATTAAACAAATCAAAGTATGCTTATGTTGTTTAAACCAAGATAAAATCAATTTAATATTTATTTTAATAACAAAACCCATATAGACCTTTCAAAAAGTTAAGAATAAGAAATAAAGTTCTAAAGTCTATTTAAGATATGTATGATCAAGGTTAAAAATAAAATCAAGGGATGGAGTTATATTATGGATAGTAAAAAATTTATTGTGTGAAAGTATATACTAAGAAGAATTCTAAATTTTAAATGAAAGGAGAGGGGGTTATTTTTAAAAGGAGACAAGAGAATTATTTTATCATTAAAATTTATATTAAATTATATGCAATTAGAAGTTGGTTTACATAGAAAATAAAGGGAGAGGTTTGATTTATATTTAGAAGATAAAATAGCAATGTAATTTGGATGGGATTGTATAGGGGAATGGGGAAAGTGGTTAGCCAAGGGGGCATGGGGGCATGACTTGTGGTGGTAAGGATTTCATATAAAAGTATATTAATATAAAATGATTTCTGCTCTTTCGTGCAAATTGTTAGCCTATAAAAAATTAAAATTTACCAAGTTGAAATGCCCTTGGATGTCAACATAAGTGGTAAAACCTGTTTTGGTCGCAAGCTTGGTAGGGGCATTAAAAGCATGTTGTTTTTTTAAAGAGGAAGTGGTATATTTAGAGGGCTAGAAAAGAGGTTCAAACAAATAAAATTTGGGTAAAGAATATATATCTAGAATTTTTTTAATACAAATATCAAAATATAAATTTGGAGGGTTTTGAGATGATTTACTAATAAAAAAACTAAACATTTTTCGTTTTTTAAAATTGATACCTAAAATTAAAACATTTATGACAAATGACTTATAAAAAATCTTACATTTTAAATTTAAGAAGTAAAGACCCAAATCCACAAAATCTTATATAGGTATAAGATTGAATCAATTATAATCAAGTAACATACTTTACTATTAAAATGAATTAAACATTTATTGTTTTTAAAAATTGATACTTAAAATTAAAAAAATGATGACAAATGACTAAAAAAAATTACATTTAAATGTAATAAGTAAAGACCCAAATTCACAAACTCTTATATAGGTATAAGATTGAATCAATTACGATTATGTGACATAATAATTAATAACTAACTTCATTTTTTTTTTTAAATACTTCTTATAAATTCATAAATGAAAAACAAAATTACAATAAAATTATACAAGTTTATACAACATCACTTGCATAAATCAAAAATTCCTTTCAGATCTTTTAACAGTTCTACTCTAAACATTCTTACCTGATCTGAAATACAACTCACAACTTTACTTACAGTTCTAGTAATAGGAATAGAACCTACACTAAAAACAAGAGAGCACTTGTCCTTCCAGATAGCAAACACAATAGAGACCCTCGCCACTTGCCATATCCTCACCAGATGAGGTGGACAATCGTTGAAATCTTCAAGAAGTGCAATACTCCACCAGAGGTGTCCCCCCAAAAAAGGGGTAATATCTTCATCCATTCCTTTCCATACTTCTTTGGCATGAGAGCAATCCCAAAAAATATGCTTTATTTTTTCCTCTTTACCACAAACCACACAACAGCCAAGAGTGAAATTCAGTTTTGCCAACCTGGCTTTGTAGGGTAGGCCTTGGAAGGCTAATGATCAAGCAAAAACCTTAAGCTAAGCAAACATTCTGAAATACCAAATTTTAGATAATCATCTTTTCCATTTTTTGTAGGTGCAGTTGACATTCCATCTATGATTCAATACAATATCTATAGGGGCCTTAATCAACAAAGCCTCATAAATATTAGTAGATTTAAATTGAAGCATAGGGCAACCAAAATTCCACCTCCAATCTCTCCAGATTGGTCCTGGCAGTCCGCTATTAAGTTTCTAAATATGATAATATGGCAAAAGAGAGTGAATTTGGATGATAGGATATCAAAATTAAAAACCAGGTCAAACCAAAAGGACCAATCACCAGTGTCAGCATTCCATAAATCTACCCAACATTGAATCCCTTTTTTTACAAACCGCTTATAACGAAGTCTTGGCCTGTCAGAAGCATACTCCCCATTCTCTTTCCATAACCAAATTGACCTATAAGGAAGCACCCAACCTCTCATGTCATCAAGAAATTCCCAATTCAGCACATGGGAAACCGACTTCTATGCCCCCTAAATTCTTTTAATAAGAATATTACCACCTGTTTTAAACTTTCACGGGTTACCAATTATGTCTTATGTCCTCTAAATGGAAGGATCTCTTAATGCCATCAATATGAGTACAAGTCTGAATTCTATGTTGTAATAAAATTTTCCACCCTTCATTCCCTTCCAAAGCCCTCACAATCCACTTAGCAGCTAGAACCTTACCCTGAGTATGAATATCCAAGAGCCCCAAACCTCCCTCTTCTTTAGGAATGGTGCAATATTTCCATGCTATAAGTGGTATTTTATTTGAACCATTAAAGTTGGACCATAAAAACGATCAAATGATATTCTCAAGCCTCATGTATTGTGAATTATTAGGCAACCAACAAGAATAATAGTATATATGACAGGCCTGCATAATTGTTGTCACCACCACCAACTTACCCGTAAATGAAAGTAACCTATTTTTCCATACTTGATTTTTTTTTCAAATTTATCCAAGCATAAATTCCACATATCAACCAATGATACTCTCTTACCAAATAGTATTCCAAAATATCTAACAATATCACCATCTATAATATGTTTTCACGCAGGAAAAAAACCATTTGGTAAGGAACTAACACCAACTAACCAAAATTCAGATTTAGATTCACTGATTTTGGCACCTGAGGCCAAGCAAAAGTAATCAAGGGAGCATATGGTATTTTCAATGGATTGTCTGTCTAGTTGGACTAAAATAAAAAAATTATTTGCAAAGTGGTTATTAATAATTGTATCCCCTGGAATCGAGATGCCTCTTAAATCCCTTGCCTTCATTCTCATTTCTAATAGATATCCCAAAGCATCAATAATCAACACAAAAAGATAGGAGGCTAGAGGATGGCCTTGCCTAATTGACTTAAACAATGTAATAGATTCTAAAAGCTTACCATTAACCATTACCTTTGTCGAGGCACACGAGAACAACATCTTGATCCTCCCAACCACTACTTTGTTGAATTCCAACCACTCCAGCATATTAAAAATAAATTTTCAATCAACCCTATCATAGGCCTTATCATAATCTATCTTCCAAAACAATGCTTGTTTATTGCTTTCTTGTTCCCACTCCATTGTCTCCCATATAGACAACACGATGTCTAATATAAATCTTCCTTTAACAAACCCTGTTTGCTCTTGTCGTACAATTCTTGTTGCTATATGTTTTAGTCTAGGAGCTAATGCCTTGGCCAAAATTTTGTATGAGACATTAAGTAAAGTAATGGGACTCCAACCTCCAATCGTGTCCTTCCTATTATTCATAGGGATAAATTTAATCAACCCTTGATTCAATCCTGGAGATAACATGCCTTTGTAAAAAATTTCCCATACCATCATTGTGTAATCATTACCAATCACTTCCCACATTATCTTATAAAATTTTGTAGGGCCATCTGGACCAAGGTACTTACCATTGCCCATAAGATAAAGAGTAGTATAAAGTTCATCCTTAGTGAAATCCTCCACCATATTATCATTCTCAAAACTGAGAACTTTCCTAGGTACACATTTTTTAACTTCTTCTCTAGCTAGCAACACACCTTCATTTGCACGATACTCCACAAATATCTTCCTAAAATGAGATTCAAATACATATTTGATCTCATATTCCTCTTCAACAAGAGAACCATCATATGTCTACAAAGCTACTATCCTTTTTGAAGCAATTTTTCTTTTGATATGACCAAAAAAGAACTGAGAGGGTGTATCACCCTGTTTAATTCAACTTAGCCTACTTCTTATTATCCCTCCTCTACCAACATAGTCTTTTTATCCTCTAATTTCCTTTTCTTTACTTTTTGTCAGTTCTTGTAACTGGATATTTGAAGGATTCAACTTTAATTCCCTTCTTGCCTTTTCTAGTGATTTTCTTAAACAATTGATTTTACCCCTCCTTTTTTTTGCCACCAATCTCCTCCAACCCCGAAAAAATCTAACAGTCCTTCTCACTGTTGCTTCCCACCATCCTAACAATCCATACTTTTCTCTAGTCCTAGGTTCTAAGTTCCATACATATTTGATCATAGTTCTGCAAGCTTCATATTCCAAATGAGAAATATTCAACTTAAAATTCAAAGCACTATCTATTATAGAAATCTTACCAATGTAAATGGTTGCGCTGATAGGAAAATGGTCAGAACCTATTTTTGAGAGATCCACATCACCAACTCATTTACCTAACCCTGTACAAGTGAAGACATTACTATCAACATAAAATCTATCCAACCTAGCCTGTACACGATCAACACCCCTTATCCTGTTAGACCATGTAAATCAACCCCCCTTTTCTAGGTGCTTTTGTTTAAAATTTATGTTGGAGACCTGCAAAGATGCCTTCATTTTGGCCCATTTTTATTTTTCTTCACCTACAACACATCCTCCTATTCCTCCTTCCCTATCCCCTATCCATTAAACCATATTAAATTCCCATCCAATAATCCAATTGGTATTTGGTATATTAGAGACCATCTAGTCCCATAGCTTGCTTCTATCATTTGAATTATTGGGAGCATACACTGAACAAACACCAACAACCTACATGGCTATAAAAAAGGTTACGCACACTACCCATACTTGAGGATGCTCTCCCTTGTTAATTAACAAGGAATCCCATGGTGGACTAACTGTAGACACCAAAACAGCACCAATCCGATTATGTGACAACAAGCGCTGATCGCATTAACACAAATAGCCCCAAGGGCAGCCCCTAGAGGTTAAACAATGGTCCTAACCACTTCCAAAAGTAGTTTAGAGGTCACAGGTCAATTTGGCACCATTTTGGCACCTTGCTCTCTACTCATCCCACCCTGGGACGAATACAAACTGGCACTCATCCCACCCAAGAACGAATAGCAGCATTCACCCCAGGGTGAGGCGAATAGAAAGTTTGACTGGCAAAAAGTCAAACTTCGACAACTCTGCCAGTTAACTGAGGCTTCAAGCCATGCAATTGCAAGGAATAGCTTTTATTCAAGAAGAGAGACTTCAGTGATGAGTGTCTTTATTTTAGAAACCTCATGCAAGAAGCTTTTTTATCAAGGAGTTAGCTTTTCTCTGAAAATAAGATAGTTAACTCAAGAGGCGCCCTTGCATGCGCAATTCAAACAAGGAGACCCTAAGGTCTATAAATTGGGGAGTTTTTCCACCCAAAGGAGATACATAGAAGGAGCATTTGAGCAATGAAGTGCTGCCAATTTCATACCTAACTGCAATTTGTGCTTTTACATCTTTAATCTCTCATTCGAAAGGGAGGTTATAGGGTGGCTATTGGACGCGCAAATACATACCCAAAACCTAATTTTTGACCACAACTATCCAAAAAATTTGTCGACAACACCTCATAACCAGTTTTGGACCCATCCCAAGTGGATTGGTGCCAAAATAGTGCCTCAATCGGTGGGCGTCCTGCCCCCGGGTGCTCCCCAAACTATCATAGTGCTAATTGCCCCACCCTAGGATGATTAGAAATCTATGATATATTTCTTGTTTTTTTCTTTTTCATTTGATTCTAGATAGGTTAAATAGGTTACAGTTCAAATTTCATGTCATTCTGATCATTTTTGACCAGGTTATTGCTATTTCTCGCTTTCACTAACTTGCAGATACCATCTTCAAAATCTAGGTTATAGAGGTAAAATTGGAGAAATCTGAGCATCTGGGTCTTCCCAAAACATCCCCAATTAGCTAACCCCAAGTTTGTAGGTCTTTTGGAGCTTCCTAAGTAGGACATTGAATAGGGTGCTTTCTGGCCAATTCTCATAGTCCTATTCGTCCCACCCTGGAGCGAGTATAGATCTGTGAGGAATTTTTAGACCGTTCTTTTTGCAATGGTCTTCTGATGATATTTTTATGCTTCTGTCAAAGTTTTAGGTCAATCAGAGGTCATATGATAGTCGTTTTATTATTTTCATGCATACATTGACAATAGGCTTTGGGAAATACATGTTTCATTTTGTCTACAGGTATTACTAATATTTTTTGTTTCTTTGAACATAGGTTTCCGATAGCAAAGGAGTAGGAAAGAGCAAATAATCACATACAACAGCGATGACGATGTTTTGGTCCGCCCATCTTACGTGTGGGCACGCGGAAGAGGGATTGTTAGCCATGGATCTTGTGACAAGAAATACATTTGACTCTCCTATCCCCTAAAAAGGAAGGAGACGTATTGTAACACAATTTGTAAAGCGTATCAATAAAAAATATTACCATATTTCGTATTGCTTTTATCTTGTGTCGATTTGCATATGCTATTTCTTGTTCTTTTCTTGTGGCATATTCCTTTTTGTTTTCGTATCCTCGTGCTTTCACTAACTGCTAAAACGACTCCTCTAGAGCCACTATCATGATAGGAATACCACCAAAATCCCTTCCAACTCTTCCAACTACTATCCATACAACTCGTTAATGCAAAACCACTAACTTTAACTTCTTGAAGACAAACTACATCAAATTTCACATTTCGTAAAAAAAGACAAACAAAACTCCCTCTCATTAGGATTGACATCCCTCTAACATTTCAAGAAAGGATATTGAACTTAATTGATGCACATCAACATTCAACACCTCAAATCTATTACCTGAGTGGCTCCTACCTACATACACATCATTCCTGTGACTACCAGTCACTTCCTTTCCATGTGAATGTACATCCCCTCGCAAATTTTCTTCACCATATTTTTTCTTGCCTGGAGAGGAAGACCTTATTTTGACTTGAGAAGACTTCCTTGGAGAATCTCTACTCTCCCTTCTTTTTTGTACCTGAACCCATTATGTGGGAATCCCAACTTTCCTATCATGTGAGCCCTTTCTCTGAGTTGTCTTTCCATTTTGTGTCTTTCTCTGCTATATTACCTCCATGGTGTTTTTTCCTTGACTGTTAGAGAGCTCTTTAGTCTATTCATCGATTGATTCACCTTCACCCTCCAACTTATCTGATTCTTTAGAATCATTAGCAATTTTGAGGGGATTATGGAATGGGCAATCCCTAATTAAGTGCTCTTGTGACTGACATGCAAAGAAAGCATTTGGAAGATTTAGGTATTTAACTTCTTGAAAAGTAGTTCCTTCAGAGGTAATCATCTTGAAGTGTTTAGGAAGATTTTTTTGCAAGTCAACTTCCACACACACCCTTGGGCTATACCTATATGTCATTGTATCTAATGGTTCAATTAAAAATTTCCCAAAATATTGAGCCATAGGTTTAAGCAGACATTTGAACTCAGATTTAATTGTAATAAATTCAATCCATAGTGGAAATATTGATTGGGCCTTATCAAATGGATCAAAATTTGGGTACCAAAATTGAACATAAGCATATGAACCAACCACTATCCAAGTTTCATACTGTAAAACATGTCTAGAAACCTCTGATTTTTCAAAAAAAATAGATACATACCTTCCTACCAATCCCTAGTATAATTGCACATGCAACCCTTTAGCCGTCCAAGTATTTCTAATCCATTTTTGGAACTCTGCATCTAGGGGTATTCTTCTCAAAAAATAGAGGAAAACTCCTTTGTTCATCATATCAGTCATTGAGTTTTGATACTCCTCTTGCTCGTATACCACCATAGAGAACTCATCTTCATCTACTATTAAGGAATATAATATATCCAATATTTGTCCTTCATCCTCTTTGAAAAAGTCATCATCACTGACTGAACAAAATTCACCTTCACACATCTCCACATTCCTATTTGGTGCTTGGTCAAACTTTGAAGTTGGTGTCTGTTGATAGGAACCCTTAGTCACATCTACGAAGGATCTTAAAGGAGGAAGTGATTTCTCTGAAGGGGTTGTTTCATCAACAAGTATGTTCACTGTAGGAAATCCTTCATTCATGTTAGACATAGAGAAGAGAGTCAAGCCATCACACGCTTTGACCTCTCGATATATCTATGTTGACCTCTCAGAATCTATCGCAGAAGAACCTGTATTTACCTTTGTTGAACTCTCAAAACTTGCCATAAAAGAACCCTTTGGTAAAAACAGTGCTTGAGCCGACACTCCTCCGTTATTTCACTTGCAACACTCAAATGCAATAGTGAACAAGAGTGATCCCAATCCTCCTATTCTTCTCCAAAGCTCACAGTGGGATAGACATCATTAGTACACCTGTTTGCCAGTCTTCCTCTCTCAAATACACGATCCTAATAAACTAGATTATATTAATTTATTAATCAAAATATTACAATATTACAATATTATAATGTTAACACTGTCCAACACCTAAAAAACAAAATGAGATGGATACGGAGTAAAGCATCCATAACTTAATATACATATGAACAGAAGCTAATATCAACAAAAATACTATAGCTATATTTTACTGCAATACACAAGTATCAGCACTCATCTATGGGAGAGCCTGTTGTATGGAGAAATTTTGGGTGTATCTTTCGTGATATCTTCTGAAGTTCTCAAATAAGAAATATAAGTAATCAAAACATAAACTTGCTCATCATTGTCAACTATCTTCTTTTTAGTTTTTTGTTGAATCTTTTAAAGATTCTGAACCATATGAAAATTTTGATGAAGACTGTCAATAACATCTCGTGGTGTGCTAGAAGTTCCAAAGACTTGGGGAATGAATGCGTCCCACATGTAACAAAATATCAAAGGTCAAGTCTACTAAAAGTATAACTCTTAGAGGAGCATATCTAGTAAACAACTTTTTGCATTTGCACTTCCAAATGTTTTTGAGAAGGACGAGTCTACAAACATCCCAAAGTTTGGGGTACTGATACAACTAAGAAAAAGCAATAAAAGAAAGTTTCCAATAACTAGTGAATATATTTCAAAACTATTTAGCCATGTTACAAAACCAAAATAAGTGAATAAGAGTTTCTAAAGCATTACAAAAATTGTATTGAGGAGAAAGGTGTAAAGTTAAAGCCAAACTTTCAAAAGTTGGAAGTTTTTGATGCAAAATCTGCCATCCAAGAAGTTGAATTTTGGATTCAACAAGAACTTTCCAAATTTGAATAGCAAGAGATTGTCATTGGGCATTGGTAAAATTCACTTGCCAAAACTGATCAATTCTAGTTACCCAAAATTGGAAAGCTTGGCAATCAGTTTCTCATTTACTGGCTTAAAAGTAACTCCTTAAGATATAGTCTAAGCAATCTAAACAATATTTGATAGAATAAGACGACAACAATGTCAAATTAACAAACAACAAACACGTGAATAGCAATACGTACAAATTTACAAACAAACTAAATTAAAACATCAAGCCTTTTAATTTACTCTTCATGATTACAAACCATAACAACCACTAATACGATTGTTGAACTTGACAAATTGTCAAGAAACATATATTATCTTCTCACATAACAAAATATTAAAAAAACATAATAAATTACACATTAAAAAAATAAACTTATTTTTAATCAAATGAATAAAATAAAATTTTAAAAAATTATAAAAATTAATAAATTTAATATTATATAATTACAATATTCAATAAATCTAAAAATTTCAACCAAAAATACAAATATTATAACCTTACATAGATCTGTCTTTCACTAAAAACTTATAAATACCTTTCATGAATAACCTTAAAAAATTAAAAGTAAAAAGAAATTAAGAATTTACATATATAACTTAAAAAACTTTCACTGCACGTGTTGTCTTGCATTGTTTGCCTTAAGTGAGTTGGAAAAAGTTACCACAGACGACCCCACCTTGGGCCACCCTCTCCTGGGAACTAGTCCTCAGCTTTGGCCTCTATCGAAGATAAGAATCTTTATAAAACTAAACTTTGACATTGACGTGGTGGAAACAAGTTATTGAATTCGTTTATATATAACGAAAAAAACAAAACGAGCTGGCCTCTATGTAGAGTACGCTCATGCGTGGTGACACGTATCTATTGAGAGGCCTTTGATCACACAATTTCTCTAAAACTAAACTTTGACATTGACGTGGTGGGAAAAAGTTATTGAATTTAGGTGTATATACAACGAAAAAAACAAAACGACGTGGTGGGAAAAAGTTATTGAATTTAGGTGTATATACAACGAAAAAAACAAACCGAGCTGTCGAGCTGGCCTATGTCGAAGATAAAGAATCTCGAGCTGGCCTATGTCGAAGATAAGAATCTCTCAACTTTGACATTGACGTGGTGGAAAAAAATAATTGAATTTGGGTGTATATACTACGGAAAAACACAAAACGAGCTGTCGAGCCGTATGCATTTGTGATGATGTCGTGGCTTGACGCATCTTACTTTAGAATTAGAAAGAACCACACGGCAATAGCACTTTTAGCACCTTTGATGCGGAGATATTTTTACAAGTGGTAGAGGCAACAGTCTAATTATTAGACTTAAAGTTCTAACCACCATGAAGGGTGTGTGAGTAGTCAAGAAAAAGAAGGGTCTGATTGTAGACGGAAAGGTTTTCCGCTCATAGTGAGGAGTAAGAAACCGGCTTTGAACAACTCAAACGACCGTCGTTTGAATCGTCGCTATCGAAGGACATGTAATTTAATTGGAGAAAAATTTGTATTTAGATATGGACTAGACTTGAGATGAAGAGCGAATATGAGATTTTGTTCATAGATATGGCGAAACGAAGATGCTGAAAAATTTAAGGTTTTTTATAACGAAGATGAAGCTAAAATCAGCGACAGCAATAGTGGTCACCGCCTGAATGTAAGTGTGGTAAAGTGTGGATGGACAAGGGAAGGAGTGAACAATATTGGAAAAACTGAGTTTAACAGAACGACTTTTGAGGGCGAAAGCGACTGCGTAAGAGAGATTTGAAGTTCCATTAGGGTTTGCGGTGGAAATTTAGGGTTTCTTGCAACTTCATTTTTTTGAATTCCTCGATGAAAGGTTTCAACAAAGATGCATACATTGAGCCAAAAATGAATTTTAAAGAAACAATTTGTGGAGGACCACCTCAAACAGGAAGGAAACAAAATCAACGATTGGAAATGAAACCACTAAGAATGCCAAAGACCAATTCAAGGAAAACAGAGATGGTTTGCGTGAAATCAACTAATGGATCTCCATTAAGGAAGTTGGAAATAACGGATCTCCACGAAGGAATAGATAAGATGGAGAGGAGAGGGCTATTTGTCGATTCATGGGATTTCGACCGACTCTTGGTACCTTCAAGCAATGAGTTGCCAAAAACTGAAGCATTAAAGATGAGTTCCAAATTTTTACTTACCCTAATGGCTACTTTCTTATTTTTTCTAATGAAGAAGATAGGGAGGACATTTTTCAATGGGGCTATGGTTTTTTGGTAGGGCAAGGTTCTTTATGAAGACATGACATTACAAGTTCAAAGCTAAGGAAGAAATGCCATCAACTGCCCTTGTTTGGGTCCATTTATTTGGTCTTCCAATAGAATACCGTCATCCAGGGATTTTTCATGATAATTTTTGATAGCATCCAACACTTAGAGCATATGATTTATGCAAGGATTTGTGTTTTGATTGATTTTGACAAACCACTTCCAAAGAAGATTACAATATGGGAAATAAATATGGGAGCAAGTAGTTGATTATGAAAATATTTCATTTAGATGCAGAATCTGTCATGAATATGACCATCTAGCCAAGGATTCTCCACATGAGGTCCCTAACAAAGAGAAAGAGGATGGGGACTTAGTAGGGTTTCAAATCCTGAAACAATAAACACAAAGAAAAAAATAGCAACAAAAGAGGAAACAGTAATTTCACCTAATACCTTTGAAATTCTCTCCACGGATGAGCAAGTAGATGATGAGGATGGTTAAATAGAAACATTTATTATGGAAACACAATTTGATGAAGAGAGGGAACATGATGGTCAAATAGAAACTCTTATTATGGAAACAAATTTTAATGAAAAGAGGGAACAAGAAGGATTGCATGATGAGAAATCATTAAAAGAGCTTGCCTTGATGCTGAGAAATAACATTAAAGAAAAAAGACAACGTAGAAAATCAACTCAAGTGCAAAACAAAAGGGCAGATTCAAACTATAAACAAAATGGATCCTCAAAAAGGGAGAGGGAAGAAAGTAGAGAGGGGAGGGCTCTGGTCCCTCCCCTGCTCCCCTCCCATGGCTCCTGGTTCCTGTCCAGTCCCTGGTTCAACCCAGGTCATCCCTCCCGGGGAGTGGTTGTTTGCAGATGATCTCCTGGGGGGAGATCCTTCTCCACTATCTGCGCCCCTCCCGGCCGACTAGGGTTTCCTTGGTTGTTTTTTCGGACTGATGCTTCCCAAGGATCCCTGTTTGGTTGGGGATCCCTTCCCTTTTTCCCTCAGGCTTCCCCCTGAGGTTTTTTGCAGGTTATTCACGTGGATCTGGTCCCCTGCGTTTCTCGTGCGATGGAGGTGACGGTTTAGGGTTTGGACAGCTTCCCCATTTTTCTTGTGAATCCTCGGCGGGCTCTGTGCTTGGACGGGATTCTTGGTCCCTGCTGCTGGGATCCTCTTCTGTTTTCCTGGGGTGGGTTCCTTGTGGTGCAACTCTCTGGTCACTTCCTGATGGGCTGGATCCTCTCTGTGCTGGCTGTTGGCTTCTTGCAGGATGGCTCTCGCTGAACGAAATGTTTTCCCGGTGAGCGGGTTGGTTTCTCCATAGGGCGGGATCCGCCAAACCCGTCAGTTTTCCCACGAGGCGGGATCCTTTCTTTTCTGTTGGTTTCCCGGATGGCGGGATTTCCCTGTTGCTTCCCGCTAGGCGAGACTGTTTGTGGTGGTTTTGACTGCTTCCCGTGAGGCGGGATTTTATTGTAACGGTTTTTCTTTGCTTCCTCGTGGGCGGGATCTTCTCGATGGTGGTTTTTGGCTACTCCTGCTGGGCGGGATCTCCAAAACTACTTTCTTTCTTATTTGTTTGTTTCTCGCTGAGAGGGATTGTTTCATGCTTACTGTTACCGCTAGGCGGGATTTCTGTTTTGGTGTTCAGTTTCAAGGGATTGATGCCCTAGGCCCATTTCTTATGTAATCAGGTTTTGGGATCCTTGTTAAAACTCGTTGTAAATACAAACACTACTTACCAAAAAAAATGGATCCTCAAAAAGACCATACAAATTTCAATAGTGTTGTGGTTCTAAGTAACCAGACTATAGTCCCAGCTGGAATGAAGCAAGATACGAATAAAAGGATGAGGATGCCATAATCCTAAGGGTTTATAGGATGGGTGTTATCCTTCAATATCTTGATTGCAATGTTAGAAGCTTTGGCTATTTTGCTAAGCAATTTCTAATATTTTTGGTAATTTGTTAAGCTTTGGTTTATTTTTAGTGTTACTTTTTTTTTAATTTGTCAACAGCTTCTTTGGCTTAGTTTTTGTTGTATTTTTTTTCATGTTTTTGTTTGTGGTGTTTTTGGATCATTTTGTTGTTTCTATTTTGGTTCTGTTTTGTCATATTGTGTTTGTGGTTTTCTTGTGTGTTTTGTGTTCTGTAGTTTTTTGTATGTGGTGTTTTTGTATCTCTTTGTTGTTTTTGTTATGATAGTTTTTTGTTATGCTGTGTTTGTAGTTTTTTTGTGTGTTTCATGTTTTGGTGTTGTTTATTTTTGTCGTTATTTTATTTTATTTTATTTTTTTTTGATGAGGAACTTTATATACAACATATCCGCAACATGTGAGGGGAGAGATTTGAACCTGGGCCTCTCAATAACTGGAGAGTTTTAACTACCCACTTGCTCTCCAACTCCTCTACATGAGTAGATTTTTATTTTATTTTTCTTTTGTGTGTTTTGTTATGTTGTTTTTTGTGTTTGTTCTGTGTGGTTCATGTTTTTTTTCATTCTTTTATGCGTGTGTTTGGTTGTGATTTTTCTTGCCGACACAATCAAGGAGTATGCTTTATTTGTTATAGCTTATTGTGTGTTCTTGTTTTTGGTTGTTTTAGGCATGCTCTTTGCATGTATCAAAGGTGGTAGGCCGATGCGAGTCCTGGACATTTTTGGTGGAAGAGATACCCCTGCCTTCTTGGGTCTTAGCCAAAAGTGGTATCCCTTCTAGGATGTTTCCACAAACAAAAAAATGAAGGATGTGTGAGAATGAGCTTGTGTACCCAAAACAATGTAATTATTGCATTTCTTGAAAACACCACACCGCATATCAAAAGCATTAATTATTTTAATTTCTTTTTGTTAAAGTTCAAGAAAGATAAAGAAGACTAATTATAAGTTTTTTAAAAATATTTCATTAATGATTATAAAGAAGTAAAATAAAAAAACTTATTTTAAAGTTTTAAATTTAAAAATTAACTTATTTATACATTTTCAATGTAAGAATTAAAGAAAACAATTTTGCCTTGACATTATGATAATAAATTTTATCTTATAATTATTTAAAAACATTTTTTTAATTATTATATAATTATTTTTAAAAACTTAAAAACATTATGATAATATATTTTATCCTATCATCAAGTGGGTTAGATTCTTAAAATTTTATGGAGTATACCTAAGTTTCGAATCTTGTCAAATGATACATGGATGATATCAAGCTTTGTTATAATATACTACTATGTGGTGATGATATAGTTTCAATCCCATATAACCCATTGAGAATTATTTATAAAATATATTTTTATAAGATCTTAATATATTTCATTTTATAATATTTTAATTTAATTTTAAAAAAATAAAAAAACATATAATAAATGATGACAACGCCGTTCTTGACTTAGTTTATATGCTTCACCATTCGGAGATGAGAAGAAAGTTATAGCATATTGAGAGTAAGAAGATTTAATTAAGTTATAACATATTCAATATAAGGACATTTAATTATCAATTGATTTTTCGTAGTACGTGATTGTATTAGATGCGTTGATCAGACTGGAATACCCAGGCCTCAAACAACACTCATAGATGATAAGGAGCTCCTGTGTACCCTTGGGCATATAAGGAGACCCCCAAGTATTAGGACAAACCTTTAGCCCTAGGAAGATATTGGTCATTTGCATTCTATGATGCACTAGTAAACAACATACTAGTAAGTTACTCTCATAGTACACTTAGAATGGATAGTGGAGCTATGGGTACAATGGAACCCTCTATAGTTAGAGCTTTTAGATAGTGGGTCGACCACTAATCATAATCGATAAAGTATATTAGAGAGCCTATAAAACTAAACACACCCTAGCTTAGTGTGTCCATGCTAATTTTTTTTGCCACCTCCCCATCCTATTTAAATCTAATACACACTTAAGCATACTAAGAAGACCACACTCACCATAGATTAACAACATAGTAACAATCCTTGAAAATAAAAAAACAAAACCATTGGTGACAATAACAATTAAGCATAGTGATATTGGAATATAGTTAGGGACAGTAACAATGGGATACTAATAGGACAATACAGTAGCAATCAATGGTATTTTTTTGAATAGGCATTTGTTATGTGGTAGTCTATCAATACTAAAAAATACCTTGTGTAACATTCAAGATACTAAAGGTACAAAAACACCCTGTTTAGTTAAAAAATCTCCTAGATATAGAAGTTTGGGGTGCCAAAAAATATCATTTTGTGGTATAGTCCATTACGATTGTCTTGTCGAGTTGATTGTTTTGGTATACAGCACCTATAAGTTTTTTTCAAGAATAAAAAAAGCATCATTTTTGTGTATTATTCCATTTTGATAATCTTTTCAAGATGATCATGTTGGTATACATCACTCAAAAGTGTTTTAGGAGACCCAATCACCAACATATGGTTACAAGGACTAGAGGTGCCTATATGGAAGGCTTGAAAAACCAAATAGGTAACATATATAATGCATTGGGTCAAGTAACACACCAGTTACAAAATTTGCAAGAAACTTTAAACTATTTGGTACAACAACAAATAATGACAACAAACTAATTCAATGAAATTTAGTCACCTAGAAGGAATTGATCATGCATATAGATAGTTGGGTAATAAGGACAGATTCTAAGGCAATTAGTTCCAAAGGAAGACCACACAATCTCTTTGCCAATAATAGTAAATATAAGATTCCCAAATTAGATTTCCCAAATTTGATGGTCAAGATCCCAATGGTTGGCTATGTAAGGCAGAGCAACACTTTTCCCTCTTGAAGTTCCCAACAAGTTACGATTCACATTAACATCCTTCAACTTTGAGGATGAGGTGTTTTAACAATATCAGTGGAAAATGAATATGCATCCAAATATTTCTTGGGAAGAGTTTTCAACCATTTATTCACCAAATTTGGACCCAATGAATGTGAGGACTTCATAAGAGACATTTTAAAATTAAAACAAACCACAATGGTCTGAGACTATCAAAACCAATTTGAGAAACTGGTAAACTGTATAAAGGGCTTAAGTGATGATTTTTTCAAAAAAAATTTCTTTAGTGAACTAAAGGAAGATATTCAAACAGAAGTGTGGATGTTCAAACCAAACACCATGGTGCAAGCGGTAGGCTTAGCTAGATTAGTAGAAAGAAAATTTATTGTTGAGAGACTCACATCCAAGTTTGCTCAAAATCAACCCCTACCCACATCTTAGTCTACATCAAGTTCTACAAATATAACTCAAAAATCACCCACAATTAATCACCTAACTCAAGAAGAAATGGAAGCTCACATAGCACAAGGGTTGTGATATAATTATGATGAAAAATATGCTCCAACATATTAACTTGTATAGCAAAAATTATATTTACTTAGTGTAGATAAATCCTCAACTATAAAACCCCAAGAAGAAGAACAAGAAGAATAATAACAAGAAGGACAAAATTCAAAAGAGCCCAAAGAACCAAAAGAACCATAGATAGAAATTTTAGGACATGCCCTAGCATGAATGTATATTCCCCAAACTATGAAGGAGATAGGACATTTCAAAGGACAATAAATAATAATGCTCATAGAATCTAATAACACACATAACTTCATTGATCCTTGAGTAGTGAAACAGACATATTACTATATAAATACTTGTAATTATTGTGAGGTCATGATAGCCAATCCAAGAACTTTGCCATGCAAAGGTAAATGTAGAGATTCAAATATATAAATGGGGGAATACAATCTTAAGGATGACATGTTTGTCCATCCTTTCAAAGGATGTGATGTTGTACTAGGAACATAATGGCTTTGAACCTTAGGTCTAGTAGTATGGGATTTGTTTGAACTATGGATGAAATTCAACTAGTAGGGAATAGAGTACACTTTATGGGGAATGACCACAAGTTCCACCCAACTTATTTCACTTCATTGGATGGAAATGTTTTTGAATAAGTCATCTCATGGAGTGATGACATGATTGTTTTCTATAAAATACTAAGAAACAAAGATACATAACAATAGGAAGAATTACAACTCATACAAACACATGCATATATTTTTTAGGAACCCAAAGTTATACCACCTTAGCATACTCATTATCATGCAATCCAATTATACTAGGTAGCCTACCTCAAACATTCACCCATATAGATATCCATATGAACAAAAATTAGAGATTGATAAAATGGTACAAGAATTATTGACAAGATGGATTATTAGACTCAATGCCAATCCCTATTCATCTCGTGTTTCTAGGACATAAAATAGATGATTCATGGTGGTTATGCATGTATTTTTGTGAACTTAATAAAATTACCTTCAAGGACAAATTCCATATTCCTATGATTGATGAGTTATTAGATGATCTCCATGGTGCTCAATATTTTTTGAAGCTAGATTTATGCTCAAGGTACCATCAGATTAGAATAAAGGAAGAAGATATTTCAAAAATAGCTTTTTCGACTCATGAAGGTCACTACTTATTCTTGGTCATGCCCTTTGGTCTTACCAATGCACCTTCTAATTTCTATACTCTTATGAATGCAATCTTTTGGCCTTTTTATGCAAGTTCATTTTAGTCTTATTTGATGATATTCTAATCTACAACCACATGTGGGAGGAGCATCTCAACTATTTCGACCTAACCTTACTACTCTTGCCTAGGAATCAACTACATGCAAAGTGATCAAAATATTCCTTTGGTGTGCAAGAAGGTAGAATATATGGGATACATTGTATCAAAAGAAGGCATTAAGGTAGACCCAAAGAAAATTACAACTATACAAGAATGGCCAAAGCCCAAAATCGTCAAAGGTCTTTAGGGTTTCTTGGGTCTCAATGGATCACCAAAACTTTATTTAGAAATATGGAAATATTGCAACCCTATTGATAGCCATGTTGAGGAAAAATTTATTCCTATGGTCAAAACTAGTGGAACAAGCTTTTCAAGATCTTAAACAAGCCATGCTATCTATGACAGTGTTAGCGATACTTAATTTCACCAAGCCTTTTGTAATTGAAAGTGATGCTTCATGAAGTGGAATTGGGGTGGTATTGATGTAAGGAGGAATATCGTTAGCATTCACCAATAAGGTGCTATTAAGAAAAAACTTATAAAAATCAACCTATGAAAAAGAAATGTTGGCTATTTTGTATGATATCAATCATTGGCAACCATGCCTCATCAAGAAACACTTTTCAATCAAAATAAATTGTCAATGTCTCAAATATTTCTTGGATAAATTGGTATCCACACCTAAACAACAAAAATGGGTCTCCAAATTATTGGGATATGATTATAGAATTGTTTATAAAAAGGGGAAGATAAGATTGTGGTCAATGCACTTTCTCAACAATATGACTATAATCATGTTGTATTCTATATCAACCCCATGTTTGTAGTGGGCCCATCAGCTTAGAGACGATGTAGCCAAGAACTCCACCTTGCAATCCTTGATTCAACAACTTCAAGATGATTCTAGATCCCAACCTAGATACTTGTGGTATGAACAACAACTAATATATCACGATAAACTTATTATCCCTAAAAATGTGATAATCCATGAATTTATTTTGCAAGAAAGGCATACGTAACCAACTGTAGGTCATTAAGGGTTCCTTAAAACTTACAGAAAGGCTAAGTGCACATTCTTTTGGATGGGAATGAAAAAGGATATTCAAACCTTTGTGGCTAAATGTGATACTTGCTAAAGGATGAAAGGAGAAATTGTATGCACCCCAGACACACTTCATCCCTTTCTAGATTTAGTACAAGGATGGACCAATATCTCCATGGACTTTATTGAAAGGCTCCTAAAATATAGGGGTAAACAAATCATTCTTATGCTAGTGTATCATCGCATAAAGTATGCTCATTTCTACCCCCTAGTCCATCCTTATACAACTTTGGTAGTTGCCCAAAATTTCTTGGAATTTATCTTTTTTCTACATGGCATACCTCAATTAATATTTTTTAACCTAAACCCTACTTTTAGTAGTTACTTTTGAAATGAGGTATTTAAACAGTAGGGTACCCAACTTACAATAAGTTCATCATACCATCCATAAACAAAGAGTTGAACAAATATTGTCAATAAGTGCTTGAAGATATACCTCCATTGTTTTGCATCAAAGCATCTGAAATTATGGGTCAAATGGCTTCCTCTAATAGAATTGTGCTATAATACTTCTTATCATACTACTACCAAGTTCATACTATTTGAAGCAATATATGGACACCCTCCTCCAACACCATCCTCCTATATTCTAGGAAGTTCCAAGGTCCAAGTAGTAGATATCACTCTTTGTCAATGTGTAGCACTTCTCTAGCAACTCAAAGAGAACTTAGAGTTGTCCTCGAATTGGATGTGTCAGCAACCTCATTGACACCATTTAGAGTACAATTTTGATGTAGGGGATATGATCTTTCTTCATCTACAACCATACAAACAATTTTCAATACAACTTTATGTACGTCAAAATATTACAAGAAAATTTTATGGCCCCTACAAGGTACTACAAAAAATAGGTTTAGTTGCCTACAAGCTCAACTTGTTGCCCTCTTCCAATATCCATCTAGTCTTTCACCTTTCTTCATTAAAGAAGGTCATCAATAACAAAGTATAGGTTCAATCGAAACTAGTATAGTGGTGGGCACTACAACTAGAGGATGTCACATAAGAATCATTTGACCAGCTACAATAGTATTTTCCTCATCTCAAGCTTTGAAGACAAAGCTTCTTGAAAGGAAATGACATGTTAAGACCCCATCCTAACATTATTATGTAACATATTATAGCATGTATGTGGCACTTTGGGCACCTAAACATATGGGCTCAAATGATGTAACCATTATAAAATATGTAACTATCTCTTTACTAGAACTTTCTAGCTTGGGTCCACACTTGCATGTGTATACGATCATTGAGCACTAGAGTTAGGGTTAATTAGAATCTTTATAAAGGCAAGGACATGGATGGAATGTATCAAGTCTTTTTCTAATTGTAATGGAGCTATGATTCTAAGGAGGTTTCCCCCTCGAAGAGGCCTATGATTTTGTGTTATGATTCTATTTTGAGTAGTAAAATTGTTGCATTTCAATTTTCTATTGCAAAATTAGTGTCTTAATTCTATATTTTTGTAATTTATTGCAATATTTGTATGGATGTGTTTATTTTAGTTCGAAGGTTCCTAACAACTGGTATTAGAGCACTTTTCAAGGATTCATTTTATTGCATCTACAACTGTTAATGTCTTGACATTCAGTTTCTATTAGGTATATGTTTTCCTTTCTTATGTTTATTTTGGCTAAATACCCAGTAAAAAACATAGTCCAATTTTGTTTTCTTTGTTTTAGTGTAATAGGTTAAAAACCTCCTATTGGGGGTTTTTAAATATCACGAAGGAGCTATCATTATTGGCTAATCTAGATTACCCATAAAATATCAAAAAATTTAAAGGATGATCAGACTCCAATACCCAAGCCTTAAACAACACTTGTATATGGTGATAAACTCTTATATACCCTCTAGTATATAGGGAGACCCCCTAGGATTAAGATAAACCTTTAACCCTAGGAATATATTGGTCATTTGCATTCTATGGTACACTAGTAAATAACATACCAAAAAATTACCTTTATAGTATGCTCAAGAATGTATAGTGCGACTACAATTACAATAAAACCCTTTATATTTAGAACTATGAGATATTGGATCAGCCACTAATCACAACCAAGAAAGTATATTAGAGAACCCACAAAACCAAACACACAGTGGCTTACCTTGTCCCTATTAATTTGTTTAGTCACCTCTTCATCTTTTTTGAAACTCCAGAAAAAAATAACTTAAAAATAAATGATTGAAATATAAAAAACAAATTATTTTATTATCAAAACATAATTATCTTTCCGTCATATTAAAAAAAAATTGACATGAAATGGAAGAAGGGTGTATACTATTAAAACCATAAATTGTTTCAAATTTCTTCTATTAAAATTTAAGAAGGATAAAAAGGCTTGTTATGAATTTTTTGAAAATATTCCATTAATTATCATATAAGATAAAGCTAAAAACTCTTCTATAAAAATCTTAATAAAAAAGCTAAAGAAAAACATTTGTTTCGTGATACCATAATAATATACCTCATCTGTTATATATAAATATAAATAAATCAATGTGAAGTACAACAACGAGGGTCACACTCGCAAGGTATAGCGGAGGCCTCCTTCCATAACTCGAACTTTAATCCATGCTATTAAAATATTCTAACACAAACTTCTCTTTTTCTTTCACAATAATTTAAAAATAATATACTAATTATTAATAAAAAAGATATTATTAAAATATTTTAATTAATTATTAATAAAAAAACATCATTAAAATATTCACACAATCTTTTGTTTTTTCTTTCGCAATAATTTAAAAATAATATATTAATTATTAATAAAGAAGGCAGGGAAAAGAAAAACTGTAACCAAAGCACCTTTTGTTACTTAGTTCCCATACTATACCATTATTGAAACGATAATAAAGTCATATTATATATTGAGAATAAGAAGACTTAATTGTTAATTGATTTTTTTTTAATAAATTTATTTTATTTTTTTGAGTCAGGGTAGTGTGAAAAATTCTTAACATTCAAGGTTGGGTATTTTATTTCAATTATAACTTTTTGTAAAGTGGAGAGCTAAGCTTATCAATAGGTAGGGACTAAACACATACCCATATACATCCACCCTCTCACACACTCGCCTATGCCGCAGTTTGAACACCTCCCAAGAAAAGCCAAAGCCCTAAACGTTGTGTTGCCCACTCTAAAACTCATCCACATTATTTTTAGTAACTATCAAGTACAATGTTTAAACCAGGACTGCTCCCAACAAGCCTATACCACCTTGTTATTGTTGATCCGACGATGAGATTACTCAAGATTCTTATTATTGTTATTGTTGATCCGACGATGAGATTACTCAATATTCTTATTATTGTTGACAATTAACACACTCAAAAAATTCAAATCAAATTACATCAAATGCACAAAATTTTAATGTGACAAAGCATAGCCAGCTACTTCCTTTCCTTTTCAACTAAGAGTGTGTGGGAACCTTTGCTGCTGAGAGTGGCCAAGCCTTCAAACTACTCTCTTCTCATTGGCCGGTATCCAAGATAAGAATCTTTTTATAAAAATAAACTTTGACATTCACATTGGCTAAAAAAAGTTAAACTTTGACATTGACATCAAAAAAGTTATTGAATTTGGGTGTATATACCACTAAAACGTGCGGTCAAATATTACGCATGTATGACTCGTCACATGAATCTTTTAAGTACAGATATTTTTACAATTAGGAGACGCACTTACTGAAACAGTTATCAGACGCCGCCCCACCTACAAGTCAATCATGTCGCACTGGACCTTGTCATTTTGTGCATGGATCACGTTATTGGCATGACTATGATATGACTCGTCACTAGGAGATTGCCCGAGTTTTTAGAAAAAGTTAAAGACATTGACTGTGTTACCAATAGTACGAGATGCTTTTCGGATGGTGACGTGTCAGGCAAGTCTTACGGTTCGTTGTCTACTCGCCATTACAATTCGGCACCCAGCCTTGGTGCCAAGTGGATGGGTCCTCTTAAAATATTGTGGGGCCAAACGTCGAAGAAAGAGGGCTCGCTCGCTCACCGGGATAATGGAGTCCATATACGTCTCATTCTTTAAATTTAATATTATTTGTTTACCCTTTATGCAATGCATGCATTTCCTTATTGTTAAAGAATATATATCTAAAAACGCCGAGGCGTCTATTTTGGAGATCACATCTTCAAGAAATGAGATATTTACAGTACAACATGTAATGACCTCTTTGCCTCCCACCCTTGTCTGCCATTGTAGAAATGTCTCTTGGCTAATAAATTATTGAGGCTATCCATGGTAAAAGACCATTGAGAACATCCACACAAGAACTTCACATTTTTAATAACCTATTGAGACGACGTTAATGTGAGATGGTTTTTATCCATGATGCATAGTGCCATTAGAAGTTTAGTTTTTTTTGGAGAGAATTAAGGTTAAAATTGTTGTTAAGAGGAGTTATAATTGGAATGAAAATGTTTAGCTTTTATTAGTAAGTTTAGTTTAATTTTCGACCTTACTAAGAATCATGGTTGGAGTTTTTTAAACTATCCAGATAATATATATAATTAAACATGGGTCATAAAAAAATTTCAAATTATAAAAATAATAATAATAATTTTTCATCGAAGAAAAATATCCTCTTACATGTAAAAAATATTAATATAAAAAAAAATCCACCAAATCCTCACTTAATCCATCCACATTGACTTCAAGATTATTTAAATATTGTTTAAATTAACATAGGCATCAGCATTCTATTTGCAAGGTATGTGTTAAATCCAAGGAATTGTTTTTTCCCTTTTGAAAAAAAATTCTTTTTATTAAGTTTTTTTTGTTTTTATTTTTTTAAGAGGATTTTCTTACCAAAAAAAGTGGGAAGATTGTGTGTTCAAAAATATTGATGGACGGGTTTTTATTTTAAATTTTTTTTTTTTAATAAAAGAATGTTATATATATATATATATATATATATATATATATATATATATATATATAAAGTATACATTCATAAAATAAATTGTATTGTAAAAAAACTAAAAGAAATATAAAAAATTATACAAAACAAAAGAAACACTATAATGTATGAAATTTGATATTATTCTTAATATTATTATAAAATTATTAAAACTATAAACCAATTCAACCATCTTCAACCAAACATATACCACATCATGAGAGAGGAAATGAGGGACAATATACAAAGGCAATCAACCTTTGAGGCAATTGATGAGTTTTTCCTTAGTCCTTTTTGGTAGAGGATTGGCCATGTTAAACACACTCAAAGAAAATTTGATGTTATAGTGTGATTAGGTGTGCATACCCATATATGGTTATTATGATTTATTGTACATAATAAAAACTACCTAATAATGATTAGATTCTGTGATTGTTCTAATTGAAGCTTCCTTATGAGTTACATTATAACATCAAGCTTGACTATATGTCCACACCATATTATGAAGGGGTAGGGTTTAGGCCATTCATGGGACCATACAAATCCTAGGATGATAGTTCTTGGATATAATAAGTGACCTTGGGCTTTATGTGGAGAAATATCTAAGCCATTGGGTTTCTTAGGAGGTGGTCAATAAGATATATTGATCGCTTTTTGATCATATCATTTAAATCATAGGACCTTTCCAAGAGTTACACTAGTTAGAGTAGATCATCTATAGCTACATGGCTACTAGTTATGCTCCTTATGACCCATCCCACTCTAGGATTCCTTGAGGTATTGTATTCAACCTCATTATTATTAGAGGAGCATAGCAATCTACATTCCTTTGATAGAGATCAACTAGCCTATCTTGCTCGTACACTCTTAAGGGATTTATAGCATGTTATTTATTTTATACATTTATCATATAGGGTACTTATGAGTGTTGCAGTTAGTATATGGACCACCGATGGAATAACCAGAATGTATTGTTCTCCAATGGATGCATATAAGTATCATGTTACTTTTATATATGGGGTTGGGAAGTCATCATCCCATCCTTAGCCTACCCATGATCATGTAGACACTCATGAATGAACACATCAATGTTTGACATGGGGTAGTATTGATGTTCAGACCACTAACCATGGTTTTGATGGGGAGTGGGATACTAATGTTCATATTATTGATCATGTAAATTATAGGGAGAGGTATGTTTATTTTCAAATAACCACTAAGGCTATGCATCAAATTGAGAAGGATGTTGAGATTCTATACTAGGCAAAGATCAATGCCAATGTAGTATAGGAGTATCTAACTTCTAATGAGGCCCCTATTATCCTACACCACCTCCTAGATATAGGATAAGTGAGGATGACATGAACAAGACAGAGACATAGGAGTTTAACCTATAACATGATGACACTATAGGCCTCACTAAATTTAGTAGATATGACTAATCCGAATTTCTAATCTAGCATAAGAGTACATGATCTTAAATTTTTACTTGATAAATTCAATTATTTATTTGATAATATATTTTTTAATATTTTATTCTTGTGCATGTATGTACAAATCTATATTAAATTATATATTTATTATACATGTGTAGTTTTTAGAGATATTACAATCAAATGGAGCTCAGTATCCACTAACATCGTCACTTGGACATGCATAATATATTGGCTTTGATGGAAAAGTATCATGAAGGTCATAATACTTTGTTCGTCCATTTTCCTTTTTATTGTCATGTTTTAATGGAGGAACAATGGGATGGTTTTAATTTCATAATTGTCTATGTTTTTAGTCCTATGGGAGATCATACATGAGACAGGTCAAGATGGACCTAAAATCAATATGCTATGTAGGTAAAAATCATAATACCATTCAGAACTTTATGAATTGTATAATTTAATTTGTAAATTTTTAATAATTTTGATTTAATATAAAACATAATGAATATATGTGTATAACATGACACAGACTCTTCCATTTATCATACTCTTATTATTAAATTTAATAATGTTTAATTTAGATTTGCATACATATAGCTACCTACTTCAATTAATTGTAGTTTCAAGCTAATTATTTTTGTTTACATGCATGTAGGTAAGGCCACAAATATCCATAAATCATCACAAGCTTCAACCATGCAATTGTCCATATCAACATTAGTAAGACATGTTTGAACTTCAATTTTTTTATTTGAACTTGTTGAATTTTGTAATTTATAATGATTTTTAATTTCTTTAATATTTCTTACTATTTTTGCATACATGCATGTAGGTAGATTAGGCCACAATGATTGATACATAATTTCAAAGGATCCCACCACACAATTGTTGTTATCTATACTAGAAAGACATGTTTCAACTTCACATATAAAAGAATAGATTTTACTATCAATTTTTTATCTTCTATTTTATGATTTAAATTTTCAATAATATATATGCCACAAAGTATTTTAAAAATCAAGCCTAATTTTAAACAATGATCAAATAAACAATTGTAAAAGCAATTTTAAGCTCATTTAAGCAATTTTTGTATTCTCTTTTTCCACCATTTTTTGTAGATAAATTGTAAAATCATTGTTGATTAATTATTTTGCAAAACCAAAGATGCACATAAAACTAATTATATGAAAAATAAAAATCTATAGATCATTTAAAAAAACAAAATCAAATTCCCTAAGTATATACTAAAGGACTCTCATATGAATTGACCAATTGTGTCCAAAGAAACTAAGTTTGTGTCATCCCTCATGGAAATAACATGTGTCAACTTCTTATGATCTTCCATTTTAATTTTCCATCTATTATGGTTTTCCTCCTTTGGATATAATCAAATAAAACTTTGGATCCTATGACATGATAACTATACTGTAGCACTTAATTCTCTTCCTTGTAGTCATTAGATAAGATGTTCTTTGTCTTCTGGATTTGAATGATATGTATAACTAATATGTGAAAACTTATAAATATTTATTTTAGATGTAATTACTATACCTATATAAACATATAAACTTGAATTTGAACATAAACCATATTAAATTACAATATATATTAAAGTAATAACAATTATAAAATTTCTCAAGAACAAGAGATCTTATTTCAAAGTATTTTTGTTATTGTTATGTAAAAATTTTCATAAAATCTATACATCTCAATAAATAATAATCAACACCCTTCTCATTGATATATTTTGTAATCACTACAAACATGTCACCTACAATATGTAAAATATAGTTTTCTTAACCACATGTTAAACAAATAATTTGTACAACTCGAGCACATAAATACATATGCATGTATTTATATTTAAATTGAACAAAGTACCAACTCCAAACATCATATACATACCTTTCTTCACAAATCCAGATGAGTTATCATAATCAATTGAATACACCGTATATTTATTTATTACCTCATTGTGATTAACTATCACACATGTTATATGCATAGAGGTAATTATTGTGTCTTTCCAATTTGAAACACAACTTATGTAATAAAATTTATTGTGGAGATATAAGTAAAATTTTTACAAGCAATGCTAGTTCCATTCATATACCAATTAGAAAATCATATGCCATATGGATTGCAAATAAAATAACAAATAATTCACCTTGTGCAATAGAATCATATTTTTTCAATTGATCTTCACTAAAAAAATATAATAACATGGATTGTTCGTAGTTTGAATGGTTAATAAACTATTGTTGGTTGTAATTTTGACTAATTATTCTTATGATTTTTAAAGGTTTACAATGGTTTGGAATCTCTCACTCAATGTCTATAATAAACTCGTGAATGCATATTTAAATTGGATGTAAAAGAGTACAACAAGGTTATAAAATACAAAGAAAAAACTTAGAATACATTAAATATTAATATCTTCAAATTTAAGTTATACCAATAATAAGCCAACAAAATCTTTGAGTTAGTAGTGAATCTGATGCTTTTGACCTTGGCAAATGACTACTACAGTAATAAATCATAAATAGGGTATTAGAAAATATTTATGTATCATGTTTTAGTTGGTATCTTCAAACAAAATATTTTACCACTACACTTGCACTATCACATTCTCCTTCATCATATCCTACCTCATAAAAGATCCATAAATTAGAATTTTATGCTTTCCATATATTCAATGAAGCTAATAGAATTATTAAGCCAATTTAAAGTTTCCTTGACAACCATATGAACACAACCAATTCTCACTTAATGTTATCGTTCATTCTTCTTAGATGCCATAAAAGTGATCAAAGCAATGTTGGATATAATGAATATCATGGGTATGACCATAGCTAATGTAAAAGTGTAGCTTTTTCTTGATATAATAATTTTCATCTATATGTTAAATGTTATTAAGAGTCACCTTTGCATGCCTATAAGACATGCACCATAATCGATGTGATGGTAATTTTAACTTTCAAGTTTTTTTTGCAAATGTATGGTTCGTAGAAAATCAACAATGACTAAAGTTTATGCTCAAGGGAATGTTTCTCTTGGCAAATAACATTGCATATTTTGACACTTTACCCCATAACAATGTATGATAAATTTAATAAATTTATTTATTAAGAAAATTTATCATGAACTCCTTTTTTGGCACTCAAGACTACCAAATCAAATCTCTTTAATTGATCATCATGAGTTGTTCCATAGGTGAAATATTTATACCTTTTCTTGTTTATCAAATCATCTTCTAAATTATCATCATCACAATTCATGCTAGTACTCAAAATACATTCCATGTTATATAAAAATTTACATTTCTCTTTAATTGCAAAATAGAGAAGACATATAACCACTTAGTTAGTTAGGAAGAAGAATTTCAATCTTCATACTCTCTTATTATTTGACATACTTCTAGTATTGTAAATCGAAGTCCACAAGATATCTACAAAAAAATTTCTCCTATAACATTTTGGCATAGGTGTAATGACTTTAAGGTTTTAAATACCATTTGGGATTTCATAATATCTAGATATATTTTCTTGAATCTATCATATAATATTGTCTATGTGTAATACACATAACACTTAGCTACATCATCCTTAAAATGTGTTGAGATTAACTTTTAATGCATATTTTTTCATTATGATTTTTTTACTTTCTTCAATCCAAAAGCTTTACTTTTTATTTTGTATTATTTGATAATTATGCTTATAAGGAAGTCATGAGACCAATGCCCAATTATCTTGGAAATTGTTTTCTTCTAATTTAATCCTTTGTTTATTTGTTCTTTGGGTTGTGGATTTGATAACATTAAGCTACTTCCTTGTATGTCTAACCCTACTATAGACTTACAACTACCCTTCCAATAGATAGTAACATATTATTTCTATCAAATTTACATATTATACCACCTATTGATATCATTGCACATGTAATACTTTTTCCATTATTGCTCTTTCTTTTTCCTTTCTATGGGTTGAATATCCAATGTCAAGCCCTAATAACTAAAAAATTACTTTCTACTTCCTATACTAATAATAATTCACAAGGATTTAAGCTTGTTTTACAAGAGAACCTCCTTCAAAATATTTATCATGTACTTTTTCACACATTGTTGCATTGAGAGACTCTTATACTTATCTTTATAATGAAAATCATTCAATATTATTAGATCAATTTTAAAATCTTTAATTGCACTCTACCAATAGCAGGGTTATGCACAATGGCAAATATTCATCAATTGGGCGAATATTTTGATTTCCAAAATTGAAAATTGGTGAAAATGGGGACCCTGGACGTCGGTCCATTCGCCCAAAATTTCTAGGACAAAATTTTGAGTGGTCAGTTTATCATGTGATTATTATAATTTTATGATTTTTTTTTAATTTGTCAGCACTCCTGTTTAAACTAAGGATCCTTTTCACTTTGAAATTATAAAATTATAAAAATTATCCCACCAAATTTGCATCTTATAGCAGTATATAAATGTAACATGACAACCATATCCATACAACTAGAACATTAGAGTGCATTCCGTGTATCGACCTGGGTGCATAAACTGGTTTGAATATGGATGGGTGCAAAAGTGGTTCAGATGAGGGCCAAGTGCAAAAATTGATTTGAATGCAGGGTGGGTGTAGAAATTGATCCAGGCGAGGTGGAGCAAGGCAGATGCAAAAATTGATCCGAACGAGGTAGAGTGGTGATGTAAATTATCCCAGAGATATATTAAAAACAAAACTATTTTTTCATTAATGCAAATAATAGCCCATAACACACACCTTACAACGCTCTAGAAAATATACATCCCCAACGAGCAAATTTGTTTTACTTAAAGCTAGCCATTTCCACCTATCAAACAAAAACATTAAATGCTCGTGGAAAACATTAAACACCTAAATAATTTAATACCATTAAACACCTAAATAATTTAATGTCATTAAACACCTAAACAATTTAATACCTATGGAAAATATTAAATATTTTTTATTACATCATTCTCCTCTAGTTGAAGGAATGCAGCTCCTGCAAGGTCGATTGTTCAAACTCCTGCAATTGTTGGCCAATGACTTCAGTGGTGGTGGCCAAGGATTAGGTCAATCTATATCATTTTACAGCAAAAATAAATTTCCACAACACAATAGATCAATCTTCAATGCATGCAAATTGACATCAATTTTTTCTACACCTCCAAAAACATCTGCAACAATAGAAGAAACTGCAATGGTAACAAGATATTCCATAAGCAGAATAACTACAACATCATCAATATCACCAATATTAACTACAATATCATCAAGAACTACAATAATATCTACTTTTACCAGATATACAATAAATAAAACTTTAACTGGATCTAGTGCCTCCATGATTGCAACAACAAGATCAGCAGTAAATATAACAACCTTAAAATTGACATCTATATTTTCTTTTGTTAATCTTGAATTTCATTAAAAAATTCATTGCTTCAATAGTAGCAGTATAATCCAAGGGAAGAATAATGGGCTTCATGCTCATAGATCCTGGTTCGATTCCAGGTACTACTTCCAATTTTTCTTCAAAAATTTCTTCTTCTACAAGAAGAATTTTTTCTTCAGTAAATTCTTTTATTGTCATTTCTTCTGCAATAATTTCCTCCATAGGATGAATTTTTTCTACAACAAATTCTTCCACTAGAAATATTTCTTTTTCTCTAGCAATTTTTGCTTATAGATCTTTAGTAACCTTATATGTTACCTTCTTCGTTGTCAAAACATAACAAAACCTTGTTTCTTGTGCCTTTGTGATAAACTCCTTTGTAGTCAGCAAACTCTCACTCTGCCCTTCTTCCTTAAGAGGTAATAGTACTACCTTTGCACCATCCTTCCAAAAGGTGTAAGTATTTTGACCTCCATCATGGATGACCTTCCTATCATACTGCTAAGACCTCCCCAATAGTATGTGACAGGCATCCATAGGAATTACGTCACACCACACTTCATCTTTATAAGTATTCCCAATTGAGAATTTTACTAAACATCTCTTATCAATAGTCACCTCATTCCCTTTCTTGATCCATGAAATGTGATAGGGGTGTGGGTGCTTCTCACATTTTAGATTCATTTTGTCTACCATTACATTAGAGACCATATTTTCACAACTACCACCATCAATGATTACTTTGCATACCTTTCCTCCCGATGTGCATCTTATGCAAAAGATATTTGTACGCAACCAAGACTCACCACCATCATCCACTTGCATTTTCACTTTCTTTGGAGTAATCAATGTCCTCCTTATCATGAGATTTTCACCCATGTCTGCAACAACTTCCATCCCAATCTCCTCTTCCTCAATTAGGTTAACTCTAGCTTGTCCCCCCGATTTCTCTCTTTCGCATCATAATGAGTGAATTCAAAAGCATTGTGGCCTTCTTTATCACATCTAAAATAGGTATATGGCTTCCATGGTCCATTCCTAGTTTGACCTCCCCCATTACATTGACCTCTTTTATTTTCTCTTTATTTTTGGTAGGTACCACGACCTTGCTCCATCTCTTCTTTTTTCTCTATATTCTTGGATTCTCCCTTGGATGAGCTAGATCCACCATACCCTTGATTTGGAGAGAACGTCATTCCATTATTCCCTCCTCTTCCATAATTTCTCATCTTATACTTCTCTTCAGCCCTTAAGTTCAACTAATGTGCATCTTCTAAAGTAAGGGTATGATGCATACTTAACTCATCTTGAATAGCATAACTTAGGCCATTTACATACCTTGCATCCCTTTGCTCTTCGGGATCATTATGCTCCACCCAAATAGATAGTTTGTAGAACTCATTAGTGTAGTCCTCAATGCTTTTGTCCTTCTATCAAAGGTTTTGAAATCTATGAAACAAGGTTTGGGAATAGTCTATAGGCACAAACTTCTCTTACAACTTTTTCTTCATCTTATTCCAAACCCTGATCGTTTATTTTCCTTTCCTTTGTCGCTCTGTCTATAGATGATCCCACCAATTTAAGGCATGTCCCTTCAACTTTGTATGTGCGAGTTTCACCTTCTTTTCCTTAGCAAGATTACTCTATTCAAAATATTTCTCTATGCTATTTACCTAATCTATTAGCTCCTCTAGTTTTAACCCGCTAGAATACTCGAAAACCTCAATCTTGATTCTATATTAATTTTCTTGAAGTCCTTCCAATGCTCGAATCAACCTATTTTAAAAGCGTCATGCTTCTCCCTATGATCCTTCTAATTCTACTTCCATGTGATCCTCGGATCCACCTTCCTTGGCTATGGTCTCATCATCAGATCCCAGATTTGAGACCACATTGGTGCACATCTTCATCATGTGGTTAATAACACTAGCTAACCGTGTTATTTTTGCGTGCAAATCCTTCATTTACCTATTCATTTGGGTGTATATCCCTTGCCCTCTCCCTCTTATATTCATCTTCTTTCCACTAGAGAGATCTCACCCGCTCTAATACCAATTGATGTAAATTATTCCAGAGACAAATAAAAAACAAAACTATTTTTTTCATTAATGGCAATAACAACCCATAACACACACCTTACAATGCTCTGGAAAAAATACATCCCCAACGAGCAATTTTTTTTTCCACTTAAAGCCAACCATTTCCACCTACCGAACAAAAACATTAAATGCCCATGGAAAACATTAAACACCTAAATAATTTAATACCATTAAACACCTAAATAATTTAATGTCATTAAACACCTAATAATTTCATTACTAAGGAAAACATTAAATATTTTTTATTACATCAAGCGGACCGTGTGCAAAAATTGGTTCGAATGAGGTGGAGCGGATCGAGCGTAGAAATTGGTTCGAGCAAGGTGGAGCGGACCAAGCGCAGAAATTGGTTCGAGTGAGGTGGAGCATACCAAGCGTAGAAATGGTTTTGGGTGAGGTGGACCGAGGCAGTTGCAAAAATTGGGTCAGGTGAGGTGGAGTCGGGTAGGTGCAGAAACTAGTTCGATGTGATGCAAAATTTGGTCTGGGACGGTGTAGGAACTATTCGAGCAGGATGTGTGCAAATAATATTTCGGGCAGGGCATAGAAAAGGAAAACAAGGTAAAAATAGAAATTAAAGGGTTCAAAGGTCAACAACAAAAATGACTCCTTGTTATTTTATTTTTTATTTTATTTTTAGACCTCCTCACAACCATAACAAAAAAATTCAAAAACCAAGATGACTTGATGTTTTCCAACCCATAGAAAATTCCACAATTAAGCATGCTCAACTGGAGTAGTACTCGAATGGGTGACCTCAGAAATCTCGGTTTTACACCCTCTAAACTGATTTTTTTTCTAAGTTATAACCCAAGTTCATTCGAACCTTGTTTTGTACCCGGTATGCATTCTAACTCTTTTTACACCTAGTTTACAATCAGGCTCTTTTTGTAGCTAGTTTACGATTGCACCCTATTTTGCACCCGGTCTAGTCAAAACTGTCAAATTCACCAATGTTTTATAATTTTTTGTGAAAAATAAGGTAATTCATTATGTCCTACATGAAGTTGATCAAGATTCACTGGGGTTTCGAAATGAATTTGTCATTTTTTTACAAATGCATTTCAGGTCTGACCCCTTATGCATAACCCTAACCAATAGCTACACGTTCTAACTCTACTATCACAACATCTAGAATAATAACATTTGCATCTTGTAGAATTACTTCTACAACATTTGTAACCTAAGCTTCTTGAATATCTACAAATTGATCTTCTTAAATATTTGTAGCTTGAACTTATGAAATATTTGTATCTTAACCTGTACGACATGCACTTTCTCTTCCGCAATCCAAAACTTGACAAGCTTCTCTGTTTTTTAGTTGCTAGTTTTTTCTTTGATATTTAATTTTTTTTCTTTATTTCCTCTTGTACTTCAAGTGACACATTCCTATATTTTAGTCGATTTCTCTTGTTATTCATGATCTCACTTTCATAATAAAGGATTGGTGCATAAATTGTAAGTTATAGATTGCTAAAATTTACTATGCGAATTTGTATGCATGTTGGTATGGGTTTTATAGACAAACAAGTTTCTTAAAAAAATCAAATTTAAAAAATATGACTAATTTAATTGTGTTAAAAAATAAAAGCTTTCTTTCGGGAGACCTAGGTTCAAACCACCATGGGACGTGTGTGTGCGTGTGAGTAAACTTGTGTAAAAAAGTTGTGTTTAAAATGATTATTTAATTGAATAATTTAAAATCCTATAAAATAAGGCCCAAGGTTGAAAGCAACATTAAACAAATCAAAGTATGCTTTTGTTATTTAAATCAAGGTAAAATCAATTTAATATTTATTTTAATAACAAAACCCATATAGACCTTTCAAAAAGTTAAGAATAAGAAATAAAAATCTAAAGTCTATTTAAGATATGTATGATCAAGGTTAAAAATAAAATCAAGGGATGGAGTTATATTATAGAAAGTAAAAAATTTATTGTGTGAAAGTATATACTAAGAAGAATTCTAAATTTTAAATGAAAGGAGAGGGGGTTATTTGTAAAAGGAGACAAGAGAATTATTTTATCATTAAAATTTATATTAAATTATATGCAATTAGAAGTTGGTTTACATAGAAAATAAAGGGAGAGATTTGATTTATATTTAGAAAATAAAATAGCAATGTAATTTGGATGGGATTGTATAGGGGAATGGGGAAAGTGGTTAGCCAAGGGGGCATGGGGGCATGACTTGTGGTGGTAAGGATTTCATATAAAAGTATATTAATATGAAATGATTTCTGCTCATTCGTTCAAATTGTTAGCCTATAAAAAATTAAAATTTACCAAGTTGAAATGCCCTTGCATGTCAACATAAGTGGTAAAACCTATTTTGGTCGCAAGCTTGGTAGGGGCATTAAAAGCATGTTGTTTTTTTAAAGAGGAAGTGGTATATTTAGAGGGCTAGAAAAGAGGTTCAAACAAATAAAATTTGGGTAAAGAATATATATCTAGAATTTTTTTAATATAAATATCAAATTATAAATTTGGAGGTTTTTGAGATGATTTACTAATAAACAAACTAAACATTTTTCGTTTTTTTAAATTGATACCTAAAATTAAAACATTTATGACAAATGACTTATAAAAATCATTACATTTTAAATGTAAGGAGTAAAGACCCAAATCCACAAAATCTTATATAGGTATAAGATTGAATCAATTATAATCAAGTAACATACTTTACTATTAAAATGAACTAAACATTTATTGTTTTTAAAAATTGATACTTAAAATTAAAAAAATGATGACAAATGACTAAAAACAAATACATTTAAATGTAATAAGTAAAGACCCAAATTCACAAACTCTTATATAGGTATAAGATTGAATCAATTACGATTATGTGATATAATAATTAATAACTAACTTCATTTTTTTTTTTTTTGGAAAAATACTTCTTATAAATTCATAAATGAAAAACCAAAGTACAATAGAACTATGCAAGTTTATACAACATCAGTAAACATTTTGACTTGCATAAATAAAAAATTCCTTTCAGATCTTTTAACAGTTCTACTCTAAACATTCTTACCTGATCTGAAATACAACTCACAACTTTACTTACAGTGCTAGTAACAAGAATGGAACCTACACTAAAAACAAGAGAGCACATGTCCTTCCAGATAGCAAACAAAATAGAGACCCTCACCACTTGCCAGATCCCCACCAGATGAGGTGGACAATCGTTGACATCTCCAAGAAGTGCAATACTCCACCAGAGGTGTCCCCCCAAAAAAGGGGTAATAACTCCATCCATTCCTTTCCATACTGCTTTGGCATGAGAGCAATCCCAAAAAATATGCTTTATTGTTTCCTCTTTGCCACAAACCACACAACAACCAGAAGTGAAATTCAGTTTTGTCAACCTGGCTTTGCAGGGTAGGCCTTGGAAGGCTAATGACCAAGCAAAAACCTTAAGCTGAGCAGACATTCTGAAATGCCAAATTTTAGATAATCATCTTTTCCATTTTTTGTAGGTGCAGTTGACATTCCATCTGTGATTCAATACAATATCTATAGGGGCCTTAATCAACAAAGCCTCATAAATCTTAGTAGAGTTAAACTGAAGCATAGGGCAACCAAACTTCCACCTCCAATCTCTCCAGACAGGTCCTGGCAGTCCTCTATTCAATTTGTAAAGTTGATCAGATGGCAAAAGAGAGTGAATTTGGGTGATAGCATCTTTATCAAAGTACCACAACTTGTACTTAAAAACCAAGTCAGACCAAGAGGACCAATCACCAGTGTCAACATTCCATAAATCTACCCAACATCGAACCCTTTTTTTACCAACCGCTTACAATGGAGTCTTGGCCTGTCAGAAGCATACTCCCCATTCTCTTTCCATAACCAAATTGACCTATAAGGAAGCACCCAACCTCTCCTGTCATCAAGAAATTCCCAATGCAGCACATGGGCAACCGACTTCCATGCCTCCCAAATTCTTTTAATAAGAATACTACCACCTATTTTAAACTTCCAAGGGTTGCCAATTATGTCCTCCAAATGGAAGGAGCTCTTAATGCCATCAATATGAGTACAAGTCTGAATTCTATGTCGTAACAAAAGTTTCCACCCTTCATTCCCTTCCAAAGCCCTCACAATCCACTTAGCAACTAGAACCTTACCCTGAGTATGAATATCCAAGAGCCCCAAACCTCCCTCTTCTTTAGGAATGGTGCAATATTTCCATGCTATAAGCGGTAATTTATTTGAACCATCAAAGTTGGACCACAAAAATGATCGAATGATCTTCTCAAGCCTCATGTATTGTGAAGTATTAGGCAACCAACAGGAAGAATAGTAAAGATGACAGGCCTGCATAATTTTTGCCACCACCACCAGCTTACCCGTAAACAAAAGTAACCTATTTTTCCATACTTGATTTTTTTTTCAAATTTAGCCAAGCACCAATTCCACATATCAACCAACGAGACTCTCTTACCAAACGGTATTCCAAGATATCTAACAATCTCACCATCTGCAATATGTTTCCACATAGGGGAAAAGCCCTCTGGTAAGGAATCAACACCAACTAACCAAAATTTAGATTTAGATTCACTGATTTTGGCACCTGAGGCCAAGCAAAACTGATCAAGGGAGCATATGGTATTTTCAATGGATTGTCTATCTAGTTGGACTGAAATAAAAGAATCATCTGCAAAGTGGTTGTTAATAATTGTACCCCCTAGAATCGAGATGCCTCTTAAATCCCCTACCTTCATTCTCATTTCTAATAGATATCCCAAAGCATCAATAATCAACACAAAAAGATAGGGGGCTAGAGGGCAGCCTTGTCTAATTGACTTAAACAAAGTAATAGATTTTGAAAGCTTACCATTAACCATTACCTTTGTCGAGGCACATGAGAACAACACCTTGATCCTCCCAACCACTACTTTGTTGAATCCCAACCACTCCAACATATTAAAAATAAATTCCCAATCAACCCTATCATAGGCCTTATCAAAATCTATCTTCAAAAACAATGCTTGTTGATTGCTTCCTTGTGCCCACTCCATTGTCTCCCATACGGACAACACGATGTCTAATATAAATCTTCCTTTAACAAACCATGTTTGCTCTTGTCGTACAATTCTTGTTGCTATAGGTTTTAGTCTAAGAGCTAGTGCCTTGGCCAAAATTTTGTATGAGACATTGAGCAAAGTAATGGGCCTCCAACCTCCAATCGTGTCCTTCCTATTATTCTTAGGGATCAATTTAATCAACCCTTGATTCAATCCTGGAGATAACATGCCTTTGTCAAAAATTTCCCACACCATCATTGTGTAATCATTACCAATCACTTCCCACATTTTCTTGTAAAATTTTGTAGGGAGTCCATCTGGACCAGGGGACTTACCATTGCCCATAAGAGAAAGAGCAGTATAAAGTTCATCCTTAGTGAAATCCTCCACCATCTTGTCATTCTCAAAACTGAAAACTTTCCTAGGTACACATTTTTTAACTTCTTCTCTAGCTAGCAACACACCTTCATCTGCAGGATACTCCACAAATATCTTCCTAAAATGAGATTCAAATATAGATTTGATCTCATCTTCCTCTTCAACAAGAGAACCATCATCTGTCTGCAAAGCTACTATCCTTTCCAAAGCAATATTTCTTTTGATGTGACCAAAAAAGAACTGAGAGGGTGTATCACCCTGTTTAATCCAATTGAGCCTACTCTTGATTCTCGCTCCTCTACCAACATAGTCTTCATACCCTCTAATTTCCTTTTCTTTACTTGTTGTCAGTTCTTGTAATTGGATATTTGAAGGATCCAATTCCAATTCCCTTCTTGCCTTTTCTAGTGATTTTCTTAAACAATTGATTTTACCCCTCCTTTTTTTGGCCACCAATCTCCCCCAACCTCGCAAAAATCTAACAGTCCTTCTCACTGTTGCTTCCCACCATCCTAACCACCCATATTTTTCTCTAGGCCTAGGTTCCAAGTTCCATACATATTTGATCATAGTTCTGCAGGCTTCATATTCCAAATGAGAAATATTCAACTTAAAAGTCAAAGCACTATCTATTGTAGAGACCTTACCAATGTAAATGGTTGTGTTGATAGGGAAATGGTCAGAACCTATTGTTGAGAGATCCACATCACCAACTCGTTTACCTAGCCCTGTACAAGTGAAGACATTGCTATCAACATAAAATCTATCCAACCTAGCCTGTACACGATCAACACCCCTTCTCCTGTTAGACCATGTAAACCAACCCCCCTTTTCCAGGTGCTTTTGTTTAAAATTTATGTCAAAGACCTGCAAAGAGGCCTTCATTTTGGCCCATTTTTATTTTTCCTCACCTGCAACACATCCTCCTGTTCCTCCTTCCCTATCCCCTATCCATTCAACCATATTAAAGTCCCCTCCAATAACCCAATTGGTATTTGGCATATTAGAGGCCATCCAGTCCCATAGCTTGCTTCTATCATTTGAATTATTGGGAGCATACACTGAACAAACACCAACAACCTACCCGACTATCAAAAAGGTTACCCACACTACCCGTCCTTGAGGATCCTCTCCCTTATCCATTAACAAGGAACCCCATGATGGACTGACTACTAAAATGGCTCCTCCAGAGCCACTATCATGAGAGGAAGCCCACCAACATCCCTTCCAACTACTATCCATACAACTCTTTAATGCAAAACCACTAACTTTAACTTCTTGAAGACAAACTACATCAGATTTCACATTTCGTAAAAAATGACAAACTAAACTCCTTCTTGATGGGATTGACATCCCTCTTACATTCCAAGAAAGGATACTGAACTTCATTGATTCACATCAACATTCAACACCTCAAATCTATTACCTGAGTGGCTCCCACCTGCATGCACATCATTCCTGAGACTACCAGCCACTTCCTTTCCATGCGAATGTACCTCCCCTCGTAGATTTTATTCACCATATTTTTGCTTGCCTAGAGAGGAAGACCTTCTTTTGACTTTAGAAGGCTTCCCTGGAGAATCTCTACTCTCCCTTATTTTTTGTACCTGAACCCATTCTATGGGAGTCATAACTTTCCTATCCCTTGAGCCCTTACTCTAAGTTGTCTTTCCATTTTGTGTCTTTCCCTCCTGTATTACCTCCATGGTGTTTGTTCCTTGACTGTTAGAGAGCTCTTTAGTTTGTTCACCAATTGATTCACCCTCACCCTCCCCCTTCTCTGATTCCTTAGAATCACTAGCAGTTTTGGGGGGCTTACGGAATGGGCAATCCCTAATTAAGTGCTCTTGTGACTGACATGCAAAGCAAGCATTTGGAAGATTTAGGTATTTAACTTCTTGGAAAATAGTTCCTTCAAAGGTAATCATCTTGAAGTGTTTAGGAAGCTTTTTTTGCAAATCAACTTCCACACACACCCTTGGGCTATACCTATATGTCATTGTATCTGATGGTTCAATTAAGACTTTCCCAAAATATTGAGCCATGGGTTTAAGCAGACATCTGAACTCAGATTTCATTGAGACAAATTCAATCCACAGTGGAAATCTTGATTGGGCCTTATCAAATGGATCAAAATTTGGGTACCAAGATTGAACATAAGCAGATGAACCAACCACTATCCAAGTTCCATACTGTAAAACATGTCTAGCAACCTCTGATTTTTCAAAAAGAATAGAAACATACCTTCCTCCCAATCCCCAATATGATTGCACATGCAACCCTTTAGCTGTCCAAGTATTTCTAATCCATTTTTGGAACTCTGCCTCTGGGGGCATTCTTCTCAAAAAATAGAGGATAACTCCTTTGTTCATCAGATCATTCATTGAGTTTTGATACTCCTCTTGCTCGTCTACCACCATAGAGAAATCATCTTCATCTGCTATCAAGGAATCTAATCTATCCAATCTTTGTCCTTCATCCTCTTTGATAGAGTCATCATCACTGCCTGAACAAAATTCACCTTCATGCATCTCCACATTCCTATTTGGTGCTTGGTCAAACTTTGCAGTTGGTGCCTGTTGATAGGAACCCTTAGTCACATCTACGAAGGATATTAAAGGAGGAAGTGATTTCTCTAAAGGGGTTGTTGTTTCATCAACACACATGTTCACCGTAGGGACTCCTTCATTCATGTTAGGCGTAGAGAAGAGAGTCGAGCCATCACACGCTTCGACCTCTCGATAGATCTCTGTTGACCTCTCAAAACCTATCATAGAAGAACCCACATTTACCTTTGTCGACCTCTCAAAACTTGCCGTAGAAGAACCCTCCAACAAAAATAGTGCTTGAGCGGACACTCCCTCCATTATTTCACTTGCAACACTCGAATGCAATGGTGAACGAGAGTGATCCCGACCCCCCTCTTCTTCCCCAAAGCTCACAGTGGGATAGACATCATCAGCCCACCTGTCTGCCAATCTTCCTCTCTCAAAAACACGATCCTAATAAACTAGATTATATTAATTTATTAATCAAAATATTACAATATTATAATGTTAACATTGTCCAACACCTAAAAAACAAAATGAGATGGATACGGAGTAAAGCATCCATAACTTAATATACATATGAATAGAAGCTAATATTAATAAAAATACTATAGTTATATTTTACTGCAATACACAAATATCAGCACTCATCTATGGGAGAGCCTGTTATATGGAGAAATTTTGGGCATGTCTTTTGTGATATCTTCTGAAGTTCTCAAATAAGAAATATAAGTAATCAAAACATGAACTTGCTCATCATTGTTAACTGCCTTCTTTTTAGTTTTATGTTGAATCTTCTGAAGATTCTGAACCATATGAAAAATTTGATGAAGACTGTCAATAACATCTCATGGTGTGCTAGAAGTTCCATAGACTTGGGGAATGAATGCGTCCCACATGTAACAAAAGATCAAAGGTCAAGTCTACTAAAAGTATAACTCTTAAAGGAGCATATCTAGTAAACAACTTTTTGCATTTGCACTTCCAAATGTTTTTGAGAAGGACGAGTCTAAAAACATCCCAAAGTTTGGGGTACTGATACAATTGAGAAAAACCAATAAAAGAAAGTTTCCAATAACTAGTGAATATATTTCAAAACTGTTTAGCCATGTTACAAAACCAAAACAAGTGAATAAGAGTTTCTAAAGCATTACAAAAATTGTATTGAGGGGAAATGTGTAAAGCTGAAGCCAAACTTTCAAAAGTTGGCAGTTTTTGATGCAAAATCTGCCATCCATGAAGTTGAATTTTGAATTCAACAAGAACTTTCCAAATTTGAATAGCAAGAGATTGTCATTGGGCATTGGTAAAATTCACTTACCAAAACTGATCAATTCTAGTTACCCAAAACTGAAAAGCTTGGCAATCAGTTTCTCATTTACTGGCTTGAAAGTGACTCTTTAATATATAGTCTAAACAATCTAAACAATATTTGATAAAATAAAACGACAACAATGTTAAATTAACAGACAACAAACACGTGAATATCAATACGTACAAATTTACAAACTAACTAAATTAATGATTGCCGGGGTGATTCACATTCGTTTGGAGCGAGTGATCGCCTTAGTCTTTCTTGAATGGGGAGACACGAGATTTCTCTCCAAGTTAGTTGCCGATGAACTGGGTACAGTGGGGAGGGGCATTGATTCCTATTCCCAGGGAACGGACAAATGAGTCAGCCTAAGCCTTTTAATTTACTCTTCATGATTACAAACCATAACAACCACTAATACTATTGTTGAACTTGACAAAGAAACATATATTATCTTCTCACATAACAAAATATTAAAAAAACATAATAAATTACACATTAAAAAATAAACCTATTTCTAATCAAATGAATAAAATAAAATTTTAAAAAATTACAAAAATTAATCAATTTAATATTATATAATTACAATATTCAATAAATCTAAAAATTTCAACTAAAAATACAAATATCATAACCTTACATAGATCTGTCTTTCACTAAAAACTTATAAATACCTTTCATGAATAACCTTAAAAAATTAAAAGTAAAAAGAAATTAAGAATTTACCTGTATAACTGAAAAAAACTTTCACTGCACTTGCATTGTTTGCCTTGAGTTAGTTAGAAAAAGTTACAGCCCAGTAAAGATTAAATTACCACAGACGACCCCACCTTGGGCCACCCTCTCCTTGGAACTAGTCCTCAGCTTTGGCCTCTATCGAAGATAAGAATCTCTATAAAACTAAACTTTGACATTGACGTGGTGGAAACAAATTATTGAATTCGTTGTATATATATAACGAAAAAAACAAAACGAGCTGGTCTCTATGTGGAGTACGCTCATGCGTGGTGACACGTATCTATTCAGAGACCTTTGATCACACAATTTCTCTAAAACTAAACTTTGACATTGACGTGGTGGGAAAAAGTTATTGTATTTATGTGTATATACAACGAAAAAAACAAAACGAGCTGCCGAGCTGGCCTCTATCGAAGATAAAGAATCTCGAGCTGGCCTCTATCGACTTTGACATTGACGTGGTGGACAAAAATAATTGAATTTGGGTGTATATACTACGGAAAAACACAAAACGAGCTGTCGAGCCGTATGCATTTGTGATGATATCGTGGCTTGACGCATCTTACTTTAGAATTAGAAAGAACCACACGGCAATAGCACTTTTAGCACCTTTGATGCGGAGATATTTTTACAAATGGTAGAGGCAACAGTCTAATTATTAGACTTAAAGTTCTAACCACCATGAAGGGTGTGTGAGTAGTCAAGAAAAAGAAGGGTCTGATTGTAGACGGAGAGGTTTTCTGCTCATCGTGAGGAGTCAGAAACCGGCTTTGAACAACTCAAACGGCCGTCGTTTGAATCGTCGCTATCGAAAGACATGTAATTTAATTGAAGAAAAATTTGTATTTAGATATGGACTAGACTTGAGATGAAGAGCGAATATGAAATTTTGTTTATAGATATGGCGAAACGAAGATGCTAAAAAATTTAAGGTTTTTTATAACGAAGATGAAGCTAAAATCAGTGGCAGCAATAGTGGTCGCCGCCTGAATGTAAGTGTGGTAAAGTGTGGATGGACAAGGGAAGGAGTGAACAATATTGGAGAAACTGAGTTTAGTAGAACGACCTTTGAGGGCGAAAGCGGCTGCGTAAGAGAGATTTAAAGTTCCATTAGGGTTTGCGGTCGAAATTTAGGGTTTCTTGCAACTTCATTTTTTGAATTCCTCGATGAAAGGTTTCAACAAAGATGCATACATTGAGCCAAAAATGAATTTTAAAGAAACAATTTGTGGAGGACCACCTCAAACAGGAAGGAAACAAAATCAACGATTGGAAAGGAAACCACTAAGAATGCCAAAGGCCGATTCAAGGAAAATAGAGATGGGTTGCGTGAAATCAACTAATGGATCTCCATTAAGGAAGTTGGAAATAACGGATCTCCACGAAGGAATAGATAAGATGGAGAGGAGAGGGCTAATTTGTCGATTCATGGGATTTCGATCGACTCTTGCTACCTTCAAGCAATGGGTTGCCAAAAATTGAAGCATTAAAGGTGAGTTCCAAATTTTTACTTACCCTAATGGCTACTTTCTTATTTTTTCTAATGAAGAAGATAGGGAGGACATTTTTCAATGGGGCTATGGTTTTTTGGTAGGGCAAGGCTCTTTATGAAGACCTGACATTACAAGTTCAAAGCTAAGGAAGAAATGCCATCAACTGCCCCTGTTTGGGTCCATTTATTTGGTCTTCCAATAGAATACCGTCATCCAAGGATTTTTCATGATAATTTTTGATAGCATCCAACACTTAGAGCATATGATTTATGCAAGAATTTGTGTTTTGATTGATTTTGACAAACCACTTCCAAAGAAGATTACAATATGGGAAAGAAATATGGGAGCAAGTAGTTGATTATGAAAATATTTCATTTAGATGCATAATATGTCATGAATATGGCCATCTAGCCAAGGATTGTCCACATGAGGTCCCTAACAAAGAGAAAGAGGATGGGGACTTAGCAGGGTTTCAAATCCTGAAACAATAAACACAAAGAAAAAAATAGCAACAATAGAGGAAACAGTAATTTCACCTAATACCTTTGAAATTCTCTCCACGGATGAGCAAGTAGATGATGAGGATGGTCAAATGGGAACATTTATTATGGAAACACAATTTGATGAAGAGAGGGAACATGATGGTCAAATAGAAATTGTTATTATGGAAACAAAATTTAATGAAGAAAGGGAATAAGAACGATTGCATGATGAGAAATCATTAAAAGAGCTTGCCTTGATGCTGAGAAATAACATTAAAGAAAAAATACAACGTAGAAAATCAACTCAAGTGCAAAACAAAAGGGCAAATTCAAACTATAAACAAAATGGATCCTCAAAAAGACCATACAAATTTCAATAGTGTTGTGGTTCTAAGTAACCAGACTATAGTCCCAGCTGGAATGAAGCAAGATACGAATAAAATGATGAGGATGTCATAATCCTAAGGGTTTATAGGATGGGTGTTATCCTTCAGTATCTTGATTGCAATGTTAGAAGCTTTGGCTATTTTGCTAAGCAATTTCTAATATTTTTGGTAATTTGTTAAGCTTTGGTTTATTTTTAGTGTTACTTTTTTTTTTTTTTATTTGTCAATAGCTCCTTTGGCTTAGTTTTTGTTGTATTTTTTTCATGTTTTTGTTTGTGGTGTATTTGGATCATTTTGTTGTTTCTATTTTGGTTCTGGTCATATTGTTTTTGTGGTTTTCTTGTGTGTTTCGTGTTCTGTAGTTTTTTGTATGTGGTGTTTTTGTATCTCTTTGTTGTTTTTGTTATGATAGTTTTTTGTTATGCTGTGTTTGTAGTTTTTCTGTGTTTCATGTTTTGGTGTTGTTTATTTTTGTCGTTATTTTATTTTATTTTTATTTTTTATTTTATTATTTTTTTCTTTTGTGTGTTTTATTATGTTGTTTTTTGTGTTTGTTTTGTGTGGTTCATGTTTTTTTCATTCTTTTATGCGTGTGTTTGGTTGTGCTTTTTATTGCCGACACAATCAAGAAGTATGCTTTATTTGTTATAGCTTATTGTGTGTTCTTGTTTTTTGTTGTTTTAGGCATGTTCTTTGCATGTATCAAAGGTGGTAGGCCGATGCGAGTCTTGGGCATTTTTGGTGGAAGAGATACCCCTGCCTTCTTGGGTCTTAGCCAAAAGTGGTATCCCTTCTAGGATGTTTCTATAAACAAAAAAATGAAGGATGTGTGAGAATGAGCTTGTGTACCCAAAACAATGTAATTATTGCATGTCTTGAAAACACCACACCGCATATCAAAAGCATTAATTATTTTAATTTCTTTTTGTTAAAGTTCAAGAAAGATAAAGAAGACTAATTATATATATTTTTTAAATATTTCATTAATAATTATAAAGAAGTAAAATAAAAATACTTATTTTAAAGTTTTAAATTAAAAAATTAACTTATTTATACATTTCAATGTAAGAATTAAAGAAAACAATTTTGCCTTGACATTATGATAATAAATTTTATCTTATAATTATTTAAAAACATTTGATTAATTATTAGAAAATTATTTAAAAAAGCTTAAAAACATTGTGATAATATATTTTATCCTATCATCAAGTGGGTTAGATTCTTAAAATTTTATGGAGTAGACCTAAGTTTCGAATCTTGTCAAATGATACATGGATGATATCAAGCTTTAATATACTACTATGTGGTGATGATATACTCTCTTTTTTTTAAAGCGAAAAACCCCTTGTGGGGCCGCCTTGGTCTGAGAGACCACGAACAGGGGGTTTTACACCGTCAAAGTCACCCGGGAGTCGCACCTAGCCTTGCCCGCACCAACATTATCAATTGGATTTTGGGTACCCAATTCAGCTTTTTGGTAGGGTTGAGATTCAAACCTGGGACCTCCCTTGGAGGATTGCCCTCTCCTCTCCAACTCACCTACAACACCTGGGTGTGGTGATGATATAGTTTCAATCCCATATAACCCATTGAGAATTTTTCACAAAATATATTTTTATAAGATCTTAATATATTTCATTTTATAATATTTTAATTTAATTTAAAAAAAAATAAAAAAACATATAATAAATGATGACAACGCCATTCTTGACTTAGTTTATATGCTTCACCGTTCGGAGACGAGAAGAAAGTTATAGCATATTGAGAGTAAGAAGATTTAATTAAGTTATAACATATTCAATATAAGGACTTTTAATTTTAATTGTCAATTGATTTTTCGTAGTACGTGACTGTATTAGATGCGTTGCATAACACCTACTTCCTTTCCTTTTCATTTGACAGTGTCAGTATGCGGAAATTGACAAACTGTCAGTATGCGGAAATGCTTGGCAAAGTGGCCGACAGATGCTTTTATTTTTTCAAACCTTACTTTTTGTAAGGGGACATGGGACATGTATGATGCAGCAACTTTTCGAAAAAATCAAATATACCATCTATACAGAGCTGTATCGTGCCGTTCCGAGCCATTCAATTGCTTTGGGGGTATTTGTGAAGAGGCGATCCAAACTAAAATTTTGGTGCTTTCCCGAAAAAGTTTCTTAAGAAGATTAGAGTGTTGATATCAAGTAACTATCATCGCTTGTTGATCTTTGCATTACAATCTTTGGGCATACGCTCTCTGTGGAAAGCCGCGTAGGGCGAGCACTCAGATCCCCAGTCGGTGTGTGGAGTTCACAAAGAGGGCCATCCGAGAGACAACACCGGTGTCTTTGGACGAAGTTAAAGCTCAATTAAAAGCCGCGAGGATAAGGAATTAATCAAAATCATTCGAGATTTCTTACAATGGTGAGAGGTTAGTATACAACTTGTTTTTCTCTTTCACATATTAATAATTTTATTTTTATTTTTTTCTAATGAATATAAGGCATTGCAGTCTCTGAATTTTTCTATTAAACATTTTAAATTTATTTTTTATTTTTGCAATTAAAATTTTAAGATATCTTAATAGATTTATTTAAAAAATATTAAAGATTTATAACAATTACTTTATTATACTTTTAAAAATTTATAATAATCAATTTTAAATTTTTATTAATATTAAAAATCATGACTTTTTGATCTTTTAAATCATACTGATATTTATGACAAATTCCACGGACACTGGGAGTGAAGGGTTTAGGGGGTGGGATAGTCGGGGATTGGGATGAGCAGGGGTTTGTGAGGTTTGGAGGTGATTGGGAGTTGGGGGTGAGGGGTTGCGACATTGGGTGTTGGGGTTCGGATGATTAGAGGAAATGGGGTTGGAGGGTGAGGGAATTGAGGGAATGGGTCTCCATTGTGGGCTGATTTTGGTGGGGGTTTGAGGTAGGGTTTGGGTGGGCTGATTTTGGTGGGGGTTTGAGGTAGGGTTTGAGAGCATGGGATTCTTGTTAATGTGGGAGGTTGGATGATTGGATGATCAAGGTTGGGGGCTTATGAGAATGTTTGGATGAGGTTTGGATGTTGGGGAAGGTTTGGGGTTTGAACCTTGGGAAAGGTTGTGTGTTGGAAATTTGAAGTGGCATTGCTGGGATGTGTAAGTGGTGAGGGTTGATGATGGAAGGAATGTGTAAGTGGTGAGGGTTGATGATGGAAGGAATGAGGAGGAGATCGATTGGTTATGGGTGGTATTGTTGGGATGGGAGAAGAGGTTAGGTGAGGTCAGGTATGGGAATTAGGGGTTCGGGAATTTTGACTGAACTGCCAGGTGAATGTGAGGGTTAGGGAAATGCTTCATGGTGCGGGTAAGTTTTTATGAAATAGGGTGGAATCTGGGGTCATTCGTGGGTAAGTTGTAGGTCGTGCAGGGTTTGGTGGGCTGTAATTGTGGGCGTTGTGTAGGGGAGACTGTCCTTGGATATTAGGCTGGCATTGGTTGGGTGGTTGGAGCTTCTATGGCGGATTGAAGCGGGGTTTGTGGATTTTGTTTTGTTTAATGGCGATGTAATTGTGATCTGGGGTTATATGTATGCACGAGGGAAATGAGTTGGAAATGGGCTTGGTTGAGCCGTCAATGTTTGCATAAGGGGTGAAATGCAGTGGGCAATCAATCTGGAATGGAGTTGGCCTGGTGAAGATTTGGTTTTGATTGGTGAACTGCATTGAGAAATGTTCTCCATAGGTAGTGATCAGAGGAGAATTTTGATTTCTGGGAATAATTTAAGGAGTTGTGAGACTAAAGGGAATGGACAATTGTAGAATGCATTTGGCATATTGGTTGCAATCGATGAAATTCATTGAGTAAACGCCCACCCAAAGAGAGCGATCTGAGGAGTTGAGGGGTGAAAATGCTAACTGGCTTTTTGGTTTAAATGTTTAGTGTTTTTTTAGACTGTAAATTTTCACAAGGTATGTTAAGCCTGTCAATAAAATATATTTTATTTAAAAAAATAAGATAATTTTATAATAAATTTTATTATATAATATTTATGTATATTTTATATATTTATAGTTTTATTAAACATGAGAAAAATTATAAAATTATATAATTTATAAAAAATTATAATTTATTATAAATAAAATTTATTATATTATTATATTTAAATTTAAATAATGGATAAATAATAATTGATAAAAAAAATGATTTTAATCCTATTTTAAAAAAAAAAAAATTTATACTGTAACCTCAACCAATACCGAAAAATGTATACTGTAACCTCAACCAATACCGAAAACAACGACATTATGAGTACAAAGCTTCACTTTAATATACTTTAACAGCACCGTATATTAACTTTCTATGGTTAATATACTTTAACAACTCCCTATAATTTATACATGTAAGGCATCATTTTGTTTCCTGACACTTTATAAGGCATCATTTTGTCTCCTCTCACATTTTGCATCTGCATTATCATTGCTTGTGTTGTTAGTATATACTATGATTACAATGGCAATGATATGTTCAGAGACCCAAAAGTAGAACTTGTTGATTTCGAAGAAGCAAAAGTTATTGATCCCTCCCATAGTTTGAGCTGGTGGCAAGGGCATAACTGCTGCGACTGGAACGGCGTTCTGTGCTTTGCAGAGACACTACTCGACGTTATTGAAGTTATCTTGGCAGCGATAGACTCAAGGCAGACGTCTGCCCTTTCAACTCCAGCATTAAATACGTTGGACCTCAGTAATAATTTCTCTGGCACTCCCATCCCTTCCGAGGGAGTGCCAGACTAAGGAGACTCACCTATTTAGACCTCTCAAACGCTGGGCTTGGCGGCCTATTTCACGCGGAGCTCGGAAATCCCCTCACCTGCTCTGGCGGAGATCGGAAATCCCCTCCCCTGCCTGTACTCGTACGAGGCTTTTACGATCCTTTTAATATCTGAGATTCTGAGAAGAAGATTTTTGTATTAGGATCACTAATAATCTTCTCATATTTCTTAAAAATATGAGCAACTTTTTTCCCTAAATTTCTTCAAAAACAACTTTCTTAATGTCCATTTTGTTTGGATGATGTTAACTATAAAAATCTTTTAATCATCAAGTTATTTTTTTTTGACTCCTAGTTAACCCAGTTTTTTAAAAAAAAGTTAATTGTTTTTTCTTTTATAAGTATTTTTTTTTTTATTCTTTTCAAATATATATTTTTTTCATTTTTTTTTTTTTTTTTTTAATTTTTTTTATAAAATATTAAATCCAATGAACCTTCAATATTTTTTCAATATATATATTTTTTCTTATATCAATTTTATTAAAAATAAGCAGAAAAATGTCTTATGCCTTATGGGAAGTGGTTTAATAATATGACTTTATCATTGAACTTATCTTCAATGTTTTGAAACATATTTCAACTATGTACTTTTAAAAGATTCTTTTAAAAATATTCTTTGCAAATCAAATGCACTTTATAAAATCAAATGGATCTCAATATTTGAAAAATATTTTTGAATGATTTTTCCTTCTCAAAAAGCAAGTTAATATTTTCTTTCATAATATGTTGTGTTCTTTTTGCTTGTCCCTTTCAGTCATTTCCTTTATAAGAGATTATATCTCACCTAATTATCAAATATCCATTGAATGCTTTTAAAAAATAAACCTGAGGTAATATATAAGTGTACCTTAGTTTGTGCTAATAAAATTCAACTTTGTGTTCCCTTCAAACTTTAAAAAGATGCCACATCTCCTAAATTTATGCATTTACTGTGTTGATACGTTATCAAGTGTTATGAGCTTCTCTTTGGTTTCCTCTTTAACTCTGGTTTGTCCAAGTTGGGTTCATTTTAAAACTCACTATCTTCTAAATTTGATTTCCACATATTAGGACAACAATTCTTAGGCATTTAGTAGGTATTTCTCTTATTTACACTTCTTCTAGCGTGTGTTTCTCTCATCTGCACTTCTTCCAATAGGTATTTCTCTTATCTACACTTCTTTTACCAGGTGTTTCTCTTATCTACACTTCTTCTAGTAGACATCTACTTGGGAAAATCACACTTATCTTAGGCACATTTCTCTTATTATCTCACATACAAGAACAAAAAGCTAAGGTTTATTTTCTATAGGTTGCAAACAAGACTTTGGAGGATGACTTTGACTGCAACTTTAAAGAGTTTCTCTCTAGATGGCTTGGAAAATAGAATGCCAAAATGGTAGCACATTCCCTACTTTCTCACACAAGACCATTTAACTTCTAGAATCTCTCCCTTGCACTCGTCTTCCACCTCACAAACAGGTATAAAACTTGCTAGTTTGAAAGCAAGAGTCACAAATATTGTGACTCAAACAATAATATGGACTCAAATAAACAATACCATTATAAGATTAATGTGGCTCTCTTCCCTTGGCTTACTAATTGTGGTTTTCTTCGCTTGACTTGCTAATCATGGCTCTCTTCCCTTGGCTCGCTAATTGTAGCTCCAATACCAGTGTTGGTAAATAAGCTAGATTCAATAATCAACAAGGTTAAAATTTTTTCACAATATATCAAAATGAGACACATATATTCAACCCATAACTCAAAGTAAATCAACTCACTATATTCATGTAGATGACAAATTTACAATGTATTATAGCATAAATGATGCATTACAATTTTTTTGGTAATTATTATAATAAATTAATAATGGGTTTTTATAGAGGATCCCAAAACCTTATATACAAAATCAGCCTTGCCAGATGATGTTTCATGCCACACTGCTGGGTACGTAAACCAGAATGAAGAGAAAACAGGGAGTTGCTACTAGCTCGAAGGCTTCGAATGAAGCAAACCGCCATGAATATTCTGGTCATAAAAGACATTAATACAAAAATAATAGCCAGAGGAACTGGACCAAAAACAAACAAAACCCATCCAGGCAGACGGGGGAAAGCTACTCGGGATCCTCATGATCCCCAGAGCGCTGGTTTTTCTGGACTTTCTTTAGAATGTTGATCATCGAATTAACGGAGGAAAGAATGGAGGCAGCTAGACTCAGAAGGGATTTACCAGGGATCTCCTGGTCGCTCTTCGTATCCTATGGAATCTCCTACGAAGTGGCAACCTTCTCCACCTTCCTGATTTTCTTCAGCTGCTGGGAAGACCTGCCAGGGGCGGAGGATTTGCCGCAAATGCTGCGCCTAGGCCTGACTCGAATGAAGCTGCTATAAGGAGACGGCCTCGCCTCGTTGGGACTGGTTCTAACAGGGCTAGTGGCTTGACCCTCAGAAGGAGACAGTTTCGGGGCCTTAGGAGCTAAGCGGGTTGACCACCTAGGGAGGAGGACGCATGGCTAGAGCATGTCTATAAATTACTACCATAAGCCCCTGGTGGGCAGGAGGGAGAGAGGATTTTTTGCTTTTTTCGACAGTCAAGGCCAAGGAGTAGGTAAGATAATCCGGAACACTGACTTGTTTGGCGTCACGCAGGTGGTTGTAGAAGCTAATATGGAAACTACGGAGAGGTTTTTCTGGATCATCGCACGTAATGTATTGCATGATCGAGATCATGGCATACCTATAGGGCTCAGGGAGGGCAGACCGAAGCAGGCAGGACTTATCCCAGCCGAGGCTCTTACCTTTCTCAGGAAATTGTTCCATCTCTTCAGCCCAATTGTGGATGTCTCATCTGATAATCCAGCCTTGGGAGGGCAAGCCAGAGACAGCGGCCATGAGCTCAACCGAGACGCGAATGTTTAAACCTTTAACAATCATGTCTCCTTGCGACCAGGTATCCACAAAGTTCTGGGTAATGTCTTGATCAGGGCCAACGAACTTCTCCAGGAAGGGCAGAAAGCCCTTGGCTTTCATAAACATGCGGGCTTCATCACAAAGGGAGAGTGATGAAGGCTCGATATAGGGACTAGCCATGCTGGATAACTTCTGCAAAAACCACCAGAGACAAAGATTAGAATAAAACATCCGAACATATATGGGGGGAGGGGAGGTAAAGATCAGACCGAAAGCTGCCACCCCATATCGTCTCGAATTCGTCGCCACTAGACCAGGTCCAAAAAAATAAGGTGGCACATAAATCACGAGCACGTCTGAGCAGAGCCTGGAGGTGCCACGTAACCATACCGAGGCCCAATCCGAAGAGCAACGATCCCCCTTTCCAGCACGAGACAGGTCGAAACAACAATTGCCATGATGCATTACAATTTTCATACAAACAAACTCACATATTATATCTACAAATAACCTTTACAAAGAGTCTCTTGACATTTCATCTTTAGCCTCTCTTCACCTCTTCAAACTCATGGGAGATATGACTCTTCATATTTCTGATAGGAGAAATATATTTATTGACTCCCTAATAATTACAAACATCTAATGATTACTAAATGATAAATATTTACAAGACTCCTAGACACTAAATATTTACAAAGTATTTACAAGATACTTGCAAGGTACCAAATAATGTAATAATCTCCAACAATAAATTCTTCCATTTGATCATTAGATAAAAGGATTTGAAGTCAATTCCTCCTCTAATGAAACTTGAAAATGTTTTGGTTTTTATTACCATAAAGTCTTTCATTTTTCTATAGATCTTTGGTAGATAGTTTAGATTGTTGATTTAAAATATATTTTCCTAATACTATTTACAAGACTCCTAGGCGCTAAATATTTACAAAGTATTTACTGTTGGCAATTTTGGGTACCTTGAGTACATTGCCTTTGCCTAAGTTTAGTTGTTGTCATTGATGTCAAGAAGCTCTTGGTAGTTGTTGTCTTTGATGTCAAGGAGTTCTTAGAGCAATTTGTTTTTATGTCTAAGTATGTGTTTTGATGAAGGTTTCAGTTGGTCGGTAAGTCTCCAAGAAAATCGAGTAGCCCGATTGTAAAAGATCAAGAAAAAGATAAGTTAGAAAAAGTTTGCAGGTGGCTGGAAAAACTATCGCGATTTCGTGACATGTTTTAGGAGAGAGAAAGTTTTGGCAAAACTGTCGTGATTTCGCGACATACTGGAAGGCAGAGATGAAGCAGGCAAACATGTCACAATTTCGTGACATGTTTGAGGAGAGAGAAATTTCAGGCAAAACTGTCACGATTTCGCGACAAGTTGAGTTGGCAGTGTTGAGTTGCAAGAAGTGTCGCGATTTCGCGACAAGTTTCAATGAAGTTGTACGGATGCAGAAAGTGTCGCAATTTCGCGACAGGTTGAGTTGGCAGCTTGCAGTTGGCAAAAGCGTCGCGATTTCGCGATAGGTTTCAAAGAAGTTGTACGGATGTAGAAAGTGTCGCGATTTCGCGACAGGTTGAGTTGGCAGCTTGCAGTTAGCGAAAGCGTCGCGATTTCGCGACATGTTCCAGTTTCGCGAGCAGTTGGCAGAAAAGAGCTTAAGGCAGCGAAAGCATCGCGATTTCGCGACATGCTCCAGTTTCACGAGCAGTTGGCAGAAAAGAGCTTAAGGCAGCGAAAGCGTCGCGATTTCGCGACATGTTCCATTTTCGCTAGTGCAAACCGAGAAAAGGTTGAAGAAGCAAGAAGTGTCGCGATTTCACGACAAAGTTGCAGATGACGTCAGCAAGAGGCAAAGGTGTCGCGATTTCACGACAAAAGCTGAGAAGAAGGCTTTGGAATCTAAACCATCGCGATTTCGCGACATAGTTGCTGATGACGTCAGCAAGAGGCAAAGGTGTCACGATTTCAAGACAGAAGCGGAGAAGAAGGCTTCGAAGTCTAAAGCGTCGCGATTTCATGATAGAAGTGAGATGGCGTCAGCGAAAGGCAAAAGTGTCACGATTTCACGATAGAAGTGCAAAGGAAGCAGACAAAAGCAAAAGCGTCGCGATATCGCTACGACAAGCTATAGAAGGTGTACGACAGGCAAAGGTGTCGCGATATCGCGACATGTTGAAGTTTCTCGCCAGAAGCTACAGGGTGGCGGTTGAGGACAGAGTTAACTTTGAGCCGACAAAGTTAAAATCTGGGCCGATGCAGCAAAGGGTTTTGCAGCCGACGCAGTGGAAGTATAACAACCGACTAAGTTTGGATGTAATGACCATGGATCTTACTCTATAAAAGGAGGGATGTTTGAATAGTTTGGGCATCAATTAAGTGTGCGTTCGAAGTGCGAATTGCGTAGAGAGAGTGCAGGGAGAAGATCGATCGCAGAAGTGCATAAGTAGAATCTTGAGCGTCTGCTGTGTTTAAACAGAGGTTGCGAAGACAGTGCTATCGTGATTTAGGCAAAGAGTGCAAAGGAAGTGCTGTTGTATTTGCGAATATAGTGCTATTGTATTTTGCGAAGACTGTATTGCTGTGTATACACAGAATACGTGAAATTTGTGCTACTGTGTTTTTGATCGAGAACTACAGTATTTGCGCAGACAGTAAAATATTGGTTTCAACCAAGTGCAAAAAAAGAACAGAGGAAGAGGACAGTATTGTGCCAGACCGAAGGACTGTGTTTGGTGCAGAGAAGAGGACCGGCTTTGTCGTAATGAGAATTGAGGACGAGAGATCTCCATCCGGAGCGGGGAAGACAAGTGTCTTCCGTGGACAAAATTCCACTTGCTAAGGGCGAAGGAGGTAGAGGTCTTCTAGAGGATCACCACCAAAGCGGAATTAGGGGAAGGTGTCTCCTTTGAGTAGAGGCTCATAAACATTGTAATCGAGAAGGATTCCCGGAGGACTTTGATACAACTTTTAGAAGAAAAGTTTTATCCGTGGAGTAGCCCACCTTGGGTGAACCACGTAAATTGTTGTGTCTCTTTGTGGATTGCATTTTGTGCATTGTTTTATTGTTGTTATTATTGCTATCTTTATTTTGCATGTTAATGGTTTGAAAGCTGTATTGATAGATAAAGTTAAAAGTGGTCTTATACTGTTCACCCCCCCCTCTCAGTATAAGCTTGTGTTCTTCATTTACAAGATTCTTGCAAGGTACCAAATAATGTAATAATATCCAACAGTAAAATCTTCCATTTGATAATTAGATAAAAGGATTTGAAGTGAATTCCTCCTCTAATGAAACTTGAAAATGTTTTGGTTTTTCTTGCCATAAAGTTGTTCATTTTTCTATAAATATTTGGTACATAATTTAGATTATTGATTTAAAATATATTTTCCTAGATTATCATTCCTACTATAACATCTATTTTAGGATCATGCTTCTTTATGTTCTCTTGCGGGGAGGAATTTCTCCTATGCTTATTGTAATCCTCTATAGAAAACCGATTTTAACTTTACTGTACTTATTTTTATTCTAGTAATGATATCCATGAATTAATGGAAGTTCTCCACTAACCAAGGGAAGACGTATTTGTCATTTATGTTTAGATAAATTTCATTAGATGACATGATATGATTCATTGATCCATGTCTCAATGGACTACCCATTTTTTGTGTGCAAGAAAACTAAATACTATATGGTTTATAAAGAAAGCTACTACACATCATATTCAAAAAGTGCTTGTAGATGTTGCGATAAGTTGGTAAGTTGGGAAAGAGTGGTGAAAACTTAACATTATGTAACCTAAATAGTTTTTAGTTGTATGACTATTCATTGATTCAGTTTGACTAAAAGTAGATGAAATATATGTATAATCGTCACAAAAAATCCCAATTGTGTTGAAGGTTCAGTTCTGTTTAACTCTGATAGAGTCATAAATGTTTTATTTTCTTCTAAATATTCAGGCTTTAAGTGGGTCACTTTGAATATATATGCTCTTAACTCGCCTCAGAATAGGTTGGCTCTATGGAACTCCCTGAGAATAATGAGAGAAATATTTTAGAGGGGAAGCCTAGCTTTTAGTTGGAGACTTTAATACTCCTCTCTATCCCTCGAATAAGAAAGGTGGAACCCTCGTCTGCAAGAGTATGGAGGATTTTGCCTCCTTTGTGAATTCCCAAGAACTCATGGATATGGAGCTGAAAGGATCCAAATTTACATGGAGTAACAGATGTTTGGGAAGCCAAAATATCCAGATCAGGCTCGACAAAGTTTTTATCTCCAAATAGGGGATCCCTTTTTTCGAGATGCGATGCTGAATTCTCTCCCTAAAGTTGCTTTAGATGACAATCCTCTAGTGTTGGAGAACCATCTGTTCTTTTCAAGGCCTTTTGAATTTGAGGCCATGTGGTTGCAGCATCCAGAGTTAGAATCTAGGATTAGAGAATGGTGGACCAAGAGTTTCTCAGGGCATCCTATTGCTCAAATTATCTCCAAGTTGAGGTTTATTAAGGCCAACCTGAAGAAATTGAATAAAAACATCTTTGGCAATATTTCTTTAAGGAAAAAAGAATTACGTGAACTCCTAAAAGAAGTTGAAGCTACTTATGCATCCTCAGAGGTAGTAGAGAATCTGAGATCTAGAGAAAAATGTATTCTGTCTGATTTATATAATGTACTGGCAGAGGAAGAGATAATGTGACAACAAAAATCTAGGTCCCTTTGGCTCCAAGAAGGAGATTGTAACACTGAATTTTTCTACTCTTCTATGTTGAGGCATAGAAGCGTTAATATAATTAGAGACATTCGAAAAGCTAATGGTGAAGTTTCCAAATATACAGATGAGATTAGAGCAAGTGCTGTCAGTTTTTCAAAGAGTTGCTTTGCTCTCCTATTCAAAGGAACCTGCCTATCGAAGATCGATTGCTATGTGCTATTTTGAAGATAGTTTCTGAGAATATGAACAAGGTCCTTTGTGATCCCTTAAGTGATGATGATATTAGTAAGGCAATTTTTACGATGGGTGGGTTGAAAGCTCCAAGGCCTGACATATTCCTACCTATATTTTTTCAGAGTTTCTGGAATATCCTAGGACCTGACATTTGTAATGCAGTTAGATAGGTTCATAGGTCAAGCTTCATCCCTACTGATATGAACTCCACATTCCTGGTTTTAATCCCTAAATCTCTAGACGCTAAGGGATTCACGGATTACAGGCTGTTCAACCTATGCAATACAATTTTTAAAATCTTGACTAAGTCTTTGGCTAATAGATTAAAAACTTTGCTTCCTTCATTCATTGAATAACAGTGCATGAGATCATTCACTCAACTGACAAAGCAGAAGGCCCGGGACTCTCCTCAAACTGGACATGAATAAGGCGTATGATAGGGTGGATTGGGATTTCTTGTTCAGAGTTCTTGATAAATTTGGCTTTGCGTAGAGCTGGCTGAGTCTGGTAAAATCTTATATATCTTCAGCAAGGTTTTTTTGCTATTAGTAATGGCCCCCTAGCTGGTTATTTTTGCAGTTGCAGGGGGCTTCACTAGGGAGATCCCTTATCGCCATATCTCTTTATCTTGCTAGTTGAAGCTCTAGGCAAGGTTATTCAAGCTAATCCAATTATTGAAGGCTTGAGGTTGACCTGCTCAATTAACCCTATTTCTCATCATCAATTTATGGATGATACTTTACTCTCTTTTTTGGCTTCAATTACTCAAGCTAAAGCAATCAAATCCATTATGGAGGATTTTGAGAAAGTGGTCGACCAGAAAGTGAATTTTTGGAAAAGCATGCTTTTCTTCTCTAACACCCCGACGAACCGATAGAGAAAGATTACAAAATTTTTGGGTTGTAGCATCGGTTCCCTCCTATCAGTGTATCTTGGAATGTCATTGTTTAAAGGGGCCTCAAAGCCATCTCTATGGGATTCGGTAGTTGAAAGAGTTCAAAAGAAGCTCACCGGTTGGAAAGGCACCTTTTTAAGCCAATTTAGGAAAGTTCTATTAGTTAAAACTACTCTGCAAAGTATTTCGGTGTATTTTTTATCCCTCTTCATGATTCTGAGAAAAGTTTTGGAAAAAGTTGAATAGATCTAACGTTTATTCCTTCAATCTGGGGCAAAGGACAAGAAGATATTTCATCTGGTAGCTTGGGATCAAGCCTACAGTATAAAAAAGGAAGGAGGATTAAGGTTGAGGAAGTTGAAAACTTTAAACAGGGCTCTGATTGCTAGACAATCTTGGAGGTTGGTTTAAGATGATAATACCAGTTGGGTCAAAATTGTAAAGGCTAAGTACCTTCTCAATAATAATAATAATTTCTTAAAAATCCAATCTTTACTGATGGGATCCACCTTTTGGTCTAATTTGGCTAGCAGTCAAGCAGATACTTGTAAAGGTTTAAGGTGGATCGTGGGGGATGGTCAATCCATAGAATTTTGAAGAGATATCTGGGTCACTAATTTCCAGCTTGATTCATCTTCGGAGTTCGTTGGCTTGTAGCCAATCACTAATCTATATTTTGGTCCCAAAGTGAGTGACTTCATCGAATTGAATAATGGTTGCTTGCGATGTAAATCCTTTGACTTTGCTAACATTTCTCAGGTGGATTGGGGGGGCTTCAAAACCCTGTTAAGTTCGATTAAATGGCTCTTGACTCCCGGTACAAGCTTCAATGATAGATTAATTTGGGGGCCGACGAAGGATGGTTTTTTTTCAATCAAGAAGACTTATAAATGTTTGGACTTTGGAACTGATCCTTGGTTTCTTGTAAATCATGTCTAGATTAAAGGTCTTACTCCTAAGGTAAATTTGTTTTTTTGGTTAGTCGTTCAGGGTAAATGTCTTACTATTGGTAATCTCCAAAATGGTGGTTTGCATATTTCGATAGGTGCTTCCTGTGCGGTAGGTAGTTGGAGTCTCATTTACACTTGTTTTCCCATTTCTCCTTTACCCTTGAAGTGTTCCATCTATTTTTTAAGGAGTTGGGAGTGTCCTGGGTTCTCCCCAACTCACTGGAGGATTTGGTTGACCAATGGACATCTCCTTTTGTCTCTCTTCACCTTTGCCATTTTTGGAAATTCAGGTTACCTCATTTATGATGGCGGATTTGGAAGGAAAGAAACGCTTAAGCCTCTAAAGATGTTTGTCTTCCAGATTTGTCTATTTCTTCAAGGGCAATTGTAGACATTGTGGAAAATATCAAAGCTTTAAACCTGAACAAGATAACTTGTGATAAGGAAATTGGGTTGGAGTGAGCGTTGGGCTTTTCAACTCAACCTTAGAATGTGGTAGGCCAAGTGGCCTCGGATAGATCAAATATATTCTAGGAACCCCCTCCGCTTGGGTGGCTAAAATTAAATTTTGATGGAGCATCCAAAGGAAATTTGAGGTCGATGGATGCAGAGGGTCTGTTGAGGAACTCCAACGGAGAAAGTTTGCTTGCCTTCACAGAAAAATATTGGGTCACCAAACCAGCCAGTTTGTTGAGGCTCGGGCATTATTTCAAGGAGTCTCTCAATTGGAGATAGTGAATTGCAGGAAGTTGATTATAGAAGGAGACTCTCTGAATATAATAAACATGATTAAGGGGAATCAAACTCCATCTTAGACTATGTCAAATTTCATTATGGAAGTTAGGAGAATGATTCAAAATTTGGAAGAAGTTCAATTTTGTCACCGCTTTAGGGAAGGTAATAAGGTTGCGAACTTCCTCACAAACCAAGGTCTTCTTCAACATGATCTCCATGTATGGAGAGGAAATTTTCTAGATGGCCTTACAATTTTGGACAATGAATTTAGATAAAATTGGGCCTCCAATCAGTAGGTCTAGATCTTGGATTCCTACCTTTTGGATCTTCTAAGCTGGTTGTCCCTTCTCTGTGCTTGTTGTCTGTTTCGCTTTGCATCTTGGGGCTTGAGTGCCTTGTTTTTTCACCCCTGCATGGGTTTGGCATTCGGTGTTAGTTTAAATTTTTCTAGATTGTTTAGTTTTGGTTTGATGGTTTGTTTTAACGTTTATTTGCTTGTTGGTCTCTGTTTGGTTTCTCTTTTTCCTCTTTCTAAGTTAGGAGGTTAGCTTCTTTTTGTAAAGGTTTGGAGGTCCTTTCAAAACTCCTTTCATCCACCTTATAAAAAAATCAAACTATGATAATTTAACTAATAAAATGACCAAGATATTAAAATATTATGAAAGTTAATAAATATAACATTTTAAATTTAAAAAACACAATATTAAACAATCACAAAACTCAATAGATATAATATTTTAATTAAAAAAAAACATAATATTTTACAATAAAAAAGTCCTTTAAAATAAACTCTACAAAAACCTTTGAAACAACTAATAAAAACCTTCTAAATTATTTCAATTCAATTCTCCATATAGTTAAAATCCTATTAACTTTGATTTTACTTAACAAATTAAAATAAAGACTTTCTTAAATATAAAAATTTTGATATTGACACATGTATTATTATTATAATTACTTTTTAAGCAGGACCATTTTAGCTGAAATTTGAATGTTGAAGGTTGCATGTTATTATAAATCTCAAATTAGACATGTAAATATAAAATAAGTTTTAGGTGTGACTTAGAGGTTTTATAACTAAAATTAATTAAACTATATATATATATATATATATATAATATAATATATATATATATTTCAAATTATGTCTATTTTAAAATTATAATTATATTAATTATTTTATAACTTAATATTATTTTTTTGGTTATAGTAATATATTTTATGTTTGTTTAATTAATATAATTTTTATTAATATAATAAAAGATGATGTTATATTATTGATAAATCATAAATTTAAGTTATAAAGGAAATCAATCAATGTAAACCAGTATTGATCCTTGCTTTTTATTGTTTTATATCTTTAAATAACTAAAAAAATATTGAAATAATAGTAGAATGGAAAAAAAATTATTTAGGAAAGACCTAACTAAAAGTAAGAATGTCATAACTAAAAGTATGAATGAATAAGAGGAAAATCAAGTATACGGTACTCACTATCTTCATAGTAAATATTACACCAAAAGTGTTTGTCAAGAGATAATTTAAATGATTACAATATCCAAATTTTTCTTTTTGTCAAAATTAAATTAATTTTTTCATTAGATTAAATTTTTTTTTTTTGAGAGAAATAACATAAATGATTGATGGATCTAAAATATTCTAACATAAAATGAAAAACATATGTAGGATGAAGAAGAGATTATCAAAAACATTTATTGTTTCAATTTTTTTTATTAAAATTTAAGAAGGATGAAAAAAAAATTATTATAAAATTTTTAAAAATATATATTTTTTTTGATGAAAAAGCCATTATATTAATAAAATAATGTTTGATTATACAAAAAAGGGCGGGTTATATTAGCACACCTCGTAAACCAACACACTAACCATCATGGTTAGGAATACACAAGAGTGTCAGAAACAGTCCACAAAAAACCAGATACCAACTGCCAAAACAGTGTCAAATATGCATTCAGAAAGAAAGGATCCTAGAAATCACTGTCAGGTGGAAGGCTTGAAGTTTTCCTCCATAAGGTCATTAGTCCATCCAACGATTGAAGAAGTCAGAGCCCCCCAACCATCAGTAGTAGTACCACTAACAGTACAGGTCTGTGCATTTGGTATAATTTCATCCCAACCAGGGGTATCATCTTGCTCAGGAGGCCAAACATCCTAACCAAAGGTTGGGTGAGACGGGCCTCCAGCTCCAGATTCTCCACATTTGCGCTGCGGGGGGCTGGGACCAGTGTTTGGTAGTAAAGGGCTGCGATCAGCGACAGGTCCTCTAGTGAGTCGACAACTGAGACTTGGAACCTCTCCTGGAAGGGGAAGGAAGAGGCACATGACTCATAGCATAGGGCGCATTCCCCCAATGATCCATGAGGGTACGTAAGTACTGCAGCTCCACATGTACTTTTTCAACCTGTACTTGAATCTGTAACAAATAATCAAAGAATATATCATATTTATCAGCAATAGAGAAGACACGCTCGACATCTTACTAAGAAAAAAACAGCTTTATTTCGGGACTTCCATAGATAAAACATGGTACCAATTCTAAAAATATTCTAAAAAATACCCAATTTGAAGGAATAAGCAATAGGGTCACCCAAAATAGCATGCACCCAAGTAAAATTCTCCTGCATAAAAGGTTTGAAAAATTCAAGAAGCCACTCCCAGGCCTACTGAGCCCAATCAAAAAACCAAAAAACATGTAGTAAATCTTCCACCTAACCGCAAACCGAGCAAATGGGATTATGAACACCCAGATGCTTGAGCCTATTGCCAAAAAGCAACCCCTGGTGCAAGAGGCTCCAAGCAAAAAAAACTCTATTTAGGTTCAATATAAGTAGCCCAAGCAATGCAAAACCTCTTATTGCATCGGGAGAGAAGAGAGACTAAGTCCAATATCAGAGTGAGATTATCAACCATTGGAACTTGCAAGGTGAGCCATTTGTAACCAAGATGAGATTTATATTGCAAACATAAAGCTCCCCAGGCCAACACCAATCTGACCACCAGGATTTTTTGAAAATGCTTATGCAGTTTGCTCAAAATAGAAAATAGAATACTATCAATAACCACCTCATAAGTATCTCTATCACCAGGATTTAAATTGTGAATTTGACGAAAACTATCCCAGGGTATTCAACTCTTAGTATGTCGAGAGAAGAAATAAAAAATGGAAGCAATACCACACTTATAAACCTTTGCGATTTGACCCACTGCACTAGAGCCAGGGGAGAGCCCTGCCAAGTGATAACAGGAGATCACAAAATATTCATGGAAGGCAAAGAGGCACCTGCTTTGTGGAAAATTTATTTCCAACTAAACCAGGGTTTGAAGGCCTCCCAGGCTTTCCAAATACTCTGAATGACAAAATAACCTTTAACTTTAATAGGGATAGGGGCAGTAAGAATGGATTGCAATCCCACTCCTTTTCAAATTTTCTTCCTTTGAAGCAAACCAGAAGAAATGCAATGTCTGACCAACACTTTCCAATATTCATATCCAATTAAAGATTGGGTGATCCATTTAGCACAAAGGACAAAATATTATCTGTGACAATCAAACAAACCCATGCCTCCACAGTCCTTGGGCAAACAACAAATTTTCCAGACTACTCGATGAAAACCTCATTTAACAATCTTTGGTCCATAAGAAATCTCTTATAAGCTTATCCAACTTTTTATAACCAGATTTGGATGGAACCCAGTAAGACGAATAAAAGACATGGGTAGTGGCTAAAACCTTAGAACAAATTTGAAAATTTCTTGCCAAAGAAAGTTTCTTACTAGTATAGTAAGAAAGCTTCTTGTCCACTTTATCGATTACATACTGCCACAATTGGACAAAGAAACCATGAAACGTAAATGGAAATTCCAAGAAATTTAAACACCTCACCCAATTGAATCCAAGTCTATTGGAAATGACACATCCAACATGGCCGCTGGGATTGAGATTTTTGAAAATAGAAGGTTTTTTTCCTTTGAATAAAAGAACCAGAGGCTAAATAAAACACCTCTATAAAACACCTCTAAACAACTAATAATCGAGGAAAGGGATTGCTCATTAATTACTATATAAAAATAAACCGAAAAATCTTTCTTTTACTATCAAAAATAAATTTATATTTTCATTAGATTAAAAGTATTCTAACATAAAATTGAAGAAATATGTAAAATAAAAAAAATACTATCAAAACTATTAATTGTTTCACATTTCTTTTATTAAAAATTAAAAAAAATTATAAAATTCTCCAAAATATTTCATGGGCAAACTTCAAAATTTTAATTAAAAAAAAAAAAAACTTAAATATAAATAAAAGAAAGAATTAATTTTTTTCTTCCTCCTTTCCCCACTTTATAGAGATGAAAGAACGGCTCCAATCAAAGCGTAACTTAATTACTTTTTGGGACCCGACATGTATGTTGCAGCAACGTTTATGAAGAACTCAACGAGAGGAAATCAAATACACCAATCTATATAGAGCTGTGTTGTGCCGATGGGCTTCTAGGTTCCTTTGTGAAGAGGCAAATCCAAACAATAATTTTTGAGCATACCCGATGGCCAATTGTTTTGGTTGCAGAAGGGAGGGGAGGCCTAGCACTCCTGATCCGAAACCGATGTCATGGCGGACTTCACAACACACGGGGCCATCCCAGGAGACACCACCACCGTCTTTGGACGAAGTCATAGCTCAATTAAAAGCCGTAAATGATGTAAGCAAGGTTGATGAATTAATCAAAATCATTCGAGATCTCTTACAATGGCGAACTGCAGAAAAGGTTAGTATAGAACTTGGGTTTTCTCTTTTTAATGCAATAATAACATTTCTTTTTTCCGCTTAAGTTTTGTGATATTGGGATTACAGTCTGTGGAAGATAAAGCCGAAAGTTCGCAGAGTGTGGCTTCGCGTTTTATTGGCAGTGGAGAAACATTTTTTAACTTTCTCATTGACCATATTGAGAAATCAAGCAACGAGGTACAGAAATTCTATCAGTATAAATTGTTTGTTTACATTTTTATTTTTATTTTTTGACTAAGTTTTGTGATATTTGGCATTCTAGTCTGTCGAAGATAAAGCAGAAAATTCTAGAAGCGTGGCTTCGCGTTTCATTGGGAGGGCGACAGCATGTTTAAAATGTCTCACCGACCATGCTGGGAAATCAAGCAACAAGGTAAGTAAATTCTATTTTCTTTTATCGGGTGTAAATTGTTTGTTTGTTTTTAGATTTGTTAATTTTAGTTTTCAATGTGCAGGGAGACGTTGTGAACTCTGCTCCACAAATAATAGGAGATGTACTCGAAAAGCTCGGGAATGTACACTGGTTAGTGGCAGGGCTGTCCGTGATTGGGTATATTTTGAGCACAGCGGAAGCAATGTCCCAATGTTTGGATCTGTTGCAAAAATTGGTTGATCTTTCAGATCATGTTAAAAAACTAGACTATCGTCTCCGAAACCAAGAAGAAAAACTGAAAAGAGCCATCGTGGTGATTGTTAAGGGATGCATATTGTGCGCCTCTCAGATGGCCTCCCACAAGTTATCCAGGTTAATCGATGTTTTTTTTTTTTTAAACCCCACTTTTTCTTCTAGTCAAAAGTATTTGTGAATCCTCGCTTTGAACCTTAACTGTATTTTCATTAAAAAATGCCTTTTAAAATCCTGTAGATTTTGGAAAGCTTTCTTGAACGCTGATGCTTTGAGGAATCTCGACAAAGAAATAGATGATTTTCGTAAGGATCTCATTTCGACTGCAGTAGAGCAAGCACCAGGTACTCATCCTCCGTCTCCTTCCCACATTAAAGAAAATCAATTTATTGGCTATAGTTTTATATATTTCTTGTTTGCATTTTGTCTCATTTTCAAAATTTATCTGGATTCACTACCGGGTACTCATCCTTATGTACCTTCGGCAAAATCAATTTATTGGCTATAGCTTTAAATGTTTCTTTATTGGCCCTTCTTCCCAAAACCCACGGCCTCCCCCGCTCTATTTTTATAAGGAGGCAAAGCGAGAGATAGATCGACCCATTACGCTAATGGGTCCGGAGGACCACGCTCGACCTGGGTCCGGGTCAATGAGCCTCTATTGATTGCTCTAGGGCCTTCCTCCAAGCTGGTGCAGCTTCCATTGGCGGGAATTTCGCCCGCATCCAATCCCCAATTCTTGTTCACCCTTTGTAAATGAATTCGTGCTTATTTTTAAAATTAATCTAGATTTACTAGCTCAACAAATTGTAGATTTTTATATGATTTGTTCAATTTTTTTTTAAGATAGATAAGAATTATTCCATATCTGTTTTTTTAATGGTATAATATAATTTATTTAAATTGTTTTACTTAATTTTTTTTATTAGAATTTGTGTTTGTAAAAAAAAATAACGTTTTTATATTTATTTTTAAAATTTATTTTATAAATTATTATATTAGTTTATATTATTATCTTTTTGGAAAATATTTAATAATAATTTAAGATCTATATTTGTATTATTAACATTGTATAATTGTATAAATATGTACCTTACATATAACAATATATTTAATTATAGATAATAATGTAAATATATTATAGAATATAAGGTTATGTGTTAAATATAAAGTAACCATACAAATATTTAATACAAGGATGGGGTACTATAGGGTATAGAGAACTCTATTTCACTAATGTGACAAAAATAGCTCTTAGAGAAGAATAAGAGGAGAAGATGGAAGGGAGAAGAAGAATGAGCGGTATAGAAAAGAGTTCTTACATGAAACTCTATATAAGATTTGTACATGATTTACAAATCAATTAGAAGATGAACCACAATAGATATCAACTAATCAAGAAGTAGTTTTAAAAACAATTTGTGAATTGCTTCTTTAACTTCCTATGTGAATGGTGTCAATTTAAGGATGTATAGGTGGATGAATTAGTTTAGTGCATAGAGATATCAAGCATTTAGAGTTACAATAATCTTTATCACTCTAAGGTTAGATGATGATATGTGGGTTAGTACCCCACTAAAGAATTCATAGTGTCATAGTATTCACTTAGCTTAGAAGGAAACATGGTGTAGCAGTACTCTATTAAAAACATGTGCTAGTTTCTGAATCACTAGATTACGTTACGCGGTAAGTGAAGAGCATACTACTAGCGCTAGAGGCTTTCTGGTTCACCAGATCGCGTTACGCGGCAAGTGAAGAACATAATAACCACAACAAGATATTTTTCAAAGGGTTTTTTTAGAGAAAGATAAAGATAACGAGTTAGGAAGGAATAAAAATGCTGAAAAATAATTTTTATTTCGAAAAAAGAATTATACAACTAAAAAACTTCGAACATATTTTGACCTTTTGGGTCTCATCAACGAAGTGTGAGTCTTAGAGAGGTACAATATCCTCTTTTTATAATCCTAACTCTAGGGGGGAGCCAAAAAGTAATGCATGTGGGATAAAAAAATATTCCCAAACATTAAATACAAACCACAGGTTTATAGACCAAACGATAAAAAATACATATTAAATATTCCCAGGCTCAACCCCCAAAAAAACCCACCCTGTTACAAAGGCGCATTAAAAAATATGAGAAACAAGATGGAGAAAAAATCCCCTTACAAAATTTTGTTCTTGCAAAGATAGATTTGAGAGGTTTAAGATTCCTCCAGTAGATGATGGCTCATGCAATATGTTTAAGTTGCCTATCCTTACTCCACTTTTCGAATAATGAAGAAATAACATTTTTTTCCAAGTGCAAACTCCTAGCAAAATCACAATTGTCTAACTTCAAAATAAGTGGAACATGTTTGACTTTAGTGCCTTGTTTGAAAACTCTAGCTAGGAGAGAGGGTCTTCCATCAAATTTGACTTTTTTAAATAGTAAAAGCAAAAAATTAATCTTGTACCCTCTAGTTCTAAGTCTATTAAAAAACTTGTTTTTAACATAAATAAAGCTCTCTATTGAGCTTATCTTTGAATAAGAACCTATTGAGCTCACTTCAAATGAAGGCCTTCTCCTAGTGGACAGGATGATGAGAAGAAGCTGGAATGTATTGATAGGCGTTCATTGGTTTCTAGAAAAAATTTCTACATAAAATCCTTATATGAACAAAATTAGGTCCTTTAAAAAAATAGTATCCAACAAAGTCAGTTCTGAATCTAAAATAGATGCTGATATTTTAATGCTCAAGTTGAAAAATCCATAAGCGGCCAAAAAGCTATCAAGTTTTTCCCTCGAGCCATGCCAAACACCAATGGCATCATCAATGTATCTTTTGTAGAATAAAATATTATCCACATCAACATTAACAAAAACTTGCTCCTTGAGATGGCAAAGAAACAAGTAAGCATAAACTACTGCAAAGTTACTTCCCATGGTTGTACCTCTGATCGGTCTATAGATTATACCTTTGAATTTCAGGTAGTGTTGTGTTAACACTAGTTCTACAAACTGGATGATGAAGTTTGTCTTAGCTGGGTTAAATTTATCTTTCAAAAAATATTGAAGAGTTGACAGACCTTCCGTAGTTGGGATGCTAGGATAGAAGCTCTTGACATCAAAGGAAAATAAAGTTCATGGTTATGCATAGTGGCAAATATTCACAAATTGGGTGAATATTAGGATTTTTAAAATTGGAAATTGGCGAGGACCCTTGACGTCGGCCCATTCGCCTAAAATTTTTAGGATCAATTTTTTCTTAGGGTCAATTCGCCACAATATATATCCAAACATAGGCATATTTGTACTCGTTGGAAATCTCTTTTCAAGCCTGATCTAATGGTGGTGTTTTTATGAAGTTATAAGATGATTTAATAGGTCAAAAGTGGCCCCAAAGATGACTTTACATTTTAGGGCTTCAAATACCCCAAATTTTGGTGTGAATATGCTCAATTTGATTTGCTTAGGATTATTCATGATTCACCTTGATTTTGATTAGGATTCGCCATTTTTTTACAAGTACATTTTGAGTCCAACCCCTTATGCATAACCTTGATAAAGTTACATATTGAGGAAAGGAATATATATGTAAATACTTAAATAAGGATATGGAATCCAATAAATGATTTGTTTGTTCTAAAATAATGGGTAGAAGGAGGTGATGAAGCCATTTTATAAGCGAGCACCATCAAATAAAGGAAGAGCCAGAATATTACACCGTTTAAAGGTGCTCCAAAGGTACGTTATAGAAGCATTAGAGAAAGAGCCCATGCATAAGGAGGAAGTGATATTTATCACTTGAAAAGAAACCCTAACATTCACTACATGAGTGCCCATATTTCACACTTTCGAGAAAATAAACATTACTAGCAAGAAAGGTGGTGCATTAAAACAAGGGAGACATTAAAACAAGGGAGACACTTGTCTTCAAAGGAAATAAGCGCTCCTCCAAGGTTGTAATGCTCAGACGTTACAAGCATCTTTATTCTCTCCAAGTGCTCAATGAGTAACCGACATGATACTTGTTGCATAGCACAAGAGCTCTCTTCTATTAAAAGGCACCAAAGACTAAGGAAGTGGACATATTTAATACTCTAGTATTTACTCGCAACACAAGATGAATTACAGCTTGGAAGGAAGGTGAAAGAGTATTAAAAGCTTTGGTCAAGGAGGTCAAAGAAGTCCAACATTGAAGCCAAGGGAAAATCAACGTACACCATTCTCCATAAGCGGTCAAGGGAAAGGCACTAAAGGTGGACTATCATATACGTCCGAAATCTCGGGCGAATAACTAGAGAATAAATCATCAAAGGTAAGGTCTCTCTTTTATTAAATTTTCTTTCATTAACCGGGAGTTATAAGGTATAACATTAGGTTGAAATACTAAAGGAAATTAGCCATATTTGAAAGCAATATAAAAGGGAGAAATACATATTAAATAGCTTAATATTTGCAATATTATAACATAAGAGAAATAATAAATTCTACTTGGAATTCTTATTGCAAATAATTATTTTCTAATATTCCACATTAGGGAGTTATAAGGAATACTATATCAAAGTAGGAAATTGGAAATTAGAAATAATAAATATCAAATTATTAAATACTATAAAAAAAGGTTTATTAAAGAGTATTAAGAGTTGGAAATTTATTGGTATACTTATCTCAAAACACATTAAAGGAACAAAAGAAATCCAACTATCAAAACCTCATCAAATTAGAAAGTGCGTAAAGTTCAATAAGAGTAATAAGGTGTAAAAGAAGTTGATTTTTGCTATTATCAAAACTTTACAAAATCGACCTAAAATTGAACTATTATTCTCAAAAGCACTTTATCTATCATATAACATTTCTAAAATTACTAGGGAGACATAAGGTATTCTACAAAACCTAGAAATTCACCAAGGCATCATGAAATCAATACTAGGGAAATTAAAAGAATACCACAAGGATCATCATGGCATCTTTCTTGTGAAATCTCAATTACTTAAAGGACCACATTATTTGTCCTGGAAAAATAAGGTTAAAGCAATCATAGTATATGAAAAACTTTGGGAGATAACTCAAGGAACAACAAAAAACCAACCACAGGTGATATTGAAGTTTAGAAGTTTGATGACAATGATGCAAAAGCCCTAATGATAATAACCTTTGCTATCACCGATGAAATAGAACCTTATATCAGTTTAGCAAAGATATCCATAGAAGCATGGAAAAGTTTAGAAAATATATTTGAAGGAAAAAATAAAACCACTATCCTTCATCTTCAAACTCAACTACATTCTCTAAAAATGAACCATGACGAGAGCATATAACTATTCCTAAATAAAGTAGTAGATATCAAAGGGAAATTATTAACTTTAAGAGAAGAAATTAAATATGAACTTCTTTACTCAAGTGACCATGAGAGCACTTCCAAATAGCTACAAATATTTGGTAACATCTTTGCAAGTCCTAAGTTAAGATATTGCTTTTGATGACCTAATCAATATTCTTCAAGAATATCAAGTAGAGAATACAGTTAAATATAAAATGACTAACACTGCATTGACATCAAAAGATAATCCATAGGGAAATATTGCTTCAACATAAAAAGGATGAAGACCATGGTATAACAGGTATTGTCAGATATGCAAGAGAAAAGGTCATAGCATAAACTATTGCAAATTCAATCCCAAAAATAATAATCAAGGAAATCAGATGAAGAATGAGAATATATTTCTACCACGACAATAAGCAACAAGCTCAATGTCCAACCAATTATCCCCAATTGGAGTATCGAAAAATGAATAAAAAAGGATACCTAGCTCAAAGGATAGAGGAAATCTAATTGGAAGAATCTACAGCTGATTATGAAGGCAAAGTTCTTTCATCAAGAACAACATGTTATGAAGATACTAACTACTTGCTTGAATAGGTTACAGAAAACATATAAGAAGAAGAATACAAATTCCAAGACAAAGAAGAAGATCCATAATGAAGATTGAAATCTTCAATATCCAAATAATGTAATATAGGGGGTATTAGAGTTAGAGTATATTACATCATTTGGGTCATGTAATTATACCCCTTAGGTACATAGCTAAGATAAGAGATTACTTTAGGGGAAGTTATCTAGTTACTTCAAGCAATGTAATAAATGTGCAATTTGTAATGTGCAAGGTGTCCCCTTCTACAACTAAGTAGAGTGTTGACCAAAGAATCTATCTTCCTATATAAAGGATCTCATAGTAGTATATCACATATCTCATCTCTCAAGTACTCTTGTATGGAGTACAATGTAGCTCTTTAGCTCATATTAATGGAGTGACCATTTTCTCCATATTGCATTATATTTTTATCATTTGTATTTATAGCATATTTTAGTCATATTGTTGTTTCACTTTCTTTCATATTTTTTGTATTTCATTGGGACCTGTGTCAGATCCCTCCATTGCATATATCCTCAAAAGCTAACAACTAATTCATTCTTAATCCACTATGAGAGCTAAGTTTCTTAAGCTCATGATAAGCTCTCTCTCTCTCTCTCTCTCTCTCTCTCTCTCTCTCTATATATATATATATATATATATATATATATATATATATATATTAAGGTCATGAAAGATAATGCCTTATTCATGTCCCCTCTAGTTTAGTTGAAAGGGACTATTAGCACTTGTGTTTGTTGCTAGTCTAACTTTGGGGTCCTTTAGGATTTATATCTTATCAATTTGTGTTGTTGGTTGTGATTTAGTGATTACTATTTATGATATTTTAATTTCAATGTTTTAAACCTTAGGGTATAAACATATCTACATGCACTCATGAACAACATTGATATTTCATTCTTTTTTATTAATACTAGTCTCATTCATATTTTTCATGTACCCTCTAGTTTAGTTGAAAGGGCTTATTAGCACTTGTGTTTGTTGCTAGTCTAACTTTGGGATCCTTTGGGATTTATATCTTGTCAATTTGTGTTCTTGGTTGTGATTTAGTAATTACTATTTTATGATATTTTGAGTTTAGTGTTTCTATGCGTTAGGGGTATAAACACATATTCATGCACTCTTTGATGATATTGGTTTTTTATTTTCTTTTGATCAATATTTATCTGTCTATCAATACATCTATTAACACCAACTTATAAATATTTTAAATTATTTGTTTACTTTTGTCTATAGTATTTTAACTATGTAAAATCCATGAGTTCTATCTTTAAAAATTATATTTTTTTTGTACCTCAAGCAAAAAATAATATTTTTACCTTCTTATTGCGTATTTTCAACCTAATAATTTTTTATTGATATTCTTCAAAATCCTTATGTATATATTTACAATTATATTCAAAATACCTTTTAAATCTTAATTATAAACTATTTTTCATTATAAAAAATTTAAACTTAATTTTAATTTTTTTATTAAAAAAACTACATTATATCTTAAAAATATATTATTTAAATATAAATCAATTAAATTCTTTAAAAAATAATTTATTCCAACAATTTTATCTTTGAAAATTATTTTTTCTTTATACCTCAAACAAAAAATAATATATTTTTACTTTTATTACTTATTTTCAACCTAATAATTCTTTACTATATCCTTCTAAATCATTATCTATATCTTTTTACAATTATATTCAAAATATCTCCAAAGGACGTCTTTTTACTATTTTTTATTATTAACAATTTAAATTTAATTTTTTAATTTAATATATTTTTTATAAACAAAATTTTATTAATATAATATTTAAAAAACATCAATTAAATTATTATTAAAATAATTTGTATTATCATATTTAAAAAATAAATCTCTAATAATAAAGTTATAACCTTAGTAAGCTTATAAATAAATAAATAAAATTATAACCTTAGTATATAAGGTTATTAAATTATTACTATGACTTCTCTCCATAACCTTAAGAATTTTATTATAATCTTTTATAAATAAATAAAAAAAATACAATTTAATTATTGTGAATAACAACTTTTTAGGATAGAATTTTACTCACGTTAATCTCTTCTTTGGAAGGATGCACATAATTGTAAGCTGCTTTACTATGTTAATCTAACTTCTCGTTATTTACGTTATTTACAAGACGAAGAGAGCAAGTATGTTGGTGAAGATGTATTCCTCAGTCACAGTGGTGTGCAGAAAAACTTTGTTCGGCAGTTATACAGAGACCTCACAAGAGAGGGAGTGTCCTGTTTCTTTGATGAGAGTCGTCAATGCCTCCCTGTAGCTGAAAAATGGGCCCTTCGTATATTTGAAGAGACGGAGACTTGCAGAGTAGCAGTCTTGCTTCTCTCTTGTGATTTTATTCAATCAAGATGGCCAATGCTGGAACTCTCTACTTTCCTAAAAGCTAAAAAGTCTGGTAAAAATCCCAACCTCAAAATATTACCATTGTTCTTTAAGATCTCCCCAAGCGATCTTAAGAAAGACATCCCTGGCTGGACAAGGCTGGAGCTATCAGAGGAGACGCGGATTGAATGGAAGGAGGCCTTAAGAGAAGTGTGTAGAATTAATGGCTTGCGGTTCAAGGAAGGCGAAGATGAAGTGAGTTTCAGAGATGAAATTATTAAAGAAATCCGCACTCTACTTCCCCCGTCACCAATCGTCTCTATGCCAGGTAACCCCACAGCACGATTTTCCATTCTATATTTGTCTGTCTGTCTGTCTCGAATAGATATCTGTGTGCCTTAAAAATATTCGTTATATACCATGCAGGAGGTAGAAGCTTTGTTCAACAATGTTTCTTTAACATTACTACACTAGTCAATATATGTTTGATTTATTAACAGTAGCTCGCATATGCAGCGTTTATCATGACGTATTTTCTGTTATGTTGTCAGTTGGATCAGTTGGCTTAGCGGAGAGACAAGAAGAACTGATAGAGTTGCTCCACTTGACATCCCTAGACAAGCCGCGAATGGCTGTGGTCATGTATGGCTTTGGGGGCATAGGGAAAACAACTCTTGCGGAAGCCGTTCTTGCTAAAATAGATCTCAAGTCTTACCACTACGCCAGAGTTGACTTCAGCATAGACTTTTTGAAGAATGACATCAAAAGCCTGCAGGAACAAATAATTAATGCTCTGGGAACAGAAACAAAGTTCACAAGTTGCTCGCATGGTCGGACTGTTTTGACAGAGGCATTTCAAAAAAAAAGGGAATAAACCTATATTTCTGTTCATTGATAATGCCCTAAGGAAACAAGACCTATATGAGCTCCTGCCTAGGGACATGAAAGGCCTCCCCGAGGGTAGTCGAATCCTCGTAACAACACGGGACTTAGGCGCCACTGATCTGTTTATAGAAGTTGAAGCTGGCCTTGAGCGCCAACAGTATCATGTCCAGCCTCTTTCAGACCAAGAGGCAAAGAATTTTTTGCTCAAAGGCCTTGCCGATCGACAGCTTGAGAATATCCCACAAGAAGATGTAGAAAGGATTCTAAAGATTTGCAAAGGGGTTCCACTGGTTTTGAAAATTATCCGTCGTCATTTTCAAAAGCAGGGATACAGGGCAGACAAATGTAGCGACATCCTTCAAGCCTTAGAAATGGGAGAGGAGATCAAAGAAGAAGATCTGAGCAGGACTCTTACTGATTCCGTATATGACCAGTTGGAAGAGTCTAGTCAGCAAGCATTTCTAGACATATGCTGTTTTTTTAATGATATAAATCCTTTTTATGTGGAGTGTATTGTGGGAGCACAGGCACTCACATCCCTCGAAGAAGCGGCTTTTGTACAAAGGTCCGACGACAAAAAGACATTGATTATTCATGATATAATTCGAGAAAGAGGGCGAAACAAAGCGGAATCCACGAGAATCATGAATTTGAAATCTTTGATTGATGCTGCAAATGAGCAGGTACCCATCGTCATTCTTTCATACTTAAAAATGACAAACATGTCTCCCCTTACAGTTTCTTATCTTTGTTACAATTCTGCAGAGGCTCAAAGATATTCGAGGAGTCTGGCTCAAAGATGAACCTGACGATGAACCTGAGGCGGATGAATATGAGGATGAAGGTGACGATGAACCTGAGGCGGATGAATATGAGGATGAAGGTGACGATGAACCTGAGGAGGATGAACTGGAATATGTAGTTGAAGAGCAACACCTGAAAGCAATGAAAAAGTTACGAGTTCTGGCTCTTGGAAAGCACATGAGGGTCAGTCAGCGATGTGAGGTGATCTTTAAAGAACTAAGATATCTTGAAGTAGGTGGTGACATTCCTTGCTTGCCTGTGAATTTAGGGAGACTTCCAAAATTGAAGTTCTACGAAGGGCCTATTTTCAAAAAAGGTTTCCGTATGTATAAGGTATGTTATCTGCATTGTAAGCATAAATCTTCTGATAATTACCAACCTCTTGTGGGCATGTAGGAGAAGGCCCTCACAATCAAATTGCAATATTGATGCAGCTACCAGAAGAATTGAGAGTGCTAATTGTTGCACCCCAATCTGATTTTAACGAGTCCACATATTCAGAGGAGTCAACTTCCATAAGAGCATTAAAAGTTTTTTCTTTAAAGGCATTGGACTTATCAAAATTGAAAGAACTGCAGAAGGTTCCCCAGGGGCTTCATCTTCATTTGTTCACTTCATTGGAGATATTGAGGTGGACCGGATGGGACAGAATGGAAGTGTTGACGGAGGAAGTCTGCCAATTGACCATGTTGACTGAGCTGACTTTGTCACGGTGGACATCTTTGAGTCGTTTGCCCGCAGGATTTGGACGAGTCACAGCTCTCAAGGGTTTAAATTTATCTTGTTGCACAGCTTTGCAGTGTCTTCCAGAATCACTTGGGAAACTCAAAGCTCTAAAAGATTTAAATTTGTGTGGCTGCGGGGCTTTGAAGCGTCTGCCGGAATCATTTGGGCAACTCAAAGCTCTCGTGTCTTTAAGTATGAATGGGTGCGAGGCTTTGAAGCGTCTGCCGGAATCATTTGGGCAACTCAAAGCTCTCAAGGATTTACAATTCTCTCACTGCACGGCTTTGCAGCGGCTGCCGGAATCATTTGGGGAACTCAAAGCTCTGAAATATTTAGAATTGTCTGACTGCACGGCTTTGGAGCGTCTGCCCGAATCATTTGGGCAACTCAAAGCTCTCGAGCTTTTGAATTTGTCTGGGTGCAAGGTTTTGGAGCGTCTGCCGGAATCCTTTGGGCAACTCAAAGCTCTAAACGATTTAAATTTGAAATTCTGCGGGGCTTTGGAGAGTATGCCAGAATCATTTGGGGAACTCATAGCTCTCAAGGATTTACATTTGTATGACTGCACAGCTTTGAAGCGTCTGCCGGAATCATTTGGGCAATTAAAAGGTCTGAAGGATTTAGAATTGTCTGACTGCACGGCTTTGAAGCGACTGCCGGAATCATTTGGGCAACTCAAAGCTCTGGTGTCTTTAAATATGGATTGTTGCAGGGCTTTAGAGAGTCTGCCGGAATCATTTGGGGAACTCAAAGCTCTAAAGGATTTACAATTGTGTGAGTGCGAGGCTTTGGAGCGTCTGCCGGAATCATTTGGGGAACTCAAAGCTCTGGTGTCTTTAAATTTGAATGAGTGCGAGGCTTTGGAGCGTCTGCCGGAATCATTTGGGGAACTCAAAGCTCTGGTGTCTTTAAATTTGAATGAGTGCGAGGCTTTGGAGCGTTTGCCGGAATCATTTGGGGAACTCAAAGCTCTGGTGTCTTTAAATTTGAATGGGTGCGAGGCTTTGGAGCGTTTGCCGGAATCATTTGGGCAACTCAAAGCTCTAAAGGATTTAGATTTGGGATTCTGCAAGGCTTCAGAGGGTTTGTCGGAATCACTTGGGCAATTCAAAGCTCTGGAGCTTTTAAATTTTTCTGGGCTCAAGGCTTCGGAGAGTCTAAGGGAATCATTTGGCGAACTCACAGCTCTGAAGGATTTAGAATTGGAATCATGCGAGGCTTTGCAGAGTCTGCCGGAATCATTTGGGCAACTCAAAGCTCTAAAGGATTTAAAACTGTGTAAGTGCACGGCTTTGGAGCGTCTGCCGGAATCATTTGGGGAACTCAAAGCTCTGGAGTCTTTAGATTTGTCTCACTGCAAGGCTTTGGAGCGTCTGCCGGAATCATTTGGGGAACTCAAAGCTCTGGAGTCCTTACATTTTTCTGGCTGCAAGGCTTTGGACCGTCTGCCGGAATCATTTGGGAAACTCAAAGCTCTGATTCATTTAGATTTGTCTCACTGCACAGCTTTGCAGCGTCTTCCGGAATCATTTGGGGAACTCAAAGCTCTGGAGACTTTACTTTTTTCTCACTGCGAGGCTTTGGAGCGTCTGCCGGAATCATTTGGGAAACTCAAAGATCTGGAGACTTTACTTTTTTCTCACTGCAAGGCTTTGCAGCGTCTTCCGGAGTCGTTTGGGAAACTCAAAGCTCTGGAGTCCTTACATTTTTCTGGCTGCAAGGCTTTGGACCGTCTACCGGAATCATTTGGGAAACTCAAAGCTCTGATTCATTTAGATTTGTCTCACTGCACAGCTTTGCAGCGTCTTCCAGAATCATTTGGGGAACTCACAGCTCTGAATCATTTAGATTTGTCTCACTGCAAGGCTCTGGAGCGTCTTCCGGAATCATTTGGAGAGCTTACATCTCTACGATACATAAAGATGGCAGATTGTCCAGCAAGAGCAGATCTCCGCCAATTCGAAGCAAATCTCAAATACGTGAACATATATGAAGATGAAGATGAAGAGGAAGACGAAGACGAAGACAACTTGGTTGAAGTTTGGTATTTTAGAAAAGCCACCGCATTTGTCAGGCCCTTTTACACCTGCCGAAGCTATTATCGGTGTTGAAAGTGTGTGCACTCACGATTCGACAAGATTTGACAAGATTTTGTGTTGCAGGCTTGCAAAATAAATGGGACTCTCCTTGTGCATTTGTCCACCCTATCTTAAAATGTTTTAATGTTTGTTCATAGAATTATTGATGCCATATATATCACTTTTTCTTTTGTTTAAATATATTGCTTATTTTTACCATAAGCATATAATTATTAATAAATTTTAATATTTTTTATATTTTATTAGTTTTATGATTTTGATTTTATGGCATTAAAATTTTGTAAAGAAACTTGTTATTTTAATGTTTCTTTTGCATAAGAGAAGGTATATAACAAAGCAGCTTTATTAAATACACTACTGATACCATAACATTTACAATAAGGTTATTCAAACTGTAAAACCTAATGTAAAGACGGTTCCATGCTTATAACAATAGGTCGCACTCAGTATTTTATGTATGTTCAAACAACATTTTTGTAGATATGGGCTTAAATTGAATTTAAATAATTTAGTTATAAGAGATTGTTATTTTTTTATATTGAACAATCCACTTTACAACCATGTGGATAATAACTAGGTAACTGCCATTACACCAAATGCCATTCGACAAAAGATTGTTATTTTATTAATATTTTTAATAATTCTATTAGTTTGCATTAAAGGTTCAAAAGTATTTATTATGTAAATAAGTGAATGTTGGTGTTGGAGATAAATATATTTATAATATTGATTATTATTTAGTGTGGAAAAACATGGTGTTAGTGTTAATTTTTAATATTTATATAGAAGTCATGAAGATTTAATAGTGTGATATTAAAACTATTTGTAGTTGTATTAATTTACACTAATGGATCTAAGAATTTTAATTATGTAGATAAATAAATGAAAAGAACATCTTTAATTTTAATACTATGTTATCCACGTGTTGTAGGTGAGTTGGAGAGGGTAGGGCAATCCTCCAAGGGAGGTTTTTGGTTCGAATCTCCACCCTACCAAATGCACATATTGGGTACCCAAAATCCAGTTGCTAATGTAGGCTCGGTTAGGGCCGGGCGTGACTTTCGAGTGATTTTAACGGTGTAGAACCTCTTGGTCGTGGTTTCTCGGACCAAGGCGGCCTCAAGGGGTTTTTCGCTAAATTCATTTTTTTTAATATTATGCTTAGAATGTCTAAATAAAATAAACTAATACATAATAATAGAATATATTTGTATATAACCTATTAAAAATATAGGACATTTTTTTAAATGAAAAAAGCAAATTTACATTAAATTAAGATAAAAGCATTTACAATAAAAAAAATGGGTGGGTTAACACATCCCATGGTGAATCAAACTAACCCTCATTGACAAGGGTTAGGAAACAAAACCACCAACAAAACACTAGTTTATCAATCATGATCATTGATGATCATTACATCAAAGAAAGCATATCATATGGAGTAATGTGCCTTGACGTGTTGTCCTGCATAAACTGCTAGTGATTATGGGATGGGAATCCACCCCTCTACATTGCGATTAAGGCCTTCAGTACCTGTGTCGCTCCAACCAACAACTGGCCCAGGTGAAATTGGTTGAACATCATCCTACCCCCCAACCTGGCGGGATGAACAAGCAATGTCAACATTAGGTTGCTTCTTGACTGGCGAGGGTTGGGACCAGTGCCTATCTATGGGATCACTTCTTGCATATGATAAAGGTCAACAATGAGAGCAGGATCAAAAACACTCCTGAGAAGAGCGCTCTGGGGGAATCTGATTGACTGTACACGAAACATTGGCCCAGTGCGTCAGAAGAACTTGTAGGTGATCTAACTCCATAGCAACTTTGTTACTTTGAGTACATATTTGTAGCCACATGCCATTAAAAAATTTTAATTTATCAACATGAATAAATGTGGTAGACGATGTTTACTATTTAAAAACAATTATGTTATGAACCTTCCAAATATGAAAGAGCAGGCTAATCCTGAAAACCTGTCACACTTCAAAAAGTATGAGAGATAAAATAAAAGAGTCCCTAAGAAGATCTTGGAACGAAGAAACTCTTACAACTGTAAATGGAAAAAAAGAAAGAACCCATTTCCAAACTTGAAATAGGATATATTTGTTATTGATTAGTTTTTAATCATGTAATTTTTTTTACAAATAAATATAATTTAGGTAAATATTTAACCTCAAAATTGTTGAGCAAAACATTTTATTTACTATTACTCTCATTTTAACATATAACATAGATTTAGCTCATGATTTATACCTTAAAAATATATTTTTAATATAATTTATGGGATTGTATTTTTAAATTTGATTTTGTTTATTTTTTACTTAAATTTCTAATATAAAATACCTTAAATAATTTATGCTTAACCAAAAATAGGGTTGTCATTAAGTCCCATCCACTTTTACCACATCTATCCCAACCTTGACACTTAAAGTGCTATATGGATGGCTCATTTGGAATAGTTTAAGGACGTTTATATCAACTAAAAATTATGGAAGTTCTTTCTATTATCAATTGATTAGCTAGGGCCCTTGTAGAGAAGGAATATCTCCTTGATGTTGACTTTTCTAACAAGAGTATTTTTTTTTAAGGTATTATATACTACCCAAATCACATTGTATTTTGACATAATATTTTACATCATAGACCTATTCTATCTTATGAGGAAAAAACAATAATTGAGGAAGGACATTCAATTTTATTCAACTAAGTGTTTTATTTTAAGAGATATTTTATATAAGTGAAATTTTCACATGGTTTTAGTTTAAAGGTGTTTGGATTAGGTTGAATCTTGTAAAAGTGTCAATGATGTAAAAGAATGTTTGAAGATCATTTTAGAGGTGATAATATTATTTTCAAGACCTTTATAATAGAATACTTTAGGTTCACCTTTGAACATGTTACCATTGATTTTGAAAAGAGGTGATAAAAATTTAAGTTCGTTCCCGCTATCATTAATGTTCTATCTGAAGAACTCCAATCTATAATCACATATTGAGTCTTTTAGACTTAGGAAAATATTGATATTAGGTAAAATAAACTTAGATTCATTTAATAATTATCCTTTTATTATAACTTTCATTGATTAGTTCACCATAAGATAGATTCAATGCACTTAAATGTCATAAAACATTCCATAGCCATGTATGTCATGAATTTTAGAATTTACCATGTCCTTGTTATAGATGATGGATTATCTTTAAAAATAAAATGAAAAAATATTTTTTAGATTTCATATTTGTAAAGTATTTTTCTCCCTCTATAATCCTCAAACCAATGGCTAATATGAAGCCAAAATGGAGATTATTAAATCCATATTAACTAATACCAATAAAGAGTTGAGGATATTGACACCTTAAATTAGATACTACTTTATGGGCTTATAGAACTAGTGTTATAATGATAGTGTCTACTAGAAAATGATATGTATGTCATTATCTTCTTGGTTGAACTAAAAAATCGTGATGAAAGTTATTTAAAGAAGAATTGTTAGAGATTTACTCATGGAAGTAAAACCTGATATTGTTTGTCTTCAAGAATCTAAAATTGAAATTATTCAGAAAGAGGTCTAGCCAAATGTTGAATGGATCATAAGCCCAACACAAGGTACTTTTTGAGGTAGTTGCATCTTTTGGGAAATAATGAAATTTGAGGGCACTTTAATTGATCAAGAAGAGAGATTCTGCATAGTCAAATTGAAAAATAAAAAAAGTAAATTTTGTTAGGTAATGACAGGGGTTTATGCTCAAAATGATGATCGTGAGAGATTCCATCTGTGGAATAAACTATTTTTTCAGAGGATTCTTTTCCTTAATTTACATTGGATGGTTTTGGGTGACTTCAATACATTATTAAGAATAGAGAACAAAAGTGGAGGGAGGATTAACATCACTCAAGGTATGTAATATTTTAATGATTTTATTAAGAATAACAAGCTGATTGACCTGGATATGTGTAAAGGTAAGTTTATGTGGACAAAAATAATGGAGGATAATCACATTCAAGGGCACCTTGATAGAGTTCTTATTTCTAAGAGTTGGCTAAGTATAAATAGTATTCATAGACTTACATGTATACCCATAAAAGGATCAAATCACAATCTCCTCTTGCTAGATATGGAAAAGAAGGGGAAGCAGGGAGGAGCACCCTATAGGTATGAGCTTGTGGAATATGCACCCAGACATTACAAATAAAATTCAATATTAGTGGCAGGAGGAGGTTCAAGGATCAACAATGTACAAAGTTACCCAAAAAATAAAGAACATCAAGTATCGAATCAAAATTTGGAATAAAGAGGTTTTTGGTAACATCAATTTAAGAAAACAACTTAAAAAGGATATCCAAGATATAGAGGAAACAATGGATATGGAAGGTAGAAAACATGAGTGGCATGAAAAGGAAAAATAACTCCTCACGAAGCATCATAATACCATTGTCTATGAGGAAATTCATTGGAAATGAAAATCAAGAGTTTTGTGGCTTAAGGAAGGTGATAGAAACACTAAATTCTTCCATGTTTTGACTATGAGACATAGCAACAACAATAAAATCCTCTACCTTATACGATAATATGAAAGAAAGTATGAGGATTTAAATGATATTAAAAAATTGGCAATTACTTTCTTTCAGAACCTTCTTAGCAAAGAAAAATAGAGTGCAACATGGAAATAGAAAGAATCATTAACAATGTTTCCAAAGGAGTCGATGATAGCATGAATGAATATCTATGTAAGGTAATCTCTAAGGAGGAAATTAAAAGAGTTGTGTTCTCTATGGGAGAATCCAAGGCTCTAGGACCAGATGGTTTTCCACTAGGTTTTTTCAACATCATTGGGATATTGTTGGAGAAGATGTAGTCAATGTAATCCAAGAAGCCCAAGAATCTAGTAAGTTGTTGAAAGAATGGAATAATTGTTAGGGTAAAATAGGTAGTATATTGCATTATACTACATAGATTATTACATTTACTTTGTACTATTACCATGTAGATATTTCCAGTTTCAAATATCTAATGGTAAGTAGGTTAAATCCTAAATATCCTATGTAGTCAATCCTAAACCTAACTCTATACCTGAACATGCATCTTTGTTAGCATGGTTAAGGGAGAATTAATTGGCATTGCTATTTTATGTATTATATAACATTAATCCTAATGCTAATGTTAGTAATGAATAATTTTGATTAATCTCAATATTGTTTCACATAAAGCCAACTTTTTTGGCTCGCTCAGAGGACGAGCTGGTGACATTTGGACGCCACCAAACCCACCTCGATAGGCAAGCTTGATGGCAGAGTGAGGCCCATTTTTGGCTAGGTCAACTTGACCTTCCAGGGCCTAGGAATACTTGGGGTCGATCGACCGCGACCTAAGGCAAGGAGTGCATCGAGAGCAACGATCGACCACCCTCATCGAGCTGGCAGATCGACAACATTTTGTTGTCAACCGAGATCAACGATCGATCGACCACATCGACACTCATGGAGAGCAGGAGCCCTGCCCAGGCTCCTACTCATATGGCTCGAGCCCCCACAGAGCCATCAATGGGAGCACATTGAGGGCATGAGCGCCCTCACTCTCCCACATGGACTCCATAGACTGGGAGAGCCGAGAGGGCAGGACCACCCTCCTCTCCTAGCTGGATGCACACCAGGCACCACCCAGGATCCAAGAGGGTAAGAGGCCCTTTGATCCTTGGGATTTGGACCCCACAATCAGGATCTGAGAGGGCAGGAGGTCCTCTGATCATCAACCACCCCAAGATCCACGAGGGTAGGAGGCCTTTCGATCCCAGTAGACCTGACACGTAGCGAGATATGAAGACCTCTGGACTGCATGCATCTTGAGGTGCTGATCTGGACTGCTGACTTGGCAAGCTGACTAGAACTATTGACTAGGCGACACATGGCACACTAGCCACACACCACCTGGATGATGACTGGAAAAACTACCTGAATCAGACCTGACACGTGGCAAACAGCCACATGATGACTCATACTCAATGGACAACCCTTTGGCACCACGTAGCGACATCCAAAAGGGTGGGGGACTGACTTAGATTACTCATAGGTAATCACTCCACAGGGGAGTGTTGAGGTTTTTCAAGCCTCTTGCATCCCCTTGTGGGATGCATGTGGGATAAATCCCAAAGATCCCTTAAAGAATCCCATCAACTTCTTCAATACCAAGCGTCGAAGCTTTAGTTCCAAGCCAGCCGACAGCTTGGTTGGCCAAGGCGGACGCCTTGTGCCAAGTGGGTCGTGTGTTCGAGCCCGCATGCCACCATTTTGCAAGTTTTTTACCATAATTTGGCTTTTTTAGTTAAATTTTTTATTTTTCTATAGTTTTTAAAACTTTTTAATATTTTTTTGATATTTTTTATAATATAGTATAAATTGGTCAAAAATATCAATTTTAAGCCTTTATAATTGATTTGTTTCCCCAATTTTGCTTAATTATAAATAATTTGAGTCTTTAAAAATATTTTATTAGTTTTTTTTGAACTTAGAGATCTTTTCAATTAAACCAAATTATTTTTCAAAAACAAAGGATTTCTTCAACATTTTTTGCAATAAATCCTCAAAGTTCTATAGTTTTCTTCACACATTTTTGGAGATAAAAAGACATAGCAACTCAAACTTCTATTGCAAAACAAAGAGATTTAAAACATTGAGGAAGAACATAGGTCATTTTCTTTTCAACAAAATCAAAATTTTGCTTTTGTTTTCTCCTTCACAAAGGAGATATAAGACATAAAATTGCAACTTTTTTGTTGTAAACTTGAGAAATATTTTGAACCTATTTTTTGATCCTCATGCTGGAGTGTTGAAAACAAAAACCAAAGTCGTGTGTCGACTGGTCTGGAAGTTTTTCAAATGCGGGTCGTGTGTCGAATTTTCTTGAAAGGAGTGCTCGAATTTTTCAAAATTTTGTACAAATTAAGGGGGGATAGAAGTCATATTTTGTGATTCTATTTTTTTTGCAAAATTGTAAAGAGAAAGGGAGGATATTTCAAAGTAAGAAAGGTGCATTCTCGATTGTACTCGACACCTTTTCTTAAAAATTGACTATACTAGGTGCATTCTCGGTTGCATCCGAAACCTATAGTGATAATAATTGGGTTTGCTCGCTTGTTTTGATTATTGCACTAACAATCATGTTTTTTGTGGGCAATTAAAAAAGCATAAATAACACTAAAGAGCATTTCATAAACCCAAAATTCACTAAAATCATGCTACACCTTGCGCAGGTTAAACAAGTCAATTTTTACACCCCATCAAAAGGTCAAAATCCAAACACCTTGATTCACTCTCTTTGTTTGGCTTAATTTCCTCAAAATTTCCATCCTTCTTGAAGGGTGTTAAGGCAGGTGCCATTAAATATCCTAGAGATCAAAATCAAAAGTCTTTCAAAACCTACCCCTTTAATTTACTCTATTTTTTTGGCTTAATTTCCTCAAACTTTTCATCCCTTATTAAGGGTGTTAAGGCAGGTGTCATTAAATATCTTAAATAGCAAATTAAAATCTTCCATATACTCTTTTGAGGGTATATTGCAAGATAAAGTCATATTAGTCATATCAAATTTGAAACCTTCACCATGGCCATGATCAACAAGTATCTCACTGAGATCCAACTGCTCAAAGGTTCAAATTATTTTGCCTGGAAAACTAAGATGAAAGCCATTTTAACTATAGAGGATATGTGGGAAATAATGGCTAGCAATGAGACTAGACCCACATCACCTGGAGAAGATCAAACAACATATGATAAAAATGATAAAAGACTTTCCTTATTGATCTTGCTAGCTATTACTGATGATATCCAACCTCGTATCAGTGAAGCTAAAAATGGTAAGGAGGCATGGGATGCCTTAGATACCATCTTTGAGGGAAAGAATCAATCAACGATTCTTAACCTTCAAACTCAGCTTCATACTCTTCATATGAAATCTAGATAAACAATAGAGCTATTCCTCTACAGAGTGGCAGAATTGAAAACAAAACTGTAATATTTAGGATAAAAAGTAGAAGACCAAGTCCTGACCTCTATCATTTTGAGGGCTCTTCCCGACTTATATAGAATTTTGATCACTTCACTACAAGTCTATGGAAGGACAGTGACTTTTGTAGAGTTCATAAAAATGCTTCAAACTAAGGAAGCTAATCAAATCCAAAGAGATGAGGCATCCAAAAATGCCCTTTTCTCAAATAGACAAGGTGGAAAGAAAATGTGGAATCAACAAAAAGGATCTTCTTCTAACAAAGACAAGGGTAAAGGCAAAGAGATTAAGAAGAAGAAGCAGTATTGTAAAATTTGTGATAAAGACACTCATGAAACCAAAAGATGTTGGTTTAAGAACAAACTTCCTAATGAACAAGGAAAAAAGAATAGCAAAGGCAAACCCAAGAACAAGAACAAACAGCAACAAGGACATGTTGTTGTCGCTGAAGATTCTAGTTCAGACTCTGAACGAGCACACAACATGCTCATGACACATATAAACTCCTAGATTTGAACCTAGATATTTTTGAGCTAAAGTACCTTTGGAGCTAGTTCACATAGATTTGTGTGGTCCTATGTCTACTAGTTGTAGAGGAAAACGGTATTTTCAATTGTTTTTAGACGATCACTCACGAAAAATGTGGGTCTTCTTTTTACGATTGAATTTTGAAGCATTTGACTATTTTCAACAGTTCAAGAAGCTAGTTGAGAAAGAATTAGGATGTTTCATAAAGACCCTTCATTCAGATTGAGGGGCAATACTGATCAAAAGAAATTTTCTCATTTTTACAGAAACATGGGATAAAAAGACAGTTGACAACAGCCTATTCTCCTCAGTCAAATGGAGTTGCTGAGAGAAGAAATCGTTCCATTCTGGAAATGGTTCGATGTATGCTTAAGGGAGTCAATCTTGAGCACAGTTACTAGGCTGAAGCTGTAACAACTGTAGTATATCTTCTAAATAGAGCACCCACACGGGATCTTGAAGGTATGACTCCTCAAGAAGCATGGAGTGGAAGGAAACCCTTCATATCTCATCTATGAGTATTTGGGTGTAAGGCTTTTATACATATACCTAAGGAGAAAATAAATAAGTTAGATGAGAAGACTCTATAGTGTGTTTTTCTTGGATATGATGAATTCTCAAAAGGCTATCGGTTGATAGATCCATTCACCAAGAAAATACATGTTAGTAGATATGTAGTGTTTGATGAAGCTTTCACATCTAACACTACATCAGTATACCTAGAAGATGAGGAGCAACAACCATAGACTCAACAACAAAAAAAGCCTCTAAAATGGTATACTAGTACTATGAAATATTCCAAACTCACTTCACCATCGGATCTCACTCTCAATCGTCCAAAGACACGAAGCATGTCTCGATAGAAAAATGTAGAAGAATCTACTTTTTTTTTTGAAAAATTGAAAAACTTGTATTAATACAAAAGGCAAATACACAAGGGAGAAAACTCATCCCAACCAACAGCAGAGAACTAGACAACAAGCGGAGAGCACAAAGGCAACGCAAACCCCCACAGAGCACAGAAGACAACAAGGCGCGAAAATCGCGACATGTCGCGAAATCGCGGCAATCAACCCCGTCGCGGCCGCAGCAGCGCCATCAGTCACGAAAACGCGACATGTCGCGATATCGCGACAGACAAAGCCCTCCGCGTCCGATCGCCAAAAAAGTCGCGAAATCGCGACAGCAACTCCCTCCGACGGTCTATCATCACAGGCGTCGCGAAATCGCGACAAGAACTCCAGGAAGCATCAAATCTCCAAAAGGGTCGCGAAATCGCGACGGAATTTCTCCGAAGCGCCCAGCCAGCAAAAGTGTCGCGATATCGCGACATATTCTCATCTTGACTCCCAGTCCGCAAAAGTGTCGCGATATCGCGACAATTTTTACCAAAGTCATGAGTGTGCCAAAAGTGTCGCGAAATCGCGACGAATTTTCCTTTCAGTTCCCAATCTTCAAAACTGTCGCGATATCGCGACAAGTTATCCTCATTGCAACTTGTCTTCAAAATTGTCGCGATATCGCGACAATTAATCCAGATGACGCCAGTGTGCCCCAACTGTCGCGATATCGCGACGATTTTACCATGCAGCTTCCGATCGACAGAAATGTCACGGAATCGCGACGAAATGTGCCCTTTGCTCAAGTTCACCAAAAAAGTCGCGATATCGCGATGATAATCCTCATTGCAGCCAGTCTTCAAAATTGTCGCGATATCGCGACAAGAAATCCAGATGACGCCAGTGTGCCCCAACTGTCGCGATATCGCGACAATTTTACCATGCAGCTTCCAATCGACAAAAATGTCGCGATATCGCGACGAAATGTGCCCTTTACTCAAGTTTACCAAAAATGTCGCGATATCGCGACGATAATCCTCCTTATCATCCCTGCGCCAAAAACGTCACGATTTTGCGACATGTCGCAATTTCGCGACATGTTCCTTTCTAAGGCTGAGAAGGCAAAACCTGTCGCGATATCGCGACAACTTCCAACAAGAGGCCACGACGCCGCTACATGTCACGAAATCGTGACAAAAACCTTCCTTAGCAGAAAAAACTTTGCACATTATCATAGGTAGCATTCAAGGCCTTGCCGAATCCCAGCATCCTCCACAGGCATATCACTATGCATCTGCACTCCAACTTCCTTCTCAGCACCTATCTTAGCAAGGAAATCGGCCGCCTTGTTGAAATCCCTACTCACATAGATGGGAACCACATCATCTAATTCTTTCCAGAGATCCTTTATCTGAGAGACAAGACTCCGCAACCTCCAGGCTTGCAAATCAAAGTTCCTCATGCAATCGAGAGCGCCCACCAAAATTTGGGAGTCGGACTCAAGAATTATCTTTCTATGGCCCTGCTTGACAGCCCAGATAGAAGCAAATTTAACAGCCAAGGCCTCCGCTTCATTGTTTGTGGCATGACCCAGACCGTGCAGTTCCCAGTAAAGCACGGACCCACCATGATCACGGCACACAACTCCAGTACTAGCACTACCCGGATTTCCTTTTGCAGCTCCATCAGTATTGATTTTGATCCAGCCTGCTGGGGGAGGGTGCCATCTATCCTGAGCCTGTCTTTCAAGAGCAACAACTCCATCAAGCAGTGGCACAGAAACAGACTGATGTTCCTCCTCAACGTAGATGGCAACTTTTTCCACCACTTTGCTCCATATAACCTGCCATATTCCATCAAGTGAAGAGAATGTTTCACGAAAAATGCGGGCATTTCTCTCCAGCCACACCTGCCACCAAATAAAAAGAAAGCCCAGCTCCCAGCCAATTCGGAGAGCTTTGGATTTAAATCTGCCTCTCTTCCATCGGTTCCAAATATTGGTCCGAGTCACCTCACTGTTGGCTTGAATTTTGAAGTGGGAAAACCAGCGCATCCAAATCTGCCGTGAGAAGGGGCATTCAAACATCAAATGATCAGCAGTTTCCTCATGCTTGCGGCATAAAACACACTGAGAAGGACCGATGATGCCTCTGTGTCTAAGATTGTCAAAGGTGAGAATTCCATTGTGCATAAGTTGCCAGGCAAAAAAATTCACCTTCGGCCAACCCTTGGGGTGCCATATCTTCTTCCAAACATGGACCGGGAAAGAGTGTGGGAGGGGCTCTGGAAGAATCTGGTTAAATCCCTCCTTCACAGTGTAAACCCCAAGGTTCCCAAAGCCCCAGGCAAGTTCATCCTCTTCATCCCGCCCAGTAAGAAACCTGGCTTTCAAAATTTTTTCTAAGATTGGTGCCAGCTCCGGTGGGATTGGAATTGGCCACTCTTCCAACCTCTTGAACTTTTTGAACTTGTACTCCCCAATGTGGCTGGTATTGAAATAACTCTCAATATGAATCCAGCCCTTGTCTTCTATGGCTGATTTAATGGGTTGCAATTCTGGAAACACAACAATGATGGGAGGGTGCTGATCCCAGGAGTCGACCCGTAAACGGGCCTTCTCCCCTCTCCCCACTTTCCAAAACAATTGATCTTTGATAACTTGAGCTCCCAACTTGAGAGTCTGCCATACTAAGGATCCATTACCCTCCAAAGGGAAACGTCCAAGATCATTGGGGTGAGCATGGCCTAGGTATTTGCTAGAAAGAATTCTCGCTAAAGAGGGATGTTGGTCGGGAAATCCACCTCCAATACAATTTACCACCCAAAGCTTGATTATTAAGCTTGGAGCTTCTCGATCCCAACCCTCCTTTATCCTTGGGCTGGGTGACCTTATCCCATCCAACCAAGGCCCATTTCTTCTTCCCTTTTGCACCCTCCCATAAAAAGCTTCTGGCCATTTTGTCAAGCTCTTTCCATATAGAATGTGGGGCAGCCAGGATGGAGAATTTATATATTGGCATTGCCTGAATAACTGATTGTACGTAAGTTAGTCGGCCTCCATAGCTTAACCATTTATGAGACCAATGATTCATTTTCTCTTTGATGCCATCCAAAAGATCCTTCCAGATATCAATTTTCAGTTTTTTGAAATGCAGTGGAACCCCCAAGTAAACAACAGGTAGAGAAGTCCTAGTAAATCCCAGGATCTCAGTAACTCTTTCCTGTAACCTTCGGTCAAGATTGAAGAAGACCACTTTGGATTTTGTATCATTAATGACTTGATTTGAGGCCCGAAGGTAGATGTTTAAAGTATCTCTAATTCCTCTTGCTTCCCTGAGGCTGGCCACTCCAACCAATCCCGTGTCATCCACAAACCGTAAGTGGGTCAAAACTTCGTCCCCACTTTAATACCTGTTATCACACCTAGTTGTCGTCTTCTCAGGAAGAGTCTGCCTAATCCTTCTGCTAAGATGAGGAAGAGGTAAGGAGAGCAAGGGTCCCCTTGACGAAGACCCCGAGAGGCTCCAAAAGGAGTCGAGGGGAGCCCATTGATTAGAACAGAGAAAGAAGGTGTGGAGATACAGCTCATGACCCAGTCAATCCAGTCCTGAGAGAAGCCAAAGGCTGCCATCATCTTTGCCAGGAAGCCCCACTCCACCCGATCATAAGCCTTAGACATATCCAACTTTATGAACATTCCTTTGTTGCCTGAAGTTTGCATTGTATGGATTGCCTCCTGAGCAAGGACCACTTCATCCAAGATCTTTCTTCCTTCAACAAAACCCCCTTGCTCAGAGGAAATTATTTTATGGAGAAAAGGTTTTAGCCGTTCATCCATAATCTTCGTGATTATTTTATAAATAACATTGCATAAGGCAATCGGTCTGAAATCAGAGAGATGAACCCCCCCTCCCCTTTTGGAATTAAAGTGATGAAGGTGTGATTGAGAGCCTTAAGCATTCTTTTATTAGTTCTGGACTCCTCTGCGACAGCCAAAACATCTTTCTCCAGAGTATCCCAGAAGGCCTGAAAGAATTCTATAGGAAAGCCATCTGGACCTGGCGATTTTCCCGTGCTCATCCCAAAGACCACTTTCTTTAGTTCATCACTGTCAATGGGTCTAAGGAGAGTCTGATTCTCTTCGTGAGAGATAATAGAAGGTATGACATTAATAACTTCATTTTGGGCTTCCACATCTTGTTCCCCACTTTCCTTAAAAAGGTTTGAGAAATAATCCATTGAGTGGAAATGCATTCCAGGGAGAGTATCAAAGGAGTGTCCATTCTCATCGTGAAGGACTTCCATGTTATGCATTTGTCTCCTTGCACAGGCTGAGCGGTGGAAAAATTTTGTATTTCTATCGCCTTCTAGTAACCAAGTGATTCTTGCTCTCTGTTTCCAATAAATTTCCTCTTGATTATCAATGTCCTCAACCGCTTTGCGCAGAGCATCATCCTCAGCTTTAAGGTGCTCAATAATGGTACCTTCCCTGAAGTGTTTTTGCACCTCCTCCCATCTAGCCATCAAGGGGGCCCTTTGGAGCTGGAAGTCCGACTTATTGTTTTGTCTCCACTGTTTCAATTTACACTTGACAAAATGGAGTTGTTTATGGAATTTGAACATTGCAGTCCCCAAGGGTAGGCGGCCTTCTTCCCACCACTCGTGGAATTTTCCTTCGGAGATCCTCCTTTTGCAACCAAAAATTTTCAAATTTGAATGGCTTATGGTGTTGACCTGTCATCGGCCCTCCCTCCAACAAAAGGGGATAGTGGTCTGAGACTGGACCTTCCAAAATCTGGAACTTAAGATTCCATTTAATAAATGCCTCTTCAGAAACCAAAAACCGGTCTAACTTAACCTTCCTGCTGTGTGGCTCTCTCCTCTTGTTTGTCCAAGTAAAGTAGGTTCCAGGGCCTTTGATATCAACCAGATTAAAGGCCTGGATTTGGGCAATCAAGAACCGGTCCCCAGGATCCAAAACTGGGGCACCACCTTCCTGATCCCTAACAGACAATTTGGCATTAAAATCCCCAGCTATGATCCAATCAAAAACTTCCCGAGATGACCTCATGTTGTGTACAGCTTGCCATTGGAGCCGCTGGCCATCAAAGCATTGAGCCCCATAGAAGTTTGTAATAAGAACATGTTCAGCTGTGGCATTGTTTCTAAACAGAGAAGTGAGAACACCCCTCCAAGCTATGTGTTCTAAAGTTGTCCATACTTGAGGGTTCCAGAGAGTAACAATCCCCCCCGAGGCACCCTGAGCAGCCACATCCATATAATCAACACCCCGCCATATTCTGTTAGCAGTCTTGCACATAAGATCTACAGACATTTTTGTCTCCTGGATGAGCAAAAAGTCTGTTTTACATTTTCCTAAAAGTCCTTGAACAGCAGATTGATGGGTTCTACTGTTTAAACCCCTAACATTCCAGGATTGAATAATCATTGAGGACCTTGTGAGCAATAAGACTCAATTGGCCTCACCGATCCTCCATTGATCAGCTTGTCTCCTTGTACTGCTAGTAGATCCTTATTGGATTTTCTGCTTGCTCCTTGGGAATTACTGTTTTTAGACCTCTTCTCCACCTGGGTAATCCCTAGAACCGGCCTTTCCCTGTTCTTTTCAGAGCTTCCCATATTGACGTCCTTAATAACCGGTTGTGCTGGGGAGTGGATTACCAGTGTCCCTGAGTTCTCTGGTTGCCTTGTCCCAGAGGGTTCCATTACCTGTTCTAAGACCGGAGTAGAAGAAGGGAAAGCCTGAGAGTGAATGTTAATATCCTCAACATTCCCATCCACTCCTTCCATAACTTGGTCCTCTTGATCTACTAGGGATTTAAAGATTTCATACCGATTGGTTGGTTTAAGTTGTGCCTCCTCCTTGGAATTTTTCTTTTTATTTCTCCTTCGCTTCGGTTGTTCAAAACCATCTTTCCGGAGATCGAATCCCGAGGAATACTAGATGGATCTTGGACAGGGGTAAACTTGCCCTCTCTCGGGGCGATTTGGATTTCCAAGCGGCGCCTCCACTTTTGTGCTCAGTAATATTTGGGCGTAACCTCGCCGGATGGCCGTGCTTATGGCGGACTCTGCATCTAAAAGGTAGTGCCTCATAATCTAACTATTGTATCCAGGAGAGCCCTGTCAACTCAAGTTCCACCTCGGCTGGTAGAGGCTGGCTAATGTCCATTTCAACACAGATCCTAGCAAAGACAGCTGTGTTTCCCTCTATAGTGTCTCTGGAGACTCCTATAAATCTGCCTAATGAATTACCAATCATTTCTAAAACCTGCTCACCCCAAAACTCCATCGGGAGAGCATACAGTCGGATCCAGACCGGGACTGCCGTGGGTTCGATACGAGGGTCAAAACCCACTCTCCAAGGTTGAACAAATAACCCAGCCGGGCCATGGTTCCTCTTCTCTGATTCAAATGCTCTGTTTCTATCTGCTAAAGAAGAGAAACTAATAATGAAATATCCATTACTAATAGGCCATAAGGAGTACTCACCTAGTGGCTCCCAATTTTGTCTAACCCAGGTGTGCAGAAAGTTCAGAGTGGGACGGATACCCATGAATTTGCAAATCAGGTCGTGATGAGCACGATAGGAGATTGTGTCTTCGACCAGTTTCGGTTCTATAATAATCTTTGGTCTGGAAGTTGATTGCGGAAGGCAACCGTTAACTCGGTGTGTGGAAGCACCCTTGCCAGCGTTCTTGAGTAACGTCTGAAAAGCAGTCCTCTGCGCTTCACCAGTGGAGGGCGAGGGGTTTTCTTTCAGCATCTCAGCGTATGAACTCTTTTTTCCAGCAGAAGAGACTGGAGGAGACCCCATCGGGCCCTCCCGGAACAGCTTACAAGTCTTCAGAGTAGTGCAGAAACAATCAAACAAAGGCTCTGGGAAGATCTGTCGGGCCAGAGGCCCACGAGCAGCACCCGACGCCGGTTCAGAAGTTTTCCCGCCAAATCGCTAGAGCGCCAAGTATCTAGGATTATTACCCAATAATCCAGAAGAATCTACTTTAGTTGATGATATTTGTAAATATTTTCAAGAACTTTCTGTCAATAAAGAGTTAGAAAGTGGAGAAGATATGGAATTTGATGAGGAGAGGGTTTATATGTCATCATATGATGAAAATTAACCTTCTAAAGTTGATGAAGCACTTAGTCAGCCTCAGTGGAAGGGAGTTATGGATGCTAAACATAAATCTCTCATTAAAAACCAAAATTGGAAGTTGGTCGATCTGCCTAAAGGAAAGAGGCCCATAGGCTGCAAATGGGTTTACAAAATCAAATATAAGGCATATGGTACCATAGATAAGAATAAGGCCCATCTTGTGGTGAAGGGCTATGCTCAAAAGGAAGGCCTTGATTATGAGGAAACCTTTGCACCCATTGCAAGGATGACCACCATTCGAGTTATTTATGTTATGGTAGCACAGTTCGGATGGAAATTACATCATATGGATGTAAAAAGTGCCTTTCTAAATGGTGACTTAAAATAAGAGGTATACATGACTCAACCTCCAAGATTTTTTGAGGAAGGCCATGAGCAACAAGTTTACAAATTGGTCAAATCATTATATGGGCTGAAACAAGCCCCAAGAGCATGGTACATCAAAATGGATAGTCACCTACTACAACATAGATTTAGGAGAAGTCCATCAGATGTAAATCTATATATCAAGAACATAGGTTCAGAAATAGTGATTCTTGTACTGTATGTAGATGATCTGATCATCATTGGCAATTCAAAGAAATTGATTAACGTCATGAAGGATGACTTGAAAGAGTCATTTGATATGATAGATCTTGGACTTCTCCACTACTATCTTGGCCTTGAGATAGAACAAAAGAAGAATCACCTTTGGGTGACTCAGAAAAAGTATGCCAAGACTTTAGTAGAAAAATATCGTATGACTTATTGTAAGCCCAAAGCAACACCGATGGAATCAGAGCTTCAGTTATCACGGTATGATGACTCACCACAGGTATATGGCACACTATATACACAGATGATTGGAAGCCTTATCTATCTGACCAATACTAGACCAGACATTACTTATGCTATAAACTATCTTTCACGGTTCATGCAGGAACCAAAGGTCTCTCACTGGAAATCAGCTAAGAGGGTTCTTCACTACATTCAAGGTAGTGTAGAATATGGTCTAGAGTATAAGAATAATAACTCATTCTTCTTACAGAGTTATACTGACTTTGACTATGCTGGATCCCTAGATGATAGAAAATCAACATTAGGATATGTATTTCATCTTGGATCTGGTCCTATCTCATGGCATAGTAAAACATAACAGGTGGTTGCTTTATCTTCAACAAAGGCAGAGTATTGCACTGCACGTGGAGCTGTGTGTGAATCGATATGGTTAAGTCATATCTTGGCTACCATGGACCTACCAAAGAAACTTCCTATTCACATGTTTTGCGACAACTCAGGTGTTTTGAACTTGATAAAGAATCTAGTACATCATGAACATACAAAGCATATTGACATAGATTGTCATTTCATTCACGATGAAGTTCCTAAACATAGAATCAAGCTCCAATACATTCCCACCGACAAACAGGTTGCTGACATCTTCACAAAGGCACTTGGAAGTGTCAAATTTAAATTTTTTCAAAGTAAACTTTGTATATCAAAGTAATGTAATAAAGGGGGGATGTTAGGGTAAAATAGGTAGGATATTGCATTATACTACATATATTAGTACATTATTTGTACTATTACCATGTAGATATTTATTGTTTCAAATATCTAATGGTAAGTAGATGAAATCCTAAATATCCTAGGTAGTCAATCCTAAACGTAACTCTATACCTGACCAGGTGCATTTGTTAGTGTGGTTAAGGGAGAATTAGTTGGCATTGCTATTTTATGTATTATATAACATTAGTCCTAATGCTAATGTTAGTAATGAATAATTTTGACTAATATCAATATTATTTCACCTAATTTGCTACAATAATACCTTCCTTGCTCTAATTCCCAAGAAATATGGGGCAAATAAATTGCAAGACTTTAGACCAATCAACCTATGTAATACAATTTATAAAAATTTTACTAAAGTTTTGGCCAATCACTTGAAAAACATCATCCCTTCAATAATTAATGAATATCAAGGAGGTTATGTAGTAGGTAAGTAGATTACTGAAACCATCATCGACATTTATGAATCATAACACTCTCTTCAAAGGAGGAAAGGGTTAGGCATGTTCCTTAAGTTGGACATGAACAAAACCTATGACATGGTTTCATGGTCTTTCTTAGATAAAATAATGTAGCGAATGGGTTTGAGTGAAAAACATGGATTGGTATGTGTATTTCTAACCCCTGCTTTTCAATATTTATCAATGGAAAATATGTTGGGTTCTTTCCTTCTAGTAGAGAAATGAGGCAGGGAGATCTGTTGTCTCCATATCTCTTTATCATTATGGCAGATTCCTTGGGAAGAACTTTGGAAAGAAAGAGAAAGGATGGTAATATCAAAGGTCTAAAATATTCATCCATTGGTGAAGCTTTATCTCATCAACAGTTTGTGGATGATACTTTCTTGCTTGGGGAAGCTACGGAGGAAGAAGCTTTGGAGTTTAAAAAAGTCCTTGATTCTTATGAAAATGCTACAGGCCAAAAAATAAATTATGAAAAAAGCAGGATTAAGTTTTTAAACACGGAGGAGAGTATAATAGATAAAATAGTTAAAGTGTTGGGTTGTAAGGAGGAAATTTTCCCTATCGCCTATCTTGGTTTACCTTTGTTTATAGGAAAGATGAAAGATGAACTTTGGAATTCAATTATTGATAAATTTAATAGGAAACTTCAAGGTTGGAAGGGATCTCTGTTATCCTCTGCAGGGAAAGTACAACTCATAAAACACACGCTTTAAAACTTCCCTATTTATTTCATGTATTTCCTAAGGATGTCAAGGAAAGTGGAAGAGACTTTAGAAAGACTACAAAAAAAAATTCTTATGGGATGGCACTGAATGCAAAAAACGTATACATCTGGTATGCTGGCATACTTCTTGCCAACCTTTATAGAATGGGGGTCTTGGTTTGAGGAAGTTGAGAGATCTAAATAGAGCCTTTCTAGCTAAACATGGTTGGAGGCTTTGCACTGGAGCATCGGGGAAATGGGCTAGCATTATTTAAAATAAATACTTGGAGGGCAGAAACCACTTTATCAGTTGTTCTAATCCTCTATGTGGGTCTATTTTTGATAAAATATAATCAATAGCAAGAAAGTTCTATGGCAAGGTCTAAAATGAAGAGTAGGTAGGGGAGACAAAAGTAACTTTTGGAAAGACCCTTGGATTCAAGAGGAGCATTTAACGAACTACAGAAAGTTCAAAGATATTAAAGAATATTTAACCAAAACATATGGTAAGAAAATTAATGGTTACATTCATTGGGTGGGTTATTTTCAGGAGTGGAAAATCGTGCAAGAAGATATGCAAGGCTCGAGGGGTAAAGATCTGCAAAACCTCCTAAGGAGTTATTATTTAGGTAGAGGTTTAGAGGAGGATCAAATAATTTGGGGAAGAAACCAACAAGGCCAGTACTTAGTGAAGGATGGATATAGAGTCTTGGGCAAATTAACCTCAGAGAAACTCGAGCTTAAAAGAATTTGGAAGCTAAACATCATCCCTAAAGTTGTTATATTTTTTTGGACTTCCATTCTCAATAATATCCTTACAAAAGACAATATGTTCAAAAGAGGAATTGTGGTTCCAACTGTTTGTGTCTTATGTAACAAAGAGGATGAGTGTGTGGACCACTTGTTTAGAACTTGTGATTTTTTCATGATATCCTAAATATGTTATTGAGAGAAATTAATATTGTTGGGGTTATTCCAGATTCTTTAATCACGATTTGGGAATAGTGGCACTTAGCAAGCAGTATTTTTTGGTAAAAATGCATTCCACATATTTGTTGGGGGATTTAGTTGAAAAGAAACAAATGAGTGTTCAAAAATAAAACTAGAGGAATAATTGGGGTTTATGCCAAGATAAAAACAACCCTATTGGAGGATTGTATTAAAAATATTATTGGCCAAGAAAATATTGCAATGATCCTCTCTAGAGATAATGATATCTTAAATATGGAAAAAATCAATAAGATGAGACTAGATACCAGATGGGAATGTCCCCATAAAGACTGGGTAAAAATTAACTTTGATGGAGCTGCAAAAGGTAACCCGAGTCATGTTGGTGGTGGGGGCCTCATTAGAAATAACAGAGATCAGGTAGTGGTTGCATATGCTGAGGATATAGGAATTACCACAAATAACCAAGCTAAAGCAAGGACAATGCTTACAGGCCTCCGAATTGCAGTGAATTTAGTTTTTAGAAGAATTTTTCTTGAGGGGGATTCCAAGAATATTATAACTTCTCTTCAAAAAGGGGAGTTAAATAATTCTTGTATTTTCTAAATAATTACAAATACGAGGAGTATTTTGGGAAACCTAGAAAAACGTCAAATTAAACATATTTATAGAGAGGGAAACAAAGTTATCGATAAAATGGTGAATATGGCAGTTAAATCTAAAAATTTCAAGGTTGGTCATATACCCCCATGGAGTTGGAAGAGATTATAAGAATTGATAGTGAAGCTAGCAAATAAAGAGGGTTGAGCAAAGCAGAATACTTATTGGGATCATGCAATGAAGGATTTGAGCACACTAAATTACATTACTGTCAGTAGTTTCTTTATCGGTTATGTAAAGCATTGAGCACTGCATCAGTTAGGTTAAATAAAAGGATAGTGGGAGGAATATTATTTCAGCTTCTCCATCAACAGGTTTAGCCTAGGTTTGTTTATTTTATTAAGATAGGGCTATCTTTCATTTGTATGATCTTCTCTAATTTTTTTCTTATATATCTTTCGAGCTCTATGTAAAGGTTCGGGGCCCTTCAACCCTTTTTTTTATGCAATTACATGAGGTATATAGGATTTTTTTAATAGGTTATATGTGGTTTCTATTGGGGATTACTCCCATCAAAATACCAAAATATTACATTTTCTATACCATACCCTTTTATCACAAATTTTTTATTTCTTTTTTATCTTAAATATATTATTCATTTCCTCGAAGTGCTATCTCTCCACATTCATCTCCTTGATGTTTTTTTGATTAAGACATAAAATCTCACTTGGCCAGTCACCTACTAAAATTTGAATTTCACCGAAATGAAGATCAACACCATAATTCACTAATTTATCTGCCACCCAATCTCTTTCTATAAATATGCTCACACTGCAAGGAGATTGCTACTAGTAATAGATGATGAACATCAACAGTAAAATTATTTTTTATTCGGTCTCCACATCCATTTTTGTTAATAGCATTGATGATAATTTATGAGTCCCCCTCAATTGAAATGTATTTTCATCATTTTTTATTACAACTTTAATCCTTGGAAGAAGTTCCCTAGCATATGCATAGTTAGTTAAAGTTCCATATGATTCTAAATAAGTGAAGAGAATTTTTTCTTCATTTTTTCTATAAACACCACCTCCACTAACTTTTTCCAGATTTCCTTTAGAAGCACATCAAAACTAAATTTGATAAACCCAAATTTTGAACATTTCCATTCTACCATAGATTGAAGTAGATCCTTTGTTTAAATTCCGCTATTGTAGATGAATTTTCCATGTATGTTCAAATCCTGTAGCCAAGTTATTAGCACCTCTTTTTTTACAATTGAGACTTCCATGATGAGCATCATATTTGTAGACATACTACATGAGAGGCACTAATACGGTTCCAAACTTGGGCATGATTTTGATATTTATTTTTAAAAAAATTGCTATTCCTTTCAAGCCATAAATTCCAAAAAATAATGGTAGGGCCAATCCTACAAAAAATGCATAATGCTTTAGCTTTAAAATAATTTATCCAAAATTTTATCAACTATTTCAATGTTGATGGAGCTACCCAATATAATTTCATATTTAAAAAAAATAACCCCAAATGGTGTGAGAAAAAGAACAATGAAGAAGCAAATGGTCTAATATTTCTAAATCCTTCTCACACAAGGCACATCTAAAGGGTCCATAATATGCTCTTCTTTGTAGACTCTCTCTTAAGATTTTTTTGAATTGCTAACCAAAGAAATGTTGAGGCCTTAAGGAGAGCCTCTAATGACCAAACGTTCTTCCAAGAAAAATATTTGGGAGAAGAAAATTTTGATTTTTCTAAATCTTTATGTCCCAACTTGATTGAGTATCCACCATCCATTGATAAATTCCAAACCAAATCATCATTTGATGTAATAATAAGCTAAGAAAACTCTCGAAGCATCTTTTGAAGTTCATTTACAATTTGTTTGAGTTCCTCTCCTTCAACTAGGTTACTAAAAAAAATTTATGGTCCAGAGTTTTTACTCATAATAATATAATTTGTCATTTGAACCTTTACATGCTAGGCACACTTGAGCCAATGATTGCCATTTTGAGTCAAACATAAGAGGATAAGGCTTCAACCAAGCATTAGACCAAAAATTAGTATAAATCCGCTCATTGACTAACCATTTAATATGTTTCTTTATCAATTGCAAACTCTTTGATATGAAGTTCCATGTTTACAATCCTTTGGGTAGAGTTCTTTTCCTAAAAAAATTCAATACAACAAGAGAATGTATATATTTTTACCCAATTCTTTCCTTGATCTCTGAATAATCTCCATCCAAGATTTTACCTAATTCCAAATTCATAAGTCTACAATTCTACAAGCTTTCTCCTCCAATATTATTTCCTTTGCAAACCTTATCCCACTAACAAAGAGGAAACCTAAATTTTTCCTCATAGCATTTCCATAGAAAGACTCTTTGAATTTTATCAAATTTTGATGCAGTATTTATTTGCAGGCTTGAAAGTGACATCAGATAAATAGGAATGGATTGTAATGTAGTCTTTATTAGTTGTAGCCTTCCCGACATGGTTAAGAACTTACCTTTACAACCTTCCAAGCAAGCTTGTATTTTATCCAAAAAAGAGATCCAAAGCTCATTTGTATTTCCTTTATAGACAAAGGAATACCCAAGTAGGTTATGGAAAATTTTCAATTTTGAACCATAAAATATTGATAATAATTTATTGTAAATATAGGATAATATTAATAAAAAAACAATCCTAGATTTTGAAGTATTTACCAATTATCTAGTAGCCTTCTCATAGCATGATAAAATTGATTTAAACTCCATGGCCTCACTAACTGAGGGATGGACCAAAATAAAAGTATCATCAAAAAATTGGAGATGAGATTCAAAGGGACCATTTTTTGCAACTTGAATACCCTTGATTTTTCCTTCCATTTTTGCCTTTGAAAAGGATCTCCCTAATGCTTTCACTAGAATAATAAATAGATAAGGAGAAAGAGAATCACCTTGACAAAATCCATAAGATGACTTGAAGTACCGATTAGGAGAACCATTGATCAAAATAAAAAAAATTTGCAGTGCTATAACAACATTTAATCCACTTACACCAACTATAATCAAAGTCAAACTTTATGAGAATATCATGTAGAAAATTCCAGGAAACCCTATCATATGCTTTGTTCATATCTAATTTCAAAAGCATACCTAATTTTTTCATAGAATGAAGAGAATATATGGCCTCTTGTACAATAATTATACCATCAAGAATTTATTTACCTTGAATAAATCGACCTTGTTCCTCTAGGATAAGACACCCTAGAATACTCTTCAACCTGTTTGTCATAATTTTAAAAATAATATTGTAAATCATATTATAAGGCTTATTGGATGAAAATTATAAAAATATTTGGTGTCGCCTTTCTTGGGAACCAAGGTAATAAAAGTAGCATTGACCTCACTTATTATAGCCTTTTTTTTTCGGACTCTTCAATCACATCTAACATATCACTCTTCAATAAATCCCAAAAAGTTTGAAAGAAAATTGTAGGAAATCCATCAGGGTCATGTGCTTTATTAGGATGGAAAGATAAAACTACTTCATGGAGCTCCTCCATAGATATCTTATTCATCAAGCTTTTATTTTATCCCTAAGTGATAATTGATGGAATAATTTGCATCCTTATCTTGCCTAGAATATGACAAAATATTTTTGAAATAATTAATTGCTTCCTTCTTTATATCTTCTTCACCATCAATATTTATTCCATATGGAGTTAAAATATTTTTGATATGATGAACAATTTTTTGTTTTTACTGTAGCATGAAAAAACTTTGTATTTCTATCTCCTTGAGCCATTTCTCTCTAGATTTTTGGAACCAATATGACTCTTGCTTTTCAATGCATTATGATAATCAGAAAGTAATTGCTTTTCTTTCACATAAGAATCATGATCCATTCCATTAATTTTTTTTTTTGTAAAAATACTTCTTATTCATAACAAAAAAAGAATATAGCAAAATCATTACATAAGCTTGCGCAACAACAATAAGTAGTCTGATCTCAGAGATTTTTCTATTCTAATGCAATCTTTAAAATTACTATTTCTAAAGACTCTTAGTTGATCTAAGACCAGCCTACAAGCAGAACTGACAGTATGGTCAACCCCAATACCGTCATGTTGAAAAAAAATATAACGTCTATCTTTCCATAGAGCAAACAACACACTAATTCTAATAGCATGCCAAAAAATCAACATATGACGCTGGCCCTTGGGGGAATCACCTAACAAAACAAGTTGCCACCAAAGGGGGCCTGAAATAATAGTAGAATAAAAGGTTCTGATAGACTTCCAAACACTCCTGGATCTTGGACAGTCCCAAAAGATATGCTTGATGGTCTCACTCCTACCACACACTGAGCAACTATCCAAAGCCAACATCTATTTATCAAGCCACACCTTGCTCTGAAGACCCTGCATCAAGCCTAGCCAAGCAAAAAATTTTAAATACATGGAAATCTGAAGCTGCCTCACTCTACCAAGCCTTTTTCGCCATTTGCCAACAAAATAATTGGTGCCCCATCTAGCATTCAAAACATCCCCAAAAGGAACAAAAGGGATCAACTACTGATAAATCTTAGAGGACTTAAAACACCAAATTGGTTTATCATAAGTCCACCTCCAATACTTCCAAACAGGCCTTGGAAGACCATTGGTCAACTTGTAGCACTGCTCATCAAGGAGAAGTCCCTGAATTTGTTGGATAGCAAATCTGTCTGAAGCCTTGAGTTTAAATTTAGCCAATAAATGTTGCCAAGGAATCCACTGTCCCAAATTACCATCCCACAAATGAACCCAACAAAAAATACCTTTTTTTGACAGTCGACGACACTGAAAAATAGGAATATCAAAGACATAGATACCATATTCCTTCCATAAGCAAATACCTCTATAAGCTAAAGTCCAACCTCTTCTATTTTCAAGATACTTCCACTGAAGAAGGCCAACCACATCCTTCCAATCTTCCCAAATTATTTTGATAAGAATACAACCCCTGATATTGAACTTGTCAGGATGACAAACAATATCCTCCAAAGTAAAAGGGTCACGAAAACCATCAATATGTTGGGAGGTAAGAATACGTTGTCTAAGAAGACATTGCCAAGCAATATTCCCATCCAAACATCGAACCACCCACTTAGAGACCAACACCTTAACCTGAGTAAGAATATCCAGCAATCCTAAACCACCTTGACATCTAGGAGCAAAATAATAATGCCAAGCAACTAAAGGGACCCTCCTAGAACCATCAACATTAGACCACAAAAAACTTCTGATGCAAGTCTCCAAACGCCTAAAATGAGAAGTATTAGTTAACCAACAGGAAGAATAATACATGTGACAGGCTTGGAGGATCTTACTAACAACTGTAATCTTGCTAGAAAATGAGATGAATTTGCTTCGTTAACTTTGAATATTTCTTTTAAATTTTTCCATGCACCAATCCCACATGGTCTTCAAGGAGACACGCCTGCCAAAAGGAATCCCAATATATCGAACAATTTCCCCATCCTAAATTTTCCTCCACTCAACATGAAGATCAATAAGAAGAGATGGGGCCCTCACTAACCAATACTCAGACTTAGACTCACTGATCATAGCTCCAGAGGCAACACAAAACTGAGAAAGGCAATCCTTCATGTGCAAAATAGAACCCACATCCAATTTAATAGAGAGAAATGAATCATCAGCAAAGTGATTATTAAGCAAAGAACCATCAGGAAGAGAAACTCCCCGGATCAGGCCCTGTCGCATATTATCCTTTAGTAAATAACCAAGAGCATCTGTAGACAACACAAACAAGAGAGGGACCATTTGATAACCCTGATGAATGGATCTAAAGAGCTAGATAGATTCTAAAAGTCGACCATTAACCATGACCTTAGCAGAGGTCGCAGAAAAGAGATTTTCAATCTTGGCAACCGCCAAACTACTAAATCCAAGATAACCCAGCATCTAAAGAATAAAATTCCAATCAACACGGTCATAGGCCTTATCGAAATCAATTTTCAAAAAAAGTGTCTATTGCCCGGTATCCTCTGCCCACTCCATAGCCTCCCAGATAGAAAGGACAGTATCCAAAATGAACCTTCCCTTGATAAAACCAGTCTGCTCCTCATGCACAATCCTAGAAGTGATCTGTTGAAGTCTCAAGGCAATGGATTTAGCAACAATATTATAAGAAACATTCAGCAGGGTAATCGGCCTCCAACCTCCAATCTTGTCTTTGTTGCTACCTTTGGGAATGATTTTAATAATGCCTGGATTCATCCATTCAGAAAAACCAGCACCATAGAACACCTCCTTGATCATGCGACATTAATCATCACTAATGACCTCCCACATGACCTTGTAGAACTCAACTGGTAATTCATCCGGGCTAGGGGCTCTATCGTTCCTCATCCTTGATAAAGCACAAAAGAGTTCATCTTTAGTAAAATCATCTTCAAGATAATCACTCTCATAACAACTAATTTTCTTAGGGACACAAGACTAGATTCTCTTTCTAGCTTGTTGGACCTCCGGAGTATGCTCATAAGCAAAAAATTGTACGAAAATGGCCTGAAAATTGACCTCTAATCTCCTCCTCATTTTTAGTATGATACAAATCAGCCCTTTGAAGAGACAAGATCCTTTTTGAAGCATTCTTCTTCTTGATATAATTAAAGAAAAAGTGAGTAGGGGCATCACCCGCCTGCATCCAATGAAGCCTACTACGAACCTTGGCACATCTACCAATGTAATCCTCAATACTGTGAATAGCTCCTTCTTGAGAAGCCACTCTCTCTTGCAAAATATTATTGAAGGGGTCAAGCTCCAAATTTCTCCTATCCTCCTCCATAGTCAATCTTAGAGATTTCAACTTACGTCTGCGGCCCCTAGCCATCAACCTGCCCCAACCTCAAAAAATTTTGACAAAACCAAGAAGGGTCTGGACTCAAGATTCCAAACGCGCTTGATGAGCTCACGACAATTAGGAGAATTCAGGTGTGAAACATTAAGTTTAAACAAAAAATCCCTCTTTCCCACATCAACCGCACCAAAATGAGCACAAGTAAAAATAGGCAAATGATCTGAACCAGTAGCCATAAGATCCAAATTTTATCAAGAATTGGTTGTGTATGGTTCGAATCAAGCCTGTGATAGAACTGCTCTCTAGAATTGGATGCATGATAATATTCCTAACGCTTGTTGGATCATGGGGGCTGACTTCAAGATGGTCGAGTGGGAGGGATATCGTGAAGGGGGTTTGGGTGGTTGTCTTCATGGTTAAGAATTTTTGACATTAAATTCAAACAAAAACATCTTGACTCTGGAGGGTGGTTCACATGGTCTAACAGGAGAGTTGGCAGTGACAGAATTTATGCTAGACTAGACAGGTTCTATGTGGATAATTTATTTACTTGTGTTGGGAAAGGCAGGAGGGCGGTTGATCCATTCCATTAATTTCTACTATCTATTGTAAATTTTTGAGCTTGGATTCAATTTCTTTCTTTTATTTAAACATGTTACCAAAATATTTGGCATTCCATATCTTCATTTGCTCCTTTAAATTTTTCAAATTTTGAACAAACTTGTACATACATGATCCTTCAATTTTTTATTCATCCCACCATAGCATAACCATTTGGAAAAAATTAGGGTCTTGAAGCCACGTAGACTAGAAGTAAAATGGCTTTGAATGGCCATTATTAGATAACTCACAAGTTAAAGGAATGGGTTTGTGATCTGATCCTACTTTTAATAAAATATTTGAAGAGATTGTATACGTTGTTTACAAAAATTAATTGGATAACAAGAATCTATCAAGTCTTTCTACTATATGATTTTTCCCAATGTGTCTATCATCCCATGTTTATTGAAATCTTGAAGGACTAACATCCCTAAGGTCATTTGAATTGACAAATGAAGAAAAATATTGCATTGATTTAGACCATCCTAGAATTCCACCCTTATTTTCCAAAGGAGATAGAATAGTATTAAAATTACCCCAAGAATCCATAGACCACAATGAATCATCATTGTATTTGACAAAAATATACCAAGGTCATTTCGACATCTTTAATGAGGAGTAACTATAGTTGAAAGCATATACATTTATAACTCCAACTTTGAAGTTTTCCTCTTTCCTACAACAACCCAATTATTTTTTGCTTCTAATAGTTGTCCATCCCATTTGCATGTATCCCATATTATTGCAATATCACTTGAAGCTCCTATAGAAGAAACTGCTAAACAATCACCTATCTTCAAATCTTCTTAAAAACATCCTCTCATTCCTCACTACTTAATTTTGTTTCTTGTATTAAATAAACTCAGGGCTATAACAACCTATTAATTCCTTAATAATTTTTTTCTTTACAGGTTTTATTCATACCCCTAATATTACCTGATATTATTTTCATCATTAACACTTTGTTTTTTAGTTGGATTAGCCCCACTTCTTGTTAACACTCGTGATATTTTTATTTGGCTTCCCAGATCAATATCCTTTTGAGTTTGTTTTTCTTTTTGTTCTTACTTTTATGGCCTTCCTCTCCGTATTCCTTTCCTGCCAACACTCCCATATTCATCAATATCTTCTATTTTTTTTTATTGTTTAAAATGAGACTTATCTTCTAAATATTTATAGTGGCCTCATTAGCATTTTTCTCTTTATGTTTCCCTAAAAATTCTAAACTGCATAGATGATATTCCATATTCATCACTTTCTTATGTTGGCCTAAAAACCCTAAATTTCCTTAGATATCCTCCATAATATTTTCTTTACTATACTTCTCTTGAAATCCTAAAGTGCAAGGAATACACTTCATACTACTTTTATTTTTATTGTAAGGAGAAGATTTTAAGCTACTTGAGAATAATAAAGTGATTTACCTAGATTAAGCTTGACCTCCTTCACCTCATCTGCTTTAAAACTTATCTCCCCATATTCCTTTGTTTAAAATCTTCCTTCTCCTCTTCCTTTGGGCCTTTAACTCTTTCTATATTTGAACTTGTGCATTGTACTTCCTCATCTCCCATATAATATTTGTATTCTAATGGCTGATCCGAGTGAACTATAATGGCCTTTTCCATATAATGATGTTGAGAGATTTTTCTAGCCACTTTCTTAGGAGTGGAAAATCCTTCATTTGACCTAGATTATCCTATGATATGATCTCCTTGTTTCAAATTGATGCTACACTCATGCCTAAAAAATTCCATCTCTTCCTCTATTTTCACTTTTCAATATCTCGCCATGTTCCTAATTTCATGATATTTGCTATATCGAAATGCAATATTTTCATAATCCACTTGTTGATCCCATTATCTTGATTCATATTTAATCCTAGTCAACTACGAAAATAATTTATAAATATCCGTGGCAACACATATTCAAGTGTAAACAACATGCATTCTCTCCTTAGTAGTTGGTCCTTCTTGGATGAATTCACCTAAAGTATTACCAATATTCTTCAAAACCTGCATATTGATGAGTTGATAAGTCCAAAAAGTCTAATCCATACCAAAAAACTTTTAATTATTTTTGTGTCCATAGAAAAATTCTCACTCCAAGGTCTTAAATATAATGCATATTTACTCCTAAAACACATGCCTCCATCCATTATTTTATTTTGAATTCTAAAATAGAGAAAATAATGAGGAAAAATCCTTTTGAAAGAAAATTCATGGAGTAATTTGAATTCAATCCCCATTTCCAGTTGATCCAATTTTAAATCTTAGAAAAACCTGGTCAATATCCATGAAACTGATATATTAACCCTTTAGTTTTAAGAATCATTATATCATGCTCAATCATCACATCCTTTATAGTTACTTCTGGCATAGAATCTGCTACCTAGACTAGGTTTATCATAGATTTACTCTTTTTCTTATTGCTAACTAGAGCATCCAAACCTTCAACTTGGTCATTCATACTTTCGGTAAGGACTTTCACAAATGAATTTCTTTCCATGTTACCTAGATTTTCTTCAAATGAATCATTTAAATTCTCCTAATATTTGGAACAAGAAGTAACACTTGTTCCTTGATCACACTTTTCTTTCTACTTTTTACTTTTCTTCTGACACTTCCTCCTCACTTCTAGCTCATGCTTGCACTCGATTCTATATGCACTCACTCTTGGCTCATTCTTGCACTTGCTTTTGATTGCACTCACTCTTGGCTCACACTTGCACTTGCTTTCGACTACTGCACTCACTTCTAGTTGGCTTAAGGCTACGCTCACTCCCAACTACACTTGCACTTGCACTCTCTTTCAGCTACACTCACTCTTGGATATAGTCACTCTCGACTGTGCTCACTCCCAATTATGCTCACACTTGCTCCCAATTGCCTTGTACTCTCCTTGATCATACATGAGGTATATATGATTACTTTAGATCATAAGTATAATAAAAAATTATATCTTTATTATTTAGAGTATATGACATATTATTTAAATAGGATATCCATATTGATCAAAATTCTATTATCCTATAAATGTGCATCCAATTAGCTTAATGCTCAATATATTACTAGAGACTTGGAAACTATTCTAGGTTATGTTGATTGGAGGAAGTAAATTCTAATAAACATGTAAATGGAATACTCTTTAAATTTTATACCATATAATAATATGAAATTCCCTTGGTAAAGAGGTTTTAATTGATCTTCTATTTTGTATTTAGAACTAGTTAGTTTAGTTAATTAGTATAATTTAACATAAATATAAGATCTAGCTCTTTAATAAAGTTATTTAAAATCATTATCCATTGCTTTTTCTATAACTAATTTATGAACTTAGTAGATCAAATATCAAAACCTATCTTGACTAAAACTCCATAAGGACATTTAAAAGTTAAACTAATATATGTAAAATATTGTGGCTTATATTAGGTCAAAGATATTTATGATATATCCAGCTCCAATGATGTCCTTTTCGATGGGATATCCATCTTCAATTTTGATTGGGATGGGTGTCTCACTCAGATTCTAGATTCCCAAGCCCATTTGGGTAGGTTTGTGGTCATCTTGGGCCATTCAGGTTGGGATTTTAATTTGCTACAGCTAGGATTTTGGCTTTTCTCGAAGGTACAGAAATGATTCTCTCCGATGGGAAATCCTTTCTCTCTCTATTTGTAGCTGCTTTTATCAAGCTCTCACTAGACGAGTTTTTCATTTTTGGGTGGTTTTCGACCTTCCTATTTCTCCTCGGTGGGAAACAATTCTCTAATTTTATTTCTACTAGGCAAGATTCTTCGTTTGTTTTCTAGTATTCTTGGACCCCTCTTGGGTAGGTTTCCATGTTTCAATTTTTTGTTGTTTCTACTACTTTCTGGGCCCTTCATGGGTGAGAATTTGTATTTAATAGTTTTTAAAATTACTATCATTTTAGCTTTCCCATACCCTTTCTAGGTGGGATTCCACTTTTGAATATTTTATCCTGGGCTCCCACAAGTCGAGTTTCTTGGTTATAGAGCTTATATTGTGCAGTATGATCTCGTTATTCAATTTGAACATTGTAGAGATGGTCCTTCTGGGATCATCTCCTCTGAAATTTTTTCCTTGCAAAGACCACCTCCCTAAATCATTTGTAAAAGTTTTGGGGACCCTTCAAAACCCCCTTTTCAAGCAATAAAAAAAATATATTTATGATATATGATACCAATTCCATTATTAAATATTCTTCAAGTCTAATATCCTTAAATAAAAAATCTTATCCCATTTTTATAATTATAATTTTAAATAAAACAAATTGTATAAGAATATATGACTTACTTTTGATGAAGTTATCCATAGGTTATTTAGAAGGTACTTCAACAACACATTATAATTTAAAACAAAGTGTCTACATGCTAAAGAAGAATGGAAGCAAATAGTTCCTTAGATTAGATACATAATACTTTTAAATATTCTAATCTTCGTTTATTTAGTTTCTTCTATTCTTATATTTATAAGGTTAAATAGATCGTTTATTTAGTTTCTTATATTATTATATTTATAAGGTTAAATAGAAAGTTGAGTGATACTGTAAAAATATTGCACTTATAATTAATGAAGCTCTCCATTGGTTATTTGGAAGATACTGTAATAGTACAATATAATATAAAAGAAAGTGTGTATATGCTAAAGAAGATTGAAAACAAATGATTCATTGTATTAGATAGGGAGGTCTAAATTTTATATTAGTCCAAATTTTTCTTTAATTTGATGTATTTCATAATATGAAGAAAGACATCTCATTTGATAATTGAAAATTTAGAGTATCTTAAGTGCAATAGTATGTTTCTTAGCTTTTGGATACAAATCCCTAGTTATTCTTATTAACTTTATGTTATTGTCTCATCTCCAAAATGATTCATAAAATGCAAAGTTAGATGGCTACTTAAGTTAAAAGCATATGTTAAATATATGAGTCCAAGAATTTGTTCTACGACATAAAAATAAAATACTTCATAATGTTTCATACATAAATGTAAGAAGTAAAGACCGAGATTCATAATTTTTTATAACAAAAGAATCAAAATTATATATCTATATCTATTTATCTATCTAATTTAACATGAATAAAGGACAAAATGTGTTCAAGTATAATAAAACAAGCATGCAAACAATAAGCATATAGGCTATCCCCTATATATGCCTATATCAAAATATAATAAATATACTAGGCATATCAATTCCTTATTCTTTTCCATTTGGCATGCATTATATCTTAGACATTTACTTTGATTAGGTCCACCCTATCTACTAACCTATCTAGCCATACCCGAGTTACTAATATGGATTAGACTAGATTGAAATAAGGATAGATAAAACTTGATATTATAAATTACAACATAAATATTGCACCAAAAAAGAAAGGAAAAATCTACTAAAATTCTATATTTATTAAATATAAATTCCCATTAGTAAATAATGATTAGACTGTTAGAATTAATAGGGTGTTGGACAATTTTATTATTAATAAAATGATACATATATAAGTATAAGATTGGAATATTATGGTGAGATGACATAATGACTAATAACCAACTTCATTTATATGGGAAAAAATCATTAACACTAACCTTAACACCACCCAACACCCTCATCGATGATGTAATAATCCTCATATTCCCCCCTTATTATATTGATGCTTAATAGGGGTAGGAAATCAATAATTGGACCAAACTAGGACAATATATTATAGTGCATTTTATAGTGGGATTCACCTCACTATATTACAAATAATTAGAGAGTATACACACAAGTACATAATCAATTTAGATTAGCTAACACCAATATTAGAATGGTAGACAAGTGAATAGTGATGTGTACAAATTCACAATCAAAGTAAAGTAAAACATCTAGACCTTTACTTTACTCTTTGTGATCGTAAACCATTGAAACCATAAATATGACATAAAACTTGGTAAGGAAACATATGTTGTCTCCTTACATAGCATGATAATAAAAAACATGATGGATTGCATACTTCAAGAGACATGTACTAGTGTAACCACCCTAAATTAAGTGACCATAATCAAAGATCACTGCAATATTTGACATATCCTTTTGAAAATGTATTATGCTCTAAAAGAGCTTTCTGCAACTATTTATATGCCTATCTTTTGCAAAAAAATATTATAAAAAAAAAATTTACTTGTTCCAAGTCTAGATCTCCAAAAAATGTAAAAATCAAGGATACCAAATTTAGAAAATTTTGTTTTAACCAATCAAGCAGGTAGAATATTTTTGGCAGGGTTCATCAACCTTCATGTAAGTCAATCTTTAAGTGTGTTTGAAAAAACCAAGAGTACCCATATATAGGCTTCACACCATACACACTTCACAATATATGGTCATGTACCTCATACGATATGAGTGGAGACTTTAAATCATTGAAACTGGTCATGTTTCTCACACCATGTGATTGTAAACTTTAAATCATCAAAGTACTTTATAATGGCCAAAATGCCTTCAATACAACCGATATAGGATTTCATATGATGGTTTCCAAAAATTATGAAACACAACACGGATTTCATATGATGGTTCCCAAAAATTATAAAACACAACACGTTCACATCATAACCTCAACTTCACATGGCATGAATAACAATTCACATTATAGATCCACAAAGGTCTCAAAATTATATGGAACTAATGTTTACCACATGATATCAAATCCTTATTCAAGAGTAATACAATATAAACTTCAATCTATCCATTATCTCAATGCATGTGGGATAAACCATTTCATAAACTTTAGGATAAATGCATGCCTATGGTATGCCAATAAACTCAATCCTTTAATCAAATATGCTCTTTGGACAATGTCAATTCACAATGCAATGTCATCGTTGATTTGCATAAATGGATGACTAATTCTTGTGTTTAAATCCACATCAAAATATTTTATGGATCTTGCACATTAGAGTTATGTCGTGCCTATTTTCAACTCAACAACACTTCAATGCTATATACCATCGACTAGTAGATGCGTTGATATAGACAAACAATATTCACTATACAATATAAGTGCTAATTTATATGCAAATAGGGTTGTTGAAACATGTATAGAGAGAGCTTGTATATCACTCATAGCTTGCTTGATACCACATGTTAGGACCAATGAAATTTTGGACAATTATATTATCAATAAAATTAAATAGATAGGTACAAGATTGAGTTAGTTATGGTTAGGTGACGCAATGACTAATAATCAACTTCATGTGTACATGTAAAATCCCTTAAAACTACCCTTAACACCACCTAACAACTTTATTAGTGATGTAATAATCCTAAAAGAGATAAAACAATACAAAACACCATTAAAATTTTGAATATCTTTTTACCAATAATTATTCATTGAGAGAGACTGCTACTTATAATATAAGGAATATTTGCAATGGGAGTTTAATATCTACTATACCAACTAAGGGGATTGCATCTATAAAATATTCAGACCAATTCTTTGGATGGTTCTTATAGAAATGGTTCATCAATGAAGTTGTACTCTGAAATATTAACACCAAAACAAATAACAAGAAAAGAAACAAGCGATTACAATAAAAATGATCTTTGTATTAATTTGTGGAGCCTTTATTTCCTTTTTACAATGCTTTTTGCCCCAAGTGCATAGGGGTATGATTACAAATGAATGCTTGCTCTTTTTAGAGTACAATCATAAAAAAGGATAAAACCCTTTTTGCGATCCAAAAGAATGTTGGTGCCAATAATCTTCTCTACTACAATTAGTTTTGTAGATGGGCTTGAGTATCCTTACGGGACATCTTTTGCTTTAGAAACTGCTCAAAAACTTGTAACCTACACATATATTCTGCCAATAGAAGTTCAATAGCATATGAAAAGCCTCCACTACATGAGTCCCTTTTGATGTTACAGAAAGTTATTAAAACCCTAATGAAAATGTATGTAGAAATATAAAAGTGATGTAGAAAATAGAAAAAAAATAAAATTATATTTGCACTGCTAATTTTTTATCTGATCTATGTCTATGAGGGTTTGAAAATCTTATCGAGTAGATGTGGGGATATGTTTGATATTGGCTAAATGTAGTGTTGCATATCTGTGGATGCAGATCCATATTTGTATCTGCGTAGATTCCCAGTCACACCTAGATCTAATTTATGAAAATGGATGCAAAACAATTTGGAACTTTGATCTATTGAGCTTAAAATTTCAATTAAGTTTGCTCTCGTGATTTCGACAAAGTTTCTATATGGATGTTTGGACCAATTTTTTCTCCTCATTCACAAAAGTGAATAATGTTTTATAACCCTTTTGGAAGGCTAGGGTTAGGGTTTGGAAGTGGTGGTCAAGCTAAAGCTACCAAGTGGTGAGCTAAGATTAAAGTATGATTAAGGACTAGGATTTGTTTATATATATAAATATATAAATAAATAAAAAATGGCTAATATTTGGTGTCTACAAATACCCCTTTTTGTACTATGTTGTGTAGAACATAATGTAGTGCAAATGCAAGAGACACCTGATTTTGTTGGATGGATGAAATTGACTCTTTTCTCAACGTGCAAGAAGAATAATTTTAGAAATTTTAATTTTAGCTTACCCCCTAAATTGGAAATTGGGTAAAGAATGAAACTCATAATTCAATTTACTCGATTGTGGATGATGAAATCGATGTAATTTGTCCAAAATAAAATGAAGTAGACTACCCCAAGTTTGGATTGGGTATGCATTGTTGAAACTTTGCTCGTAGTAGAGTGATAAGCATTTAATGTGGTAGATATACCAAGAAATGTAGTGTGCATGTGATACTTGAATCATTATGGGGTGATTCATACACCTGATTGCAGTCACCGCATTCATACTCATATATTGGTATGGTGCAAGCCAATTTGAGAGAAGGTTAATAATAACTTTATGCAAAGTTTCTTGAATGTTGGTACATTCCAAATTTGGGGTACCAAATTGATCCAATTTGGGATAAAATGATATGAATTGGTGTAATAATGCATTTTATTAGATGGCTTTGTGAAGTTTTATAGGATTTTGAAGTGATTTGGGATATTTTATGACTTTTGGTCGCATTTGAAAATCAAGCACCCAAAGCAATTAAATTTTCCAATAACCTTAGGGCGAGCTTTGTACATATGATTCACACACACACACACACACATATATATACATGGATTTTGTTTTATAGGTATTTTTATGTTATACTTTTTGTGTTGCTTTTATTGTGGATGTATGTATGGAATGAATGTATAATGAATGAGTGTATTCTTTATTATGAGGATGTATGCAAATGAGATGATGGTATTATGCTCTAATGATCATTTATAAATATTTTAGAATCCAACTTTATCTTTGTTGCTTAATCAGGGACACCAACATCTCATGGTGAAATATGAAAATGGATTATGAAACTATGAAATGATGATATGATGGTATGGAATGCAAGATTGGCTATGATTTTTTTGCCTTATGGAGTTGTTTTGCAAAGACTCAAACATCCTAGGGATTTTAAACAAAGTCATCTATTAATCTGGAAAATCCATAATAGCGGAGTCACATTTCTCAAGGACCAATTATGTGTGTAGTTGATGTTCATTTAACAATCATGAGCATGGTAATGACTCAGGCTAATAAAAAACCATTGTGTGTAGTGAATTCATTTACCTATCTTAAGTAAGGTGATATTAAACCAGTCATGAAGAGAATAAAAAAGCTAGTTTGTCATTATGTGTGTTCAGAGGTATCTTCAAGAGAGACGTGTCACCACACATGAGCACAATATAATGTTAGGATCTTCAATCTTTGGACAATCATATTCTCAACCAATTGAATCAAGTCCTAATTAGAATGAAATCCTATCCTTACTACTTGAAGCCTAGTTATTATTATGTATTTATAAATTGAGTTAGAGCTTTGGGGAATTAGATCCTCAACCACCCGAACGAGTCCTGATGAGGATTTTAACCCTATTCTGATGCAGAACAGAAAAATGCACTCTAGATATCCCAAATTTCTCATTCATTAATTCAAAAAATCTACATACGTAACAGCTCGCAGGCTTTACAATAACCAGCGCATGGCTTGGTTAATAGTAATTGGCGCACTGGCTCAGATTTTACACTCACTCTATGCAAAATTCTATTCTGCCTACCCCTTGGAAGGAAACACGCAATACCCCAAGCCGGCTCTCTACACTCGGCTTTTGCAGCTCGACTTCGCGAGTCTGCTATTACATTTTTCTAGCAACTGCAATCTACGTATTTTTCCCACGCAACTCGTGTTTTTTTCCCAACCCCCTAATCTATTACATTGCTGGGTTTTTATAGAGGTCCCGACCCTCTGAGTAATCATTACACAAAATGTGGATCACATAACCGCTTCATGCTTCCACTCTGCATGGCCTCTGTCACTGTTGGCTAAATCCTGTTCACTGTTAGGTTACTGGGCACGACCCTTCGTTTCCATTCCTCCACTGGTCGCTTTCGTCTTCCCGCGTCGCTTCGCTCGCTTCCACTACACACGGTGCCATGTGTTGTTTCGTGTTGCCACATGTCCTTCTGCAACGACCTCTGCAATCGTTGCCTAACTTTTCCCGTCCACTATCGTTTTCCCCTATAACGGCCCTACAACCGTCGCCTGACCTCGATGAGCTGTCGCTGTCGCTCTGTCGTGATATCACGACACTTCCGCTCCTTGGCCTTCTCTCTCCACTTCGGGTCACGAAAACCCGACATGTCACGATATCGCGACATTTTTGCACTCCTGCGCATTCTTTTCCCTTTCGATCGCGATATCGTGACATGTCGCGATATCACGACATTTTTCTTCCTCGCCTCCTTTCTCTCCTTCGGGTCGCGAAAATGCGACATGTCGTGAAATCGCGACATCTTCTCCTCTCTGCTTCCTCTCGCTTCTTCGGGTCATGAAAATGTGACATGTCACAAAATCGTGACATTTTCCTCCGTTGGCTCCCTCTGCGCCTCTTGGTCACGAAAATGCGACATGTCACGAAATCGTGACATCTTCTTTCCTTGGATTCCTCTTTGCCTTTTGGTCGCGAAAATGCGACATGTCGCAAAATCGTGACATCTTCCTCCCTTGGCTTCTTCTCTTGCCCTCTGGTCGCGAAAATGCGATAGGTCGCGAAATTGCGACATCTTTCCTCCTTGGTTCCTTTCTCACCTTCTGGCCGTGAAACTATGACCTGTCGCGAAATCGTGACGTTCTCCTCCTCTAGCTTCTTCTCTTCTTGGCGCGTCGCAAAACTGTGACATGTCACGATTTCGTGACATCTTCCCTTCTACGCCGTCTCCTTCTTCAACAAGTCGTGAAACTATGACATGTCATGATTTTGCGACATCTTCTGCTTCCATTCTTCATCTGGCTTTTGGGTCGCGAAACTGCGACATGTCACGATTTCACGACATCTTTTTCGGCAGCATCCTTCTTCTTGTTTGGGTCGTGATTTCGTGACATGTCGCGAAATCGTGACATCTTCCGCCTGCTGCTTCCATTCTCCGCTTCGGTCGTGATTTCACGACATGTCACAAAATCATGACATTTTTGGCCCGTGCCTTCTCTCTCCTCGTCGTGTCGCGATATCGTGACACTTTTTCTGTCGCGATATCGCGATAGAATTTCCTCCTCGCTATCTTCTCCTTTTTTTGTCGCGATTTCATGACACATCGTGAAATCGTGATGTTCTTCCTTAGCCGATTCTTCAGCATTGGCCCTCCTGCTACTGGAGGCTTCTGCTACAGGTGCTACTAGATGCTCCTACATCAGACACCTGGGGTTGGTGGAGAAGTGATCTTCACTTCTGCACTGTCTGGTTACTGCCTTCTGCAGCACTTCCAGACCTTTCTCTGCCTCAGCAGCCTGCTTCAACTCCCCCTCTTGGCCAGATAAAGTTCTGCTTCCTCCCGGGCAGATTTTGGCACTTCTGCGCGCTCCATCGTCTGCAGCCTTTAATGGTTTCAACTGTCGTCGCATTTCATCTTCTCTTTCACCAGTTCTTTCTCCTTGGTCTAAACTACTCGGTTTATTCTTATGCTTTCTACGCATCTCCTCTTGCAGGGCATTCATTTGCCTCTACAAATCTCTTATGAGGATCGCCTCTTGCAGGGCTCGTATTTGCCTCTGCAAAGCTCGGGCCTCTTTCATTTCCACCATGCCTCTTCATGGAGGCATTCTGCTCACTTCCTCACAAACCCCAACCACAGGTCCTGGCGCAAACTGCCTCATGGTCGACGGTTTGTTTGCACGCTCAGAACCTTCTGGCTCTGATACCACTGATGCAAAACAAAAAAATGCACTCTAGATATCCCAAATTTCTCATTCATTAATTTGGAAAATCTACATACATAACAACCCGCAGGCTTTACAATAACTAGCGCACGGCTTGGTTAACAGTAACTGGTGCATTGTCTCAGTTTTTACACTCACTCTATGCAAAATTCTATTCTGCCTACCCCTTGGAAGGAAACACGCAATACCCCAAGCCGGCTCTCTGCACTCGACTTTTGCAGCTCGACTTCGCAAGTCTGCTATTACAGTTTTCCAGCAACTGCAATCTACGTATTTTTCTCATGCAACTCGTGTTTTTTTTCCAACCCTTTAATCTATTACATTGTTGGGTTTTTATAGAGGTCCCGACCCTCTGAGTAATCATTACACAAAATGCGGATCACATAATCGCTTCATGCTTCCACTCTGCATGGCCTCTGTCACTATCGGCTAACTCCTGTTCACTGTCAGGTTACTGGGCACGACCCTTCGTTTCCATTCCTCAGCTGGTCGCTTTCGTCTTCCCGTGCCGCTTCACTCGCTTCCACTGCACTTCGGTGCCATGTGTTGTTTCGTGTTGCCACGTGTCCTTCTACAATGACCTCTGCAACCGTCGCCTGACATTTCCCGTCCACTGTCATTTTCCCCTGTAACGGCCCTACAACCGTCGCATGACCTCGATGAGTTATCGCGATATCATGACACTTCCACTCCTTAGCCTTCTCTCTCCACTTCAGGTCACGAAAACCCGACATGTCACGATATCACGACATTTTTGCACTCTTGCACATTCTTTTCCCTTTCGATCGTGATATCGTGACATGTCGTGATATCGTGACATTTTTCTTCCTCGCCTCCTTTCTCTCCTTCGGGTCGCGAAAATGCGACATGTCGCGAAATCGCGACATCTTCTCCTCTCTGCTTCCTCTCGCTTCTTCGGGTCGCGAAAATGCGACATGTCACGAAATCGCGACATTTTCCTCCATTGGCTCCCTCTGCGCCTCTTGGTCACAAAAATGCGACATGTCGCGAAATCGCGACATCTTCTTCCCTTGGCTTCCTCTTTGCCTTCTGGTCGCGAAAATGCGACATGTCGCGAAATCGCAACATCTTCCTCCCTTGGCTTCTTCTCTTGCCCTCTGGTCGCGGCAATGCGACAGGGCGTGAAATCGTGACATCTTTCCTCCTTGGTTCCTTTCTCGCCTTCTGGCCACAAAACTGTGACCTATCGCAAAATCGCGACGTTCTCCTCCTCTGGATTCTTCTCTTCTTGGCGCGTCGTGAAACTGCGACATGTCACGATTTCGTGACATCTTCCCTTCTGTGTCGTCTCCTTCTTCAGAGGGTCGTGAAACTGCGACATGTCGCGATTTCGCGACATCTTCTGCTTCCGTTCTTCATCCTGCTTCTGGGTCGCAAAACCGCGACATGTCACGATTTCGTGACATCTTTGCCTGCAGCCTCCTTCTTCTTGTTTGGGTCACGATTTTGTGACATGTCACGAAATCGCGACATCTTCCGCCTGTTGCCTCCATTCTTCGCTTCTGGTCACGATTTCGTGACATGTCGTGATTTCGCGACATTTTCGGCTTGCGCCTTCTCTCTCCTCGTCATGTCGCGATATCGCGACACTTTTTCTATCGCGATATCGTGACAAAATTTCCTCCTCGTTGTCTTCTCCTTTTTCTATCGCGATTTCGTGACACGTCATGAAATCGCGACGTTCTTCTTCCTTAGCCGATTCTTCAGCACTGGCCCTCCTGCTAGTGGAGGCTTCTGTTGCAGCTGCTACTGGATGCTCCTACATCATATTCTTACTACTTATGCTATTATTATTGTGACAGGAATTAGCTTTGGGGAATCGAATTCTCAACCACTCGAATCGAATCCTGATGATAATATTACCCTTATCCTTACTACTCTATCTTGTGTTTTCATAAAATTTTGTAAGTGGTGAAAACCACTATTTTCATTGTTATTTTAGACTATGTGCATAATGGGACAAGCAAGAAGAATATTTTGCTTAAGGATTCAACCTAGATCATGGTGTCATCTATTTTTAACTCAAGATATTATTAATATGTGTGATATGTGTTTTATTCAAGAATTGTAGAGTCAACTCCCATAACTCAAGATTTTATTAGTGAGAAGTGTGCTTTGGTCCAAGAGAAAACTTGACGTTCAATGGAGGTTGCTTGAGATACTAAGAATGGCTGAGTGACAAAAAAAACTTAGAGGTGCATGAGTTTTGGATTGCGAAATAGGACTAATTGCTATATCAAAGGTGACCTTGATTAAGGCAACAATACTTGTTGGACTAACTATTATCTAAACTGAGTGAATGACAACTAGTATGGTAGATGACATGAATAGATGCGAATGATACGAATAGGTGAATGTAGTGTAGGTGGAATGCATGAATGGATGCATGAAATATATTGTGTATGATTGAGTGGTAATAAAAAAATTATTTTTTTCTAAGCCATATATATATTGCATTAAGTTGACCAAGGTGGCGGTGGTGGATCTACAGGTGGTTCAGGTCGCTCCTACAAAAGGAGCAAGTGAAATATGAGTTGATGAATGGGGAACATATGAAGGTAGAATTAATCTACCTCTGTAAATGGTGCAATTGGAACTTGCCCTTATTTAGAGCTATCTAAGGTGATTGACATTACTTTGTATTCCTCATACAAGTCATCCTCGGAGTTGTTATCATAAATGATGCTTATCATTGCAAAATGGAATCAATTTTTTGGAAATACCTCATATGAATGAGGTCTAAATGCAGGGTCAGTGTGTTCGTCTTCACTATTATCACTATCCTCATCCTCCTCACTATCCTTTTTAGAATCTAAAGTGATTTTTTCAAATTCCTCCTTGATGGCAAGAGCAGAGGATAGTGGCCTATATCCTAGACCTAAGTGATCATTTGCTTCTTGATAGTAGGGCTCAATAATTTCATGGATTTCTTTTTTGTGTTGTCCTAGCTCATATCCTTTCCATTTAACCCGATGAAATTATCGTAGTAGAAAATTTAGGTTGGACATGTACTCAATGTTGGCAAAAAATTATCATTAATGTTCATTAGGGGAAGGTGGATGAGATGATGAATTGACTCCCCCCATACACAAAAGTAATATTATTTTTATTTGAACCCATGTTATAAACTGCACCTATAGCTAAGGGTGGATCATGTGGGTGACCATAGTACCTAAGGGTCTAATAGTTTCAATTCTAGATGGTGTGATTATGACATTTTGAACCACATATTCACCAAATCTAGGATTAGTGAAATGTACTACAAATTGTGTGGGTGTTGATGTAGATGACTTGGGTGAAAAGGTACAAGGCTCAAGGGTGACTTGAGGCTCGGGTAGAGGGAATGAAATTTGTTGCAATGGTTTCTTTTGGATGGTGTAGGTGAGAATGAATCTTGTTGAATAGGGTAACTAGTGGCTGGAGGTTCATTCAGGGATGAAATGATAATGAAATATTATGAAATTACAGGAGCATGTGGTGAAGGATTATGGATGACTATAGGTGTTCATGAAATATTAGGACGCTAGTTTTATGATGTAGAGGCTTATTCCTCTAATGTATATGTTAGATATTGTGCTTGGACATGACCAAATGTGAATGGTTGAGGTTGGGATGAATGATGAGATGTGGAAAGAATGCGATGTGATGTTGAAGTTGAAGCATGATTCATATCATTGATAGGAAGAGCTTCCAGTATGGGTGCTTTGGATGAAGTACTATGATTTGGAGTGGAATATATGGTTAGTGAATCTATGGATAGATGAGTGGATATAAGTGATAGTTTATAAGGATTTACAATGAAGTTGTAGTACTTGAAAGGTTCAACGTCAGTTGGAATACAATGGATCTAGCCCTCATGCACATATTTCAAACATTGGTGTAGTGTTAATGGAAGACATGTCATTTCCCTAATCTAGGGGTGATCAAGAAGTATAGAGCACAGGATGTAAAACAAAGTGTGAATTATCTTGACCCCCACTCTTATAGGTAGGACCACTGTTCCTACTATAGAGCACAGAGCATCGTTGAATGCGCATAAGGTGAATGTTGATTTTATGATGTGTGATGATGGTAGGTTGATGTGTTGCATTATTATGGTGGTGATGATATTGATTGAAGAACCAATATCGATCAACACTCATTTAAATGGTTTTTGATCAATATGAGCAATAATATGCAATGGAGGATCTGGTGACACCGATGGTATTATCTTGATTTTGAAGTCATAAAAATGATCCTCCATGCACATTTGGACACTCCTTACAAAGTTGTTAAAGGAATTTGGGTCTTGTATAAATGGACTTTAGTATGTCCACCAATACCTCTTTATGTAGGGAAGATTATTGTATGAGCTCATAGATTGATAACTTGGTTGAGGTCGACTTGAGGTTGTGTGCTAATCGACTCTTCAATGTGATAGGTGGTTTTGGTAGCTGACTTGGGATGTGAATGGATAGAAGTGGGATGGTTGGGTTAGGTTGTAAAGATACACTAGGCATTGATGCTATTTGTGGGAGTACCACTTGATTTGGTTGACTTGATTGTTGTGTTTGATTTATGCTCTTTTGACTATGGATAACTACATGAATAGCACCTACAAAACCTTGGTACTATTATGGATTGTATATATAGTTTACTTGATTAGGGGTATCTATAGAAGTTGAGGCCCCTGATGCTTGTTGTTTATCCTCACAATGAGGTAGTGGTGTTTGATATCTACCAAGGTTTTAATTTCATTGTGCTAGAGGATTATCAATCTTAATAGTCCCCTTTTCAAGCAAGTCTTGCACAATATCCTTGAATGAATAAAAATCATTAATATCATGGCCTTTATGTTGATGCTATATACAATAGTGGTACTCTTTATATATTCTACCATGAGGCTTATTGGGATCCTCAGGCTTAATCTCAGGTAATGTGATGTATTGCCCCTCATACAACCTTTGGAAAATGGATGAATATGGTTCAGGTAATGGAGTGTAGTTATGGGTTTTTCGAGCGTATTATTGTTGCTGATGATTATTTGCTGGTTGGGCTTGATTTTGCAGGTATTGTAGGGGTGGAACCACTTGATAAATTAGTTTTTGTAGTAGTTTTTGTTGTTGTGGGGGTGTTGAATGTGGACTTGAGGTTGTTGGATTTGCTGTGTTGGTTGAATCAAGACCACTTGATTGATTTGAATAGTTTTGGACTGGCCTTGGTTTTTTCATTCTTTATTTTTTAGCTTGATCTCACCCTATTGGATTAATATCTTTGATTACTCTATCTTGGGTAAGTGCTTCTTCGAATGTTCGATATTGTTGCAATTTTAGTAACAAAGATATGGGTTTAGAACAACTCTTTGTGAATATTTGAGTTATCTAACATAGAGAGGGTGAATGGTAACTTGGTAATGATCATCCTCTAGTGGTTTCCAAAATCATAAACTGAATCATTTTCAAATTATCATAGATTAAACAATTCAGTTAATATTGTTTTCTTCCTAACATTTAAGGAAAAGCACTCTAAGAATTGATCTACCATTTGCTCAAAAGTAAAGAGTCTATAATGTGACAAATGACTATACCACTCTAAAGCATATTCTCCAAATATATGAGGAAGGGTTCAGAGCATCAATAAATTGTTATCTTGTATTCTGAAACATGAGTTGATAAATGCGCTTCCATGCTCTCTAGGATCCTCTTCCCCTTTAAACTGATCAAACTTTGATAAGGTGAAATCTACCAGATAAGGTGGTGATGGTACCAAAGGATGGATCAGATGATTGACTAGTTATCTTAGAGTTGGTTTCTGGTACATCATAGTAGGTGTTTGCATGACCAGGATGTCAATTTGAATTTACAAAAATTGAATCTTAGGATCTTCCAATAGTGCTTGGAAGCCTTGGTTTTCTTGGTAAGTGTAGGTGGATAGAGTTTGGTGTTGTGATGAGAGAAAATTTTGGTTGACTAAGAAATCGATGTGATCAAGTATATGATGATGTCGAATATATTGTTGGAATTGGCTATTGAGTGATTGATGTGGATGAGGTGGTGTTTGATGATGATGTGGAATTGGAGGGTTGATTGTGTGTTGAGTTGATGAAGTGATGATGTTGTTAAGTGGATGGGTAGGTATGATTATTGTTGGTGGTCAAGATACCCAAGATGAATCTTGAGCAAAAAGGTATTTTAGTTCGAGGTGGGTTGATGATTGAAATATGCCACCTGTGACTGATGTTGTAATATGGAATGAAGGTTTTGACTGGTGCTACTTGCACGAAATTATTGTAGCTATTGTAATATTCAGTGTATGGCCATCATAGATGGGGGTTGCATGGTTGCATGGGTTGTAGAAGTTTACATATGATGAGTAGCCATGACATGGATCGAGATTTATGGATGATAGGTTGCAAATGGAATCACAACTAAATAAGGAATGGTATGGTGAATAGGAGAAGTACCACTAGTTTGTACCTTTGGGTCAAGTATATAATAGTTATTATTTCAGGTGCCTTACTTACCACATACCATTACAAAAGTTCTACAAAATAATATTATAAGTGGATCCCCACATTATACGTGGGTTATTATACAATAAATTAAAAATTACAAAAATAATGTTAGGATGGGGTCATTACATATCCTTATCCTTCAAAAATATTTGTCCTCAAAGTTGTAAATGAGGGAACTGGTGCTAGAGCTAGTGGAGAGACTTCCATGTAGCATCTTCTGGCTGAAGGTCACAATACTAAAAAAGGACCTCAGTAATGGTGTAGTTGCAAATTTTACGTGTTCGTCAATCCAATAATTATTATGGCTTGAGCAATATTGAACTTTCTTCATCCAATTTTGGGAGGATAAATTGAACCTGTACTCGATTTCCCATAACCTTCTTGATAGAGGATACATGAAAAATAGGGTGGATCTTGGATGTGAATTGGTAGATGTAATTTGTAGGTTGTGGTACTAATATGTTATAAAACCTCGTAGGGCCCAGAGTACTTGGCCACGAGTTTCTAGAACCTACGAAGCTAGAGATATGGATGTTTCTATGGATACAGAAAAAGGAAAACCATATCGTCAACATCAAAACTATAATTGAAATGATGTTGATCAGTTTATTGGTGCATCTAATTTTGGATTGCTTTCAAATTCATCTTTAGTTGATGGACTTCGACATGTTGGTTGAGTGTATTGTCGACTACATGGACCTTAGAGTTTCCTGGAATGTAGGAAGAGAGTGTGCATGGACATCGACCATAAACTCCTTAAAAAGGTGTGACCTTGGTTGCCATGTGATAAGAAGTATTATGCCACCACTCGGCCAAGGGAAGCCACTTTTCCCACTGTGTAGGATGTTCAGAGGTAAAGCAACAAAGGTATATCTCCAAATATTTGTTGATAATCTTATTTTAGACATCCATTTACAGATGGTAGGATGAGCACATCTTGAGCTGAGTTCCTTGTAACTTAAATAATTCTTGCCAAAAATTACTAGTGAATGTAGGGTCACGATCAGACACAATGGAGGTAGGCATGTCATGAAGGTGAAATATAGAATCAAGGAAATATTGGGTAATGGTGTAGCTTGTGTAAAGATGGGAGAGGGAATAAAAATGAGCATAATTTGAAACATGATCCACTACCACAAAAATAACTAATTTCTCACCAAACTTAGGTAACCCTTCAATAAAGGCCATTGAAATATCTATCCAAACCTATTTGGGAATCGAAAATGGTTGGAGAGTGCTTTGAGAATGCATTTTTTCACCTTTCATACATTGATAGGTGTCACATGTGGCCACAAAATTATGTATGTCCTTCTTCATACCCTTCCAAGAAAAGGTACACTTTATCATTTCATATGTTTTAAGGAACCCTGAATGGCCTATCATGGGGGAAGCATGCATTTATTTCATGAGAAGTTCCTAGAGGGAAGAGTGTGAGGAACCACAAGGTGCTTACGGTAGTGTAAATCTTATCCATTCCAAGTATATCATGGACATGATATATGATCTAAACACCATGGACTTAAAGTCTATCAAATATATTAATTCTCAAAAGGGGTTACAAAGGGGTCTTTTTTACAAATCTTCCTTAGAAGGCTACAAAGCGGGATTCAACATGGTGAATGTCCCTCTTCTTTCAGTGAACTGGTCGACTACACCTTGGATCGGTCTTCCAAGGATCCTCAAATTTGGGTGGGCTTAATGCAAGGGAGCCACCAATGATCAAACATATCCTTCAGACCTATATGACCTGCAAAATGGGGTTAGTGCATTTGGGAACCTTTCATGGATTAGATCCCGTAGTTATGAAGATAAAAGACACTAAAGAAAGTAGTAAAATGCATAAAATAAGTTGCTGTAAATGACTATAAATGCTAAAAAATAATAAATATTACCTGTTTGAAGGGTTTTGTAACCTATTGTTGCTCGAAACTGCACTCTAGCCAGAGTTACGAGGTAGGGTACAACTGTTTTGGGTCACTAGGTACCTAGCAACCGAGCCTATAGCTAAAATTTTTGAATTTTAGTAGAGGATAGTGTTGTCTTATGACTGTAGCAGCTCTTGGTCAGCAACAGATATGCTCCCGTACCTATCAAAACATATCAACAAAGCATGCAAAGGGGTATAAAGGGGTTGATTGTGTTAGGATCCCACATCCTAACATACCATCCTTCCTTAAAAAAACTTTGTCCTCAAAGCTAGAACCTTCTTCTATTAATCTTCTCAAACACTTCAACTACAAATTTTCATGTCATCCCAATCCGTTGTTGTGGCCTCATCTTCATCTTCCATGCAGTCCAAACAAATTGCACATTCATTGATGTTGTTGTTTTCTCTCTTTTTTAGAGTAGCATATTTATATGTTCTACCATTTTCTCCCTTCCTAGTATATGTAGTATTTATATGTTTTAACGTTTATGGGTCTAACATATCCAAAAGTTGAAAATAGCCCTCGCTACACTTGCATCAGCTCTTTCAGTGAGGGATGTATCACAAAGCCTTATACTTAGTGACCTTGCTGCACGACACAAACTGTCACAAAAATTTCAAACAGTTTCCTTTATGTCGTCCATAGATCATAAAAATGTGATTCAGATTCTCTTCAGGTATTTTCCCACCTAATTGAATTGGCGCCCTTGAAGAAGATCTGCAAGAGCAAGGCATGATGATTCACGAGTGCGCCACAGTCTTGAACAACCTTGTTCCAATAAATCCTCCATGATATCATCAAAGAATTCATCAACATTTTTCTTGGGCTCTGCCATAAGTGACCTCCAAATATGCCCCATTGCATCCTGGATATTTTTATTTGGATCATACTGATAACGGACGAGTTTTGGCAAAAGCAATGTAAAGGAGGCTGGAGCACATCCCCAACTTGATTTACAATTTTTGAGAATCCAAAAGCAGCACCACGATTAGAGTTTAAATATGCTTGGTAATTTGCTAAATCCATGAACCTATAAATCAATTCAGGCTGCCCCATTTCAGTTGCTAAATTGCAAAGCTCCTTATATGTGCTTAGCTTCCCACCACCAGATATTTCTCCAATAGTTCTCTCTTCAAACACTTTTGAATCTTTCATCAACTTGACAGTGCATTTTCTTTTTCCTGTGCCAGCCAACGTGCTCACAAGAGCCTTGACCAGTTCACTTTTTGTAGATGGACCACCAAGCTCATAGACAATGCTCATGCCTTGTGATGCCATCTCTTAATTTTTTTTTTTACAATCATATCTTAATTGACGTTAAGGTTAGGATAAAGAGCATCTACGCGCCGAATTATTTAGTCCACTAACAAAAATTTCTATAAAATCAATGAAGTCATTCCCTCAATTACTCTGCTTATGTCTATGACCTCTCATTGTTGTTTGTTAACGTTGATATTCATTTCAAATAGAAAAACAAGACCGTTGAATTCCCATTTTACTAGTAAAAAAATTAGATTTTTTTTTTGGTAAACCTACTCTTCGTTGTTGTTAACACAGCGCATATTGCCCAGCTCCCTAGCTTAAACTAGCTTAAACTACTTTACGATAAGGCTTAAGTTCTGGATCCTATTCATACAAGCGACGTGGCCTTCAATAGTTATCTTCAATATAATTTTAATGTTATACAACTTACAAGCCTTATCTTCTGGATCCTATTCATACAAGCGCCGTGGCCTTCAATAGTTATCTTCAATATAATTTTAATGTTATACAACTTACAAACTCATTGTCAGGAAGACATTAATTTGAAACCAATGGTTGAGATACCTTTAATAGGCACATCGAATTGCAAACGAACTGTTTCTTGTCATACTCATTACTTCGAAATTGAGGAAGTTTGCTTGCAATTTTCCATGCATACAAAGATACTAACTTATAAAATATCAAACCTCACACTCCTCCACATATTCACAGATGGATATTCTTTCATATCTACCATTATTCTCAAAATTGTGGAAGCAAAAACAGGCATTTCTGCTTTCACGCCCAGATAATCTCGAAAACAATAGATGTTGCACTTCTAAATTGCTATCAGGCGAGAGATAAATTGGCATAACCGTCCTATTTTTTCTATCATTATAAAAATCTAATTAAATATATATATTTTTAATTGCTTGTTACACAAAGGTGATAGGTTAAACCCATCATCCAATTTAAGAGATGAACTTTCACAGAAATTCCAGAGCTGGTCATTGTCCCTGACTAAGAGTAATTTGTAGGCCGCTACCGCTGTTCTTCGAAACTACATAAACTATTTAAATTACGGCTTATGTATTTTTTTTTAAAACCGCTGCTATTGCAGTTTCCTTGGGTTCCTAAAACTGGCACTTTGTTGCAATCAGACCTGCTTAACCACCATCACAGCCTGTTACGATCTGAACTGCCTAACCATAGTCACGTTGTCGATCACAGGATGTGATAGATACGTATAGATTTTATTCTCTGACAAGGTTCTGTCCAATATCTACTACCTCCATTAAGCCAGGGGACAAGTGGCAACGAGCTGGTATTACTTTCAGCCTCTACGAAATAATAAAATAATGTCATGCCAGTGGTTTCGTCCACGGCCACATACTCCGCATATTGCTTGAACCAGATCGACGGCTGATCGGGTAGATGCCTTACCAAATCTTCCAAAGGAGTGCTTGCAACACTTCCTAATTCAACATGCACCATCAGCAACAAAACACCATCCACATCCACACAATGCAATTGCAAAACCAACTCCCCATTCTTGCAAAATCCCAGGTCTCAAAGATAAATTGTTTGGTTTCGTCTCAACAAATAATGTGCTGTTTTCTCAAAAGCTGGAGAAGGGAGATGTGTTTGTGATTCCACGGGGATTAGTGCGTCTTCCTTTTTGGATTGAATCCTTCCACTCCTGAAGATGTGTTGGTCATGTAATCACTTATGCTTCCACTAATTAGCGTCACTTGCCTATCCAGGGCAACGCAAATGCTCTGCTCATTGAAAGTTTTGTTCTTGTTGTAATGGAAAAGATGAGTGACGAGGTGGATATTGATGAGCCAGGGAGGAGGCCAAGGCAGAGGACGAGTGTGTAGAGGAATCCTTCCAACAATCTTGTTATGGCTAACATCCAAGAATATCAGAATGGCCCCTTCTACCATGTTATTATGTAGATACAATTTTTGCAAGCTCTAGAGTGTTGCCAGTGATGGACTCATGCCGCTGAAACGGTTTGCACTTAAATCTAGAAAGTCTAAATTGGTAAGATTGCTGATGTCATAGGTTATATTTCCTCCCAATGTATTTCTTGATAATTGTAAGAAAGATAAACTTGAAGAAAGCTGGCCTATGTCTGATAAAGCACCAGTCAATCTATTGCTTTCTACTCTTATTGTCTTCTAATTGGTTCCCACTGAAAGCTAATCTTTGGAGAGCCAAACAGTTGGGAAGAGACAAAGTCATTGGTCCAGTTAATGATAGTTTATTGTTACTTTCTAATATGATTTTTTTTCTTCTCCATGGAAAGAAGAAGTAGATGGGTGTCCATCCCATTGATTGTATTCGCATACAAGAAACTATCATTGAAGTTTCTTAGGTACGCAAAAGATTTGATGAGTGATGAGTGCTAAAATAGAACTTATTTTATGCAGGATTTATTCTTATTTTATCTATAAATTCATGAAAATAGATGTAGTTTTATGATTATTTTATCTTATTTATGTGATTAACGAATGAATTTGATTCTTGATGATAAAAGTGATTTATGCATGTATTTTACGCAAAGTGTGCAAGTTTTGTGTGTTTTGGCAGGAGAACATACAGGAACTTCGTAGAGCAGGACGAGGCAATGTATATACCAGATTACATGCATGGACAGATTAGCCATGAAGATGATATGTTAAGGGGACTTGTGGACGGACGTTACAAAAAGACGTTATGGAATACAGCTACAAAAAGTTGTTACAGAAAGCATCTACTGAAATACTGTAGGTCTCGTAGGATAGATCAAAATAATAATCATGAAATTAATTAACCAACGCTATAGTTTAGTCTATGCTTAAATAATAGACTAACTAACAATTTGTAGGATATAGCGCTAACTACCCTCTAACAATAGAATAGGGAGGGAGTTGCGTGATGCTAACCACTAACCTAGGTAGAGAGTTCTAACCATAACACTAACCTAAATATCTAACATAGGATATTTAGGTACTTACCTAGTTTAACCATGAGGAAAATATCTCATGGTAATTACATAATTACATAGAAAAGTAAATGTAATAACCCCACGTAGTGTAATGCAATACACTACCTTATTTTACCCTAACATCCCCCCTTTATTACATTACTTTGATATACAAAGTTTGCTCCGAAACAGTTGAAATTTGACACGTCCAAGTGCCTTTGTAAAAATGTCTGCAACCTGTTCGTCGGTGGGAATGTGTTGGAGCTTGATTCTGTGCTTAGGAACTTCATCACGAATGAAATGACAATCTGTATCAATATGCTTAGTTCGTTCATGATGCACTTGGATTCTTGACCAAGTTCAAAACACCTGAGTTGTCGCAAAACATGTGAATGGGAAGTTTCTTTGGTAGGCCCATGGTAGCCAAGATGCGACTTAGCCATATCGCTTCACACACAACTCCACGTGCAGCGCGATATTCTGCCTCGGTTGAAGATAAAGCAACCACCTGTTGCTTTTTACTATGCCATGAGACAGGACCAGATCCAAGATGAAAAACATAGCCTGATGTTGATTTTCTGTCATCTATGGATCCAACATAATCAGAGTCAGTGTAACTCTGTAAGAAGAATGAGTTATTCTTCTTATACTCTAGACCATAATCAGCACTACCCTGTATGTAGTGTAGGACTCTCTTAGCTGCTTTCCAATGGGAGACCTTTGGTTCTTGCATGAACCGTGAGAGATAGTTTACAGCATAAGTAATATCTGGTCTAGTATTAGTCAGATAGATGAGGCTTCCAATCATCTGTCTATAAAGTGTTCCATCTACCTGTGGTGAGTCTTCATATCGTGATAACTGTAGCCCTGATTCCATCGGTGTTGCTTTGGGTTTACAATCAGTCATACGATATTTTTCTACTAAAGTCTTGGCATACTTTGTCTGAGTCACCCTTAGATGATTCTTTTTCTGTTCTATCTCAAGGCCAAGACAGTAGTGGAGAAGTCCTAGATCTGTCATATCAAATGACTCTTTCAAGTCATCTTTCATGACGTTAATCAAGTTCTCTGAATTGCCAGTGATGATCAGATCATCTACATATAACACAAGAATCACTATCTCAGAACCTGTGTTCTTGATATAGAGATTTGCGTCAGATGGACTTCTCTTAAATCCATGCTGTAGTAGGTGACTATCCATTTTTATGTACCATGCTCTTGGGGCTTGTTTTAGCCCGTATAATGATTTGACCAATTTGCAAACATGTTGCTCATGGCCTACCTCTGCAAATCCAGGAGGTTGAGTCATGTACACTTCTTCTTTTAAGTCACCATTAAGAAAGGCGCTTTTTACATCCATCTGATGTAATTTCCATCCGAACTGTGCTGCCATAGCACAAAGCACTCGAATGGTGGTCATCCTTGCTGTAGGAGCAAAGGTTTCCTCATAGTCAAGTCCTTCCTTTTGAGCATAGCCCTTTGCCACAAGATGGGCTTTATGCTTATCTATAGTGCCATCTGCCTTATATTTTACTTTGTAAACCCATTTGCAGCCTATGGGTTTCTTTCCTTTAGGCAAATCCACTAGCTTCCATGTTTTATTCTTTATGAGGGAGTTATATTCTGCATCCATAGCTGCCTTCCACTGAGGCAGTCTAAGTGCTTCATCAACTGTAGAAGGTTCATTCTCATCACATGCTGATAAGTAAACCCTCTCCTCATCTATTTCCATCTCATCTTCCCTTGGTAACTCTCTATCAATAGAAAGATCTTGAAAATCTGCACAAAGATCATCAACTGAAGTGGATGCTTCATTCTTTTCTTTCTGTGTCATGCTTCTTGTCTTTGGACGATTGAGAGTAAGATCAGGTGGGGAAGTGAGTTTAGAGTCTTTCACTGTGCTTGTATACCATTTGGGTGGCTTTTTCTGTTGTGAAGAAGGAAGTTGATGTTCCTCCTCATCATCTAGGTATACTGATGTAGTGTTGGGTGTGAAAGCTTCATCAAACACTACATCTCTACTTACATGTATCTTCTTGGTAAATGGGTCTATCAACCGATAGCCTTTTGAAAATTCATCATATCCAAGAAATATACAAGGTAGGGACTTCTCATCTAATTTCTTTCTTTTCTCCTTAGGTATATGCATAAATGCCTTACACCCAAATACCCTTAGATGAGTTATGGAGGGTTTCCTACCACTCCATGATTCCTAAGGAGTCATACCTTCAAGAGCCCTTGTGGGAGCCCTATTCAGAAGATATACTATAGTTTGAACAGCTTCAGCCCAATAAGTTTGCTCAAGGTTGGCCCCCTTAAGCATACATCGAACCATTTCCATTATGGACCGATTTCTTCTCTCAACAACCCCATTGGATTGAGGAGTATAGGCTGTTGTTAACTGTCTCTTTATCCCATGTGTCTGTAAAAATGAGGAAAATTCTTTTGATGTGTATTCCCCCCCTCGATCTGAATGGAGGGTCTTAATAAAGCATCCTGATTCCTTCTCAACAAGATTTTTGAACTGTTGAAAATAGGAAAATGCTTCAGACTTCAACTGCAAGAAGAAGACCCACATTTTCCGTGAGTGATCATCGACAAACAATTGAAAATACCATTTTCCTCCACAACTTGTAGACATGGGACCACACAAATCTGTGTGAACCAACTCCAAAGGTACCTTAGCTCGAAAAGAGCTAGGTTCAAAAGGTACTCTATGTTGCTTTCCAGACAAACAATCGAGCACACTGGCAAAGTAGATGAAAGAGTAGGCAGTCCTTTCACCATTTGATATTTACTCAACTCTAGTAAATATCCTGAACTCAAATGCCCAAATCTCTTATGCCAAAGAGAAGTGGCCTCCTTTGTGGTTACTGCCATTGCAGTATGGGTAGAGGTAATTGCATCTAAGACAAACAAACCATGTTTGTATGAACCTGTTGCTATCTGTTTTCCCTTCTTAGTGATAAAGCAACGTTTCTTTTCTTTGTCCACTAGTGAAATTGACATTCATGTTATTGTCCAGGATTTGTGGAACTGACAAGAGATTATTTTTCAATCCTCGGTACATAAAGAACTTTTTGAATATTACATTCTCCATCTGGAAGGGAGACAGAAACACTTCCTTCTCCCTGAACTCGATAGGTCTGATCATCAGCAATGGTGACCGGTCTACCTTCTCGAGCCTCAAATGTTGCAAACCAAGATTTATCGCCAGTCATATGTTTACTAGCGCTTGAATCTATGTACCACATAGAGTCCTTGTGGGAGGAATCTGTATGTGTCATGAGCACTTTGTGTGCTCTCTCAGAATCTGAACTAGAATCTTCAGCTGCAATGTGTCCCTTTTGTTGTTTGTTCTTGTTCTTAGGTTTGCCTTGGCCCTTTTTGTTTCCTTGTTCATTGGGCGATTTGTTCTTAAACCAACATCTTTTGGTTTCATGAGTGTCTTTGTCGCAAATCTTACAATACTGCTTCTTCTTCGGAATCTCTTTGGCTTTACCCTTTTCTTGATTAGAAGAAGAACCTTTCTGTTGATTCCACTTTTTCTTACCACCTTGTCTTTTTGAGAAAAGAGCATTGTTGGATGCCTCATCTCTTTGGAGTTGATTAGCTTCTTCTGTTTGAAGCATGTTTACCAACTCGACAAAAGTTACTGTCCTGCCAGAAACTTGTAGTGAAGTGATCAACGTTCGGTAGGAGTCAGGAAGAGCTCTCAAAATGATAGAGTTCAAGACTTGGTCTTCCACTTTCTCTCCTAAGGATTGCAGTTTTGTTTTCAATTCTGTGACTCTGCAGAGGAATAGCTCTACTGTTTCTCCTGATTTCATATGTAGAGTATGAAGTTGTGTTTGAAGGTTAAGAATCGTTGATTGATTCTTTCCCTCATAGATGGTATTTAAGGCATCCCATGCTGCCTTACCAGTCGTAGCTTCACTGATATGAGGTTGGATATCATCAGTAATAGCAAGCAAGATCATTAAGGATAGTTTTTTATCCTTTTTATCAAAGTATATTTGATTCGCTCCAGGTGATTGAGGTCTAGTGACACTTCCATCCACTATTGACCACAAATCCTCTACAGTTAAGATAGCTTTCATCTTAGTCTTCCAAGCTGAATAATTTGAACCTTTGAGCAGTTGGCTCTCAGTGAGATACTTGTGTATCATGGCCATGGTTTAGGTTTCAAATTTGATAGGACTAAGATGGTTGTATCTTGCACTATACCCTCAAAAGAGTATATGGAAGTTGTTTTCAATTTGCCTCTATAAGATATTTAATGGCACCTGCCTTAACACCCTTACCAAGGGATGAAAAGTTGGAGGAATTTTAAGCCAAACAAAATAGAGCAAATGAAAAAGGGGTAGGTTTTGTGTAAAACTTTTGATTTTGCCCTCTAGGATATTTAATGGCACCTGCCTTAACACCCTTCAAGAAGGATGAAAAATTTGAGGATATTAAGCCAAACAAAGAGAGTGAATCAAGGTGATTTGGATTTTTGACCTTTTGATGGGGAGTAAAAAAAATGACTTGTTTTAACCTATGCAAAGTTTAGCATGGTTTTTGAGTGAAGTTTGGGTTTTGTGAAATGCTTCTTTTAATGTTGTATTTGAATTTTTAATTGCACACAAAAACATGAGTGTTAGTGCAATAATCAAAACATGAGAGCAACCCAAATTTGTATCACTCTAGGTGTCGGATGCAACCGAAAATGCACCTAGTACAAGCAATTTTTAAGAGAAGGTGTCGAGTAAAATCGAGAATGCACCTTTCTTACTCTGAAATATCCCCCCTTTTTCGTTACAATTTTGCAAACTATAGAATAAAAAAAAATGAATTCTATCCCCCCTTAATGTTTACAAAATGTAGAATTTAGAGCACTCCTTTCAAGACAAGTCGACACACGACCCGCGTTTGAAAGGCTTCCAAAACTAGTCGACACACGACTTAGTTTTTATGGGCCCAAGGTTACAAGGTCTTCTCAAATTTGCAAAAAAAAATAGATGTGCAATTTTATGTATTATATCTCCTTGGAGAAAACAAATGCACTCTTTGAACTTTGATTCTTACAAAAATTTCAGTCTCCTTGTTGTCTAATTTGCAAAAAAAAATCAAGTGTGATCCTTTCTTGTATGCTAAATTAACAAGGTTTGAGAAGAGTTTTCTAATTTGCAACAAAAAATGTGCTCTTGCTATGTCTCATATCTCCATTTTGTGAGAAAACACAAGCACCTTCAAATTTGAAAGTTGCAAAAAAAAATTATTTCTTTAATTTTAATTTGCAATATTTAAAGAAAGTTTAAGTAAATCATTTTAATTAATAATAAAAACTAAAAATACATGTTTTAAATAAATCAATTTAAATGTTTAATAGAAATTGATTTAAAAATAAAACATTATTTAAAGTTAAATTATTAAAAAAAATAATAAAACAAAAAACTTTAATTAAATATGCAAAAATAAAAATAAAAAAATTACCTTGGCTTTGTATAAGGCAAAAAAATGCCTTTTATACCCAACGGGAGTCGAACCCTGGACTCCCCGCCTAGGGCCTTAGCTCGACCCGATCAACCGGTCGGGCTAGAGAGCCCGATGGGAAGAAGGCACAACAATAGCCTGTTAAAGCCGTCATTAGGCTGTATTAGAAGGAATTCAAAATTCCTTCGAGACTTTTAGTCCCACATTGCCTGTGCGACAATGTATTTGCTCTTTAAAAGAGCAAAAGCGCATATAGCGCTTTGACTGCCTTCGGGCAGTCAGTCCACCGCGTGACTGGTTTTGCTGCCAGTCACGTGGACCGTCAGAGTCGCGACACGTGGCTTTTCCACCACTTGTCGCCAGTGTCAGGTCCAGTGACACGTGGCTAGTCCACCATGTGTCTCATCCATCTACGTTTGGTCATCATCCAATGGCTGTCCGCCATGTGTCCGATCTCGGTCCAGTCCAATCAAACCTCAGAGTGCATGCAATATTGTCCACGTGTCCATCTAGTCAACACCTCGGGGTGCATGCTAGGGTCAGTCCACGTGTCCTCGGGTGCATGCAGGTTAGGCACAGAAATGTGCCACGTGTCGGTCAAGGATTGGAGGGCCACCTGCCCTCTCAGATCCCGAGGTAGGGTCTGGTGTCCATGGGGAGGGGAGGGCGCTCCTACCCTCTTTGCTCTCCCATGAATGGGCCACGTGGCCTGCTTGGCCTACGTGGCTCTACGGGCCCTAGGCCGATGTGGGAGCCAAGGATTAGATGCCTCGAGATGTCGACCATGGTCGGTCTAGGTGATCACGGACCCTGGTCGACGTCGAATGCGTCGGCCAAGTCTGCGGGCCAATGTTGTTCGACGTCGACTGTGGGCCTGACTAGGAGCACTACGGCTGCTCCGTTGGAGAGATTCCACGTCGAGCGTCGCGGCTACTCCGTGAGGGACTCCCCACGTCGAGCACCTCAGCTGCTCCATGGGAGTCCATCCAGTCGATGGGGAACGAGCGAAGCTCGTATTCTCCTCCAAGCGAGTGATACCAATGTAGGTCCCATAGGTAAGTTCACAAAATAATCATGAAATTAATTAACCAATACTATAGTTTAGTCTATGCTTAAATAATAGACTAACTAACAGTTTGTAGAATATAGCGCTAACTACCCTCTAACAATAGAATAGGGAGGGAGTTGCGTGATGCTAACCACTAACCTAGGTAGAGAGTTCTAACCATAACACTAACCTAAATATCTAACATAGGATATTTAGGTACTTACCTAGTTTAACCATGAGGAAAATATCTCATGGTAATTACATAATTACATAGAAAAGTAAATGTAATAACCCCACGTAGTGTAATGCAATACACTACCTTATTTTACCCTAACAAATATATTACGAAAAGGAATATTGAAAAAGTCCAACTATCCAATGTGTTGTTGTGCCATATCGAGTGACAATGTAGTAGTATTACAAGGCATACACAGTCACCATAGTTTATTAACATGTTGGCATTATGCACGAGAATTTCATATTGATTAAATTTGTTATACAGTTGTTATTATATAGTAAAATTATCATATTGTTAAGATGTTTAGATTCTAATGCAAGCTATTTTGTCCTCTCCTAAAATAAAGGGGCATATAGTTATATTGTTGCATCATTAGATTATTTAAAATAAGAACTTTGTTATGATTAGATTATTAGTTTACCACTTAGACCATAGGGATTGCAATAAAGTTCAAGTTGATTTCAAAGTATTATTTAAGGATTTTAAAAAATTTATGGATTTGTAATGAAGTGCATTTTGGTGGTACCCGAAACTTCATCCTTTTATATTCCACTTGGGAATTTTAGAAGGCATTCACTTCACTTCATGCCTTCTATGAGCCGAAGACTATAGAGTTTCGACACTTCGAACACCTGATTTTTTAAGACTACAAAGATTCGACACTTCAGAACATACCTACTTGTGCCTTTTTCCTCCACTCTTCCTCCATCGACTATGGTTACAAGATACTTGCTTGGCAGGATCGTTTGTACTTAGTTTTGGGTGCATGCTTATGGTTCAGCATGATTGGTGTGAAGAGTTACTCCTTGAAGATTGAACGATATTTTGACAAGGCCCTTTTTTAGCATAGTAGTGTTCATTCCTACATGCTTGAGGCTGACCCCAACAGCAATAGACCTCGATATTTCATTGGATTTCCTAATTGGACCCTTTTCACGTTGATCATGTGTTTTGCTCATTGTTGCTCCCTTTGATGGAGTCGTGGTGATCTCTTTGGAGCTTTGTACATCGTCTATCTCTCTTCTTTTCAGAACCACTTTGGAGGATTTCATTTTTTGGGCACTTCTATTTGTACTATCTTCTCTCCCAAATTCTTGTAAAAGCATTGGAGTCCAATGCTTCGTTTGTTGGGAGGAATGATGAGTTTTATTTTAGCCTTAGGTTTTCTTGTTTATTAAAACCTTAGTATTATGTTATTTCTTAATAAATAGGTTAATGTGAGCTTTATCTCTCACGTAAACTTCTAGACGATTATTTTGTTAGTCGTTAGCTCATTGTTAGCTTATAGTTAGCATTACCTCCCTATTTGTGCTCCTTCGTGATTTGTGCGAGGAGTTACGATTTTAGGGTGTTTGATTTGTATTTTGGCACCTAAGTGCCTTTTTAAACTTCATTATTAATGTAAATAATTATATTGGATTATAATCTATATTAGTTAGCTCATTACTGTTAAAAATATAGTTTTTCAATCATCAATCCAACAGAGCCACATCGAAAATACGTGGAAGAGTTTTATTCAGAATGTCCAAAGTGGCATTATATATTACAAGGGATACCTTTGAAAAGGTCTAGTGCTACGAATGGTTAAATGTATAATGTTCAAATACTCAGTATACAATTTTTGCTCAGGAGACTTGATGTTTTGAAGATTATGTACATTTGAATTTCCAGTAATAAAAGTAGCAACACTTTTCTTCATAGATGTGGTAACTGTATCATTTATTTTTGCATGATTTATTGTATGTAGTTTTTATTGTATTTTCCTACATTCATGAAATAGAATAGTGTTAGTAGTTTTAATGCACATTAGTTACTAAAGTAAAATAGTTTAGGGGAGAAATAATTACATTATCCTCTAGGAGGCAAGGCCCACTCCTACAGCCAATCCCTAATCTCTCACCCCTGAAATAGGTTAGGATTAATTAGTACATAGAATTAACTTTAAGATTATTAATTAAATTAAATTGCATCATCAATAGATTATAAGGTAAAAAAAAATAGTTAAATCAATAGGTTGCACATGGATCCACATCAACAAATATAAAAAGTATTTAATTAAATATAAATCATCAAATTGCATTTCATTTCATTTCAGCACAATTTATTTTCCTATAAACATTTATTTTTTTATAAACTTGAAACTAAGAGAAACAAAATTAAGTTTGAATATTAATCATTCGGTATAATCTATATTATATTACTACCCTTTAAATCATTCACTCTGGGTTGATAAATTAATGTTGAGTTTACAACTAGACATTTTGGCACTATTGTCGGGGAGAGCAATGCCATAATTTTAATCAAAGACTATTGGTTGCACAAGAAGAGAGGCTTAATTGTATGTGGGAAGAGGTACGAGTCCTTGGCATGCATATGAGTCAGAGTGGCACAAGAAGTCCCAAAAAGCCCCTTTTTTGACATTTCCAGGTTCTTCTTTTTCTTGGAATCATTTTGCTACTTTCGTAGTTAATATTTGATTTCAACAAATTTCATTTCCAACAATTTCCAAGATTTGGGCTGTTGTTGATCACTTGCTTTGGTTTGGGTTCTCTAACCTATGGAAACATGAAGTAGGTGTGATTGAGTGACATAATCATAGTGAAATGCTCCTTAAAATCAAATAAGTAACAACAATTTAACCTTTTATTTCAACAATTTTATTTCCAGCAAAATTTACTTTTCAAGCAATATTTCATTTTACTTTACTATGCTAAAATTAGCTATATGAATTCATTTACCGTGGGTTACACCTAGTTTTAGTGGTAGTAAAGTTATTTTAGAAATATAAATTTTACTTTCCTCCTGTTGTGCTACAATTAGTTGTATGAATTCATTGATCATGGGTTGCACCTGGTTTTAGTTACGGTAGGATTGTTTTAGAACTAAAAGCTTTACTTCCCTCCTATTGTGCTAAAATTAGTTGTATTTATTCATTGGCTATGAATCACACCTAGTTTTAGTAACAATAGGATTGTTTTAGAAATAAAAAAATTTATTTTTCTCTTACTATGTTAAGGGTTAACTGTATAAATTTATTGTTTGTGGATTGTAGATTGAGTCTTGACAACAATAGGATTGCTTTAAATTGTTAAAAACAAAACAAAAATGGAACCAAAAATAAGAGGAAATATATATCTATAGAAACTATAAAAAAAAAGAGAAAAAAAAAGGAAAAATGAAAGAGAGGTAAAGACGTTGCTACATGATAGAAAACTGCATCAAATTGTCTGCATCCATTGACCTCAAAAAATTACTTCTAGAAAAAGAACTAAAACCTTCTTTTCAAGCAAAGACACCAAACATATGGGAAAGAGTGGGAACACCTATGTGAGCACCTTTATACCATAAAAGAAAGATCAGATGAATTGAGTAAAATTAAGAGAATAGACATAGCTAAAATTATGGGACTAAATTATCACTCACCCTACCTTGAACTTATAAGGAGTTGTGAACGGTGGCTTGGGGATAGGAGAGCAATAGTAAATTTGGTCACCTACCTGTGGGACCAGTATTTCAAGGATTCCCTTACCATTCACAGTTTTCTAGAAAAAATAGAAGATAGGGAAGTGAGCCTAGAATATAGCAAGAGATATCATAGGGCACCTAGAGTAGTTTGCTTTAGAGAACTATGTCAAGACTTACGTTGCGAATAACAATTTGAGAGCCCTAACTCAATTCCAAAGCATGATTTTATTATCCAATTGATTACTTTGATAATAAAAGACTTTTTAGATTTAACGAAGTGCAATATATAACTCTAGAACAACTTGATCCAATCAACGATATCCATAGGTTGTTCAGAGAAGATTAAAAAGGTAAAAATTTATTGTAAAGACCGAAGAACTTGAAAATTTCATGAACAGACCTAGAGACTCAAAAGGAAGATTTATTAAAATTAGTGAACTAGAAGCGGATTGCCAAATAAACCTTAGTAAGAAATCTAAAACTTCTAAGGTAAAAGAAACTGAAACTGCAATCCAAACATCTACAAATTCTACATCATCATCAAAACAAATTGAATTCCTAGAACAAGATCCCAAAACATATCTACTACCCAAACCAGAATTTGATGATCATATAGACCCTTCATCTCTCTTTTCTAAGCCTATACCTGGTCCAATTATTGAAATCTTATATTCAATCATGGTTGATCAGGGTAGCAAACAAGGGGAAGTAAATAGAAACCAAAGACAAAGGACTAATGATCAAGGAGAAGTAGAAAATCAAAGGGGGGTGGACAAAGAAAGACTTTTGCCTTCCTAATTCCTTCTTCTAAAGAAAGGCTAACAAGAGAACCAAAACCGATTTCTATCACTTTTTTGCCTACCTTCCATGGGGAACAACATGAGTATCCTGATTCCTTTCTCTTTGAATTTTAAGTGGTGTGCCAAGCTTACTTTTACACCACTGATGAGAAAAAATTAAGACTATTCCCTTCTACACTTAAAGATGCAACCTTAAGATGGTTTATGGGTTTAGGAGAAAGTTTTTGTAACCGATGGGATGGAGAACACGGATTAAAAGACATGTTCCTTGAGATATACCAAGACTATTGTAGAGTTCAGGATAGAAAAGTTGAATTATTTTGCATGAATTAAAAATATGATGAATCCCTTGAAGATTATCTTGAGAGATTCTGATTTGTGGGATCAAGAGTAAATATTGAGTTGGATGAGGAAATTCAAAAAGAACTTTTTCTTAAAGGGCTAAAGGAATATGTCCTAGACATACTAAACCTTATGGCAAAGGGGGATATCCATTAGATGGGATTAGGATAAATTGTAAATATTTGCAAAAACTATTCAAGAAATAAGCCATTAAGAAGTAATAAACACCCATCATCAGGAGGAGGAGTAACACAAGCTAAAATTGGTAATATGCTAGAGAATCTCAAATTCGATTTATTGAGTACATTAACATCATCTCTCGACCTCATGGATAAGAAACCAAAGTCACATGTGTAGAAAGAAACACAACTTGAGGGAATATCCTCTCAACATTACAAACATTTCCAACATCTCTACTTGTTATAAAATCTGTGACAAGAACCATAATACCAAAAATTGTAAATATATTTCAGCTATCAAAACTGCTATAAAGGAACATGAGGTTGAAGAAGTAGAAGATGTTTATTTTATAGCTCAAAGAAGGAGTGGTCCATTTAATGGTCCACCAAATTGGTCAAACTCTAACTATTCCAATCAACAAAGACCCAATTATTGGTCAAATGCTTCAAATTGGATGAATTGGAATCAATCTAATCAAGATTGGAATATGCCTCCTTGGGCTCAATTCATGTCTAATCCATATGGAAATTCACCTCCATGGATGGTAGGACAAAATAAAAATGCATCTAATTGGAATATGAGTGGCCAATACAATCAGACAGGACCTAGCTGGTCTCAAGGGAAGCCCCAACAAAAAAATTTTCAAAATAAATTTAGGGGGAAAGTACCTCAAAAATAGCCTCAAAATAAACTCCTTCCACCTCCAAATAATGTAAATAATCCTTTTAAGCAGCTACCTTTACCAGCTCAACCAATGTCTAATCCTAATAATGACAAGAATGTTCAACAAGCCTATGAAACAAATGAGACATGCTCAATATCTGTGGTACATTGCCAACATATTCAATTAAGATATGGAAAAAAATTGGACAATACTAGAGCTACTCTCACATAAATTAAAGAACCCCTAGAAAATCTGTCTGAAAAAGTAAATGAAGATGAAAATCCTAAAGAAGAGGCAGAAAATTTACTAGAAAACATTCTAGCAAAACAAAAAGAGATCCAAATTCCTCAAAGGAAAGAAGTGGAGATACCATTTCTAGAAATATTGGCAATACCAAAAGAACCATCTAAGCCAACTTTCAACTTCCTTCAAGAGTTAGAAAATGTCACCATTAATATTCCTCTATTACAAGCTATCAAATACATTTCTATCTATTCCAAATTAATCAAGAATATATGCACAAATTCAGGAAGGAGAAAGAAGAATGAAACACAAACCATTAAAGTCATTGGATAATTGTCTGAGATAATGATTGGAGGTGGGTTATTACCAAAATATAAATATCCTGGAATACCTATCCTCACAATTCACATTGATAAAATAGCCTTGTACAATGTTTTGATTGATTTAGGATCTTCTATTAATTTCATGACCAAGGAAACAACAAAATCCTTAAGAGTACATAAGTTGCAACCAACTTCTATAGTACTCCAACTTGCATATAGGTCTACTGTCAGGCCAGAAGGAAAATTGGAAGATGTTATAGTCTCTGTAATTTCATGGGAATACCATGTAGACTTTATAGTCTTACAACCCAAAAAGAAGTTAGGGGGACATCCCTTAATTTTAGGACGCCCATGGCGTGCAACAACTGATGCCTATAGTATCTGTAGATTTGGAAACATGACTATTTCCAATGGCAAGAACACCAAAGATCTAAGCCTATTTCCTGAATCAACATTAGATAAATATTTTCCAAAACAACTATGGTATGATTTCCCTCATGATTTGGATGATATTCAAACCTTATCAATTAATGTTCTAAGTGAACAATTACAACAAGGAATTGAGGGACCCTTATCATTGTTACTAGGAGATCAACAAGAAGATCAAGGTCAAGACAATAGTTGTTTATCTAAACCTACTATGGCCAATAACAAAGCAAGTACAAGTCAAACTCAGCAATTGATACCTTATTACTACCACTTAAACATGTTTAAATATGAATGATGGGAATAAATAATATCAAAAATTGCAAATAAATAAATATCACACCGGGAAGAAATTTGAATATTAATAATGAGCTCACAAGCATACATGAATCACAATTGATAGATGTGCTTAAAAATCATCAACTAGCATTTGCATGGAATTATGAGGACATGAAAGGAATACACCCAAATATTTGTACCCATCACATATTTATTCAAGAAGGTTGTCACCCAATAAGACAACCCCAAAGAAGATTGAATCCAGCTATGAAATATGTAGTTCAAGAAGAAATCATTAAACTCTTAAATGTAGGATTTATATATCCGATTTCTGACAGCCAATGGGTATCACCATTAGTGATAGTCCCTAAGAAGAATGGTAAATGGAGGATTTGTGTGGATTACAGGGAACTGAACAAATAACAAAGAAGGACTATTTTCCCTTACCATTCATTGATCAAGTTCTTGATACCTTGGATGGGAAGAAATACTTGTTTTTGTATGGTTTTAGTGGGTACAATTAGGTTTCCATATCTTAAGAAGATCAAGAAAATACAAATTTCATATGTGTTGTAGGTACCTATGCTTATAAAGTCTTACCTTTTGGATTATGCAATGCACCTACCACTTTTCAAAGGGTTGTTCTAGCTATTTTTTCTAATTTGATTAATGAGTGTGTAGAAGTCTATATGGATGACTTTACAGTCTATGGTAACACCTTTGAAGAAACTTTATCAAGCTTACAAAAGGTTATGTTCAAATACCAGGAATAAAATCTCTCTTTGAGTCATGAGAAGTGTTTCATGATGATAAGAGGAAGCATTATCTTAGGATATTACATATCAAAGGAAGCTGTTAAAGTAGATCTTGCAAAAATTCAAGTTATCCAATATCTCCAACCTCCAAAGACAAACATAGGTAAAAAGTTTTTTAGGACATGTAGGATACTACCTAAGATTCATTAAATACTTTAGCAAAGTTTTTGCTCCTATGCTTAAGCTCTTAACCAAAGAAAGTGAATTTAATTGGACTAAAGCATGTCAGGAAGCCTTCAAAATTATAAAGAATAAATTGAATACTGCTCCAATCCTGAGGGGACCAAATTGGAAATTACCCTTTCATATACATTGTGATGCTTCATGATATGTAATAGGAGCAGTACTATAATAGATAGAGAACAAAATACCTTATGTTATCTATTATGTATGTAAAAATTTGCATGGGGTTGAACTAAATTACATAGTTATTGAAAAAAGAGTTCTTAGTTGTAGTCAATGCTATTAATATATTAAAACATTATATAACAGGGTATGAAGTATTTATTCACATTGATCACTCTACCATAAGATAATAAATAAAGCTACAGTGGAAGGTAGAGTGGTTAGATGGCTTTTCTTATTGCAAGAGTTTAATGTCACAATTACAGATAAATAAAGCAAGGATAATGTTATTGTAGATAATTATCTCGTATGCAAATATTTTATGATGATTTAGTTTCTGATAACTTTCCAGATGAACATTTGTTTGCTCTCTCTATTGTCACTCCTTGGTATGTTGATATTGCGAATTATTTAGTAACATGGAAAGATGCCTCAAAATTTTACACCACATGAGCATAGGAGACTTGTTGCAGAACTTTATTATTATTAACATAAATAATTCACCAATATGTAGAAATATCAAATCATCATCCATAAATAATTATCCACAATAACAATCAAAAAATGAGAGATATATAGATAATACCCTTAAGGTAGGGAAATCCTTAAGTAAGGAATCACTCCACAAGATATCCCAAGATGAGAGAGCCACTTAAGGAGGGCAAAGTCCCATAAGCCACTTCATGGGCAAAGACGATTACATATGATTGATCTCTATGATGATTACAATGATAAATATCTCTTCTTTATATATCCATATTCTTATTCTACTTTGGGGAGCCTACTACTAATATAATAAACATTGGGTTATGTGTGGCCCATAACAACCCTTATACAATATAATAATATATCCTCAAATATCTATTTCTAGGTACCCTAACATGCCACCCTTCTTACAAATGTTTCATCCTTGAAACATGTGAAGAAACAAAATAATATGATTTGCTAAGCAATGTTACCAACTAGTACCAATCTCGATCATTCATCCATCCAAGTGTAACACGTTGATGTTGGTATACAATTTTATTACTTGAGGATCGAAATCTGCTTCTTTGGCTCCACTCTTCTATTGTTGTATTTTGATAACTTGAATGATGGGTCCACTTGTTCCTTGATGTTTATGAACTGCTCTAAAAACCAGGATCACTATGCTTTCTTTATCAAACACTGCCATAGTTTCTGCCCTTATGATTCCATGTAGAAACATAATATTGTTGCCTTGAGCCATACCTCCAAGATTGTTGCCCCTCATGGTGGTTTGGATGGTGATATGGTGCAACCTTAACTTGATGTTCTACCTTATTTGACTCCTCAACATTGGTCTCTATTATTTTAAATTCTTCTATATATTGTTCTTTCATGTTCCCTTTGTTTGGTGTGTCCTTGTGCTCTTCTAACAAAGTTTCCTTGGACTCTACTACTGCTATTTCCATAGACTTTATTGTTGTTGCTTCCTTCTTGGATTCTATTTCAGGTTCTTCTCTTTGTTCTTCAATTTGTTTCTCTGCAGTCACTTCTTAGTTTTCCTTGGAATCTTTCTCTTTAAGCTGAGAAATATCCTACAATGTTATCTTCTTTTTCCTGTACCATAACTTCATAAACTTATTTTGCACATTAATGTTAATAGTACCCAAAGAATCTAACCAAGGATAACCAAGAACAATATCTTCATCATCCATCTCAATAGCATAGAAAGCTGAATGTAAAATATATTTATCCATGGTGATCTTCACATCTTCAAAAATCTGAACATGCTCACCCTCTAGTTGTATGTTCTTAATTTTTATTACTTGAACTTGCAACTTCTTAGACAAAGCAATATTAATAAAATTATATCTACTAGTAGGGTCAATGGAAATAATAACCTATTCCTTTTAAATGCTTCCATGAACCTACAAAAAAAAAAAAACTAAATATAAACCTTTTTTATTCTGATATTGCTTTTGTAGACCCAAAGATGTGCCTTTTGCATTCCTCTCATTATCTTCCCTGACATTTTCCTCTTTTTCGTCCTTGAGTAATTTTATTTTATTTTCATAGTCTTCATTCTATTTCTTGAGAAATTCCTGCTCACTTTTAATTTTTGTTTGTTTGTTTTGAAGCATGTTTATTTTTTCTTCATATCCTTTGATGGTGACCTTCAAACTAGCTAGCTTTTTATATGGGTCCCATCTACTCAAGAATACATGCTCCATTGTTTCCCAAGTTAGTTCATCTTTATGGGTGTGAGGAAATTTACAATACCAAAAAAGAGCTTCTCCTCTAAGACAACAAGAAAGCATACATTTCCAAAGAGGATTACAATGATACAAGGATTTAAAATTTTACCACCAATCCCTAACATCAATATCATCTTCTCCAAAAAAAATTGGAGTTCCATAGTTGATGCCCTAATGCAAACTAGGGTTTTTTGACAATATATATCATGCCCTAATGCAAACTAGGGTTTTATGAAAATAAATATCTTTTCATTGAGTTGAAGCTGAAATTCCATAGAGACAACTAGATCTACAATTTTCTTCCAAACCAAAAAAATTACAACTGATTTGCTTACCCAAACTAATTTCATCTTTCAAAAAAATTATGAATTAAAAATGTCACTGCCCTTGTTCCAGACAGCTAACTTTAGAAGGTTTTATCTCCCTCAATACTACTTAGATTCCTTTATATGACAACTCATTTTAAAGCTCTTCAAATGTGGCACAAACTGATCCAAGAATCATCTAAATAGGATAAACTTTCATAGAGATATGGATTCTGAAAGATGAGATGTTTTTCTAGAAAAATCTATAAAATTTGTCACTATCCTTGTTACAAATGACTAACTTCAAAAGATCGTATCTCCCTCAATATTGCTTGGATTTCTTAATATGACCACTCATTTTAAATCACTTCAAAGTCTACACAAACTGATCCAAGAATCACCTGAATCGGATAAAATTTCATATATATATAGCTCCTAAAATATGAGATGTTTTTCTAAAAAAAATCTACCCTAATTCTGCAATTTCACAAAAAAATCTCTACTTTGCCAAAATCATTGCTCAGATACCACTTGTTGCAGAACTTTATTATTATTAACATAAATCATTCACCAATATGCAAAAATATCACATCATCATCCAAAAATAACTATCCACAATAACAATCTACAAATGAGAGAGAGATAAATAGTACCCTTAAGGAAGGGAAACACCAATAATACTCCTTAAGGAAGGAATCACTCCATGAAATCTCCCAAGATGAGAAAGCCACTTAAGGAGGGCAAAGTCCCATAAGCCACTTCGTGGGCAAAGACGATTACATATGATTGATCTTTATGATGATTACAATGACAAATATCTCTTATTTATATATCCATATTCTTATTCTACTTTGGGGAGCCTACTACTAATATAATATTATATTATAATATAATATAATATTATAATACAATCAAACTTGGGTTATGTGTGGCCCATGCCAACCCCTATACAATATAATAATATATCCCCAAATATCTATTCATAGTTACCCTAATAGAAAAAGATTCTAACTTTGTAGAAAAATGAACTTCTTGAAATTTCTATTATTCTAATCAATGTTCCATACAAAGAGTTCTTGCACACAAATGAAATATAGAGTAATTCCTAAAGCATTAAAAAATTAGTTAAAAATTATAAATAACTATTAACCTTTAGATTATCATGAATGTTATTATTTATATATAGAGATTTACAATAGAATCTTAATTATTAAATAACTACTTAGTTTTCCAAGCTATCAACTGAGGAGGATGATATATAATGACAACCCAAGTACTACCCTATTTGGATTTAGAGAATTGTCCTATTTAGTTGTGATATGAGAATGGAATATCCACCATATAAAATGGTCATTCCATGTTATATTCATTCAAGATGAAATTATCTCATAGTCATTGTGAGAACTGCATTCATCAAACTTGGCAATGCTAGTCAAGAAATCATCACATCCATGTTATGGGTATGGTTGTATTGAGAAATGATGTCTACATCCCTAAAAAATTACATCATTATGATCCATACTTAATAAATGGCCATCTATGCATATATATCCATAGTCATTTTCATCTTCTAGTGCTAACTTAATGCCTTATCTCCTAGTGCTTACTTGGTACATCGTGTTCAATATGAGTCCATCTCAGCACTTGGTGTCATTAGGATCCATGAGTTGGCCATTATCAAGGTGCATCTCATCTTATGTTATTAATTTCTCAATATATCTACGGTCCAAATTTATCTAACTAAAATTCTCCCCTACTAACTTTTACAAAAACCCAATGTACTTTCTAGTGCCAAAAATTCAACAATTAGATACAAAAATTATCTAATTAACTCTTAAAAGAACTGTTGAGTGGTAATGTTACCCAATTGCAAAACCACACTCACACTTAGGATTTTGATAACAAAACCCTCTCTTGCAAAGTGCCAAAAATTCAACAATTAGATACAAAAATTATCTAATTAACTCTTAAAAGAACTATTGAGTGGTATTTTTACCCAATTGCAAAACCACACTCACACTTAGGATTTTGATAACAAAACCCTCTCTTACAAAGAAGTTAAAAACAAAAATATCTTCTCCAAGGTTCTGCTATATAAGCATTGCACATGTGTATTCATAATCTTCTGAAGATGTGTTAAATAAGTGCTAGGAATACCTTAGTGATTTGCAAGTAACTTTTAACAAGAGGCATGTGTTGGTTTATTTTATTATGCTATACTAATGATTGTTCATGAAACCTAAAAGAAAGAGGAAAATTTGATTGGCCCTCATATGACCATGATGTAAAGCCTTAGTTCCTTTTATCTTGAAGTATTTTAGATAGATTTTATCTTCTTTTGGTTAAGCATATTTTAGATAAGTTTTATCTTGCATTATTAAACCCTGCTTTGAGTATAAAATAAAGATTAAAATATATCTCTAAATGTGGATGTTAAATGAAGATTGAATTCGATTTAATTATTTCTTGATGAATAAAAAGTAAATAAATATGCATGAATAACTATGAAATGTAATGGCCTTAAAATGTCATTGAAAATTTTTTCTCTTTAATGAAATCATAATTTTCATAAGTAATAAATAATTTAATTCTTTAAAAACAATAGCCTTTGATGTAATATATAAATTACCTCTCTTTAGTGAAATCAAAATTTTCATAAAGAGAAGCAAATTTATTGCTCTAAAAATGATGGCCTATGAAATACCATATAAATTTACCCTTTTAATGAAATTACAATTTTCATAAAGGGAAGTTCATTTATTTCTTATGAACAAAAGTGCAAAGCTTATCGATTTGTCTTCAAAATATGAAATAATGTAAAATTTTGAAATTATAAAACCCTTATAAAACAATAACTTTAAATAATTTTTATAATTTTGAAATGGATTCAGAATGTAATTGATTTTTTTTCGGATGAAATATTGAAGCTCATTCTTCACACTCATGCATTTATTTTTGGAATTTTAATTTTTTTCGATTTTTATTTTAATCGCTGAAGTTTAAAAAAATATGCAAAATAGAAGGGTTAAAAAATAAAATAAAAATCTGGAAATAAAACAAATACTGCAACTCAAAAGTTCTCCACAGACCCTACAACGATTAGTATTCTACACAAAACCAGCATTAATGTGATCCGAATTCACGCAATCAAACATCTAACGTGGTGCAAGCTTCTAAAGAAATGGTGGAATATATCAAAAAAAGACAAACAAGCCAACCACCAATTTGCCAATTTGCATAAAACTTGATGTATTTCCAATATCTTGCAACATAAAAATTTTCAACATCAAACATGAGTGTAAAATACAGTACCCAAAAATGACATCTTAAGGTGAACTCTTATCCAGCGATGTTTCCCCAAAATGTTCAGCGCTTAGCATAGGATAAACTTCCAACCTCGTTTCTGCCTTTCAGTGATGTATTTAATATTTTGATGAAGACCCCTTTGTTTCTTATTCTTCGTTGGGTTTTGTAGCTCTTCTTGCAACCTTTGCTTGTTTCTTTTCCTTTGTCTTCTATATTCATGAATAACGTTCATGATGAATCATTATTTCCTACCTTGCCCTACATATGGATGGCAGCATGAATAATTCACTTAATACGCTTTTTATTAAACCATCCATCCTTTTCTTAATGTAACCACCGATGCCCATAAGCTCTACTCATAGATGGCCCGTTTTTCTTTTCCCATTAATTATTTTCCAACCTTTCCATATAGCCGCGTGGTATTGACCTTAGTTTATTGCTCCAAATGAAAGCATTGAAATTATATATCATACGCCAATGGTTCCTTTCTATATGCTATACATTGAGCTACCTTCGTGGACACTGGCTATCACGACTTGAACCACCATATTGAATATGGTGTTGTTGCTCCACCGCATTCCTCCATGCAGAACCACTCCACTTATGCTCCACTCGTCACCATGTTTGGAAGTAAAACACGCTCAAGGACGTGGTCCATGACTAATATGTCTCATTCTCCATTCCCAAGTCCTCTACATCGTTGCAGAGTCTGAGTTACATTTGGGCTGCCATCTACGATGGTTATGTGTCCATATCGCATCTCGGCTATCTCCTTATTTGTGCAGAGTCGATCGCCCATATCATCCATCGATGTCATATGCAACATCGATCGCATCTGCTCTATGTATTCGCTACTCACCTCAACAACAACACTCTCCTCCTCTGGTCACCTGACTCTGTCAGTCACACAGCATTGGTCCTTTGTGGATAGTGGTAGCACCAGCCATCGAACCCTCTCTTCACGGTGAGTCCCATCTCACACCATGTGGGCACGGTCTGGATCCACTCTACTAGAGATTACGAACCTCTATAGTTGTTAGGTATACATTCTTCATCTTAGATTGCATGGATAAAATGCTGAAACTTCCATCCCTTAAACGAAAATTCTTCGTCTAACGCCGACAAAGCCATCACCGAATCTTCACGCGAATGGACAACCCTCCACTGTGTGCTATAATAGTATATGAGATTTGGCGTCACTTCTTCATCCTCCAACACAATGGCACTGGTGACATTTGTCTAAAATAAAAAAATTGATAGTTTGTACTATGTTCATTTCAAAGACGTTTAGTTTATACTACCGACGCGAATAACATCTATTTTTGCTTGGTCAGTGTTATACTTGCCATATCATACTAAGCCAATGTGGTGTAAAGCCTCTTTACCATATCTATGTGAATACATTTGCAACAAGTCATTTTAATTTGACGTAAACCCCCAACACTGATTTCTCGTCCAATCATCCATGTTGTGTTTACTTTTATTGTATTTTTTACATGCACCACAAGCGTTAATATCACTTTTCATGAGCATTATTTACGTCTATCAAAACAGACTCATTCCAAACCGCTTATATTCCACGTATTTCCTGCATGCATTAAAGACATTTGAATTAGCTTTTTAAAATTAACATTTAAAAAATATAAAATTACAACCATTACACTATTAACTAATAATTCTAAAACTTTAAAATTAACCACTTTAAAGCCCAAAAAACCATTCGACAACCATGGAAAGGTATTATATATATATATATATATTATATATATATATATATATATATATATATATATATAATCTTTTCTATTTTATATATATTATTTTTTATTTGTTTTTTTCATTTGTTTATTTTTATTTTATTTTACTTTATATATATATATATATATATATATATATATATTAATTTTCTTATTTTTTTATTTTCATACTTTATATGAAATTGTTAGAAATATTGAGTATATTGATACACGTGAAATGATTTTGATGCTATGATTAATATTTCTCTCCGGTGGTAGAGTGTTGAGTTCATTAAACACAATCTGATGTGATTGTAGAATCTTTTGAAGTAAAGCATTATTTGTGTGGAACTTAGAAGTTTGTGCTTGATCTTATTTTTGTGTGGGTCTTATGAACATGAGTGTCAACTCCTATGCTTGATTTACTACTTTGTGAGCTTGCCTAAAACTTAGCACTAGATTAGTTGTGTCCTTAGTGTATTCCACTAGATATTGTTTTGTATCCAATTCTAATGTATAGGTATTCTTTTTAGCATGGTGTACAGTATTCTTAGCATATTGCTAGGGTTTAACCAACAACATTCCACAACAATCCATATCTGTGACATCACACCTAACCTTATCCAAAAATTTATCACCATAGGCAAAAGACACGATGCAAGTATGTGTGATGTATGAAGTAGAGTCAACATCCTTCCACCCATGTGCATAGGGTTGAGGATGTGATTTTGTAGGGAGCTTCATCTTCTTGACAACGGATCTCGTAATCAAATTTTTTTGTGATTCGTTGTCTATGATACAATCAATAGAAACATTGTGTGTAAGGTGAGCCTTAGTGACAAACAAATGGTCATGACCCCCATGAGCAGAAACATTTATCATTAGGGTAACCTTATTGAGTTTACCCTTCAAAGCAAGGTATTCTTCCTCTCTCCCTGTAGCCACAATGGGACCATCTTGTGTGCCCTCATTTGACTTTACAAAAAGGGATTTATTCTTCATTCTCCCAAGTATAAAACAATTAGCTTTGGTATGACCATTATTTTTACAATAAGTACAAGATAATGTAGAACAAGAACAATTTTTAGAGCTATAAGAGGAAGAATAAGATTTAGATGAATGGGGAGGAGTAGAAGTATTAGGGGAAGAGAAGTTCTTCACCTTTTGTTGGTGTTGATTTGAACCTTTGGAAGAGATTTCCTATGACGGTCGTGACCTATAAGAACCATCAATTTTATCCTTCGCTAAAATGGCAAGCTTGAATGTCGATGACAATGTGACAAATGAAATAAATTTCATATCTCTCATTATAGGATCATGCAAACCACTTACAAATTTTTCAATAAGCTCTTTATTTTAAGAAGTGATTACAAAAATAACTCTAAGCTTATTGAACTGAAAAATGTAATCAGAAACTAGCATATTAAAAACTTGCTTTAACCTATACCATTTGATCCATAGATCCACCTGGTAGCTAGATGGAAAAAAATATTTCTTTCAAAAGTGCCACTATTTCTTTCCAATTGTTGACCTTAGTTGTGCCATCAGAAACCAATATTTGTGGTAAACCTATAAGTCTTACCCATGCCAAGGGTAATTGGTCTTCTTATTGGAGCTCAACATATGAGAACCAAGTCTCCATATCCAATATCCAAGTAGACAACACATCAAGATTGCAAGATCCATAATAAGGTTTCACATCACATTTGATTTCGTTGGTAAATTTATTATTGTAGATTTTGACATATTGTGGAGAGGAAGCTACAAAAATATCTTTTACTCTATCCATTAAGTCGCCAACAACAGTGGTAATGTTGACTATTTATTTCGCAAGGTTATTTACCATTTGTTTTCTAGTGTATGCCAGTATAGGTTTGCAAAATAATGACTCAAATCACAAAATTTTCCTCTCAAAATTTGCAAAAATAGGGTGAGTTTAGTGCTAAAATTTCAACTCCTTTTTCCAATTTTCACAAAAATTTGCACTTTAAAACTCAAAAAAATTGAACCCTATATGCAAGATAAGACCTTTTGGGGTAAAATAAAATGAGTAATTTCTTTTATGAAAATTTGCAAAATCACCTCCAAGGTTGAAAATTTGAGTGAAAATTTGCAAAAATCGCCTCCAAAGTTGAAAAATTGAGTGAAAAGTTACAAAAATCACCTCCAAAGTTGCAAAAAAATTGTCCTCCGCAATAAAATTTGGTGGTCTAACAGAGCAGTCAACCTTTGTATGTTGTCGGACACTGGAAACAGAATCGAGATCGCTGGAAAAGGGCACCGACAGAATAAATTGAACCTGAAAATTTAGACAATGAGGTATATGTGTCTTGTCGTTGAATTTTTTTCATCTTACCGAAAAGAATAGGTTCAATATGCTGGTTTATGGTGAAGCTCGAGTCATCATCGGGATGAGGGAGATGTCGGTAGTGTTCGACGTGGTCGAAAAAGGAATGCCAACAATAAAAATTAACACAACCACCTTTGAAACTTGATTTTCGTAGTCGCTATAGTACCTTGCGACGTCATCAAAGTTCTGTTAACGCATCATAGAATGGCTATGCATGTCGAGATGAATTGATGCACATGAATTCAATTTCTTTGGATGATTTCTTCACGTGAAATGTGGGTATTTTTGTTGCTACCTATCATTATATCATCAAGATACCCACAAACTGGTGGCCATCATCAAATGTAACTCGTGATGAACTTTTGCTTGTGATGAACAGTTGTCGTTGACGAAATTGTTGACGTCTTTTGCTAGTAGAGTAGATAATACTGGATTTGGAACACCAAAATTAAACTTTTCAAAATCCAAATTTCTCTTCTCAATACGTGTTTGGATTCTGCTTGTGTGACCACTCTCTATCATTCCATGGGATTTATGATGGTGTGTGGTCCCTCATCGAACCTATCGACTTCTCCGATGATCATCGAGGACGTGGTGCTGCTAACGAGTTGCTACCATCATCGAAAGCCTATTGAGACACCAGAAAATCAACAATCAAACTTTAGAAAAATTAAAGTTTGAGGACATGGAAAATATTATTCATGCCAAGAATTTGCAAGCTCGTTGAACCCATAATTAGAACCGATTTTAAACGTTTCACCACCTGAGTTTACCTGTAATGATGAAATGGAGTTCAACCGCTTTGGGCAAACCCTCTGACATTTCTGTCAGGAAATGAGTGCAAGGAAAATATCTTCCTGAGCTTCACCAAAAATGATGTGGCTGGCAATGAAGCCAATTTCACACAATCACCAACAGGACCCTATCTCCTTGTCTCTGAATACCAGTGATATAGGAACCCAAAATGAAGCTGAATTTTTATTAAAAATAATGCAATATATAGTGATAACAAAGGAATCAGTTGGTAGAGGGTTGTAACAACCTGTAACCAAAATGCCAAATAGGGAAACCTCTCAACCATCATAGTGTGCACACAAACTAATCATTATTAGAAGACATATGTTATCTAACAGTCCAACAACAACATTCTAAAAAAATAAACAATGCAATCCTTATGTGGGCATACTATGCTTCACGTATTACATCATATGCAATAGCATAAAATATGTAATAAAATATTAATAATAACTTAGGTTGTAATGAATAAACCTAAGTATCCTCAACAAACCATATATTATGAAAACATACGTTTAGATGTAGGGGCATATTGAAAGATCATGCACTAAGAAGACTCCAACACAAACATATATAGAAAATCACAAGAGAAAATTACAAATGGATAAGGATGAAGATGGTTTTCAACTTCCAAAAATAGTTCTACATAGATTAAAGCAAATAAATAATGGAGGCCACTAAGGAAGGAAATTTGAAGAAATGCCAATTATTTAAGGCTCTAGCCTAGGAATAAAAGTAGATCAAAGCTTAGAGGACACCGAACAACAGGTTCAAAATATTAACAAGGAATCGTCTATTCAATATGATTTTGATTTAAGGGTGAACATTCTCAATGAACCTAAGGAATGTGTCTCATAAAATTTTGAAGACTCTCTTGAAGTACCATGCACCATTCAAGAGAATAAAATTGGTAGAGAAAATATAGTGTTAGATGTTAATACCTCTACCATTAATAAGGAAATACCATAAAATAAGCAGACCAAGTCAAAAGCTTTCATAGTAGAGCCAAGAGATGATAAGTCTAATAAAAAAGTTATGAAAAAATATTAAGGAATAGAATAATAAGACCTACTCCTAATATAGAAAGGCAAAAAGAGGAAAACCCTCAAATTATCAAACGATATCCAAGGAAACAAGAGAAAATATCGAGAAAGGAACACAAACTAAGTTGGTTGAACTTCTCTTTACCAAACAATAAAATGATATTGGTAATTTGCAATTCGGGCTAGTAGCCCCTAATGAGATATGACTACCATATCATGAAATATAAGGGGTTCTAATACCCCCTCAAAGCATAGGTGTATCAAGTACCTTTGTTTATGTAATAAGCCTGATATTCTTTGTATCCAAGAAACTAAAGTGACAAAGTAAAAATTTTCCAAAACTATGAAATTAGTATGGGCAACATGTGAATGGGATGTTGTGGATTCTAAAGGAGCGATATGGGTATTCTAACATGTTGGAATCCTATTAGAACCTCCTGTGTAACCATTCATAAAACTAGGTATTGGAATCCTTATCAATGTATATGGTCCTCCAACTCAGTTAGGTAGATTATAAGTGTGGAGTGGATTGAAGCCTTTATGATAAGCAAAGACTAAGAAACCTAATTCATGATTATAGGTTATTTTAATATCATAACCAAGTTGGACGAAAATTTTGGAAAAATTAGGAAATTAACACAGAGTATGAGAGGTTTCTCAGCTTTTATTCATAATAATAATCTATGGGAGCTTGAGTTTGAATATAATTATACATGGACCATCAACATGAGAGGCCATAACCTAATAGTAAAAATTTTAGACAGATGCATATTCTCATATCATTGGCTAGATGAAGGGATTTGTGCTAAAATTAATACCATGATAAGGATTGGTTCATATCACTAGCTAATAGGAGTTAAAATGGTGGTAAGTGAATTAAAAAAGAACATATTTTATATATGAGTAGATGTGAGAAGACTATCCTCAATTTGTTGATATAATAGCACACATATAGAATACTTCAAGAAACAATGGGTTGTTTACACTTCCTAGTGGACTCTGATAAATGTTTTGAAATATCCATGGTAATACATATTCAAGTGTATATGGCATCCCTTCGTCTCCTTCATAGTAGGTCCCTCTTGGATGAAATCACCTAGAGTATTGCCAATATTTTTTAGAAACTCATAATTGATAAGTTAATAAGGAATACCAAAAAGCCTAATCCACACAAGAAATCTTGTAATAGTCTCTATCTCCACAAAGAAAAAATTAACTTTGTGCTCTTAATTATAATGCATCTTTGCCCCTAAGCAAAGGCCCTCCATCTATTATTTTATCCCTTATTTCTGAACTAGAGAAGATAATGAGTAAAAATCCTTTTAGAAGAAAATTCATGGAGTAATTTGAATTCAATACCCACTTCCACTTGATCCAATTTTGAATCTTAATAAAACCTAGTCACTATATATGTAATTTATATATTAACCCTCTAGTTTTAAAAACCATTATATCATGCTCTATCATCTCATCCTTGATAATCACTTTTGGTGTAGCATCTACTACCTATATAGGGTTTGTCATATATTTGCTCTTTCTATTATCGTTAACTAGGGCATCCATACTTCCAACTAGGACATTCTTACTTCCAACTAGGGTACATCCTTACCTCTAGTAAGGACTATCAAAAATGACTTTCCTTTCATGTTATCTAGATTTTTTCATATGAATTCTTTAATTTTTGAGTTTTTAAAGATCTAAAACAATAAGAAGTAACACTCGCTTCATTTTTGCACTTTACTTATTATTTTTTTATTACTATTTCTACTTTGTTCTTATGCCTTGCCCTCGCTCACTCTTGACTCACATTCACTCAAAGTTAATTTTATTCCTCTATAAATAATTAATTATTTTTTGCTTGAGAAAAAGGGGTTTTACTTGGGTCTCGTATCCTTTATAAATCACAACTCTCTTATATAGAGCTTGAGAGTATACAAACATATTCAATTTTCATCTCAATTAAGATGCTATAGCTAGATAAATCTTTTTTCCAAAAAAAAAATTTAATTCTTTATATTCATTTTTTGGGTCTTCTTCAATTTTCTTTGTAAATACAAATATCCAACATCCTTCTTCTTAACATTTTCTAATCTTATTCATCCATCCATCCAAGTGAAATATTGATTAGTGGTGGTCTTCGATGATGTCAAGTTGCCATTGTACCACTTGAATATCCATAACTGCTTTGTTGACTCCATGCTTTTGTTGCTTTGCTTTGATATTTTGAATGATTGGTCCTATTGTTCCCTGATGCTAATGCACCCCTTTGAAATCCAAAACCATTTTTTTTTTTTCCAAACACTGTCATACTTGATGCCTTTCTAACTCCATGTAGATCTATAATATTGATACCTTAAGCCATACCTCCAATATTATTGCCACTCAGGGTGGTGTGGGTGTTGATATGCTGCAACCTTAACCTGATATTTTGTTTTCTTTGATTCTTCAACAATTTGTTTCTTTATTTTAAATTCTTCTTCAAAATATTCTCTCTTATGTTCCTCTTTTGATGTATCCTTATGCACTTTTGATAGGGCTTCCTTAGATTTTATTGTAGATTCTTCCATGGACTCTATTATTGTTGTTGTAAATTCAACTTTTGAGTATTTTATTGGTTCTTCAACTTGTTCCTTTGTCATGCTTCTTGCTTCTCCTTAGATCCTTTCTTCTTAATATTTTTCTTCTGAATGCAACCATGAACTTGCGTATGTTATCTGTATTTTTTCCTTCAGTTATATTTTCTTTTTATTTATTTCAGATCCCTCTAAAGCCTTTTTATTTCTTCATATCCTTTGATGGTGACCTTCAAACTAGCTATCTTTTTATATGGGTCCCACTAACTCAAGAATGCATGCTCCATTTCATCCCAAGTGTAATTATAATTCCTTTCTTTTTTAACACTTTTCCACCAAACATAAGCTTCCTCTCTTAAAATTTTTATAAGTTGAATTTACCAAAAATAATCCCTAGAATATAGAGATCTAAACTTCATCCACCATTCTCGAGCATCAATGTCATCCTTTCCAATGAAAATTAGTAACTCCATGATCTCAACCCAAAAAATCCCAAAAGCAACTAGGGTTTTGAAAAAATAAAATTAGGGTTTTTCAAATATCTCTCTTTATTAAAAAGCTATCACTATTAGAACCATTTAAATGCAATATAATTGGCATAAAGAAGGAATGCAAACATCTATTACAACTCTGCATTAATCCATTACCAAGCTTCTTCTCCAAAGGTTTCAACACTATTGCAGAGTCTGTTGATGTTGTTGCGAGGAAGCGTGGATGACTTCGATGGTAATGTAGTTCTTCTCAGTGGCAAAAACGATTATGCTAGAAATTTATTTTATCGGTAAACAAGATATTGCAATTGAAACACAATTCATTTATCTTTTTGGGTAATCTTCAAATTGTTTCTCTTTGCTGGTAATATTATCCTCTAGTAATCTCATCTTTCGTAAATCTCCTATTGCCATTAATCTTCTCTTTTATCTTCATGTTGGTAGGACTCTAGGTCCTAGCGGGTTACACAAATGAAACAAGTGGATTTGGAATGTGAAATGAATGGAAAAATTGATAGAATCACCTTTGAAACTAAATCACCTTTGCACTAGAAGAGTAACCTGTCCAATGGATAAAATATAATTATTCTTTTAATTCATGGATGCCTACTTACACCCATTTGAAAGAATATATACCTACCCTATAGTTGTGAGTTAAAATACACAATGGTCCATATAAAATAATGAGTGATTAATTAATGGTTAATGGTTAGGATTAGAATCCTAACATGCCACCCTCCTTAAAAAGAGCTTTATCCTCAAAGCTCAAAGTGAGGAGCTTTGTCCCTTGTTTTCCAAGTAGAATTTGTGCAAGTTCTTGTACTATTTTAATGTCACTTTTTCGGAGGTAGGGATATCTTGAGGGTCGAAGCGTTAGTGGGGGGTTGCCAGGAAGACTAGTAGAAGCATCCTTAGGAGAATCGTCATGATGGTGAGCGTACACTTTAGCCGGTTCTTCATGTGTAGAATGAAGGGAAAATAAATGTGCACTCACTCTTTTACCTCCTTTCTGAATCAAGCTGCCTATACGATGAGAACTCAATGTTGGTGAGGAACTTGTGTGTAGTTCGTGTAGAGTGTATGTTTGGCCTTCATTGGTCACTTCGTGTATCTCTACCTCATCCTTGCTTGATGCATCAATCACTTTTGGTATATCAACCTTATTGCCTTCATCGTTGTGATCAGGTGCTTGGGTCACTTCTTACTTATCTTTCTCATCTCAATGTTATCCTTGGGTGTATCTATCACTACTTCTACTTCAATTGTATTTTATTGGTTGGTGGAACTACAAGGAATAGCTACATCCATAATATATAGTTTGGGTGTAATACATTGATGATTGGGTACAAAGTTCTCATCACAATGAAAACAAAGGCTTTTTTCTCTTTTTTCCTTTATTTCCTCGGGGCTGATATGTTTAATTGGTAAGATTTTGTTAACTTTTGGGGTGGTGTAAGTATTTAGTGGGGACATTCTTTGGTCAAATTCCTACCTCGGTAAAGAATCTTTAATAATTTGGCCCTTCCATTGGTAAAACTCCTGGTAAAATATTTTGAGAGTGAGGTCTTATGATCTCCTTCCGTCAGCCATTTTAGGGTCAATTTGCAAATCTTCACCAAAACATAATTTAAATTGCAAATTTTATTGGAGGGTTGCAAAATTTTGGCACAATTTTGGTGTAGTTTAGAAAAAAATTACAAAAATTTGGTTTGAGTAACTTTTATGACCCTCCAATGGTCAATTTTGATTTTTGAATTTGAATTTTAGTAGCGGGTGGGAAGGTGACGTAAGCAGCATGGGTGGGAAGGTGACGTTAGTGGCGTCTAGCATGAGGCAGTAGTCAAGTGGAGCACAAAATACGTATGGGATAGCGGTAAGAGGAGGAGCGTGGAAGCAGCAGAATCAAAGACAGGGGAAGAGAAAAGGAGAGCACAAGGTGAGCGGAAGCACGAGAGTGAGACATGAGTTGAGGGAGGAACCAACAACGGGTAGTGATGGTAAGTGTTACGCGGGAGACCGAAAGAAGAGCGTGACCGAAGTCACATTATGCTTATATGTGTTTTGATGTAATTAAATCCCATGTTTTCTTTTGCACCAACGATGTGGAATTTTAGTCCCAAAAAAATTCAACCTTTCCACTTAACACTATCCCTGACATCGGGAATATGCGTCGATGTTTGGAAATTAAAAATACGATGACGAAGATTTATTAAAACCTTAGTGTTTATTTTAATTTTTATTTTGGTTTCATCGGATTTTCTATTACTCTGTCGAAAAGCGTCGCTTTGCACAACAGATAGAATTTTTTTAATTTTTGACTCGTCATTCAATTTTAGATCGATTCACGAAGCCCAACAAGGAATTGAGAAGGTATTTAAGTAATTAGAATTTCGTTTTCTTCGCCTGAGATGACATCATAAGAGGTGTTTTTATGTTCATTTTTTGACTGTCTTTTGAAATAATTTTTTAATATAGGTACGTGTTGCATTAACGTAAAGCGAGTTCACGATACCTTTTATTTCCTTGGTCTGCAATGAGCAGCAATTTGTGAAAACTAAGTGAGCGTTGAGCAACAATTTGTGAGGACAAAGTGGGCTATGGGAAACAATGGGTGATGATAGAGTGGTGATGAATCAAATGGCACAAAACAGATCCCTGAAAGGAAGGCACTGATACTAGATGGTAGGAATCTAGGTCCTAGTGGTTTACATAAATGAAACAAGTGGAATTGAAATACGAAATGAATGGAAATATTGATAGAATCACCTTTGAAACCAAATCACCTTTGCACTGCAAGATTAACATGTCCAATGGATAAAATATAATTGTTCTTTTAATTCATGGATGCTTACTTACACCCATTTGAATGAATATATATATATATATATATATATATATCTACCCTATAGTTGTGAGTGAAAAGACACAATGGTCCATATAAAATAATAAGTGATTAATTAATGGTTAATGGTTAGGATTAGAATCCTAACACATGCCCTCCCGTGCCTTGGAGAGATTTCTCTTATTAAGCATGACATAATGATTAGTCGTAAGCTTACACCAGGGGTAAGGGATTTGACCTATCTTTGAGAGGTCCAAGTTTCAAACTCCACTAAGGGGACCAAGACCCCTCATAAAAACCTATTTAAACTCATTAACAAAGCTTGGATGTTATCTATGTATCGCTTGACAAAATTTAAACCTTTATATCTTTCTTAAATATTGAAAAATCTAACTCTATTATTACATGTTAATTTAAATATCAATATTCTTCTATAAATAATTCTTAATATATATAATCTTTTTAAATTTTATATAATGAATAATAATTATATACTAAAACTCATAGACCATACATATACATATGTAATTGAAGTTTATAACTAAGATATCATAAACACTTCCTTGAATCCCTTCTTTTATGATATTTTTATTTTTGATATTTTATATCAAATAAATTATATTTGATATTGATGGAGTAATTATTGAAGTAATTCAATTATAACCTAAGTATTATTTATAAATTGGACACCATGTATTACTTCTTAATGTATGTCATGTCCCTAAATCAAGAATTTGTTGTATGTCATAGGGTGGCTTGGGATATTTGTTGTCTTCCTAAAAAATTTGGAGGAATGAGATTGTTTGATTGTCAACGACAAGGCTTTTCCCTCTGTGCTAAATGTATTGTGAGAGCTTTACAGGGGGAGGAAGCCTAAAAAAATTTAATTCGTCACTACCTCTCTACGGGGCTTCCTTTTGGTAAGAAGGTGTGGAAAGGGCTTGATTTGCAAACCATTCTTACAGCCCCTGTTCCAATAAATATTTTTGGGTCCTTTGTTATGCAAAGCATTTGGAAGGCCTGGGAGGCCATTAAACCCTGGATTTCTTGAAAAGGTCACAAGGGGAAGTCAGGGGCTTCAATACCTTTGCTTAATGTCTGGTGGTCTTCGGCCATCACTTTGCAGGGGACTTCCCTTGCTCAAGTCCAGTGGATACATGCTCAGAAATTTTATAAACAAGGTATTGCTCAATTATTTGATTTCATGGATTTTCATTCAAGGTCTTGAATACCTTGGGAAATTTTTTGAAATTTTTTTGGTTTATCTTTTGCTCATAAGACTACTTATGAGGTTGTTATTGATTCCACTCCTTTATCTATTTGGGGTAAAGTTTTTCGATATTATTAGAAACCTTGGTGGACTAATTAGTCTTGGCCAAAAGATGTTTCTCTCACCAAGTATAAACCTCATTTGGGATACTCTTGGCTTTCCCCTGTTGTGCCTATGGTTGAGAAGCTTAATTCTAGGTGGGATGTAGTATCTCTTCAGTCCAAATGGAGTCTCAAATTTAATACACTCTGGGCAAAGTATCTTGAACCTAAGCAAGCCTTTTTTTGCTTGGAGTTTATTGTTTCAAGGGCTTCCTATTGGTCAGCGTCTTAGATATTTGGGTGTGAATGATATTTTCGGCAGATCTTGTGGAGCAGAGGAGGATGTGCATCATCTGTTTTGGTCTTGTGTGAGAGCTCAAGAGGGTTGGCAATGAATTTTCTCTTTTTTCAGACCATATATGACAAGTCCTTGTTCTTGGGTGAATATTTTGTTAGGGGATCCACTTCAGTTTTCTAAGAAGCTTGTTCCTGTGTGGCATATCTTTAGAGTGGGGATTATTTTTCATTTGTGGAAAACTCGCAATAGAGTGATTTTTAGCCAACAAGAGCCTTCTTCTACTTTTTCTCTTGCTGATAAGTATCAGGTTTTCTATGATTGTTGGTTGCAGATTTCAGTGCAAGCAAAAAAAGTGAATATAGAGCTTCATCACTTACGGGACCTTATTGATCATTGGGGTAATGCTCCTTGTGCAATGAATCATGTTCCTCCAACCCCTACACAGCAATGATGCATAGTCTATTAGTTGTTTTTTTAGGCAGTTCTCTGTTTGGTTTTCTTGTGAACTTCCGTAAGTTATTTTGGTAGCTCTACTAGCTGTTTAGCACACAGTTAGTGTGTTGGTTGTGTGTTCGGGGTATGCTAATTCCACCACCTTTTTTTTATATGATTAAATCATTTTAATATAATGTTTTTTTCATCCATAAAAAACATAAACATCAATTCAAAAACTAAAACTATCATGCTTACATAGTTTTCAAACTGATTAATATTTAATGTGATGATGCTAATACTATCACACCTAAAGGCTTGACAAAAACAATATGATTAACATGCTAACTTTAGAATTTATATGTCTTATATATGTCTTTCTTCTAAACGTGTAGCTTTATGAACATAAAATCATTAAGTAAAAACTAAAAGGTCATCTTTGTAAACTTTCCTCTCTCAAAAGCAATGCCAGCTGCAAGTCCTTCAAACTGAAGCTTAATAACTCTACTATGAACCTCCAAACTTTTTATTGCACTATAAACTATATTTAATCATACACTTGTTACTTTTACAAATGTGTCACCTTACGAAAGCTAAAGGCACACAAAGTTGTTGGAGGACCAATTAAAACAAACACACATCCATAGGGAATAAGTTTTAAAGTTTAATTTATAAAAATAAAAAAGTTATTTATATTTATTTTATAATTTGAATTTAATTTTTGAATAAAATTTAATAATTATTTAAATTTTATAAATATTAATATTTTAATAAAATAATATTAATTTAATTAATTAAATTTTTAAATGCCATTATGCTCTTTTTCCCAACTTATGTCATTTTCTTGCTTGTTCTTTTTCTTCACTTACTAATTAAATTCTTTGACCCCACCACTATACTCTTTTTCTCCACTTATGTCATTTTCTTGCTTCTTTTTTTCTTTGTATTATTTTCTTGCTTGTTTTTGGATGTTCTTCTTTTTCACTTTTTATTTACTTTATCAATAAATAAACAAAAATAATGTAAAACTTTAACATTTTAATAAAATAATATTAATTTAATTAATTAATTTTTTCGACAAAATAACTCATCCACCCCCACTATACTCTTTTCGCCCACTTATGTCATTTTCTTGCTTGTCTCGGATGCTCTTCCTTTCCTCCCTTTTGCTCGCTTTGTCAATAAATAAACAAAAATGGTGCCCTACAACTCACCTGTACTTTAACTAAATCTTGAAACTGATTAGAACTAGTTAAGTATGTTGGGGCAGACATATTTGCTGTGTGGAATCTAGAACATTTTTTTTATCTTTAATTTATTGGATACAAGATTAGACAGAATTTTTTTTTGGGAAAGTTGTCTTTTAATATAGATAAAATGTTGTTTTTCTTGATGGTTTTGTACGTCAACGGAGTCTCCTGAAATTACTATATTCATCCTCAACAAAGCATGCCTCCAAAGTTTAAACCTGAATATCTTTTTAATAAAAACTTAGAACTTACCAATTCACCCAACTTTTAAGACTTCTTCATAAAAAATATTATATTACAAGAGTCCATAACAGGAAGAAGAAGACATGGAAAGACATGCAAAGCGTTATATGGGATGAGGAATATGTTCAGAATCCGAAGAAGACCGAAAGGGTAAATGTTCTGATGGTCATGATTATGAGACATCTGATTTCAAAATGATAAAACAAAATTACCTCTAGAATAAAAGTTTAACAAACATTTTAATATGATTTTTTAAAAGTTTAAAAACATTTTATTATGGTGTCCTGTTAAGGATTATTAGGTTAAGTTTTTCTATTCAATTAATCTTATGATTTAAGTGGGGATGAGAGTTTAATAACAAGAAGAACTAGTAGGTTAGTTTTTTCATTCAACTAATCTTGGGTTAGTTTTTCTATTCAACTAATCTTGGGTTAGTTTTTCTATTCAACTAATCTTATAACTTAAGTGGGGATGAGAGTTTAATGAAATTCTAATATGGTGTGCATGAGAGTTTAATGAAATTCTAATATGGTGTGCAGACAAGAACTAATGACATTCTAATATGGTGTTAAGCGGGTTTGATAATGAAAGTTTAGGTATTTTATATATAAAATTAAAACATAAGAAGATTATATTAATTATTTTATGTGATTTATATATTTAATTTGATAAAAGTATATTATTTATTTATTTATGTGTAAAATAAGGATACATTTATGGTTTGAATTTGGATTTTTTTAACAAGAACTTGAAGATAGGAGGACAAATTTATATAATATATTAATATTGAAACCTATAATTTTTGGAAAAGATAAGTTTGTTGGTAGCGGTAGAATGTTTGTTGGTGGGTCGATCAATTCTGATGATGAGAGGTTTTCTATAAAAAAAACATTGAAACTTATAATTTAAATATAATAAATGGTAAATATTTTTTAAAATTATAATTAAATATATAAAATAGTTTTGTTAAATTTAATTATATATTATTTTATTTAAAATAATTTAATTTAATATAATTATATATTTTTTTTTTTTTGATGAAAAGCTAAATTATATTAATAATAAATGTGGATGAACATTCATGCCTTCTTTGGCATTTAGATTGTTTGAAAAAATAAATGTGGATGAACATTGTTTAATCTCGTTCTTCGAAACCCCATATATATATAATATTAAATGAATATTAAATATAAAATTTATTTTTAATGATAGTTATAATCTTATAATATTTATAAATTTTAATAATAGTTACAGTTGGCAGGGTATCCAACACCATGTTTTATGAATGCACCTGTATTTGTTTTGTCTCTGTTAGAAGGAAGTTTATCATGGTTCTGATGTTGTTAGGATGTAGGTATCCAGGCTATGGTATGCCTTTATATTGTATTTGTTCCCTTATAATTTTGATTAATATAAATTTGGCAATAATTTCAATAAAAAAAATAGTTACAGTTTCAGAGGCATGTAAATATTTTACATATGTTGACTAAAGACTTTAGAGCAAAGTAATTTTTAAGTTATAAAGCATTATTTATATGAGACTATTTTGTAATTTTGTAAAATAAGTTTTAGTGTTCATGTTCATAAGGAATCTTTCAAGAGAATGTTGTTTATTCAATATATGTTTATTCAATCTTCCTTTAGTTTCTAGACAATAATTTACAACTCTATCTTCTTTCAGATTTGAGCCTTTGATTTCTTTTTTAGAGTTTTAAAGCCTTCATTGTTAAGCCCATTCAAATTGTACTATACACCTACAAGGTGTAAATACTCAGAAAGAGTTGTGTCGATTTTGATTTTGTTGTTCGTTGTTGATGCTTGGACCTAGTTTTTGGACAAGGGTTTGTGCCACTCGATGCATTATCCTTTGCATGCCTAGATCTGGTAGGCATTGTGATTATTTGTAGTTTTTTTGTAATTATTTATATTAAGATATTTTGCTTCTTCCTTTGTTGGTTTCCTCTACTTTTGCTTTTGCTTTCATGGTTTGTCCATGAATTTAATAGAGGAAAGTGAACCAAGAAATAAAATCTCTGAGATTTTGGTAAGGGTTTTCTCTTTTGGCTCAGATTAGGGTTTGGTCACCTTCGAAGCCCTATCATGGCAATGGTGGTGGGGGATATCCCCTCTCCCCCAAACCCTCCTTCTAGGATGTTACCATGACAACTGCCTCCATACTCAAGAATGTTGACCATGGCTCATTTTCCTTGTTCTCACTACCTCCTTTGTTCAACTAGTCAAAACTAGAAAATATGACCAAAGCTTTGAAGGCAAGGAGGCCACAATAGTCCCAACCAAGTAACAAAGGCTCCTTTGTTCCTAAGTTGAATGATGCTTCAATGGTGGAGATTCCTTTGGACTATATTCAGAGCTCGATCCTCACCCTAATTGAGAGAGTTCTTACTTGTAAATTTATGGGTATTTGGCCTAGCCCAACAACCATTCAAATATGGATCACCTCTTCTTGGGGATCTAAAATATCTAGCTATGAATTCATGATGGCAAGGAGAGGGTATTTCATAGTTATTTTCTCCTCCATAGAGGAAAGAGATGTAATATTTCAAGGAGGTCCCTGGTTCCTTGGATCAAGCCCTCTCTACATGATCCCTTGGTTAGTTAGTTTTGACCCATAAGTGGAAGAACCAGAAGAAGTCTCAATTTGGGTAAGACTACCATTTTTACCCCTACATTTATGGAATAAACCAACTCTTGAGATGATAGGTAACTCTATTGGCACATTTGTAGACTGGGCTCCTCCAAAGGCCAATAATGCAACTTGTGCTAGGTTGTGTGTTCAAGTCAATCTAAAAAAAGGGCTTCCTAAAAACATAGGTATCAAAGTCTTGGATTGGATCCATACCCAACCACTATATTATGAGCACATTCCCTTTAAATGTATTACCTATCATCAATATGGTCATTTCTCAAGGAATTGTCCCACTAAGGTACAACAAGAGACAAAGGAGGAAGATCAAGAATTCCAAACAGTAAGAAGAAAACAACAGAGAAGATCTAGAAGTAGAAGGAGGCCTCAACCATAGCTAGAAAGAAAAAACAATAATAAGTTCTCTATTTTATCACAAAATGAGGAAGAGGAACATCTAGGGACATCTAAAAAGAGGAGAAGATCCATTAGATCCTGAATCAGAAGATGAAGTGGAGGAAACTCAGGCTACCAAAGAAAACCTTTAGGAAGAGGATATTGAAGAAATAGAAGAGACTCAGTTAGCAACAACAATGATTCCAAGAGGCACCCTAGCCACTAAATCTTCTACTAGAGGGAGGAAATCTAATCAAGAGGTAAGAATAGAACAAGCAAATATAGAGATTCAAAATAAAGCACAAACAACCTTAGACTTCAACAAGGCTAAGAAGCCACTTAAGAAATGAAGGTTCTATCATGGAATGGAAGGGGATTGGGTAGTCCCCTAAAAAAAACTACCTAAGTCAATTAATAGCCCAACAAAAGCCAATGGTTATCTACATTCAAGAAACTAAATTGACAAAGCAATTAGCAAGAATAGAATGGAAAAATATATGGAGATCCTTAGACCTAGAAGCAATAGATTTATCAAGTGCCTCGAGGGGGCTTCTCCTTGCATGGGATCCATAGGCCCTGATATGTATTAATAAAATAAGACACTCAAATTGGATAGCAACTTCTTTCTCCTCTCCACAAGGATAGACTTGGACCATAGTCAATTTTTATGGACCAAATAACTTTAGCACTTAAATTCATCAAGAAAGACCCCCAAATTTAATTATATCAGGGGACTTGAATGTGACTTTAGCCCAATGGGAGAAAAAATAAGGCATTCCCTCAAAAGACCCTTCTAAGGACCTAGTTATGCAAATTATAACTGAGCAGAAACTTCAGGACATAATCCCCAAAAATGGAAAATTTACATGGACAAATAAAAGAGTTGGGGTTAAATTCATTGTAGAAATATTAGATAGATTCTTGATACAAGAAGATATACTATTCAGGTATCCACTTGTATCAAGTGGCATAATTCAAAGTTTGGTCTCAGATCATAAGCCTATCTATTTGGATACGGGTGATAGTGCTCTTGGAAAAAGGAAGATTCCTTTCAAATACAATCTAGAATGGATGGAGCATGAGGAGTTTGCACCTTTAGTAGAAAGTATCTGGAAGTAACATGTATGTGCAAACAGTCCCCAAGAGGTATGGAAAATGAAAATTTTCAATCTCAAGAAAGCCATTAGGGATTGGATTTCCAATAAGACTAAAGTTCAAAATAGGTCAAGCATATTGCTACAATAGATGGAGGAAGTAGAGCAAGAGATAGGTGATCAACCTCCAACCTCTCAATAGGAAGAGAGAAGACTCCGGTTGAACCAAGAAATGGATCAAGCTTTTAGATAAGAAGAGGCACATTGGAGACTTTGATCAAGAATAATTTGGCTCAAGAAAGGAGACAGAAACATAAATTACTTTCATCTAAAAACAATGCAACACTACCAACGAAATACAATAAATAAATTCACAAAACTAAATAAATTTATTCTGATTAAGCAGTCATAAAGGAACTAGCAAGATATCATTACTCGACCCTTCTCACAAAGACAACAATAAATCAGCAGGCTCAGGCCACTCTCCTGAACAACATTCCTCCTTTGTTAAAAAATAGAGATAAAGAAGATCTCTCTTCAGTAATAACCAAAGAAGAGTTGGAAGAAGTTATACATTCACTACCCAAGGACAAAGCTCTAGGACTAGATGGCTTCACCAATAATTTTTATCAGTAGTTTTATGAAATTATAGGAGATGACCTATTGGCAATGATAGAAGAGACAAGGATAAGAGGTAAGCTATCTGGGACAATCAACTCCACTTTCTTAGCTTTAATTCCAAAAGAAAAAAATGTAGTTACTTTTGACAGATTCAGACCTATATCTTTGTGCAATTGCTCTTATAAGATAATGACTAAAATAATAGCAAATAGAATTAAAAGGAAGATTAATGATTTGATAGAGCTAGAACAAGGAGGTTTTATTCTAGGGAAACAAATATATGACAACATTATAATGATTCATGAAGCCCTACACTCAAGTGCCAAGTCCAAAAAGAAAATAATAGCCATTAAACTTGATATGGCTAATGCCTTTGACAAAGTAGACATTGGCTTTTTAACACAGGTGTTAGCCAAATTTGGATTTCCAACTCAAATGATAGACTAGATAAGAGCTTGCATAGAGGGACCTTGGATAGCCCCTCTAATCAATGGAGAACCTGCTAACTTCTTTAAAGCTACTAGAGGATTAAGGCAAGGGTGTCCTCTCTCCCCTTACCTTTATATCCTTCTAGCTAAAACTTTAGGGAGGACCCTAACCAAATTGAGAAGGAGGAAAGAAATCTAAGGGATTAGAGCTGCTATAGGATATTGAACAATCACTCATGCTCAATTTGCATATGACACTATTTTACTAGGGGAAGCCACAAAACTGAATGTTAGGTTGATCAAAGAAGTTTTAGATTGTTTCTCTTTAGCCACAAGGGCAAAGATAAACACCCAAAAGAGCAAATTTTACACTATAAATACTTCAACAATAGAAGATAGAGGTTTCTCTCAGATTTTGGGATTTCACAAAGGTAGTGATACCTTTAACTACCTAGGTGTTCCTATGGGCTTCCATAAAAAAAATAGGAAACTTGGAATGTAATTCTAGAAAATATGTCAAGGAGAATACAACAATATAGCAATGGTTGGTTGAGTTTGGCTAGAAGAATTATTTTAATCAAATCAATATTAGCAAGTCTTCTCATATATCAATTTTTGGTGTATCATGCACCCTTATATATCTTGTAGAAGTTAGATGCAATGTTAAGAACTTTTCTATGGAAAGGGGGAAGGTAATCAGATAGGAAAAAGTTCCATTTGGTCAATTGGGAGACTATTACCAAGCCAAAGGAGCAAGAGAGGCCTAGGAATAAGAAAAACAACAATTGTTAGCAAGGCACTAAGTGCTAATCTACTTTGGAATTTGCTCACTCCACTAGACTCTCCATGGAAGCAAATCTTAAAATGCAAATATTTGAACAACTCTAATGGGATCCAACTCATAAAAGTGTGAAAAACATAACAGGCTCCTCAATTTGGAAATATATTGTGGAAGCTAAAGATATTATACTAAATCATACCTCTTGGATTCTAGGGGATGGTAAAAAAATTAATATATGGGATGATCCAGTCTTTGGGAGGACCTCCAATCATTAGGATTGTTTCCCAAAAATAAAAGCAAACCTGCAACAATTGGGTGTTAACTCTCTTGAAAGCTTAATTGAATGGGTGAGAGATCCACCCCTACCACATCTTGACCAAGACTCATGGAGATAGTTGTTGGAAAATGATGCTCACATGTGTGCATTTTCGTATTAGAAGGTACAAAATATTATGTAACCACTTTGTAACAGTTTTGTACAAGTGTAGGTGTAGGAATATTGTAGTTGTAACAGTCTTGAATTGTTATCTTATTTGTAACTATCATAGATTCTTTAGGTTTGAGTTCCAAGATAGATTAATATCATTACTATTGCATTGTATAAGTTTGGAGTGTGTGAAAACATGAATTGAAGGTGAAAATTTCTTTTTTTCAGCCTACTGTGTTTTCTTGTATGCAGTCCAGATTTTACAAAAAAAGTCTTAACAACCTACTTTGGAGCTTAATATTTATTTTTGTGTTGCTCCGGTTGTTGAACGTGATACACCGTTGTAAATATCTTACCAATGAATTTCTATCCATATATAACATGTCCCATTTTACATATATTAAGCACTTCTTTTTCACCTCTAAAAACAGTTTTTAGTCTTTTCTGCCCAATTTTTAGAACACATTGCAGACCTCATAAATTTTTCTGTAGTTGGTATTTTTCCATGAAATAAAGTTTTTTGAGTACCCATTATTGAGTATAATTTACCCTGAAATTTTCATGGAATTATGAATACTTTTTTTTTATCAATTTTAGTGCTCTCGGGAAAAAGTGTTGGGTCAAAAAACTTCAATAGTTGCACATCCAAATTAAAATGATTAAAATTTCTCCCTAAATTATATATCATCTTATATGGGGCTCTATTAGTGGATCAAGTGTCTACATATTCAACCAAGGGTTGTTATTACAACAACAGGGTTAAAAGAACTCAATAATAGCTAAGGTATGGAATTACAAGGTTGCTCCCAAACTTCAAGCCTTTATTTGGTTCATGCTCCAAAATAAGATTCTTACTAGAGACAACATCAATAAGAGTAATATTATGGGGCCTCATATTTTCCATGGGTATCTTAAGATCATTGAAACAACATCACATCTATTATTTTAGTGTACAAAAGCAGTTAAAATATGGATTGAAATAACCTAGTAACTAGGATCAACACTATTAGGAACCTTCAACTCAAAAAATTTCCTAACAAATTGGGGCTAAATGTACAAATGGGGACTGAAATACAAGCACCTTATCAGGTAGATCTGGTATTCAATGCCAATAATCATCATTTGTCACATATGGAAGGACAGAAATAGGATAATTTTAAGACAAAAGAACCAATTTTCAAGTGTTAACTAATAGAGTGTTAAGGGAGATAGTTTTGAACACAAAAGCTATATATCATAAATAATAATAAATTAGGATATTAAGAAAAAAGGAGATACAACTGTTACACCAAATGGATTTCCAAATTCTCCTGAATTTTGGGCCACAAGTTAGAACAATCAAACCTTTGGAAATAAAGTTCCCTACATTTTTCTTCAATGGAGCCTCTAAATTTAACACAGGTCATGCAACGACTAGTGGTGTGATACTAGTGGCAGCACACTATAAAATGCTTTAGTTCAAAATCAATTTGGGGAAAACAACCAATAATGTTGCAAAATTGATAGACTATGAAATGGGATAAAAATTGGCTTAGGAACAAGACATTAAATAATTGTTAGGTACCTAAGGATAATAATGTGGGGGATATAATATAATATTTTATTATGGCATGGGTCACACATAAAATTGTAATAATATATAACATAGTGCCATATTATATTATTATGCACTTTGTAACTCATGGAAGGTGAACCATCACATTCTTGTATAAAGAGAGATGTATCCCCAATTATAAAAGGAATTCATGTGAAGTATTCAATGTAAAAGACTTCGCTCATGGATCTAGAGATCTTGTGGAGTGATTCCTTCCTTAAGGAGTATTCTTGGTGTTTTCCTACCTCAAGGGTATTATCTTTCTCTATTTTATTGTGCATATTGTTATTGTGGAATTTATTTGTCGATGCATATTTGATATTTTTGCATATTGATGAATGATTTCTAATAATGAGAAAAGAGGTTCATAACATTTGGTATCAGAGCAGCAATTCGAGCAAAGTGAGGTTGTTTTTACAAATCTAGGGCACATTTTTTAAGAAAATATCACATCTTGAAAGGGTCATATCTTTTATTTTAGAAATCAAATTTAGAATATTTTTATTGCATCATGTTGATTGTTTTAAGTGCTATAAAAATGATTGCTCATTTGTTAAATTATGATAAGTATTGAGGAAGCTATGGTTGTTTGAAGTTGGGTTATTTATGTTGTTTTTTAACTACACGATTTTTTTTAGAAGAAAAAAACTATATCAATTATTTTAGTAGTCTTGTCATAAGCTTTTTGCACCATTGTGTAGATTATTTTAAATACTACAAAAAAGGTTGATCGTTTGTCAAATTTTGATAAGTGAAACTAAGATTTTGAGGTTGATTTTGAGTTGTGTGAAAAATTCAAAAAAGAGAAAAAATCTATAGATTTCATTGTTTGAAGAAAGAAATAGATGAGATATCAGAAAATTTTAAATTTTGAGAATTTTCAATTATTTAAAAACCCTAGATACTTTGGAAAAAAAATCATGGAGTTGTCAATATTCATTGGAGAGGAAGTTGTAAGCTTACTGTAGTGGTAAGGGCTTTTTTAAGGATATGTAAGATTTGTAATTCTTTGCAAGATGAAGTTTTATCTTGGTATTTCAACTTTGCTTATCCCAGTCATAATTTATACACAAAGGAAGTTGAAATTATATTTTTAAACAAATGGGGATTGAAGGAAAATTATAATAATATGCAAGCCAAGGAAATCATACCTTTGGTGCCAAACGATGTTCAAAAGGACTTGTCCAATATCATAGAAACATAAAGAGAATTGTTATAGACTCAATATGTTCTACACTCAATGCTCAATCATTTTCTCAACTCAAATCACAATATAGAAAAGTTTATTTTATGGAACTTGAACAATCACTTCACACATACACTTGACTAGGCTCAATCAACTCTACTCAACCAATCGCTCAATAAAACACCCCTTTCTCACAAACCCTAGTCCAAGCATATATCCACCAACTCAAAATATTTCCAACAATGCTCAACAATAAATCTCACATAACAATGATACTCGTGTTCTTTTCAAACCCTAGTTAAGTTCTTTGCACAACAACTCATTTCAACAACAATGCTTATAAAAAAATCTTCACATAACATTGATACTCATGATCTTTGCAAAACCCTAACTCAAGTTCTTCACACAACCAATGGCTTCAACAACAATGCTTATCAAACAAGGTTTTAACAACTCTTTATTCCATAAAACCTTGAAGCATTAACTCAACACACTCAATAGGAAACCCTAATCAAGTCCTTTTCACTCCAAACTTATTTTCCAGAAAACCAATCAATCAACTCAACTATGGAAGAACGTTCTCATACCTTTTTATTGAAGATGAAGGGATCTCATAAATCTATCACAACCACAAACACTTCTATGCCAAGCTCAAAGAGGTTAGAAGATAAATCTTTCTCACAATATAATGTAAATACTCAATTACACCTTATCACTCCACCTTTCAAAAACAACCATCAACATACATAAAATATTTATCCAATAACACCTTATAAACTCCCAATTAAAATAAACTTAACATCCACCAAAATTAACTCAAACCTCTTTATTTTAATTTAATGGTAAGAGAAACTTTGATAAAAATTAAATCTACTTTCTTTATAATTCCAATGATATAAATCACTCATCAATAAAACAACCTCTCATTAACCCTTATTACTCCTCAATAATAGAAATCAATTATCAAATAAACAACCTTTCATAAACCCTTATAACTCCAAAATAATATAAATCAAAATAAACAACTTTTCACAAACCCTTATAACTCCACAATTCCCTTTATAAATCCTTAGGCAAATAAAGATTTAATTATCAAAAATTACCTTTGCCACTAGCGGGTTTTGAACCCACAATCTTTGCCTCCGTGAGTGCTCTAGCCGCAGCTTTAACCATCGTGTGCGCTAGACGCACGTTTGAGATCTTGGATGCTCTTCGTCCCCTTTGTCCTAGGCTTGCGCTCAAAATGAGCATGTGCAAAAATACTTCCCTTGGCGCTCAAGACACACACCACTCCATGTGAATCGATCGTAGGCTCCTCAACTCCCAATACCTTCGCAAAACGAGCGCTATCAATTGACCACCATGTCCCTTTTGACTCAACCAATATGCTCTTCCCTTCATGTCTTCCACTTGGCACTAAAGACAAGTGAATCCCTTGTCTTCTTCCTCAACGATCAACGATTGCACGAAAAACGTTTCCAACTTTATCGCATGAATTAAAAATGTCGAGGGGTAAGTTTTAAATGCCTCTTTGGCATTAATTTACGAATTCCTTTTGTTTCTTAGACATCGGTGCTCCCACATTTTTTATGACGTCGATGCTTTCCAACCTTTATAATTTATAAATTATTTAAATTTGATAAATTATATGTATAAACTTTAGCTTTAAGGAGATTAAAGCCTTCCTTGGATTTAAACTTAAACCTTTAATTTGTAAATTATTCTACCACTGTGGGTCTTTTAAAATCTTCACTGCCATCTCAATGTGTGAGGAGACTTTTATATCCTCATAATTATTTTAATAAAATCATTTAATCTTCCACCATGAGTTTACCATAAACCCTCATAAAACATTATTTTTTCAACTTTTTCTTCAACTCTTCGCATTGTTCCTGGTGTTATTGTTGGTGTACTCCATGGTATTAATGACGTCTTCATGTGTTTACTTTGGCATCAATGACAACTGAATGTACTCAAAATGTCCAACAATCTCCCCCTTTGTCATTGATGGCAAACCAATTTCCTTTTACCAAAAACTTGACCTTTCCTTTGTTCTGCTCCCCCTGGGACATTGCTCCCCCTGGCTCAATGCTCTCTCAAATATCAAATCTCTCCCCCTTACTAAAATCTCTCCCCCTTTGACATCAATGGTAAAGGGTTACCTTTGGGGCTCAAGGCTAATAATGAGCCTCTTAGCTTAGCCCCTCCCCCACCTTCTTTTGAGATGGTTAATTCTTGGATGGGAGTATTTCTACTCCCATAAAACATTGTTCTTTATCTTTATCCTCCTTTCTTCTTATTTGTATTTTCTAATTCCTCTAATTATTTCTATCCATGTCCATGTTCCTATTCATGTCTACATTATTGTTCATGTTCTTGTTCCTGTTCATATCCATCTTCTTGTTCGTGTTCCTGTTCTTGTTTATTTCCATGTTCGTGTTCCTCTTCTTGTTCATATTCATGTTCTTGTTCCTGTTTCTGTTCATACATGTTTCTGAAATGTCTGCTCTACACCATTTTGTTGTGTGACCATCATTATTGTACTTATAACACTTAATTTTATTATTCCTTGGAGGTGCAAATGTCTTAGGATTTCTCCTAGTGAATCCATATCCTCTTCTGTCATGAACCCTGCAATTCATTGCCTTGTGACCAAACTGATTACATTAGTAGCAATACCCATGGAAAATTTGTATGTTCCCATATTCCTATCTTTCATGTGTCCTGCATTGTGAAGCCATGTGCCCAAACCAGTGACATGAAAAGCATCTTAAATTGAAGTTTCCTTGTCTTGACCTCGTTGGTCTTTTAGTCTCTCTTGACCTATTCTGATTGTTGTTCCATCTGTATCTTCTTTGTGCATTGTTCCTATTTTTGTTGAACTCTCTATTGTCCAACTCATCCTTAGATGTCTCACTTTATTTGACATTGTCTTCTTCAAATGTATCTTCATCTGAAGTTTCTTCTCCTCCAAAACTTGAAGTTGACTCTCCTCATTTCTTTTGAACCTGTTCAAATCCAAGATATGTTTTGCTTGATGTAGTCTTCTGTGTTTTGATGAACTTATACAAGGTCTTTGAGCTATTTTTGAACCCTTTCATATTGACCTTGGAGTCTTCTAAATATTATTTTAGGAGTGCCACTTCTTGTGCTAACTTCTCACATTCCAAGATCTTTGCTTCTAACTTATCTTTGAACCTCTTTGCCTTAGTCTTTTATTTTTCTAAATCCTCTATAAGCAATCTTCTCTCTTCATCACATTCTTGAAACTGAATTTCAAGTTTAGAGTGTTTCTTTCTTACCTTCTTTATCGTGTCAAGGGCATAAATAAGTTCTCCCTTGATATCATAACCATCCTTTTTTGAATATTCCTCTATTTGTTTGCTTGTGTCCACATATTTATTTTCTATGGACTTGTCTTCTATAGGATCACTTACTTCATCTTATAATGCCATCAAAATATTTTCATCTGGTCCTTCAAGTGCATTCTCATATTCATCATCACTAAAAAAACAACAATACCTTGTACAATCATCTTCAAGATGTCCAAAGTTACCACATGTAAAATACTTGAGAATTACTGGAGTCATTTTCATAACTTGCTCTTTTTCTTCAATTATAAATAGGACTTCATCTCTATCATTGTCTGAAAAACTACCATCACTATCACTTGAATACTTACTTGCCTTATCCACATAGTATCTCCTCTTTTACCTTTGGAAGAACTTCTTTCCTTGTCTATTTTGTCCATCCTTGCTTTTCTTTTGGTGTCTGTATCTTTCTAATTCCCTATTCTTGTGATCCTATTTTTCTTCACCATTATTGTTCTTGGGTTCTTGACAATCTGTTGCAAAATGTCCATACTTTCCATAATTGAAACACTTAACAGATCTTAGATCTCTGGATATTATGGAATCTTTATATTTTCTACCATAATTAGCTTCTTCATCACTGGATGACTCATTGCTTGATTCTGACTTCTTACCTTTTACCTTCTTGATTTCTTTGAAGGCTGCTTCCTTCTGGAGAATGGGATCTTTTGTTCTTATCTCAAAAGTTGTAAGCATACCAAGCAACTTATCTCTTGTCAAATAATCACCATCCTTTGATATTTCTATAGCATAAACCTATTCACTAAATCCTTTTGGAAGAGTTCTTAAGACTTTATCACAAACTTCTGATTCATCAATATTCATTCCAAGTCCTTGCATATCATTAACAACCTCATCAATTCGACTTAGATAAGCACTAATATTTTCCTCATCGTTCATTCTTAATTCTTCAAATTGTCCTTTGAGATTTCGTATATTTGCTTTCTTAACACTTTTATCTCCTTCATATATACCTTGCAAATTATCCAACATTTCTTTTGCAGTTTTACAATGCATAACTTTCATAGACTATGTTCTATGCAAACCTATCAAAAGTGTATTCTTTGATTTTGAATTGTAGTGTTGTAGGAGCTTACCTTCCTTATTTTTAGGAGGATTGATTAAGGGATCATAACCAAGATCAACTTTTTCCCAAATTTTATTGCCAAGTGTCATCAGGTAGATCTTCCTTCTCATGCTCCAATACATATAGTCACTTCCATAAAATACTGGTTTTGAATTATCTGAAGACCCATTCTTAGAATCCATTATGTTCTTGTTATTTTTTCCTTCAAGCTGTGAAACTCTTCCGAAGGAACCCGCTCTAATACCAATTGAAGAACGCAAGCTTATACTAAGAGGGGGGTGAATAGTATAAGACCACTTTTTAATTTTCTTTCCAAATCAATATTATGCAATGTATAGATAGCAATATCAACAGTAGTAATCAAAGCAATGCACAAATCACCACACACAATAGAGACACCAATTTAACATGGTTCACCCAAATATGGCTACCTCCATGGAGAAAATATTTCTTATAAATTTTTCTCAAATAATCTTTTGGGAATCCTTTCCCTTCAAATTTTATGGACCTCTGTCCAGAGAAGATATTGATCCCCTAAATCAAGATCGTGGATCTCTATCCACAGGAGAACTCCTTCTCCTCTACTATGGTTGGTGATCCTCTAGAATACTACTACCTCCACTACATTGGCTTGTGTATATCTTTCCACTGAAGACTCTTATCCCCACTCAAAAGACCTTTCCTTACTGCCTTAGCTAATGGATATCTATCCACTAGAGACCACTATCCTCTCTACTCTATCACCTCCAAAGGTTTGTTTCAAATCTATACTAAACACAGTCCTTCGGTCTAGCACAAATCTGCTCAATCTCTATCTCTGGTATGGCACAAACCTGTCCTCAAATCTAAACCAAACTCTGCTCCACAAATCCACACAAAACTTGCTTAAATATGCTCAATAATTCCACTCATAACTTTCTCAAATATGCTCAACAATTCCACTCAAAACTTGCTCAAATTTGCTCAACAAGTCCACTCATAACTTGTTCAAATTTGCTCAACAAATCCACTCATAACTTGCTCAAATCTTCTCAACAAGTCCACTCAGAACTTGCTCAAATCTGCTCAACAAGTCCACTTAGAACTTTCTCAAATATGCTCAACAAGTTTACTCACAACTTGCTCAAATCTGCTCAACAAGTCCACTCAGAACTTGCTCAAATCTGCTCAACAAGTCCACACAGAACTTGACCAATATGCTCAATAAGTCATCTCTAGAACTTAACCATATTTGCATTGTAAGCTTCCAAAAAAAACTCACATAAAATTAGTCCACAAGTCTCTTAGAAGACTTACCTCAAATCTATTTAACAAGTCCACACAAAACTTGTCCAATCTCAGAGAAACATAAAGAGAATTGTTAGAGACTCAATATGTTCTACACTCAATGCTCAATCACTTTCTCAACTCAAATCATAATATAGAATAGTTTTTTTTATGGAACTTAAACAATCACTTCACACATCCACTTGACTAGGCTCAATCAACTCTACTCAACCAATCACTCAATAAAACACCCCTTTCTCACAAACCCTAGTCCAAGCATATAACCACCAACTCAAAATATTTCTAACAATGCTCAACAAAAAATCTCACATAACAGTGATACTCGTGTTCTTTTCAAACCCTAGTTCAAGTTATTTGCACAACAACTCATTTCAACAACAATGCTTATAAAACAGTCTTCACATAACAATGATACTCATGATCTTTTGGTATGAAACTAAGTGGTGTGAGAAGCAGGATTGTTTTTATATTGAATCGCTTTTTGATTTTAAGATAGAAAACCCACAATAGACTTAATTTATATATTTGTTCGATGATGCCTTATTATCATGTGTATTGCATTTAAATACCTAGTCTATTAGTTGTAAGAGTGAAGGGTTGTGACCCTAGAATATAATGAATAAATAATATAAGTAATTAGGACATGTTAGGAGGGTCCTAACATGCCACCCCCCTTAAAGGAGCTTTGTCCTCAAAGCTGGAAATTTGGAAATTGTTGTTGGATATCTTGAAAATTTTCCCACGTTGCATCTTCTAAAGGTAGCCCTTTCCAATGGATTAAAACTTTCATGATATCGCGAGTACGAATGTGACGAGAGCGGCGATCCAGGATAGCTTCTGGCTCGACTAGAAGTACTCCATCATCAGAGAATTCAAGGAGAGTGGGTTGTGTCGTGATATGGGCTCCCACTGCAAGCTTAAGGCAAGATACATCAAATACGGGGTGAAGTTTGGAAGAGGGAGGAAGCTCTAGTTTGTAAGCAATTGTCCCAATACGTTGGAGAACTTTATACGGCTCATAAAATTTGGGTGCTAACTTCTGAGAACATTTTTTTTTAAGAGAGGATTGACGGTAAGGTTGGATACGTAAGAAAACCATATCACCCTCATGGAAACTACGTTCGCTTCTATGTTGATCGGCTTGCTGCTTCATGCAATGTTGGGTGGTGTGTACGTTCTCTTTTAGGATATGTAGTATGTCATCTCTATTAGCAAGTTTCGTTTCCAATGCATGGACTTTTGTAGTCCCTAGAATATAGGAAGTGAGGGATGGTGGTGTTTGACCATATAGTGCTTCATAAGGAGTCATTTTGATGGGCGTATGGTATGAAGTGTTATACCACCATTCCGCTAGTGAAAGCCACTTTACCCAATGGAGTGGTTGAGTAGAAACAAAACATCGAAGGTATGTTTCCAAGCATTTATTTACAACTTTTGTTTGGCCATCGGTTTGAGGATGGTAAGCGGAGCTCATATGAAGTTGAGTACCTTGTAATTTGAACAATTCCTTCCAAAAGGTGCTAGTGAAAGTTGGGTCATGGTCACTAACAATTGTGGAGGGCATACCATGTAATTTAAAGATGTTATCTAGGAAAATGTGGGCTATAGTGCTAGTGGTATAAGGATGAACCACGAAACAAAAATGGGCATATTTAGATAAACGATCAACGACTACGAAAATGGTTGTTTTTCCTCCTGATTTTGGTAATCCTTCAATAAAGTCCATAGAAATATCTACCCATGTTTTGGTGGGTATAGGAAGAGGTTGAAGTAATCCTAGAATAGCGAGGGTCTCCCCCTTTTTTCTTTGGCAAACTTCACATTCTTTTACAAATTTTTTGATGTAATTTTTCATTCCTACCCAATAGAAGGAGGTAGTGGCTCTTTTATAGGTTTTTAAGAACCCTGAGTGGCCTGCAGTGGGTGAGGTATGTAACTCATGAAGAAGTTTTTCACGATAAGTTGAATTGGGTGAGGACCATCCTCCCTTTGTATCTTAATATATTGTCCTTCCAAGTGTATGGAGTTTTGCTACTAGGATTATGTTGAAGTTGTTGAATTAAGGCGTGGATAGTAGGATCATTTATCCATTCTTCATGCACCTCATCTATCCATTTAGGAATAAGGGAGGAAAGAGCATGGACTTGAGGCATATCTTCAAATTTTCTAGAAAGTGCATCGGCTGCCATGTTGTCCTTTTCCTTTTTATATGTAATTTCATAATCATAGCCAAGAAGTTTAGTAACCCATTTTTTTTGTTCCAGGGTATTAGTCCTTTGTTCCAAAAAATACTTCAAGCTATGATGGTCAGTGCGTATAATGAAATGTTGGCCAATAAGGTAAGGCCTCCAATGTTGAATAGCATGGACAATCGCCAACATCTCTTTTTCATACATAGAGTGAGCTAAATTCTTAGGAGAAAATGTTTTGCTTATAAAAGCTAGAGGCCTTTCATCCTGCATGAGTACGGCTCTCATTCCTATTCCTGAAGCGTCACTTTCAATGACGAATGATTTAGAAAAGTTGGGCATGGCTAGAACAGGGGTGGTACACATTACAGTTTTCAAGGTGATAAAGGCCTCATCTGCTTTAGACGACCATTTGAAAGCATTTTTCTTAAGTAATGTTGTTAGAGGAGCAGCGATTTTACCATAATTTTGGACAAATTTTCTATAATATCCCGTTAGTCCAAGAAACCCACGTAGAGCTTTTAAGGTTTTTGGAATAGGCCAATTTTTCACCTCCTTGATTTTGGAAGGATCTACCATAACTCCTTCCTTTGAGACAATATGCCCTAAGTATTCTAACATGGTCCAAATGTTCTTCCCATGTTTTGCTATAAATCAAAATGTCATCAAAGAAAACTAATATAAATTTACAAAGAAAAGGGTGAAATACCTTATTCATTAGACTTTGAAAGGTAGAAGGAGCGTTGGTCAGGCCAAATGGCATCACCAAGAATTCGTAGTGCCCTTCGTGAGTGTGAAAGGTCGTCTTAGGAATATCCTTTTCATTGACTCGTATTTGGTGGTAGCCTGACCGTAAGTCTAACTTGGAAAAATAAGCTGCCCCGTGGAGTTCATCTAATAGCTCGTCAATGACCAGAATAGGAAATTTATCTTTGATGGTCATTGTATTAAGCGCTCAAAAATCGACACATAAATGCCACGAGCCATCGTTTTTTCTAACTAAAATAATTGGAGATGAGTAAGGGCTTTTGTTAGGTCTAATGACTCCTGCCTTAAGAATATCTTGTACTAATTTCTCTATTTCGGTCTTTTGGAGGTATGGATAACAATAAGGTCTAATATTAGGAGGGTGATGCCCTGGAAATAGTGGAATAGTGTGATCGTGACTTCGTTGTGGAGGTAGTCCTTTTGGTTCATTGAATACCGCCTTATGGTGGTCTAAAATCTTTTGTAACTCTGGTGTCTCGTCTTCTTTGTGACAGGTTGAATTGAAAATAATTGGGCGACTATTCCTTTATTTCCTCTTCGGATAATTTTCTCCATTCTATGCGAGCTGACGATTTGGGAAGGTCCTGATTTCAGGCCTTGGATAATATACGTTTGGTTCTTTGCTGTGAATTTCATCCATAGTTCATCAAATTCCCATTGGACGCCTAGTACAATGTCGCACCCACCTAGGGGTAGGACGTACATGTCGCCTTTCATGTTATAAACCCCCATAGTTAGCTTTATATTTTTGCATTTTCCTTTGCATGCAATTTTTCCACCGTTTCCAATCATCACTTCGAAGTTATTGCAAGGGTATATAAAACAATTTGCTTGTTTAGCCACCTTTGGATCGATAAAATTATGCGTGCTACCAGAATCTAGGAGCACGGTAAGGTTTTGTTTCTTAAAATACCCTTTAACTCACATTGTTTGAGGGGCAAAAAATTTGGCAAGGGCGTTGAAGGAAACCTTTGGTGCATTTTCTTCGTCACTTTCAAGTGTGTTGGATAATACCTCTACTTCGAGTTCAGGTTCCTCTTCAGTAGAATTCCCTTCCTCTGTGGCATCTAGAATATATAATTTTTGTGAGGCACATTTATGATTTCTATCAAATTTCTCATCGCAATGATAGCAAATACTCTTACCTTGTCTTTCCTTCATTTCCTCGAAACTCAGATGCTTAATTGGTACAGCGGGGTTAATTTTGGGGGCTATGTAGGAGTTTTGGGTTCATCCATTTTGCATTGGTTTGGGGTTGGTATAAGTGTTTGATGGTTTCCCCCAAGTTGGTTTTGTGAACCGATTCCATGCCTTGATTTTGTCCTTTGCTAATTTTGCCAAGCCGATGGTCTCTAACATGTTTGTAGGGTTATACATTTGCACCTCTATTCAAATTTCTTCTTTTAATCCGCTGACAAAACATTCTTGAAAGAAGGCAGCATCTAATCCGGATGTTCGATTAGCTAGCCTTTCAAATTTTGCTTGGTATTCGCTTACCGAAGTGGTTTGGCATAATTTAATGAGGGCCCCTGTAAAGCTTTGAAACTTGCTAGGGCCGAATCGCACTAATAGATTATGTGTAAAGGTTGACCACATCGGAGTGCCATTAGTTTTCTTGAACCATTGGTACCATTGGATGGCATCGTTTTCCAAGTGGAAGGAGGCGATATGCACTTTTTGCATTTTTGGAATTTGATTTAGTGAGAAATATTGCTCTGCTCGGTAGATCCAGTTTGTAGGGTCTCCTCCTTCAAATTTTGGGAAGTCTAATTTGGTCGTCCGTGGTAGAATGGAAGTTTGTGGACCTCCTAACATTGCTCGGTTTGATGACCCATGGTTGGGTGAATTTGCATGTGTTGTTGCCTAATTTTGACTGATGGTATCAAGTTTAACATCCATTGCAAATATTTTCTCGAAGAGTTCTCTTGTGGTACGGGTATTCTCATCTCTTTCTTGTTGAACTTCTTCAACGAGCCTTTCGTGTTTCTCATGAATGGAATCCAGTGATCATCGTCCTTCAGCCATTGCGGTTGGTGTAGGTAACGATCAATATGACTTGGTACAGGTGAGCAAAATAAAAAATAAAAAAATAATTTTAATTTTTTTTTCCTTTGCGTTTCGGACGTCGAAAACCTTGATGCTGCATTGAAGATTTTAGATTTTTCAAAACAGCCACTAGTCACCATGCGAAAGGTCGAGCAATTTGGGTGTAAGACAACTTAATTCGTACCTTAGGAGAAGGTTTAATTTTTTGTGAGGATTTTGACATGGATCCATGAAGCGTGAATGTTGTTTGCATCCTCGCGAATGTGGACTAGCTGAAATGTGCGGTGGGAAAAAAATTTAATGGTGAATTTGCTCCTTGATCTAGCTCTGATCCAGATGGTATGAAACTAAATGGTGCGGGAAGCAGGATCATTTTTATATTGAATCACTTTTTTATTGTAAGGTAGAAAACCCACAATAGACTTAATTTATATATTTGTTCGATGATGCCTTATTATCATATGTGGATTGCATTTAAATACCTAGTCTAATAGTTGTAAGAGTGAAGGGTTGTGACCCTAGAATATAATGAATAAATAATATAAGTAATTAGGACATGTTAGGAGGGTCCTAACATCTTTTCAAAACCCTAACTCAAGTTCTTCACACAACCAATGGCTTCAACAACAATGCTTATCAAACAAGGTTTTAACAACAACTCTTTATTCCAGAAAACCTTGAAGCATTAACTCAACACACTCAATAGGAAACCCTAATCAAGTCCTTTTCACTCCAAACTTATTTTCCAGAAAACCAATCAATCAACTCAACTATGGAAGAATGTGCTCATACCTTTTTATTGATGATGAAGGGATCTCATAAATCTGTCACAACCACAAACACTTCTATGCCAAGCTCAAAGAGGTTAGAAGATAAATATTTCTCACAATATAATGTAAATACTCAATTACACCTTATCACTCCACCTTTCAAAAACAACCATCAACATACATAAAATATTTATCCAATAACACCTTATAAACTCCCAACTAAAATAAACTTAACATCCACCAAAAATTAACTCAAACCTCTTTAATTTAATTTAATGGCAAGAGAAACTTTGATAAAAATCAAATCAACTTTCTTTATAATTCCAATGATATAAATCACTCATCAATAAAACAACCTCTCATTAACCCTTATTACTCCACAATAATATAAATCAATTATCAAATCAACAACCTTTCACAAACCCTTATAACTCCAAAATAATATAAATCAAAACAAACAACTTTTCACAAACCCTTATAACTCCACATTATCCTTTATAAAAACCTTAGGCAAATAATAAATTAATTATCAAAAATTACCTTTGCCTCTTAGTGGGTTTCGAACCCACAATCTCTGCCTCCGTGAGCGCTCTAGCCATAGCTTTGACCATCATGTGCGCTAGATGCATGTTTGAGAGCTTGGACACTCTTCGTCCCCTTTATCCTAGGCTGGTGCTCAAAATGAGCATGTGCAAAAGACTTCCCTTGGCGCTCAAGACACACACCACTCCACGTGAATCGATCATGGGCTCCTCAACTCCCAATGCCTTCACAAAACATGCACTGCCAATGGACCACCGTGTCCTTTGTGATTCAACCAATATGCTCTTCCCTTTATGTCTTCCACTTGGCGCTAAAGACAAGTGAATTCCTTGTCTTCTTCCTCAACGATCAACGATTGCATGAAAAATGTTTCCACTTTGTCGCATGAATTAAAATGTCGAGGGGTAAGTTTTGAATGCCTCTTTGGCATTAATTTATACATGAATTCCCTTTGTTTCTTAGACGTCGATGCTCCCACATTTTTGATGACGTCGATGCTTTCCAACATTTATAATTTATAAATTATTTAAATTCTATGGAATTTAAATTTTATAAATTATATTTATAAACTTTAACTTTAAGGAGATTAAAGCCTTCCTTGGGTTTAAACTTAAACCTTTAATTTGTAAATTATTCTGCCACCATGGGTCTTTTAAAATCTTAACTGCCATCTCAATGTGTGAGGAGACTTTTATATCCTCATAATGATTTTAATAAAATCATTTAATCTTCCACCATGGGTTTACCATAAACCCTCATAAAACATTATTTTGCCAACTTTTTCTTCAACTCTTCGCATTGTTCCTGGTGCTATTGATGGTGTGCTCCATGGTATTAATGATGTCTTCATATGTTTACTTTGGCATCAATGATGACTTTTCACCTTGACATCAATGACAACTAAATGAGCTCAAAATGTCCAACAATCTCCCCCTTTGTCATTGATGGTAACCCAATTTCCTTTTACCAAAAACTTGACCTTTCCTTTGTTCTGCTCCCCATGGGACATTGCTCCCCCTGGCTCAATGCTCTCTCAAATATCAAATCTCTCCCCCTTACTCAAATCTCTCCCCCTTTGACATCAATGGCAAAGGGTCACCTTTGGGGCTCGGGGCTAAGAATGAGCCTCTTAGCTTAGCCCCTCCCCCACCTTCTTTTGAGGTGGTTAATTTTGGGGTGGGAGTATTTCTACTCCCAGAAAGCATTGTTCTTTACCTTTATCCTCTTTTCTTCTTATCTGAATTTTTTGATTCCTCTGATTGTTTCTATCCATGTCCATGTTCCTATTCATGTCTACATTCCTATTCTTGTTTCTATTCCTGTTCATATCCATATTCCTGTTCCTGTTCCTATTCCTATTCATATCCATGTTCTTGTTCCTATTCTTATTCATATTCATGTTCATATTCCTATTCCTGTTCATACCTATTTCTGGAATGTCTGCTCTACACCACTTTGTTATGTGACCATCATTATTGCACTTATAACACTTAATGTTATTATTCCTTGGAGGTGCAAATATCTTAGGATTTCTCCTAGTGAAGCCATATCCTCTTCTATCATGAACCCTGCAATTCATTGCCTTGTGACCAAACTGATTACATGAGTAGCAATACCCATGGAAAAGTTATTTGTTCCCATATTCCTATCTTTCATGTGTCCTGCATTGTGAAGCCATGTGCCCAAACCTATGACATGAAAAGCATCTTCCATTGAAGTTTCCTTGTCTTGACCTCATTGGTCTCTTAGTCTCTCTTGACCTATTCTGATTGTTGTTCCATCTGTATCTTCTTTGTGCATTGTTCCTATTTTTGTTGAACTCTCTATTGTCCAACTCATCCTCAGATGTCTCACTTTCTTTTACACTATCTTCTTCTGAAGTATCTTCATCTGAAGTTTCTTCTCCTCCAAAACTTGAAGTTGACTCTCCTTCCCATTTCTTTTGAACCTGTTCAAATCCAAGACCTGTCTTGCTTGATGTAGTCTTTTGTGTCTTGATGAACTTATCCAAGTTCTTTGAGCTATTTTTAAACCCTTTCATCTTGACCTTGGAGTCTTCTAAATCTTCTCTTAGTAGTGCCACTTCTTGTGCTAACTTCTCACATTCTAAGATCTTTTCTTCTAACTTATCTTTGAACCTCTTTGCCTTAGCCTTTGATTTTTCTAAATCCTCTATAAGCAATCTTCTCTCTTCATCACATTCTTGAAACTGAATTTCAAGTTTAGAGTGTTGCTTTCTTACCTTCTTTACCATGTCAAGGGCATAAATAAGTTCTCCCTTGAGATCATAACCATCCTTTTCTGAATATTCCTCTATTTGTTTACCTTTGTCCACATCTTTATTTTCTATTGGCTTGTCTTCTATAGGATCACTTACTTCTTCTTCTAATGCCATTAGAAGATTTTCATCTGGTCCTTCAAGTGCATTCTCATATTCATCATCACTGAAACTATAACCATCCCTTGTACAATCATCTTCAAGATGTCCAAAGTTACCACATCTAAAACACTTGAGAATTACTGGAGTCCTTTTCTTAACTTGCTCTTTTTCTTCAATCATAAATAGGACTTCATCTCTATCATTGTCTGAAAAACTAGCATCACTATCACTTGAGTACTTACTTGCCTTATCCGCATAGTAGCTCCTCTTTTGTCTTTGAAAGAACTTCTTTCCTTGTCTGCTTTGTCCATCCTTGCTTTTCTTTTGGTGCCTATATCTTTCTGATTCCCTGTTCCTGTGATCCTATTTTTCTTCACCATTGTTGTTCTTGGGTTCTTGACAATCTGTTGCAAAATGTCCATACTTTCCACAATTGAAACACTTAACAGATCTTAGATCTCTGGATCTTCTAGAATCTTTATCTCTTCTACCATAATTAGCTTCTTCATCACTGGATGACTCATTGCTTGATTCTGACTTCTTACCCTTTGTCTTCTTGATTGCTTTGAAGGTTGCTTCCTTCTAGGGAATAGGATCTTTTGTTCTTATCTCAAAAATTGTAAGCATACCAAGCAACTTATCTCTTGTCAAAGTATCACCATCCATTGACACTTCTATAGCAGAAACCTTTTCACTAAATCTTTTTGGAAGAGTTCTTAAGACTTTATCACAAACATCAGATTCATCAATCTTCATTCCAAGTCCTTGCATATCATTAACAACCTCATCAATTCGAATTAGATAAGCACTAATATTTTCCTCATCATTCATTCTTAATGCTTCAAATTGTCCTTTGAGATTTCATATCTTTGCTTTCTTGACACTTTTATCTCCTTCATATATACTTTGCAATTTATCCCACATTTCTTTTGTAGTTTTACAATGCATAACTTTCATAGACTCTGTTCTATGCAAACCTCTCACAAGTGCATTCATTGCTTTTGAATTATAGTGTTGTAGGAGCTTACCTTCCTTATCTGTAGGAGGATTGATTAAGGGATCATATCCAAATTCAACTGCTTCCCAAACTTCATTGCCAAGTGCCATCAGGTAGATCTTCATCATCATACTCCAATACATATAGTCACTTCCATCAAATACTGGTGCTGAATTATTTGAGGACACATCCTTAGGATCCATTGTGTTCTTGTTAGCTTTTCCTTCAAGCTGTTAAACTCTTATGAAGGAACCCGCTCTGATACCAATTGAAGAACACAAGCTTATACTGAGAGGGGGGTGAACAATATAAGACCACTTTTTACTTTTCTTTCCAAATCAATATTATGCAATGTATAGATAGCAATATCAACAATAGTAATCAAAGCAATGCACAAATCACCACACACAATAGAGACACCAATTTAACGTGGTTCACCCAAATATGGGCTACCTCCACGGAGAAAATATTTTTTATAAAATTTTCTCAAATAATCTCTTGGGAATCCTTTCCCTTTACAATGTTTATGGACCTCTATCCAAAGGAGATGTTGATCCCCTAAATCAAGTTCATGGATCTCTATCCATAGGAGAACTCCTTCTCCTCTACTCTAGATGGTGATCCTCTAGAAGACTACTGCCTCCACTACACTGGCTTGTGGATCTCTCTCCACTAAAGACTCTTATCCCCACTCAGAAGACCTATCCTCACTACCCTAGCTGATGGATCTCTATCCACTAGAGACTACTATCCTCTCTACTCTATCACCTCCAAAGCTCTATCTCAAATATACACTAAACATAGTCCTTCAATCTAGCACAAATATGCTCATATCTATCTTTCTACAAACCTATCCTCAAATCTACACCAAATCTACTCCACAAGTCCACACATAACTTCTCAAATCTCTCAACAAGTCCACTCAAAACTTGCTCAAATATGCTCAACAAGTCCACTCAAACTTGCTCAAATATGCTCAACAAGTCCACTCATAACTTGCTCAAATATGCTCAACAAGTCCACTCAAGAACTTGCTCAAATATTCTCAACAAGTCCACTCAGAACTTGCTCAAATATGCTCAACAAGTCCACTCAGAACTTGCTCAAATATGCTCAACAAGTCCACTCAAAACTTTCTCAAATCTTCTCAACAAGTCCACTCAAAACTTTCTCAAATATGCTCAACAAGTCCACTCAGAACTTGTCCAAATCTCTCAATAAGTCCACAAACTTCAAAAAAACTCCACAAATATCCACAATCTTCAAAACTTGCTCAAATCTCTTAACAAGTCTCACACAGATACTTGTCCAATCTCATAGAAACATAAAGAGAATTGTTAGAGACTCAATATGTTCTACACTCAATGCTCAATCACTTTCTCAACTCAAATCAGAATATAGAATAGTTTGTTTTATGGAACTTGAACAATCACTTCACACATCCACTTGACTAGGCTCAACCAACTCTACTCAACCAATCACTCAATGAAACACCCCTTTCTCACAAACCCTAGTCCAAGCATATAACCACCAACTCAAAATATTTCCAACAATGCTCAACAACAAATCTCACATAACAATGATACTCATGTTCTTTTCAAACCCTAGTTCAAGTTCTTTGCACAACAACTCACTTCAACAACAATGCTTATAAAACAATCTTCACATAACAATGATACTCATGTTATTTTCAAAACCCTAACTCAAGTTCTTCACACAACCAATGGCTTCAACAACAATGCTTATCAAACAAGGTTTTAACAACAACTCTTTATTCCAGAAAACCTTGAAGCATTAACTCAACACACTCAAAAGGAAACCCTAATCAAGTCCTTTTCACTCCAAACTTATTTTCCAGAAAACCAATCAATCAACTCAACTATGGAAGAATGTGCTCATACCTTTTTATTGAAGATGAAGGGATCTCATAAATCTGTCACAACCACAAACACTTCTATGCCAAGCTCAAAGAGGTTAGAAGATAAATCTTTCTCACAATATAATGTAAATACTCAATTACACCTTATCACTCCACCTTTCAAAAACAACCATCAACATACATAAAATATTTATCCAATAACACCTTATAAACTCCCAACTAAAATAAACTTAACATCCACCAAAATTAACTCAAACCTCTTTAATTTAATTTAATGGCAAGAGAAACTTTGATAAAAATCAAATCTACTTTCTTTATAATTCCAATGATATAAATCACTCATCAATAAAACAACCTCTCATTAACCCTTATTACTCCACAATAATATAAATCAATTATCAAATAAACAACCTTTCACAAACCCTTATAACTCCAAAATAATATAAATCAAAATAAACAACTTTTCACAAACCCTTATAACTCCAAATTACCCTTTATAAAACCTTAGGCAAATAAAGATTTAATTATCAAAAATTACCTTTGCCACTAGTGGGTTTCGAACCCACAATATCTACCTCTACAAGCGCTCTAGCCATGGCTTTGACCGCCATGTGCGCTAGACGCATGTTTGAGAGCTTGGACGCTCTTCGTCCCCTTTGTCCTAGGCTAGCGCTCAAAATGAGCATGTGCAAAAGACTTCCCTTGGCGCTCAAGACACACACCACTCCACGTGAATCGATCATGGGCTCCTCAACTCCCAACGCCTTTGCAAAAAATGTGCTGCCAATGGACCACCGTGTCCTTTGTGATTCAACCAATATGCTCTTCCCTTTATGTCTTCCACTTGGCGCTAAAGACAAGTGAATCCCTTGTCTTCTTCCTCAATGATCAACGATTGCATGAAAATATTTCCACTTTGTCGCATGAAATAAAAATGTCGAGGGGTAAGTTTTGAATGCCTCTTTGGCATTAATTTATACATGAATTCCCTTTGTTTCTTAGACATCGATGCTCCCACTTTTTGATGACATCGACGCTTTCCAACCTTTATAATTTATAAATTATTTAAATTCTAAGGAATTTAAATTTTATAAATTATATTTATAAACTTTAACTTTAAGGAGATTAAAGCCTTCCTTGGGTTTAAACTTAAACCTTTAATTTGTAAATTATTCTACCACCATGGGTCTTTTAAAATCTTAACTACCATCTCAATGTGTGAGGAGACTTTTATATCCTCATAATGATTTTAATAAAACCATTTAATCTTCCACCATGAGTTTACCATAAACCCTCATAAAACATTATTTTGCCAACTTTTTCTTCAACTCTTCGCATTGTTCCTGGTGCTATTGATGGTGTGCTCCATGGTATTAATGATGTATTCATATGTTTACTTTGGCATCAATGACAACTTTTCACCTTGACATCAATGACAACTAAATGAGCTCAAAATGTCCAACAATCTCCCCCTTTGTCATTGATGGCAACCCAATTTCCTTTTACCAAAAACTTGATCTTTCCTTTGTTCTGCTCCCCATAGGACATTGCTCCCCTGGCTCAATGCTCTCTCAAATATCAAATCTTTCCCCCTTTGACATCAATGGCAAAGGGTCACCTTTGGGGCTCGGGGCTAAGAATGAGCCTCTTAGCTTAGCCCCTCCCCCACCTTCTTTTGAGGTGGTTAATTCTAGGGTGGGAGTATTTCTACTCCCAGAAAGCATTGTTCTTTACCTTTATCCTCTTTTCTTCTTATATAAATTTTCTGATTCCTCTGACTATTTCTATCCATGTCCATGTTCCTATCCATGTCTACATTCCTGTTCATGTTCCTGTTCATATTCATATCCATGTTCATGTTCATATTCATGTTCCTATTCATATCCATGTTTCTATTCCTGTTCTTATTCATATTCATGTTCCTATTCCTGTTCATACATATTTTTGGAATATCTGCTCTACACCACTTTGTTGTGTGACCATCATTATTGCACTTATAACACTTAATGTTATTATTCCTTGGAGGTGCAAATGTCTTAGGATTTCTCCTAGTGAAGCCATATCCTCTTCTATCATGAACCCTGCAATTCATTGCCTTGTGACCAAACTGATTACATGAGTAGCAATACCCATGGAAAAGTTGTTTGTTCCCATATTCTTGTCTTTCATGTGTCCTGCATTGTGAAGCCATGTGCCCAAACCTGTGACATGAAAAGCATCTTCCATTGAAGTTTCCTTGTCTTGACCTCATTGGTCTCTTAGTCTCTCTTGACCTATTCTGATTGTTGTTCCATCTGTATCTTCTTTGTGCATTGTTCCTATTTTTGTTGAACTCTCTATTGTCCAACTCATCCTCAGATGTCTCACTTTATTTTACATTGTCTTCTTTTGAAGTATCTTCATCTGAAGTTTCTTCTCCTCCAAAACTTGAAGTTGACTCTCCTTCCCATTTCTTTTGAACCTGTTCAAATCCAAGACCTGTTTTGCTTGATGTAGTCTTTTGTGTCTTGATGAACTTATCCAAGTTCTTTGAGCTATTTTTAAACCCTTTCATCTTGACCTTGGAGTCTTCTAAATCTTCTCTTAGTAGTGCCACTTCTTGTGCTAACTTCTCACATTCTAAGATCTTTGCTTCTAACTTATCCTTGAACCTCTTTGCCTTAGCCTTTGATTTTTCTAAATCCTCTATAAGCAATCTTCTCTCTTCATCACATTCTTGAAACTGAATTTCAAGTTTAGAGTGTTGCTTTCTTACCTTCTTTACTATGTCAAGGGCATAAATAAGTTCTCCCTTGAGATCATAACCATCCTTTTCTGAATATTCCTCTATTTGTTTACCTTTGTCCACATCTTTATTTTCTATTGGCTTGTCTTCTATAGGATCACTTACTTCTTCTTCTAATGCCATTAGAATATTTTCATCTAGTCCTTCAAGTGCATCCTCATATTCATCATCACTGAAACTATAACCATCCCTTGTACAATCATCTTCAAGATGTCCAAAGTTACCACATCTAAAACACTTGAGAATTACTAGAGTCCTTTTCTTAACTTGCTCTTTTTCTTCAATCATAAATAGGACTTCATCTCTATCATTGTCTGAAAAACTAGCATCACTATCACTTGAGTACTTACTTGCCTTATCCGCATAGTAGCTCCTCTTTTGTCTTTGAAAGAACTTCTTTCCTTGTCTGCTTTGTCCATCCTTGCTTTTCTTTTGGTGCCTATATCTTTCTGATTCCCTATTCTTGTGATCCTGTTTTTCTTCACCATTGTTGTTCTTGGGTTCTTGACAATCTGTTGCAAAATATCCATACTTTCCACAATTGAAACACTTAACAGATCTTAGATCTCTGGATCTTCTAGAATCTTTATCTCTTCTACCATAATTAGCTTCTTCATCACTGGATGACTCATTGCTTGATTCTGACTTCTTACCCTTTGTCTTCTTGATTGCTTTGAAGGTTGCTTCCTTCTAGGGAATAGGATCTTTTGTTCTTATCTCAAAAGTTGTGAGCATACCAAGCAACTTATCTCTTGTCAAAGTATCACCATCCATTGACACTTCTATAGCAGAAACCTTTTCACTGAATCTTTTTGGAAGAGTTCTTAAGACTTTATCACAAACATCGGATTCATCAATCTTCATTCCAAGTCCTTGCATATCATTAACAACCTCATCAATTCGAATTAGATAAGCACTAATATTTTCCTCATCATTCATTCTTAATGCTTCAAATTGTCCTTTGAGATTTCATATATTTGCTTTCTTGACACTTTTATCTCCTTCATATATACCTTGCAATTTATCCCACATTTCTTTTGTAGACAATGCATAACTTTCATAGACTCTATTCTATGCAAACCTCTCACAAGTGCATTCATTGCTTTTGAATTATAGTGTTGTAGAAGAGCTTACCTTCCTTATCTATAGGAGGATTGATTAAGGGATCATATCCAAATTCAACTACTTCCCAAACTTCATTGCCAAGTGCCATCAGGTAGATCTTCATCATCATACTCCAATACATATAGTCACTTCCATCAAATACTAGTGCTGAATTATTTGAGGACACCTCCTTAGGATCCATTGTGTTCTTGTTAGATTTTCCTTCAAGTTGTTAAACTCTTATGAAGGAACCCGCTCTGATACCAATTGAAGAACACAAGCTTATACTAAGAGGGAGGGGTGAACAGTATAAGACCACTTTTTACTTTTCTTTCCAAATCAATATTATGCAATGTATAGATAGCAATATCAATAGTAGTAATCAAAGCAATGCATAAATCACCACACACAATAGAGACACCAATTTAACGTGGTTCACCCAAATATGGCTACCTCCACGGAGAAAATATTTCTTACTAAAATTTTCTCAAATAATCTCTTGGGAATCCTTTCCCTACAATGTTTATGGACCTCTATCCAAAGGAGATGTTGATCCCCTAAATCAAGTTCATGGATCTCTATCCATAGGAGAACTCCTTCTCCTCTGCTCTAGTTGGTGATCCTCTAGAAGACTACTACCTCCACTACACTGGCTTATGGATCTCTCTCCACTGAAGACTCTTATCCCCACTCAGAAGACCTATCCTCACTACCCTGGATGATGGATCTCTATCCACTAGAGACTACTATCCTCTCTACTCTATCACCTCCAAAGCTCTATCTCAAATCTACACTAAACATAGTCCTTCGGTCTAGCACAAATATACTCAATATCTATCTCTAGTTTGGCACAAACCTATCCTCAAATCTGCACCAAAACTCTGCTCCACAAGTCCACACAGAACTTGCTCAAATCTTCTCAACAAGTCCACTCAGAACTTGCTCAAATCTGCTCAACAAGTCCACTCAGAACTTGCTCAAATATGCTCAACAAGTCCACTCAGAACTTGCTCAAATATTCTCAACAAGTCCACTCAGAACTTGCTCAAATCTTCTCAACAAGTCCACTCAGAACTTGCTCAAATATGCTCAACAAGTCCACTCAAAACTTGCTCAAATATGCTCAACAAGTCCACTCAGAACTTGCTCAAATATACTCAACAAGTCCACTAAAAACTTGTCCAAATTTTCTCAACAAGTCCACTCAAAAACTTATCAAATTCAATTTAACAAGTCCACAAACTTGTCCAATATCATAGAAACATAAAGAGAATTGTTAGAGACTCAATATGTTCTACACTCAATGCTCAATCACTTTCTCAACTCAAATCATAATATAGAATAGTTTGTTTTATGGAACTTGAACAATCACTTCACACATCCACTTGACTAGGCTCAACCAACTCTACTCAACCAATCACTCAATGAAACACCCCTTTCTCACAAACCCTAGTCCAAGCATATAACCACCAACTCAAAATATTTCCAACAATGCTCAACAACAAATCTCACATAACAATGATACTCATGTTCTTTTCAAACCCTAGTTCAAGTTCTTTGCACAACAACTCACTTCAACAACAATGCTTATAAAACAATATTCACATAACAATGATACTCATGTTCTTTTCAAAACCCTAACTCAAGTTCTTCACACAACCAATGGCTTCAACAACAATGCTTATCAAACAAGGTTTTAACAACAACTCTTTATTCAAAAAACCTTGAAGCATTAACTCAACACACTCCAAAAGGAAACCCTAATCAAGTCCTTTTCACTCCAAACTTATTTTCCAGAAAACCAATCAATCAACTCAACTATGGAAGAATGTGCTCATACCTTTTTATTGAAGATGAAGGGATCTCATAAATCTGTCACAACCACAAACACTTCTATGCCAAGCTCAAAGAGGTTAGAAGATAAATCTTTCTCACAATATAATGTAAATACTCAATTACACCTTATCACTCCACCTTTCAAAAACAACCATCAACATACATAAAATATTTATCCAATAACACCTTATAAACTCCCAACTAAAATAAACTTAACATCCACCAAAATTAACTCAAACCTCTTTAATTTAATTTAATGGCAAGAGAAACTTTGATAAAAATCAAATCTACTTTCTTTATAATTCCAATGATATAAATCACTCATCAATAAAACAACCTCTCATTAACCCTTATTACTCCACAATAATAAAAATCAATTGTCAAATAAACAACCTTTCACAAACCCTTATAACTCCAAAATAATATAAATCAAAATAAACAACTTTTCACAAACCCTTATAACTCCACATTACCCTTTATAAAACCTTAGGCAAATAAATATTTAATTATCAAAAATTACCTTTGCCACTAGTGGGTTTCGAACCCACAATCTCTGCCTCTACGAGCGCTCTAGCCGTGGCTTTGACCGTCATGTGTGCTAGATGCACGTTTGAGAGCTTGGATGCTCTTCGTCCCCTTTGTCCTCGGTTGGCGCTCAAAATGAGCATGTGCAAAAAGACTTCCCTTGGCGCTCAAGACACACACCACTCCACGTGAATCGATCGTGGGCTCCTCAACTCCCAACGCCTTCGCAAAACGTGCACTGCCAATGGACCACCGTGTCCTTTGTGACTCAACCAATATGCTCTTCCCTTTATGTCTTCCACTTGGCGCTAAAGACAAGTGAATCCCTTGTCTTCTTCCTCAATGATCAACGATTGCACGAAAACGTTTCCAACTTTGTCGCATGAATTAAAATGTCGAGGGGTAAGTTTTGAATGCCTCTTTGGCATTAATTTATACATGAATTCCCTTTGTTTCTTAGACGTCGGTGCTCCCACCTTTTTGATGACGTCGACGCTTTCCAACCTTTATAATTTATAAATTATTTAAATTCTAAGGAATTTAAATTTTATAAATTATATTTATAAACTTTAGCTTTAAGGAGATTAAAGCCTTCCTTGGGTTTAAACTTAAACCTTTAATTTGTAAATTATTCTGCCACCGTGGGTCTTTTAAAATCTTAACTGCCATCTCAATGTGTGAGGAGACTTTTATATCCTCATAATGATTTTAATAAAACCATTTAATCTTCCACCATGGGTTTACCATAAACCCTCATAAAACATTATTTTGCCAACTTTTTCTTCAACTCTTCGCATTGTTCCTGGTGCTATTGATGGTGTGCTCCATGGTATTAATGACGGCTTCATATGTTTACTTTGGCATCAATGACAACTTTTCACCTTGACATCAATGACAACTAAATGAGCTCAAAATGTCCAACAAAGATCTTATGGAGTGATTCCTTCTTTAAGGAATATTCTTGGTGTTGCCCTACCTCAAGGGTATTATATTTCTCTATTTTATTGTATGGATTGTTATTGTGGCATTAATTTGTGGATGCATATTTGATATTTCTTCATTTTGATGAATTATTTCTAATAATGATAAGAGATGTTCATAACAATAACTCCATGTGTATGGTGATTCAAGACTTGTTATATATGCCCTATCTAAGGGGAAGGATTTCTCGTTCGTCCAACTACAAATAGTTTAGAGCAGAAGTTTGAATATATACAATACTCCTACATTGGAAGGAGGTGTGATATGGTTGTTGATCACCTTGTAAATGAGACCATAAACATAGCCTATTTGCATCTCAAAGTAATAAGAAAAAAAAAAACAAACAACAAATGATAAGAAGCATATGGTAATTTTGGAGCCTTTAAATATTTTAGTGCCCTTGGTAATTTTGATGCCTCTGGAAAACCATGGAACATTGCATGATCTATATATTTTGATGTTTCAAGTTTTCTTGATGATTATTGTAGGCAACAAATCCACCTCCCAGAAGAAGAAAAAATAAGTTTGGATTTGCACAATTTTGTCAAATATACAGTTTTTATTAAAACGTACAATGTAGGATTATCAAATTATGCAAGGTAGGGTTGTAAAAATGTACAATTGGGTTTAATTGCACATTATAAAATTGTATAATTACACCCAATTGTACATTTTTACAACCCTATCTTGCACAATTAGATAACCCTACATTGTACATTTTAATCAAAACTATACATTTGACAAAATTGACAAAATTGTGCAAATCCAAACTTATTTCTTCTTCTTCTAAGAGGTGGATTTGCTACCTACAATTATGGTGCCCTTTGCATCTTTGGCACCCTTGGTATATCATTGTATTTTTTGGAGTTTGTGAATTTGCTTTGTTGTTTGTTCCTCCTTTTGAAACACAATCTTGTGACCTCCAAGCAGCTTGTTGGATAATTATTCTTTGCAAATTTGAATATCAATATATAACTCATTTTCTTTAAAAAAAGAAGAAAAGGTGTGAATACTCTATCCTCTTTTGGATTAAGACCTTGAACCTTCTATCTAGGTATTCAAACCTTCACCATCATATCCACTTAAATTAAGTTAATAAGTCATGTCCTTCCTAAACAATAATATTTTTTCTAATAAGTTATATGTGGCTTTTATTAGGGTCCACTACTATCAAAATACAAAAATATTGCATTTGCTATTAGATCAATTAAATAATATTTAACATGTCTTTTTAGCATAAATGTTTTTCATTTCTTTTTTTTATCAAATATATTATTCATCTTCCTCAACGTGTTGTATTTCTACAATTAACTCATTGACATCATTTTCACTAAAAGATAAAATCTCACTTGGCCAGTTGCCTTCTAAAATTTGAATTGCACCAATATGAAGATCAACTATGCAACTGGCTAAATTTTTGCTATCCAAGTTCCTTCGTTATAGATATGCTCACATTTCCAAGAGGGAAACTCTAATAATAGATGATTTTAATGATCTGAATAGTCATGTTGGGTCATCGATTGGTTGTGTCTGTTCATTATTTATTTCATCTATTTATAGGTAGAATAGTTTATCCAATTGGATCATCGAATATCAATTATTTCCTATTGCATATATTGCAAGAGACTTTGCCCTCTCTAAGTGGCTACGAGACCCGCCCTCCCTAAATGAATTGATTCATTCATATTATTTAATTGAGGAAGTTGTAACACTTCAAGTGGTATCAGAGCAACGATTTTGGAAAAAAAAAGAAATTTTTTTGTGGAATTGCAAAATTAGGGTAGATTTTTTTTCAAAAATATCTCATCTTTCAGGAACCATGTCTCTATGAAATTTTATCCGATTTAGATGATTCTTGGATTCGTTTGTGCAAAATTTGAAGAGTTTTAAAATGAGTGGTCATATGAAGGAATTTGAGCAGTATTGAGGGAGATATGACCTTTTAAATTCAATCATCTGGAACAAGGGTAATGATGAATTTTTAAGTCATGAATTTTTTGGAAGAAGAAATTTGTCAACTCGGGTAAGCAAATCAATTACAATTTATTTTGTTGGAAGAAAAATTGCAAATCTAGTTGTCTATGTGGAATTTTAGCTTCAAATCAGTGGGGAGATATATTTCTATGAAACCCTAGCTCATAAAACCCTAAGTTGCATGAGGGCAGATTATTTTTAGAAAAAACATCTCATCTTTCAAGAGCCATATCTTTGTGAAAGTTTATCTGATTCATATGATTCTTAGATCATTTTGTGTGGAATTTGAAGAACTTTAAAATTAGTGGTCATATGAAGGAGATACAACCTTCTAAATTCAGTCGTTTAGAACAAGGGTAGTGATGAATTTTCAAATCGTGAATTTTTTGAAAGATAAAATTCGGGTAAGCAAATCAATTGCAATTTATTTTGTTTGGAAGAAAAAATTGTAGATCTAGTTGTTTATGGGAATTTTAGCTTTAAATTAGTGGAGAGATATATATTTTCATAAAACCCTAGTTTGCATTGGGTCAAGATATATATTTTTATAGAACCCTATTTTGCATTAGGGCATGAACTATGGAACTACAAAAGTTTTCTGGAGAAGATGATATTGATGCTAGAGAATGGTGGGAAAATTTTAGCTCTATATTTTAATAGTTTTTTTGGAAATTATTCCTTAGTAGAATTTTTACAAAGGAATCTTGGTCTTGGTGGGTAACTTTTTGTAACAAAAGGAATAATGAATACACTTATGATGAAATGGAACAAGCTTTCTTGAGTAAATGGGACCCATATAAAAAGATAGCTAGTTTGAAGGTTACCATCAATGGATATGAATACAAAATAAACATGCTTCATAAAGAACAAAAGGAATTAAAAAGAGAGCTATAAAATTTCAAAGTGGTAGAAGGTAAAAAAATTAGTGCAGATGGAAGAAACCACACCTTTGGTAGCAGATAAGTTAAAAAGTGGACAAAAGGATTTGTTTGAATCTAAAATGTCTATTTTACAGGTTCATGGAAGCATTCAAAAGGAACATATTATTATTTCCATTAACCTTAGCAACAAATATAATTTTATTAATATTGCTTTGGCTCTTAACCACTATGCAATATACAAATATCAATTCAATACAAATTCCTTAGCCACTTAGAGAGGATGAAGTCTTAACCACTTAGAGAGGAAAAAATTTCATATGCGCAACAAAAACAATTAAGAATCAAATATAAAAAATGATCTCAAATACCACCTAGCCCTTCCTAATTATAGACTAAATCAATCATTACTTTAACCCTAATGCTCAAGGTCTTGAGCTAAATAAAAATAAAGATTGTTGATGTGGCTATATTGGAGTTGTTACATGGCTCCCCCTTAAAAATATTTGCCCTCAAAGTTGAAAAAGATTGGAAAATACTCTTAGGCTCCCATGTAGTATCTTCTTTTGTAAGATCGTCACTTGATGAGGAACTTTTGAATTTATTAAGACCAAATATGATGAACTCTAGAATATAACACTACTTTGGGGTGAAGAATGATTCAACCTTCTTCATCGAGTATTGGAAGCTTTATATGGGATTACACCTTCCTGGTCAATAACCTATTTGAGACAAGATATATGAAAGACAAGATGGATGTGGGATGAGTGAGGAAGCTCTAGTTGATATGCCACTTCACCAATTTAACAAATCACCTTATAGGAACCATAAAATTGAGAAACCAACTTCTAACTAGAGTTGGCCTTTAAGGACAATTGCTTGTAGGGTTGTAGGCAAAAACAAACCATATCTCCTACTATAAATTGTCATTCAAATTTGTATGAATATTGTTATTGCTTCATGTAGTTTTGTGCTAGGGTCAAATTATCCTTATGAATTTGAATTATAAGCCATTTTTTTGTAGCACATAATCTATCTAGGCAACCATAGAGGATTCTAGAACATAGTTTACCACTAATGGAGGTTTTTTATTGTACAATGCTTCAAATGATATCTTGAGGGATGTATGGTACAAAATATTGTACCACCATTCAGCTAATGAGAATCAATGAACCTAGTGATATTATTTATCTTGAGAAAAATAAAAGAGGTAATACCCAAATATTTAATAACAATCTCTATCTAACCATCCAATTGAAGGTAATAAGAAGAGGACATACTCAACTTAGTACCACCAATATGGAACAAATTATTTTTAAGTTATTATGAAAATAGGGTCATGGCCACTCATAATTTAAAAAGAGAATAAAAAAATATCTTAATCACCTTACTGAATAAGGATGTTGTAAAGCATAAAAATTGAGGGTATTTGAAAATTCAATCTACTACCACAAAGATCACCATTTTTCCCTTAGGTTTGGGAAGGCCCTTAATGAAATAAATGGATTTGTGCTCCCATTGATGGTTAGAGATATGCAAGAGTTGCAATAATGTAAGAGATTTAATCATTTTCCCCTTGTTATACTGACACATGTCACTCTGAGCCACAAACATCTTAACATATGCTTTTAATCCTTTCCAAGAAAATATTACATTACCCACTAGTATGTTTTCAAAAATCTTGAATGTCTGACCGAAGGAGACACATTCATTTTTGGGAGAACATTTGACTTAATAGCTAAAGATCAAGGAAGATAAATGTAACCTTTTGTACAAAGCACTCCATTATTATATGAGAAATTATAATGTAATGATGAGCTTAATTTATGTCCTAAATGATTCAGGTAGTTTTTGAATAAAAAACCAATCCTTTTGAAGCTGTGAAAGTCATTATGGAAGAGGACTTGATATGGCATTGATAGCAATAACATCCTTATATTTGTGAGACAAGGCATAAACCACCACATTTTCCTTTTCTTTCTTGTATTCAATGACAAAATCATACCCCAAGAGCATAGTCATCCCTTTATTCTATTTAGATCATGAGATACACCACTCTAAGAAATGTTTGAGACTCCTATGATCAGCCTTGATGATGAAGTGATGCCCCAACAAATAAGGTATCCATAAGTGGTTTGTTCCAGATTCTTGCCTCAAAGTTGCTTACTTTCAAAGGCTAATGGATGTTCATCTTGCATAAAAACAACTCCAATACCTATGCCAAAGCATCACACTCAACGATAAAGTTTTTGCTAAAATCAAGAGTGGCTAAAATAGGAGTGGTACACATAGCTTATTTAATGGCTTGGAAGGCTTGAGATGAGGCTTCAGACTAAACAAATGGATCCTTTTTAGTGAGAGCAGTCAGAGGAGCAACGATTTTGCTATAATTACGGATAAAACCATGAAGTTATTTAAGGGATTTAGACAAAGGTAAATCTTGCATAAGGATCTACCTTGACTCCTTCTTGAGTTATTATATGTCCCAAGTATCCTACTTCTTGGATCCCAAAGGAAAATTTGGACCTTTTGACAAAAATATTTTCCCTTTGTAATAGGTGAAGAACTTTAACAACATGGACTAGATGATCCACCTATGACTTGTTATAAATTAGGATATCATTAAAAAACCAAGAAAATATTGTAAAGGAAAGGATGGAAGACAGAGTTCATAAGACTTTTGAAAGTGGAAGGAGCATTAGTGAGACCAAAAGGTATATCTAGGAATTCATAATGACCCTTATGTATAAAAAAAACTGTCTTCAGGATATCCTCTTCTTTAACCCTAATTTTGATGAAATCCAAAATGCAAGTCTAGTTTTATACAGTATCTAGCACCATGTAATTTATCCAAAAAATCATTTATAATAGCGATAGGAAATTTATCTTTGATAGTGATTTTGTTGAAAGAAAAATATCTAGGATGCATGTTCTATGAGTTATCCTTGCATCATACCATCATCATTGGAGAGGAGTATGGGTTGATGCTTGGATGAATAATTCTTTGCTCTAACATTTATTAAATTAGCTTCTCAATTTCTAATTTTTAGGTCTGGAGATAATGGTAAGGATGCACATTAGGAGGTTGGCTTCCCGAAACAAGATGGATGGTATAATCATGTGTGTGCTTAGGAGGAAGACCCATGGGATCATTAAAGACCTCATATCGATCTATGATGTTTTGTAAATATGAAGGAGTGGCTAAAAGAAGTTGCTCTAAATACTAAACCTCCATGCCATTGAATTGAGTGAATAACCCACAATCACCTTTCTTCAATATTTTTTCCATGCTATGTAAACTAACCACCTTGGAAGGAAGGGGTTGGATTCCTTTGAGACAAATGGATTTTCCTTTTTATATCCACTTGACATATAATTTTTGAAGATTAATAGTAACATCCCCAAGTTGAGATAGCATTGTGCTCTCAAGATGACATCTAAACTACCTAGGTTCATGGAAAAGAGTTACCCAAGTATTATTTCCCATTTGGATGTTAAATTTATCCGTTCGACCCACATACTGAGCAATTCCACCATTAGCAATTAAGGCTTAAAATTTATCTTGATTTGAAGTATTGATATACAAGCCCAAGGACTTAGCTATCTTACTATCTATAAAGTAATGTGAGCTACCTAAATAAATAAATAGATTATCGAATTATCATTTAATAAATCCTTATACCTTGATGGTATGGTGATCTTAGGGCCCCATAAGAGCACGAGTAGAGAGAGATATGGTGTCATCTTCATATTCCACCTCATCTATTTATATCTAATGATTCTGGTGTAGTAAGTCTTTATCTTTATATAATGTTGTATCTTCAATTCCCACTTCAAATTTGTAACATTCTTCATAGGCCTTATCGTAGAGATGGTGAGAATGACATTTAAAACAAAAAAATCCTTTGGAGCACTCACTATTACAATAAGAACAATGAAAGTTGAAGTCATGTTTATGTGGGGACCAAAATCTTAGAATGTCATGTTTATGTAGGGACCAAAATCTTAGAACTTTTATTCTACTCCAAAGCTACATGTTGAACATCATCAAAAATATAAGGATCAAGAATATCAACTTCCTTCCAAATTTGATCCTTAAAACTATAACAAAGGCTAAGACCACATATAACTTAAGAATATAAAATAATTAAACAAAACTTTAAAAAGTTTTTTATAGTTTATCTTATGTTATTGGTTTTTTTTATTATCTCAATTTTAATTAAAAAAACTCAAAATATAACATCAATCATATCACTCACCTTGTTAATCTTTCATACTAAGCTTAATAACAGTATAATGAACGTACTAACTTTCCATTGCACTATATTCTATATTTTATCGTACACTTATTACTTTTACAAATGTGTCGCCTTACAAAAAGCTAAAGGCGCACGAAGTAGTTGGAGGACCACTTGAAAACAAACACACATCCATAGGGAATTAGAAGTTCTAAAGTTTACTTGCACATGAAGTTAGGGAGAGAACAAACCAAAATAATTTAGAAAATTATTTGTATGTTTTGGATGGTTTAAAGTTTTTTTTTTAAAGTAAAAATTTGAAGGATATATTTTTTATTTTTATAAAACAATTAAGTTAAAATATTGATATAATGTTATGAGAATGTTTTAAAAAAAACTTTTGTTTTATTTTATATTTTTTAATTTTAAGTTGATAATAGATTTCTTAACAATTGAAAGTTTCATTAACTTCGTTTTTATCTTACAATAATTTTTTTTTTTTTGGTTACAGATGAATTGGTTACAATCACACATTTTTAGTAACTGTCAGCGCAGCTGACAGGGTTCAAACATAATAAAATTAATTCTTATACATAAATATAAAATATATTAATACAGTATCTCACAAAAACAAAAAATATTTTAATATAAAAATAAAAAATCTTAAACCTGTAGGAACAATAAAAATAATAATAATAATAAATGTTCGTGGGTCTAGGTGGATTGGTAAGTTGGGGCGTTTACCAGAGGAGACCTAGGTTCCAATCCCACGGGCTTGCCCATGCACAGACAGTAGCCAGATCCGATTCCTCTGAGTGGTGCGCCAGATTGATGACGACGATGCAATCCCTATGCATCCGACGGTCCCCATCTCACGCCGGGTTACCATGTGCCGAGATGGTGGAAATCCTGGGAGCCTTCGCAGATAGTTTGAACCCTACCAGCTGTGCTGGTAGTTACTAAAAATCGTAATTGTAACCATTGCTTTTATATATCAAAAAAATAAATAAATAAATAAAAATAAATAAATAAATAAAAATAATAATAATAAATGTTATTGTAATCTAATTAAAATAAAAGCATAACAACTCACTATGGTTCCATAAGTTAAAATAGAAAGCGTTGTTATTACACAAAAACCAAAAAAGTGACCAAGCAAACTCTCCCCATCCTTTTATTTAACCTTTTGTTTTTAATGTTTTGAGTTTTTTTAAAGAAAGTTTAAGAATATAATTTTTTTATTATATAATTAATTATACAACGTAAGGTAGAAAAATATAATTTAATTGAACTAATATCATGTTTAGTGTTTTTTTATTTTTTTTTATTTTTTTTTGAGCTACATTAGACACTTCCATTGTTTTGTATATGTCTTACTTTACAGTCCTATTGACCTCTTTTGGATGGACATTAATACAAATTCAAATTCAAATTCTTATTTATTTATTAATTTATATATATAATATAATACTTGATTGAGGTTAGTATGAGAAATCCTTACTACGTTCTTAACCATGACCTCTGATAAGGGTGAGAGTTTAGTTTATCAATAAAGGCCAAACACACAACCATACACACCCACTCCCTCACAGACTCCCTCACGCCATAGTTTAAACCTTGGACCTCCTGAAGAAGAGCCAAAGCCTAAACCACTGTCCACAAGATTAAATTTATATATATATATATATGAAAAACCCCTACTACAGGGCTGAGCAGGCTCCCCCAACCATGACCCCTCCTAAAGTCGAGAGCTATGCTTATCAATAGGGAATTTAACACACATCCACCCCACCCACCAAACACTCGCCCACGTTGCAATTTAAACCTTGGACCTCTCGAAGAAGAACCAAAGCTCGAACGGTTGCGCTATCCCAGGCACAAAGTGTTATAGTTTTATTATAAATAAAAACAGTTTGAGTTTAATTTGTATGTTGTATAAATACTTTTTAAACAAATTTGTTTAAATTAATATAGATTTTTATGTCCGTATAGAGGCACTACAATGATAGAAATCATTAATCTTTATTAACAAAAACCAAAATTCAATTCACGAGAAAGTTAACCCCTTATATTACCTGATTTTCAACCCCGTAAAAAAATTATGACTTTATGACTTTAGGTTGAAGTGTTATTGGTGGTGAACTCCTTTGCGATATCCATTCCATGCTCTTCCACCTTCAAAGTTTAAAAGAGAATACAGTATTTATGAAAACAAAAAGTTATAGTTTCTTTAAAAAGTTATAGTTTCTTTAGGTTGAAGTGTTATTGGTGGTCAACTCCTTTGTGGTCTCCAATCCATGGGATTCTTCATGCTCTTTCACCTTTAAGGTTTAAAAAATAATAAATAATATAGTATTTATGAAAATAGAAAGTTATAGTTTTATTGGAACCAATAATTATATTCAATAAAAAATAAGAAAGGTTACGATAAAAATAGAGTTAGAAAAAATACAATTCGGACGTAAGGCCATCCAAACAATCAACACCGTAGAGACATGAGGCCAAAAACAAAACCAACCCCTAGAAGGGTGAATAAACATAATAATTAAATAAAGGGAGTCACTCCAAGAGGAGACTAAGTCCTATTGTAGGCACTGACAGAACAACTTGATGCTAGAAAATATCACCCCCTTAAACTACTACACCGAGGCCTCAAAGAAACAGAGGGATCTTAAGGCAGAAGGAGGTTAGATGAAGCCATGTTGATGGTGCACAGAGCCTTGCACTAGAACCTAACAAGATTTATCAAATACGCCAACTCATGAGTCAACTTGGAAGCCTGTGAATGGATTTGAATAGTAACAGTAGAAAATATTGCAATCTTTTCATGTAAGGAAAACTGACTAGAAATTGAATCTCCATAATAGATAGCAACATTCCTAGCTTTCCAAAGTTGAAACACAAAAATAGAACAAAATAAATTCCATAGAGCAGCAATATAGGCAGGCCAATAACTGTTATCTCCAAAAATATCATCTGTCATCTAAAAAATATAGGATGAAAGGGCTTGAACAATGAGTGAATCTAGGACCAAGCAGACTGAGCATGAGGGCAGAACCAAAATAGATGTTTGAAAGTATCAAAATGACCACAAGCTGGATACCTAGGATTATGAAGACCAACCCTACTAAGTCTCTCTTGTATAGGAAGTCCTTGATAAATAAGAGACCAGAGAACAAAGGTAATCTTGGGTTCAAGTTTAGATTGCCAGATATGGTTTAGACAAGTAATCCAAGTATATGAGGTAGAATGAGTCTGTCATATCTCATTAAGTTTATCAACACTAGGGGAAACAAGACTAAGTAGCTGATAAATCAAGGAAGCAAGGTTATGCATAGTGGTGAATATTCGCCAAATGGGCAAATATTAGGATTTTCAAAATTGGAAATTGACGAATATGAGGCCCCTCGACGTCGGCCCATTCGCCTAAAATTTTCAGGACCAATGTTTTCTTAGGGTCAATTTGCCACAATATATATCCAAACATAGGTATATTTGTACTCGTTGGAAAGATCTTTTCAAGCCTAATATAATGGTGGTATTTTTAGGAAGTTATAAGATGATTTAATAGGTCAAAAGTGGCCCCAAATATGACCTTACATTTTAGGGCTTCAAATACCCCAAATTTTGGTGTGAAGATGCTCAATTTGATTTGCTTAGGATTCTCCATGATTCACCTTGATTTTGATTAGGATTCACCATTTTTTTACAAGTACATTTTAAGTCCAAACCCTTATGCATAACCCTACAAGGAAGAAGAGTAGTTCTTGAAAGGAGTATCCACATTCCAGTGCCAATCCCTCCACCAAGCTCTTGAGGGTTGAAGGCCAATCTTATGAAGCATGACATCAAGTATGAGCTCTTGAATCTTAAGAATAGAAGGAAGATCTAAATTTTGAAGATTAAATTTTCATTTGAGGTCAGACGGAATCTAGTCTCAAGAGTGCATTAAATCATTAATATAGAAGATACCCTTGTGAAAAAACCTCCAAGCTTTAATCCCTGGTGTATCAATAAGAAGAACTGAAGAGTTAGACAGAATAGGAGACCATCAAATATTTTGATAATTGAATGAAAGACCATTATGAAAATCGTCACCAATCCAATGAAGATGAGGTTTCATCGCGTCAAAAGCTCACCAAATACTTGTAGCAACAAAGGAACCCTGAATCTTAACTAGAGCAGAAGTAATGATGAGATTATGGAGGTCAATATTAGTCCAAGCTTTGCGCCCATAAGGTAGCCCTGAAATACAATGACGAATCAAAACCTTCCAGGCTTCAGGGCCTTCAATAGCTTTAACCACTTTGCTTGTAAATATCAATGATGTCCATTCCACCATTATTAGTAGGCATACAAAAAATGTCCCAAGAAATTCGATGAAAACCACTCGAATTCTTTTCCTTGTCCCAAATAAAATCCCTAAGGATTCTAGCCAACTTATTATAAGAATTCTTAGAGGGGGCCCAATAGGAAGAGTAATAAACATGGGTGGCAGCAAGAATCTTTGTGCAAACCTAAAACTTACCGATAAAAGAGAGGGGATGCGAGGCCCAACAAGAAATATTCTTTTCAATTATATCAATGACATATTGCCAGAGTTCAGAGGGTGAGTTGTCAAAAGCAAAGGGGATTCCTAAAAATTTAAAATTCTCACCCCTTTGAAGCCAATACCATGAAAAATATCTAATCCAAGCAGGCATAGAAGAAGAAGCAAGGCGGAAACAAAGGGACTTAGACCATTTGATGTTGGATCAAGTTATAGTTTTTATAATGTTATAATAGTATTTATTAAAACAATTCTCGAGAACAATGCAAGGGTTAGAGGTTTAGCTCTTCTTCGAAAGGTCTAAGTTTAAATTGTGGCATGTTTGGTTGGATTGTCTATTGATAAGCATACCTCTCGGTCTTACGAGTGATCATGGTTGGGAGGGGACTCCTTAGCCCTATGTGTTTAGGTTTAAAATACTACCTGAATCTATATATAAATATATATAATAAAACAAATGTCTAAGTCATGGTTGGGAGGGGACTACTTAGTCTTATGCATTGGTCGTAGGGGTTTATCACACTATTCGAATGAATGAATAAATATATAGTAAAACATATGTCTAACTCTCTTCTTCAGAAGGTCTAAGTTCAAATCACGACGTGTGTGGTTGTGTGTTAATCCTCTATTGATAAGCGTACCTCTCAACATTACAAGTGATCATGGCTGGGAGGGGACTTCTTAGCCCTATGTATTCAGGTTTAAAACACTAACTAAATATATATATATATAAACAAATATTTGAATCATGGTTAGGAATGGACTACTTAGCCTTATTCGTTGGTCATAGGGGTTTATCACTCTATCCGAATATATAATATATATATATATATATATATATATATATATATATATATATATATATATATATATATATATATATATATATATATATATATGTATGTATAATGGTTTTGGTGAAATTTTAATTGTTTTATTTGGTTAGTGTGAGAAACCCCTATGACCAACGCACAAGGTTGAGCAATCTTCTTCCAACCATGACCCCTCATAAAATCGAGAGATATGCTTATCAATAGGGAATTTAACACACAACCACCACACACCCACCCTCTCACACACTCCTCCCAACCATAACCCCTTGTAAAGTCAAGAGTTATGCTTATCAATAGGGAATTTAAAACACAATTACCAAACACCCACCCTCTCACACACTCCTCCCAAGAATTATCCCTCGTAAATTCAATAGCTATGCTTATCAATAGGGAATTTAACACACCTGCCCTCTCACACACTCACCCACATCACGGTTTGAACCTTGGACCTCCCAAAGAAGAACCAAAGCCTGAGCTATTGTGTTGCCCCCCTCATTAGGGTTTCAACCTCATAAGTGAATTTTAACATTTTGATGAGATTATATTGATTAAATAGTTTAATTCTTCCACTTTCAAGAAAGAAACCCATATTTAAATCTTGTAAATCAATACATACATAATAACCAAGGTGTTCTAATACATATATATTGGTCATGATATAAAATGAATAGGACTTGCTTCAATCCCATGTAACCAATTAAAAATAATATTGTAGACACCAAAACAGGACCAATCCGATTATGTGACTGCAAACACTGATCGCTTTGACACACACAGCCCCCAGGGCAGCCCTCAGAGGTTAAACAGTGGTCCTAACCACTTTTATAGCAATTTTGGAAGGTCAAAAATCAATTTGGCACATTCAGGCACTTTGCTTAGTATCCGTCCCACCCTGGGACGAATTCAAAATGGGATTCGCCCCACCTAGGGACGAATTCTTAATTCGCTCCGGGGTAGGACAAATTCCAGGTTCAACGGGCAAAAAGAAAAATCTTGACAAGTGGCAGCTAAGGATAGTCCATTAATACCTCCTGCCTTGCATGCACGTGTAGGTGAGCAGAGTGAAAGTTAGAGGACTGTCACAAGGGCAGTCATGGAAGCCCAAGTCAAGGAGGAGTCTCCTCTCTCTTAGGAAGGCATGACTGCCACATGGTGCCCATGCATGCCCATCCAAAGAGACCCCTTGGGTCTATAAAATGGTGAGCTTTCTCACCCAAAAAAAGGAGGTTGGAAGCATTTTTAAGCAACGAAGTGCTACCAAATTTGATACCACGCTTTACCTTTGATTCACCTCTTCCACATCCTTGATCTCTTTCGCAAGGGAGGTCATTGGGTGGTTATTGGAAGTGTGAATCCGGATCCAAAACCCGACACTTGACCACATTGATCTACCAATTCGCCGACAACACATTACAAGATATTTTGGGCCCATACCAAGTGGATTGGTGCCAAAATCAGGTTCCAATGGTGGGCGGCTCGCCCGAGCGCCCCGCACTGCTACGAGCCTAATCTTCTTTTTTTAAGAACGATTGGGAATTCATGGCAGATCATTATTTGTCATTTGTTTATTTTGCATTCCATCTTATGCTGCTCAAATAGCTTGTAATTTCAATTTCATAATGCTTTGATCAAATCTTATCATGTTTTATCGCTTTTGTTGTCCTCACTAACTTGCAGGTAGCAGCGTCAAATTCCCATTGATGGAGGCCAAATTAGGGAAATCTGACCATCTGAGTCTTCCCAAAATGCCTCCAATTAGCTAACCCCAAGTTTGTAGGTCGTTTGGAGCTCCCTAGATGCGACATTTGGGGCAGTATCACTTCGGCGCTTTGTCGCAGGTGAATTCATCCTACCTCGGGACGAATTACAGTCGAATTCATCCCACCCAGGAGCGAATTCTAATCGGTGAAGAATTTCTCGACTGTTTCATTTTCAGTGACCTTCTGGTGATGTTCCCTTGTTTTTGTGAAATTTGCAGACCATTTTGATTTAGTTCATCTATCCTTTTATTCAGTTTCATGCATGCATCCTTCATTGTTTTTTAGAGAACAAACGTTTCATCTTTGCAACAGGTGCTACTAATGATTTTGTTGTTTCTTTGAATGCAGGAGGAGCAGCAAGGATAAAATATTCATTCACACCAACGGCGGCAACACTTTGGCCCGCCCATTTTGCATGTGGGCACGCGAAAGGAGGATCACTAGTCCCCATTGTAACCGAAACATGTTAACGCTCTTGGCCCCTAAAAATGTGCGAGACGTCTTTGTAACCAAAATGAAAGAGGTATAGAAAGCACAAGGGGGTAGTCACACTTAGTCACCAATCAGCAAACACACACCCAATTAAGGAAAATGACATGCATTCAAAGAATCATTGACAAAGACAATTACGCTCCTGCTTGGGGCAGTAAATAAGCAATAATCACAATCTGATCAAATCACTTGGCATTTTGTGAATCATGAACTCAAGGTTCTCACAGACAAAAGGTTGCACCCTTTGCCTATTCATGACTGATCAATGTCCAAGGTCAAGTAACACCTCACCGAAAAATGTTAACACTTGAATTGAGTGCCTTCGCTCGTAGAAGCAAGGATTCAAGAATGCATGCCCTTTCCATGCTTGGGGCATCAAAAGTTGGTTAGGTTACCAAGAAACCCTAATCATTAGTGCTTTGGTTATCTATTTTTGCTCAAGCACTCGCGTCACCCATAGCGCTTTCCAAAAAGGGGCATCTATAGACATCAAAATAGCACCAATCCGATTATGTGACTGCAAACACTGATCGCTTTGACACACACAGCCCCCAGGGCAGCCCTCAGAGGTTAAACAGTGGTCCTAACCACTTTTACAATAATTTTGGAAGGTCATAAATCAATTTGGCACATTCAGGAACTTTGCTCAGTATCCGTCCCACCCTGGGACGAATTCAAAATGGGATTCGCCCCACCTAGGGACGAATTCTTAATTCGCTCCGGGGTTGGATGAATTCTAGGTTCAACGGGCAAAAAGAAAAATCTTGACAAGTGGCAGCTAAGGACAGTCCATTAATGCCTCCTGCCTTGCATGCACATGTAGGTGAGCAGAGTGAAAGTTAGAGGACTGTCACAAGGGCAATCATGGAAGCCCAAGTCAGGGAGGAGTCTCCTCCCTCTTAGGAAGGCATGACTGCCACATGGCGCCCATGCATGCCCATCCAAAGAGACCCCCTGGGTCTATAAAATTGTCAGCTTTCTCACCCAAAAAAAGGATGTGGGAAGCATTTTTAAGCAACGAAGTGTTGCCAAATTTGATACCACGCTTTACCTTTGATTCACCTCTTCCACATCCTTGATCTCTTTCACAAGGGAGGTCATTGGGTGGTTATTGGAAGTGTGAATCCGGATCCAAAACCCGACACTTGACCACATTGATCTACCAATTCGTCGAAAACACATTACAAGAGATTTTGGGCCCATCCCAAGTGGATTGGTGCCAAAATCAAGTTCCAACGATGGGCGGCCCGCCCGGGCGCCCCGCACTGCTGCGAGCCTAATCTTCTTTTTTTAAGAACGATTGGGAATTCATGGTAGATAATTCTTTGTCATTTGTTTATTTTGCATTCCATCTTATGCTGCTCAAATAGCTTGTAATTTTGATTTCATAATGCTTTGATCAAATCTTATCATGTTTTATCGCTTTTGTTGTCCTCACTAACTTGCAGGTAGCAGCGTCAAATTCCCATTGATGGAGGCCAAATTAGGGAAATACGACCATCTGGGTCTTCCCAAAATGTCTCCAATTAGCTAACCCCAAGTTTGCAAGTCGTTTGGAGCTCCCTAAACACGACATTTGGGGCAGTATCACTTCGACGCTTTGTTACAGGTGAATTCGTCCTACCTCGGGACGAATTACAGTCGAATTCGTCCCGCCCAGGAGCAAATTCTAATCGATGAAGAATTTTCTGACTGTTTCATTTGCAGTGACCTTTTGGTGATGTTCCCTTTTTTCTGTGAAATTTGCAGACCATTTTGATTCAGTTCATCTATCCTTTTATTCAGTTTCATGCATGCATCCTTCATTGTTTTTTAGAGAACAAACGTTTCATCTTTGCAACAGGTGCTAATAATGATTTTTTTGTTTATTTGAATGTAGGAGGAGCAACAAGGATCAAATATTCATTCACACCAGCGACGGCAACACTTTGGCCCGCCCATTTTGCATGTGGGCACGCGGAAGGAGGATCACTAGTCCCCATTGTAACCGAAACATGTTAACGCTCCTAGCCCCTGAAAATGCGGGAGACGTCTTTGTAACCGATATTGAGAGAGTATAAATAAAAAAGGGTTGTGCTTTCTATACCTCTTTCATTTCGTCTCAATTCATCTCTTTTCTCTATTTCATGCATTTCAAATTGCTAGGATTAAAGCGTTACATTTCGTTTTGCATTGCATAGCTTTAGTGTTTCTTTTCAACTTCCGAAATCTCGTGCTTTCAAATATTTATTAAAATATCAATAAAAAATATTGTAATAAATATAATATGAATAAAATAATTGCAACTTCATATAAATTTTATATATATATATATATATATATATATATATATATATATATATATATATATATATATATATATATCCATTGGCATTAACTTAATCGATTAGATTCCACGATTTTAAAGTAGGTGGATCTTGCCAGAGGATATATGCTTAAATAGGCAACTCGTAATACTGCTTGTGATTATGTAATACGGGTAGGGTCCATTTCAATCCCAATTTTAAAAATAAAAATAAAAATATGTAGTTTTTTTTCATTTGGATAGTAAAATAAAATATGAGTTTATACAGGTTTTTATAAAGGGTCATGGTCCCTTTATTCTGAGTGGGGTTTGAACCTTGGACCTCTAAAAGAGAGGCTAAATCCCTTACCATTGCAATAAGATTACATTTTTTTCAATAACTTTACACAGGTTTTTATGAGGGGTCTCGGTACCCTCATACAAAGTGGGGTTTGAACCTTGGACCTCTCAAAGAGAGGCCAAAATCATTACCACTGCAAAAAGCATGTGTACTTCATTCCAAATTTTATCCTTAAGATTGTAGTGAAAGGCTAAGACCACTATTATTGCATTCAATTGGTGGATATAGGTGAGAAGACTTGTAAACTTGGAGCAATACTCCTCCATTGTTATTGTTTGTTTTATTTTCATAAGACGAACAACATATGATGTGGAAGATCCTTTGTCGAATCTTTGGAGAGATATTTGAATTTAGGCCACAAAATACGACTCCCATGTTGGTGGATCTGCCACAATAACTATTGATGAGCTTGGGTTCCCAACTTAAAAGTTGTTAATGCAACATGTCAACATGATCTACTTTAGGAACATGATACAAACAAGGTTTTCCATTTTGCTAACCATCCTTGAGGATCGATACCTTTAAAGGTGGGCATGTTGATGTTAGGAATAGGAATTTCATGAGGTCATTTAAGGAAATTAAAATCACCTCCTACCAAGAAATCCATATTAGAATCAAATTCTAGGTCATAGGCACTTCTATTAAAATTTAGAGGACTATGACTAGGTGGAAGTTGTGGAAGAATATTACTTATGTGGTACCATATGAGTGATTAGAAGTTGTTACCATATGGTTTGTTGTGAATCTTGGAAAAAATGAGGGGTAGTGGTGAGTATTTGTTGGCCTTTTTGGATTGTATCTATCTTAGCAATGTAAAAAATCATTTATGCTTAACTATATAAGGACTTGGCAATGGAAGAAATTATTTTTTCTTGATGTAATAGATAAGAACACAAATCAAGGTTAATAGTACTAGAAAGTGTAATACCAATTGGAGGGGTAGCAAGAGGAGTGACTAGGTTATTAGGATGAGTGACAAAGGGAGGGTTATTAGGAAGAGTGACTGGAGGAGGGTTATTGGGAGGATACCGAGATAAAGAACTCAAGGTGTTAGGAGGAGGTAAAGTCATAGCGTTTACAAAAGAAAGACTATGTTGGTCAAAACTATTGATATTTGGGGGAGTGTAATCATTCTTACTAGGATTTTTGGGTTGGGCCTTCTTTTTGCTCATACACACATCCTCCAAATGAACAATGCATTATATTTGACTTTTACTCATACTTTGATCCGCTTGAAAAGATGATCTTAATGGATAGATCTTTGCAAGGGTCTTGGAAAACTCACCTTTTAAAAAAATATTGTTGGAGATACCTCTTGTTTTGATTGTCTCAAAGAGATCATCATAATGGTGTAGGTCTCTCACAAGGATCCAATGACACATGGTAATTTTTTAATTAGGTTCGAAGAAAGACAGTAACAACAATAAACTCACAATATCTAGAAAATAATTGCACAAGAATATGGACAAAATAATTACTAGAACATAGGCAATAGTAATGCTCAACAAAGATTCTAGAATGATTTGCATACCCTTTACTACAAATTTGTATCTTGCAAGGAACTAAGATCTAAGCTCTTATACCACTTGTTATAAAACAACTTTAATAACTACAATAATAGTAGTAATCTAATAATGCAAAATTAATAATAACCAATTATCAATAAATCAAATCCAATTTTTTAGAAAATCTTGTATGCAAATATCAAATCGAGATTCAAATCAATGTAAATCCCTTAGCCACATAAAGAGGATAAAGTCTCTTAGCCACTTACAAAGGGTGATGTCTCACATGCATAACAAATGCAATTAAGAATCAAATATGAAAGATGATCGCAACTACCACCTAATTCTTCCTATTTATAGATTAAATCAATTGTTACCCTAAATCTAATGCTCAAGGGTTGAATATCTAAATCTAGGGTATGAACTAAATAGAATAAAGATAATCGATGTGGGTATTTTGGAGTCGTTACAAATTTACTTGATCCTATTTATTTAGATTTAATCCTAATGGACTATGATAAAGGTTTTGAAATATCCATGACAATATATATTTGAGTGTTTATAGCATGCCTTCCTCTCCTTAGTAGTTGGTCCCCCGAGATGAACTCATCTAGAGTATTGCCAATATTCTTCAAAACTTCATTATTGATGAGTTGATAAGGAAGTCCAAAAAGCTTAATCCACATATGAAACCTTTTAATAGTCTCTGTCTCCACAAAAAAGTCTTACTCCATGGTCTTAAATATAATGCATCTTTATCCCTAAACCAAGGGCCTCCATCCATTATTTTATCCCTTATTTTTGAACTAGATAAGATAATGAGAAAAAATTCATTCAAAAGAAAATTCATGAAGTAATTTGAATTCAATCCCCACTTCCACTTGATCTAAATTTGAATCTTAATAAAACTTGGCCAATATCCACGTAACTTACATATTAACCCTCTAGTTATAAGAACCATTATATCATGCGATCATCTCATCCTTAATAATCACTTTGGGTGTAGTATCTACTATCTGGATAAGGTTTGTCATAGGTTTGTTCTTCTTCTTATCACTATTTGGGGCATCCATACTTCCAACTATGATGCGTCCTTACCTCTAGTAAGCACTTTCAAAAATGACTTTCCTTTCATGTTATCTAGATTTTCTTCACATGAATTCTTTAGTTTTGAGTTTCTCTTGAGATCTAGAACAAGACGAAGTAACACTCGCTTCATTTTTGCACTTTACTTCTTACTTTCTACTTACGTTTTCTACTTCCTACTCATGCCTTGCCCTCGCTCAATTTTAATTCACATTCACTCAAAGTTAATTGTATTTCTCTATAAATAATTATTAATATTTATAATATTTTTAAGTTTTACAAAAAAAATAATTATTATTATAATATACTAAAAACTCACAAAACATACAAATACTTAACATCAAAGAAAATATTCGTAATCCAAGTAGTTTTGGATATGGGGGGTTATTCGTAATGATAGAGGAAATATCCATTTGGCCTATGTTGAAAACTTGGGTGTCCAAACAAGCTTGTTCATTGAAGCAAGAGCTCTCTTTCAAGGAGTTCTTCTGGAAAATTTGGTCCCTAAAATTATAATTTTGGAAGAGGATGCCTTGACCATCATTAATATTGTTAAAGGCTTGCAATATCCAAATTGGATTATTGAAGATATGATGGAATATGTGTAGAAGCGTCTGAAATAGATGGAGAGTAGTCAAGTCAAGCATGTGTTTAGAGAAGGAAATAAGGAAGCAAATTTAATGGTAAACATGTGCATTCACCAAGAATCCCTTAGAATATGGGTTGATAGCTCCCCTAGGGAACTTCTATTATTGAATGATGATATCTAAAGTTTTCAAGTTTGCCCTCCCCTAAGATCTCAGGCCTTTATATAGATGGCAATGCCTCTGCCAACGGACCCTAGGAAGGGGAAGAAAAGTTCTTCCTATCAACACAAATACATTGTAGTCAAGAGGGAAGGCACATTTAACTAGGCCAATCAGGTTAATAGTAAAGTTGACTCTGAAAACATGCACCCAAACTAGCTAAATAAAATTTTGGGGAAGGGCAAGTCTCTTGTTCCCCTTTCACATTTTATATGACTTGGATTCAAAGAATTCCCAGGACTCAAACACAACATCTCAGTAAAAAAGATCCCTCCTCCCTCTCGTGGAAAGAAGAGACTGGGTTTTGATTGTAGGGGAGGTGAAACCTCTATAAAGAATAAATCTGGAATCCTTCGCTTGGGATCCCCTATCATGGTTGATCCTAGTAGTAACTTTGTCATCCTCAAAGACCTCATGGAATCCTTGTGCAAGATTAACAGAATGATGGCAATGTTGATGGAAGAAGTGGTGATCCCCTTAGATGACATTGGAAAAAAATGTGGTGAAACCTATCTCCAGTAAGATGATGTTTCCTAGGAGGATGTAGTGCTTGGTAGGGTGGGTTCCCTTTCCCCCTCCTTTGTTCTATTGCTCTCTCTCTCCTTTTCAGTTTTGGGGTTGTTGCTTTTGGTTCCTATCTTTCGATTTTCCTCTTCTTTGTTTGTTTTTTATCCTTGATAGTTTTTTATTTAGCCCTATCAATATTGAGAATCTCTTTTTGCTTCCTAGTTAATCCTTTTTTATATGTACTGCTTTGCTCATTGTAAAAGGTTCGAGGTTCCTTTCAAAACTCTTTTTTTTATTCTTAATAAAAAAATACTAATTGTTTCCAAACAAGCTAATTATTAAAACAATTTAATAAGTATTTAATGTGATGGTGTTAGTACTATCACACCAAGAATAGTGTAGGCTTAACAAAAACAATATGACTACCCAATGCTACCTTTAGAATTTAAATATAAGTCTTTCTTCTAAACTACAATATCTCCCCTCATTGATTATAAATAAAACATATTAAGAATATAAAATAATTAAGTTGAGCAAAAGTTATTTGTAGTTTGTGTTGGGATATTTTAACATTAATAATTGATATTTCATTTGGATTACCTTAGTTTTAATTATGAAAAAAACTTATTATTACTACACCTTCAAAAAATGTGACCTCAATTATACACCCGTTATATTTCATATTACTTAGATAAAAAAAAATTATGTAGTTAATGTTTCATCTTTATTACCTTAATTTTTTTTTTTTTTGTAAATGAAAAAGACTATAAAAATTTAACCCCAATTATACACCAGTTATATTTTATATTGCTTAAATAAATAAAAGTATATAGTTAAAATTCCATCTTGAAAAAATCTTAATATTACTGTGCCTTTAAAAACTGTGATCCCAATTACATAGCCGTCATATTTCATATTGCTTAACTAAAAAAACATCTGTATCTATCCTCTAAAAAGCAAAACCGTCGCCTTCATGAGCGGCCAGTCCTTGAAACTGAAGCTTAATAACTCTATAATGAACGTCCTAACTTTCCATTGCACTATAATATATATTTTATCTTACGCTTATTACTTTTACAAATGTGGCACCTTACAGAAAGCTAAAGGCACACGAAGTAGTTGGAGGACCAATTAAAAACAAACACACATCCATACGGAATAACAAGTTCTAAAGTTTACTTGGACGTGAAGGTATAGAGACAAGAAGCAACAAAAATTAAAATATATTTTTATGTTTTGAATCGTAGTTTTTAATAAAAATTTTAAAATAATAATATGTTTTTGAGTTTTTATTTAAAAAAATTTAAATTTAAATTTTAGTATAAGAAAATTAGAATCCTTAAAAAAAAAACATGTTTTACTTTATATTTTTTAACCCAAAAAGAATGGGTGTGTTGATTGCTAGTGCTTATAGAGATGTTTTAATTTAATTCCTTAGAAAATTGAAAGTCTTATTATTATTTTTTTTGATGAAAGGTCATTTTAATTATAAAAATAAAAGTCTTTTACAGAAAAAAAAAAAAAAAGTGGGTGGAGAAAAATCACACCCGAGCACCAATAACTTATTCTAATAGCGGATAAAGAAAAACAAACTGCACCACACGAGCACCATGGCCATCAATAACAAACTAGAAACATTCTACACTCAGAAAGGATTTAAAGAAGGGGGTCCTTGGCAAACAGAGCCTTATCCATTTGAAGTGGGGTTCCTGCCACCCATCAAAGCGCTTCTCACCCCAACATGAAGCATGAGTAATTGGAGAAGGACGGGACCAGCCAAAAATATGCTCGTGGTTGCCTGAAGCCCCCCAACCATTATTAGGCACAATCGTAGATTACAAAGTGATCACAGGCACAGAATGTTGGGAGGTGTACACATCTGGTTGTTGTAGCGGGCCTCCATAGTCATGGGATCTGCTCCGAGGAGGTTGACGTCGTGCATGATCAGGGTGTCGACGCGAAGGGGATCTGGATGGGTGAGGAGGCGAACGATCAAGGGCCTCCCTATTGACAGCACAAGGGGCGTCACCCCAATATTTGAACAAAGCCTCCAAATGGTCCAATTCCATAACCACATTTTTAGCCTGATCACAGATCTAAAACCACACATCATGAAAAACTTCGAGCTTGTTAGCAAACAAAAAATCTTGAGACACATCAACCTGCTTGAAAATAATCTTGTTTCTAGATTTCCAAATGTGAAACAGGAGGCTGACTCTGAATATTTACGACACTTCTCTCAGTAGGGGAGAAAACTGAATAGGATCACCTAAGAGGATATGATGCCAGGAAAGCTACAGGAACATAAATGGGGCAAAGAAAGAACCCACCCAACTCCAAACGAGACTGACCTATCTACATGCCCAGAAAAGATGCATACAAGAATCTGGTTCTTGACAAAACGGGCATCAAGGCTCAGGCACCCCCATATAAGAAAGTCTGTGGCCAAGGGGCAAACCTTGACATAGTAAGCTCTAGGAAAAAAAGCTTTCTTAGACTCCAGATAAGACGCCCAAGCTGAATGAAATCTGATTTTCCACTTAGAGGGAGATGAGAGAAGGTCCCATTTGACATTGAGTTTGGGCACCGTGGGGACAATTGGCGTAATCCAGTAATAACCTTGCTTGGCTCTATAGTTGAGCAAGGAAGTGTTCTTATACTAGGCCTAATATTTCCACCAAGGTTTTTGGGATCTGACACCTAATTTTTGCCATAAGGAGAAAGGTTTATGGTCCATAACAGCATCATACATAGCCTTGTCAGCGTTGGACAAGCAGAACATCCTTTTAAAATCATTTCAAGGAATCCAGTCTCTATTTTCCCTGGCGGTAATGCCCCACTTAAAAAAAAATTAGGCATGGACCCAGGGAACTTGGTCCAATGGCTTACCCTAAAGCTTGAATACAGGGGACCACCAAACATTGAGAATATTAATGGAAAGGCCTTTATGTGAACGGATACCCTTCCAAACAATCCAAGGGTTTGATTTTTTCCAAGCCTTCCATATGATTTTGATGACAAAGGAGCCAGGAATTTTAATGAAAACTAGGGCCATCACTAGAGATGGCAAATCCATTCCTGCCCAAGCTCGATGGTTGATGGGAAGCCCAATCGAGATGCAATGTTTGATAAGAACTTTTCATGCTTAAGGTCATTTGAGAACCCGCACAACCCATTTAGCACAAAGGACTAACCCTTGACGCTTACAGTCCAGCAAACCCATACCCCCTGCTTGCTAGGGGAGACAACAAATATCCCAAGCCACTTTGTGAAAGCCCTTCTATTCAGACCCACTAGACCATAGAAAATCTCGTAGTAATGTTTCAAGCCATTTGTAACAAGCCTGGGAAGGGACCCAAAAATACGAGTAATAAACATGCATGGAAGCCAACACTTTCGAGCAAATTTGAAATTTGCCAACAAGAGATAGCTTCTTAGCACTCCAATATTCTAGATTGCTTTCCAATTTGTTGATGACATAAGACCATAATTGGGACGGAGAGCCTTGAAAGGAAAAAGGAATGCCTAGGAATTAAAAGCCCAAAGTAAAATATTTAATATTTTACTTTACCCAAAGATGTGCTTGGAAGTTTAAAATATTCAAAGCGACTTCTCTAAGCTGAATCCAACTCCACTGCACATGCTGAAGCCAGTGGGGAAGAGGCTATAGGGATTACCTATAATAGGAGGTTTTCCTCCATTGGATATTAGACCCGAAGGATTTGCAAAAAATATCAAGATAAGACAGAGCTTCAGAAAGGGATTGATCATCCTCATTCAGAGTAAGAAAGGAATCATCAACAAAGTGGTCATTAATGAGTTGACCAGCATTCCTAGGAAGGAAAATACCCTGAATCATCCCAAGAGAAGCACGATGAGCCAAAATATAACCAAAGGCTTCTGCCACTAAACTGAATAGCGAGGGGGCCAAAGGACAACCCTGCATTATCGACCTATGCAAGCAAATAGCATCAGTTTGAAAGTTGTTGAGAGAAAGCACAGCTGACGCATCCTGAAAAAACATTTTAATAGAGGAAATAAACTAAGGACCAAAGCTAAGAGCTTCCAGCATGGAAAGAATGAAAATCCACTCAATTCGATCATAAGCCTTTTCAAATTCAAGCTTGAGGAAGAGGGCATGTTGACTGGACTTGCGAGCCCACTTCATCCCTTACCAAACAACGACAATGTTGTCCAAAATATACCAATTTTGGATAAATCCAGTTTGCTCAGGCCTCACAATAGAGGGAAGCAAGGGCCTAATCCGCAAAGCAAGCGCTTTGGCAATGATCTTGTAGTTGACATTAAGCAAAGTTATTGGCCTCCAATTTGTGATGATTTTTGGATCCCCAAACTTTGGGATAAACTTGATATTGCCCTTATTGATAATAGCACCTAAGGAGCCAGACTGCAGGGCTTCTAAATATACTTTATGCAAGTCATGACCAACAAAATCCTAGCAAGTTTTGTAAAATTTGTAGGGGAATCCATCAAGCCCTGGGGCCTTAGCATCTGCCATTTGAAAGAGGGTATCTGCAAGATCCTGCATTGATAGGGGTTGTTCATAATAATTTTGTTGTGTTGGGGAGAGGTAATTTGGGATAACCTCTTTGCAATATTGAAGGGCTAATTCTCTTTCAAGGGTGTACATCTGAGCAGCAAAAACATGAGAATAATATCATGTAAATTTAGCTACTATCTCAGGAAAAGAGATGTTGCGAACCCCGTTAACCAATAAAGCTTTGAATTGAGTGGAAGGACGCGAAAGCCGGAGCCTCTGGAAAAACTCTTTAGAAACGTGGTCACCCACTTTGAGCCAATGCATCCTGACTTTAATCTGAGCCCCTTTGACCTCATACACTTCAGCCACTTTGATCTCATGTTGGAGCTAAGCGACATGGGCTTGAATGGCAGAGTCAAAAGGAGAGGCCTCAAGTGGAAGGAGGCCTACACAAGATCATTAGGCAGAGCAGTATTAGAGCGATGATGCAGTTGCGCCACCTTCTTCCCCAGGCTTCTGATCAGAGCAGTGGTACAAAAAATGGCATCATTCCACCACTCAATCCATCCTGGATCTCCATTGGTTCTGGGTACAATGTTCCAAATTTTTTGGATGTGACAAACAGTGGTATCATGTTGCAAGAAATAAGTGTTAATAAAAAAGCTAAGCATGAGTAGGCCATTGATGGATGGAGAAAACATGAACATAGAACATTATGGGGGAATGATCAAATTGAAGAACACAAGCTTATATTGAGAGGGGGTGAACAATATAAGATCGCTTTTTACTTTCTTTCCAAATCAATAACAATTAATGTCCTTAATTGCAATAACTAAATATAGCAGTGTGAATTAATAACTCGGATAGCAGTAGTAAGCAAGAGCACAAGTCACCACACACAATTGAGACACAATATTTAACGTGGTTACCCCAATGTGGGGTACTCCACCAGATAATTTCCTTATAATATTTCACACAAAAATAAGGATCCTTATCCAATACAATGATTTCTTTGATCTACTCAAAGCTAGGCAATAACAAGTTCACATAGAACTTGTTCAAATCTGAATAACAAGCTCATACAGAACTTGTCCAAAAATGAATAACAAGTTCACACAGAACTTGTCTAAATCTGAATAACAAGCTCACACATAACTTGTCCAAAACTGAATAACAAGCTCACAAAAAACTTGTCCAAAACTGAATAACAAGCTCACACAGAACTTGTCCAAAACTGCTCTAGCAAGCTCACCAAGAACTTGCCAAAATCTGTTGTAGCAAGCTCACCAAGAACTTGCCCAAATCTGCTCTAACAAGCTCACCAAGAACTCATCCAAATTTGCTCTAGCAAGCTCACCAAGAACTTGCCCAAATCTGCTTTAGCAAACTCACCAAGAACTTACATAAATCTATCCACAAATCTATCCCAAAACTGCCCACAAAGCTGTCCATAAAGCTGTCCACAAAGCTGTCCAAAACTGTCCACAAAGCTGTCCAAAACTGTCCACAAGCTTGTCCCAAAAATATCCACAAAGGCTGTCCCAAAACTGTCCACAAAGGCCTTCTCAAAGGCTCAGTCAATCATGCTCAAGTAGCACTCAAATCTCATCCACAAATCGATCAAGGCAAAGCTCAAATATGAACTCAACAATGAATGGCAATGTACTCTTCAATGGATGACAACAATGATCCACAATGATCTCAACTCAACTCAACTCAAATCAACTCATAGAAGCATAAAGAGAATTGTTAGAGACTCAATATGTTCTAATCTCAATCTCAACTCAACTCAACTCAACTCAAATCAATCTCAACTCAACTCAAGTCAACTCATAGAAGCATAAAGAGAATTATTAGAGACTCAATATGTTCTAGTCTCACTCTCAACTCAAATCAGAATTATGGAATTAGTTTGTTTCATGGAACTTGACCAATCACCTTACACAATCACTTGACTAGGCTCAATCAACTCAACTCAACCAATCACTAAAAGGGACTATTCTTTCTCACAAAAACCCTAGTCCAAGCATGTATCAACCAAAATCAAATGTTTCCAACAATGCTTAACCATAAATCTCACATAACAATGATACTCATTTTCTTTTCAATTTCTTTCACAACCGATGGGCTTCAACAACTATGCTTATAAAATAAGGTTTAAACACAACTCTCAAACCAGAAAACCTTAAAGCATTCAACCAACTACTTTCGAAAAGGAAACCACAATTAATCCTTTTCACTCCAATGATATTTCAGAAATCAACCACCATAAACAATCAATAGGATAATGTGCCCATACCTTTTTGATGCCAAGAAGTTATCCACAAAATCTGCCACACTAAATACAAATTTCCTTTCCAATATCAATAAGGGTTAGTGGACTTCAAATAATAATCACAAGATAAGCATAACTCAATTTACACCTTTTTATCCAACTTAATAAACACATCCACCAAAGTCCTTTTTAATAAAAACCTTATCAAAAATAATAATCAATAAGGCTCTCAAAAATATTTTATAACAACTCATTATTTCTCCTAAATCTTAATTTTCAATTTCATGAATATCAAAATAAATCAACAACTCATCCACCTCTGAAATAATAATCACAACCCTTATAAAAATAAAGTTTAATTAAAAAATTTAATTATTCCTTAACCACCTTATAACTCCTATCCTAGGGCATCAACAAAATTAATTAGAGCAAAACGTAATTACCTCCTCAAGGGGATTCGAACCCCCAACTTGCACACACAGCGAGCGCCTTAGCCGCGGCTAAGGTTGCCACACAAGCTAGCCGCTCGTTCAAAAGGAAAAGGCACAACGTGCCTTAAGTCCTTCCTCCCTTCCATGCAAACCAAAAGCGCTTCGAGCACTTTCCTTCCAATACCTTCGAATGTAGTCAAGGAGATTCGAACCTTGATGTAAAGCGCTGCCACACACCTTAACAAAAAGCCAATTGCCAATGTGCCACTCTGCCCACAATATCTTGGGCTTTCGACCAACCTTGGATTTATTCGTTGTCTCACTTTTCAAAATGATTTTCGCACAAGCTCTCTTTGGATGCTAGCCAACGATTAACACGAGCAAGGATAAATTTTAAATGAACCTTAGGATCCCCCTTTATATAGTCTTCTCCTCATTTTCGATGACGTCGACACATTATTGATTTTCCCTCTTTCTTTAGACGTCGGCGCTAACTTTAATTTTAATTTTAAATTTTTAATTTTAATTTTAAATTTTTAATTTTAAAATTTTAATTTTAATTTTATAATTTTAATTTTAAAATTTTAATTTTAATTTTAAATTTTAAATAATTAAAATATAAACTAAATATTTAAAATTAAATATCTCCATCACTGGGGCACCTTTTTTGATGAAACGAAAGGCCAACCTAGGTTTTAAGAAAAACCCATTTCAAATCGGCCATCCATAGTTTTAAATAAAACATTTATTTTTCCTACCTTGGTTTTCATAAAAACCCTGATTTTATCAATGCTTTCCAAGATATCATTTGCCCATCAAAACTCAATGTGATCCATATGACATCAATGATTCATGTGGCATCAATGATTCATGTGACGTCAATGAAAACATAAAATAACTCAAATTGCCAACACAAACGAGACCATACTAGGAAATTTTTCAACAAAAGGGACTGAAGGGAGCCAACGAGAAAAAGAAAACTCACGTTGGTCTGACAACATAACCCTATCCAACATTTTTAAAACTCTTGCGGGTCCTGACTGAAAATTAGACCATGTGAACCACAAATGCTCATGAAACTAACTCGCAGAGAAACAACCATTGGGATCGAAGACCCCTAGTTTATTTTTCATAAAATACCAAGCATGTCGCTCTCTCAAGGCCCACCTATTGGGGAGTTGGCCCATTTTATCATGAGGCTTCTCAACCATATTGAAATCCCCACACATCATCCAGATCACGGTAGGTAAGAACAAAGCACACCATCTCCACAGTGCACATCTATCTTGGACCTCATTAGAGGCGTAAATATTAATAATCCCGAAGGAAATATCGTTGACTTCGAGAAGAATCCAAACCGTGTGGTGAGAGGGGTCAGAACCCCATGTGACAAAATTGCTCGTCCACCTATTATTAAGCAAAATGACAGTGCCTCCACTGTCGTGATTGTGGTTGGTAGCATACATCTGACTACCAAGCCATAACATAGAACAAGCAGATTGTAAATTGAAACCTGCCACTTTGACTTCTTATAAACACACAAAATATGGATGACCATAAATACTAGAACAGTAGTGAGTTCATCCCAAACCATGTAAAGACGAAAAAAATCTGTCAACCCACGCACATTCCATGAGAGAAACAACATTAAAAAGAGTCAAGTTACATACCCCCATTGGCCTCAGTCGCATTATCCAACAACAGGTGATAGGGGTTATTCCTAAATATGTCCATGGTGGCAGAGGAGAGAGAAGTTTATCGTCGTTTGTCTAAATGAGCAAGCCGCTCACCTCATAGGGAACTATAGGCCCATCGTCCTAAGTCCTAATAGAAACTTCCTTCAATCCCTGCCTCGTCTGGAGAACCCAAGGGCACAGTGGACCGAATTCCTTCATCATGGTCTACAAACTCGACGGCCAAAGGAGGACAGTGGACAAGGGCTAACTTCGTAATCAACGACCTTGCCTGAGCAGGCTTGCTACATTTCTCTTTTTTGCATGAAACCTCAATCCATTTGCCATATTTTTTTGGAGGATGTGGGGTAGTGGGAGATAATACAACACCAGTTGTCATGGTAGATGCCTTGGCCTTGAATTTTTTAGCCATCAAGAGGTAATCCTTAATGCGATGAGAGGCTGACTGGCAATGGTAACATGTATTAGGGATGTTGATATACACCAGTCGTTGATGAATATGGGTAGAACCAACCTGAATTTCAATATACTCCTTTAGGTTTTAGCTAGGTCAACCTTGATACACATTCTCCTGCTAGGGTGGACCGACATGAACCGAGCGGGTTTATCACAAACAAATTCACCAAGGGTGGACACCAAATTTGTCATAAAGTTCCAGCATGCAGTGGGGAGGTCTAGGAGTTCTACCCAAACAGGCATGACCAGGGAAACATAATTAGAAATCATGAAATCCTAGCTCCACGACTAAAAAATGAGCAATGAACTATTAATGTAACTAGGACCCTTATTGAGGACCTTCTAGGCTTGGTCGGGACTACCAAATTGGAAATGAAAAACCCTTAGAAATATTTTGGACATGGTCGACTTGAATCCCATACGGATGCCACTACTTCTCAATCCAGTTCCTAAGAACATGCTTGGGGGGGATCCAACCCAAAAAATACTCTATAAGAGTATTGTTTTCAAACTAAGAACATGCTTGATTGAATTAATGCAGAGGAATCACAAATTCAGGTTCAGAATTACCTCATGGTACACCTTGGGAACAAATTTCTTGGGTCGTTTGTTCGCCTCCGAAGCCATTCCTCTCATCGCCAGCTTCAGACGAAATCGGGGGAGGAGAAGTCGACATAATAACACCCACGGAGCAAGCGCATCACGAAAGCCATCACAAGCTCCTAGAGAATGAATGAAAACTACTAGAAACCCTAGGACAACACGTAGATCGAAATGCACACAACCACCCAGAGCAGTTCAACTTTATTTTTATACAAGCTAAAAGTAATCCCTGCACAATAAATAAATAAAAACTTAAAAATATATTAATACAATATTTTTCAAAATATTAAAAAAATGTAAAATATTAAAAAATATAAATAATAAATAATAAATATTATTGTAATCTAATTAAAATAAAAATAAAACAAACAAGTCACCATGGTTCCATAAAGAGCATTGTTATTATAAAAAAAAAAATGACCAAGCAGAACTCTCTCCATCCTTCTAAACTCTCTTCATCCTTCTATTTAACCTTTTGTTTTTAATTTTATCTAATATGGACTCAGAAGTATTATAATATGAGTTCTCTTTCCAAAAAATTTTGAAATTCTCTTGAAATTGTGACCATCCCAAGGAATTTCTTTCTTATCAGGCTCAAAATTGAGGAGGATTCCAAGCGGATCTTGGAAGGGTGTCCATGGTTTTTTGCAAATGAGGTTTATTTCTGCTTAAATGGGACCCATGTTGTAATCCCCTGATGCAGAGCAATAATCTTGTCCCACTATGGGTCAAGCTACCAGACTTCCCACTTCATCTCTGGCATGAGAGCATCTTCCAAGCTATTGCCAAGATGATCGGGGATTTGATTTTCTTCGATCAGATTACCAATTCCAAATCTCAAATGCTCTATGCTAGAATGTGTGTGATGGCAGATATTGAGAAGGATATGTCGAGCTTTGTTAAACTCTTTTCTAATATTGGCACCTGGGTTCAGAACATTGAATATGAAAATAAACCCCAAGTTTGCCAGGAGTGTGGTAAGGGTGGGCACCATAAGAGCTTATGCCCCTTGCATCCTAAAGCTCTAAGTGCTTCGAAAAGCCGTAAGGAAAGCAGTAAGAAGCTCAGTGAAAAGTGGGTGCCTAAGCAAGACCTTAAAAATTTGAAAGGATAAGATTCGATTTCTATTTTTCAAGTTAGGCTCAATGAGGAATTACAAGAGGAAGACCTTCCATAAATCATGTTTTATGGAGAGGAGTTGAGCACAGTTTCTGTGAAGAGAAGGGAATTGAGCACAGTAGCGGTGGATATTGTTCAACTTCCTAATTTCGGGGAGAGTGGAGAAGAGGTAAATCCCTCTAGTCTTATCCTCCAAAATTCCTTTGATTGTCTTGACATGGATGATCCGACTCTTCAACAGTTAATGGAAAGCTCTCTAGCCTCTCCAAAAACTATGTTTGAGAAAGGCTCTTCGGGTCCGAAGACCAGAAGTCACAGGAAAGCTCGTATTGATGTAGGGGACCAAAGGAAAGTGGGGAGACCCAGCAACAGAGCACTCTAGAAAAAGGGAGATTGACTCTGAAATTGCTAACGGAGTACAACCCCTTCTGACGGATAGTTTTGAGGCTCTACATCCTGAAGAGAATGGGGTTGTTCCAATCATGGAGACTTGGAATAAATGTGTTTAGGATTGTGGCCTGAAAAAAAAATTTCTTTCTGTAGGGGTCAAAAAAAAGGTGGGCAGGCCTCCCAAAACCTCACTGAGAAAGGCTTCCAGCAAGTGATTTTTGTTTGTTTTTGTTTTCGTTGTTTGTCAGGCTGGATGTTGTTGTTGTAGATCTGATCCAGTTTTAGGTGAGATTCTTGGCTCTCTAGTTATCTAAGCACCCCTAGTTGTTTTGGGTGTCGATTTCTCCTATGTTGGTCCCTGTTGCTAGCTGGTTGTTTGACCGTGACAATCTCTTGTATTTACTTTCTTGATATCTTATTGCTAGATCCAAGGTTTGGGGATGTCTTTCAAAACCCTATTTGTAATAGGTTCGGGAACCCTTTAAAAAATCCTTTCTACCAACCAAAAAAATTATATAAAGATAATATATTTTAAATTTTTTAAAGTTAAATAATATAACTTTTTATTATATAATTGATTATGCAAATGTATTATATTTTCAATCCCTTTTTAAAAAGTCTAAGAATATAATTTAATTAAATTAATGTGATTTTAATTTATTTGATGTTATTATGTAATAATGATATACAAATAATTTTCTTTTAAAATTCTATTTTAGATACATAAGGAAGTTGGAAGTTTTTATATTAATCAATAAGGTGTTATAAGTTAATTATAAATAAAAATAGTTTGAATTTAATTTTTATGTTATAATAAATATTTATTAAACAGAATTGTTTAAAGTTATATATATATATATATAGAGAGAGAGTTTTCACAAAAACACTACAATGTCAAAAATCATTAAACTCTCTTAAGGGAGACCCAAGTTCAATTCACCAAAAGGGTGACCTTGTCCTCGCTTTTCGACTTTACAAAAAAATATTTCTTTTTATGACTTAGGTTGCAGTGTTATTGGTGGTGAACTCCTATGCGGTCTCCATTCCATGGGATTCTACATGCTCTTCCACCTTCAAGGTTTACAATATATTACTTTATTTATGAAAACAAAAAGTTATAATTCTTTTATAATAATATTTATTAAAACAAAGTCCAGTGGGACAACGCAACAATCGGGGTGTTTTTTTTTAAGAAAGGCCTAAGGTTCAAACTGTGGCATTTGATTTTTTTATAAAGGTGTGTGTTCTCCTATTGATAATGGTACCTCTCAACCTGACGAGGGGTCATGGTTGGGAAGGAACTGCTTAGCCCTATGCGTTGGTGGGTTTATTACACTACCCGAATAAATAATACATATTTATTAAAATAGATGTCTAATGGGTTTGGTGAAATCGAATACTAGGGTTTCAACCTCATGGGTGGATTTTAACATTGATGAAATTATATTAGTTCAATACTTAAATTCTTCAACTTTTAAGAATAAGCGTTTATTAAAACAATACATGCATAATAACCAAGTTGTTCTATTACATCTATACTGATCATGGTATAATATGAATAGAACTTGCTTCAATCCCACGTAACCAATTAAAAATAATATTTATTAAAATATCAATAAAAATATTTTAATAAATATAATATGAATTATATATATATATAATTTGGTTAGTGTGAAAATTCCTACAACCAACGCACAGGGTTGAGTAGTCTCCTCCCAACCATGACCTCTTGTAAATCAGAGAGTTATGCTTATTAATAGGGAATTTAACACACACCCACCTCCTTACACACTCGCCCATGCTACGGCTTAAACCTTGGACATCCCAAAGAAGAACCAAATCCCGAAACGTTACGTTTTCTTCCATGAGACAAAAATTTTATGGTTAGTGTGATAAAGCCCTACGACCTACACATAAGATTGAGAAGTCTTCTCCCAACCATGACCCCTCATAAGACCAATAGTTACACTTATCAATAAGGGATTAACACAGCCATTTAGGTATCAATAGGGTGGATACAGGGAAAATGGAGTCTTGTTGGCCTCTACCAGCACATAGGATATTCCTAGTTGCACCTTGTTCCTGCAAGGTGGACACAAAAAGAATGGAACCTGGATCAATTTCTATTAGCACCCAAAACCTTCACCAACTACGCTACACAAGCAAATAAATTATAAATTATACATTATAAGTTGAGTAAAATAATTTCAACTTCATATAAATAATATATATATAATTATCCATTGGTCGGGAAGGGACTGCTTAGCCTTATGTGTTGATCAAAGGGATTTATCACACTACCCAAATAAATCTTATTCGGGTAATGTCCAATGAAATCTAACACTAAGGTTTCAACCTCATGGCTGAATTTTAACATTGGTGAAATTATATTAATTCAATAGTCAAGTTATTCAACTTTCAAGAAGGAAATTCTTATTAAAACAATAGATCATAATAACCAAGTTCTAATACATCTATATTGGTTGTGATATAATATGAACAGGACTTGCTTCAATCCCCATATAATCAATTAAAATAATATTTATTAAAATATCAATAAAAATATTGTAATAATTATAATATGAACAAAATAATTTTAACTTCATATAAATAATAAATATATATATATATATATATATATATATATATATATATAATTATCCATTGGCATTAGCTTAATAAATTAGATTCCTCAACTTTAGAGGAGACAGAGGTTCGAATCGTACCAAAGAATATATGTTTAAATAGTTAACTCATTGTAATATTACTTGTGATGATGTAATACGAGTGGGGCTCATTCAATCCCATTTTTAAAAATAAATATAATTAATATTTTTAAGACGAAAGTCTATTTTTTCCAATGATTTTATACATTTTTTTATAAAAGGTCTCGATCCCTTCATATTGAGTGGGGTTTGAACCTTGGACCTCTTAAAGAGAGGCCAAAGCCCTTACCATTGTAGTAAGATTACAACTTTTTTCAACGAGTTTACAAAGGTTTTTATGAGAGGATTTGGTACCCTCATACTAAGTGGGATTTGAACCTTGGACCTCTCAAAGAGAGGCCAAAACCATTACCACTGCAGAAAGCATGTCTACTTTCTTCTAAATTTTATCCTTAATATTATAGTGAAAGACTAAAACTATCATTATTGGATTCAATTGGTGGATATAGGTGAGAAGACTTGTAAACTTGGTGTAATACTCCTTCGCTATTATTGTTTGTTTTGTTTGCATAAGACAAACAACATATAATGTGGAAGATCCTTTGTCAAATATTTGGAGAAATATTTGAATTTAGTCCACAAAAGAGGACTCTCATGTTGGACAATCTTCTACAACAATCATTGATGAGCTTGGGTTCCCAACTTAAAATTTGTTAATGCAACATGACTGTAAATAGTGAAAATCATGCATCTATGCTATTTGCAACATATAACAAATTGAAAGTAAAGAATCATGTAATCATTTGCAAGATAAAGATGATACAAAATAAGGTGCTCTTTTATTAATCACAAGGAGTTCGATTACAATATTTCCCTCTTAGGGAATCCCTCAATTTGATACAATTGTTACAAATATTGTGGCCCCTCAAAGGGGAGAGATGCATTCAAATGATCTTCACATGTCCACTACTTTGCTTGAGGGCTTATTAGCTGCCTCCTTCTCTAGTGTCAAGAGGAATGATCTTGAATAGCTTTGAATCCTTGATTATCCCTATCACCTGCACACAAGAAAACTAGAAAATATATCAAAAGCACATGATGCCTCTCAAGATGAGGCTAGTTTCCAAGTAAATGCAAGAAAGGAAGCTAAAACTTAAAGATAAGATGAAATGCATGAAATACACAAAGGAATGTAAATATGCTTATAAAACTAAGAATGAACCATGAAAATGCTATAAAGATAACTAATCTATGCTAGATAAAGCTAAATACATGCTAAAAATAGGAAATATATGGCTAAAGCAAAGAAAATGGCATGTCAAACCCTGGTTGCTATCGCTCATAGCAGTTGGCTTTGCTAGCCACTATCAAAGTCAGCATCTAAGACTATAGGCTGTTGTTGAAAACAACAATCATGAGGAAGGTCTTCTGCTCCTTAAATCTCAACTCGATGATGCTCAATTTCCTTGACAAATTGATGATCAAGGGTCGTCTGTGTCTCAAACATGAATTTGGTGGCAAATTATTGTGAATTTACGATGAATTGGTTGAGAATTTCAAGCTTGCTTTTCAAGCCTTTGGAAGCTCCATTGAAATAGCAACATTTATCATTCCACAATTGGACAACACTTTGACACTCAAGGGGTACAAAATCGCTTTCCAATCCGATAGGGATTCACTGCAGTAAATTAGTGATTCATATGTCTCTTTGGGAGGCCTTTAAATAGACTTTTCCAAGTCCTCATCTTGGCTTCTCAAGGAAGCCAAGATCAAGAATTAGTTGGCCTGAGCAGTTAGGAGGAAACCTTCGGAAGCTTCGCAACCCAAACCACCTAAAAATCATTACAAATTAGTTAATTGCAACTGATCTTGCTCAGCTCGGGGATCCCGAGTTCGTTACAGGGCTACCCGCTCTAGCTCAGCACAACTAGGAGCAAGCTATCCTTAGCTGCTATCGAAAGTTACAGTTAGCGCTTAGCTGCTCTGATCATCAGTGGTTGGGATCTTAGCTATTGTTGATGTTAGTGGCTAAGGTTGCATAGGCCTAAAATACCCTAAATGAGTTATTAGAACCATTATTGGGTCTTGTAAAGGTCCAAGCTCATTCATATGGTCTGCAAATGTGCCCATATGAGTAGTCTCCTAAGTATGACGTGTTTTAGGTGTCTAAAAATGCCCCTTTTAGGATGCGTTGTGTAAAATACACAATGTTGAGCAAAAATAGACTACCTAAAGCCAGATTATAGGTTAATTGGTGTTCATTGATCTGGTCAACGTTAGATCCCCAATCATAGAAAGGGTGTGCATCTCAGAATCATTGCTCCCAATAGGATGAAAGGCTTAACTTTGAGTAAAGCTTTGGACGTGATCTACATGAAAACGACATAGATTGTTCGAACGATAATGATCAAAAAATAGATTGCCAAAGATTTATTTCATTATGTATTTTTTCCCTAGCATAAGGGTAAGCTTGTGATAGTTGTTAGCAATGATTCGTAAGACGAACATGATTTACATAATCGAGTGTTCAATTGTTGATTCTGATTATGAATTTTTTATAATGACTAACCCCTCAAGCAATGAGTCGAGAAGAAAAAGGATAAGTGATGAAAGTGACAAGTCGCTAGACCAATATTATTGATTTAGACAATTTAAGATGATTGCATTTGTTGTAGGGTAGGTCCTATTACAACTATGATTTCAACCGTCAATAGTAATTGTACATCTTTATTTTGTGGAGCATTCTAACTAACATGGACTTGTTAGGAAATCAAGATGATAGCAATTTCATTTAAGCTTATGGTTAATCATCATTTTCGATGTTTTGCTAAAATTTCATGGAAGAATTGAAATGAACGCCTCATTCCCATGGAGTAGTATGGTCGCAATGGCCTTCTTAGGGATTGAAGTGAAGACATTTCAATTCGATGATGAATAATTTGGTTCAAATGGTCTTATATTAATTTACTCATCTTGTCGGATTGCATGGAGTGCAAGTTGCTGCAACCACCAAGTGTATAGGGTAAACAATTGGATATGAGGCGCACTTGAAATTTTATTGTATTTGATTTTTTTGTTATTTTGATGATTTTTGAAGATTCTGGACCGGTAGATATGCATTAATGGTCATTTCAAGGCTCCTCATGGTGAGAAATTAGGAGCATTTATTACTACTTCTTAGCCGCTATCGAAATTTGTGACTGGTTTTTGTAATTTTCTTAGACATTGTTGATGTCAACGATTGGAGTTGCCCTAATTTACGCTCGTTGTCAACATCAACGGCTAGGGAAACATGGAAAATATAAAAGTAAAATTAGGGTTTTTGTTCTTCATTATTTCCAACTAACTTGAGTGAACAATGAAATCTAAGGAAGAGAAGGAGAAACTTGATACGGAACACTTACAAACTTACTGGTCACCGCTATGGCAGATCATCCTAAGGCCTCTACTAGTGGTAGAATCAGAGCTCCTACGGTAGACTCTCCATATCATTCTTGTGAATTCTACATTAATAAAATGAACCTCACTAAGTAATGAGTTTAAATGAACTTCACTAAACTATGGGTAATGAACCTCACCTTAGTTATATTTAGCATTAGGCTAGCTTAGATGGGTGGGATTTTAATTTTTGGGGTATTTATGGGGTGGGAAATGACCTCGTGTGGGGTCTTTTCTGTAGTCATTGTCGGTGATGGTAGCTCCAAATTTACCAAATGGGAGCCAATATCGTTGTGGATGGCTAGGTTCAAACCCCAACGATAAAAAAATGACCATTAGTGCTAACCGTTGTCAACATTAGTGGTGGCCATGGCGACTGCTATCAACGCGAGCGACTAAGGAAACTTAGCAAAAATTTAAAATATATATTTTTTTTTTATTTTTTTTTAATTTGAAATTTGAAGTTGCTTATTCTTTTTTTGAATTGCACATTTAGACCTTGACAGCATGGGCGTGAGAGCCTGATTTCTTACTTGAGTTGCTTCCCCATTTAGATGACAGAGATTGGGTATGGTTTGAGGTACTAGGCCTTAGCTATGATGTTAGGTTACCAACTATTATGTCATATTAGGCTTACCTGACAGCCTTAGTCCACCGATGGGATTCGTGGACTAATACTTTTCATATCCCTATTGGCGAGATGATGGTGATGTTAGAGGGCGTCTACCGCATATTCAATATCTCGATAGATTTTCAAGCTATCACTTCTACGTCGACTTTAGTTAAGGTGATCGTCTTCTAGAGAGTGTTTGGAGATAGAGCTATTGAGGCACTAGACAACGTCGAGTATGGAGGGGTGTCAATGACTTATTGGTTCAGGGAGTATGTCTTCTCACAGTGCCAAGTTGTGCTTATGCACATTATCTGTAATGTGCTACTACAAAATACTTCATGTGCGAGGTTCCCTTGGAACCTCTTGGTCATGGTACAGGATTTGCTAGATAGCACTACATCGTTGATTATGGCATGGAGGAGTGTGATGCTAGACCATATCTATGATGAGTTGTATAGGATACACAGTGCGGGTGAGTTAGAGTTGGATCTAGCCTACTACTCCAGGTTTGGAGATGGAAGCACATCCGGATAGATAGTCCTGGTGGATTACCCATAGAGATTACAGTAGTAGCAATAGTGGCACAGTGCTATGGTGCTTGATGGCCATGAAATGCAAAGATATGTTGAAGAAGATCTCATGTTGGGGATCTTGACCACTAAATGAGGTCATTGACAGGGCTACAGGTGAGCCAGATCATAAGGAGGCCCTACTTGGATTATCCATCTTGGGAGGAGGTATACAATTACTTGGCCCAAACAAGGCATGATAGATGGGTCATTGGGCGTAAGGCCAGGGTGAGGAAAATTTTCCATTTCTTTTGAGTGACTAGGCAATTTGAGATTAGGTAGGATGCGCTAGAGGAGCCAGTAATATATTGTCACCTGAAGGTGAAGATGCAACTTGCATGGCCTCAGGTTACAACTCTAAAAAAGGAGGATGATGATCTTGTGGTAGATACAGGGGTAGCAAATGTGGGTACTATGGGTGAGTACGACAACTGGTGGACTACTTAGCTATGGTAGGGTGGTGGTAGCCTAGATAGGGCTATATATGGTGTGGCAGATGAGGGAGGCGATGATGATCCTCATGGGCGACGAGTGCATCAGAGGACAAAGGGTGAGTGGGGACAAGCTACGGAGTAGGTGGAGCTACAGGATGAGGAGGAGGAGGATGCCCAAAATGATGAGGTATCCTAGCTACAAGCACAGGTACATAATCTATAGGACTAGCTTCATATAGTGTAAAGATAGATCTTAAAGAGAGATACATCTCTCATGATAGTGTGAATCCATCTAAGTGTAGGGTAGAGGTAGTGGTGAGGGTACGCACAGGAGAGGACCACTCTATAGATGTAGGTGGATTCAACTCAGACCTTGATAAATAAGGTCACTGCCCAAAGGGATCTATTACAGATACAACTAGATGCTAGGACTACTGAGAGATATGCTATCAGGATACAACTAGGGACTGCTATGATTGCTCAAATCACACCATCCACTCCAACCACTCAGGGATAGGTAGCTTTAGCTACACCTACTACAGGAGATGTAGCAGCATTGCAAACATAGGTGGCTAGATTATAGGTTTTGGTCAGCTAGTATGATGCGAGGCTCCAATATGATGGTGCATACATTTTGCAGTTGGAGGGGCGAGTGGCTATGCTTGGTGGTACTCTACCTACTCGATCTACTACAGGAGGATCTCACATGAGTGGACGGAGTGAGTCTATACAATCATCATTCTACCCTAGCCATAGGCCAGGTGCTCGATCTGAGATATTGACAGGTACCAACTCTACACAGCCTCGTAGAGATGGAGCTAAGGATGGAGGCAACTCTAAGGGTGCAGACCCTGTATTATATATCATGATTTAGCTTGTAAAATTTTTTAGTGTAAGATCTGAGGACCTACACTATTGTAGCCTGTAGGTATTTTGTACCTCATGTACTTATGACACTTACACACATATATGATACTCTTTTGTTTCTCATTATGTGTATTATATTATTGCTTTATGTTCATGTGATGCAAATGTGGATGCAATACTTATATGATGTTTTGATTATGTTATATGGATGCAATGTATTGATGACATGCAGTAGATAGATGATAAATGCTATGATCTAGATGTATAGATGCATTACTATGTATGCATATATGGATATAATGATGTATATTAAATCCATGTTTAATTTGATTCGATTGTTTATGCATTTAATCTATGTGATATGATATGATAGATAATGTATAATGTAATGCATTAATTACATGAGAATGATCTAGTGTAATTGAACCTATATGCCTTAATCACTTAAAAACATAAGGAATAGAATTAATGTGTTACAAACTAATGGGCGACACCACTGAATGTATAAAAATCATGAATAAAAAGGTTGAATCTTATCATAATAATTAATCATTTTAGCATCCATATGTGAGATGAGATGATGTGAGATGTATGGTTTTCCCTTATAAGTTTTTGTAAATTAAAATATATGTACAAAATAGTTAGTGGTTGTCAGGATCGCATGAAGAAAGAAGTGATCGGAAGAAAAAAACAAATTTCATAAAAAGAAACTTCAAGAAGAAAAGTTTCATCTCCAAGAATGTCAGTTCATCAGAAGATAGCTCCAATGAGGATTCTGAAAAGGAAATAGGTGAAGCTCTTTTCATGGCACTCAAAGAAGAAAAACCAGAAAAAGAACAAGAATGTGATGAAGAAGAAATTGACGCAAAAGTGAATTTGGAAGAGGAACTAATTGCAGCTCTAGATGAATTGAAGATAGAAATAAAAAAGAATAAGAAAATTTCAAAAAAGCTTGAGGATGCAAATGAAATCATAACAAATTTGAAAGTACAGATAGAAGAATCCAAAAAAATATTCGAATATCTCGAAGTGCAAATAACTATGAAAATAGATTATTGCAGCAAGTTAGAAGAAGAGATTGTTGGTTTAATAATGTAGCTAGAAGAGATGAATTAGAAAATTAGTTATTATCACAAACGTGAAGAAAGTTCTATGAAGCTAGATAAGATCATAAATAACCAAAAAACTATAGGCATCAAATTTGGTTTGGGTTTGATGAAGGAGAATCGTCAAATGGATCAAAGGCCATAAATGAAGAATCCACAAAGAATGAAGAGAAGAAACAAAGTTGATCAAGCAAAAATGAATCATGCAAAGGAAAGCAATAATGCAAGGCACGAAAGGAGAATTTATAATGATGGCTTCACCAATGTCACACATCAAAGAAGAAGAAGATTTATGGCTCCTACGACAACATGGCAAAGACCACCACCCGGGTTCAATCATCTCTTTTACAGTTACTTGTTTTAAATGCAATGGTTATGGACATAAGATCTCAGATTGCAAGTATAATGTAGGACCAAGGAATTTTACCAATAGAAATGATTTTTCACCTTTGATGGATTATGCAGTAGAATGTTATAACTGTCATAATTTTGGGCATATTGTAAGAAATTGTCGAAGTACATTTGCATCAAATAAATTTTAGGGAAGAAAATTTCAGCCAAATGGAATAAGACAAAATAGATTTCTCGAAAAACATGCACAAGCTACTAAAAAAGAAAAGCCAAAACAAGAGCCCAAAATTGTAATCAAACCTGAGTGGAAAGAAAAAGAGCGACCTAAGGAAGAAATAGAATCCTTTATCGTATAGACGACATTTAAAGTGCAGACTAAATCTGCACCATGGATACTTGATAGTGGATGCTCCAGTCATATGATAGGTGACAAACAAAAATTTGAGAAGTTGCAGTAATATGAAGGTGGTTCAGTAAAGTTTGGAAACAATGATGGAGCTAAGATAGTTGGAAGAGGTTCAGTTAAGATTAGTGACGAAAAAATCAGGTCAAAAGAAGTCTTGTTTGTGGTTGGTCTTAAGCATAACTTGTTGAGTGTAAGTCAGATTTGTGATAAAGGTCATGAAGTGATCTTTAAGAAGTAAGGTTGTGAAGTTAGAAAGGAAAACAATGGCAAGTTGATAGCAACTGGATCAAGGACATTTGAAAACCTGTACACTCTCTCAAAGACTTTAGAAGGAGCTTGCTTTATTGGACAGGAAGAAGAGAATTGGTTGTGGTACAAGAGGCTTGGTCATATCAGTTTTGACAATCTAATAAAAATCAGCTCAAAGAAAGCAATGAGATATATTTCCACCATTGGCAAACCATCAAATAGCATTTGTGCTTCATGTCAAAAGGGGAAGAAAACTAGAGTCTCATTTAAAACAAAAGAGTACTACACAAGCAAACCTTTGGAACTAGTACATACTGATTTATGTGGACCCATGAGAACGCAAAGCATAAACGATGACAAATATTTCATGTTGTGTATAGATGACTATTCCAGGATGACATGGGTACTATTTTTGAAGCATAAATCAAAAGCTTTTGAGATGTTCAAGGTTTTCAAAAACCAAGTTGAGAATCAAACAGGAAAAATGATTAAATGTTTAAGGTCATACAGAGGAGGAGAGTTCATTTCAGAGGATTTTACAGAGTATTGTGAAAAATATGGCATTAGGAGACAATTTTCAGCAGCCAGGACACCTCAACAGAATGGTGTGGTAGAAAGAAAGAACAATACAGTTCAGGAAATGGCACGGACTATGTTGATTGATAGCAAAGTAGCAGATAGATTTTGGAAAGAGGCAGTACATACTACGGTATACATCCAAAATAGGTGCATATTGAGGACGCATGAAAGCAAAACTCCTTATGAGTTGTGGTTCGGTAAAAAGGCAACAACAAGATACTTTAAAGTTTTTTGCAGCCAGTGTTACATCAAAATAACTAAAGGAAACCTTGGTAAGTTTGAATATAGAGCGGATAAAGGTATTTTTCTTGGCTATTTGTCAAAAATCAAATCTTACAAAAGCTACAACAAGAGGCTAAAAAAAATTGTGGATAGTGTCGATGTTAAAGTTGATGAAGGAATGGAACGATTAATTAGCTATGAAGAGAACTATCCAATTTATGAAGAGGTCATTGAAGGAGATGAGAAAAAGGAAACAAAAAAGAAACAAAAAATTAACTCAAAGGATTCAAACAATGATTCAGAAGTGGAAGAAAACAAAAAATTCAAAACATGTAGCTAGCAGAAAGATCATCCTAGAGAGCAAATAATTGGAGACCCCACAGTTGGTTTTCAGACAAGAAGAAGATTAGTAAGTAAATACTATTTATTATTCAACATTGAGCCCAAAAATGTTGTTGATGCAAGCAACGATGAAAGTTGGGTAAAGGCAATAAATGAAGAATTAGATCAAATCAAGAAAAACAAGACTTGGGAGTTAGTACCAAGACCCACAAATAAAAATGTAATTGGTACTAAATGGGTCTTTCGAAACAAATTGAATGAAGACGGATAGGTAGTCAGGAACAAAGCAAGATTGATATGCAAAGGCTATGCACAAGTTGAAGGTATTGACTTTGAGGAAACCTTTGCACCTGTGGACAGACTAGAGGCAATTAGAATGTTTACGGCTTTAGCAGTTTACAAGAATTTCAAAGTTTATCAAATGGATGTGAAATCAGCATTTTTGAATGGGAAACTTGAAGAAGAGGTTTATATTGAGCAACCAGATGGTTTCCAACTTGGTGATGATCCCAACTTGGTTTGCAAGTTGAAAAAAGTGTTATATGGCTTAAAACAGGCACCCCGAGCATGGTATGCAAGGCTAGACAATTATCTTACTCAGTAAGGTTTCAAGAAATGTATGGTGGATAGCAATTTGTATGTCAAAATAGAAAATGGTCATTATATTGTTCTTGTTGTATACGTATATTATATCATATTTGGCAGTAGCAAAGATGAGTTGTGTAAATATTTAGCAAATAAGATGCAAAAAGAATTTGAAATATCAATGATTGGTGAACTTTCGTATTTCCTCGGATTGCAAGTTAATCAAAAGGATAAGGGCATATTTATTTCTCAAATTAAATATGTGAAAGAGATGCTAAAAAAGTTCACAATGGAGGATTGTAAGCCAGTTAGCACTCCCATGATGACAGGTTGCAAGTTGAGCAAGGATGACAAATCTCCATATGTTGATCAAATTATGTATAGATCTATGATTGGGAGCTTACTGTACTTGACATCTACCAGACCAGATATTTTTTAGGCAGTATGCATGGTAGCACGATTTCATGCTAGTCCCAAGGAGACTCATGTGACAGCAGTGAAGAGGATTCTTCGGTACCTCAAGGGTACTATGGAGTATGGGTTATGGTATTCGAAAGGTAAGGACTTCACCCTTATTGCGTATTCAGATGCAGATTGGGCAGGATGTGTAGATGACAGGAAGAGTACCCATGGAGGTGCATTCTATCTTGGAGACAGGTTGGTCACGTGGCATAATAAGAAACATGAGTCAGTCTCCTTATCTACACCAGAGGCAGAATACATTGTAGTGACAACGTGTTGTACACAGGTGTTATGGATGAAACAAACTCTGAAGGATATTGGCATTAATTTTAGTGAGCTGATTTCAGTTAAGTGCGATAACACAAGTGCCATTAACATCTCAAATAATCCGGTTATGAATTCTTGCCCAAAACATATTATTATCTGGTATCATTTTTTGAAGGAGAAAGTTGCGGAAGGTGAGGTTAAGTTGGATTTTGTTTCAAAAACAAAGCAAGTAGCGAATATCTTCACCAAACCATTGCCCAATGAAGTCTTTGAGTACCTTCACAAGAAATTGGGAGTGGTCACACTTCCCAAGAATTGACTGGCTATTGGGGCCACATTCTCAGGGGGAGCATTTGTGTATTTGTTTATCTTTTTGCTCATGTTTGTGATTTTTGCTAAGTGTAATAATTTTTGCTTGAGAATGTTGTGCATGGACTCAGAGGGAGTTTGCAGAAGCCCTTTGGTCCTGTGTTGTGTGATGTTCTCTTGTTATACTTGCTTTATTTGATTTTATGTTTTCATTGTTTTGTCTTTGAGGGTTGAAGATTTAAGTTTTAAAGAGCTACACTGATTCACCCCCCCTCGCAGTGTCATTGTGAATATGTAGAGTATAATGATAGAAAATTTTGAATTTAATTATGATGGTGATTTTTTTAGTTGAAGAAAAAATAATTGTATTTAAGTTTTTAATTTTGATAAATTATAATTTTTTTAAGAGTTTGAGAATTTACAAATAAATATTTAAAGTTAGATATTTATATTTTTTATAAAAAAATTTAATCTTTGATTTTTGTTTTTTTAATATTTTTCAATTTTCTTTTTAAATATAAATATTTCATTCTTCTTTTCTGTATCAGTCTTCACAATACCAAAAATCAACTTTTACTATATACGTATTATATCATAATCGGCAATCTTAATCATCTTTTGTTTTTTAGAAATTGGGTCAATTTGGGTATAAGAACGTTTGTTGATATTCTTGATAATGGTAGTGTGAGATCTTAAGATTCTATTAAGACTTAGTATGGTCTTTCTGCTTCACAAAAAAGGACATATTGTTTCTTAAAAACTTTTTTACAGCTGAATTCTCCTAATTTTGTTTTAGATGAACAATTTTTGTTTGATAATGTGCGTTGGAAAGGTGATGTTCAGTTTTATAAAATCACTTCCTTGCAGTTATATAATATTTTGGCTGATACTAATAATATTATTATGCATATCAATAGAGTTTGGCAGATGGATCTTTCAGTGTCTTATGTTCAGGTCATTTTGCAGCATATTTGGTCCAGTCACTTGGAACCTAAGAAATCTTGGTTTAGATGGCTTCTTTTGCTTCAAAGACTGCCTATTTTGAATGATTTTAATAATCTTATGAGTTGTTCTATTTGTAGAGTTCCTGATTCTGTTGAGCATATCTTTTTTGACTACTTCTTTGCTCGTGAAATTTGGCACATGTTCTTGTATAATATGCAGGGATGGAACATTCATGATACTATGACTAGACAACATATTTTACTGGGTTTTATTTCTCATATGCAAAAACATTTGAATAATTTTTGGCTTATATTATCATCAGAGATATTATGGATTATATGGGTGTATAGAAATAAGGAGATTTTTCAAAATTTGTAGAGATCACTTACTAGGTCTTTTAGAAGACTCGCAAGTTTTAAAATTTCGTTACAAGTTGCTCGAAATATGAGAAGCTACAGGGACAAATACAGATTCTTCTTTGATAGACTTCATGATGCTGGAAGACAAGAAGACTATTGCTGCAGACTTGAGTATTTTGATTATCAGTTAACTATGATTCAACATTTTATAGCTCTTTTCTATGACAGTTATAGAATGGTTTATGACATTACTTGAGTCTAGTGTTTTTATGTGCTGGTTTATTTTGAACTTGACATGATGTAACTTTTGTTTTCTTAAAATATGAGTATACATTTTTCCTTCAAAAAAAAATTGCATTTATTATTATTATTAGTGAAATTGCCTTTCATCCATAAATTGTTTCATTTCATTTGTTTGCATATTTTAACCTTTTCAAAGCCACTCAAGCTTCAACTTCATTATTAGTCTTAAAGCCACTATGGAAAGTTGAACGTGACAAAATCTCACCCCTGTTATTTTTAATTATTCACCTCTTGAATAGCTGGTGACTATTATTTAGAGGATGGGAGTGTTATTTCTTGTCAAACCTTAGTTGCTTGATTTCAAAGGATTCCTCTTGTTGGGTATTGTATTAGTTTATGAGGGTATTTTTTCCTAGGTTTTAAATAAAGTTTATTTATTTACTTGTTTTGAGTTATTAACTCTAATAATATTTTTTAGCTTCTTCAAAGTTATTATTAGTATATATTTTCAATTGGTTATATGAGATTGAAACATGTCTTATTTATATTAATCATCATTACAAAGTGATATTATAACCGTTTGGTTATTATCCACTTATAAAAATCTATGGTCAAGTATATATATATATATATATATATATATATATATATAAAATATATATATATATATATATATATATATATATATATATTCAAGTAAAATTTAAGGTAAAGTGCAGGTTTTTGAAAGGATCTTGAACCCTTGTGCAATGGTTTGAACTTGAGTCTTTTGAATGAGAACCCAAAGACATACCACTAGGAATTCCAAAAGCGATTAATTGCTTGATTAATGATAATAAATTCACATCGTTAAAAATATATATCAATTGTGATATATTCATAAATATCATTATATAATTTATATATAATTTACCAAATATTAAAATAGCATTATCACGATTTAATATTATATAATCAATTAATTAATAAAGTGCAATGTCAACTAATAATATATAGTTATTTTTTAATCTTTTATATGGGATTGAAATGGCCCCATCTCATCTCATGACCACATGGTGGTATTACAACAATTATGTATTTATTGCTTGACAAGATTTGAACATTGATCTCGTCCTTGCAAGTTGAGGAATCTAACTGATTAAGCTAATGACATTTGATGAATTTTTTACTTGGTTAATGTGAAGAAACCCCCACAACCAATACAAAGGGCTGAGCAATCTCCTCCTAACCATGACCCCTCATAAAATGGAGAGTTATGCTTATCAATAAGGAATTTAACACACAGCCACCACAATCCCATCCCCTCACACACTCACTCATGTTGCGGTTTGAACCTTGGACCTCTCGAAGTAGAGCCAAAGCCCGAACCATTGCGTTGATAGGCTATTGGATAATTTAATATAATTAATTAAAAAAATAGAGAAATTATAATTTATACTCAAGGGAGTTAGGGGCATGGACAAGTAAACAATTTTACACTTTAAATTAGGGTTTATTTAATATTGAAATCAAATGACAGGCTTATATGATTAAATATATGGATTAAATGAAAATTCAGGTTCAAATCTTACTATACAACATAGGTGTAATTTATAATTTTTTTAAAATTATATGGTAGCATTTATAGCTACCACGAATCTGGGTAGGTTATCCGACTTTTATGGTCACCACATTATTTTGCGTTGTTCGCCCCGAAAACCTTTATAACCACCATGGCACAATCATTTTAAACCTTTTACAACATAGCTATAAATTGTAATTGTAATAACACTATATCTCTAACTTAAAAATGAAATTATAATCATTATTTAAAAAGTATATTATTTAATTTATATTTAATATTAATTTAATGTTAAATTTTTTCTTATAATCTATTTATCAATTTATAAAATAATATTTAATTAAATTAAATAAGACTATTTTATATATTTAGTAATAGATTTTTATAGGTCCGAGGTGTAGACCAATTGGTTCATCCAAACCCCATAAGGAGGCAGAGGTCCAAGGTTCAAATCTCGAGCCTCGTCGGACTAAATGCTTGTTCCTGGTGCTTTCAGCGGCGTAAAAGGTTTAAAATGATTGTGGCATGGTGGTTATAGGGGCGAACTACGTGAAGATCTGTGTGGCGGCTTTTGGGGCGGACAGCGCAGAATATTGTGGCGACCATAAAAGCTGGACAGCCTACCCGGATTCGTGGCGGCTACCGATTCCACCATGTATATTCAAAAAAAAAAATAGATTTTTATAATATTTACTATTTATTATAGTTTAAATTATATGTTTGTGTGCATTTATTAAATTAAATATATAATTTCTTTTCAAACTATAATCCATTAAATAGTTATTTTAAACTTTAAATAAAATAATTTGTAAGATTGAACCCATAATATTTGTTTCTTCTATGTGAAGTATTAAAGCCTTTGTTATTGAGACCACTTAAGTTATAGATAGTTATGAAAAAAATAATAATAATAATAAATTAAGACTTCCGTCTTAAAAATATTAAATATATATATATATATATAACTTAATATATTTTTATAATATTTATTATTAATTATATTTAAATTATGTGTTTGTATACATTTATTAAATGAAATATATAATTTTTTTGAAACTATAAATTCCATAAAATAATTAATTTAAACCTTAAATAAAATAAATTTTTAAAATTGGATCACATAATACTTTGTCTTCTATGTAAAGTATCAAAGACTTTTGTCATCAAGCCCACTTAAGTTATATGATTAATTAAATAAATAAAAACTAATAATATAAAGAAATAAAGACTTTGTTTTTTAAAATATTAAATATATAACTATTTTTATTTTTTAAAATGGGATTGGAACGAGTCTCATAGTATTACATCATGGCCACAAAGTGGTATTACAACAAGTTGATTGTTTAAGCATATATCCTTTGATAAGATTTAATTCTTCATCTCCTCCTTTAAAGTTTAGGAATCTAACTGATTGACCTAATGCCAATGGATAATCATATATATTTTTATTTTGGATTCGGATAGCGTGAGAAACCTCTATGACCGATGCATAGGGTGAAGAGTCCCCTCCGAGCCATGATCCCTTGTAAGGTTGAGAGTTACACTTATCAATAAATAATTAACACAACCATGCACACACCTGGGTTTGAACCTTGGACCTTCCAAAGAAGAGCCCAATCCCAAACCATTGTGTTATACCCGTTACAAGGCTAAACATTCTCATCCCAGCCATGACCCCTCGCTACACTTATCAATAGAGGATTAACACACAACCACACACTTGTAGTTTGGACCTTAGACTTTTCAAAAAAGAGCCAAACCCTATTGTCTCCTAGGACGAGTTGAAATTATTTTATTCGTATTATATTTATTTTTTTTGAAAAATAATTTGAAAAAACTTGTATTAAAACAAATATCATTTACAAGTTGGGATGAGACTTCTCCCAACCTTAGCCAAAGATAACACATGTTTACAACAGTAAAAGAAGATTTGCATTGGAGCTAAATCTCTTAAACCATATTTCTATAATGGTTGGTCACCTGTTTACAACTATAAAAGAAGATCTACATTGGAGCACAAATCTCCTAAACTATATTTCTAGAATGGTTGTCCAAATTAGCTAAACACCGAACTTGCTCACCAACCTGCCTAATCATCTCATCCTGAATAGCCATGTCACTGTGCCACTGAACCTCTACCTCCTTCTCAGTGCTCATCTTAGCCAAGAAGTCTTCCACTTTATTTAGATCTCTACTCACATAAACTGGAATCACATAATCTAATTCCCTCCATAATTCCTTAATTTGAGTGACAAGAATCCTCAACCTCCATGTCTTCAAAGTAAAGTTTCTCATGCAATCTAGAGCTCCAACCATTATTTGAAAATCAGATTCTAGTATTATCCTTCTATAACCTTATTTTACTGCCTAGATAGAAGCAAATTTGATAGCTAAGGCTTCTACTTCATTGTTTGTGGCTCTTCCCAAGCCTTGCAGTTCCCAATAGAGCATTGTTCCAACATGATTCTAGCAAACCACTCCAATTCCAGCTCTACTTGGATTACCTTTTGCAACTCCATCAGTATTAATTTTAATCCAACCTTTTGGGGGTGGTTTCCAACTAGCTCTATCATATCCCTCTTGCACTTCAAATTCCTTCTTCATTACCCCTATAACAACCTGAGTTTCCTCTTTAGCATACACTGCCACAATTTTTGTGACTTTACTCCAAATGACCTGCCAAACTCTATCTAAAGAAGAAAAGGTTTCTCTAAAAAAATTTCCATTTCTCTCCAACCACACTTTCCACCAAATGAAGTTTAATCCAAGCTCTCAACCAATACAAAGAGCTTTAGATTTAAATATACCCTTCTTTCATCTTTCCCAAATATTAATCCGATTCAAATCACCATTAACTCAAATTTTATAATATAAAAACCATCTCTCCTAGATCTGACACGTGAATGGGCACTCAAACATCAAGTGATCAATTGTTTCCTCACTCTTGTAGCATAAAACACATTGATATGGACCAATGATTCCTTTACATCTAATATTATCAAAAGTAAGAATTCCATTATGCATGAACTACCAGACAAAAAGGTTTACTTTTGGCCAACCCTTGGACTACCAAATCTTTCTCCAATCATCAACCTGATATGCATGAGGAGGCTCTAGAAGGATCTTATCATATCCATACTTCACTGTGTAGACACCAAGGCTCCTATAGCACCAAGCTAATTCATCCTCCTCATCTCTACCTATGATAAATATTTCTACCAAGATTTTAGTCATGATGGATGTCAAATCCGGAGGGATTGAAATTGGTCACTCATCCAACTTCTTAAACTGCTTAAACTTATAATCCCCCAACTGACTAGTGTTGAAATAAATTTCAATTTGGACCTAACCCCTGGTTTCCATGGCTATTTTTATTGGTTGCAGTTCAGGAAATTTAACAATGATAGGTGGGTATTGATCCCATGAATCTGTCCAAAATCGTGCCTTCTCCCCTCTCCCCACTTTCCAAAATAATCCATATTTTACTACCTGAGATCCTAACTTAAGACCCTGCCATACTAAGGATCCATTAACATCCAAAGGGAAACGACCCACCTCATTTGGGTTTACATGTCCCAAATATTTACTAGTTAAGATCTATTGAATAAATAAGTTGATTGGGAAATCCACCTCCAATAAAGCTTTCCAGCCAAAGCTTTATTATTTAACTTTGATCTTCTCAGTCCCAAACCTCCTTTTACCTTGGGTTGGTTTATTTTCTCCCAACCTACTAAGGCCCATTTCCTCTCACCTTTTACTCCTTCCCATAAAAATTTTCTAGACATCTTATCCAACTCTCTCCATATGGTATGTGGAGCAACAAGGATAGAAAATTTATAAATTGACATGGCCTGAATGACTGACTTGTAAAAAATTTAATCTACCCCCATAGCTTAACCATTTGTGAGACCAATGATTAATTTTTCTTTAATACAGTCCAAAATATTCCTCCATATATCTATTTTTAGTTTTTTAAATGCAAAGGGATCCCCAAGTATACCATTAGAAGAGAAGTCCTTGTGAATCCCAAGATCTCTAAAATTCTATCCTGAAGCCTTTGATCAAGATTGAAAAATACCACTTTAGATTTTTTATCATTGATGACTTGGTTTGTAGCCCTAAGGTAGACATTGAGTGTATCTCTAATCATTCTTGCTTCCCTGAAGCTGGCCACTCCCACCAATCTTGTGTCATTTATAAACTATAGGTGAGTCAAAACTTCCTCACCCACCTTGATACCTATTAGCAAACCTTGTTGTCTTCTCCTCAAGATGAGTCTATCCAAGCCTTTAGCCAATATGAGAAAAATATAGGGGGAACAAGGATCTCCTTGACGAAGGCCTCGAGTAGCTCCAAATGGTTGCGAGGGAAGACCCTTGATTAACATTGAGTATGTCAGAGTAGAAACACAACTCATGACCCATTCTATCCAATCCTGATAGAAACCAAAGGTTGTCATCATCTCTGACAAGAAGCTCCACTCCACCCTATCATAAACCTTTGACATATCCAATTTTATGAAAATTCCTCTATTACCAGATGTTTGCATTGAATGGATTACCTCATGAGCTATAACCACACCATCCAAGATCTGCCTACCCTCTACAAAACCCCCTTGCTTCGAGGAGATAATGCTATGTAGAAGAGGTTTTAGCCACTCAGCCATTACCTTTGTGATTATTCTATATGTGACATTGCATAATGCAATAGGTCTATAATATGAAATATGCACCCCCTCCTCCCCTTTTGGAATTAAAGCAATGAAAGTATGATTTAATGCTTTAAGCATTCTTTTACTACCTTTGGACTCCTCTATAACGACCATTACATCCTCCTCCAAGTTGTCCCGGAAGGCCTAAAAAAATCAATTGGAAAGCCATCCGGACCTGGTGTTTTTCGATGCTCATTCCAAAGACTACATTCTTCGGTTCCTCTCTATCAATGGGTTTAAGTAGGGCCTAATTTTCTTCTTCGGAGATAATAGAGGGTATGACAACAAGAACTTCTTTTTGAGCCTCTTCATCTTGCATCAAACTTTTCTTAAATAGTTTAGAAAAATAATCCATTGAATGGAAATACATACCTATATTTGTATCAAAGGAGTGTCTGTTCTCATCTTGAAGAGCTTCCATGTTGTTTGTTTATCTCCTAGCACAGGCAGCCCGATAGAAAAATTTGGTATTTTTATCACCTTCTAATAACCAAGTGGTTCTTGCTCTCTGTTTTCAGTAGGTCTCCTCTTGGTTGTCAATGTCCTCAACCACTTTACGCAATGCATCATCCTCTTCTTTGAGTTGCTCTGTAATTTTTCCTTCCCTAAAATGTTTTTGAACCTCATCCCATCTGGCCACCAATGGAGCTCTTTAGACCTAGAAGTCTGTCTTGTTAGCTCACCTCCATTATTTCAGTTGATCTTTGACATAATGAAGTTGTTTGTGGAATCTAAATATTGTTGTCCCATATGATGGGTGACCTTCTTCCCATCACTATGGAATTTTCTTTTGAAGTTCCTCTTTTTGTAACCAAAAGTTTTCAAATTTAAATGGTTTGTGATGTTGCACTGTCTTAATCCCCCTTCCAACAAAATGAGAAAGTGATATGAAACTGGACCCTCCACAACCTAAAATCTTATATTCCATTTTACAAATGCCTCCTCTGAAACCAAAAAATGGTCTAAATTCACCTTCCTACTATATGGCTCCCTCATCTTATTATTCCAAGGATAGTTGGTTCCAGGGCATTTAATATCCACCAAGTGCAATGCCTAGACTTGGGCAATCATAAGTCAATCCCCTAGGTCCAAAATTGTGGTTCCTCCTTCCTGATATCTAGAGGATAATTTAGCATTAAAATCCCCAACAATAATCCAGTCTAACTCTTCCCTTGAGACTCTCATGTTATGCACAACTTTCCATTTATGCATCTAACCATCTAGGTTTTGAGCCCCATAAAAATTTGTGATTAAAACATGTTCAGTTGTGACATTGTTCCTAAAATGTGATGTGAGAACACCCCTCAAAGCTATATGTTCTATTGCAGTCCATTCAAGAGAGTTCCAAAAAGTAACTATCCTCCCTAAGGCCCCTTGGGAAGCCACTTCCATATGACTAGCACCCCTCTAAAGTCTATTTACTGTTTTACACATAATATCCAACGACATTTTTGTCTCCTGAATAAGAAAAAAAAATGTTTTACATTTTTCTAAGAGTCTTCGAACAACAGATTGATGGGTTCTACTGCTTAAACCCCTAACATTCCATGATTGTATAATCATTGGTTACCTTGAGAGCAATAAAAATCTATTGGCCTCACCGATCCTCCAGTGATCAGTTTGTCTCCTTGAAATGCTATCAATTCCTTATTTTATTTTCTACCCACTCCTTGAGAGTTACTATTTTTTGATATCTTTTCCACCCGAGTTATCTCTAGAGTTGGCCTTTCTCTGTTCTTTTTTGCTATGCCCATGATGACATCCTTAATTATCGGTTGCTCTTGGATATGCACTATCAATGCCCATGCAATCTCTGATTGCGGTAACTCACTGCACTCAATTACCTGCTCTATGATGGGAGGAGATGAAAGAGGGGCTTGAACATGACTACTATTATTTTTATTATTCCCATCCACTCCTTCCATGAATTGTTCTTCTTCTTGGTCCATTAGTGTCTTAAATATCTCATACCTATTGGAGGGATTGAGTTGGGTTTGCTCTTTACCATCTTTTTTCTTTTGCCTTCTCCTTCTTTTGGGTTGTTCAAAACCATCTCCCTATGATTCTTTGCCCTGAGAAATATTGGTTGTTTCTTTATTGATTGTTGACTTACCCTCCTTAGGAAGATTTGACATTCCTAAAAGAGCCTCCATTTTTATGTTCATATTATTTGGGCAAGATCGGGCTAAATGCCCATATTTGTGGTAAACTATGCATCTGAAGGGAAATGCCTCATAATCCAATTGTTGAATCTGATATAGTCCTGCAAGTTTGAGTTCCATCTCTGCTAGCAAAGGTTGGCTAAGATCCATTTCCACACATAATATTTCATAAACAACTTTGTTTCCTTCCATTGTGTCTTTGGAAACACCCAAATGTCTTCCAAGGGAATTGCCAATAATTTCCAATACCTGCTCACTCCAAAACTCCATTGGAAGTGCATACAAACATATCCAAATCGGGACAACAGTGGGTTCCATTCGAGGATCAAATCCCACTCTCGAGGGTTGAACAAATAATCATACCGGACCATGATTCCTCTTTTTTGATTTGAAAGCCCTATTTCTATCGGCAAGTGAAGAAAAACTAACAATAAAATATCCATTGCTAATAAACCACAAAGAATACTCACCAAGAGGCTCCCAGTTTTGCCGGACCCAGGAATGCAAAAAAATTAGGGTAGGGCGAATACCCATGAATTTACAGATCAAATCATGATTGGATCTATGTAAAATTGTTTCTTCGACCATCCTTTGCTCAATGACAATCTTTGGCCTTAATTTTGACTGTGGCAAGTATCTGTTAACTCGTTGAAATGTTGATCTATTTCTAGCAGTTGTAAAGAGCATTTTTAATGCAGTTTTTTGTGCTTCTTCAGTCTCTGATGAAGATTTATCCTTTAACAAATCTGCAAAAAAATTTTCTCTCTAAAATAGGATCCGAAGATGTCCCCATTGGACCCTCATGCGGTAGTAATCTTGTCTTCAAATCCACAGTAACTAGAAATCTCTTCGACTACCCAACTGATGCCCTAGTTTTCTCTTCCAAAGCTCTCACGGTCATTCCATCTCTCATATTATATTTATTACAATATTCTTTTATTAATATTTTAATAAATATTATTTTTAATTAGTTACATGAGATTGAAGCAAGTTCTATTCATATTACATGATGATCAATATAAATATATTATAACAACTGATTTATTATGTATATATTACTTTACAAGATTCGAATATAATTTTTTTTTAAAGTCAAAAAATTTAACTACTGAATTAATATTATTTCATACAAATATTAAGATTCACCATGGACATCTATTTTAATAAATTTTATTATAACATTATAAAAATTTTCATCAACAAATATTATTTTTAAAACCTTAAAGTGAAGAGCATGGAGAATTCTGGAATGAAGACCGCATAGGAGTTCACCACCAATAACACTCCAACCTAAAGTCATAAAAAAATATATATTACTTTAAACAATTTTGTTCTAAAAATATTTATTATAATATAAAAATTAAACTCAAACGGTTTTTATTTATAGTAAAACTATAACACCTTATTAATATATAGAAATTTAAAAGAAAATCATTTATATATGTCAAATAAATTAAAACAATATTAGTTCAGTTAAATTATATTTTTTTATGCATCTAAGGTGCAGCGTAAGGGTTTACGCTTTGGCTCTTCTTCGGGAGGTCCAATGTTCAAACTGTGGCGTGGGTGAGTGTGTGAGGGGGTGGGTGTGTGGTGGATTTGTGTTAAATTCCTTATTGATAAGTATAGCTCTCGACTTTATGATGGGTCATGGTTGGGCGGAGATTGCTCGACCTGTACGTCCGTCACAGGGATTTCTCACAATAACCAAATAAAAAAAAAATGGTTATAGAGATTTCTCATAATAACCAAATAAAAAAAAAATTATATTCTTTGATCTTTAAAAGAAGATTTAAATTATATTATTTTTTATAATCAATTATATAATAAAAATTTATAATCTTTTTAAAAAGAAGCTTGAATTATAATACCTTTATATAATTAAACATATAATAGGTAATAATATTTTCACTTTTTTATCTTGGAAGATAGACAATGGATAATCTTCGCCAAAGGGGTGTAAACCCTAAGTACAGTTAAGTGTGATAGAACAAAGAGACAAATTTGGCTATAGTCTTCCTAAAAATGTGATAGAACAAAGCGATAAATTTGGCTATAGTCTTCGTGAAAGGGATGTAAACCCCAAGCGCAGTCAAATGTTGAAGGAAGAGGGTTGTTTGCAAACCGTCTTCAGTCTATGTGAAAGCCTCTTCGGTTAGAAGAAATATCTCTCAAGGATCTTTGGATTTGCGGGTGAATGAACCTTTACCCTCTATCAGGATTTTGGTGAATGAACCTTTGCCCTCTATCAGGATTTCGAAGGATGAATTTAGATTGTATCTGATTGATCATGAAACCCAACAATTATCTACAAACTCAAAGGCAAAAGACCAGGCCTGGAGGAACTCAAAGGATACATTAAAGATTGATGGACTAGTACAAAATTTCAAATAACTCTCCTACCAAAAAAAAAGGGTTTTCTTTTCTAATTTAGCAGATAGAGATAGGGTAATGGATTATAGATATAATTGTTTTTTTGGACAAAGAGATGTCTATATAAGACCTTGGACTTCTAGTTTCAACCCATGTACAAAAGAAGTTAATGGCTTTCCAATCTGGGTGAATCTTTATGCTCTCCTTGTGGAGTTTTGGTGAGAGAAGATTTTCACCAAAACCGGTAATGTCATTGGTGCATTCCAATATTTGGATGCCCAAACAGAGGAAAATTTACCCAATAAAATTAATATGAGTAAAGCAAGATTGGTTGTTTGGATAGATCTCTTAGTTCCTGGACCTCAATCCATTACTATCTTCACAAGTAAATGGGAATGAATCCAAAATATTGAATATGAAAACTTCTCCCTAAGATGTTATGGTTGTCAACAATATGACCACCTGAAGAAGAGATGTCCGATCATCCGATCATGCTCTTATTCCTCCTTGGTGGAGGAACTGCATGCGAATGATTTAAAACCTTCAAATATCCTAGTTCAAAAGAAATAAGTTCATCCTCTAGATGCACCAATTGTCCTACAGGAATCATGTGAGCAACAAAAGACTCAAAAAGGAGAATTTGAATTAGATCATTGATAAAAGTCAAATGGTTACTAAAGACCATCTAGACGATTCTATGGAAAATATTAACACCTCAGATGATATTCTTGAAGCTAATTATGAAACAATTGATTACGATCATTGTTTTTGAAAATGAAGATCTTATAGAATGTGTTACAACTAGATATTTACCTCAGGAGTTTGAAGTGCAAAAATGCATTCTCAGATCTTGCTACTCTAAAGGAGGAAGAACCTATGTTACAGAAGAAAAATAATCAAACTGATTTCCTCCTTGATGGATAATTGTTATGTTTGTTTTCCTTCTATCTGTTGCAGTTATGTGTCATGTAAGGGTTATTCTTGTTGTTAGTTCCTTGAGTTATGTGTCATGTAAGGGTTATTCTTATTATTATTTTTTTGGTTACATAAATGAATTGGTTACAATCACAATTTTTAGTAACTGCTAGCGCAGCTGGCAGGGTTCAAACTATCAGTGAAAGCTTCCAACACATTCACCGTCTCATTAATGGTAACCCGACATGAGATAGGGACCGCCGAACGCACAGGGTTCGCACCGTATTCATAAGTCTGGTTCAACACATGGCATGAAGGGGACTGTCGGACAAGAAAGAAACAGATCATCGTCATCAGTCAGATACAACACGCAGATGAGTCGGATCGGGCTACTGGCTATGCATGGGCACGCTCGTGGGATTGGAACCTAGGTCTCATCTCGGTAAGTGCCCAAGGTTATTCTTGTTGTTAGTTCCTTTATAAAAAAAAAATTTGATTATGGAAACTTAGTAGTTTGATGAAGTTAGAGAATATCTTGATAGAAAGGCAAAGATAGGTATGCTTTAATTAACTTGTTAAAAATGGGATGAAAACAATACAATATTTTATTTTTATCATGAAAATAACCTTAATAAAAATCACACATAATTTATTTTATATATCTATATATATTCTTAATTAAAAAAAAATCCAAATTATAATACTTTTATATAATAAAAAAATAAAATCTAAGTCCATCTTATATAAACATTGAAAACAAAAGGCTAAATGGAAGGATGGAGAGAGTTCTCCTTGTTCCACTCTTTATTTTTTAAATAACAATGCTCTTTATTATTTATGGAACATTTTTTTTTTAATTAGATTACAACACTTGTTATTGTTTTTTTATATTAAGATGTTTTTTTTTTTTAATTGAAAATCAACAACTATAATATTAAAATAAAAGAGTAATACAAAATAGCCGAAAGGCAAAGTACTTGAAATAAGATCAAGACTAAGAACCTACCAAACTACACAAAGTCCTTAAAAGGACGTTAAGTACATATATCACTAGTATTATACAAAATATCATATTTCTTTTGAAACATATTTATACAATGCTGGAATAAGTTAAAATAAAAATCACCAAAGTGTCTGTATCCATCCACAACGTTCATGTTCACACTATGATTATGCTCCTGAAAAGTTTGAATAAAGTGTTTGAAAATATCCTTAAAACAAAGCACGGACCTGGCAACCTTGTAAAGAGATTTTGAAAATTGTGAGTCTCGTAAGAGACCCGGAAGAATCCTCTGATTATCCTGAAAAATGTCCAGATTTCTAGCCAACCAAATATACCATAAAACTTCAGTCGAAAGCAACAACCAAAAATTATTATAACACCTCTGCATAGTAGGAATATAGTCAAACAATATATGTTGCCTGAAAACATTATCATTAATATTCTAGCCTAAAATATTAGAGCAAAATAATGACCAAATTTCTTTAGCAAAAAAGCAATCAAAAAATATATGCTTGATAGTATCAGGAACTCTGCATAAAGTGCAGCTCATTGGTGATTGAGGATCTTTACATACAAGAAGCCTCTGAAGAAGTAATAACCAATGAAAACATGCCTTTTTAGGCTCAAGAAATCTGGACCAGATATGCTACAAAATGCTATGCTTATGATTAGTGACGACTTCCATAGACCAAATGTTATCAATATGGAGTAAAATCTCATTAGTATCAGTGAGCAAGTTATAAAGAATTTTTGGCTTGATTTTGAACAATTGTGTGACATCATGCCACTGAATCTTGCCATAAAAAGTTTGATCATCATCAATAAATATAGGACTGCTTAATTACAAAAACGAGGCTCGAAGTAAAGAGTATGTCCTCCATTGAGAGCAAGGAATATCATACTGAATACGAAGAGAATCCCAAGATTTAAGACATCCATTTTCAATAATATCAGTAAATGATACAATGCTTTTATGCACCCATTTTTTGTAGAACAACCTTGAGTAACAACAAGCAACTTATTATTATGAGAAAGGTTCCACCAGATAGAATTGTGCAAGAAGAGTATTTTGAGAATCAGCAATAGATAGTAAACCTCTAACATTATCTCAAGCCTTCCAAAGGCTCTTGAAAACTACTAACCCAGCTGGAACAACCGAAAACTTACCAAAAATGATATAAATCATATGAAAATATTTCCAAGCATGAACCTTTTTAGGAACAACCTTAGTAATATTATGCCTGAGAAGAACTTTCCATGGCTCATTGCCATTAATACAATTCATTATCACTTGATGGCTAAGGACATACCTTGAACAACCAGATTTTTCAACCCAAGGTCGCCAATATATTTATTAACAGTGCACCAATTCCACCTTACCTTATGCTTTTTTATCTCTATATTACGACCGGCCCATAAAATATTTTGTATATGTTTATAAATATCATTAATTTGATATGAATAGAATGACCAAGTTGAAGCAAAAAAAATAGAGTAAGCCAAAAGGATTTTTTGACAGACTTGAAATCTACCAGCAAGAGATAACTGCTTATTATTCCATTTATTAAATTTATTAATAATCCTTTCTTTAACCCATAACCTCTTATCCTTAAGGCAAGGGTAAATGGAGAAAGGAATGCCAAGATAACGAATTTGTTTGGAGGGACCTCCCCACTGAATATCAAACTTGGATAACCAAGGAGGAGCAACAAAATCCCAAGTAAGTAATATAGATTTCGACATAGCAATTTTAGCTCTTGAAGCATTGCAAAAGCAAGCGAGCTTTGAAAAAAGGGAATCAAAATTTTTCTCAACCAACTTAACAAAAACCGAGGTATCATCAACAAAATGAATATTAATAAGTTCTTGATCATTAGGCAAAGTAATTCCTTGAATAGCAGGACTGATTGAGCTCTCTCTTAACAGATAATACAAGGCATCAATAACAATAACAAACAAAGCAGGAGCTAAGGGACAACCTTGACGTATAGACCTTTGAAGCAAGATAGGATCAGAAAGAGACCCATTAATCTCAACAAAAGCAGTTGCATCAGTAAGAAGTACCTTAACCATTTTGCAAAACAGAGGAGGGAAGCCAAAGGCCTCAAGAACCATGAGAATATAGTTCCATTCAATTATGTTGTATGCCTTTTCAAAATCCAATAAAAGCATGCCTGCATTTTGTCCAGAGCATTTAGCCCAATACATAGTTTCCCAACTAGTGATCAAATTTTCCAAGATATATCTTCCTTTTACAAAACCTGTTCGAGTTGAATTAATAAACTTAGATAGACAATTTGCAACCCTCAAAGCCAAAAATTTTGCAAGGATTTTATATGAAATATTTAACAATGTTATTGGTCTCCAATTTTTTACTAAAGTCTTATCACTACCCTTAGGCAAAAGCCTTATGATACCAGTATTAATATTCCTGCCCAAGGAACCATGAAGAATGACCTCAAAGTAAACCTGATACAAATCATCACTGATCCAATGAACATTTTTCTTATAAAATTCTATAGGAAGCCCATCAGGCCCAGGGACCTTGTCATTGTTAATAGACTGAATAGCCTTGATGATTTCTTCTTTAGTAATCGGAGCATCTAAAACAAGAGCTTCCTGATCAAAAATTTTATGAGGAAATTTTATGAGGAATAAGAGAGCAACACAATTTTCTATCATCAATTATAGCTTCTTATCCTCAGAGGTGAACAAATCTTTATAAAACTGATAGAAAATACTTTTTATAGTGTCAGAATCACAGATCAAATCCCTTCCATTCAATGTTTTTGTGAGACATTATATTAATATATTTTTGATTTTTTTTGTTGTGTAAGGATTTACCTTAGTTTATTGTATAAGAATAAAGTTAATAGAACCTTCAACTGTTTAGGGAATCAAATCGGGAAATTTCAACTAATAAGCACTCACTATCAACTGACCTATTCTTTTTGTGTTAATAAATATAAAGTAAAACAAATCTTTTTTTTTTTAAGGTTTTGGTTTTATATACTAAATTTTAAATTTAGATCTCTTAAATAAAAACCCAAAAACATATTAGTATTTTTTTATTTTTATTAAAAACTTAAAGCATAAAAACATATTAAACTTTGGAACTTCTTATTCCCTATAGATGTGTGTTTTTTTAAAGTGGTCCTCCAACTACTTCGTGCGCCTTTAGCTTTTTGTAAGGTGACACATTTGTAAAAGTAATAAGTGTACGATAAAATATAGATTATAGTGCAATGGAAAGTAACCACTTCGTGCGCCTTTAGCTTTTTGTAAGGTGACACATTTGTAAAAGTAGTAAGTGTACGATAAAATATAGATTATAGTGCAATGGAAAGTTAGGACGTTCATTATAGAGTTATTAAGCTTCAGTTTCAAGGACTGGCAACTAATGAAGGTGAGGGTATTACTTGTTAGAGGATGGATACATATAATTTTATTTATTTTTAAGTGATTTATAATAGGTAATATAATTGAAATCATAATACTAGTTTTTTTATTTTAAAAGTTAGATTATATTATATTATTAACTGAACATTATAATATTTTGGTATTAGCATTGTTTATTAATTAAAAAATAAAATGAGGTGGATCAGAGTAAAGCATCCATAATTGAATATACATAAGAATAGAAGCTATTATAAAAAAAAAAAAAAAAGACTATAGCTATATCTAGTTGCAATACATCACATATCAACATTCATATGTGAGAAATAACACTAGTTTTCTTGTGATTTGAATTGAAATAGTCTAAATTCATATGTGAGAAATAACACTAGTTTTCTTGTGATTTGAATTGAAATAATCTAAATAAAACATTAACCATAAAATTGAAATAATCCAAATGAAGCACCTACTATAGAATTGAAATAATCAAATGAAACACCAATCATATATTATTAAAATATTCCTATATAAATTAAATTTTTTATTATTATTTATATTCTTAAAATAATAAAGCAAAAATTAATTTATATCATAACATTAAATTAATTTTATTTCAAAAATTAATTTTTTAGGTGGAAATCAAGGGTGGCTGAAACTTATCAGTTTATTTTGTTCATCAGTTATGTAAATTGTTATAGTTTATTCTGTCCATCGGTTATATTAGTTATGTAACTGTTATTAGTTTATTATGTTCATCAGTTATGTAAATTGTTATCATTTTATTCTGTCCATCAGTTATGTAAACTATAAAATATTCTCTTGGATTCCCACTTTATTTAATAGGGACAGTTTTTTTTTGCTGATGGCGTTAGCCACGTGGTGGATAAATTTTTTTTTTTTTGGAAAAATGTATTTTGTTAATTCTTTAATATAATGTTTTTTTACATTTAAAAAAATTAATTTATATCGAAACATTTTAATAATATATAATTGGTGTTTCATTTGATTATTTCAATTCTATCGTAGGTGTTTCATTTTGATTATTTCAATTTTATTATTAAAATATTACGATATAAATTAATTTTTGCTTTATTATTTTATACTCTTAAAGCTATATGTTTCATTTATAATCTATGAGAGGAGATTTTGTAGTTCAAAAGAAAGACATAGCATTGGGTAGTTATATTGTTTTTGGTAAGCTTGCACTATGTGTGATAGTACTAGCATTATTATATTAAATAATAATTTTTTTGTTTGATAAGAGAGTTGGTTATAATTACATTATTTTTAGTAGTTGGTAAGCGAGGGTTAAAATTATTGGGGTTGCAATTACCAAACTTATTCCACCTCGTAATAATATTAGTAGTCAATTTAAAAATCATATAAGCATGTTGGTTTTTGGATTGATGTGTAGTTTTTTTTGCTTTTCTTTAATGGTAAGTATTTCTATGTTTTGTGAGTTTTAGTATAATATTATTAAAAAGGATATAAAATTTTAAAATATTATAATTTTTCTCTTCTTTAATTTTAAGTATTTGTATGTTTTGTAAGTTTTAGTATATTATTATTAAAAATTATATAAAATTTTAAAAGACCATAAATACTAATAATTATTTATAGATGTTATTAACTTTAAGCGAATGCGAGTAAGGAACGAATAAGGGTGAGGCATGAGCATAAAGTAGAAAACATAAGTAAGAAGTAAGAAGCAAAGTGTTCAAAAAAAATCATATGAAGAAAACCTTGATAACATGAAAGGAAAGCCATTTTTGATAGTCCTTGATAGAGTTAAGGATATACCCTAGTTAGAAGTAAGGATGTCTTAGTTAACGGTAATAAGAAGAGAAAATATATGACAAACCCTATCCAGTAGTAGATACTACACTAGAATTTATTATTAAGGATGAGATGATCGAGCATGATATAACGATTCTTAAAACTAGAGGGTTAATACATATGTTTCATGGATATTGGCCAGGTTTTAATAAGATTTCAAGTTAGATCAAGTGGAAGTGGGGATTAAATTCAAATTACTCCATGAATTTTCTTTCAAAAGGATTTTTCCTATTTATTTTCTCTAGTTCAAAAATAAGGGATAACATAATGGATGGAGGCCTTTGGTTTAGGGATAAAGATGGATTATATTTAAGACCATGAAGTGAGGTTTTTTTTGTGGAGACAAATACTCTTAAAAGGTTTCCTATGTGGATTAGGCTTTTTGGACTTTCTTATCAACTCATCAATAATGAGGTTTTGAAGAATATTGACAATACTCTAGATGAGTTCATTTAGGAGGGACCAACTACTAAGGAGAGGAAGACGTGCTATATACATTCAAATATGTATTGCCATGGATATTTCAAAACCTTTATCATAGTCCATTAGGATTAAATCTAAATCAAGAGGATCAACAAGTGGATTTGTAACGAGTTCAATATAGCCACATCGATCATCTTTATTTTTGTTTAGCTTGTGCCTTAGATTTAAATAGTTGACCCTTGAGCATTAGGTTTAGAGTAATGATTGATTTAGTCTATAAATAATAAGAGTTAGGTGGTAGTTGAGATCATATTTCATATTTGATTCTTAATTACATGTGTTATGCATGTGAGACATAACCCTCTCTAAGTGGCTAAGAGACTATCCTCTTTATGTGGCTAAGGGATTTGAATTGATTTGAATTTGGATTTGATATTTGCATACGATATTTGCTAACAATTGGATTTGATTTATTGATATCATTGGGTATGTTAATTTTGCATTATTAGATTGCTACTCCTATTGTTGTAATTATTAAATTTTTATAACAAGTGGTATCAGAGCTTCGATCTTGGTTCCCTGTAAGGTGTAAATTTATAGTAGAAGGGTGTGCAAACCATTCTAGAACCTTTGTTGAGCATCACAACTACCTTTCCTAGTAATTTTTTGTCCATATTCTAGTGCAATTATCTTCTAGAATATTGTGAGTTTATTGTTGTTACTTTCTTTGTATGAACCTAATTAGAAAAAATATTAGGTGTCATTGGACCTATACCATTATGATTATCTCTTTGATATAATCAAAATAAGGGGTATCTCCAACAATGCTTTTTGAAAGGTGAGTGTCCTAGGACCCTAATGAAGACCTATCCAATTGAGATTATCTCTTCAAGCTTATCAAAGTATGAGTCAATAGTCGATTATAATGCATTGTTCATTTGGAGGATGTGTGTATAAGCAAAAATCTCAGTACGTATCACAACACTCCCAAAATATTAATGGTTTTGACCACCATATTATTTCTTCCTTAGATGCTATGGCTTCACCAACTCCTAACACCTTGAGTTATTTCTCTCCTCCTCCTAATAATCCTCCATCAATCACTCCTCCCAATAACTCTCCCTTGGTCACTCATCCTAATAACCTAGTCACTCCTCTCGTTACCCCTCCAATTGGTATTACACTTCCTAGTACTATTGACCATGATCTATATTCTTATCTATTACATTAAGAACAAATGATTTATTCCATTGCCAAATCCTTAGATATTTAAGCATGGATGATTTCTTACATTGTCAAGACCTTATATACAATTCAAAAAGGCCAAAAAATACTCACCACTATGCTTCCTCTTGTCCAAGGTTCACAACAAAACATATGGAAACAACTTCTAATCACTCATATGATACCAGTATTCTTCCACAACCTCCACTGGTCATAGTCCTCACAATTGTTATGAAAATGCCTACGACCTAGGATTTTCTTTTGATATGGATTCCTCAGGAGGAGGTGCTTTTAATTTCCTTGAATGGCCTCATGAAATTCTTATTCCTAATATCAACATGCCCACCTTTAAAGGTGTTGATCCTCGTGGATGGTTAGCCAAAATAAAAATCCTTATTTGCTTGTACCATATTCCTGAAGTAGGTCATGTTGCATTAACAACTTTTAATTTGGGAATCCAAGGTCATCAATGGTTGTTGTAATAGCCCCACCAATATGGGAGTCTTCTTTGTGGAACGAATTGAAAGAATTTTCTAAATATTTGACAAAGGATATTCCCGTCATATGTGATCCATCTTATGCAAACAAAACAAACAAGAATAATGGAGGAGTATTATTACAATTTTACAAGTCTTCTCACCTATATCCACCAATTGAACTCATTAATGGTGGTCTTAGTCTTTTGCTATAGTCTTAAGAATAAAATTTGGAAGGAATTTGACATGCTTGATCCCTATATTCTTGATGATGCTCAATGTGTAGCTTTGGTAGTAGAATAAAATCTCCAAGATTTTGGTCCCCCACATAGACATGACTTCAACTCTAGTCATCCTTACTACAATAGTAAGTTCTCTCAAGGATTCTTCTATTTCAAATGTTATTTTTACCATCCCTATGATAAGGCCTATGAAGAATTTCATAACTTTTAAATGGAATATACACCATTATATAAAGATAAAGACTTACTACAATTGGATCATCAAATAGAAGTAGATGAGGTGGAATATGAAGATGATACCATAGATCTCTCTACTTGTGCTCTTGTGGGGCTCTAATATCACCATACCATCAAGGTACAAGTATTTATTGAATGATAACTCGTCAATATATTGATTGATTTAGGTAGCATGCATAACTTTGTAGATAGTAAGATAGCCAAGTCCTTTGGCTTGTAAATCAAGATAATTTTTAAGTCTTAATTGTTAATGGCAAAATTGCTAAGTATGCGGGTCAAACAACTGAAGTTAACATCCAAATGGGAAATAATACTTTTTTGGGTAATCTCTTTACCTTGAACTTAGGAAATTTAGATGTCATATTAAGAGCATAATAGCTCTCTTAGCTTGGGGATGTTACTATTAATTTGCAACAATTAAATGTCAAGTGGATAGAGAAAGGAAAAGTCATTTGTCTCCAAGGAATCTAACCCCTTCCTTCCAAGGTGGTTAGTTCACATAGCATGGAAAAGATATTGAAGAAATGTGGTTGCAGATTCTTTTCGCAATTCAATGGCATGGAGGTTTAGTCCATAGAGCCACTTCTTCTAGAAATTCCTTTAGATTTATAGAACATCATGGATCGATATGAGGTCTTTAATTATCCCATGGATCTTCATTCTAAGCACACACGATCATGCCATCCATCTTGTTTCAGGAGGCTAACCTTCCAATGTGCATCCTTACCATTATCCTCAATCCTAAAATTTAGAAATTGAGAAGCTAATTCAAAAAATGTTGGAGCAAGGAATCATTCATCCAAGCATCGGTCCATATTTCTCTCCAATTATGATGACATGAAATAATGATAACTCATAGCACATGCATCCTAGATTTTGTCCTCTCAACAAAATCACTATCAAAGATAAATTTCATATCCTTATTATAGATGATTTGTTGGATGAATTGCATGGTTCTAGATACTTTACAAAACTAGACTTGCATTTTAGGTTTCATCAAAATTAGAATTAGAGAAGAGGATATCTCTAAAACTTATTTTAATACACATGAGTGATGAGGGCATCACGTATCATCTTATTAGTATCTAGGATTAGTTTCTTATTTTGTTCCTAGGTTTATCTACCACTCTAATAATCCATTTGAGTTGTTATTATCACGTACACTTCTAGTTCACTAGGTGGCAACTACTTGGAATTCTAGAAGAGTTTGTTAGAATTGCTAAGTTAAGACAAGCTTGCATATTTTTTAGTTAACATATTATCCTTTATGCTAATATTATATTGTATGAGCAGTATCTTCTACCATCACTTTAGACATTCGTTGATGATTTTGTGAAAGTGATTATTGTATTTTGACACCTTAGTTCCTATTTATTGCACACTCATGAATAAAAAACACTAAGTTGGATTAGAATCCTTAATAATGAGGGTCATTATGAATTCCTAGATATAACTTTTGGTCTCACTAATTCTCCTTCCACTTTAATATCTTGATTTATAACAAGTCCTAGATGGATCATCTAGTTCATGTTGATAAAGTTCTTCACATATTATATAGGAAACAACTTTTTGTCAAAAGTTCCAAATGTTCCTTTGAAATCCAAGAGGTAGAATAGTTGGGACATATAGTATCTCAAGAAGGATTCAAGGTAGATCCTAACAAGGTCAAAGCTATGCAATATTTTCCGTTTCCTAAATCTCTTAAATAACTTCATGGATTTTTAGGACTCACAAGCTACCATAGAAAATTTATTCGTAATTATGGTAAAAAAGTGTTGCTCATCTCATTGCTCTCACTAAAAAGGATGTCCTTGTTTATTTTAAAGCCTCATATCAAGCCTTCCAAGCACTTAAATAAGCTATGTGTACTCCTCCTATTTTGGCCACTTTTAATTTTATCAAAACTTTTATCATTGATTGTGATGCTTTGGCACAGGTATTAGAGTTGTTTTGATGTATTAGCCTTTGAACGTAAGCAACTTTTAGGTAAGAATCTAGAATGATACACTTATGATAAGGAAATGTTTGTTTTGCATGCCATAGAGAAATTGATTCATTGTTTATTTAGGAATTACTTCATCATTAAGACTAATCATAGCAATATTAAGCATTTCTTAGAGAAATGTATCTCGTGATCTAAATAGAATAAATGGATGACTAAGCTCTTGGCATATGATTTTGTCATTGAATACAATAAAGAAAATGAGAATGTAGTGGTTTATACCTTATCTCACAAATATAAGGATGTTGTTTCTATCAATTCCATCTCAAGTCCTCTTCTATAATGGCTTTCACACCTTCAAAAGCATTGGCTTTTTTACTTGAAAAATACACGGATCATTTAGGACATGATTTAAGATCATCATTGCATTGTTTTTTCTCATATACCGATGGAGTACACTGCACAAAGGAATGCATTTATCTTCACCAATATTTGGCTATTAAGTCAAATATTCTCTAAGAAACAAATGCATATCCATTGGTTAGATATTCAAGATTCTTGAAAATATACTATTGGTTAATACAATCTTTTCTTGGAAAGGATTAAAAGCAGATGTCAAGATGTTTATAACTAAGGTGAGGTGTATGAGTATAACAAGTAAGACACAATTAAATCTCCTACATTATTGTAACCCTTACCTATACCTAACCATAAATGAGAGCACAAATCCATGGATTTCATTAAGGGTCTTCCCAAATCTGAGGGCAAAATGGTGATCTTTGTGGTAGTAGATCAAATTTTTAAATACACTCATTTTTGTGCTTTGCAATATCTTTTTTTTTTTTTTGTGGAAAACATCCCAAAAGGGATGCCACTTTCGGGTAAGACCCAAGGAGGCAGGGGTATCCATTCCGCCAAAAACGCCCAAGACTCGGACCTGGCCTACCACCTTTGACACACTCAAGGAGCAAACAAACACACAAACCCAATTAAAAATAAGCAGATAACAACAAAAATAATAAAATAAAATAAAAAACATGCTCCTTGAGTGTGTCAAAAACAAAAGCACAACCAAACACACACAATAAGATAAAAGAAACCACAACACAAACCACATAGAAAAACACAAGAAACACATAAAAAAACACGAACAAGACAAAAACAACAGAACACTACAAAGACAAAACCCAAAAAAAAAAAACAAGAAAAATAAACACAACCAAAACCTTGCTTTGCAATATCTGTATTCAGCAAGTAAGGTGACTAATATATTTTTTGATTGTATTTTTAATTTATGATTGACCATGACCCTATTTTCACAATAAATTTTGGAAATAATTATTTTTTCTTAGTGGTATTAAGTTGAGTATGTCCTCTTCTTATCACCCTCAAATGGATGGTCATACAAAGATTGTTATTAAATATTTGGGTACTTACCTCTGTTGTTTTGCTCAAGATAAACAATATCATTAGGTTCATTGGTTCTCATTAGTTAAATAGTAGTACATTATTTTGTACCATAAATCCATCAAGATATTCCTATTTGAAGCATTGTATGGTAAAAAATATCCATCAATGGTATACTATGTTATAAGATTCTCCAAGGTTGCCTAGATAGATGATTTGCTACAACAATTATGGCTTATGATTCAACTTCTTAAGGATAATTTGACCTAGGCACAAAACTACATGAAGCAATATTCACATAAATTTGAATGACAATTTATTATAGGAGATATGGTCTTTTTGTGCTTGAAATCCTATAAACAATTGTCGTTGAAGGCCAAGTCTATTTTAAAGTTGGATCCTTAATTTTATGGTCCCTATAAGGTGATTTGTTAAATTGGTGAAGTGGAATATCAACTGGAGCTTCCTCCCTCATCCCACATCCATATTGTCTTTCATATATCTTGTCTCAAACATGTTATTGGCCAAAAGGCATAGTCCTAGATAGAGCTTCCAATACTCTATGAAGAAGGTTGAATCACTCTTCACCCCAAAGTAGTGTTATATTCTAGAGTTTGTCATCTTTGATCTTGAAAAATTCAAGAGTTCCTTATCAAGTGACAAGATCTTCCAAAAGAAGATGCTACATGGGAGCCTAAGAACATTCTCCAATCATTTTTAACTCTAGAGGATAAAGCCTTTTGAGGGGGAAACCATGTAACAACCCCAATATGGCCACATCGACTATCTTTATTTTTATTTAGCTCAGGCCCTTGATCATTAGGGTTAGGGTAATAACATATTTATTCTATAATTAGGAAGGGCTAGGTGGTAGTTGTGATCATATTTTATATTAGATTCTTAATTATGTTTATCGCACATATGAGATTTTATCCTCTCCAAATGGTTAAGAGACTTCATCCTCTTTAAGTGGCTAAGGGATTTGCATTTATTTGGATTTGGATTTGATATTTGTATATTGGATTTATTAGCAATTGGATATGATTTATTGATATCATTGTGTATTGTTAATTTCACATTATTGGATTGCTATCATTGTAATTATTGAAGTTGTTCCATTATAGGATTATTAAAACTTTGTACTTTGACATCGTAATGTCATGAAACTAGACATGTAGCAAGATATTACAAAGTGAAAATGATGGAGAAAGAGATGAAAATTTTTGGGCATGAGGCAAACTTCACATGAAACAAGAATATCATTTCATATGAGAAGCTAGGTTGAATCAAGGATTTTCCAATCCTAAGAAAGTGGCAAGAAAAATCTCTTTGTATCATCAATTGGCAAAGGTCATTATAGTTCACTTGAATCAACCATTCAAAGGAAAATTTGGCACAAGGGTTGATTCAAGTGAACTATAATGGCCTTATTGGACAAAATTATATAGTTTCTCTACTTGCAATAAAATTTTTTTAGGAAAAGAACCCTACCCAAAGGATCATCCACATGGAGCTTCATATGAGATAGTTCATAATTGATCAAAAAATATATTAGATGGTCAGTCAATAAGCGAAATTATACAAATTTTGGTTTGATGCTTGGTTTAAGCCTTATCCTCTTATCTTTGACTCAAATTCATAACTAGTGGCTTGAGCATGCCTAACTTACGAAGGTCAAAATATAAAAAATATATTAATATGAGCAATATTTCCAAATTATGGATTTATATTAATAACTTCGTTAAAGGGAGAAAACTCAAATATATTGCACATAAAATTCAAAATATGCTTTAAAAATATTTATTTTCTGATTTTTACACAAAAAGATAATTTGGTTTGAAAGTTATCAAAATATGGTGGATACTTGGTCAACTTGGGATATGTGGATTCAAAGCAATCAAAAGTTCCTACTTCCAAATATTTTTCTTGGAAGAATGTTTGGTCATTAAAGACTCTCCCAAAGGCTACAATTGGTTAGCAATTCAAATTAATATCCTTACAAGAGAGAGCCTACAAATATGAGGATATCATCGACCTTTCAGACGTGCGTTATGTGAGAAGAATTTAGAAACATTAGACCATTTACTTCTTCATTGTCCCTTTGCTAAAACTATTTGGGGTTAATTTTTTTAAAATATGAAAATATATTAGGCACCTCCATCTCCATTAAAAGAGTTGATGAAATACCAAAACAAAATTTTCGAAGCTAAAGAATTATGTATTTTATGGAGGATTAGTCCTACCATTATTTGTTGGAATTTATGACTCGAAAGAATAATATAATTTTTAAAAATAAATTCAAACCATGCCCAAGTTTGGAACCGTATTATTGCCTCTTTAGAGAATGTTTACAGATATGATGCTCCTCATGGCAAGTCTTAAGTGTAGAAAAAAGTGGTGACAATGTGGTTACAAGATTTGAACATACATGGAAGAGTCTTCTACAATAGTGATATTAAAATAAAGGATTTACTTTGATCCAATATAAAATAAAAATGTCCAAAATTTGGATTTATCAAAATTAATTTTGGTCGTGCTTCTAAAGGAAATCTAGAAAAAGTCAATAGAGGAGGTGGTTTTCAAAATATTGAAGTCAAAATTCTCATCACTTAGAATAATTTGGAACTTTAACTAACATCTATGTAGAGACTAGAGATCTTATAATATTCACTTATAAAGTTGAAACCATAGTATTTGATTTCATCAAATTTATTAAATATATTAATAAATATTATTATAATATTATAAAAAATTAAATATATTTTTATTTTCATGAATAAATTATTCTTTTTGAAACCTTGAATATGAAAAAGCATGGAGAATCCCGTGAAATAGAGACCACATAGTTTCCATCACAAATTACACTTGAACATAAAGTCATACAAAATTATATTATTTTGAACAATTTTATTTTTTTTGCTGGATAATAAGGGGTTTACTCGGGTCCCCCACCCTTGACAATATACATCTCTCTTCTTTATATCTTGAGACTTTACAAATAGATACACTTCTCATCTCAATTAAGATGCTATCGCTAGAAACCTACATCATTTTACATAAAATGTTTGAATTCTTGATTTTTATTTTCTAGATCTTTTAAAATTTTCGTATGAATACAATTACTCTAGAATTTAGCATCTTTCTTGAAATTTTTCTATAGCAACCTTCACAATGCCAAAACTTCACCTCTATTGTCTATACCTTGCATCTTATTAGAGTAATATTTCCAAAACATTGCACTATCATAGTTCACTTTACCAAATCTAGATTGTTAGTTTCCTTCTTGAAACACAAGTGCAACCACAAAAATTACAATAAATAGTCTAAATGAAAACACATTATTGTTACAAAATAAAGCAAATATTACAAATGAAAAATAGTAAAGTAAATCCTAAGCATTAATTGATTTAGGCAATCAACATTTTTTGTCAGCTTCAACTAAAATTTCTACTTCCTCTAACCATGGAAAGGATAAATTAACTTCACAATTCTCAATCAAAACCCCTCTATTGACTAGCTTATCTGCAAATTTGTTTCCTTCCCTTAATATATGTGTAAATCTGATTTCTTCAAACTCTTTAGCAAGACATTGAATTTCCACAATTATCTTTTATATGTTCCATGGAGCCTTTGCTTTCCTCAAAATTGCATTTATTACTATGAGAGAATCACCTCCCATTAATACTCTATTTCATTTCATTTGTTTACATATTTTTAATTCTTCTAAAGCTGCCCAAGCTTAAGCTTCATTTTTTGTCTTAAATCCACTATTAAAAGCATAATGAGGCAAAATCTCTCCTCTATTATTTCTAATTATTACTCCTCCTACTGGTCTTGGATTTACTTTAGATACTCCATCAAAATTCAATTTAATCCACTCCACATATGGTGGTTTCTACTTTATATTCTTTTTTTTATTGCTTCTCTTGTACCCAACATCATAATTCCATTTAATGACTTGTCTTCATCTATCAAGACTGTCTGCTTCCAAATTAGGGGTTGGGTGAGTTGATATGGTTGGTTTAGACTCCTCTATGGCTAAACATATGTTTTTTTCATAACCCCTAAAATGCTTTCCTTTCCTTTAAATATTCTTCTATTCCTTTCTAGCCATATAGTCTAAAGTATTGTATCTTTTGATATATCCCATATTGTTTATAAAGCCTCACTTTTATAAGTGCTATGCCATTGCTTTAATAAATCTTCAATTCTACTATTCATCACCATGCATTTACCACACATATTAAGAATCCATTGCCATAGATTCTAGACTATTGAGCAATGTCCCAAGAGATGGTTTATACTCTCCTCCTCCTTATTACAGAAAATACATTGAGAGAGGCCATGAAAACCCCTTTCCATAAGGTTATCCTAGGATAAAAAATTTCTTTGACCTACCAGCCAACAAACATTTTGACTTTAGGAATGATTGGGCTATCCCAAATATCTCTCCATATTCTAGTGACATTATTATTATGTTGGTGTTGAACATTATATCCACTTCTTGTTGTGTATTCTCCTGAGCTATTCAACTCCCAAATCAATTTATCCTTAACACCCCTTGGAATAATCATAGTTGTTATCTTTCTACTCAATTTCCTCCTAGTATAATTTCTTGTATACTTGTAAAAGAATCTTCTTTCCATTTGTATCTTCCTTCTTGATCCTTATACAAATTTTTTGAAACCTTATCACCATATTTGTCTTGAAGAAATCTCATCCAAGGTTTTAAAATTGGATCTGAATTAAGTGGTTTTTATCATACCAAGTATCCATCCAAATAGAAATATTTTCTCCAATTCCCACCACCCATCTTAAATCTTTAAACATAAGATCAAAATATATTTTTTTAAACCATTCCAAAGAGTAGAACTTTTTGGAATGGATAATGTAGTAAATATTAAACTTGGGTCATTGGGATCAACATATTTACTTAGAAGAATTAGTGTCCATTGTCTTTGACTCTCTTTATACAATATCCATATAACTTTTCCCCTAAGAACTAAGTTTGCATCTATAAGAACTCTTAAACCAAGACCTCCCCTAGTTTTATCATCACACAACTTGCTCCATTTCACCAAAGAAAAATTCCTTTTATCATGTAAATCTAACCATAAAAAGGATCACATAAAATATAATAAACTTTTTTCAACTGATTTTGGCATATAATACAATGACATATAATATGTTGGAATGGCTTGTAAGATTGACTTAATTAACTGCACTCTTCCTACTAATGATAACCATCTACCTTTCCAAGTTGGAATTTTATTTTAAACTTTACTAATAACTGGATTCCATATATCTATCCTCATTCTCCCCTCAAATAAAGGTATCTCTAGATAAGTTGTTGGCAAATTTGCCTCCTCCATTTGAATAAAATTGTAAATTCTTCCTTTGATATTATCAGGAGTGTTAAGGAAGTAATTTTTGGATTTAGTCCTATTAACTTTTTGCTCTAAAGCTCTTTCATACTCTTTTAAAAAGTTATTCAAATCTCTAGCCTCATTTATCCTTTCCCTTCCAAAAAGGGTTGCATCATTTATAAACTGTTGATGGATGACGTTATCAATGCTATTACTAACCTTAAGTCCACTTATAAGCCCATATTTGTAATCCTTATTTAATTTCCCACTCAAAACTTCTATCATAATAATGAACAAAGAAGGAGATAAGAGGATCTCCTTGTCTAAGGCCTCTCTTGGCTTTAAAATATTCTATCACTAACCCATTGACCAACATTGATAAGAAAATATATAGACATAAGATTTAATACATCTAATCCATTTCTTCCCAAAACCAAACTTATCTAAAACTGCAAAAAGAAAGTCCCATTTAACCTTATCATAGGCTTCACTCATATCAAGTTTTAAGATCATAACTTTCTCTTTTCTTGAAGTTGCTGAATGTATAACTTCATGAGCTACTATGATCCCATTCATAATTTATCTCCCTTTCACAAATTCTCCTTGCTCTTTTGAAATAATTTTATCTAACAATGGCCTTAATCTATTTGCCATCACTTTGAAAATAATCTTATATGCCATATTACATAGGCTTATAGGTCTAAAAGAATCAAATAATTCAACATCCTTCTTTTTTAGAATTAGGGTAAGATAAGTTGCATTTATGTTATAAGGAATGTATTGTTTTACCCTAGACCATTCCACTGCCACCAATAAAGAATCCTTCACTATATCCCAATTATATTGGTAAAAAGCTGTAGAGAGCCCATCTGGACCTGGGGATTTATCCTTTGTAAAAGAGAAAATAGCTAAATGAAATTCTTCTAGAGTAATAGGCTCCATCAATTTCCTATTGTCTTCATTCGTTATAATTGAAGGAACATCTTGAAGAAGTTTATTATTAAGAACTTAGGTCTCCTTTGAACCTATAATATTTTGATAAAATGACTTTACCTCTTTTCTAATTTCACTATGATCTTCAATCAAAACCCCTTCTATTGATTTAATTCTACTAATTATAGAAAAAGATCTTTGTACTATAACCATCCTATTAAAAAACTTTGTATTTTTATCTCCTTTCTTGATTTTAATTCTCCAGAATTTCTCTTCCTTACTCAAAATATTGTGATATTCTCTAAGCAACTCCCTTTCCTCTAAGCTTGGATTATTAACATCACCTTTTTAGAATTTTGAAATTTTACCTTTTAGTTCTTCTTTCTTTTAAAAAATGTTTCCAAAGGTGTTCTTGTTCCATTCTTTTAATCTAGATGTCATAGCTTTAATTTGTTTTGGAATATCATACAACCCACCATTAGCTAAAGAATTCCATATTTGAGCTATCATATCAACAAATTGAGGATAGTATTCCCACATTTGCTCATATTTAAAATATGATTTTTTTTTAATTCACTAACCACCATTGTAACTCTTATTAGCCAGTGATCTGAACCAACCCTAGTTAAGGTATTAATTTAGCACAATTTTCTTCATATAGCCAATGATCTAAGAGAATGCATCTATCTATTTTTTCTACTATTAGGTTCTAGCCTCTCCTGTTATTGGTCCAAGTATAGTTGCCTTCTTCAAACTCAACTTCCCATAGATTATTGTTTTGAATAGAAGCTGAGAAATATTTCATACTTTGGGTCAATTTCCTAATCCCATCAAATTTTTCATTTAGCTTGGTTATGACATCAAAATCTCCAATGGTCATGAATTGGGTTTCTTGGCATTTACTTCTCATAAAGGCTTCAATACCACTCCAAACTTCCAATCTACCTAACTAAGTTGTAGGTCCATAAATATTAATAAGGATGAAACAAATATTTTCAAAGTAGCAAGTGACTAAAGAAGCTATCCAATACCTAGTTTATGAATGGTAACACAAGAGGTTCTAGAAGGATTACAACAATTTAGAATTCCCCCTATATCTCCTTCAAAATCCATAGCATCCCATTCACATCTTGCCCAAACTACTTTCATAGTTTTTTAAACTTATTTTTGTCATTTTATTTTCCTAGATACTAAGAATATCAGGTTTATTACTTAAACATAGGTCCCTAATATACTTGTGCTTTGAGGGGGCATTAGCACCCCTTATATTCCATGATATGATAATCATGTCTCGTTAGGGGCTTTTGGTCCTTCCTGCATATTACAAATATCATTTTGTTGTTTGGTAAAGAGAAGTTCAACCAACTTAGTTTGTGTTCCTTTCTCTATGTTAGCTCTTGCTTCCTTGGATCTTGCTTTATAATTTGAGGATTTTTTTCTTTTTGCCTTACCTATATCAGGAGTAGGTCTTATTATTCCATTCCTCAATATCTTTCACAATTTTATTTTTCAATATATTTATCCTCTCCAGGCTCTATTATAGAAGCTTTTGACTTGTCCTGCTCATTTTTTGGTATTTCCTTATTAATGGCAGAGGTACTAACTTCTAAAACTGCATTTTATTTACCAATTAAATTCTCCTGAATGGTGCATGAAATTTCAAGAGAGTCTTCAAAATCTGATGAGACACAATCCTTAGGTTCATCAAAAATGTTTTTCCTTAAATTAATATCATACTGAATAGGCGGTTCCTTGCTTATATGTTGAAATTTTTGTATTGTGTCCTCTAAGTTTTGATCTACTTTTTCTTAATAGGCTAAAGCCTCAAAAGTGTTGGTATTTCTTCCAATATACTTCCTTATTGGTCTCCATTGCTGATTTTATTTTATTTTTCTATATCTATTTTTTGGAAGTTGAAAACCATCTTCATCCATAACCATTTGTAAATTTCTCTTGTGGTTTTCTACAAATGATTCTACTAGGCTCTTCTTAGGGCATGATATCTCAATATGCCCCACCTCATGACATCTACATCTAAAAGATATGTTTTCATAATATATAGTTTGGATCCACATCTTATCCCCATACTTAAGAATGATTGATACTGGTAAAGCTTTACTTATATCAATCATGACCAATATTTGATCATAAATAGCCAAAAATCCATCTTTAGTTGTATATGAAATCTCAAGGAATTCTCTTAGAGTGTTGCCTATTGCCTTGAAGGTATCTATTTCTAAAAATTAAATGGACAACCCAAACATCCTAACCTAGACTAGTATTAGAGATAAATTTACATTTTCAGGTGAACAACCTTCATACTAGCGGGTAAGGAAGAATCCTGCTCTCCCCATAAACCAAGGACCCCCTTTTAGGGTTCTTTCTCTTTCTTCCTTAGAAAAAAATGGCTAGGAAGAAACCTTTGGGAAGAAATGATAGAATCACTCCTGGCAATTTCCAACTCCTATCAATCCATTTTCTCAAGGCTAAATCCCCAGGCCAATACCCATTAAATTTACCAAAAAATGTCCTCTTGGAGTAATGAGGACCTCTTTGAGGTGTGCTCACTAACCTCTACCACTAGATATGATTCTAAGAATTTAACTATAAATCAATCGATGGAAATGATACTAAATTCAAAATCTATTGAAATTTATCTAAAAGATGTATAGCAAATATAATATTTGATAAAAACTTTATAAATAATTTCATGCACAATTTGTAGGATAAAGAAAGGAAAAAAAACTTAACTGAAAAATTCTTTGTCTAGATAGAATGTCTTGCCTCGCTGAAGTCCTAGACCTTCATTTCTCTTCCCCTCGTTCGAATCCTAGTTAGCAAATATTTGCAATTTTCTTTTTCATGACTTGAAAAATCATCATTGCCTTTTTTTTGAATGGTTGACTTCACATAGTCGTATCTCCCTCAATATTACTCATATTTTTGCATATGACCACTCATTTTAAAGATTCAAATTTTGCTCAAGTTTGTCCAAGAATCATCTGAATCGGATAACTCTTTGTGAAGATATGGCTCCTAAAAGATGAGATATTTTTCGAGAAAAACCCTAATCCGTCGCACTTTGCAATTCTATTTTTCACGAATTGAAAAATCATCATTGCCCTTGTTTCAAATGGTTGACTTCACAGGGTTGTATCTCCCTCAATATTTCTCGGCTTTTTACATAGGACCACTCATTTTAAAGCTATTCAAATTTTACACAAGTTGGTCTAAGAATTAGTTGAATCAAATAACTCTTTGTGAAGATATAGCTCCTAAAAGATGAGATGTTTTGTAGGAAAAAACCCTAACCCTTTGCACTTTGCAATTTCATTTTTTGCGACTTACTTTTTAAACAATTTTATTATAAAAATAACTATTATAACATTAAAAATTAAACTCAATTTGTTTTTATTTATAGTAAAACTATAATATATATATATAATCATTTATATATCAAAATGACATTAATTTAATTAATTATATTCTTCAACTTTAAAAAAAAATCAACTTACACTACTTTTATATAATCAACCATATAATATAAATTTTTGTTTTATACATAGGGGAGTTGGTTAGATCCACACTATTTTTGGTAATTGCCAAGTGCACGGTTCAAACCACAGGGTCGGGACTGCTCGTAACAAGCCTATATCACCTCGTTGTTGACGACCCAATGTGAGGGGGACCACTGATTGCTCGAGATTTACACCGTCATCGTTGATCTAGGGCAAACTCAGAGGATTTTGATCAAACTACTATCTTTCCAATAGGTATGCCCCCAAGGTTTAAACCTATGTCTTTTCTTGGTAAATTCTTGGCTAGACAGACAATTACCAATCCATCTAGCCCTTGGGGCTCCTATAATATAATTTACATGGATTTTTATGAGGGGTCCTAGTCCTCTCTTATCGAGGTTTAAACTTGGATCTCCTAGATGAAAACCCCCAAAAATTACCACTATAGTATCCCTCACGGATCACCATATAATACAAAGTTATAAATCTAAATTATAATACCTCGATATAATATAAAATATAATATCAAAGCATATCTTTGCAAAGAGTTATCTGATTCAACTGATTCTTGGATCAACTTGTGTAAAATTTGAATAGCTTTAAAATGAGTGGTCATATGTAAACATTCGAGCAATATTGAGGGAGATACGACCCTGTGAAGTCAACCATTCGAAACAACGACAATGATAGTTTTTTAAGTCGCAAAAATAAAATTGCAAATATTTTTCAACTAGGGTTCGAATGATGGGAAGAACAATGAAGGGTTATGACTTCAACGAGGAAAGAAACTGGCAATTTATATTTGGTAAAGTGAACTATGGTAGTGCGATGTTTTGAAAATATTACTCTACTAAGATGCAAGACATAGGTAGTAGTTTTTTTTTGATGAAATGCCATCTTAATTATAAAAATAAAAGTCCTTTACAACAAAAAAAAGTGTGGGTGGAGAAAAAATCACACCTCGAATGCCACTAACTTATCCTAATAGCGGATAAAGAAAAATAAACTACACCACACGGGCACCACAACCATCAACAACAAACTAGAAATATTCTACAGCTAGAAAGGCTTTTGAAGAAGGGGGCCTATAGCAGACATAGTCTTATCTATTTTAAGTGGGTGGTTCCCTCCACTCATCAAAGCGCTCCTCACCCTAGCTTGAAGCATGAGTAATTGGAGAAGAAGGGCGGGACCAGCAAAAAATATGCCCATGGCTGCCTGAAGCCCCCCAACCATCATTAGGCACAGGCGCAGATTGGAGTTATCACAAGCACATAATGCTGGGAGGTGTACATATCCAGTTGCTGCAACGAGCCTCCATAGTTATGGGATCTACTCTAAGGAGGCTAGCACCATGTACGATCAAGGCATCGGTATGAACGATATCTAGCTAGGTGATGAGGCGAACGATCAGGGGCCTCCCTACTGACAGCACAAGGGTGTCACCCCAGTATTTCAGCAAAGCCTGCAAATGGTCCAACTCCATAGCCACATTTTTAGCCTGGTCATAGATCTGAAACCACACATCATGAAAAACTTCAAGCTTATCAGGAAATAAAAAATCCTGAGACATATCAACTTGCTTGAAAATAATCTTGTTTCTAGATTTTCAAATGTGAAATAGAAGGTTGACTCTGAAGATTTACCACACTTCCCTCAGTGGGAGAGAAAATTGAATGGGATCACCCAGAAGGACATGATGCCACGAAATCTATAGGGACATAAACGGGGTAAATAAGGAACCCACCCAACTCCAAGCGATACTGGCCCATCTAAATACCTAGAAAAGATGCATACAAGACTCTGGTTCTTGACAAAACAGGCATCGGGGCTCAGGAACCCCCATATAAGAAAGTCTGCGACTAAGGGGTAAACCCTGATATAGTAAGCTCCAGGTGAAAAATCTCTCTTTGGCTCCAATAAGACACCCAGGCTGAATGAAATTTGGTTTTCCACCTAGAGGGTGATGAGAGAAGGTCTCATTTGACATTGAGTTTGGGCACCGTGGGTGCAGTTGGCATAAGCCAGTCATAACCCTGTCTGGCTTTGTAGTTGAGCAAGAAAGTGCTCTTATACCAGGCCCAATATTTCCACCAGGGTTTCTAGGATCTAACACCTAATTTCTTCCATAAGGAGAAAGGTATATGGTCCAAGACAACATCATATGTGGCCTTGTCAGCATTGGACAAGCGAAACATATTTTTAAAATCATTCCAAGGAATCCAAAATCTGTTTTCCCTGGAGTAAAAATCTGCAATGGCGGCAATGTCCCACTTAAAAAAATTTTGGGCATGGATTTAGGGAACTTGGCCCAATGACCTACCCTGAAGCTTGAATACAAGGGACCACCAAACATTGAGAATATTAATGGAAAGGCCTTTATGTGAATGGACCCCCTTCCAAAAAATCCAAGGGTTTAATTGTTGTCAAGCCTTCCATATGCTTTTGATGACAAAGGAGCCAAGGATTTTAATTAAAATTGGGGCCAACACTAGAGAGGGCAAATCCATTCTTGCCTAGGCTCGACGATTGAGGGGAAGCCCAACCGAGATGCAATGTCTGATAAGAACTTTTCATGCTTCAGGTCCTTTGAGAGTTTGCACAATCCATTTAGCACAGAGGGCTAACCCTTGATGCTTACAATCCAGCAAACCCATACCCCCTGCTTGTTGTGGGAGACAAAAAATATCCCAAGCCACTCTATGAAAGCCCTTTCGCTCAAACCCACTAGACCACAAAAAATCCCGCAATAATTTTTCAAGCCCTTTCTAACAAGCCTAGGAAGGGACCCAACAAGACGAGTAATAAAAATGCCTGGAAGCCAACACTTCCAAGAAAATTTGAAATTTTCCAGCAAGAGACAACTTCTTAGCATTCCAATATTCCAGCTTGCTTTCTACTTTGTTGATGATATAAGACCATAATTGGGATGGAGAGCCTTGAAAGGCAAAAGGAATGCCCAAGAATTTGAAGACTTCTCCAGGTTGAATCCAACTCCACTGCACATGCTAAAGCCAGTGGGGAAGAGGTTGTAGGGATTACCTATAACATGAGGTTTTCCTCCATTGGATATTAGACCCGAAGGCTTTACAAAAAATATCAAGACAAGACAGAGCTTCAAAAAGGGATTGTTCATCCTCATTCAGAGTAAGAAAGGAATCATCAACAAAATGGTCGTTAATGAGTTGACCAACATTCCCAGGAAGGGAAATACCCTAAAGCATCCCAAGAGAAGCACGATGAGCCAAAAGATAACCAAATGCTTATGCTGCTAAAATGAATAGCGAGGGGACCAAAGGACAGCCCTGCCTTATTGACCTATGTAAGCCAATAGCGTCAGTTTGAAACTTTTTGAGAGAAATTACAGTTGATGCATCCTGAAAAAGTATTTTAATAGAGGAAATAAACTAAGGACCAAAGCCAAGAGCTTCCAACATGGAAAGAATGAAAACCCACTCAATTCGATCATAAGCCTTTTCAAAGTCAAGCTTGAGGAAGAGGGCCTATTGATTGGACCTACGAGCCCATTCCATCCCTTCCCAAACAACGAGAATGTTGTCCAAAATATACCAATTTTGGATAAATCCAGTTTGCTCAGGCCTCACAATAGAGGGAAGCAAGGGCCTAATCCGTAAAGCAAGCACTTTGGCAATGATCTTGTAGCTGACATTAAAAAAAGTTATTGACCTCCAATTTGTAATGATTTTTGGATCCCCAAACTTTGGGATAAACTTGATATTGCCCTTATTGATAATATCACCTAAGGAGCTAGACTACAGGGCTTCTAAATATACTTTATGCAATTCAGGACCAAAAAACTCCCAACAAGTTTTGTAAAATTTGCAGGCGAAGCCATCAAGCCCTGGGGCCTTCACGTCTGCCATTTGAAATAGGGCATCTGCAAGATCCTACTCTGATAGGGGCCATTCACATTCATTCTGTTGCACTGGGGAGAGGCAAGTTGGGATAACCTCTTTGTAACATTGAAGGGCTAATTCTCGATTGAGCAACAAAAACATGAGAATAATGTCATGTAAATTCAAATTCTATCTTAGGAAAAGAGATGGTGCGAACCCCATTAACCAATACAGCTTTAAATTGAATGGAGTGATGCAAAGGTCGGAGCCTCTGAAAAAAATATTTAGAAACGCAGTCACCCACTTTGAGCCAATGCAGTCTGGCTTTAATCTGAGCCCCTCTGTCCTCGTACACTTCAACCACTTTAAGCTCATGCCGGAGCTGAGCGACATGGGCTTGAATGGCGGAGTCAAAAGGAGAGGCATCAAGACGAAAAGAGGCATGTGCAAGCTCATTACACAGAGCAGTATTAGAGTGACGATGCAGCTATGCCACCTTCTTCCCTAGGCTTATGAGCAGAGCAGTGGTACAAAAAATAGCATTATACCACCACTCAATCCATCCTAAATATCCATTGGGTCTGGATACAATGTTCCAGATCCTTTGGATATGACAAACAATGGTTTCATGTTGCAAGAAAGAAGTGTTAAGAAAAAATTGAGCATGAGTAGGCCATTGATGGGTGGAGGAAACATGAACATAGAATATTATGGGGGAATGATCGGACGAGACCATACCAGGAATGGTTTCAACAAAAGGGACTGAAGGGAGCCAATGAGAAAAATAAAACCCACGCTGGTCTGACAACATAGCCTTGTCCAACCTTTTTAAAACTCTTGCGAGGCCTGACTGAAAATTAGCCCACATGAACCATAAATGCTCAGGAAACTGACCCGCAGAGAAACAACCATTGGGATCGAAGACTCCTAGTTTTATTTTTCATAAAATACCAAGCATGTCGTTCTCCAAAGATGAAATTTTGATATTGTGAAGGTTGCTATAGCAAAATGTCAAAAATGATTCTAAATTCTCAAGTAATTGTATTCATACAAAAATTTGAAAAGATCCATAAAATAAAAATTAAGAATTTAAACATTTTATGTAAAATGACGTATGTTTCTAGTTATAGCATCTTAATTGATATAAAAAAAATATTTATTTATAAACTCTTAAAAAATATAATTTATTAAAAATGAAAGATCCAAATATAATTTTTATTATTATTGGGGATAGTTATGCTTGGTCACTTTTTGTTGTGTGTAATAACAACGCTCTTTATGGAACAATGGCGAGTTATTTGTTTTGTTTTATTTTAATTAGATGACAACTACGCTTATTATTTTATTTCCTTTTGTCCTTATGCCTTTACACTTTAGAAGATTTTAGATTTTGTTTGTTTCTTTACAATTTTTGAAATATTATATTAATATTTTTTTTTAATTTTATTAAGAAATTAAGTTCAAATCAGAACACAAATTTAAATATTTTTTAATTTGTATATGTTTGTTGTCTTTATACCTTCACGTCCAAGTAAACTTTAGAACTTATTCCCTATGGATGTGGATGTGTGTTTGTTTTTAATTGGTCCTCCAACTACTTTGTGTCTTTAGCTTTTTTGCAAGGTGACACATTTGTATAAGTAACAAGTGTATGACTAAATATAGTTTATAGTGCAATAAAAAGTTTGGAGGTTCATCATAGAGTTATTAAACTTCACTTTGGAGGACCGGCTGCTAATGAAGGTGGGGGCATTGCTTTTGAGTGGAAAATTTATAAAGATGACTTTTTAGTTTTTGCTTAATGATTTTATGTTCATGAGATTTTTTTTTTTTCTCTCGTTTACAAATTACGTCAACAATCATTTTTAAGGGGTTTGAACACAAGATTATTTAAGAAATAACCATCATCTTTAGTCACTAGGATAACTGCTTTAGAAAAAAGATTTCTATATAAATTCTAAAGGTAGCATTAGGTAATTATATTGCTTTAATAGTGTGATGATACTAGCACCATGATTAAATAATTAGTTACTGGTTTGTTAGGAAATTATTTGTATTTTTATTTTTTATTAAGAATAAAAAATTATTTATATTATTTGTTTTTTAAATTAAGAAAAAAAAAAATTGGAAGGAATTTTGAATTTTTTACAATAAACAAAGTAGTATGTATAAGAGAGGATTAGTTGGGAACAAAAAGAGCTGCTCAATATTGATAGGGTTAAACCAAATTGTCAAGGATAAAAGAAAAATAAAGAAGAGGAAAACCAAAAAATAAGAACCAAAAGCAACAACCCCTAAAACCAAAAGAGAGAGAGCAAGAGAACAGAGGAGAGGGGGAAGAGAACCCACCCCACCAAGCACTACATCTGCCTAGAAAATATCAACTTACTAGAGATAGGCTTCACAATCATTTTTTCTAATGTCATCCAAGTGGATCACCATCTCTTCCACAAGCATTGTCATCATTTTGTTAATCATGCACAAGGATTCCATGAGGTATTTGAGGATGACGAAGTTATAACTTAGATCAACCATGATGAGGACCCCAAGGGAAGGATTCTAGATTTATTCTTTGTAGAGGTCTCACCTCCCCTACAATAAAAACCCAATCTTTTCTTGCCACAAGAGGGACGAGGGAGCTTTTCCACTGAGCCATTGGGTCTGAGTCTTGGGAATTCTTCGAATCTAAGTTATATAAAATATGGAGGGGGGAACAAGAGACTTGCCCTTCTTTATAATTTTCTTTAGCCGGTTTGAGTGCTTATTTTCATAGTCAATTTTATTATTAACCTTATTGGCCTAGTTAAACGTGTCTTCCTTCTTGGTTGTAGCGTCTTTGTGTTGACAGGAAGAGCTTTTATTTCCCTTCCCATGACCTATTAGCAAAGGCATTGCCATCTACATAAAGGCCTGAGATCTTGGGGAAGGACCAACTCAAAAACATTAGATATCATCATTCAATAATAAAGTTCCCTGGAGAAGCTATCAACCCATATTCTAAGGGATTCTTGGTAAATATCCATGTTTACCATTAAATTTGCTTTCTTATTTTCTTCTCTGAACACATGCTTGACCTGACTGCTCTACATCAATTTCATATGCTTTTGCACCTCTTCCATCATATATTTAATAATCCAATTTGGAGATTGCAGGCCTTTAACAATATTGATGATGGATAAAGCATCCTCTTCTAAAATCCCATTTTAGGGCCCAAATTTTCAAGAAGAACTCCTTGAAAGAGAGCTTTTGCTTCAACAAACAAGCTTGTTTGGACACCTAAGTTTTTAGCATAGGCCAAAAGAATCTTTTATTTATCATTACAAATAACCCCCCAGCTTCAAAACTACTCGGATTATGAATCTTTTCTTTAAAGCTAAGTATTTGTATGTTTTATGAATTTTTAGTATATTACAGCAATTATTAAAAAATTTATAAAACTTAAAATATTATAAATATTAATAATTATTCATAGAGAAATACAATTAACTTTGAGTGAATGTAAATTAAAATTGAGCGAGGAAAAGACATGAGTAGGAAGTAGAAAATGTAAGCAAAAAGTAAGAAGTAATGTGCAAAAATGAAGCGAGTGTTACTTTGTATTGTTCTATATATCAAGAGAATATCAAAACTAAAGAATTCATGTGAAGAAAATATAGGTAACATGAAAGGAAAGTCATTTTTGAAAGTGCTTACTAGAGGTAAGGATGCATCCTAGTTGGAAGTATGGATACCCCAAATAGCAATAAGAAGAAGAGCAAACCTATGGCAAACCTTATCCAGGTAGTAGATACTACACCCAAAGTGATTATTAAGGATGAGATGATCGAGCTTGATATAATGGTTCTTAAAACTATAGGGTTAATATGTAAGTTAAGTGGATATTGGCCAGGTTTTATTAAGATTCAAAATTAGATCAAGTGGAAGTGGGGATTGAATTCAAATTACCTCAAGACTTTTCTTTTGAATGAATTTTTCCTCATTATCTTCTCTAGCTCAAAAATAAGGGATTAAATAATGGATGGAGGCCCTTGGTTTAGGGATAAAGATGCATTATATTTAAGACCATGGAGTGAGATTTTTTTGTGGAGATAAATTATTAAAAGGTTTCATATGTGGATTAGGCTTTTTGGACTTCCTTATCAACTCATCAATAATGAAGTTTTGAATAATATTGGAAATACTCTAGATGAGTTCATCTAGGAGGGACCAACTACTAAGGAGAGGAAGGCACGCTATATACACTCAAATATATATTGTCATGGATATTTAAAAATCTTTATCATAGACCATTATGATTAAATCTAAATCAAGAGGATCAACAAGTGGATTTGTAATGACTCCAAAATACCCCAATCGATTATCTTTATTTTATTTAGCTCGTGCCCTAGATTTAGATAGTCAATTCTTGAGCATTAGGTTTAGGGTAACAATTGATTTAATATATAAATATAAAGAGTTAGATGGTCGTTGAGATCATATTTTATATTTGATTCTTAATTGCTTGTGCTATGCATGTGAGACATCGCTCTCTCTAAGGCTAAGATACTTTATCCTCTTTATGTGGTTAAGTGATTTGCATTGATTTGAATCTGGATTTGATATTTGCATATGAGATGTGATAACAATTAGATTTGATTTATTGGTATAATTAGGTATTGTTAATTTTGCATTATTAGATTACTACTTCTATTATTGTAATTATTAAATTTGTTTTATAACAAGTGGTATTAAATATTGATCTTAGTTCCTTGCAAGATACTAAGTTTTAGTAAAAGGATACGCAAACCATTCTTTAACCTTTGTTGAACATCACAAATACCTTTATTCTAGTAATTTTTTTATCCGTCTTCGGGTGCAATTATCTTCTAGAATATTGTGAGTTTATTCTTGGTACATTCTTTCTTCGAACTTGATTAAAAAAATTATTAGGTATCATTGGATACTTGTGAGAGACCTACACCATTATGATGATCTCTTTGAGACAATCAAATCAAGATGTATCTCCAACAATATTTTTTTAAAATGTGTGTGTCCCAAGACCTTTGCAAAGATCTATCCCATTAAGATCATCTCTTCAATTTGATCAAAGTATGAGTCAATAGTCAAATATAATGCATTATTCATTTGGAGTATGTGTGTATGAGCAAAAATAAGCTCCAACCCAAAAATCCTAGTAAGAATGACAACACTCTCCTAAATTTCAATAGTTTTGACCAACATATTCTTTCTTCTTTAAACCCTATGGTTTTACCTCTTCCTAACACCTTGAGTTCTTTCTCTCCTCCCAATAACCCTCCCTCAGTCACTCTTCCTAATAATACTCCCTTGGTCACTCATCCTAAGAATCTAGTCACTCCTCTCGCTACCCCTCCAATTGGTATTACACTTCCAAGTACTATTAACCTTGATTTGTGTTCTTATCTATTGCATCAAGAACAAATAATTTCTTCCATTATCAAGTCCTTAGATAGTTAAGCATAGATGATTTATTACATTGTTAAGATCTTAGATACAATCCAAAAGGTCAAAAAAAACTCACCATTACCCCTTCCCTATTCTAAGGTTCACAACAAACCATATGGCAACAACTTCTAACCAGTCATCTAGTACCACATAAGTATTCTTCCACAACCTCCACCTAGTCATAGTCCTCCAAATTTTTATAGAAGTGCCTATGAGCTAGGATTTGCTTCTAATATGGATTTCTTGGTAGGAGGTGATTCTAATTTCCTTGAATGACCTTATGAAATTCCTATTCCTAACATCGACATGCCCACCTTAAAAGGTGTCAATCCTCAAGGATGGTTAACCAAAACAAAAATCCTTATTTATATGTTTCATGTTCTTGAAGTAGATCATTGTAGATACCTAAAACATGCCATGTTTAGGAGACTACACATATGGGCACCTTTGCAGACCATATGAATGAGCTTGGACCTTTCCAAGACCCAACAATGATTCTAATCACTCATTTAGGGCATTTTAGGCCTATGCAACCTTAGCTACTGACATCAACAACTAAGATTCCAATCATTGATGATAAAAGCAGTCTAGTGCTAGTAGTGACTGTTGATAGTGGCTAAGGGCAGCCTACCCCTAGTCATGTTGAGCGAGAGCAACTAGCCCTGTAACCAACTCGAGCTCCCCGAGCAGAGCAAAATTAGTTGTAATTAACCAATTTGCAACGGTTCTTGGGCGGTTTTGTGTTGCGAAGATTCTAGAGGTTTCCTCCTAACTGCTCAGGCCAATTGATTCTTGATCTTGGCTTCCTTGAGAAACCAAGATGAGGACTTGGAAAAGTCTATTTAAAGGCCTCCCAAAGAGACATATGAATCATGAATTTACTACAGTGAAGCCCTTTTAGATTGGAGAGCAATTTTGTATTCCTTGAGGAGTGTCAAAGTGCTATCCAATTGTGGAATGATAAGTATTGTTGTTTCAATGGAGCTTCCAAACGCTTGAGGAGCAAGCTTGTAATTCTCAACCAATTCACAATAATTCACCATCAAATATATGTTTGAGACACAGGCGATCCTTGATCATCAAATTTTCTAGGAAATTGAGCATCATCGAGTCAATATTTAAGGAGTAGAAACCTTCCTCATTGACACTATTTTCAAAAACATCCTGTAGGCTTAGCTGCTAACTTCAATAGTGGCTAGTAGAGCCAACTGCTATAAGCAATAACGACCAAGGTTTGACATACCATTTTCTTTGCTTTAGCCATAGATTTCCTATTTTTAGCATGTATTTAGCTTTATCTAGCATAGATTAGTTATCTTTATAGTATTTTCATGGTTCATTCTTAGTTTTATAAGCATATTTACATTCCTTTGTGTATTTCATGCATTTCATCTTACCTTTAAGTTTTAGCTTTCTTTCTTGCATTTACTTGGAAACTAGCCTCATCTTGAGAGGCATCATGTGCTTTTGATATGTTTTCTAGTTTTCTTGTGTGTAGGTGACAGGGATAATCAAGGATTCAAAGCTATTCAAGATCATTCCTCTTGACATTAGAGGAGGCAGCTAATAAGCCCTCAGGCAAAGTAGTGGACATGTGAAGATCATTTGAATGCATCTATCCCCTTTGAAGGGCCACGATATTTGTAATAATTGTATCAGATTGAGAGATTCACTAAGAGGGAAAGATTGTAATCAAACTCCTTATGATTAATAAAAGAGCACCTTATTTTGTATCATCTTTATCTTGCAAATGATTACATGATTCTTTACTTTTAATTTGTTATATGTTGCAAATAGACTAGATGCATGATTTTCACTAATATGTCATTGTTCTTCAATGATTTGAAATGCTTGCAAGGGGGTGGCACATAGATTGTGTTTTTCATGCCACAAGGTGCTCCAATACCCTTGTCATTTAAATTCAACTTCCCTTGCACCAATAACAATGTTGAATACGAGGCCCTAATCTTGGGTCTCCAAATAGTGCTCACCATGAAGATCAGAAAGCTAAATATATTTGGTGACTTCCTTCTCATATTTAATAAAGTTAAGGGAATTTATCAGTGCAGGTGTCCCATATTGAAAGCATACAAGAAACTTGTGGACACTTACTTTGCCCAACTAGAGTGGTATGACATCAAGAAAATCCCTCAATCGTCCAACAGATTTGTAGACACTATGGCATATTTGGAATTCTTAATCCCTCAGAATCCATCTGTTGACTTCACTACCATCCAGGTAAAAATACTATTGCAATATACAATATGACATGAGGCTCAAGAAAATCATGAATCAGTCCACATGATTCATATAGAACCAAACCATGAGTGGTTCTATAGAGCTAGATACTTTATGAAGAAGGCACCCTGAGGGTCTTTGATATCGCAGGGTCCTGCGAAGAACAATACCAGTATTCTCCATAAGGTTGTTTCCCAATCTATATTTGTACAAGTCGAATTACAACAGGAACACGTGGTCTAGTTAGTCGAAGTCATCGCTTATCAAGATTGGTTATCATAATTACATGATTTTCTTAAGCTTAGAGTCATCCCGTAGGGATTTTCATATGTTGCAAAAAAGAGCATTCAAATAAAAAGTGACTAGATATATCTTGTTAGGAGATATCCTGTATCGTCGTAGCTACGATGAAATTCTTCTTAATTACCTTGATCCCCAAGAATCATCTTAGATGATTCCACAAGCTCATGACATGTGATGGCAATTTCAGTGGCATGGCCATCATCAAGCACATCCTTAGAATGGGTTACTATTATCCCAACATGGAGAAGGATTGCACAGCGTATGTCAGGAAATACTTATAATGCTAGCATCATGCTAATCTTATGCACCTACCATCACAGGCCTTACAGTCCATCCAAGCAGCTTGGCTATTTTCTCAGTGTATTTTAGATCTAACTGGTAAGATCTCTCCCCAATATTCGAGCCAACACATGTTCATCATAATGACCACTGAGTATTTCACAAAGTGGTTGGAGGCAATCCCTTTAACTACAATTATAGGAGCACGTATTATGAAGTTTATACTCCATAATCTAATGTCATTTTAGGATACCATCCAAAATAATATCGAATAATGGAACTTCATTTAAAAACAAAACTATAAGGGCTTTAACGTCTAAATATAATATTCAACACATTTTTGCAACTCCATATTATCCACAGGCTAATGGGCAAGCAAAGACCTCCAATAAAACAATGGTAGTCATCTTAAAGAAGACCGTTCAATAAAATCATAAAGAGTGACACATTCAGCTACCTCTTGCATAATGGGCTTATGGAACTAGTATATGAATACCCACTAGGGCAACATCGTTCTCATTAGTATATGGTGCTGAAGCCATTATGCCCTTGGAATTGGAAATTCCAACATTGCGTGTCACATTGAAAGAGTTCGTCAATGATGACACTATGCGGCAATCTCACCTAGATCAATTGACACTTCTTGATGAATGTCGAGTGAATGCTCTTTAGAATCTTTGAGTTTACGAAGATCGACTAAAATGATCTTACAATAATAAAGTCCACTTGAGAGACTTTAAATTTGGGATCTTGTGCTAAAAGGAAACCAATAGAACTCAAACCTATCGTCGCATCTGCGAGATAAATTTGTGGCCAACTAGTTAGGTCCATTTATCATTTCAGAGAAGATAGGACCAGGGAATTATCCCCTAACATCGCTAGAAGGTGTTGAAGAGCCTGAACCTCTCAACATAATTCACCTAAAGGCGTTTCATACATAAAATAAAAAATTTAAAAACATTTGAAAAACACTCAAAATAACAAAAACAATTTAAAACATCCAAAATACAAACAAATCAAAAAATAATAAATCAAAAACAATTTAAAATGTCAAAAATACAAAAACATTTACATTTGGTATTGCATTTTTATTTTACATATGCACTCATTTAATTGCATTGCATTAGGCATTTTCCTCCATTGCACTTGCATTATGATAGGTTATTTTTACAATCTTAAAATGACACCATGTTTATGTCGTAATCATGCATCTTTATATCATCATCATCCATCACCCTTGTGAGTAATTATGTTTTTCAACACAATCCTTCTTGTTGCTATAAGGTATATACTAGGGTTTTTTGGTAATTCAACCATACATAGTGATATTCTCAGAGTCTGTAGAAAGCTATATTTGCTTTTGAAAACGAGCTCTAGTTTTGATAGTATCTTTCATATATCAAAATCCCATCACTTTTTAAATATATTAACAATCCTATATTGAACAAGGAAAAGATGAACACTACAAAGTGGTCTTGGTTACCTTAAGCGTAAGGTTTTTACTTGCTCATATTATGATGTGCATGGTATAAGATGTTGATCATTGGAAAAATAACAAGCTCTCCCCTATAGAAATAAATCCCTTGCTTTCATACAAAATAAGCAAAATCCCAAAATCAAAGCAAATCCCTTGCTAAAAAAAATGAAAAATAAACAATGATTTTCATCACTAAGCATGAGCAAGTATCCCAATAAATGAAAATAAAATAAGGGGTGAAGAGCTTGAATCCCTAGAATGGTTAGTATTCAAAGCCATTGAGTGATCCCCATTACAACAATGGGCTGAAATCATACCACCTGGAAATGGGGTAGTTCTAAGAAATTTACATATGAGTTAGCTTTAGGTGGCCTGTATTACCTAGTAGTCTAGTCCAACTACGTCCAAACCTAGGATCATGATGCACATTTGGTGATCCTCATTATAGCAACGGGTTGAATGAATCCTGTTTGGAAATGAGGTAGTCTTATGTCTCATCTAATATATTAATTTACACACATAGGTATAGTGAATATCTTCGTCTTTATAACAAAATAATTTATCTTTCAAGAGTCTTTTGTAGTCATTATACAACTTTTGATTAATCAACTAGGGTGTTTGAGTCTCATGGAAAACCTCAAAAATCCTTTATAGCAACAAATCATCTCATAAATCAATCACCATTTTCCTTATAAGGTTTTGTTTATTAAGAGGTGTTCATGAAATAGGATAGATACCGGATGGATATCATCAATGATATTTATGATGAAACATTAAGTGGACATTTAGCTGCAAAATGCCCAACGCCTCCACAATTGAAACATTTAAACGATAACTTTCCTCTGTATATTCTTTTTCCCCTTTTTAGTTTTCGAACAAAGTTTGCTTCCATTTCATCCGATGTCTCTTTTTCCTCGGATTCTTGTTTTGCTTTCATATTTTTATGGGCCTTAAAAATAGCTTCTCTATCTGTGGGTTTAGATTTTCCTATTCTCATATCATATGCAATCAAAGAACCATGCATCTCATCTATACTAAAAGAATTTAGATCTTTAGCTTCTTCTATAGCTGAAACTTTAGAATCAAAATCTTTGGGGAAGGGATCTTAATACATTTTTCACGATGATAGAATCTTTGATTTCCTCACCAAGTCCTCTAATCGCATTAATGACTTCATTAACTCTTAGCATATATGCCTCTATATTCTCATCGTCATTCATATTTAATACTTCGAATTGAGCTTGATGTGTTTGTAACTTGACCTCCTTGATATTAATGTCTCCTTCATGAATGCTCTTCAGTTTGTCCCATATTTTCTTTGTCGTTTTACAACCCATAATTTTACTAGTTCGTTGTCCACTAATCCACACATGATAGCATTCTTTGCTTTTGAGTCATTCTCAAACAGTTTATTATCGGCAACATTAGTTGGAGAAGTGGTGGGTATTGTGTATCCACTATCTACTGAATCCCAAATGTCGTATCCCAAAGCACAAAGATATGTCTGCATCCTGAGTCTCCAAAATGCGTAATTAGTTTCGTCAAATAATGCTGCTTTGTTTGATGAGAAGCCTTCACCACATGCCATTATGTCACTTCTAAGATAACCCTAGTCGGTTAAGCCTGTTCAGGAACCTGGCTCTGATACCAATTGTTACTCTCAGAATGATACTAAGAGGGGGGGTGAATCAATGTAGCTCTTTAAAACTTAAATCTTCAACACTCAAAGCCAAAACAATGAAAACATAAAACCAAATAAAGCAAGTATAACAAGAGAACATCACACAACACAAGATATACCGAGGTTCACCGATTTGGCTACATCATCAAAAATGACTATTTGAACTCCCATCCAAATCTAGTCTTTGCAAAGCACCAACTTTATAATCAATTTACCAACACCCACTAGAAGGAGCACCAACCCCTGATTTATCTACACCAACAAAAAGGAGCACCAACCCCTGATTTATCTGCACTAACAAAAAGGAGCACCAACCCCTCCACCAAGCACCCACTTGATTTTGATATTGATAATAAAATGACATATATGAATGTCTTCACTGAAACCAGAACCCTCTATGGTCTGTAAGCTCAAAATCTAAAACTTTCTATTTCATCCAGTATAACATCCCTCTCTGCATTACTCAGAATTTGAATCTTCTCTTCTAAAAAAAAAACTGATTTTTCTCTTAGCTCGTTCTGTCAATTGCTAAACGCTTTTTGGGTATTGTGCAACACTTTGTCTGTGAACTCTCAAAATTTCAGCCAAAATGGATATCATATAAGAAAGTTATGCCCAAAATACTGAAGTGACTTTTTTCACCTCTCTCCAAAAATCACGGATTTTCACTCTTAATTTTTCTCCACACACACGGGCAGCAGTTCACAGACTATATGAGCATGTAAAGGCTAGAATCAGAACACAGGAAGGGTTATCTGAATTTTTTGGTAGTGACATAGGTGTCAAACAAGGTTACCCTCTATCTCCGACCTTATTTGGGTTGTACATTGACAAGTTAGAAGAATGGATAAACAAATTTGGGGGAGAGGGTGTGCATTTAGCCAAATATGTGGTATCCTCATGTATGCAGATGATGTAATTCTTGTGGCCAAAATAGCCAAAGATCTAGAATATCACCTTCAAGCTCTAAAATTCTTTTGTAAAGAAGTTGGGATGCAGGTGAACACGAGCAAAACAAAAATTATGATTTTTTCAGCGAAAAAGAAGAAGCAACAACTCAAATTTTAGTTTGCAGGACAACCGCTTGATGTAGTAGTAGAATACAAATATTTGGGCATAGACTTTCATGAAAAAATTAATTGGAATACATGTAGGATGAAAAGAACTCAAAGTGGTCGGAGAGCACTATATGCACTTCAAAACAGGTGTAGGAATGCCGAGTTGTAGGATTGGAAGACCACCAAGGTCTTATTTGGCCTACTTGTTACACCAGTTTTATTGTATGGTTGCGAGGTGTGGGCTAGTGGCACAACAAATGCAAAATGGAGGCAAATAGAAAGGATTCAAAAATATCTAATCACAAACTTTCTTAAAATTAAGGCCACAACCCCTTATGAAATTATTCTAGTTGAAACTGGAATGTTCCCTTTAGAAGCAATTGCTATGACCAAGTTGTTATGTTACTTGAACAAAACAGAAAACATGACAAATGATAGATGGCCTAGGGTAGCTAGGGACGAAGAGTTGCATAGGCGAAAGAATACGTGGATGAAAAAAAATCAGAAATGGATGAAACGTTGGGAAATCAACATAAATGAATGCCCAAATGTCAACAAAGACATAAAAAATTATGTGAATGAAAAGTTCAGAAGTGGAATGTGGAAAAATGCAAGCAAGAAAAGACAATATTATATTGCAAATTTTAACCCAACGTATGACCACAAGGAAAAAGCGTATATAGGCGTTGAAATCAAGTGGAAGGAAAAAATACTCATTGCTCAGATAAGGACTAGCTCTCATAGGCTTAGATGTGAAACAGGGAGATGGACAACGCCCAAATAACAATGGGAAGAAAGGATATGTACTCTATGCAGCACAAGGGCAGTAGAGACAGAGGAACACTTCATCTATAAATGCTCGAGTTTTTCATATATTCGTGACAAATACAAAGAAATACTTGGGAACGAGTTTATGACAAATTTATTTGAAGACACTAAAATAAAAAGAGTTTGAGAATTGCTAACACAAATCAGCAGGAGAAGGAACAACCTTCTCAAAGATATTAAAGATCATATGATAGGATTTGAGTAATTGCACTTCCATATTTGAGGTCCCATAGACCATATTTGGGTCTCGCGGACATAATTAAAATCTTTCAATCAATCTTTCAATCTTCACAAAATAAAGTCCTTTTCAATAAAATCCCTTGTCACTTAAAAAACACACACTTGCATTCTTTTTTCCTTTTCAATTTTTAAAATATTTTATTTAATGAAGCTTATTAAAACAATATAACTTCCTTTTTTTATTTTGAGAAGGCATTTCGTCAAACACGTCACATGCAAAGAATTGACACCTTACTCGTTCTCTTACTTCAGAGCCACGTGACACCTCAAACCAAAAATGAAAGATGCTCTATTTGATGCCTTAAAGGTGTAACAACACTGAAATCGAAACTCTGGTGACTCTACAAGGTCGAAATGGCCAACTGAAGGATTTTGCACAAGTGAAACAAATTGACATAAAAGTGACCTGTACCGTTTTTGTAACAATCATAACTCTCACCTCGTAACTTTGTTTTCTCTGAAATTTGAAACGTAGAATCTCTACAATGCTGACTACATCCAGTCCAAATATCGCTATATAACTCCTTAAGGTTCACCTGTACCATCTCCATGAAAATTGTTGCTGACACACTTTTTCCAAAAAGAGTGTTTTTGTGACAGTCTTACAACACTTATAACATTCGCATCGTTTCTTCGTTTTGATGGAAATTTGGAACACATGTTCTTGAAGATAATGACCACCTCTAGTTCGAATTTCACTATCAAATTCTTCTCGGTTTGCTCGCAGTGCTTCTGACAAAACTACCCTTTTTCGGCCTGTACAACCACTTGCCAAATCATCCGCCAAGATACTGAAAACGTCACCGATCAATCCAAACACTGTGCTAACACCTCCAATGCTATTCTGGACTGTTTCCTGACATGCTGGCATGTTCCAAACTGATCCTTTCTATCCAATTGCGCCCGTGATGACTTTTACATTTTTTTGATAACTTCTTGACGATTTTTTCAACTTTTGCAAATTTACACGAACAACCTGTAACAACTTCACCCGAACATCAAAAACATCCTCATAAGCATTGAATATCATTGTACATACTTCAAACAACCTCCGAACAACTATCCACTACATCAACTTGTCCATCTGAGTGTGTTGACAACAATGACAATACTGTCACTGCACCTTGCTCAATAATACTTACAAAGAAAATTAAAAAAGATTAAAAAAAAACAAAAATCAAAGATTTAATTTTTTCATAAAAAATATAAATATCTAACTTTAAATATTTATTTGTAAATTCTCAAACTCTTAAAAAAATTATAATTTATCAAAATTAAAAACTTAAATACAATTATTTTTTCTTCAACTAAAAAAATCACCATCATAATTATATTCAAAATTTTCTATATTATACTCTACCTGGCTTCCATTTGCTCATATATAACCTTCATCCATTCATAAAAAATGTTAATAAACTTATATTTATCTTGGCATCCTGACTCCAATGCATTTATTGTTAATCTAAGACATGAATATTTAAAGAAAATCTTTACAATGGTGAAAAAAATTAAATTAAATTTAAAAATAATAATAATAATAAAATATATATATATATATATATATATATATATATATAATTGGTAATTATTTAGAGGAAAACCTATATTGTTCACATTGCAATTAAAGAAAAAAATCATAGTTTTTCTAGAACAAAGTACAAGATAAATCTTCATATATATTTTTTATTAATATTTCTTATACACATCTTAACTTTCTTAGAACAAAGTACAAGACAAATCTTCATATATATATATATATATATATATATATATATATATATATATATATATATATTTTTATCTATATTTCTTATATACATTCATGGTAAAAAATAAACCTAGATCTTATCAATTAAATTCAAATCTCATTCATCAAACCCAAATCTCATCCAAATAATTCTGATAAAAGACACTCACGTGAATACACATCCTCCTCACACAACTACATCAACCATGGAAAAAACCCATAAAAATGAAGGATTGTCCAATTGTACATAGAATCCTTATTAAGAGCCCCCTTAAGCTTTTGTCTAGGAGACAAAGGGGACTTCGACTATTCCTCTTCTCTCCCTTCACCATCGTTGGTGATGTTATAAGAACTAAGTATATAATCAAATATTATTCTTTGAAGTAGCATAGTCCCTATTATGGCTTTGAAAATACTTATCCTCACGTGGACTTTTTTCCAATCTTCCTTTATAAAAAATTGAGGTTAAGTTGAATTAAAAAAAGGAATCCTTTCTGTTTCTATGTACCTATGTACTTTCTTCTTTCTTCCATCCTACGGGAAAATCCTCAAGGAGGATTAGATATGATGATAACTTGCATTATAATTATAATTTTGAAAATTTATCATAAAAAGTTAAAGATTTAATTTTATAAATATTTAATAATTTTTTTAATTCACATTTTATTTGTTAATTAGGTAAAAAGTTATAAATAATATATTTTTTTTAAAGGTTCGAGGTGTAGACTAATTGGTTCATCCAAACCTCATGGGGAAGGGCGGAGGTCCAAGGTTCAAATCTCGGGCCTCGTCGGATTGAACGCTTATCCATTTCTTAGTGCTTCTAGCGGCGTAAAATGTTTAAAATGATTGTGGCATGGCGGTTATAGGGGCGGACTGCGCGAAGATCTGTGTGGCGGCTTTCTGGACGGACAACGCAAAATATTGTGGTAGCCATAAAAGTTGGACAACCCGCTCGAATTCGTGGCACCTATCGATTCCACCATGTAAAAAAAAAGAAAAAACTTTTTAAAAAAAATTAATAATTTTATAATCTTCAAAAAAGTATTATATTTTTTATGTTAATTTTTTTTTTTTTTTGTTTATTGTAGTATTAAGGGTTTTGACCTCTTTTTAAGAGGTGTAAGGTTCAAACCCCATTTAATATGAAGGGATCTGAACCCCTCATAAAAAATATGTGTAAAGTCATTGAAAAAAAAGTATCATGTTTTTTCTTCTATAATTGTTATCTTACAGGATAAGTAGTGTGCATAAAACATAAAATTATTATTTTTTAAATAAGATAATGAAATAAAATGATTTTAATTATGTCCACAAGATCAAAATAGTCTAGGGGACCAAGAACTTTAGTACAAGATGGGTTATGGTGTACAACCTACTCTCTTTTGAATTCAAAACTCGCACCTCCTATTTAGATTTTCTAAATTTAACAACATCCAAGAAATAAAATTGTTCAACAAAGTTAAAAAACTCAACATCCTCTTATCATGGTTTTGAGTGTGTTTCTACTATTGTCGATTTTGATGAGAAGTTTCCTTATTTTTCAATTCTCAATTCTTTAAAAAGTTTCAGTAGTAAGTTTACTTTTAAAGTGTCTTCATATGCAATCCTGCTGTCCTTCTAGACTTCATATTCCATCACAAAATATTTTAGAGTCTCTCTTATTGTTGTGTAAAAGACACATATTCGTTCTGACCATGTCACATGAGGAATTGTCTATCTCCCAATATCATATTTGAGATGATGTGAACTAGATCTTAGTTGGACTATAAACATTTTTTCCTTCTATTTGATCTTTGCATCTATGTACTTCTTTTGGCTATGTTCATAGTTTGGGTTGAACTTGTCGATGTATAATTATTTTTTCCTTCCTATTTTTTTTGTTTTTATATATTTATTTTACATGGTGGAATTGGTAGTTGCCACGATGGTCTTGACATGTTATCCATCTTTTATAGCCATCATAATATTTTGTGTTGTCTGCCTCAAAAGTCACCACATAGTACTTCACACAGTCCACCCCTATAACCACCATGCCGCAATCATTTTAAACCTTTTATGCCATTGAAAGCACTAGGAAAGGGACAAACGTTCAATCTAGGGAGGCCTGAGATTTGAACCCTAGGCGTTCGTCCCCCTTACGGGGTTTTGTCGTACCAATTGGTCTACACCTCAGACCTCTTCCTTCCTAAATTTTTAGTCCATATGACAAGTCTAAATTTTTTTCTCACACATAGTTTAATTTCTTTGTAGGAGTATGGGACCTTATAAATAAATGCTCCATTTGTCCATACATTTGTTTTTTTGTTTATCCATGTGTCTTTTATTTTATTCAATGTTTCTTTGATTACCTTTTTTAGCAACCTACTATCTTCCCTTCTTTGTATTTTAGGTATCCCAATAACCTTATCATAACTTCTACTTCCAGTGGAAAAGTCCCTATTTCAACAAGTAAAATCTCATATTTAATGGATGCTTTAATTTTGAAAATATTTGTAATTAATCAAATTTTAAATTCTTTTTATTTATCTCCATTTAAAATTTGATGTATTACTACACCTCACACCCATATAGCACCACTAGAGTAACTAATAACCCAAAAGAACCCTAATGGTTTTTCAATCCCACAACTTTAATTTTTTACCCCTATTTAGCAATAAGTAGAGTGCCCTCCATCCTACTTGTATTTGTTTCATATTGCATATTTTTCAATTGAGTTTGCTTTGAAAATCTAACCTAAGGTGTTTGTAGTATGTTACTCCCTCTAAATGATTTTCTTCAAATAAAACATATGGTTATTTTTGCCCTCTTCAAGTAGAGAATACCATAACTTTAGTCTTGCTAGTGTTTACTTGCATCTCAACTTCTTTACAAAAATACTCTAAAGCTTTTAGATATTCTTTTAAAATTTCAAGTGTCTTGCCAATCAAGATGAGGTCATCAACATAGAGAAGAAGTTTCACTACATAATTAGCCAATTGTATTCCCTCTCCTCCCATCCTTTCTACCTATTTTTCTAATTTAGAAATATAAAGGCCAAATAAAATAGGTGATAATGGAAAACCCTATTTCACTCATAAAACACTCTAATAGTCCTTTTGGAGTTCTGATTTTTGTCACTACTTGCTCATAAGGTCTATATACAACTACTTTGTAGTTGGTTGGTACGCCAATTTCTTATTTTCTTTTCTATAATTTACCTTTAGATATTGGTGTCAAAAACCTTTTTAAAGTCCACAAAACAACAATGAACTTCTCATTTTTAATTTCATATATCTCTATTAGGTGTCTTAAAGTAATGTAGTGATCTATTGTTGAGTATTTTGATCTAAGCCTTGCTTGCCCTATTGCCCTCTTTCCTTGATTTTTTTCTATTGACTAATTTTTCTTTCTACTATGCTACCAAACAATTATGCAAAAAGAGCATTAATCATGATGGTACATTAACTTGAAGGATAGTTGGCATCTCCATTTTGGTGCAATGGTACGACAAGGTTGGTTATCCATTCCAATGGAAAACCTCCTTTAATTATGCAATTAAAAATATTTTGGATATGTGGTGCTAAGATGTCAACCCCACACTCGAGATGTTTAGCTTGTAAATCATTTATATCCTAAGATTTACCTATTGTTATTTTCTTAATGTCTTTCACATATTTTAGAGAAAAAAAGTTATTTAGTTGTGTCAATTATAGGAGAGGTATATTTTTCTTGGTTTCTATCATATAATTGCTTAGCATACTGTATAGTTGTAAGCTTATTGCAATGGTAAGGGCTTTGGACTCTCTTTGAGAGGTCCAAGGTTCAAACCCCACTTAGTATGAGGGGACCTAGACCCCTCATAAAAACCTTTATAAACTCATTGAAAAAAATGCTTAGCATATTGCAACGATTGTTTGGTTGTGATATTGTTTTTGTGTCTTTTTATTTGTTGTAGCCCTTTCCAAAATTATCTTGGGTTGTGCTTTGCAAGATATATCAACTCTTTTTACTTTGCTCTTGTGTATTATTTTCTTTTTGTTTTCTCTTCGCCTGGTTCTTTCAAGGTTCTCCTTATTGCTTTGCATTCTTCATAATACCATGGATTTACAAGGAAGCTTTCATGTTTTATTTTCTTGAATTTTAAATTTTTGCATGTTTCTAAGGCTTATCTGATTATATCCATCAATTTACTACTATCAAAAGTATAAGTTTAATAATATTTGTCCTCTTTCTTTCCTATGTTTGCAAAATTTGCTCGAGTGACGTTTTACAAAATTTATGTTTTTCTTTTTCATAGAGATGTTTCTTACCATCTTTTCTTCAATTACTTGAAGTTGTTCTTCTTATCCACTTTATTGCATTTAGATCTTTATGTACATTACATTGTGATAAGATTTTAGCTCCATGGGAACTACTTCAATTTTTAGATCTTTTTATCATTGAAATGAAGTTTAGTGAGCAAATAACATAATCAACTACGCTATGGCCATTTGTGTTTCATGAGTATATTTTCCAAAAAAATTCCACATGTTTATGTCATTGCGGATGATCAATCCCTCTATGCTACATAGTTTAATAAGTTCTCTATAATGTGTGATGGTCCTTTACAATCATCTGGGGACCTTAGCCAATGGTGATCCAACTATTCTTTTAGCCATAGTGGATTATCATATATGCATTCATTGATCTTTAAAGAGCTTGCTTGTCTATTTGTTGTCCTAACATTAATCACCTACGAATACCACATCTCCAAACTTGTTATATTTGATGACATCCTTTGCCAATGTCATATATGGATCTTCATGATCTAAATCATGTTCTTATAAAAATTTGATTGCTATGGAGAAAAATAATAAGTTACAATGCTAATTAATTTGTCATTATTTGTGATTCTAATCCATATATATTGTTTATTTGGGTCTTCTTTCTCAACTTGTATGAGTCTATCCCAAGACTCTTTTATTAGTATTGTTACTCCTCCATGTCCTTTTCCATTTTTTGTTGCTTCATTCCATACTAATATATTTTTGTATCCTTCGTAATTTGGAATCTTGCATTCATCATATTCATGTGTTTCTGTAGGTATAATTACATCATTTGCTCCAGCCATGAGTCCTAGACTGAGACCTCTTCTCCATAGATAGCCATGATAATTCCAACTCACCAAATGTTAAGTGTTCTTAGCCAATCCTATTTTCCTATTTATTTTTGTTTGTTCTATTTATAATGCATGATTTTCGAATTTTCAGCCATGCTTTTCTACCCTAACTCTTTGTTGTCTTTAGCTTTTTCCATTATGCCCTCATCTCTTCTCGTTGCATAGGAGTAAGATCCTCATCCAGGTAAAAATATAACCCTTGCAACAATCCTCTATTTCAAAGAACCTGCATTTTATCTTCTATGTTGAATATTGTGACTTGGATTGTGACTTAGATTGATCTAGCTCTCATGTTAAATTGGTTGTGTTTTCTTGTTTTCTATGCTCTTTATTCCCTTAATGATGATATTTATTAACCTATTTTGTATTTCCTTTTCCTTTATCAGGTGGATTCTGATTTGTTTCTCTCTTAAAAGTCTTTGTTCCTTTGGTTGATTTTTGAATCTCTTACCACTTATGTCCATGATCAGTCTCCTCTAATTTTTTTATAGTTATTGTTCTTTTGTCATCATGTTTGTAATTGTTACTTGAATTTCTTTTATTTGTAATAGATTGTCTTCATTTTCTTTTTCTTTATTAATTTGAAAATCAATTTAAAGATGAAATCTATTTATAGAATCATTACCATTACACAAGTCTATGGTTAAGTCTATGGTAGTGGAGGATTTGCTCATCTGCAAATCAATTTAAAGATGGAATCTATTTATAAAATCATTATTATTAGACAAACCTATGGTAGTGAAGGATTCTAGCTCTACAAATGATAAGATAAGAATCATTTTCTTAAAAAAAAAAAAAAATTTTTTTTGGTACATAGATGAATTGGTAACAATCACAATTTGTAGTAACTGCCAAGGCAAGGTTCCAACCATCAACGATTGTAGCCAATAAACCTATTCGTCTCAATTTAATGGTAACATGGCATGAGATGGGGACCACCGGATGCATTGAGGTCGTACCGTCGTTGTCAATCTGGATCAACACACGACAAGATATGGGGACCACCGGACATGTAGGGAACAAACCACCGTCGCCAATCAAATGCAACACACAAAGGATTCAGATCAGAATATTGGCTATGCATGGGCATGCCCGTGAGATTGGAACCTATGTCTTCTCTCGGTAAGTGTCCCAGCTTACCAATCCACCTAACCTCACGGACAAAAAAAAAAAAAAAATTCTTAATATCTATATGTAATAAAGCCACCTTATTAATATAGTTGAAAATGATGTTATAACACACTAAACTAAAAAAAATTCCTTTAAAAAATAAAAATAAAATAATTTTTAATATATTTGAGACCATCAACTAAACTTCAATTACCAAACACGATGCAAAATTGTACTCATTACCAAATACACGATGTAAAACTCTACTCATTACCAAATACACGATGTAAAACTCTACTCAGTACCAAATACGATGTAAAACTCTGCAAAATTGTACTCATTACCAAATACACGATGTAAAACTCTACTCATTACCAAATACGATGTAAAACTGTACTCAGTACCAAATACGATGTAAAACTCTACTTATTACATTACCAAATATACAACTTTACTTCTAATTAGCTTTGAACTTTATATTAGCCCCAAGGATTAGGTGGGCTAGTGGATTGGATGGGCACTTGCTGAGAATAGACTTGGATTCAAACTTTGGTGGTGCCAGTTTGCAAAGATAGTAGTCTATTCTGAATCCTTTAAGTGTGCGTCAGATTGACGATGACGGTATGAACCCCGAGCGACCGATGGTCCCCATCTTACGTCTGGTCAACAATTAACAAGACAAATAGGTTTGATGGTTGCAGTCCCTGTGGTTTAAACCCTACACTAGCCAATTACTAAAAATAGTAGCTGTTACCAACTCTCCTATTTAACAAACAAAAAAAAAAAACTTTAAACCTTATATTCAAGTTATATTGTATAATGCCCCTAAAAGTTAATTGTCTGTCTGGCAGACACTTACCCAGAAGAAGAGACTTAGATTCAAACCTTGGGGGCATGCTTGTTTGCAAAGGTAGTAGTATGTTTCAAATTCTTTGAGTGCGTGCTGGACCGATGACGATGATATGAATCCGAGCAACCGATGGTCTTCTTCACATCAAGTTATAAAATAACGAGGTGATATAAGCTTGTTGGGGCATGTTGTGGTTTGAACCCTAGGCCTTGGTAGTTACTAAAAATAGTGTGGATGTAACCAACTTTCCTATGTACAATAAAAAAAAGAAGTTATATTGTATAATTTAATACAACTTCTAAAGTTATCACAATGGATTTTATAAAACTCAAAATAATAATAGACACTTTAATGGTATGTTGTTGGACCGTTATTCTATTCAAGCTGCCCAAGTTCAAATCACGGGAAAATAGACCTTGTTATATTCTTAAGGAGTATAACCCAAATGGTATGTTATTAAATTGTTATTGAATGAATGAATGAAAGATTTTAATTACGTCCGCGAGACTCATATATGATCTATGGGACCTCAAATATGGAAGTACAATTACTCAAATCATATCATATGATCTTTAATATCTTTGAGAAGGTTGTTTCTTCTCCTGCTGATTTGTGTTAGCAATTCTCCAACTTTTTTATTTTCCTGTCTTCAAATAAATCTGTAATAAACTCGTTCCCAAGTGTTTCTTTGTATTTGTCATGGATATCTGAAAAACTCGGGCATTTATAGATGAAGTGTTCCTCTGTCTCTACTACCCCTGTGTTGCATAGAGTACATATCCTTTCTTCCCATTGTTCTTTGGGCGTTGTCCATCTCCCTGTTTCACATCTAAGCCTATGAGAGCTAGTCCTTATTTGAGCAATGAGTATTTTTTCCTTCCACTTGATTTCAATGCCTATATACGCTTTTTCCTTGTGGTCATACGTTGGGTTAAAATTTGCAATATAATATTGTCTTTTCCTCCTCACATTTTTTCACATTCCACTTTGAACTTTTCATTCACATAATTTTTAATGTCTTTGTTGACATTTGGGCATTCATTTATGTTGATTTCCCAACGTTTCATCCATTTCTCATTTTGTTTCATCCACGTATTCTTTCGCCTATGTAACTCTTCGTCCCTAACTGCTCTAGGCCATCTATCATTTGTCATGTTTTCTGTTTTTTTCAAGTAACATAACAACTTGGTCATAGCAATTGCTTCTAAAGGGAACATTCCAGTTTCAGCTAGAATAATTTCATAAGGGGTTGTGGCCTTAATTTTGAGAAAGTTTGTGATTAGATATTTTTGAATATTTTCTATTTGCCTCCATTTTGCATTTGTTGTGCCACTAGCCCACACCTCGCAACCATACAATGAACCGGTGTAACAAGTAGGCCAAATAAGACCTTGGTGGTCTTCCAGTCCCACAACTCGGCATTCCTACACCTGTTTTGAAGTGCATATAGTGCTCTCCACCCACTTTGAGTTCTTTTCATCCTACATGTATTCCAATTAAGTTTGTCATGAAAGTCTATGCCTAGGTATTTGTATTCTACTACTACATCAAGCGGTTCTCCTGCAAACTGAAATTTGAGTTGTTGCTTCTTCTTTTTTGTTGAAAAAATCATAATTTTTGTTTTGCTCGTGTTCACCTCCATCCCAACTTCTTTACAAAAGAGTTCTAGAGCTTGAAGGTGATCTTCTAGATCTTTGGTTGTTTTGGCCACAAGAATTACATCATCCGCATACATGAGGAGTTTTACCACATATTTGGCTAAATGCACACCCTCTCCCCCAAATTTGTTTATCCATTCTTCTAACTTGTCAATGTACAGACCCAAATAAGGTCGGGAGATAGAGGGCAACCTTGTTTGACACCTATGTCACTACCAAAACATTCAGATAACCCTTCCTGTGTTCTGATTCTAGCTTTTACATGCTCATATAGTCTGTGAACTGCTGCCTTGTAGTGAATTGGAACCTCTAGCTCTTCCATTCTGCTCCATAATTTTTTCCTAGGCATTGTGTCAAATGCCTTTTTGAAGTCTACAAAACAACAAAAAGCCTCCTCTTTTTGTCCCATATTTTTTCCACTATGTGTCCGAGCGTGATACGATGATCAATAGTTGAGTGTTTGGGCCTAAAACCCGCTTGCCCCTTTGCTCTCTTTCCATTTTCTTCCCGCCCATATGTTGATCCTACGCTCTATCATACTCCCAAACAACTTTGCAAAGAGAGGGTTGATCATGCTAGTTCGATAGTTTGAGGGATTATTTACATCTCCACTTTTAAACAAAGGAATGGTCAAGCTAGTTGTCCACTCAGTAGGGAAGCCATTTTGTATGACCTCATTGAAAATTTCTTTGATTTGCGGTGCCAAGATATCTACCCCCCATTTTATATGCTTTGCTTGAAGATTGTCTATGTCACGGGCTTTTCCAGTTGCTAACTTTTTTATCCCTTGAATAATGTCTTCAATTGTGAAAAGTTCTTTCTTGACAATGATAGTAGGTGGTGTCTCCTGCTGGTTACTACGCTGATACAGTTGTTTTGAATACTCCAACCACTGATTAACTGTTATGTTATTTTCAGTTTGCATCCTTTTCACGCTTAGTTCCTTCCAAAATTTCTTTGGTTCATGCTTCCCTAAATAAATCAATTCTTCCCTCCTTGTTTTAGTGTATTCTTCTTTTTTTGCCCTTACCAGTTTCTCATATGCTTTTTTGTTTGCTCTTATTTTACCCGTTGGTTCCTTTAGTAATCTTCGCATTTTTTTGCAATCTTCATCGAACCATGGGTTGGTTGGGAAGCTATTCCTTTCTTTCTTTTTAGGTTTAGCTCTCTTGCATTTGTTTAGAGCTTCTTGAATAACTTGCATTAACCATTCACTCTTACTGTAATCTCTACTACTGTGATGTAGTTCTTCCCTTTCCTGTAACTTATTATTTAATACTGCTCTAAAATTTTGCCGATTTTCATCTGTTAAGAGAATGTTTCCCTTGTGAGGATATTTATTTTGATTGCCTTGCAAGTGTTTTTCCCTTGGTTTGTCTCCATGCATTCGAAGTTTCATAACAATTGGGTTGTGATCTGACTTAAGTTCCACTGGAGAATCTTCCACTTCTAGCTCCTCTATTTTTGGTATGTAATTCTGTGAGCATATTACATAGTCTATTACACTTTGTCCTTTATATGTTTTGCATGTATACTTTCCTGAATTTTTCCATTTGTTCATCCCATTGCAAATAATCAAATTGTATATGTTGCAAAGACCTAACAACTCTTCTCCATATTGCGTGATAGCCCCATGCTCATCTTCTGAAGTCCCGGTCCACTGTTGATTTTCCTCTTCTGGCATCCAAAGAGGATTAATCTCAATATATTCGTTACCTTCTAGAATGTTAGCTTGCTTATTTGCTGTCCTTGCATTGAAATCTCCAATTAATATAATATCCCCCAACTTATTGTATATTGAAATGTCTCTTTTTAGGGAGGAGTATGGGTCTTCTCTCTTAAGGTCATGTTTCTTATAGAATTTAGAATTCTTGGGAGCAAAATAACATGTTGCTATGCTAATAACTGACTTATTTTCTAGGATCTTTATCCAAATGTACTGTTTGTTTTCATCTTGTTTTTCAATTTTAATGACCCTATCCCATTCCTATTTTATTAAAACCATAATACCCCCATGCCCTTTGCCATTTTCTGCTGCTTTATTCCATACTGCTATTTTTTTGTATCCCACAAATTCGGGAGTCCTACATCCATCGTGTTCATGTGTTTCTGTCAATATGATTATATCTTTGTCTCTAGCAATGGGCCCTAACCCGGTTCCTCTTCTCCAAGGGAAACCTCTACAGTTCCAACTTACCATTGTAAGATGTTCCCAGTGGGCCATACTCCTTATTTATTTTGTATTTGTTTAGATGTGATGTATGCCTTTCCATTTCTTAAATATGCCTATTTCCCTTCATTCCTTGCTACCCTCACCTTTTCCCATTCCTTATTTCTTTCTTCTTGCTGTAAAAATGTTAGGTCATTATCTAAATAAAATTGTGACCCTCTCAGCATGCCTCTGTTTCTAAGTAACCTTATTTTATCCTCGTAGCTCATCAATGTGACCCGAATATGTCTATCTCCGCCTCCTTCTCTCAACTTCGCCAATTCGCTTACTTTTTTTATCTCGACCCTTCCATTGTAATTGATCTCGACAAGAAGTTCCTGGTTAAACGATTTGTGTCTTCCCCGTCCCCATAATCTTTCAACCCTTTGATGATTATATTTGGTAACTTCTCATGTCTTTCTTTCTCTTCTGTTATTTGAATTTTTACTTGCTTCTCTATCAACTCTTTTTGTTGATTGACTGGTTCTTTTACTACTTGAGACCATGTCTTTGTCTTTGCTAATTCATTTCGTAGCTCATTTTCTCTTGTTTCAATGTTTTGGAGTGTTTTCTTTACCTCTTTTATTTGATTTGCATTTGTTTTTTCCACCTCTATTGCATCATTGATTGGGGGATGGATGGCTTGTTTGAGGACATGCCATTCACGTTGACCCATGTTTGCAAGGTTTTGTAGCTTTGACACTTGCTCCTTGAGTCGGTTGTTTTCTTTTTCCAGCCTTCGAATGGTGTTTATAACCTCATCTGATTTAGTTTCTCTTAATTTCTCCCTCCTTTCCATGCTTTCAAGTTTCTCTTTCATCTTCATTAGCTCTTGCACACAAAGTCTTGGTGCCCACATGAGTGGTGTAGTTGTCGGACTGTAAGTTTCTTCCTCATCTGAAAACTCATTTTGGTGATTTGCCTTTGATTGTTCCTTATTCTCCACCTGTTTATGTGGTAGAATATTTTTTATTTTTATTTTTTGATATGCCCTTTTCATTGTTGTTGCCCTTGCTCGAGCTTGTCGACGCCTTAATATCCTCCAATATCTGTTTCTCATTGACATATATTGGTTCTTGCAATTGTTGCTTCCCTTCTTCCATTTTCAAACCCTTTATAGCCGAACCCTCCGTACTATTGATCTCGTTGAAATAAATGTGTAATAAAACCCTCTTGCTCTGCAAACCCTCTTTCGCTGCAAACCCTTGTCGATAATAAAACCTTCTGCCGCAAACCCCTATAACGAATGTATTTCTCCTACCTACTTAAATTATTTTATAAATCGAAAGAGGACAAAAAAATATGCTTACCCGATGAAATAGATGTTTAATACAATACTCCACCGCAAACCCTCCTTGCTCTGCAAAAACCCTTTGTCGCAAACCCTTTAATTTTTTTTTGTGCTGATATTTCTTGTCTGGAGTGTACAGTTCAAATATTCTTCGTTCTATCGGCTCTGCTTCAGTATCCCCGTGCTCTGCTTCAGTCCTGCTTCAGTATCTTCAAGGTTACCCAAGTCTAAATCTCAAGGAAAAAAAAGCCCCTATCACCCTCCTAGAAAGTGTGACTCATTTGTGCTATTCGTTATACTTCATCATGGAAAAAACTAAAAGTCAACTTCACTAAAGGAAAAATAATAAATAAAAGAGAAGTAAAAATCAACGCACAAAAAAAGTAGAAAGGAATTCCAATAAAACAGACGCACGTGTCATCTTTACCCATAAGAAGGAAAAAATTGGAATTCTGCCTTGCTGGACATGTCTTCCCACAAGTGACACATAGAAAACAGTTCATTATAGTCAATAAATCCATTTAATTTCTTATGGTAGGTTTAACGCTCCTGTCCTGCTCCGATTATTCACCTCCACACAACATTAAATTCCGTGAACTAAACCTCATCCAGAATATGGCAAACATCTTGTTACAGTCACCGATTTTGTCGTTTACCTAATTATTGTCCGGTGGTTCGGAATAAGGCAAAAACTTTAATGAGAAGCCCGGGATACTCTAACCTCTGCTTATTACAAATCCCTTATTACACCATGCTGCCACCCATTATTTTATTATGTAAATCCAAGTGAGACGAAGATTAGTGAAAGGGACTTTGCTAAAGCCTGGAAGGTCTGTCAGCACTTTGCTTTTCCTGAAGATTCTCAAAGCATTTTGTTCCTTTGAAAGGTAGAAGATAACTTACCTTTGAGATCTAGAGCTGCTCTTGCTTCCTATTAAGCCCAGTTTAAATTGAGTGCGTTTGATTTGCTGTATCTCCATACCCACATGTGATCATGATTAACTATGTGAAAAACTGCATACCCACATGGGATTCTGAGTAACTGCACGGAAAACTGGATGCCCACATGGGATTATGATAAACAAAATAAAACATTTGATACCCTCAAATTGGCGTGCGAATGGAAAGATTTCAGTCATCCTGTTGAAGATCTGTAAACTGCTAACGTTCTTCAATAGGCGGGGTAAAGAAAATTAAGTGACGAGTGAGTGGAATGATCAAATTTTAGTAGATAACATTCATGTAGTTATGTTAAGGTTCATCTAGATGTAGTCACACATGGTATTCTATTGTTTTTACTACTAATTCAGGAGTACTACAAGCGGATTCTAAGTTAGTTTCAGCAACAGTGCAATGATTAGCTCTTGAAACGGTAGTAGTCGTGCTATAAGCAGCTGATCCATGTGGTTATCGTCAGATGAATTTCAGTGATTGGTGAATCCTGGTAAATTAAGCTTGTGAATTATCTTGCATGATAAAGTACATTTCAGTTTCAGTATGGAAGCAGTGAATTTTGATCTGATTGAACATAATCAGCTACAACAATCTGGCACTTTTTCTAATGCCAATTTTACCTATTCTGGGACCGATTCATGTCTAAGCCGTGCATGTTTTCATGATTGATATTGGGAGCGTTAGTTTTTTTTTTTATAATTTAAAGTGGAATAAACATTCTTTATTTGATTGGGGTTTTACAGGGCAGGGGAGCTTACCCGTTTAGGGCAGGATTCCATCTAGCTAGCATTTAAGGCTTGAGCAAACAGCAACCGGGGCAATAAAAAAGACAGATGGCAAGTGATTTGGTGGAGGGAGCAACAAGTGAAGTGCTATGTGGTCCAGACTGGGGACTGAATATTGAGCTTTGCGACATTGTTAATGATGAGCCGAGGTATGTTGCGAATGTATAGCTCTATCTAACTTGAGTTCCTTTCTAAATGCACTCTTGATTAGCTTCTGTAAGTTGCTGCACTTGAGTTTGATTGACATAATATAATTTCTTTTGGAATATTCTGATGTGAGAATGAATTAAACCTTGAAACACGGTATACTATGCATCTAAAATATTTATGCTTTATGGAAATTTAAATTTAAATATGTGAACACTACTTTTGTATACACTGTTATCACTTGAAGTAATTCAAAATCTATTACAGTTTTGCATTAATGCTTTTTCTTCAAGGTAAAATTGCACCGAGGTTAGAGCATGGTTCCATGGAACTGCTCCGCTGGAAAATTTTAGCAGGCACCTGCTCGGATAATTTAGGAGGTTTATTGCAACAAATCTGGTTCCCTGACCTTTCTTAGTGGATATAGCACAGAAAATTTAGGAAGCAGATTTTATTTTTCATCCTATTCACCAAGGTATGAGAGATCCAATCAAAACTTGACCTTTTTTTTCTTACCATGGAGGACAAAAATTTCTAAGCAGCTGCATAATTCCAGCCCTCCCTCTTCACAAGCAACTTAAAATTTTATTCCTAAGTAGTAGGCACTCCGCATCTCCTGAAAACATTCTAAAACATGTTGATGCAGGAGCAAATTTATTTTCATGTGGTCACCTGCTCCATAAAATGAGCAACGGTATCTGGCATCATAGGTCCATGCTCTTATAGGTTGCATTACTACAGTGTAAAACTGGGCTGCCTTCTTGTGGTGAGGAGATTTGAATTATGTCTTTATGAATGCACCATTACTATTACACTATAACTGTTTGGACAGTTTTGCATTAATGCTTTAATTGAAGGTGTTATTTGTATTTTAATTTCAAAACGGTAAAATATAGTCGATCATAAAAACGGAAGCGAATTGATGGCTACTTAAACAATAACAGGGAAAAATGGCTTAAAAAAGTAGTCACTGCACCTCGAGTAGGTTGGCTGAAATGAAGGTGCTCTTTGATATTAACAATCCTCAAAGAAAGGCGCAAAGGAAATGAATCAAAATGTTGGGAGCAAACCTAGCTAGAAGTTGTTCATGTCCTTAGAGAAGGTTATCTTATACATATTATTTTAAGTTGACTAGTTGTTTTAGATAGGAGGTGGTTAATGTTAGATGGTTGGATGCTGTGCAGGTCTACATCTCCCTCAATCTCCCTCCTTTATGTTCACCTTTTGCACATTATTGCCTTCCTTTGTATTCATTTATTTTTTCTTCTCCACGGTCCATCATTCTTCTTGTGTTATGATACTTGATAATGTAGGTCCTCCACAATTGCTAAGAAATGTTGTTTGGTTGTAATACTTAATACTCTTGGTAAGCAAGTAATCAAATGGCATTAGTTTAATCGGTTAGATTCTTCAACTTTCAAGGAAAAGACCGAGGTTCAAATTTTACCAAGCAATATGTGTGTACTTGTCAAACTATTGTAATACCAGTATATGGTCATGATATAATATGGGTGGGACCCGTTTGAATCCCATATAACCCATTAAAGGAAAAAGAAAATTTCTTTGTAAGTAGTGGCCAAAATATTAACCATACCAAAGCTCAGTGTGGTAACAGGGAAAAGTTTAGCTTGGATTTGTCAAATAATTCAGACATGAATATATTTAATTTTGCATCAGTTCTGTGAACCTGCAAATGCAAATTGGTTGAGTTGAAGTATCATAGTTGTCACTCCAAATGAATCTGCAAGAGGTAACCAAGCAAATTAAACAAATGAAATCTGTGAACCCTTATTTGTGATAGGGACATTCTGGAAATGATTGCCAAAATCTTTTACAGGCTCTTCCAGTCCGCTTCATCTTCCCCTTACGTGACTCCATAAACTCGATATTTTTAGTGTGTCACAGGTAGTGAGAAGATTATTGTGGCTAGCAGTTTCATAATGTCTCAATAATGGATTTGTGTTCCATCTTCCCTAGAAAATAGGATTCAACTGGTAATTTGATTCCACTCTTCGATGAAGTGTATTGTGGTCTCTTGACTTCCTTGTTACTTTTTGGTGTACTATCTGTGAAATTGTAACTCTCTTTTTGAAAATTGCAACACCTTTACATCCTAACATAATGAGAACCAGTTTAAAACGAAATGAATCAAACTTTCAATTGCTTTGTACACTATTTCTGGAATTTCAAGTTTTTGTTATGAAAAATTTGTATCACAATTAGGAATTTAAGCTATATTGCAGGAAATCCCTGAGCAGCCCCTCTTTCTGTTTCAAAAACATTTTGAAAACTAGAACTCCTTGGAAACTCGCTGGAAACTCTTGGATTGGGAAACAACATTGAATCTTATTGGAATTGATAATATAAAATTTTATTTTTTTTGTGGTATCATATTTAAATTTTACCTTGGGGTTAGATAGATTGGCAAGACTTGATATACCATGGGCTTGGTCAAAAGGGTTGAAATCCAAAGAGGTAACTAATATGTAAGATAAAGAGAAAATTCCTTTGCTTCCATGAAGGAATCTCCTTCCCAACAGGCATGCTTGCTTGGCTGTGACTTAAAGGATAAAGTATAACTTTACCTGTTAACCTTTATTTGATATACATGTCATGCGATATTGAATAACACTAGGTGAGGGAGGTGAAGTTACATGGAGTTACAAATTAATGATGCCTTTGTGTCAATGAAAATCAAGGGACACTTGTCTATAGGGTGTTGTTTCATGGTTCTCCTCTTGAGATCGGGTTAGATTTGTGAGATAGTGCCTTTTGCATAGAGCAGCTACCAGGGGATCTTCTCTACACATAACATGATGCAATGAGCATCATCTATGTCCATAGCCTAGGTGGTCTAGACATGCATGCATTCTAGGTTCCTCTTTGCACCTCTGCTCATGGTCCACATTTTCGCAACAACAAATCTTCTATGATAGTTTGAGCCCCTGTTGTGCCACGTGGGTATTTTGATTGTATTATATATGTAACGTACAAGAGTAACAAGACATATATGTTCCGAATGATGCCATCTACAAAGAAACATGTCCTACTCCTTTTGGGTCGAAACTTGTGTTTTGTATTCTTTCCCATTTTTTATTTGAAGAATGTTCCTTGAAGTTTTTTTTGACAAGGATGGTGTGGTAAGGCAAGATGTTTCTATGGGACGAGTGGGGTTTGGCCCCAATTTTTGGGGATGGCGGTAAGAAGCTAGGGGTCGACATATATAAATATATGTAAAATAACAAATTTAAGACACAATATGGATTTTTAAAGAATGAGTATACAACATTACCCAATGTAAAAGCAAAATAAGTAAGACTATCTCAAAGAGCTCAAACATCAGAAAAATGTGAAACTATAGGCATGCATCAGAATATAAAGGTTGAAACATTACAACATTGAAATTTCAGCTATGGCCCAAGTACCAATTGCAGACATACATGTGTGTTTGTGCGCGCACATGTACGTGTGTGTACATCTATATGTGTGTGGATATGCACATGTCTAAGGGGTATTGGGCAAGTGGTGAGTAGTGAACAGTTTCACACTCTAGGCCAAGGTTGTAATCCAATGGGTGAACCTAAATATTTTGCCTAAGGTGTTTGGGGCAAGTGGTGGTGAGCTAGGACTTTCACGTTGTAAACCAGAGTTAGAAGTCCAACCATCGAGAATGTTTGGCTTGCAAAGAGCCCATCAGGGTTCAATTCCTATGTGTATTGTGGTAATATGGTTGTTGTAATAAACATGATAATGTGGTTAAGGTTGGACATTGTTCAAGATGCTCATGTTCCCCCTGGTTGTCTCAAATCTCAATGACTTTTGGGTGTCCTTAATGCTGCCAAACATTTCAGAGACTTCATTGAGATGTTTTGGCTTGCCCCCAACATTTCGAGGACTTTGGGGCTTCTTGGGACAGTGTCTGGAATTACAACCCCCAAAGCCCCCAAACGTTTTAAGGATGACCAACCCAAAGTCCAAAAAAAGTGTACGTTGATGAGACATTAAACCAGTCTTGGAGTTCCTAAAACATCATAAATGGCAAGACAGACGGGTATGCTTGAAACATTGGTATTTTTTGTATTCTTTGGAACACTATTTCTGGCTACCCCAGGCTATTGTAACTGAGTTCCATTCATATACTTTGGCCAGCCATGGGTAATAGTTTTTTCTTTCTTTCTTTGTCCACTTATTTCAAATCTGTCATGTTTTGGTTACCATCTTGTGTGAATGTGTATAGGAACTCTAGCATGTGGCTGTGTATTTTGCCACTATGTATAGGTATCTGGTGGGACAGTTAATAAGAATACTATCAAATTAGACATATTTCTCCCACCTACCGAAATCATGGCTAACAACAAAACTAGCTGGGAACAAAGTCATATGACTTGTAATTGGTAGAAAGTCAATGAAGCGAAAGAGTACGACTAATGATTTCTCAGAAAATAATTGATAGCAAAATATTTGACATTCATAGAAAAAGATTATTTCTTTTTCCATGAAGGATCTACTAATTTGAGACTCCAAAATGAACATCAATACACATTTTAAACAGGTAAACACCATTATAATAGAATATGCATCAGTGATCATCATGTAACTCCGACTCAAAAAGAGCTCAGCAAGACAAAGAGTAATTTTACACTTGATACTTGGAGAGAAACACAAGAATGACTTGATAAAGAGTTAATCTTGCTCCTGTTTGCATAAAGTTGAGTCTAACTCTCAATTACTCGACCACTCAAGAAGAGTATGTGACCATCGATAGGAAAACACATCCATGTAAATATTCCAAGTATTACAAAGACAATCAAACATTATGAAAAACATATTGGATACATGAATAAATGAGAAAATACAAACAAGGACAATTCCACAATCAATTCTAGTTGATAGAACATAGTTTAACTAAAGAGATATGAAACAAGATATAGACAAAGAAACAAGGACACTCTCTCCACTTTGTCCTTTGAAAAAATGACTCCAAAAGATGATGTACCATGCGTCAACCCCAGAGGTAACATCGGTATACAAAGCTTTTCATCTGTGTAAATTTCTTAAAGAAAATGAAGTTTCCATTGTAGTTTTAAATAAGGATCAACATTTAATGGTAAAATGCCAATTAGACAGGAGGCTACATAAATAGAATGCACAAATGCTTGTCCAAAACTTTAAAGCTACAGTGCACAATATTGTTAGATTTCACAACAGTTTCTAGAAATGAATGGAATCAAACATTACCCAGTATTGCATAGAAAGGAATACATAAAACGAAAATGAAGAACACAAAACATATTGGGGGTGTCTATGGAAACCAAATAATCTTCTAAATGGAAATGAAATCACACTTTGAACAATAGCCAAAAATGGTTAGTATGAAGGGGTATTTTACCCAAATACAATTTACCTTTAGGTCAAGGTTGTGAGACCTTCACAAATAAAATATTACGAAAAATTACAAAAGCATCATTTTCAAGGTTTACATGGGCCCAAAGGACAAATATGATCAATACAAGTACGAACTCGGTCATGGACTCAAGAGAAGCTCAACCGCTACATATTCCAACATCCCTCCTTAAGCTGAATGGGGGACTTGGAGAGAGACCCTTAGTTGTCATCCCCCTTTACAGGACTCTCCCCAACTCCAAGAAGCTTCCTTATGTGCACAAAAGTGATCTTGAGCATGACCTTGGTCAAAATATCCACTGCCTACTCTAATGAAGGCACAAAAACTGGATCAAGCATCCCACGTGCATGAAGCCATCTCACAAAGTGCATCCATATCTCTATGTGTTTTGTCCCTAGATGGAACACTGGATTGCAAACAAGGTGGATGGTGCTTTGGTTGTCAAATTTAAGGGTGACTAGAAAACTCTAAGGAATGGCGATGTCCAAAATCATGACCACCCACCTAAGATGTTTAGCTGCCTCATTGGCAGCACAATATTCAATCTCCATGGAATATTGATAAATAGTGGATTGGGAATTTCAAGCAATCGTGCCGGATCCCAAATAGAACACAAATCCTTTGGTGGACCGTTGCTCATCGAAGTTACTACCCCAATCAACATCTGAAAATCTTGTCCAAATCAAAGGGGAGCCAAGAGAATAGTGATTACCCATCTGAGAGGTCCTCATATGTATTTGAGAATCCTCTTAGCTGCTGTCAATTGACTCTCCTAGGGTGCTTGCATATATCTGGAACAATAACCAGCAACAAAAGCTATATTGGGTCTAGTGTGAGTAAGGTGGAGAAGTCCTCCCATAAGAGACCAATACAACATAGCATCCTCCAAAGGAATGGTACATTCAGCCCAAAGCTTCAAGCATGAGGCAAAAGGAGTTTGAGTAGACTTGCAATCCTCCATCTTGAAATGTTGAAGAAGATCCAAAGCATGCTTGGGATGGGAAATGGTGATGCCAAAATTTGTTTGTTCAATCTAAATATCATTTTCAATCTCACATTGCTGAAAACCACAACTGAGGAAAAAGGTATGTATCTTCTCATACCATGAATGAGGTCCATATAAGGACCTAGTCAAACAACAAAGCAACGGAGTGGGTCTCTCAAGCTCAAATTTGTGTGGTTGTTGCATGTAGATTTCCTCTTGAAGCTTCCCATGCAGAAAGACACTCTTGACATACATTTGATGTACCTTCCATCCATATGAGGGCAGAAATGGAGAGAATCATCCTAAGTGAGTCCATTCTGGACATTGGTGGAAATGTCTTAGAATAATCCACTCCCTCCTATTGAGAGAATCCTTCAGCAACAAGGCGTGCCTTGTGCTTCTCTACCTAACCATCTAAAGTATATTTGGTGTTGTTGACCTAGTTGCAACCAACAACATTCTTCCTTTCTAGAAGAGGAACCAACTTCCAAGTCCTGTTCCTCATGAATGGCTCATATGCTGCCAATATGGCATCTTCTCATTTTGGTTGGCTCTTAGCCTAAGAATATGTGAGAAATGAATGAAATGAAATGAAATATTATTAATGTCCGCGGTGGGCCAAAATAAGACCCAAGGGACTATAAGAAGGACAATAATGATTGCCGGCTTGTAGGCTAAAAAGCCCAACAAAGAAAAGAAAAACCAGACAAACGGGCCAAAGAGAAAGGGAAAAGAAAAGAAAAGGGAGAGCAGAGGGGGGAGGGCTGCACTCCAACAAAGAGGAGTGCACGCCAAGAAGAACAAAGAGAGAGGAGGGGGGAGGGAGCAGCCTAGGAGGGGCAAGGTCCGAGAACCCCCCAGAAACTAATCTCTCCTAACAGTCAAGGTCGAAGTACCGGAGCTGAAGAAGTCCATGATATGTCTCTTCCCATTGCTAGTTCGGAACCCTGACAAATTGTTGGTGCACTGTCTAGTGACCCTGCTTCTGTTCGAACTGGATGATGTGGGGCGTTTCCGATCGAAGTCACCTAGTCCGTCGGAGTTGGTGAAGTATGTTGTGATGAGCCGATGATGAGGAGGGTGAGATCCATTTGGAGAACTTTTTTGTTGTCGAAGCTGAGTTATCTCCCTAAGAAAGAGTGTAAGACAACGTTGGTCTGGGTGGTAGAAACAGATTGAGAGTTGTCCTTGAAAAGGCAATGAAACCTACCTCGGATCTCATAATAAATGGGACAACAAAAAATAAAGTGATGAAGGGTTTCGATTTTACCCATGGAGCAAAACAAGCAAATCCGCTCCTCCGTCGGAAGATGGTGATCTGACTAAATCCGGAGTTGGCGAGAACACACCCTGAGTTGCCAAATAGTGATTCGAAGACTATGCATTGTGTTGTTGAAGGTATTGTGGAGGAACTATTCTGCCCTCTTGTATCTATAAGAAGTGCTCATGGTAGAAAGACAACTTGGGGGAAAGAGGGGCAATAGGAGGGATCCATGTGCATCTGGTGTACAAGAGACTAACACCCTTACGAATCTTGTGGAGCATGTTCTCCTTACTAAGCCGAGAGGGGGGGAGAACCCCCAAAGAATAAGGGGGGAGCTTGTCTATCCGAATTTGAATGCTGGCCAGGAGAGCAGAAACTTGAAAATACCAGCTCCTCCGGCCTCCTCGAGAACTCGAAGAGAGTTCCATCGAGGAGCGAAGGGCAAGGTAAGGGTACCGCCTGCAACCCTCAGGGGTATCTCCGAAAGTACGGATCCTGTGAAGATAACTAATAATCAGGAAGATAATCTCAAGATGGGGAGAAGCCCCAAACTTTGCCAGAATAATAGAACGGGGGATTGTGCCCTTGCAACGAATGAATCGTCGAAGAAAGAGTGTCTGAACTCATTCAACCTGTGACCACTCAGTCGGGCCAAGACTAGGGCCCCAAATCACTGACCCATAAGTAATAGTTGGCTTGACCAAGGCATCAATGATCCTCATCTTCAAAGGTATATCCTGAAAATGTGCTTTGAAGCAATTCCTCTCTAGCAAAGACAGAGCTGCATACCCCTTACACACCCGGACCTGAGCGGCGGGTTTCATACCAAGAGTGGGACCGATGAAAAGAACCCCCAAATACACATAAGAGGTGGTGATTTCGACCTCCCGACCCCGGAAAAGGAAGTGGAGATGGGATAGAGCCTCTTTGGTAGTATTGAATACCATAACCTTGGTCTTAGAAAGATTCACCGTCAACTGTCTTGAGTCACAAAAAGCGGCAAGAGTGTTCAGATGATGTTGAAGCCCCTTAGGGGATGAGGCCAAAAGAACAAAATCATCAACAAAGAGGAGAATAGAAATCAACACATGGTGAAGAAGGCAACCATCCTCTAGGTGAGCGTTCTCCCTAATATAAGTCTCAAGCTCGTCGATAAAGATCCCAAAAAGTGTTGGGGAAAGGGGGCATCCCTGTTTCACTCCTATGGTGCTAAGAATACTGGATGAAAGCCCTTGAGGGGAGCAAAATCGACCTTTCACAGTCTCATATAACCGTGTAACCGTTGTCAAAAGTTGCCCAGAGATGCCAACTGATTGAAGCCTCTCAAGAAGTAAATGTCGAGGCACCGTGTCGAAAGCTTTCCTGAAGTCTACAAAGCAACAATAAACCTTCGAGGACCTGGAACGCGCCTCCTCAATAATAGCCCTGAGGACTAGAATGTGATCTGTGGTTTGGTGATCTTGTCGAAAACTAGCTTGGCCAAGAGCCCTGAAATCCCCCTCCTCCAACCTTCTGGAGAGAAGCACATCCAATGTTGTGGCATAGAGCTTGGCAAAGATATGCCCAATCATGATAGTCCTGTAGTTATTGGGTTCATGGGGATCACCTGCCTTATGAATGGGGTGAATGATATGCTGAGTCCAAGAATCAATAAATCCAGAACAGACAGCGAGATTAAAGAGATCAGTGAGGGGCCCAACAAGAGGGTCAATACCATGCTTCAAAAATTCCGCCTGTAACCCATCCAAATTTGCTGCTTTGCTTATACAGAGTTTCCAGATAGCCTGCATGACAAGACCAGTAGAAAAGAGGTGGCACGAAGAGGGGGGGAGGGAACAGTAATAGGAGGCTGATTTGGGATGGTATAAAAGGAAGAGGCATGAATGGTCCAAGAGGAAAGATCGATCCCATGAGTAATCCGATCACGAGGGAGGATAAGGCGCCAGAAGGATTTAGGAGACTACTGAAGGGAGTGGATAAGATCAAGTCGATGTCGAGAGAGGAAGAGACACTTCTTCTTTCGAAGAAGCATCTTGTAGTCTTTGTGAGAAATGGCATAGGGCTGGGAACGATTCCGAATGGCATATTTCAACCTTCGATGGGCAAACTTACATTCCTCGTCATACCAGATGTTCATGGGGCAATGACTAGGGGGACGAGGACGAGGGGGAGGACGAATAGTGTGGGGGTACGAGTCCAAAGCAACCTTCCAAATAGTTTGGACCAAGCAAGCAGAATGATTGGAAACATCGGGAAGAGAAAACACCCTGGGGAGAACATGACGCAACCGGTCCATGTAGGTAAAGGAATAATAATAGTCAAAGTCTATAATGACTCGAGGGGCTGAAGGGGAGGAAGGAGGGGGAGGAGTAACAGGAAGGGAAACAGTGGATAACGTAAGAGAAAGAACTGAATGATCGGTAAGGGGGGAGGGTGATCAGAGACTTTGAATTGCAAAATGAATGGAATGAGGGTGGTAGAGAAAATAGCATAGTCGACGACACTAGCTTCATCACTATGAGGAAAGCAAGTAAACCCACTAGAATCCGAAAAACAAGATATACCATTGAGAAGAACTAGCCTGTTTGATTCACCAAACTCAATAAGATGCTTAACGTAACCAGTCACCTGTGTGTCGCTGGAGGTTCTTGCAAAACCAAGGTCCTCAAGATCCAATTCCCGAGTCTGCATCTTATCAGTTGTGAGGTCATGGAGAGAAACCTGCATAGGTCCAATCCGAGCATTGAAATATCCCAGTAGAAGTATCTCCCTTGAAGCCGATTATCTAGTAATGTCCTCATAGAGACCCTGCAAAGGGTCCTCGTCTGTGTGAATAGCAAAATTGGACGTGGTGGGGGGAAGGTAACAGGTGGCAATGTAGATATCCGAAAGAGGTGGGTGACGATGGATTTTAATCCATAAAAACCTAGAGTGGGGGTCAGTTGAAACTAGGAAACCGAACCTTGGAGCCTATCCCTGATAATAGTAGCAACACCTCTTGATCCTCGAACCCTCCCAGAACGTTGAGTGACTTGCCGACAACTGGACCACCAAAAGTAACCAGAGATAATTGGAAGGGCCCGCTCAGGACTCTCGTGCGTCTCACAAATAAGAATGATGTCATGTCTGCCAATCACATCAAGAAGGGACCCTGGGGCAGACCACATCATAACATTGCAGTTCCAGCAAGCTATAGCTAGCTTATCTACCACCCCCCTGTTGGAACTTGCCGTGACACCAAAAGCTCGAACTGTTGGTGCCCGCTACAAGCCAGAGTGTTAACCTCGAGAGGCTGTTAAACCATGTCACAATCCCGAAGGGGGACGCTGACAATTAGTCCAACAATCCCCCCAGCGTTACCCGAAGGGATTCAAACTCGAGACCATCTCTGATACCAATTGTTGGAACTTGCCGTTACACCAAAAGCTCGAACTGTTGGTGTCCGCTACAAGCCAGAGCGTTAACCTCGAGAGGCTATTAAACCATGTCACGATCCCGAAGGGGGACGCTGGCGATTAGTCCAACACCCCCTTTCGTGCCGATGGAGTCATTTGTTAGGCAAGGGTTTGGACCACCCAGCAAGGGGAGAGTCCCTAATCATTGCACGAAAATTACGAATAACGACCCATTTGTTGGTTTTCCTAGCTGCAGCTACTTGTTCTTTGGCTTTCTTCAATTCTTCAACCTGAAGTCGTGTAAGGTCCTCATCAAGGTAGATCTTATCCTGAAGATTAAATACTTTTCGTTTGGCCCTCAACACCTTCATACGCTCTTTTGCATTTTTGAAGCGTATGACCAATGTGGAGTCGAGAGAGAACCATGCTCTCTCGAGAGTAACAATTGTTAACTCAAGAGTGTTGTGAATGAAGGCATTTCCAACTTGAAGCGGATCGGTAGGTTTGGGCACCCCACCAACCCTGATATTGAGCGCTTTCGCATTACGAATCCTTTCTTCTTCAAATTTAGCTTGGACAGCCAACTCAACTATTCGGGAGGGTGTTCTTCTTTCCGGCTACAACCTGAACCCAAGATTGTTGGTCGGCTAATTTTTGGCTTTGTGCAGTTGATGCTTCCTTGAGACGTTCCTGCTTAGCAAGAAGAACAACCTGCTCATCTCGAAGTTTTAAAATTTCAGAGTGTAAATTCGCAGAATTCTGAGGAGGTTGTTCGGTATGTGCAGTCTGTAATTGAGTAATGATGGCTTGCTGATCTTGAAGTTTAATTTGGAGATCCGATAATGCGGTTGCCGTCTTTCACTTGGTCTTGCAAGGAGAGTATAATACTAGCTTGCATGTCTAGCTGTTTCTGGAGAGAATTAATCTGTTTAGACAAACACTGGTATGAAACTGTTGTGTGAAGGCGTTGGACAGATTTAAGAGGAGAAGCATGTGTCTCCTCCATTCCTCCTTCATCAAGTATCCCCATAACACCAAGAACACCGGGTTGCTAAACGATTCGCAATGAGGACAACTGGGACATGCTAGGGCATGGTCGGGGCTGCGCTAGGGCATGCGCAGAAATCCACCTCGAGCGCAGCAGAAATCCACCTCCAATGCAGCAGAAATCCACCTCCAACGCTAGAATTCCCCCTCAACGCAGCAGAAATCCACCTCGAGCACATAAAAAATGCACCCGAGCATAGTAGAAATCCACCTCAGCACAGTAGAAATCCACCTCGAGTGCAGCAGAAAACCACCTTAGCGCAGTAGAAATCCACCTCCCGAGCGCAGCAAAAATACCCTGAGTGCAGCAGAAATCCACCTCGAACGCAGCAGAAAACCACCTCAGTGCAGCAGAAAACCACCTCGCGAGCGCAGCAAAAATCCCCTCGCGAGCGCAGCAAAAAACCACCTCAGCGCAGCAGAAATCCACCTCCCGAGCACAACAGAAATCCACCTTGAGCGTAGCAGAAAATCACCTCAGTGCGGCAAACCACCTCCTGAGTGCAGCATAAATCCAACTCCTCGAGCGCAGCAGAAATCCCCCTCGAGTGCAGCAGAAATCCCCCTCCCGTGCGTAGCAGAAATCCCCTTGAGCGCAATAGAAATTCACCTCCAACGCAGCGGAAATCCACTTCAGCGTAGCACAAATTCCCCTCGAGCGCAGCAGAAATCCATCTCCCGAGCGAAAAAAGTCTTTCTTGAATAGAGGGAGAGACATTATTTGAGAGGATCCTGAGAATGTGGTGCCTTCGAAAGCAGTGCTAGGGGCCTTTTGATGTCGCTCAAGAGATAGTAAAAGTTGAGCATCCTTTAGAAGCATCTTAACCCACTTCGTTGTAAGACGAATCGAGGAAGAATCATGTGTATTCTATGACAACTTGACATCAGAACCTAAAACTAAAGAATCCAACTCAACATCACCACTCACCTCATTACCCAAGGCTGATTTATTCTAAACTAATGTGTCTTGCTCATCATGCTTGAACATGAAGAAGAAAAAGCTGCTTGTGGTGTTGCTTGTGAAGGGGTCAAATCAGTAGGCAATGGACTACTACTCAAAGATAAAGATGGAGAAGATGCTCTAATGGGAATAGAGCCAACCAAAATCTCGGAAGAAACAATTGAATCTGAGATGGTCAAAGGGTCAGAAGTATCATTTGCCAAAAGTTCAGGTTGAAGGAGTAACTGGAAGAACCTTATCAAAGATAACATCTCTTCAGATAAGACCTCACGCCTCTGAGGATCATAAAGACGATATGCCTTTGAGGTATTGGAATACCCCACAAAAATGCACTTATGGTTCTTTGGTGTCTCCTCCTTCCGAAGATCCTTGGGTATGTGAAGACCCAAAGATACGAAATTGGGACACATCAAGCTTATCCCCTGTTAATTTCTCAAGAGTTGTCGTGCCTTGGATTGCCTTGGTAGGAACTCTGTTCATGATGTATGCTGCACAAGTAATAGCCTCACCCCAAAATTTATGATCATGAATCATGGATCATGCTGTCTCCATGATTACCTTGTTTTTCCTCTCAACCACACCAATCTGTTCAGGAGTATAGTGAACAATCCTTTGATATGCAATCCCATGAGAAGCCAAAAAATCATGAAAAGCATAGCTAACATATTCACCACCCCTATCTGTCCTTAGACATTTGATTCTCCTATCCAACTGATTTTCAACAAGGGCCTTGAAGGTCTTAAACCTCTCAAAGACCTCATCCTTAGTGCGAATGGTGTACAACCACACATATCTAGAGAAATCATCAATGAAATAATGAAGTACGTATTTCTTGAAAGAGATGGTGTGCCCATAGGTCCACAAATGTCACTATGTATGATCTCTAAGGGATGAGATGCTCACCTTGCAACCCCTTTTGGAAAGGTCTCCCTATGATGCTTCCCTAGAATACATCCCTCACATGCACCACTTGGAGGGGATATGCATGGAAGCCCAATGGCCATTTGATGCTGACTCATGTATCTCAAAGATCCATAGCTGAGATGCCCAAGCCTATGATGCCACTTTTGACTTTTATTATCTGCATGTGCAACTATAGCAACAAAGCTTTTCTTCCTAGCAGTAGGGGCAAGTAAAGCAGGCTGTTCTCCCAACTTATACATGCGGATAGTCTCATCATAGTAGCCAGAGGCAACAAGTTTGAACCCATTGTCTATATTTTTAATTACCCATCTATTAGGCCAAAAGTGTACCTTCGTATTTATATGAGTGATGCAATAAATAGACAAAAGGTTAGGGCCAACATTAGGAATATGAAATACTTTATCAAAAGACGAATATCCAATGCTGATGGCTCCACACCCTGCAACCCGTAATGAAGAATCATCTCCAATCTCAACACATTCCCCTGCATGTGCTTTGTTGTAGCCCTGTAGGAGATGTTTGTGTTTCATCATTTACCTAGTTGCCCTTAAAAGGTGGATGTCTAATATGTGGAATGAACTGCTATATGTGCTTGTGAGGTTTCTCCATCAAAACTGTCCTCACCTTGTGCATAGAAAAGAGTAGCATCAATACCTCATTTCTTGCTGCTTCCTCAAGTTTCTTGTTCTGAATCCTGCAAAACTTTGCCTTGTGCCCTTCCTTTTTGCAAAACTCACAAGTAGGCTTTTTGAAAGACTTCTTGGGCTTCTTCTCATTCTGTTTTGGCTTCTTGTCATTTTGGGCTTTGGCAACAGCTTCCTTTGGGTGAGCTTGATTGAAAACAGAATTTCCCTTACGCCTATTTCTTTTAGCCTAATGGTGCAAAACGTACATAAAAATACCTCATCAATGGGTGGTGCGGGATAATCTGAAAGTATACATGAAGCAAATTTTCTTCTCCAATGCTTCCTCTCCTTCTCTTCTGTCCTTAAGAAGTCCTCTTGTAAATTGGATGTCGTCTTGCAATTTCTTGAACTGATTGGTATGCATATTAATAGTATGAAATAAGTCCATGGACAAGGTTGCAATCTCAACCTCCAATCAACTGATTTGTGTGGAATCGATTTGATCGCACAGCCCCTAAAATTTCTCAAGTAGTACTTTAGATCTGTAGTGCTTCTAACATGGGGGTCATATACATTGTCAACATGAAGAGCAATGAAACCATGAGCCTCATCCTTCTTTTTGCTTCATGTCTCCAGAAAAAGTATTGTGAGGTTCCTCATTCACATATTTGAGCAACTCCTTGCTTTGGAGAAGAGCTTCAATCTGGATCTTCCAGGTGGCATAGTTTGGACCACTCAGCAAGGTCCAATGATGATCCATAACTATTCTGCCAAAATACAAAAATCTACTGCAGTTGTGACCAGAAACAACACCACCATTGCCGAGATCTCAAAAAACCGTGTGGTTTGAAACCAAAAAGGGGCTCAAAACGCTTTTGTATGTGTTGGCCCTTTAGGGATAGTTGGTGACAACAACTGTGCTTCTACTTTACATCCCACTATAGATTAATGTTGGTGCTTGGATCCATTGGAGCTCCTTTCTATGTCTGTTGTACCTTAACTTCTAGATATCTCTTAATAATTACTTTTAGCATGTTAGGGTTTATCCATTTTGGGTAATCCTTGAGGCTGTAATTTTATGCCATAAAGTTGTTCCACTTTAGAGTAGTTTACACTATTGATTCATTGATTCCTTACTGTAGTTTAGCTTATTTTCGTAGTACTTTGTAGTTACTACAATGCATTGTAATTTGTAACAGCTCTTTTCATTGAGTCCCATTGACCTACTTTGGCCATATGTGGACATTAATAGAATTACGTTATCGTATCTGATACGCTTGAGCTTTATGCTATGGTGATGCAGCTTGTGTATTAATTTTGGTTGGGCCTTTGTCAGGATAATATTTTCTAGTTATACTGTTGATTTTTGAAATTCATCCCAGAGAGATTCTCCATTTTCGTAGCTCCTTGGTAACAAGTTCATCTGGTATGGGGTTGGCATTTACCGGAGGGTATGTGCATGATTTATTAGTGGATCAGTCCCACTGCACTTGGGTTTACTTGAACTTCTTTAGCAGATAAGTCCTTTGGTCACTGTTAAATCAATTTATTTTATTTTTTAAATTTAATATGACGTCAAATTATTAGATTCTCTTCTCTTGATATCGATTTTATGGTATTATTTCTTCTCTTCTTGCATGTGTAGAATGAGATTGATGAATGTGCCGTTAGGTTCATACTAGTGGTCAAAATAAAATTTTAGTCCACTGGTAGGAAGAGTTGTCAAATGATTACAAAGAAGGTAGAGAGCTTGGATCATTTGGAGAAATTGGTCTTGGTTCCATTTAAGGATGAATTCCTTGCACTATGCTCATTTTTGTCAAAAATAGTAAAAGACTCTATATTGTTTCCTATTGTACTATCTATTCATGAGTTCTTATGCTATAAAAGTGGTATTATTAGTTTCAAAGGATAGTTGAAATAGCATCTTGCTTCATTTTTGTTAGTGAGAATTTCACTCATAATTGGGCGTTGTCATTGGTCTTTGTTAGTTACCAATGGGACTGGGATTGGGCTGTAGCTGCAATTCTTGTCACTCAAGGCAGGTCCTTTAGGATTCTCATACTCAGCACACTAGAGAATATTGAAAAACAGTGAAGAAGTCTTTTCATGAAGCAAAGTATCAGCTATTATGATGAGTCTACTCCTGATTATTGGTGAGTATCCCAAAGGATCAATTGGTTAATACTCTAGTCAAAACAAGATTGGCCAAGTATTTATTGGATGGCATATTTGTCATCAATGCAAGTACTTGCAAGTCTCATAAGTATTGATTAGGTGCCCAGTATTAAGTTGGATCCAAGTGAGTATTGATACGGACATGTATATCTGTTGCATAGGGATAGAGAAAGCCAGAGGCCAACACGAAGTCTGCAATACTATTGTTCACTTGAGGCCTGCAAAAATTTGCTGGAAAGAAAATCTTGGTTTGCTTCATGATGTATAACATTTTTATTTTTTTGATAGCGTTATTTCCCTTGATAAATGGAAAATAACTTCACCAGCTTATAACTAAATTCAGGGTCAAGTCTATCCAATAACCATTGATATTCATTTTTAATGTGGCATGGGAAAAGGTCAATAACATCTAGCTTTAGAACATGCATAGCATTCTTCCATTGCATGTGAAGGGTAACAAGAAAAGACCATTCTGATGCAGGTGTAGTTGATTATTTGGTATTCATGCAGATTATGATGAACTGAAAATGGATATGGAATCAGCCTTATTAATGTAACATGCATTGAAAATATCTTCTTCTTGTGCTGTAGGGTATCTTTATAAAGAATTTCTTGAAAATAAAGTCTGGAATGGTTTGTATCTTAAAGGAGCCTTTGTTATAGAGAGAACGACAACAGTCTGTGTAAAAAGACTTGCAAAAGAGATCTTTCTATATATGTTCAACACGTGGATCTAATGTTGTTTTGATTCATTAGAATAATCATCTTCATGGGGCAGAATATGACTGTTCATTTATGGAAATAAAGAGTGCTTGTTTTGTTTTCTCTGCTTTTTTCAGCTGGTGTTTTTAGTCCTAGCCTCTTAAATTTCTTTTCTATAGTTTTTTTGAAGGCAAATTTGTTTGAGTTTTCCATCCAAACATGCCTTTTGGTTTCATATGATACTCATTGTGCATTGAAATTTAGAGATAATTAATACATGTTGGATATGGCTTATTTGGTCCTGATTGTACAGACAAGCAAAGGATGTGCTGAAAGCTGTTAAGAAACGCCTTGGGAACAAGAACCCAAAGGTCCAGATGCTTGCACTTGTGGTGAGTATGGACAAGTATAAAGAAAAGCATGTGTGTAAGTAGTGTAGACCATCATTGTTTCCTGCTCTGGAGATCTCAATTTTTGGTCAAAAGGGTGAGTTCAATGTGATAGCATTTTTCTAAACATAGAAAGATAAATATATGTACAGTCTTTTTGGTTAGTGTCATTTTTGACTTTAGTGCTGAATTTTCTCTTGAGGGTTTGAAAAGCAAATTACAGATTTCTTATTTTTCTTTTCCTTCATAGTTAACACATTTTCTGCAAAGGATATCTTGTAAGTTATTCCAATGTGTTGATAATGTTTTCTCTTGGGGAGATAAAGTTGAAACTTGCAACTATCTGGTTTCTTTTCCTCAGTAGAGTCATTTAGTACATATCTTAATTCTATGTTGCATGGAAACAGATATGGTATCCAATACGGAGATGGCATTGCATATGGATACGACAAATTTTCAAAATAGAGCAGGGCATGGGAGAACGCCAGAGCGAGCGACCTTCAACCTGCCCTTCTTCGCTCCGTTCTTTCCTGCCCCTTTCCTCTCTCACGAAGAAAGGTCACTCTCTCTCTACGCCGGCCGAAGACTCGGCACTTTGCCAATAGGGATAGGAATCTCCATTCCAAACACCTCCCCAAACTGATGCATTACCTAACATAAAGTCCCATATTCTTTAATATAATGATTGCCTGTTTGTCTCCGCCCAAAGGGTGAATGATGGTTCTTGCGGCGTTGGCTTAGTCATCAATCAATTCCTTCTGCTAGTTGAGAGGAGTGCCGCCCCTCGACCAAAGGTTCAATTCCAACCACCCATGGCGAGAAGGAGCAGGTGGGATCTTGACCGGACGGATAGATTCCTAACAACTGCTGCCAGAGTTGGAATAAGACCGTAAGGGGTGATTCCAATTCACTCGGCCATTGAGAATCGGACATCTATCTAGGGTCCATGCATTGAACTGGCTTGATGAATAGACACGAGGAGGGCCATTTTCATCAATGAGATACTTAGTTATTCTCTCGATCTGAACAAGAGGTTCAAGATTTCTTTCAACGAGATTATTCATAATTCAGAGAGAATATTACAAGCTAGCAGTTTCTGGTTCGAACGGAGAAACGATGGTAGAAGAAAAACACCCGCGCATACTCTTGAAGAAAGGAGTTGACCTGAAAAGAGCTGGGCTTGCTCAGTAATTCTTCCTAATCTTGAAAAGCTCTTAAGTCTCATAAGGACTTGACCTTTCTTTTAATGAGTAAGACTTGATCTTTTAATTAAGGTTCAAATGGCACTCGAGATACGACATTGTAAAAAGCATATATATTGTATATATTAAAAGGAAATATATATGACACAAAAATATTTACACCATAGTTAGAAAATCGCTAGTTTCTTGCGATGTCTCACGAAACTCACACGAAATAGAGGGCAGCAATTTAAAAAAAAAATTTCTTAGCACTGAGAAAACCACCAATATTTAGCGATATTTCTTGCAATTTCTTGCCATTTTCTCACAGGAAACTTGGCAAGCCTTGAACAATTAGCAAAAAATTGCAGGAAAAATAATTTTCTATAAGGCCATTTGGCTTTTTTTTTGCATTTTTTCTTCTCTTTGACCGTGAACAATTTTTAATAGAGTTTCATTATCAATAATTTTGGTAATAATGCGTTTTCTATATTTAAAAGAGTTTCAAAATATTAATTACACATAAATCTCCAAGAAATTGACCATGATATGTATGGTAAGCTTAAGTTCTTAAATGCAGTAGAAATATAGAGATCTCTTAATAGTTCCATGTACCCTTGGGGAAAGAGACTAATTGATGAAATAAGCAAATTATTTGTAACTGCATTTGATTAAAAATCTAGTATGTTGAATGTTGAACGCCATTTTTTTATTATTATACCAAACAAATCCTAATTTAAATTTGGGAAAATTTAAGGAAAATGAACAAGGGTGAAGAAAAGAAATATGAAACTAAAAGTGTTAGTAGGTTTCATTGAAAACTTGTTTATTTTTTGAGGTACTTGAGGAGGAAGTAGAACATTTGAGAGGATTGGAGGAGATATACCATGATGATCCTGTTCCTGAGAAGCCTCCAATTCGACCACTCGTTCAAAGGCAAGGCCAACTATCTAGTTCAAGGGGGAGGAGGGGAAAACAAAAAACAGTTTAAAAACTCTATATTTTTTAAATTTTGCATTTGTATGATACTATAATGTATTTGGTTGGATTTGATGATCAAGAATTGTATTGACCTCTTATTTATGAATATCTAATATAAAATTAGCTTTCAGGCTCTTAGATTGTTGTTTAAAATGTTATTTTTAATGGAAAATTTTCTTCGGTTTTTTTTGGCCGAGGTTTTGCCAAGTTTTTCCCGAGTTGCTGATAAAATTTCCAAAATTGAGGTTGCTGACTTTATTGCGAGTTGCAAGTTTTCCAACCATGGTTTAGAGAAACATAAATTTTATATTGGATATTTTCATTAATTATGAAGACAATCGTCATTACCTTCAAAATTTAAAACATAGTTTTTAAACATTGTGCAATCTTCCTTTAATCTCATGTCTTAGATACAACTCTAGATGTGCCTAAGGCCATATCCAGATGTATTAGATATGGATTAAATAGCTGATATGTCTGGGTCCAATACCTATTTATAATTCTATATGGATGCGTCTAGATATGGTATCCAAAAAGTATCGTATTGGTATCCTTGTCTGATATGTGGATATGAGTATCCAAGTAGGCGCATTGTCAGATACAGTAACTCTAATAACTCATTGTGTTGACTATTTTATCTCTACATAGCTGAGAATTGAAATGTGTACTTACTGGTTCACTGAAAGAAAAATCAAGGAAATAGGTAAACCGTGACCCGAGGGCTGTTTCTTCCAAAACAAAAAGGAATCTTAAAATTATTTATTATAATGTCATTCATTCTGTGCAATGCAACTGTCAGAATGTTAATTTGTTGGGCTTTAACTGTTTAACCATTGCTGGAAATTCTCTAGTATGGCTCTCAATAATTCTATACGTGTAATGTCCTTTTCAAGATGGTAGTAGGCTGTGGGCCCTAATCACCTATTTTTGTGGAGTAGTTGCGGTGAGTGGATGTTTGTGTGTAGGACGCATAAGTATGAGTGATTATATGCATTTGTTTTGTATTTTTTTCCTGGTGAATAAAAGGGAAATTCCTATATTATATGGATCTTCCTAATTTTTAGGAGTTAGTACTGAGTTTTGAGTGGTTTTGGTGATTCCCCTAGATGTGTTTTATTCTACTGTGGCTTTTGTTGGGTGTAATTTGGAATCGTAATGAAGATTTTAATGGATGATCATGGTTAAATTATGGCCCTGAGAGGTTTCTAGGCTACATTTGAGGAGGATGGACACTTTGGATGGTGGCATGCATATAGTTGTTGGAATCGGCTTCAAATCTTTTGATTTGGGTCGTTGATGCTTTAGGTGTTTGAGATGCCAATCTCAAGTTATGATGTGATGTTTGGGAAAAGGTCTAGTATTTCTAGACTTTGTGGATTTAATTTAATTTCATGTCATTTTGGATGCCCAAGGAAACGCTCTAATGACTAAGGTTAAGACATTTAATGTTAAGGGGTGTAAATTTTAATACGTTAGAATTATTTCTAATGTGTGTGGAGTTTCCAAAGACGAAGTGGAGGAGGCAGCTGTATAAAAGGGGAGTTTTCGGAAGAAACATTCATCACTTGGCATTTCAGAAAATCACTATTCTACATTTTTCTTGGTGGCGGCTGTGTTCTAGCAGCAAGCTTGCAAAATTTGAGGATGGAAACCCTTGAATTTCAGGATCAAAGGGCTTAATTCTTTGATTTTAGTTGGTGGGTAAATTCAAGGCTAGTACTTGGGCATTTGGGCAGAGATTTAGAGCAGTTGGCTCTTCTTCCAAGATGGCTTTGAGCATCTATTTGGCAGATTATTCACTGCACTTTGTTTGGGTATTGATTATTTGGCAAAGGACGACTGTTATCTGGCTTAGAGAGTTTGACCAGCACAGATTCAGTTGGAGTTTGTGGCTGATTGGTTGGGGTTTGGCTTGGGAGAGTTTATGAGCAGACTAGTCTTGACACTCACCTCTTCGATTGTTCATCTCTCTCCATTTACGCCTTCTTTTTGTGTTCTTAAGTGGTATTAGTGAGCAGCTGGCTCTTCCATTGTAATATCTCTTCATCATTTAGTGAATATGATTTCCAGGTGCATTCCTCTCAGTTTATGGTTCTATTCATATTTGTGTGGAAGAAAACAACAAAAAAAAAAACAAATAAAACTACTGCTGTTCAAGGATTCTATGTGCTAGGAATACTGGTGTTCTGTTTTGGAATTTTTATGTGAGTTTGTATTTTCATGCTTTGGCATTGCTTCTACCATTAGATCTTAGAGAAAAACCTATGACATTAAGGACATTTCCAATGCTGCTTGCTGATGGCAGTTTCCCTTACCATAGTTATTTGAACCTAGTGAATTAATTCTTTATATTGTTTTGTTTCCTATTTGTCTGTGGATAGCTTTCTTGTCAATACTGTGTTGTTGCCATGTTCTACCTTTTTAATTGAACAGGAAAGTACAAGTCCTTGCCATCTGAAAAATTTAAGTATATAGTATATAGCACTGCCCTAACAGATCAGGTCATGACCTTTACATCAAGCACACTCTCAAAGCACAGTTTCCACTTTCCTCTTTTCTGAGTCACTGAAGTTGATAGAACTGTTAACCATCATCGAAGGGTACAGATTAAAGTAGATGTAAGTATCACTTTCATAGATTTACAAAAACCAATGGAAAGCCATTTCTCTCTAGAGTCTTGCTCTGATTAGTGTCCACCTTACAACAATGGAGATTATTTGCTATGACAAATGAAGGCTTACTATGTGATGACGTCATCCTTATATGGATACAAATTCTCAGCAATTTGACATCATTGTAACCAATTTACACCATTGTGATAATCTATTAGTGACATCATCATCATCATCATCATCATCATCATTGGTGACATAACTATCCATGAAATTTTTTTTTTTCTTCATAATATTCACATTCTAACCTGGGTGATCTGATGATGTCATTCGACTTTTCAGCAGTGACAGAAAACATCTAATAAAAATGAAGTATTTAGATTCATCTCAGAACGATTCATTTTCCCAAGCAATCAATTAATTCTCTCTTTGTTGGGCTTTTTAGCCCGCTAGCTGGCAGTCATTATTGTCCTTCTTATAGTCCCTTGGGTCTTGTTTTGGCCCACTGCGGACATTGAGAATATTTCATTTCATTTCATTTCTCTCCCAATCAACAGGCTAGATAGGATAGAAGTATAGTTGCAAGATTGGCATTAGTGGTGTTCACATAAAGCCGAAAATCAAAATCACATCACTGTCACATCAGTAACCTTAAAATTGTGTTCTTTACTGAAAAAACTTCTGACATCAAAAAATGAACATGTGATGTCAACAATGATTTTTGACTGAATTCTGGCTTCTAGTAATGCTTTTGACTACAACAAATATTGTTCACTTAGAAAAAGATTAGTTTGTTCCTGTTATACATTTTATGGTTTCTGTACTGAATATTAAATCCAAAAACTATGATTCATTTAATGAGTCAAATCGGCTGCCATGAACTTATCTTGAAAGAAGACCTACAGGTTAAAACCTATAAGCACAAATAACAAAAATAGGTTTATTGATTGATGCAAATGTCTGCAAAAAGTGAAAAAGGCCTATAAGTCATGTCATGTGCTGACGAGTATAAAAGAAACCCAGCAGTTCAAAATCGACATATACAATTAACAGTCCTACAGATTAAAAGCAATGAGGAGAAAGTTTTAGAAAATATATAGCAAAATTATGTGCAAGCAGAAAACACAATAACGCAGAAAAAACAGTAACATAGATTTTACGTGGAAAACCTGCAATGTGCAGGAAAAACCACGGGGCAATGGCAGCTTGATATTTTATTAATTTTGGCAGAATTACATTCAATCAACGTTTACATGCAAAGGGGTCATTCCCCTTTTATAGAAAAAACAAACTGTTAGTTTCCCCTCCCAAAGGAAGACTCCCAAAACTGTTCGTTTCCTCTTCCAAAGGAAGAGTCCAAAAAACTGTTCGTTTCCTCTTCCAAAGGAAGACCCCAAAAAACTGTTCGTTTCCTCTTCCAAAGGAAGACCCCAAAAAACTGTTCGTTTCCTCTTCCAAAGGAAGACTCCAGAAAACTGTTTGTTTCCTCTCCATAAGCTGCACCACCATGCACCTCTCTGCTGAAGAACATTGGAGATTTGGATATTGACTTCACTTCCTAACATTCTCCCACTTGAAGTCGATATACAGGAATTCTTTGTCTATGTTTTTCCATTTAAGTGCCAATTGCCCAATGCTGCCCTTATCACATTTTCAGCAAGCCCAGAGAAGTTCTGCACCACTCAAACTTCTTTGTCTTGACTGACTTAGTGAGCATATCTGCAGGATGCACTTCAGTGTCGATTTTCTGCAACAGGATCCTATTTTCTTCCACCACATTTCTTATAAAGTGGTACTTGACATCCATGTGTTTCGTGCGATCATGGAATATTGGGTTCTTCACTAGCTGAATAGCACTTTGGCTATCACAATGCAACGTAATTTTCCCCTGCATTACCTTGAAATCACCCAAAAATTGCTCTAGCCAAATTGCATCTTTGCTGGCATGAGTCGCTGTAGTATATTTTGCATCAGTGGTTGATAAAGCCACCACAGACTGCAACTTAGAAGCCCAACTCATAGCTCCACCAGCAAGAGTGAAAGAATATCCTTTAGTGGACTTTCTCCCATCTCTATCTCCACCATAATAAGAATCCACAAAACCTTTAACTTGCAAACTATCCGATCCGTAGTAAATAGCAGCATCTGAAGTGCCTCTTAAATATCTGAATATCCACTTCACCGCATTCCAATGCTCCTTACCAGGATTTGCCATGGGCTGAATATTCCCACTGCTTGGGCAATATCCAGTCTGGTGCTCACCATGGCATACACGAGGCTTCCTACTGTTGATGAATATGGTACACGAGACATGCTTGTCTTCTCTTCTTCTGTTCTAGGACACTGGTTGGAAGACAACTTTAAGTGTGAAAGAAGTGGGGTACTAACTGGTTTTGCATTTGGCATATTGAAGCACTGCAGAATCTTTTCTATATATGACTTTTGACTTAACCAGATCTTTCTTCCTTTTCTGTCCCTGTGTATCTTCATCCCTAAAATTTGGTTTGTTGCTCCTAAATCCTTCATTTCAAATGTCCTAGCCAATCGAGCCTTAAGAACAATGATTTTCTTCATGCTGGGGCCTGCAACCAGCATATCATCAACATACAACAACAAAATTATAAAACTGCCATCATTAAACCTGTTATAGTATGCACAATGGTCAGCTTCACTCCTGCTAAAACCTTGGCTCTTCATGAAGGTGTCAAATTTTCTGTTCCACATCCTTTGCGTTTTTTTCAACCCATACAAAGATTTCTTTAGTCTGCAAACGAAATGCTCTTTGCCTCTTTCTTCATAGCCCTCAGGCTGATCCATATAAATCTCCTCCTCAAGATCACCATGTAGGAAAGCAGTATTTACATCAGGCCTCTCCAGTTGTAAATCCTGTGTTGCTACAAGTGCAAGTAAAACTCTAACAGTAGTCATCTTCACAACTGGAGAAAAAATTTCATTAAAGTCTATACTTGAATTTTGCACATAGCCTTTTGCCACCAAGCGAGCTTTATAGCATTCCAACAACCCATTGCTGTTTTCTTTACTTTGTAAACCCACTAGTTTCCAACAACCTTTCTTCTAGGTGGGAGATCCACAAGTTCCCACGTTTTATTCTTGTGAAGTGCCTCGATTTCCTCATCAATGGATATCCTCCACTTTTCCGCATTCTCAGACTCTAACTTCCTGAAATGAACTAGGCTCACCATCATCAGAGGATTGATAAACATGAGAATACCTTTTAGGACACTTTTGTGGACATGTAGATCTTCTAACCCAATGATTTGTTGATTGTGGCTTGGTCTCGTGACTGTTGTGGCTACTCTACTTGCTGTTCTACTTGCTATTCTGCATGCTGGTAAAAAATTTCAGCATGTTGACTTTCATTTTCATCTTCTTTCATGTCTACTTCAATTGGTACAACATTAGGTGTTTGCTGTACCTCCTTCCTTTGCATTGATTTTTGATCAAAAATAACATCTCGGCTAATAATTACCTTGTGAGCAGTAGGATCCCACAGTCTATACCCCTTTACTGCATCTCCATAGCCGAGAAAAACACATTTGCTTGACTTTGGGTCAAGTTTGGACCTTTTTTCTTTAGGCACATGGGCAAATGCATCACAGCCAAAGGTACACAAATGAGAGTAATCAAATGGCTTACCACACCAAACCTCCTCTAGAATTTGTCCATCCAACGCAGCTGGAGGTGACCTGTTAATAAGGTAAACAATTGTATTAACAACCTCTGCCCAGATTCTCTTATCCAACATGGATGCGCTGAGCATGCTTCTTGCACGTTCCATGATTGTGCGATTCATTCGCTCAGCCACACCATTTTGTTGTGGAGTATATGGTACAGTCTTCTAGTGCTTAATTCCTTCCTGCATACAAAATTTATCAAATTCCTTGGAGCAATAGTCACCCCCATTATCTGACCTAAGACATAAAATAGGCTTGCCCAAAATTTTCTCTACTCGAGCTTTGAACTCTTTAAATTTCTGCAAAACTTTTGACTTCTTCAGAAAATAAACCCACATTCTCCTAGAATAATCATCTATAAAAGTCAGAAAATAGATGGCACCATTTAAGGACTGAGTGGGGACTGGTCCAAATATATCCAAATGTACAAGTTGCAGAAAATCAAAAATCTTACCAGGGCTTGCAGTAAACCAAACCCTCTTTTGTTTACCAAAAATACAGTGCTCACACAAGTCTAAATTGCAAGACTTTATCCCAGAAAGCATACCTCTGTCATGCAGAATTTTCAGACCTTTTTTACTCATATGGCCTAGGTGTTGATGCCATAGCATTACTGCATCCTGGACTGAAGTTGTTGCTGCTACATGGTTTGTCACCGTATCATCACATAAACGATATAGGGTCCCATAAGATTCTCCCTTTGCTACTACAATAACTCCTCTAGTAATTTTGCAATAGTTGTTACCGAAAGTGACAAAATACCTTAGCTTATCTATCATCTTGATTGAGAGCAAATTCTTCCGCAAATCTGGCACATGTCGTACATCACATAACATCCTTTCTCTACCATCGTCCAGCTTGATCCTTATATCCCCTCTTCCCACAATTTCTAAAGAGTGATCATCACCCAAGTAGACCTTCCCACCACTATATGGCTGATATTTGTCAAACCAGTCTTTGTGAGGATACATGTGGAAAGATGCACTTGAGTCCAAAACCTAGGTATATAAAACAAATCTGCTGTTGCTGGTACAGAAAGCCTCACATGTTGCCTTCCCTTCACTGTACTGGCCTTAGCTAATGGTTGAAATTGCTTTTCACCAATTTTTTTCTTTTTTAGCTGTCAACAGTCCTTCTTTGAGTGCCCTGGCTTCCCACAATGCCAGCAGTTGCCTTTCAGCTTGCGTCCTTTAGACTTAGATATGGACTGTGATCTACCTTGTTGACTCCTCTCGAAAGATCAACCTCTCACAGCTAGGGCTTCATTGGTTGAGGGTTTTAGAGACGTTTTTCCCCTCAATTCTTCTACCAACAAAGCGGCTATTACATCATCAAATTTTAGAATTCCTGATGATGAATTGCTGATGGTCATCACCAAATGATCCCAATTTTCCGGGAGGGAAAAAAGTAGGGTGATAGCTCTGTCCTCATCCTCCATCTTCACATTAACTGAAATCAGTTTACTGAGAAGGGTATTAAACTCATTCAAGTGATCTGCCACAGATGAACTCTCCTTCATCCTTAGGCTATAAAGCTTTTTCAGAAAAACCTTATTTGTTGCAGATTTCGTCTCATACAACTTTTCAAGCTTCTTCCAAGGGGCTTCCGCGGTATTTTCTTCAACAACATTGAACAAGACGGAGTCCACTAGGCATAGACGGATTGTAGAAATTGCCTTTCGGTCTAGCGTTGCCCATTCCTCATCTTTCATGATGCTTGGTTTACTCGTGACCTATTTCAAGGCCAGGGCTTGGTCATTTTGAACCAACAAATCCTCCACCTTCATCTTCCATAGGGCGAAGTTCCTGCCATCAAACTTTTCAATCTCAAACTCAGTTACACTTCTAGTCATTGTTGCAGCTCCCACTCGCACAAAACCCTAGGCTCTGATACCAGATGTTAAAAAAAATAGCAAAATTCTGTGCAAGCAGAAAACACGATAACACAGAAAAACAGTAACACAAATTTTATGTGGAAAACTTGCAATGTGCAGGAAAAACCACGGGGCAATGGCAGCTTGATCTTTTATTGATTTCGGTAGAATTACATTCAATCAACGTTTACATGCAAAGGGGTCATTCCCCTTTTATAGAAAAAACAAACTGTTAGTTTCCTCTCCCAAAGGAAGACTCTAAAAATTGTTCGTTTCGTCTTCCAAAGGAAGAGTCCAAAAAAATGTTTGTTTCCTCTTCTATAGGAAGACTCCAAAAAACTATTTGTTTCCTCTCCCAAAGGAAGACTCCAGAAAACTGTTTTTTTCCTCTCCATAAGCTGCACCACCATGCACCTCTCTGCTGAAGAACATTGGAGATCTGGATATTGACTTCACCTCGTAACAGAAAGATCAAACAAGACATGCGAGTTAAAGCTTACAGGCATAGCATCATAATTAAAATTCATGCAAAAGAATAATACCAAAAACTTATGATTATTTTTGTTGATTGAGGATAGTCAAAGTGATAAGTTGATTAGATTCTCGAGATAGTGAGCCATGGTAGCTTTAACAAGATTATTGAAGAATGTCAAGTGATACCCACTAATAGACGTGGTTTGGTGACGGTCATTCCTTGAATCATCTTTATGGTTTCTTGTACAACTTCAGAAATTTCTTGAAGCATCTTTTTGTCTTTTTCTGTTTTATATAGATTTGGGCAGAAGATGTGTCATATCAGTAGTATCAATGAAGACATTTTTCTTCATCCAATATTTTTTGTTCTTATGGTGTGATTATTATTGAGTGTAAAATATTTCACCTGTTTTGTTCTTTTGTTTTCTGCTACGTTCACCAACTCATACCTACATCTAGTACTTAGACAAATAGGTGGCATAAAAGACTATAATGATGCAATAGAAAACTTGATAATGTGAAAAGTAAGCTGTCTGACATTGGGTTCAATTCTGAAGATCATGCGTTCTCATGGATAATTGGGTTTTACACCCCTGCCATTTCTTAGTAGACTTGGGTACAGGTGGAAGGCTATGTGGTTAAGGAAATGGGCTAGAAAATGAGTTAATTATTTAGGACAGGTAGAAAGAAGAGAAGGTTGAACTAGAATAAAGACTCAAAAATCATAGAAACCATGTGGAGTTGGCTTTAATCATCAGTCACTTGCTACAATTAAGATAGAGGGATTTGGAGGCTCAATTGTGACCTTGAGGACAGAGCGAGCTACAAAGAAGATTTTTTTTTAATGAATGTTCACTTGACAAAAATAGGTCAATGGGACTCAAACTGTACACTTGGTTACCATAGCCCGAAGACAGCAAGAATAGTGCTCCAAAGAATACAGAAATACAAATACAATATTACAAACTTTGACCCATAATAGGCGAAGTCTGTTATGATCCTGGTGTATTCGGACTTTCACTTCTATCTCAAGGTTTTGGTGTAACAGTTTGTTACATTTGGTATCAGAGCAATCACCCAGGTTCAAGTCGCGGAGCGGGTGGGAAGTCAGGCCTGCCGTCCAAGAGTCCCATGTGGAGCAGGCAGAAAGTCTGGTCTTTGAAGAGTGGTGGGATGTTAGGATCCTGGTGTATTCGGATTTTCACTTCTATCTCGAGGTTTTGGTGTAACGGTTCGTTACAAAGTCTATCTATGTGTAATGGCATCATGTGGAACTTAAAATAGCACAGTGATAGTTATGGTATAGGTCTAATACAATAATAGTACATGGAAGGTTCAAAATTAAATATGAATAATGAAAGAGCTGAATCATGAGCAGGGATGGCACTGGTCTATGTTCCTGAAACATGCTGAGTGTTTCTTGAGTTGGTTAGGATTTCAGAAGCATTTGTTTGTTCCTAGGCCCATTGGTTGGATGAATGTATTAGAGAATGTATATTATAGGGAAGTGCAAAGAAATTTTGCGCTTGATTATTGAAGGTGTTAAACTTTGCATGGGGTGGGACATATTGCCATGGTCCATACAAGATTTGTTTAGATTTCTCTTAATGTTGTCTACCCTTTTGGTCTCAACTTCCATTGTTGATCTTCTTTGACCTTATCTCTGTACTTTGCTGACTAATTTTTCTTTTCCTTTCATCTTTGGTCCTTTGTAATCAGGTGGGCCTTGTAGCATTAGCCTTCCTTTTGGTTCTTGTTTTTTTACCTCAAATGTAACTGTTGGGTGGCTGTTAGATTCTTGAAAACTAGGAAAAATTTGGGTTTAGGATGCAAATGAGTGTTTTTTGGGTCTGATTTCACCTTCTCTTTGCTCTTTTTGCAAGTGGAAACAGTAAAATAAGGCCCGTTTAGGGGGAATTTTTTTTTGATGCCGTTTCTTTGTATTTTTATTGCCGCAGCCGAGTTTTAAATTTGGTGAGTCCAAAAAAACTTGTCAAGTTGAATAAAAAAGTCCAGAGGGCCAACTCGGGCGTGGACTCGACGAACTTTGTAACTATGGTGTGCACAGCCAATGCTTCCTGCCTTGTGTGGGTGGGGAAGGCCCGTTAGATAAATCTTATTAATGTCTACATATGGCCAAAGTAGGCCAATGGGACTCATTGAAAAGAGTTGTTACAAATTACAATCTAAAGTGGAACAATTATATGATAAAATTACAGTCTCAAGGGTTAGCCAAAATGGGTAAACCCTAACATGCAAAAAGTAATGATTAGGAGAGAGCTAGAAGTCGAGGTACAACAAAGAGAGAAAGGAGCTCCAGTGGATCCAAGCGCCAACATTAATCTATAGTAGGATGTAAAGTAGAAGCACAGTTGTTGTCACCAACTATCCCAAAAGGGCCAACACAATATCAAATGATGCTCCTAGGAGAATGGCCAAGACTAATAATCTTGGGAGGACATGGAGTCCGACTCCTCAAGACTCTTCTAGCATCTATGGTTGTGGAACCAATAGAAGTGGACAAGAAATTAGTAAGTTGCACCTATCTAGAACTCCGTGGTGCATGAGGGGTGGCCAAAACCTGAGCTGAAGAATTGCAGTCTTGTACCGTTGCAAGAAAGAAGAAAGAACTAAAGCCCTAGTGGCCACTCTTGTATGCAGACAAGGGCACACAAATCTGTCATTAACATTTTGGATACTTGTAGCTTCAAATGAGCTCTTATTACTCTTTGCAGAGATAGAATGAAAGAATGAAGGGATTAGTCAAGTAGTAGTTTGTCTCCCCTAAAGCCCTAATAGCCACTCTTGTATGTAGACAAGGACACACAGATCTGTCGTTAATATTTTGGATAGTTGTAGCTTCAAATGAACACTTATTACTCATTGTAGAGATAGAGTGAAAGAATAAGGTGATTAGCCAAGTGGTAGTTTGTCTCCCCTATAATAACTAATGCCAAAGAGTGATAGCTTCCATGAGGTAAATAGCCAAGCATCTTTGGTCAGGATAGCTGAAGAAAATGGAAAGCGATCCACCTGAGTCTCTATACAAGCAATGGTACGTCCCTTGAATCTTATAATAAACAGGACACCTAAAGATGAAATGTTCTTCAATTTCCACCTCTCAAATAGAGCAAAGATGACATACCCTATCCTCTAGAGAAAACGACATATGTGAAGCAGGAGTAGTATGCAATATGATTGCAAAATGAGAATTTAAAAGCAAACAACTCAAGAAAACCAAAAAAATTAAATTCAAAAAGGCCAAGCAAAGCTTTTTATATTCATTTTTGGTGACATTTGCAATCACATTTGATTTTCAACTTTTGTTGCCTTAGTACTGTTGCAAAGCCACACTGTTTATAAAGCCTTTTGGGCATTTAGCTTTGTAACAACAATTGAAAATGTTGGTTCTCACCTTAATGCTACGATTATAAGGTAAGCTTGAGGCACATAACTGTTTATGAGATGCCAATGGCAAATAAAAATGTGGATCCTAAGCACATTGGTGACATTCAATACAATCATAAACTGATCAATATAGAGGTACCAGGATGATAGCAAGAATATGATGATTAACAATCATCAAGCAAGCTAAGTACCCCATTGATAATAATCCATAATGAATCTCTTAATTTGCAAGGAACATGCTGCTCAGTTTGGTGTGACTTCAATGAAGAATGTCGAAGGAATGATCAAATAACGGTGACACCTGCCAATGCTGGCATATGTGGGGACAGTTTTTCAGCCATAGCTTTTGCATATGGTATTGAAATGAGATGAGATTCGATGAGGAACATGGTGACATGGAGTACAACATCCTCACTTAGTCACAGGTCAAAGAACCTTAAGAAACCAGGTCGAACTAACCAAGAAAGTAAACCCTCTGTTTGAGCTACCTGTATTCCAAAACCTGTGGGTTGAGACATCGAGAGATTGTGGATTGTGTCTTTTAAACCTTGGAAGATGGAAATATATGCCTAGATCATCCCCTCAGGTTATCCAGAAGCTGAAGTGACTTCTGGGAGTTTAGGGAGCACCCAAAACAGGCGTGAACAATTCAAATTTGAGGAGAAGAAGAGTAATTGACCTTCTGCTGCTGAAACTCAAATTCAATAGGGTTAAGGCTTCAATGAAAGATTAGTAGGTTGAAGCAAATAAAGCTAGCAAACTACAAAGTAAGGGGATTGTAATAGATTCCATGAATAGAGTCCAAAGTTATTTTTAGTTCAATTAGGGATGCATGTCTACCATGTAATTGTGTCACTATATTTTGAAGAGAAAGTAACTCCTTTTCTTTACCCATGGGGTTTTTTTTGGGGTCCCATGAGAGTTTTCTCCACATGAAATTTGGTGTTCATATGTTATTGTGTTTGTTTATTTTCCCTGTTGTTTGTTTTCAGTTCAGGCAATTGTTTGAATACTTTCTTTTGTCAGATGACCACATCTCTGCAGATTTGGGCAAACTTCTCATTAATTTTAGCCACAGGCAAAAAATTTAGTTTATAATGAGACCAGAAAAATAAATCTCTGTGATGAGTTGGCATCAGCTGTAAGTTGTGCGATTCCAGATCAATGGGTTATGAGGACAATCAAGCAAAACATCAATAGCAATGACTACCTTTCCATACTTTAGCAAGAGTAGAGAAAACAATGATGAATGGAGAACAATGATCAAGGGGTTGGATCCAACCGAGTTAAAGCTAAATCTGATGACAAATATGATACGAATGGACGGTTGAAAGCGATGAAGACATAATGGGCAGCATTGACAAACAAGCAAGAATCAAGCAAATGACTATGAACAAGAGTAATATCAGCAATAGACTAAACCAAGGCAGCGATGGAGGTGATGCTTAAGAAGAAGACAACAAATAACAAAGCAGCAAGAAGAATGAAACCTAAATGATTATGATGACTGGAATTGAAACCAAGGAAAAAGGGATTGGAAAGAAAACAAAATAATATAAACAACCAAAATGTGGAATGCAAAAGAAGCAAATAAATGCCAATTTAGAAGCAAAGATCACCCCAGAAAATGCCCTTTGGGGGTTTTGGCTATTCTTCCCACAGTACTATTTTTGGCATTTCATAGAGCCAATTTACGGTCTTCAAATCTCTATGCAATAGATTCTTCAATGATTTTTTTAAAAATTGATTTTTATGACTTGCTCTGGACAAACATATAAACATTATTTGCATATGCACCTGTGCTCACATACATTTTTGTAGTAAATTGGTCATTTTCTTACTATGAAGTCTGTCGTGGGCAAGATTTTGGACATGAATGATATTTTTTCACTCATCTTTAGCATTTAAGTCATAATCTCGATGTAAGCAAATAGGCATCTCCAATTCTATTCACTTGTACTTATGGTGGTGTGGTTGAGCAGTTATGTGTTTTCTAATGGTTAGATTTGTGAATATCGTTGTGTTTTTCATTCAATCTCATATGCTATTCAGATGCGCAGCATATATCATATACTTGTTTTAACTTATATTTGTGATGTTCCACCATTTTGCAAAGACATTTGAATGAGAATCAAGGCTCATTGATAAACTCTTTCCATTTTTACAATTTTGGGCCTTTTGAGGACATTTTCCTGTTCGTCCGATTGTGTTTTGCATCATGGTCTTTCTAGTAATATATATTATGGCCTCTACATTCATAAACATATTCTGTTATAGGCAGCAGAAAATCTATGCTCAAGTTCCTCACTATTTTCATGATTTCTTAAGTTGAAGCTACACAGACCTGTTTTACAAACTATTTATATGCATGTCTCCTTTCTTTATTTGGATTCAATAGGAGTGATTCATGTTATTAGAGAAGAAACAGTTGTTTTCAATTGTGTTCCAATGATATGAATGCTATCATTTCATTTCACCTAAAACTTAGGGTAGGCTTTTCCATGAAATGTTTGAATTTGATTTGGCACTGTCTGTGTTTTCAGTTGTTAGAGACATTGATAAAAAATTCTGGTGATAAAATCCAGTCACAAGTAATTGAGAGAGGAGTTCTAAATGAAATGATGAAGATAGTGAAGAAAAAGGTATACTTAGTCTTTTTTGTTTGGGAAATGTATGTTCCTTGTAAATGTTGTATAGTTTGGGACAATGCGTCAGATATAAAATCATAAAAGCAGAGAATTTAGTATCTCTTTGAGGATTCATCAATTTTCTGAATTGAATATTTGTTTGTGTAGCCGGATTTAGAGGTCCAAGAAAAAATAGTGGTCCTACTACACGAATGGCAAGAATCCTTTGGAGGACCACAAGGAAAGTTTCCACAATATTATGAGGCATATCGAGACTTAGTCGTAAGTACGATCTCTTGCCGAATTTATATAGAATTCTCGTTACACATAAATTGCAAGAATAGAGATGCACTCATATTAACTTCTGTTGTCATGATCAGGACTTTGAAATTCTCTTTTATTTTTATCTTTCTATTTGTTTTTCTTTTCTTTTGATTCACTTTTAACTCTCACATGTATTAGAACTTGCATTATTAACATTAACAAGCTAATGCATAGTTTTACTGGCATATGACAAAGGTAAGTCTTAACCTCTCAGGCAAATATAGGGAAGATGGGATTGTCATTATCATAGTTAGGTGCATAAAACTTAAGAATTTAGTTGAGGAATCTTGTTTGATTGTTTTAAACTCTTCTCCTAACACATATCCCATGTAATATACTCCATTTTGCCAAGTTTAATGTATCACCTGATACCATTTAATAAATATTTAGAAAACAAATAAGATACTAATATCTGGATATAGTGTTAAACTTCAGCTATGGAGTAACATAACTAAAAAGATACAAAAATACAAAAATATGCTGATTTAATATTTTCAGAATGCTCTGTAAATGAGTGGTTACTCATACCCCCAAAATTTGTATTTAAAGCTGTTTGATAAGGTAGTTGTATCTGAATTGTTCAACATCAATGACATATTTTGCTAAATTAAATGGAAGATTCTTTTGCAAGCATGCACAATACATACCATTCAATAAGGATTAATGATGACTATTGCACTGTCCAAAAAGAATTACAAAATGTCTTTTTTCTCTTGTCTCAACAAGTTTTTATTAGGGCTTAAGATAAAAGGTGCATAAATGCAATATAACTTGTTCTTATCACAACTAGCACAGATCTATCTTATTATGTTTTGACATGCACCAAAAGTATCCAAAGTTGCCATTTCTACATGCCTCTCAATGCATGTTGGATGCATGCTAAGATATATTTGTGGTAGACTTAGTAGATATATAGAATTTCATCTATTGATACATTTCAGGTAAGGGAAGATACATTTCAGGTATGAGAAACATAATATTGTGCCCCAATTATTTATCTTTATAAGGATATAATACTTCTTGTAGACATTGCCTTGCATAGATGTAAATTTGATCTATTCAAATCTTTCAAATATGAGAATCATGGCTTTGTGCTCCACTCATTTGCATTTCTAAGAATAGGATCTTCTTGTTGGCATTGCATTGCAGTGGTGGAGAAGTGATATTAGATTTCTTCATTTGAAATCTTTCTTGCTGCTCTTCCTCTTTTTCTCTTGCTTTTCATCTTCTCTTTGTTCCTCTTATTCGTCCAGTTCTTCCTGTTCTTTTTCTGCTTATGCTTCTTTTTTCCCTTCCTTTCCCTCTTCTTCTTCCTTGTATTCGTCATCCTCTTCTTCTTGCTCTTTCTCTTTTGATTTTTCCTTTTCATCTTTCTTCCTTTTCGTCTTCCTCATTATCCTGCTATAGTTTTACATTTTAATCTTGTGACATTATAATAATAAATAACAAAAGAAGAAAACATAAAATCAGTCATGGATGTTCTTCAATTATTCACCTACAACAATCTTCCTTGTATATGTATAATATGAACCTCTGTTGTCAAACTCTTCCCGAGTCCCGAGTACTCGGCTGAGTCTGAGTCCGAGAGGACTTAGCCGCAACGAGTCCGCTTGGACTCTTTTTTTTTCCTGGACTCGGTCGAGTCTGAGTTCGGCCAGGACTCCCGAGTCCCAACGTCAGGACTCGGCCGGCCCAAGAAGAAATTAAAATTAAAATATCCGTGTATTATAAGTTTCGGTCCAGGAAAAAATTAAAATTTAAAATTTAAAATCCCTTCGCACGCTAAAGCTTTATACTATTATGGAGTCCACGTATTATAAGTTTATAAGCTTACTCCTATTTCGTGACTCGTCCATCCCCTTCTGAACTAAAAAATATTACCGAAACATGAATCGACGGTGGGCGCATTGCTCTCACAGAGTCCCAATACTGGAAATTGTTTTCCGAGAGCTAAGGAGGTTGCAGAAAAAGCTGGGGGTGTTGTGACGGTGGTCGTTTTGGCGTCCATACTCCATAGACCAGGTTTGATTTTGATCTGAGGGTTATACCATGCTTAAGTTTAACTGTGCACACGTTCTTTCAGTTTAGGAGTATTTTTTAGCATATCCAATAATGCATGCATGATGCTTATAACTAGTTGATAATTTTAGGTTTGCATCCAAAGATGTGAATATGGCCCTGAATGCTAAATCACAAACCCTTCATGACAACAAAGGTCATTTGACCCCAATGCCACTCGCTAGAAAGGGAGGCATCGCAATGCTCTCAACTTTATATTACATTTGTTATTTCCATTTGCTAACTCCTAAGTCTCATTTTTCATGATGAATTGCACTACTGCCTAGCTCTTTTTCCTTCCAGCCTCCTATGTACTTCAACCATAGTTACTATCCTCAAATTTGGCAACAACATGACAAGGCAAAGTCAAAGAGTAACAATTCATTAGACACTCAGGGGTTTTATAAAAAAATATTGAGAAAACCTTCTTTTCTTCATTTTGTTTTGTTTATAATAGGCTTCTCAACGTGATTATAATATTCATATATAATTAATTATATAAGATTTAAATAGATTAAAGAGTTTTTTTTTTTATGCATAGAAAAACCGGTAACCATTGGATGTTGTCTCTATAAAGTTATAAACCCCAACCCATTGAGTAAAACACTAGAAATCAGTAACCATTGGATGTCTAAAATATTATTTTAATAAAAAAATAAGTAAAGTTTTTATATGAAAATTTAATATGTTCAATTTAAATTTAATTTTTAAAAATAAATTTATTGAAATTTTATGTATTTCTCTTGTTAATTTCTTATTTGTATAATGTTGAATGTTGAGTAAGTGTGTTAGAAGATACTAATAAGTAATATGCATGAAAAAGCTTATTTTTTCAATGAAAAATTGTATTTTTTTTCATTTTTTCTTTTTGCCGAGTTTTTGCTGAGTTTTGTCGAGTTTTTTTGCCGAGTCCCGAGTTTGAGACCCGAGTCGACTTCGCCGAGTCCAAGCCAAGTCCGAGTTTTACTACTATGATATAAACTGTGATTTCAGTGCAAATTATAAATGAAATATGCTAAGAACCAATAGGATGCTGATAACAAATATTATATCTTTAGAAACATGTCATAACACTTGGGTAACACGTTAGGAGATGGTTCCTTCGAAACTTAAATATAGTCATCACTCTAAAAACATGAAATAACCACATAACGAGAGATATGGATAAGATTTGGGACTGCGAAAAGAAGACTAAGGAGAAAATGGGATGAAAAGCTCATTGGAGACCTGGAATGAAACTCGAAGTTTCCTTGGGGAGTGAGGATCGTAATGAATAACATTGTAGGAATATTATGTGACAACCCTAAACTCTTAACATCCTTAAACTGAAAGCGAAAACTTTCCAAGAAAGGAAACCGGGATAGATGTAAGAAATTTAAGCTATTATCATATGAAAATGCATGTAAGAAGGCTTTTTGATGATATATAACATATTTATACTAGGTCAAAGTACAAGAAAGCGAGTGGCTTAGTGCTATTCTCCAGAGTCCAAATTAATTACTTGACAAGGCAAAGGAACCCCAGAGGGTGACTTGAAGATATGCGCATGCTTATCCAAGCATTCATCAAGTTGTCTCTAGAACTGTTGAACACCTAATACCAGTTTTACTACGAGTAATCTTGCATCTAATTCACTCAACAATCTCTAGAAAGAATGAGCCAGGAAGAGCTGAGCATCAACATAAAGAACCACACTGTAATGTCCACCCCCATTTGAACACCAAATTACTGCCTTTGTTTTGAATTTTTTTTGGTTTTTTTGTATTGTTTGTGATTTTATGTGTTTTAACAGCTTCAAAGCTGCCAACTTTAAACTTGTACAAATTTTAATCTATGCATCCAAAAAATCTACAAACTTGGGAATAGCAAGATAACATCTTAATTTTCAATTTTACCAAAAGAATTTTCAAGATTCAATCATATCCAAAAACTATGAATTTTTGAAGTTGGCTGGATTAACACTGGTTACCAGCAAATTACAGCTAACTGGAAATGAGCATGATTTTCAAAATACTTATCCAAATGACATGAAATTTGGACACAAGATATTACAAACATAAATCTCAAAACCCTTTTAACAATATTGCATGAAAGTGAAAGTACTAGGAGATTCACAAATCTGGAATTTTCCGGAATTTGCAACAGCAACATTGGAACTCTATTATTTCATTCACTTCATAAAAAATATAACATTATCTAGCAAGATAATACAAAGTATGGCGAATACAATGCTAGGCGCCAATGATAGAAGCCAAAAATGCGACCAAAGAAGGGGTGTTTTTTGCACAAAGAAACCCCACGTACTTCCTTCACTGGTTCGGCCAACAGGCTGTAAAGTACGGCTGCCTAAGGAATGTCTCAAAGTGCCACGAACTCTGCTGGAATAGTTCCACACTGGTACGGCTGGCCAAAATGACCAATGTCTCTAAACCTTCAATGAAATCCTAGCCCAAATCGCTATGTAAATGCATAAAAATATCTGCAATTGGGGCGGCTAAGCTGGAAAAGATGGTAGGAAATGAATACCATAGCAAACTCGTACAAATCTTGTCAATCTCCTCAAAACCCCAACTGAAAACTGCAAACAATAAGCACAAAATGCAACCTCTGATATAAGATTGCCCTCGAGCATCCTGAGAGTGTCTTCCAACTCCGAAAGTGCTGATCGTGAAGGTGGTTTCCGTCACCTACAAGCAAAATCTGCAAAGAGAACCCTCTGCAAATCCTTCTTTTCTCCAAACAAGAATACTCAAATGCCAAAGATGCACAAATGAAGCTCTCTTTCTCTTTTTATTTCAATCCCCCAAAAAGGTCGGCCAAATAGAGGAGGTATTTGTTTTTTTTTTTAAATTTTAATTCATTTCATTTTCCTTATGTCCACAAGGGGTAGTACCACCTCATGACCCACTTAATTTAATTCTTTATTTAGCTCCCTTTCCTTTAAGTGGCTATAAGGCCCCCTTAACATTAAAATATGAATTTATAAAGTAAAACTATGTTATATCAATTAAATATGACATATTAAACTTTACACATCAAAATCGCGGCCTCCACTGATCAAACCATCGAAAAAAAAATAGAAACAGATACCCATTTGGCCATATTGCTTAGACGTAACATCCGTTTTCCAAGAAACTGCTCCTGATTGACTTACTAAAAATAGTAAGTCCCCTGAATTACTGCTAGAAACGGTCCTGTAAGCTGACAACTAGAAATGCAGAATGTCCAATAGTAACATCTCATCACCTGGTGGTCCCTAAACACACGACATTGCCTACAGAACCCCATGAATAGGCAAGTCCACTCTGCACTCTGAAGGTGACTAAGATGGGGACATTACACACACAACAATCAACACATGATGTTAGGTACAAGTACAACTATCCTTAATGTAAGTCTTTATTTTAAGAAATTCCTTGAGCTAGTCACTTTAGATCCTAGTTGTCAAAAGAGGGTGCCAAGAAGAACGGAGAGAGAGGAGGGGGTAGGGAGCAGCCCAGGAGGGGCAAGCTCCAAGAACCCGCCAGAAACTAATCTCTCCTAACAGTCGAGGCCGAAGTATTGGAGCTGAAGAAGTCCATGATATGTCTCTGCCCATTGCTAGTTCAAAACCCTGACAAACTGTTGGTGCGCTGTCTAGTGACCCTGCTTTTGTCCGAACTGGATGATGTGGGGCATTTATGATTGAAGTCACCTCGTTCGTCGGAGTTGGTTAAGGGCACCATTGACGTTAGACAAGGATGTCCTCTTTCCCCTTCACCATTTGGGATCTACATTGACGAGCTTGAAGAATTTATTCATCAAAACACAGATGGTTATGATGGTTTCCTTCTACATTATGTCTTTATATCTATATTGCTTTTTTGTGGAGGATGTAGTTTTTGTTCATACTCCTAACTTCTAAGGGCCTGCAAAGACTGTTGGATGCTCGTGCTTGTTTCTATGACTTAAAACAACTAGCAATCAACATTAGCAAGACTAAGGTGATGATCTTCAACACATCAAAGAGTACCATCTCTAAGTTTTGGTTCTATAATGGTGAGTAGATTGAGATCACCACTGCTATCAGGCAGCATTTTTTTATTTAAAAGGAGAAAAAAAAAAGAACCCTAAACCCTAGACCTAGTTTTTTAAATTTCTAGCTCAAATGCAATAGTTGGGTGGCTGTTGCATTTGGTTTTAATCTTTAAAAAAAAAAAAAACATGCTTGAAATAGAAAAAGGAAAAAAAAAAAGAGTTTGCAAAAGTTTTTCTTAACTCGGATGAATCCTTTGGGTGGTTGTTGGTGGCTGTCGGATTCTTTCAAATTTGCAAAAAATCCACTGTTGGGATGCCCTAGTGTGTTTTGTTTGGTGTAGTAGCAGGTAGGTAGACCCCTTTCTCCAGTTTGCAATAGGTTAATATGAAGGAAATTGAAAAAAAAAACTTTATACCGTTTTCTTTACCTGTGCTGCTGCAGCCAATTTTTTGTTGCCGGAATCACGATTTTTGAAAAAATCATGATTCCCGATTTTTTGAAAAAATCACCAAAATCCAATTCCATGTTGATTCGACTCGGATTTTTGGCAGGCATGGCAAAAATCGGGGAATCGGCGATTGTTTGGCGATTTTTGTAACTATGCTATCACTTTTGAAGTAGGATGAAACACTATCGAGCATTGTCATGCATTGCAAGTCCTGCATGTAGTTTGGATTACTTTAATTGTGCACTAACATCCAGATTAACAACCACTAACTGTTTGCTTCTAATGTTTTCTCACATTGTGCTGATTCCAAGAAAGAACTTTCCCATGACTATAATGTATGTAGGTGCCAACTTATCATGAAAATGGTAGTTAGCAATCCATTGTGTAATCTAGAGTGAATATTCCTACTTTCGCATATTTTATCGAATTAGTAATCTCATCTGCCAAACCATGTTGAAAAATGTAGGATATGAGAAGCATTGTGTTATTCCATGAGAGAATGTTCAACGGATGAATTCATTTCCATAGAAGATGAAACAAACTGTATTGTCCAGTCTCCAATTTCTGTTTAATTTACTTAAGTTGTATTCAATAGGTTAAATGTTTTTAATTCCTAACATGGTTGTTTCTTCATAATTTGTTGTGGACACAGCTATTTAGATTTATCATTTAGCATCCTCTATAAGTATTGTTTTTTAAAATCAGTTTTGAACTCAACTATTAGTTGATTATGGTATTTTTATGGAAGTTAGGGATTTATTTTAAAAATGGGGTTCACGATGTTTATAAGAGCCATTTTGTTTGGTAGGTAGATCTGATGATGGCATAATTGCAGCGTGCAGGAGTAAAATTTCCGCAGAATATGGATAGATCTTCTGTGGTATCAGAAATTCAAGACACTCAGTCAAACACTTTGAATCATCAATCTTCTACTACTTCAAATTATGGGCCTGAAGTTGTCGAGGCATCGATGGCTTCTAGTCCCCCTGGACTAGAGTATGTACTTTTCCAACTAATTCTATGAATTATGTGTTTACTATTATGTATCTAGTGGCAATGTTAGGCACTTCATGATGTATCCTTAATATGATGTACATATATCCATTGTGAGTTGTATAAATGTAGTAGGATGTAAAGCACAATAAACTAGGCCATTTTGTAGATAATGAGTGAAGCTTGTGTGTGACCTATATGGGCAATAAAAAGGGCACTATTGAGTATTCTGTGATTGTCATTTGGAGTATTCAATGTTACTTGTTCTTTTGATTTATGTCTTGGCTTATTGAAATTCCTCATTTGGTTGATAAAATGTACTTTGCATTTGAAATATGGGATGAGATATGAAAGACTGCAGGTTCGATACAACCAGATGCATATCGGAATGCTTGAATATGAAATAAAAATGCCTTCACATACAGAAAGAATTTTCAGACAAAACAATTCCCCATTATTATAGTCAAAGCACATTGCACGGTTGAAATTGCTTAATGCTTAGTTGCAATCAAATAGGTACCTTCTGGTAACATAGAGACATTTATGTCTCTGGTTTTGATATTTCATGGGTATTAAGAAGATGGAGAGATGATTATGAATTTCTGCCTCATCTGGAATTGGATATTTTTCTATTGTGGCTCTTAGTGTATGTTTCCCAGTTTTTGTTTTCAGTGTTTTGGCCCAAGGTTTCTATGAATTTTGAGTTGGTATCTTTGTGTGATGGAAGCCCTCTATTTTTTGACTTTGATGCTCCATGTGTAATTTCATCCTTTTATTAATACAATTTCCTATTAAATGATCAAAATCAGAAAAAGGGAAACTTGTGTTTTTTCTCAAAATAAATTACAGTAGCGGTTTCAGATTTTAAGCATGTCTCTGTAAGATAACATTTTTTCTAATCCTTGTTATTTTCATTTTGTTGATTTCTTTGACATACTTTTGTGGAAAAAAAAAGAAGAGTTAATGATGTCATCATGCTTGCTGTTCTTAGATGTTTGTGTCTACGTGTTCATAATGATTGCAAGATCTATATAATCTTTGGTGTTTCACAGTTTGATGGATATTCAAAAGGCTAGGAGTATCATGGATGTATTGATGGAGATGCTGGACGCCTTGGATCCTCAAAATAAAGAGGCAAGTTACTATGAGTACACATGTCTCGTCTTATATGTTTTGAATGCCTTTATATTGGTATCTTTATCATTAAGAAAAAGAAAGAATGAATTTGTATATTGAGTTAACATTCATTTAGCCTATATCATGTGCTATGTTATTGCATCGTGATTTGACCTTTCACTTGTAGAAATGGAATGCAATAGGCTACAATATAATTCCATATAAATATATGAATAAAGTTACACAATGGAAGAACTTACTGATACATGTGGATACACAACACACACAACATGTATACTTCACAACCTAGCTATATGTAATACATCCTGGTCAGGTTAAGCATACAGGCTCGCCTTGACCAGTATCGATCACCATTGTACTTAAACAGACAACTCAATCTATACCTGATGATTGACATCCTTTACACACCTCTCTCTCTAACAACATAGATGTGTACATATGGTTATTACGGAATCCAGTAGTTGGTTGGCAATTGCCCAACTAGCTCTAAACTAGCCATATACATCGAAATATTAAAGACACCCATCAGACATTACATAATATTTAATTACAAATACTGTTTGCCATGTACAAACATGACAACACTACATAACAATACATATGATTTCTATTTACACATATCGCGAACATTTGGCACATGAATCCATGCACACGTATGCTTATATGCTCTTGCGTTCATGCATATGTGCACTCATGTAGATGTGATGCCCATTTGCATGCCAGATCATTTGCCTACATAATTTCTTAAATATATGTATCTAATTTGGTTCTTCCATTTATTCATTGTTTCTTGATTATTTATTGTGTGGGCTCTGATACGTGACAAAACGTTAGTAACAGTATTGTAGTGTTATGCAGTAATTATCTTTGCTTTTTCAAGTTCTATGGAATCAGCTTATAGCTTGATATTTTATTTTTTATTTTTTTTCTTTTTTGAACTTGTTATTTGTCAGGCTTTTGAAAATATTTCTAAAGCTAGCTATTGTGGGATTCAGAGTTTTATCCTCTTCTCATACTGTATAAAGAAATTTTATTTTGGATCAAATAATACCTCTCCCATTTAATTTTTGTTAATGATACTACTTCAGAAACTCTCTTTGTTCGATTCAATAGAAGAATATCCTTTTTTATTGTCCATTCTAACAAGACATGAAAGTTTCAAATTATGAAATTCAATGAGATTTTTATTGATGTGCACACTATTATAAAATAAGTGAAACAATAGAAAAAATACAATGCTATCAGGACTAAGGGAATGTGATCTGAGTGAAGCAGGGGTTGTTGGAGTCCTCATCTGCACAATCGCAAAGTTCTAACATATGCTTGTGTAAAGACAAACTTTTGCATCTTGGTGTCACCTTGCAGATCAATGCCATAGTGGGGTGCCAAGCAATGCTAATACCTCTCTCTTATCTTTGGTGCTAGACTCCAATCCCATGCCAACCCAGTGCTGAACATAGACATCACTTGCTCGTGTAGGGATTAACATCTTTCTAGGCACTGATAATCCAAGTGCTAGTGGTAACACTTGCCCAAGCGCAAGGCACAAATGCCCAGCACAACCTTCAAATGCCAACGGTTATATAAAAGTATCTCAAAGTGTCTAGAACTAGAAGAATCACACCAATTGTCATTGCATGTTGTCAAGCCATTCATCTCCCACCGCAGGAAAACATGTATGAGCCTGTAGTTTGAGTCATTACAATTGTATTCTTGTAACTTTTGTAAGTTGAAATGCCTTCTCTTCCATAGGAATCTTGTAACTACATTGTCACTTTGTATATAGTTCAACATTTAGTATACATGACTCTCTTGGTCTCTTGCATGCAGGCTCTTATTCCACAAAGCATAGAAGTAGCATTAGGATTCTGTAGGCACAATTAGAAAAGCTAAGGAGGAATCAGTACTTCAAGGTAATGTAGTGTCCTTGGACTCCCACTGCAGATCAGTGCTTACAACTTGTCTAGGATTTGGCATTGTTGCCAAGCTGGTCATTTCAGTGCTTTGTATTTTGTTCTTCGTTTACTTTTGTACCATCTATAAATAAAGATTCTTATTGATTTACATATGTTTTGATCTTCTTGATGAAGAGTCTTTATTTGTTAATTCTCATTCCACCTACAACCCTGTGGTATGAAGAGTAGTTTAGTGTGCCATCCTTTGTTACACAACTCTGAAGCATAAGTCACTTGCCTTACCAAATATATTAGGGAGTCCATGCCTTGAAACCCCCTCAATGCCTATCATTGGTATAAGAGCATTGTTTCACGCTCTTGTGCTTGTTGTCAGCAGTCCTTGTTCTTGTTGCTTGTCAAATCCTTTGCCTGAGTTCAAGTCTTGCTATATGTGTGCTTGGCATGCATTAATGTACAAGAAAGCTTCACACTTGGTTCCATGTCCGAGTACCTAGAAGAGCATCGCATGCAAAGGTTGCTGAATTTGCAAAATTGATCTCATACTCCAAGACCTTAGACATCCAGGGACTTATCAAGGACATGCTGGATGAACAAAGAATAACTCTAGTTGGGTAATTTTATGATATCAGGATTTAGATAAGAATGCTAACCACCTTTGCTTTTGCCCCTTTTCAGACTTGCATTCCTCTAAGGATTCAACAAATATCAACATTCCAGCCTTCCAAGGCAAGGTTAACATTGAGGAGTCAGATACCTGATTTTAGCAGTAGCAGCTATAGTTGGTTATTTTGCCAAGCTGCTGAGTTATGTCCAAAAGATCTCCTTTCTATCATTCCAGATGTTTAAGTCTGTTTTGTGCTGGTGGGAAAACACTAGTGCTCAGCATGAAATAGATCTTGATCTTGTTGATACTTGACACTTGGAAGAAGTTTGTTGGTATTGTGCAGTCTTGTTTATAACCCTTGGGCCTTAACCATTATGAAGACTAGTACATAAGTTTTCAGCAATTGTGCTAGATATGTGAGCGGTCTTCCCAATAGTAGTTTGATCTATAGCCAGATTACCCACACCAGTTTTCAGAGTTTAATGAAATTCTTTCTAATCTTCATCTCACTGATGTGAAAGGCTTCCAATATTCAAGTACATAAATGGCTCCCACTATCATATCCATTCCAAGATGGACTTTCTTTTGGTGGACACCTTGTCGTAAACCTATATGATTGCTACTAAATTGATAGAGAAGTCTTAATTAAAGATGAAAGTTGCCAGGTGGTCCTTGTATAAGGCACAATATACACCAAAGCAAAAGCTGCTTGTGCCAAATCCATCGTATCCTAAGGTGCCACCATCAAAAGGTCCCTCTATGCAATAGAAGCCAAAGCTTGCCACCTCGTAAGACAAAGGAAAACAAAAGCGGAAGTTAGGTGGTGCAAATGCCATAAGACATATATTCATAATGATTCAACAAAAGTCCTAGGTGGTCTAGCATAATGCCTTTGATTACACTTAGGTAGAAAGTGGAGAGGAGTCAAACATCATTTCAGTGTTGGTTCTCAAAGGTCTAGCGATGCCTCAACCTCAAACGCTTCTAAAGAATGTGAGCACTTGTTTGGCATCTTTTGTTGGGTTATATTGGCAAGGTACCACACATCATCCTCCACTTAGGAAGCCAAAAGAACATCATAGATTGAGACATTGTCAAGTGCCCAAGATTCTACATTGAAGAGCATCCTTATCCTCACTTCCTCAAATGGTTGCAAACGGGGAAGGTGATTGATATCAATCATTGATGTACCTTCCGAGGGAATGAAGAAGAATTCGTGAAGGGCCTCTTAAGGGATCTGCTGCATCTCCTCCTCTCTCACCTTGTGGATTGAGGCAGTTTGTGAGCCTAAGTCTAGGGTTTTATGGATTAAGTTAAAGAACACCTACGATTCTCCTAAGATTTTCCTTTCACAAGCTTAACCTTAACGTAGTCCTATTTTAGCTACAAATGCATCAAACAATGCAACAAACAAGTTGTAATAAACTAAATGCTTTTGATTTTTGATGAGAAACAAAAATGCAATTTCCTTTTTGAGCAAGGGTTCAAGAAGACAATGTAGCAAGCAAGCCCTAAGGTGACTATATATGCTTTCGTTCTGGTGAGATGTAAGATTAAAGTTGGTCCCCTAATTATATTATTGCTAACTTGTTCCTTCTTTTCTTTTTGCCCTTCAATGGATAAAACAGAAAATGCTAGAAACAGAAGAAGATACAAACAGACACAAAACATATCTATGGTCTAAGATGCTAATAACAAAAGCTTGGAACTTGAAACCTGGTTTTTTTGCCTCAGTGGCAGAAGCATTGTTGTTTTGCAAAAGCACTACTGACAGAAGCATTGTCGGTGCTATTGCTTCTTGGTGTCGCTTTCTCTAACTTGTGAGACAAATAGAAAATGGACGAGTTAGTAGCAAAGGGGTCTGCCTAGTCTGGAGGAGAGTGTATGACTCCCTTGACTAGCATCAGACCACTATTCAAAAGATAAACAACTGCAGAATGATAAAATAATGACTGCGTGATCAGTGGCAAAAGCACCATTGGGTGAGTGATAGTGCTGTCGATGCTTTTGCCAGCTAGCAGCGCTTTCGCTTTTTGTGACTGTGAACTCAGTTTCTGCTGTATGGGAAACAAAGCGATAGTGCCACCAAACTTGCAATTTGGCAGCACTTTCACCTGCGGACACAACAGAATGTGCTTGGATAAGAAATTTATGATTTTACCAATGATGCAATAAGGATCCCTGACTAGGTGTAGGGGCTGGAATAGAGACAGTATGACAAGCTAATTGATTATGAAAGATGTAATTTTGTAAGAAAACCAAATGACAAGTAGATAAAATCGACACTGAAGTGAATCCTGCAGATATGCTTACAAAGTCGGTCAAGGTAGAGAAGTTTGAGTGGTGCAAAACTTCTCTGGGCTTGCTGAAAAAGTAACAAGGGAAGCATTGGGCAATTGGCACTGGATGAAAATCTTTGACAGAAGAATTCCTGAATACTGACTTCAAGTGGGAGAATGTTAGGAGGTGAAGTCACTATGCAGTGTTTTTGCTAGCAGAAACTGCTGCTAGACGTCTAGGCAACAGTACTAGACATCTAGGCAACAAACGTCTAGGCTGCTAGACGTCTAGGCAGCACTGCCAGACGTCTAGGCAGCAATACTGGATGTCTAGGCAGCAAACGTCTAGGCTGCTAGACGTCTAGGCAGTAGTACTAGACGTCTAGGCTGCGCTGCTAGACGTCTAGGACAGACGTCTAAATGCGGAAGACGAACAGGTTCAGGCGCCTTCCTTGGGAGTGGAAACGAACAGTTTTTGGAGGCTTCCATTGGGAGAGGAAACAAACAGTTTGGAGTCTTCCTTCTGCTCTATAAAAGGGACTTGATCCCTTGCATATCAAAATAATGTTGAAAACGTGAATGTAAAGTTTTGCTGAAAATAATAAAAAGGAGAAGTTGCCATTGCCCCGTGGTTTTCCTGCACATTGCAGGTTTCCACGTAAATCTCTGTGTTACTTGTGTTGCTGTTTTTTTTTTGTTTTCTGTTATTGTGTTTCCACTTGCAGGTATAAAATTCAAAGTTTTCCCTAACACATCCAAGAGCCATCGCTTCTTCAACCCATTTACCAATTGAACGTCCATCTTGTCTATCAATTCTTTCAAGTGACGGTTATAGGACTGGACGTCGTCATCCTTATTCTATTTGGTGTTATAAATTTTTGGAATGATCTCAACATCATTGCATAGAAGGTTTATTTATTTTTGAAACGTTTTTTTCAACTCATCCCACGTGTTGTATGGATTTTCTAATTTCAAATTCCTATTCATCACCACACCTCTCAAAGTTCTTGAAAAGAGTTGTATCCATATCACCTTGTTTGTTATACCATTTGCCTTTAATATGGTGATGCAAGTCCCTCTATGGTGGATGGGGTCTTCCTTTCCATTGCGATAAAATTTCCAGCAATCCTACTTGCCTATAGCAGCAACCATGACTTTTGGTTGTCTAGTTGTCGGCTGACTTGCTATCGACTGAATTGCCTATTAATTTTCTCCATTCAATGATGTTGAACGCGCTTTTGTGGTAATGTCATCATATTTAATTGTTCTTTTGAACTCAATGCTCGATTGTTTCCTAGTTGGAATACTTGTGCTTGTGGTCCATGATTGTCTTTGTGAATAAAATTTTATAGGTTGTAGTCGACTCCCAAAGGTCCACCCTCCCGTAGAAACGCTCTTCTAGTTTTTGCAATAGACTCCCATCCCATATGCCTCCTGACTTTCCCTCCTTCGCTTGTGCCTATATTGGTGTCTCTTGTTGAACTTCCACTTTGTCGTCTTCACGATCTTTGTAAGCACCTATATTTTCAATGTGACCTTTGTTGCTAGGTTCGCACCTTTGTCACCTCATCAACACATTCGATTTCACATCCCTTTCCGTCTTCAACACTCTTGTCATCAACATTTTTTTGTCAACACTCCCTTCGATTGCATGACCTTGTGTTGCACGACCTTCTATTTCAAGACCTTTGCATCTTTGTCTTCTTCAGTTGTTAACATCAGTGTCTTCAACCAATGCTCACTTCCCTCCTCTCAAGGTGGCCACACACATTGAATCTCTGACACTTCTATCACCCAAAGAGTCCACCTTCTACACTTCTTCCATTTGTGAAAGGGACTCTTAACTTTTCTGCATCTTTATGCGTGCTTCATCACATTCATCATCTTCATGTCTTTTGTCTACTTGTCTTCCATCTTCATGTTATGCAAAAAGACCTCCACATTGGTTTTTGTCCTCATTGTGTGTCTTCCATGTCTACATGCATGTCTTGATGCTTTGTTCATTCACTCTGTTGCGTGAGTTCACTCTCTTTACATTTCCTTCTTCCCAATCCAGGGTGGTTATGACAACGAGGCCAAATGTGGTATAGTTTATTTATTGCCAAGCAACCAGATTGAACAGATCAAAACAACATGCAACAAGGAACGAACAACAATTGTATGAACGCAAGAACCTTTTCATTATATGCAAGTGATACGCATTACTTACAACGTCATAGTATTTGTGTTACAACACAACGAGGCATTTTCTCATCCTCACTCACAATACCAGAAACACAACAATACACGATGATGATTCAATGATACCTTTCGATTACTCATATGGAATAAATGCAAAATGAAAAGGGGGGGGGGTGATTAGACAGTTACAACTTCTAGCCATCAGACTATGATACCTAACCACATATACTGAATCGCAAATTAACCACACAAGACACAACACACTGTCGTTATGTTTGGGGGTCATGTAATGTGACAACCCATGATATACAATATGACTTCTTTTAAGAACACTTTAATCAACACTCGTAACAAGTCCTCGATCAACTCTTGTAACAACACTTATGTCCAAAAAAAATGATTACATTAACTCATTCATGTGGTGCCTGAGGTGGTACCAGGTTTTCTTGTTGAGTCTGATTGGATTGGATGCCTCCATGCTTCATCTTAGGATTCTAGCGTCTATCTTGGTCTCTTGACTAGATCAAGTGTGATAGAGCATTCTTTATATGGATCAATGCTCAACGATAAACATTTGAAGAACTAAAGAAACATCTCTATACAGTACCAGTGTTGTCCATGTCAAAGATCACCCAACTTTTCAAGATTGAGACTTATGCTTCCAATTGTGCACTTGGTGCCATCGTCATCCAACATAGGCACCTTGCTGCTTATCATTGAGAGATATTTTGAGACATCGTGTCATGGTACTCCACATATGAAAAAGAATTGTACGTTGTCGTGCAATCTATTTGACAATGATGCCAATGTGTAAGGAGACTAGCATCCATTATGACCACAGGCCACTTTAGTTTCTATTCTGGAGAATACATGCCATATGAAGTGGTGACATGCTTGAAGTTGTGTCACCTTATAATTTCACATTGCAAGGGAAGGAAAATCATGTAGGTTTTTGTCTTTGCTACCCACTAGTCCAGACGCTTCTCGCTTTTCATAGTGATGGACATTTGCAACCACAATTTTAACAATTGAGGTTTGCTTTATCCCATTGACTGTGACATTGCTTAGATGCATAACCAGCTTGTGCAGGGTAAGCCAGTCATCGACTTCTAACTTAGCAGTGGACTTCTCTATTGCCTAGGTCATCTTTGCATCCCATTTGGCATGCTTAGCCAACAATTGATCTAGCAGGCATACTATTTCAAAATATTTGGACACTTTGGCATCAATAAGACACTTGCGACCCTACTAGCCACGCATGCCCAAGGATGTAGAGCTCCACATCAAGTTGTGTGTTCCATGCAGCATCACCAAGCTAGCAAATAGGAAGTTGGGACTCTACATGCCACTACTTGTTCCTTCCAAAACTTAGGAATTCATCAACTTGGATTATTGCCAAGCCAACAAATAGGAAATTGGGACTCCATGTGCCAAGCAACATAATGACTCTATCTTTATTGTGGTTGATACATTCTCAAAGATGATTATCATGGTACCATGCGAGAAAGGCTTAAACGCAGCACATATCATCTAAGTATTTTTCCAGCATGGATGGGTTCACCTTGACATCCAATCCATTGTATCATATAGAGATTTCAAGTTTGTCAGCTTGTTTTGGCTGCTCTTCTAGGATCTATTTGAAATAGGTCGGGACTGCTCAATTGATTTCCACCCCCCCAAAAATGGGCAGACCAAGGTGTTTAATAGAACGCTGGTACATTTGCTAGAAATATACAATTATTATCATCCTTATACATGGAATGAAAATTTGCCTTACATTCAACATTCTTACAATTTCTCCTTACACAGTTTACATGTTTCAGCTTGCTGCTTCCTTAGACATTGCCTTCTAAGTACTTTTCAGAACATAATCACCATAAATGTCAAGGAAGTAGACAAAGTTATGTGTTTCCAGCAACAGTTCTAGCATGTGCATCACCAAGTTCAACAAATACTTTGGCATTGACAACAAAAGTACAAGGAATTCAATTTCAATTTGGAGATAAGGTTTGACTCCATCTTAAGAAGAAGTGCTTCTCTGGTCTTCATTGAAAGACCAGGCCATAGTGTCATGGTCCTTACACCATTGTGTGCCCAGTGGGTGAGAATGCCTTTATTTTCGCCTTATTGCTTTATTTGGGAACACATTTAAGTCTTCCAAGCAAAGCTTCTCAAACCATATATTCTGCCTCTTGCTTGGACCAATGGTTGCACAACATCCAACAAACTTCGATCTAGAGTATTTGATTTTAAGCCTTAAAGGATTGGTTGATTGATTTTACCAGCAAGTGCACTAGCGAAGGAACTCACACTCTTTTTAGAGTTGTAAAGGTTAGTCTACTACTCAAGGAGAGTGGTACACACTTAACTACATCAAGTGTCAAATTTGTCAGCTTGTTTTGGCTGCTCTTCTAGGATCTATTTGAAATAGGTCTGGACTGCTCAATTGATTTCCACCCCCCCAAAAATGGGCAGACCAAGGTGTTTAATAGAACGCTGGTACATTTGCTAGAAATATACAATTATTATCATCCTTATACATGGAATGAAAATCTGCCTTACATTCAACATTCTTACAATTTCTCCTTACACAGTTTACATGTTTCAGCTTGCTGCTTCCTTAGACATTGCCTTCTAAGTACTTTTCAGCACATAATCACCATAAATGTCAAGGAAGTAGACAAAGTTATGTGTTTCCAGCAACAGTTCTAGCATGTGCATCACCAAGTTCAACAAATACTTTGGCATTGACAACAAAAGTACAAGGAATTCAATTTCAATTTGGAGATAAGGTTTGACTCCATCTTAAGAAGAAGTGCTTCTCTGGTCTTCATTGAAAGACCAGGCCATAGTGTCATGGTCCTTACACCATTGTGTGCCCAGTGGGTGAGAATGCCTTTATTTTCGCCTTATTGCTTTATTTGGGAACACATTTAAGTCTTCCAAGCAAAGCTTCTCAAGCCATATATTCTGCCTCTTGCTTGGACCAATGGTTGCACAACATCCAACAAACTTCGATCTAGAGTATTTGATTTTAAGCCTTAAAGGATTGGTTGATTGATTTTACCAGCAAGTGCACTAGCGAAGGAACTCACACTCTTTTTAGAGTTGTAAAGGTTACTCTACTACTCAAGGAGAGTGGTACACACTTAACTACATCAAGTGTCAAATTTGTCAGCTTGTTTTGGCTGCTCTTCTAGGATCTATTTGAAATAGGTCTGGACTGCTCAATTGATTACCCCCCCAAAAATGGGCAGACCAAGGTGTTTAATAGAACGCTGGTACATTTGCTAGAAATATACAATTATTATCATCCTTATACATGGAATGAAAATCTGCCTTACATTCAACATTCTTACAATTTCTCCTTACACAGTTTACATGTTTCAGCTTGCTGCTTCCTTAGACATTGCCTTCTAAGTACTTTTCAGCACATAATCACCATAAATGTCAAGGAAGTAGACAAAGTTACGTGTTTACAGCAACAGTTCTAGCATGTGCATCACCAAGTTCAACAAATACTTTGGCATTGACAACAAAAGTACAAGGAATTCAATTTCAATTTGGAGATAAGGTTTGACTCCATCTTAAGAAGAAGTGCTTCTCTGGTCTTCATTGAAAGACCAGGCCATAGTGTCATGGTCCTTACACCATTGTGTGCCCAGTGGGTGAGAATGCCTTTATTTTCGCCTTATTGCTTTATTTGGGAACACATTTAAGTCTTCCAAGCAAAGCTTCTCAAGCCATATATTCTGCCTCTTGCTTGGACCAATGGTTGCACAACATCCAACAAACTTCGATCTAGAGTATTTGATTTTAAGCCTTAAAGGATTGGTTGATTGATTTTACCAGCAAGTGCACTAGCGAAGGAACTCACACTCTTTTTAGAGTTGTAAAGGTTAGTCTACTACTCAAGTAGAGTGGTACACACTTAACTACATCAAGTGTCAAATTTTCCAATTGGAATTAGATGAAATGGGATCTGTCGCTACTCAAGGGGTGATGGATGTTTTGAGTAGTGAGGGGTTGCTTGGGTCCTTATCAACACTAGCACCAATATCCAACAAATGCATGTGCAAACACAAACCTTTGCAACTTGGCATCACCTTAAGCGTCATGCCATAGCTTGGCGCTAAGCAACTCTAGCACTTCTCTCTAGACGCTAGTGTAGCACTGACCTATTGTTGAGTGTTGACATCAAGCACCAGTGCCGATGCCAAAGCTGCACTAGATGACTCAAGGGGGGATGGATGATTTGAGCAGTGAGGGCTTGCTTGGGTCCTTATCACCACTAGCACCAAGATATAACAAATGCTTGTGCAAACGCAAACCTTTGCAACTTGGCATCACCTCAAGTGTCATGCCATTTCTTGGCGCTAAGCAACTCTAGCACTTCTCTCTAGTCCTTGGCTCTAGACGCTAGTGTAGCACTGACCTAGTGTTGAGTTTTAACATCAAACACCAGCATCGATGCCATAGCTGTGATAGATGCCAACGTCTCAAGCATCACTATTAGCACTTGACCAAGTGCTAGGCGCCAACACCTAGTTCTTGCTTCATATGTCAACATTCCAATAGAAGCATCTCCATGTTTTTAGAGCCAGAAGAATTATACTAGCTATCAATGCATTTTGTTAGTGCAGTCTTCCACCCAATGGGAAGACATGCAGAAGCTTGTAGCATGAATCACTATAATTGCCTTCTTGTAATTGTTGGAAGTCGAACTGTCCACTTCCACAATAATTTTGTAACTGTATTATATGTTGTATATAACTGAGTAGTCAATATAGATGACTCTCTTGGTGTCTTGGTCTCTTGCATATACACTCTTCTTCCAAAGAGTTTAGAAGTAGCATTAGGATTTTGTAATTAGGATTAGGAAAGACAAGTAGGAGTCAGTGCTTCAAGACATACATTGTCCCTGAATATCTATTGCAGCCATATGCATGGAACTCGTGGCCCAATTTGGTGTTGTTGCCAAGTTGACTAGTTGAGTGCCTTTATTCTATTCTTCATTTACATTTCCACTACATACAAATAAAAACTTTCATTTATATACATACTTTCTTATTTTCCTGCATTCTCTTGATCAACATCCTTTCTTTATTATTTCTTTTTCCATTTGATGCCTCTATTTCTTTTTTTCACACGACCCTTCCAAGTCAATGCTACTAACCCGACAAGATGCCCTTGAGGTGAGCATACCCTACAAGTGAGCACCGAGGATTGAACTTGTAACCTTGTGCTTTGTCTCAAAAAGCAATCATCGTTGGGTTATGACCCTCCATGTTGGCTGAGGTCCCCCTTTCTTCCAACAGCCTCAAATTTTGCTGCAATTGCACACCATGCAATCACGTGAAACCTCCTATGCCAATATCTTGCTGCCATTGCTGGGAATATTCCTTGGAATATTCTCTAGTTTAAATTCAACTTTTTTAAGAAATGGAGGCAAACATGCCCTTTTTGATGCAAAAAAGAGGTACCTGATGATGAAATCATGTGAAGTGTTGAATTGGGACTCCCCTGAAATTTCACAAAGAATTCAAAAAAGCAGACAGTCTATTCATCCTTGCAACAGTTTGCCTTGTACAACCTCTTTTTTAGAACGGAACCTGTTAAGCCATCCTCTCTTGCCAACGTAGCATAAAAGTTGTCGGACCAGTTTTACAACTTTATCAAGTGGTCTGGAGGTCTTTGTCATTCACTGAAGTCTGTCCATGACTTTCTTGGCATCTGGGGGTGATTGAAAAAAGTTCAACCACTTCTCTACTTCAGAGACCGTGCAGACTCTCCTCTCGTCTTTGCTGCACTGGTGGCTAAAGTATATATCTAAAAACCAAAGATCCCATCCATTTTTTAACAGAACTAGGGCTGAACTGGAATAATCCATCAAAAAGGATTAGTTAGCCAAATGGATTTATGTCAATAGACTGGAAAAAAAGATGATCTTGTCTATGAATTTTTATCCTAAGCTAGCCAGTTTTATTGCAGCACAATAAGATCCTTGTGATCCGAGACCCAACTAGGGTGTTTGGTAAAACCCTAAAAAATACCGGACAATTTTTTTTACAAACAAATGCTTGTTGTTTTGAATTTTTGTAGAAGGATGTTTGTCGAGAATTTGTGGTCGAGTAATGGAAATTCACAACCACTGATATCATATCAGATTTCACAATACTTTCTGGAAACGAAGGGAATAAACACATTACCCAAAAAGAAAAGATATATCACAAATAAGTGCACGATATAAAGGGTGCTTGTAGGCACCAAAATAATACACTAAAGGAAAGAATTAGAATTATGTTGATAACCAAATGATTGGTCTTAAAGGGTATAAATATCCAAATTACAAGTGACCTTAGATCAAGGTTAAAGAACCGACCTTGAGGTTTACTATTAAAATAGTACATTAAACTCACGTTTATAAGGTTTACAAGGGTCCGTAGGGCTATATAAATGAACACAATACAAAAGGGTCGGCCATGGCTGCAAGTAAAGATTAAACACCACATATATTTCAACATCTTTGATCTTCATAATGAGTCAATAATAACAAACAAGCCTTTGAATCTCTAAATATGCAATTCTATCTACCAGATTCTTATACCAAATCAGATATCAAAAGGGGTTGAGGTTCTCTTTAGAATGCTGATTGCCTTTTGGTCTCTAGTTGGAATATTCTCCAATTCAAATTTAATTTTTTTGAAAGATGGAGGCAAACATGCCCATTTTTATGTGAACAAGAGGTATCTGGTGACGGAATCATGCAAAGTGCTAACTAAGACTCCCCAAATTTTTTGCAAAGATTCCAAAAAGGCTTACAGTTTGTTCGTATCTGCAACAGGTTTCCCTGTGCAACCTCTTTTTAGAACGAAACCTGATAAGCCATCCTCTCTCACCCATGTAGCATAAAAGTTGTCAGACTATGTTTAAAACTTTGTCAAGTGGTTTGCAGGTCTTTTCCATCCACTGAAATCTGCCCACGACTTTCTGGTCATCTTGGGGGTGATTGAAAAAAGTTCAGCTGCTTCTTCACTACTTTGTAGACCCTTTAGACTATCTGAAGTAGAAAGCTAAAGTATCTAGCTAAAAACAAAAGATCCCATCCATTTCTTAACAAAACGAGGGCAAAACTGAAATAATGCATTACAAAGGATTAGTTAACCAAATGGATTGGATGTCAAGAGAGGGTAAAAAAAGATGAACCCATCTGTGAGTTTTTTCTCTTTAGCGAGCCTGTTTTGTTGCAGCACAATGAGATCTCAAGATCTAAGCTCCAACTAGGATTTTTGGTAAAACCCTAAAAGAATACTGGACAAAAGGAACTTCCACAAACAAATGCTTGTCTTTTTGAATTTCTATGGAAGGAGGTATGCTGAGATTTTGTGGTTGAGTAATCAAGATTCCCGCCCCCTCTGATGTCATGTCAGATTTCATAATACTTTTTAGAAACAAATGGAATCAACAATTACCTAGAAAGGAAAGATGTATCATAGATAAGTGCATGATATGATGGGTGCGTGTAGACACCAAAATAATATCACTAAGGAAAGAATTAGAATCATGTTGATAACCAAATGAATGGTCGCAAGTGTATACATACACAAATTATAAGTGACCTTAGATGAAGGTTAAAAAATTAGTCTTAAGATTTAATAATTAAATAGTACATTAAGCTCACCTTTATAGGGTGTACAAGGGCCCATAGGGTGATACAAATGAATACAATACTAAAGGTTCAGTTGTAGCTTCAAGTGAAGTTTAAGCACCACATTTATTTCATCATCTTTAATCTTCATAATGATCAATAATAACAAAAAAGACTTTGAACCTTTAAATATGCAATTCTATATACCACAATCTCATATTAAATTAGATATCAAAAGATGAAGAGGTCCTCTTTACAAAGCTGATAGACTTTTGGTCTTTAGTTGGAAATTTATCTCTGTTTGGAGTTTGATGAACAAAATAAAATTATATTAATATCCATAAATGACCAGAGTAGGTCAAGGGGACTCAAAAGTACCACATCTAGCAATAAAAAGGAGGGGGTTGAAAAAGAAATCCTTCCGAAAAAGGAGAAAACAAAGTTAAGGGGAAAAAAAAAACAAAAAAGAAAAAAGTAGTGTGCCAAACTTGTAGGTGGCCTTCAGGGAATCTTGTTCCATGTGCTAGTCTGATAAACCTTGTTTTGTTTTGAAGCCCATCCTCCATAAAAAATATGAGAATTGAAACTTTTTAAACAGGTTTTGGCATTGCTTGTCAAGGTCATGTTTGCCTATTTTTGCAAAGATGTTGATTCCTTGCTCAGTAGGCTCGGGCTCAGGCTCAGTTGCGGGAAATTTCAGCCGATGTGATTTTCATGTTGTGACATAAAATCCATTTTCGGAGGACATTTTTTGAAATGGTGAAGCTACCTTCTTTTGAAGTTTTACATGGATTGATGCAATCATGCAAGTGTTATTCAGGTTTTGGTAGTGCTTGTCAAGGCTATGTTTGCCCGTTTTTGCTTGATTCCCTGCTGAATTGGCTTGGGCTCAAGCTCAGTTGCTTGCTTTCATGGGGCAAAAAAAAAATCTTTGTAACCCTGTTGTTCAGCCAATGTGATCTTCTAGTTTTTATTTTATGCCGTAGCATAAAATCCATTTTGGGAGGTAAAAAATTGAAATGGGGAAGCTGCCTGGTTTTGAAGTTTTAAATGGATTGATGCAATCATGCAAGCGTTATTCAGGTATGCCAGAGTCGAGATTGACAACTCAACATAGAGACTAATCCTGTATTTTTTTCTCTTTCCGTTCTTCTTGGCGTGCACTCCTCTCTGTTGGATTGCAGCCCTCCCCCCTCTGCTCTCCCTTTTCTTTTCTTTTCCCTTTCTCTTTGGCCCGTTTGTCGGGTTTCATCTTGTATTTATCTTAGTTCTTTTCTTTGTTGGGCTTTTTAGCCTGCTAGCTGGCAGTCATTATTGTCCTTCTTATAGTCCCTTGGGTCTTATTTTGGCCCACCGCAGACATTAATAATATTTCATTTCATTTCATTTTGCTAGCAAGGCTATACATTTCAAAGCAGTTTCTATCATGAATCAAAGATGTACTCTGATATGCAACATATAGCATGCATCTTGAATGATGGATGGATTAAATGCCAGTGTCTGGAAAGTTTATTTGGTGGACCAACATGTAAAACAGAAGATTATGGTGTCATGGGCTAGTGTAATAGTTGTATATCAGGCTTTAAAATGGGATGTCATTTGTATAGTAACTTTATGAATCCATTATTCATGCATTAACATGAGAAATTCATTGATTCAAGTCACTGCTTATATTTAATTTCTTCATTGTGCAGGGTGTGAAAGATGAAATAATCATGGACCTTGTTGAACAATGCTCCTTTAACAAGCAGCGTGCAATGCAACTAGTTGTCACTACTTCGTAATAATCATCTTCTTCTACATGCTTTATTTCATTGGAATTTGGTTAGCTAGTAATCTGATTATTTTTGTATCATATATTTGACAACATTCACCCTATATTGTAAACTCTGTGAGTACAAAACACTCAAAACAGATTTGATCGAAGACATTTCTTGGGCTTTTAGCATATAAATAATGTACATAGCAAACCATAGTTGAAAAAATCTGCAAAAAATCTGCAGAATCCTGATTTTTTGCCGATTTTTTAAAATGCCAATGCAATCTGCAAACTCTTGGCAATGCAAAGATTTTTTGAAAAAATCAGCATCGCTGTTTTTTTGCCGATTTTTTCAAAAAATCTGCAATTTTTTGGTTTTGTTTTTAGGCTGTGGCTGATTTAGGGTTTTTTTATGCAAGCCTATTTTTCAGCTGTTAATGTTTGAACTTCGAAGTTTAAAGTTTAAACCCTAAACCCAAAACCCTAGTCTAGGGTTTAGTTTTTTTTTTTCTCCTCTTTTTAAGTAAATATTGCTGCCTGATAACTATGTATGTAAGCCCATTTTTCAGCTGTTAATGTTTGAAACTTTGAACTTTGAAGTTTAAACCCTAGGCCCTAGGGTTTTGGGTTTAGGGTTTTGTTTTTTTTTTTCCCTCCTCTTTTTAAGTAAATATTGCTGCCTGGTAACTATGTATGCAAGCCCATTTTTCAGCTGTTAATGTTTGAATTTGAAACTTTGAACTTTGAACTTGAAGTTTAAACCCTAAACCCTAGTCTAGGCCCTAGGGTTTTGGGTTTAGGGTTTTTTTTCCTCCTCTTTTTAAGTAAATATTGCTGCTTGATAACTATGTATGCAAGCCCATTTTTCAGCTGTCAATGTTTCAATTTTAAACCCTAAACCCTAGCCTTTTGGTTTAAGGTTTAGGTTTTTTTTCCTTTTTTTCAAGTGATTGTAACTTTGTTGTTACTTGTTTCCATGTGTAGGCATATAAAAAATGAAACCTTTTTTTCCTTGTTGTTACTTGTAACTTTGTACCTTTTCATATTATAAGCAATACAAGATGTGTTTTGTCACTTTCATGTGTACTTAAAGCTTGAGCCTTGTATGATGTCTTGACATGAATTATTGCTTTTATTGCAATATTTAATTTGCACAATGTTAATTCATTGTAATATGCATGAAAAAAACTTTTTTCAATGAAAATTTAAATTTTTTCGGTATTTGTTTTTGCCGATTCTTTGTCGATTCTTTCCCTGATTTTTTTCCGATTTCTGATTTTGGCGATTTTTAAAAATGCCGATTCCGATTTTCTCAACTATGTTGCAAACTATACTTGGCAATGCATCTCTCACTGTGTGGCAGTTAGTTAATATGGCTACTTTCTTTGCAGAGATGAGGAGCTGCTTTGTCAGGGTCTTGCATTGAATGATGAGTTGCAACGTGTTCTTGCAAAACATGATACAATCGCTTCTGGATCCTATAAACCCTCTGAAGACACAATGGTTCCTGCACCTCCTCTTATAAACATTGACCAGGAAGAAGATGAAGCAGAAGATGATGGGGGTCATCTCTTTCGTAGGTAATTTCCAATCACATGAATTCATACAAAAATATTCATCCAGTAGTCATTTATTTGCCTCGTTAGTTTGTATTTTTAATCTTCACATGAATGCCTAGATATATGATGAATTGTTTGTTTCCTAGAGTAGTTTGTTATTGCAAAATCTTCCTTAGTTACCTTCAAGTGCATTTTCACAATATACAGACGTTCTATATTTGTACATACTTCCAAAAATAAATGATACCTTGCAATTGATAGTTTATGAAGGCAAAAAACTTGAGATTTTGTTTGCTATCTCAAATTGAGAGAGGCAGGCTGATGTGATTTGTTATGTTTTTCATCAGTATAATTATGGTAGGGGGGCAGGGAGAGAGGAATCACTGCAGTTAGAATTGGCAAAGTTAGTTCCAACATCAGCAAATTGGTATTCAAGTTGTGTAATCATGCTTTTATGAACCTTGCAGGTCTTCAAGAGTTTGTGCACAATCTGAAGGGGAGACGAATATTAGGATGCAAAATGAGCCTGCTGCTGAGCCTTCATCAGTTTCCTCACCACCAGAATTGAGTGTTGATACTCCAGTTGCTGATACCATGGACAGTCTGGATATTCTCAGTGATGATGCATACGAGTCAACATATTCAGAGAGCCTTCCAGAAGATAGCCCAGGAGAATGCACACGGTCCTCATCAGCTTCTGAGGAGGCTACTCCAAACAGAGGAACAATGTCCCAAGGGATCTTAACAAGAGAACAAGAACATTCTTCAACTGATGATGATACTGAAACACATTCAAATGTCAACACATCAATCTCAGTGATCCCAAAAAGTCAGTATGAGAGAGATTACCAACAATTGGACAATCACAGACAAAATGTATATGCAGATCAGTTGCAGGAGAGAGAAAGGAATAATCCAGAAGCATTGCAGATAGATCCAAGATATAACTCAAATTCAAATAACTTGAAAGCACAGACTAATAAAATTACCAGCAGCCTTCGAATTCCACAGATCATAGGTAGTCATCAAGGTCCCCATCCGATACATGACAAGATGACATTGCCTGCTATTCCCCCACCTCCAGCAAGACATACTGAACGGCAGAAATTTTTTCAGCAGCAGAAGGCTTTGGCTTCTGGCCAGTTCAATCAGGCCTATTCAGAGGCTGCAAACAATCAAGAAAGATTCAGAACCTTTCACTAGCTTATGGAAGTTGCAATAATGATAAATCAGCCAGCAAAACAGGGAACATGTAAACATTGAGTTTTTTCTTTAGTTTGGACTAATAGCCATCTGTGATTATGTAGAGTGATATACCATTTGCCTCTTTTCAGTGAAGTTACTGCAAAGTTCAGAGAATCTAGCTAATTAAATGATATATTATAATTTAGGAACTGTGATGTCCACTCTCTGTGTGTGGAAGTCAGTAGAGAGTGAGTTGTTTGATTTCCTTGTTTTGGTAGCGAGGTGAAACATCTATTAACTGTGAAGGATAAGTAGCTGAGTAGTTTTTATCATCTCTGCATTATTCATGGCAAGTAATTCTCCTATGGACTGTCATACACTTGATTAAGTAATTTTTACAACAAATAAAGATATTGGGATGTTGTAATAACTTGAAACTCCTCAAGAGGATTTTAAATTGTAATTGTCTATTGGAAAATTTGTGATCTTTACAATTGGATGCAAAACAACAGGACTTGATTGTATGATTTTTTTATTGTGGTACCGTCAAAACCTTGATTGAAATAGTCTTCAATTACAATCAGATTTGCTTGAGAGATGCTATCAGATCTACCGGCTCTGAACCTGATCTCTGTGTAGTAAGATGGGAACTTACCACTCCGTCCACCCCAAGGTATAAGAAAGACGTTTTAAAATTTAATAACTTGCATTTCTTTTCTTCCAACCAAGTTACTTACGAGTTAATCTCAAACATAATATGTTCATTTTATGAGTCTTCATGTTTGTTTTTCTCAAAAAATCAAATTGGTTACATGGGATTGAATGAGGCTTCATTCGTAATACATCATAACCTTATTGTCACAATATTTCAACAAACCACATAGTGGTATTAAATTTTAATATGGTAACTGGTACTTATGTATCAACTGACAAGATTTGAACCCGCGTCTCTGCCCTTGAAATCCACATTTTAACCAAATGAGGTTGTATCATTTGATAAGTCTTCTGATTTTTGCAGTGATTGTTTTATATTTTAATTTTTGGTTTGATCTGCAATAAAAGTCTGGAAGTAGTCAGCATTTGATTGATAAGAAGATATTCTAATCACCAGTCTTCTTGTTAATGACAAAGTTACAATATCAAAATCTGTATAACAAGAAGAAAGGTGATTATAATATCTTCTTATCAATCAAATGTTGACTACTTCCAGACTTTTATTGCAGATCAAACCAAAATTAAAATATAAAAATATCATAAAAGAACTCTGATTACTGTGATTCTTTAATTGTCATATACTAGGTATAATCTAGAGGATGTAATTTCATATTTTGAACTAAAATCTAATTTATAGTTTGAAACAAAAACAAATTAAGCATAAACTTTTCAAGTGCTTTTGGAAGGAGCAAATCAAAAGTGTAATAATACATGAATAAATGTTTTTTGGGCTATGGTTGTAGATGAGTAAATATTAAAAGTATGCAAAAGAACTCTGTATTGTGTTTGAAAGCTGGCCCATAGTCATCTTATCTTAAGATTTTGAAAACTTTGTACAAGACCACATAATTGGTACTCTTGCTATTACAACTTTTACTATTATTAAATTTATACAAATGTAAGATAATTTGCAAACCAAAAAAACACCACATCAAAGACTGTAATATGTATTTATTTTTATTATATTGATGAAAATCATAGATGATGAGTTTACAAGGTATTATATGTGTAAAATTCGATCATTAAAAACTAAGCATTAGCGTGGTTTTCCTTCTAAATTAATGTGTTGACAGTCTTCTCTTCAATACCAAACCTTGAATATAAAAGGTCATTTGGAAAAATAACTCTTGAATAAAAAGTCATTTGGAAAGCTCAATGGGTTTAAGACAAGTGATGCAGAATGAACGGTTTCATATTGTAAACCAAGGTTCCAATCTTATAGTGGTCACTTTGTAGAGGGCATATGCATGTAGGGGTCAAATTAATAACACTATATGAACCTAAAGATGAGTAGCCATATGAACACTATAAGTGTAATTTTATTACAATTCCAAGACCACCTTTATATTTCAATCTAATGTACGTAAACCAAGGTTCCAATCTTATAGTGGTCACTTTGTAGAGGGCATATGCATGTGGGGGTCAAATTTATAACAATATATGAACCTAAAGATGAGTAGCCATAATTCTAGGGTTAAGTGTAATTATACTACAATTCCAAGACCACCTTTATATTTCTATCTAATGTATGAACACCTTGCAGAGCAATGAGATACTTGAATGTCAGTGTCAAACTTATGATAATTCATGAAGAGAAAGCAAATGGCCATAGATACCTTGCCCTCATGTTCCAATATGATGGATGGACACCTTATGGAGCCATGAGGTACTTGGTAGGTAGGGTTTGAACTTACGACAATACATGAATCTAAGTTTGAGTGACCATAGATCTAGGGTTGAGGGTAACCTTATTAAAAATCTAAGTCTTACCCTCATTTTTTTTACAAGCTCTTCCCCAATATTAACCATTGATATTAGTTTGTCCAACTAAGCTAAGTGGTTAAGATAGGTTGTTTTCTACCAATAAGGATAAAGATTCAAGTCTCAATGGACAGAGCCCCATTATACGAGAGTATTAGGTGTTATACCTCCAACTAAGATATAAGTGTAAGGGGATTTTGGTATGCCCTACAATATAAGCCAAAAAACAAGTGAGTTGATCCCAACCTCAATATAAACTAAAAATTGAGGTAACCTATTGGATAAATGACTAATACTAATGCAATAAAATTCTCTCAATAAAAGTTTATTTTAAAGATCCTCTTTTACTACAATATAAAAAAACAAGGTTAACATTAGGGTCAAGTTTGTAAAACATATGAGGGTGCATTTGGATCTATAATATGGTTACACTCAACTCTTGTAATGTCCTTTTTCTCGGGTTCTAGAGATTTCTAATAAAATTCCATTTTTTTTGCAAGTAATAAAATTACATTAAAAATGCAGACTTAATTCTAGATTGCAGAACAACAATTCCCAATAAATTCCTAAGGCTGAATTTTATTAAAAATTGCAACACAACAATGCTTCAACAATCCACAATCTGATTTTTATTAAAATTGAAGGCATACCAGATTTACAATGACAAATCCCATTCAATAAGTTCTAATTTAATACTTGAATTCTATTAATATATTACCAGGAATGGGATGCTGGCCTCCAGGAGATGAAGTGCTGGATGATCTTCAAAATATGCTTAGGACAACTACCAGATGAGACGCTAGATTGATTGGGGTCTTGTAGTACTGAATTTGCCCTCAAAACGGCTAAAATACTTTGCCAAACCGGGACGCTGCTCTCCAGATAGGACTTAATGCTGAATCTACTCAAAATCACCTCAAATATAGCCCCAATATGGGAGGTGTAACCTAGAATGACTGTGAAATTTGATGTTAGCCCCAAATCTGCTAATGTATGGCCAGTAGATGGGACGTTGGGCATGTAAGCCACCCAATGGCTGATTGAACTCTCACAATGTGCAGATATGAGCTTGGTAATGGGACGCTAGGTTCCTAGATACTTCAATATGTTGTTATAAGTCTTCAAACTTGCTAATACTTCTTCCAGATGTGGGACATCCAGCTGTAGTAACTTCAAAATTGACTCCAAGTTCCTCAACTAAAATCTCCAAACTGTCAAATTAAACTCCAGAATTGCGGTGTTCTTGTCACAGAGGCTGAATGCTGATAACAATAATGATATTGCCTCAAACCAATAACAAACCTTCTCCTAGGGCAAATATGAATGAAGAACAATGCAATAACCCTCTCTTAGGGTAGAATGCAATTGAAGAGCAGTAGAGACTCCAAGGTTTTCGTATTAGAGCTCCTCAGCTTAAAGGGTTTTTTGTCCTTCAGCCGACTCCTATAGGGTTTCGTCCGCAGAAGGGATCTCTTGTAGGGTTTCGTCCACAATAGAAGAGTAATTTAGCTTCTGATCCAAATTCCACAAGAGAAAGAAATAATCAAATGTCCAAGATACCAAATGAATGCTCCAATCCTTCTTTTATAAAATCAAAACCCTAATTTGTCATTGAGAAGCTTTTATTTTTATTTTAATAATAATAATAATATAATGGAGTTATATTATTATATTATTATCCTTAATATAACACATACCCTTTATTAATCCCCTTTTATTATTATTATTATTTATTTATTTTTCCTTTATATCACGCCAAACTTTATAAAAATAACATTATTACTAACACACACCACACCACATGTATGTACACCACTACACCACTCCAGAAGCAGGACTGAAGCAGATGTGACAAGAACATTGGTGAACTACACCACTCCAAAAGCAGGACTGAAGCAGAGCACGGGGATACTGAAGCAGAGCCGATAGAACGAAGAATATTTGAACTGTACACTCCAGACAAGAAATATCAACACAAAAAAAATTAAAGGGTTTGCGGCAAAGGGTTTTTGGCAGAGCAAAGAGGGTTTGCGGCGGAGTATTGTATTAAACATCTATTTCATCGGGTAAGCATATTTTTTTGTCCTCTTTCGATTTATAAAACAATTTAAGTAGGTAGGAGAAATACATTCGTTATAGGGGTTTGCGGCATAAGGTTTTATTATCAGCAAGGGTTTGCAAGCAGAGGGTTTGGCAGAGCAAGAGGGTTTTATTACACATTTATTTCAACGGATCAATAGTACGTAGGGTTCGGCTATAAAGGGTTTGAAAATGGAAGAAGGGAAGCAACAATTGCAAGAACCAATATATGTCAATGAGAAACAAGATTGGAGGATATTAAGGCGTCGACAAGCTCGAGCAAGGGCAACAACAATGAAAAGGGCATATCAAAAAATAAAAATAAAAAATATTCTACCACATAAAAAGGTGGAGAATAAGGAACAATCAAAGGTAAATCACCAAAATGAGTTTTCGGATGAGGAAGAGACTTACAATCCGACAACTACACCACTCATGTGGGCACCAAGACTTTATGTGCAAGAGCTAATGAAGATGAAAGAGAAACTTGAAAGCATGGAAAGGAGGGAGAAATTAAGAGAAACTAAATCAGATGAGGTTATAAACACCATTCGGAGGCTGGAAAAAGAAAACAACCAACTCAAGGAGCAAGTGTCAAAGCTACAAAACCTTGCAAACATGGGTCAACGTGAATGGCATGTCCTCAAACAAGCCATCCATCCCCCAATCAATGATGCAATAGAGGTGGAAAAAACAAATGCAAATCAAATAAAAGAGGTAAAGAAAACACTCCAAAACATTGAAACAAGAGAAAATGAGCTACGAAATGAATTAGCAAAGACAAAGACATGGTCTCAAGTAGTAAAAGAACCATTCAATCAACAAAAAGAGTTGATAGAGAAGCAAGTAAAAATTCAAATAACATAAGAGAAAGAAAGACATGAGAAGTTAACAAATATAATCATCAAAGGGTTGAAAGATTATGGGGACAGGGAAGACACAAATCGTTTAACCAGGAACTTCTTGTCAGATCGATTACAATGGAAGGGTCAGATAAAAAAAGTAAGCAGAATTGGCAGGCCGAGAGAAGGAGGCAGAGATAGACATATTCGGGTCACATTGATGAGCTACGAGGATAAAATAAGGTTACTTAAAAACAGAGGCATGCTGAGAGGGTCACAATTTTATTTAGATGATGACCTAACATTTTTACAGTAGGAAGAAAGAAATAAGGAATGGGAAAAGGTGAGGGCAAGCAAGGAATGAAGGGAAACAAACATATTTAAGAAATGGAAAGGCATACATCACATCTAAACAAATCCAAAATAAATAGGGAGTATGGCCCCCCCCGAGAACATCTTACAATGGTAAGTTGGAACTGTAGAGGTTTCCCTTGGAAAAGAGGACCCGGGTTAGGGCCCATTGCTAGAGACAAAGATATAATCATATTGACAGAAACACATGAACACGATGGATGTAGGACTCCTAAATTTGTGGGATACAAAAAAATAGCAAGATGGAATAAAGCAAAGAGAAAATGGCAAAGGGCATGGGGGTATTATGGTTTTAATAAAAGAGGAATGGGATAGGGTCATTAAAATTGAAAAACAAGATGAAAACAAACAATACATTTGGATAAAGATCCTAGAAAATAAGTCAGTTATTAGCATAGCAAGATGTTATTTTGCTCCCAAGAATTCTAAATTCTATAAGAAACATGACCTTAACAGAGAAGACCCATACTCCTCCCTAAAAAGAGACATTTCAATATAAAGTAAGTTGGGGGATATTATATTAATTGGAGATTTCAATGCAAGGACAGCAAATAAGCAAGCTAACATTCTAGAAGGTAACGAATATATTGAGATTAATCCTCTTTGGATGCCAAAGAGGAAAATCAACAAAGGGACCAGGACTTCTAAGATGAGCATGGGGCTATCACGCAATATGGAGAAGAGTTGTTAGGTCTTTGCAAAGATATACAATTTGATTATTTGCAATGGGATGAACAAATGGAAAAATTCAGGAAAGTATACATGCAAAACATATAAGGGACAAAGTGTAATAGACTATGTAATATGCTCACGAAATTACATACCAAAAATAGAGGAGCTAGAAGTGGAAGATTCTCCAATGGAACTTAAGTCGGATCACAACCCAATTGTTATGAAACTTCGAATGCATGGAGACAAACCAAGGGAAAAACACTTGCAAGGCAATCAAAATAAATATCCTCACAAGGGAAACATTCTCTTAACAGATGAAAATCGGCAAAATTTTAGAGCAAAGATTAAATAATAAGTTACAGAAAGGGAAGAACTACATCACAGTAGTAGAGATTACAATAAGAGTGAATGGTTAATGCAAGTTATTCAAGAAGCTCTAAACAAATGCAAGAGAGCTAAACCTAAAAAGAAAGAAAGGAATAGCTTCCCAACCAACCCATGGTTCGATGAAGATTGCAAAAAAATGCGAAGATTACTAAAGGAACCAACGGGTAAAACAAGAGCAAACAAAAAAGCATATGAGAAACCGGTAAGGGCAAAAAAAGAAGAATACACTAAAACAAGGAGGGAAGAATTTATTTATTTAGGGAAGCATGAACCAAAGAAATTTTGGAAGGAACTAAGCGTGAAAAGGATGCAAACCGAAAATAACATAACAGCTTAATCAGTGGTTGGAGTATTCAAAACAACTGTATCAGCGTAGTAACCAGCAGGAGACACCCCCTACTATCATTGTCAAGAAAGAACTTTTCACAATTGAAGACATTATTCAAGGGATAAAAAAGTTAGCAACTGGAAAAGCCCGTGACATAGACAATCTTCAAGCAGAGCATATAAAATGGGGGGTAGATATCTTGGCACCGCAAATCAAAGAAATTTTCAATGAGGTCATACAAAATGGCTTCCCTACCGAGTGGACAACTAGCTTGACCATTCCTTTGTTTAAAAGTGGAGATGTAAATAATCCCTCAAACTATCGAACTATCATGATCAACCCTCTCTTTGCAAAGTTGTTTGGGAGTATGATAGAGCGTAGGATCAAGCATATGGGCGTAAGAAAAGGGAAAGAGAGCAAAGGGGCAAGCAGTTTTTAGGCCCAAACACTCAACTATTGATCACCGTATCACGCTCGTACACATAGTGGAAAAAATATGGGACAAAAAGAGGAGGCTTTTTGCCGTTTTGTAGACTTCAAAAAGGCATTTGACACAAGTGCCTAGGAAAAAATTATGGAGCAGAATGGAAGAGCTAGAGGTTCCAATTCACTACAGGCAGCAGTTCACGTACTATATGAGCATGTAAAAGCTAGAATCGTAACACAGAAGGGTTATCTCGAATGTTTTGGTAGTGACATAGGTGTCAAACAAGGTTGCCCTCTATCTCCGACCTTATTTGGGCTGTACATTGACAAGTTAGAAGAATGGATAAACAAATTTGGGGGAGAGGGTGTGCATTTAGCCAAATATGTGGTAAAACTTTTCATGTATGCAGATGATGTAATTCTTGTGGCCAAAACAGCCAAAGATCTAGAAGATCACCTTCAAGCTCTAGAACTCTTTTGTAAAGAAGTTGGGATGCAGTGAACACGAGCAAAACAAAAATTATGATTTTTTCAGCAAAAAAGAAGAAGCAACAACTCAAATTTCAGTTTGCAGGAGAACCGCTTGATGTAGTAGTAGAATACAAATACCTGGGCATAGACTTTCATGACAAACTTAATTGGAATACATGTAGGATGAAAAGAACTCAAAGTGGCTGGAGAGCACTATATGCACTTCAAAACAGTGTAGGAATGCTGAGTTGTGGGACTGGAAGACCACCAAGGTCTTATTTGGCCTACTTGTTACACCGGTTCTCTTGTATGGTTGCGAGGTGTGGGCTAGTGGCACAACAAATGCAAAATGGAGGCAAATAGAAAGGATTCAAAAATATCTAATCACAAACTTTCTCAAAATTAAGGCCACAACCCCTTATGAAATTATTCTAGCCGAAACCGGAATGTTCCCTTTAGAAGCAATTGCTATGACCAAGTCGTTATGTTACTTGAAAAAAACAGAAAACATGACAAATGATAGATGGCCTAGAGCAGCTTAGGGGACGAAGAGTTACATAGGCGAAAGAATACGTGGATGAAACAAAATCAGAAATGGATGAAACGTTGGGAAATCAACATAAATGAATGCCCAAATGTCAACAAAGACATTAAAAATTATGTGAATGAAAAGTTCGAAGTGGAATGTGGAAAAATGCAAGCAGGAAAAGACAATATTATATTGCAAATTTTAACCCAACGTATGACCACAAGGAAAAAGCGTATATAGGCGCTGAAATCAAGTGGAAGGAAAAAATACTCATTGCTCGGATAAGGACTAGCTCTCATAGGCTTAGATGTGAAACAGGGAGATGGACAACGCCCAAAGAACAATGGGAAGAAAGGATATGTACTCTATGCAAAGACAAGGGCAGTAGAGACAGAGGAACACTTCATCTATAAATGCCCGAGTTTTTCAGATATCCGTGACAAATACAAAGAAACACTTGGGAACGAGTTTATTACAGATTTATTTGAAGACAAGAAAATAAAAAAAGTTGGAGAATTGCTAACACAAATCAGCAGGAGAAGGAACAACCTTCTCAAAGATATTAAAGATCATATGATATGATTTGAGTAATTGTACTTCCATATTTGAGGTCCCATAGACCATATTTGGGTCTCGCGGACGTAATTAAAATCTTTCATTCATTCATTCATTCTTACAAGGAGAATTCAAAAAATGGGTCATTACAATACATCCCCTCCTGAGATTGCTTGTCCTCAAGCAATCGAATCATAAACTCCATCAAATCAATTTGTAACATGATCAAGGACAATCCCAGGGTCCCAAATGAGTCTCATAAAACATTTGCCATGCTGAGATAATACCACCTCAAAAGTGAATGCTTTGGAGCAAAGTAGTTTCCTGTTTTTCTTCCCAATGCCCATGTATGCTGCAAGCCTTACCAGGAATGCCATTATTGATTCATCACAATCATCATCTCTTCTAAATTCTGTTGTAGACATGGTCCCATTAAATTCACTCCACAAGAGATGATTAATTGCCTTCAATACACTTAGTGGAAAAGAGTAGTGGCTGGTCCAACTGCTTAATTGGTGCTCAAGAGTCACTAATGAGGAAATGGCCATGGTGCTCTCATCTTGTGGTGGTACCTCTACTGTTTTGTCTTCATCTAGAGTACCAATTGGTGAAAAGAATGACGCCCATTGTAGCCCCTGCAAAGAATTATTTTCTGCTACTAAAACAGTCTTTAAATATTGCATTATGCTTCCCAATTGGTTATCAATAGGAAAGATATCAACCTGTATTTGCCTTCCAATATTTATATCTTCAAAACAGTCCACATGCCCAAATTCATAGTATTCATTTTGTTGTGTAAACAACTCCTTGCATTCTCTTTTGTATGGCCACCCCATAACAATATTGTTCATGTGTTTTCTTTTAAAATGCTCTTCATTAAAGGCTTGTTTATTGTACTCACCTTTTCCTAAGTCTTCCCTTTTAAAATCCCCATGCATACTTGCTTTCAAGAAATTAAAACTTTGAAAGTTTGAATCAAAATTTTCTTCTTCTTTGTCACATAAAAGAAGATTGGCACAAGATGTATGACTTACCTCTTCTAGATCTGAAGCAATAGTATCTTTATTGGGAAAGTCACTTTCCAACATCATCTTGATGGTGCCAATTTCTGATTCCATTACCAAAGAGTGGTTCTCATTGTCATCAAGGTCTTCATCAAATTTTGGCTCTCTACAATCATCAAATTTGGGTTCTCCCTTATACAACACTTTGTTCCCATGTTCTTCATCATTATTCTTATGAATGGAAGGGCTGCATAACGTTGATACACTACTAGCAAACAAATCAGAATTTATCTTATCATTTTCAATTGCAACTTGCTCATTGAATTCTTCAATGTTGGGCTTTGAAGTATGACCAATTAATTCTGATTTACTGGGAATATTTTCTGGTTTGACTTCTTCATTTTGTGGCACCCTGTTTTCAAACTTGTCTTCCCAAGAAAATGATTCAGCTTGACTTTTTCCTTCTTCAACCACTTCACTAGGTGTAACACCATCATCTCCACTATTCTCAATATTGATAGAGCTGGATGAAGTGAATACATCGCTACCATGTAAATCAGAATTGACCTTATTTGTTTCATCTTCACCCTCAAAACTTAACTCATTTTCAATGTTAAGCCTTTGATCATGATCATCACATACCAATTTATCTTCACCTTTTGCTGTTTTGTTTTCTTTATTTGGCTGAACTTTTTCTTCAAAAGTGCTTGCAAATGATTCAAATTCATGGAGTATAGACACGACATCATAATGTTTACTTCCATCATACAAAATTCTCACAATGTTTTCCTGTCCATACTCTTTCCCATATTCTGAAATAACTGAAAGTTCATTACTTTTGTCATATTTTAAGTAAACTGTTATGGGTTTTTGAATCACATGCGTGGCCATGAGAATTTCTGGTTCTCCTCCCCATACACCTGGCTGTCTCATATTCTGAACATAAGTGTCAAAATTACCTTCGACAAACCATTTCATTACTGCTTTTCTGTTTAGGAGCTCATCTGCAACTTTTCCTCTTAAGTCTTGGGCTAGATTCTTCAAGGTGCTATCATCTGGACATGGTTCCTTTCTTTGCACACAAAGCCCAAAAGCAATGGCTCTGAATAAGCAGTTTCCATCACCAATCATTTTTGAAACTATGAGATCTTCATATTCCTCTGTTTCCTTACCTGCTTTATCTTTTCCACATACATGCCCATTACTCCAAGACTCTTTACACTTGAAACAAAGTTGCTCCTTTCTCAACTGGTTCTTGCTCTTTGGTTTATGTTCTGAATTCTGTAATTCTTTAGTGACTTTTTGCTGCATGTTTTCCTTATTCTTTCTTTGAGCTTTGCCTTCTTTTCTTGAGTCTTCATGAGATCTAGTCTTTGGTGGAGATCTAGATTTTGGTGGTGATCTAGACTTTGGTGGGGAACCTCCTTTACTTACTATGCCATGTAATTGCAAATAAATTCTGAAAGAAAGATGCTTCCTGAATTCTGGGGATTTTCTTTGGTACCTGTCATACAAGGCATCAATTTCTGGAATTCCACTATCCAATGGCTGAATTTGCTCTTCTGACTTTTGGTTGTCATTTTGGAATTTTTGTGAATTTGAATTTCTTTTCTGAGGTGTTTGTGGTGAAGAATTTTTATTCTGATTTGTTGGTGAATTTGCATGTGTAGTTCTCTTATAATCTGAATTTTTGTGATTTTGGGGAGATGTGCATGCTACCATTTGTTCCATTAATTCCACCATAGCATCCAGTTGCTCTAAATTAAACTTCATAGTGGCTGAAATAAAATGAATTCTGCAGCAAACCCTTACTCTGTTGAAAGCTGAAAACACCCAAAATCTGGAAACCTGAAAATCTGAAAATCCTAGTTTTCTGCTATACCCAGAACCTGAAATTGTTGATTCTCAAATACCCAGATGTTCAAATGTCAAAATCTGCAATACCCAGAAACTTTTTTCCACAAACCCTGGCCCAAAAATTATTTCTGGCTAGATCTTTCCACAGGCTGGCAAGAACATAGCTCTGATACCACTTGTAATGTCCTTTTTCTGGGGTTCTAGAGATTTCTAATAAAATTCCAATTTTTTTGCAGGTAATAAAATTACAATAAAAATGTAGATTTAATTCTAGATTGCAGAACAACAATTTCCAATAAATTCCCAAGGCTGAATTTTATTAACAATTGCAACACAACAATGCTTCAACAATCCACAATCTGATTTTTATTAAAATTGAAGGCATACCAGATTTACAATGACAAATCCCATTCAATAAGTTCTGATTTAATACTTGAATGCTATCAATATATTACCAGGAATGGGACGCTGGCCTCCAGGAGATGATAAAGTGTTGGCTGATCTTCAAAATATGCTTAGGACAGCTACCAGATGGGACGCTGGACTGATTGGGGTCTTGTAGTACTGAATTTGTCCTCAAAACTGCTAAAATACTCTGCCAAACTGGGACGCTGCTCTCCAGATAGGAATTAATGTTGAATCTACTCAAAATCACCTCAAATACAACCCCAATATGGGACGTGTAACCTGGAATGACTGTGAAATCTGATGTTAACCCCAAATATGCTAATGTATGGCCAGTAGATGGGACGTTGGGCAGGTAAGCCACCCAATGGCTGATTGAACCCTCACAATGTGTAGATATGAGCTTGGTAATGGGACGCCAGGTTTCTAGATACTTCAATCTGTTGTTATAAGTCTTCAAACCTGCTAATACTTCCTCTAGATGTGGGACGTCCAGCTCTTGAGCTGTAGTAACTTCAAAACTGACTCCAAGTTCCTCAACTAAAATCTCCAAACTATCCAATTAACCTCCCAGAATTGCAATGTTCCTGTCACAAAGGCTGAATGCTGATAACAATAATGATATTTGCCTCAAACCAATAACAAACCCTCTCCTAGGGCAAATATGAATGAAGAACAATGCAATAACCCTCTCTTAGGGCAGAATGCAATTGAAGAGCAGTAGAGACTCCAAGGTTTTCGTCTTAGAGCTCCTCAGCTTAAAGGGTTTTTCATCCTTCAATTGAATCTTGTAGGGTTTGATATTCTCACAATGACACTGAGAGGGGGGGTGAATCAGTGTAGCTAAAAATCTGATCTGCAATTCTTAAAACTGAAGCAAAGAGAACTAGAAAATAGAAAAAGCAATAATCACAAGAGAGCACACCACAACACACAATGTAACGAGGTTCACCAATTTGGCTACTCCTCAAGAATGACTGCTTGGACTACGGTCCAAATCCAGCCTTTGCAAAACACCGATTTTACAATCTGTTTACCAACACCCACTAGAAGGAGCACCAACCCCTGATTTATCTGCACCAACATAAAGGAGCACCAACCCCTATCCAAGCACCTACTTGGATCCCTGTTTTGAAAGCTATATTAATGACATACAAATGCCTTCACTTTTTCAAGACCCTGACTGGTCTCCAATTTATCAAAATACAGTAAACACTTACTGCTCAGCTTGTCGCTCTCTTACAACACTCTTCTCTCCCTCTTTCGACAGCACTTTCACACATACGGTAGCAACCTTATTCTTCACGTAGACCTACTTTTATAACATATTAGTCTCTATTTTTAACTTCCATTTTTACGCATGCAACCCGTAACTGTTTCTCAAATATTCTCTTCTGCCACTTGTCAACTATAACTGCATCTTTATTTAACTCCTTTTGCGTATATATAGTGGGCATTTCGTTAAACACGTTACATGCAACATATACCTCTACCATGACTGTTCATATTCTTTTCTGCGTATGCATGCATTTTTTGATTCTATTTATGCGACTGTTCGATTTCTCCTTCTTCGACTGTTCTTAAAATAGCTGCATGATTTCTATCTATAATTGCACCTGTAACTATCGCATTTACTCCAGTTAACTCTTCTTATTTTGGTTGCATGCTTTTCCTCTACAACTGCCCCTTTAACTGTTGTTCTATTCCAGTTAACTATCTGTTATCGTGTTGTTGCGACCTGTCACAAAATCGTGACACTTCTGTATCTTTCTGCCCTTCTCACCATTTGCCCATAAAAATACATGTCATGAAATCATGATAGTTTTTGCCTCCTTGTCCACTTCTTCGCTTGCACCCATGAAAACCAGACATGTCACGAAATCATGACACTTTTCTTCGTACACTCTACTTGGCTTGCTCTAGCGAAAACCAGACATGTCACGAAATCGTGACACTTTTTGCTTTCGTACACTCTACTTGGCTTGCTCTAGCAAAAACCAGACATGTCACAAAATCGTGACACTTTCACCTTCTCGCTACTCTTCTTGGCTTCAACCAGCAAAAATAAAACATGTCACAAAATCATGACATCTTTCTCTTTCGTACACTATTCTCCGCAAACCCCAGCGAAAACCTGACATGTCATGAAATCGTGACACATTCGCTGCCTTGTGCATTCTTCTGCCTTTTGCCAACGAAAACGGAACATGTCATGAAATCATGACATATTTCTCTACCTTGTGCCTTTTTTGTCTTTAGCCCACAAAAACGGAACATGTCGCAAAATCGCGACATCTTTCTCTGCCTTGTGCCTTTTCTACCTTCCACCCGCGAAAATGGAACATGTCACGAAATCGTGACATCTTTCTCTACCTTGTGCCTTTTCTTCCTTTCGCCCACGAAAAGAACATGTCACAAAATCGTGACACTTTTGCTACCTTGTGCCTTTTCTATCTTTGGCCAGCAAAAACACATGTCACGAAATCGTGACACACTTGCCTCCATACACTCTCTCTCCTCTTCGGGTCACGAAAACCCGATGTGTCAAAATCGTGACACTTTTTCTCCTTGGCGCTTTCTCTTTGAACTTGTCATGAAATCGTGACACTTTTTCTCCTTGGCGCTTTCTCTTCGAACCTGTCGTGAAATCGTGACACTTTTTCTCCTTGGCGCTTTCTTTTCGAACCTATCATGAAATCGTGACACTTTTCTTTGCTAGCTCTTTCTCTTCATCATGTCACGAAATCATGATAGTCTTCCTTGCACTTTCTAAAACATGTCACGAAATCATGATAGTCTTCCTTGCACTTCCTAAACATGTCACAAAATCGTGACATATTTTTCTCTCTCCTCTTTCTCTTCGCTTTGGACTGCAAAAATGAAACATGTCACAAAATCATGATAGTTTTGCCAGCATTCTCTCTCTCCTTCGATATGTCACGAAATCATGACAATTTTGCTTGCGCCTTCTCTCTCCTCGGCCATGTCATGAAATCATGACAATTTTGCTTGTGCCTTCTCTCTCCTCGGCCATGTCATGAAATCATGACAATTTTGCTTATGCCTTCTCTCTCCTCGGCCATGTCGCAAAATCATGACAATTTTGCTTACGCCTTCTCTCTCCTCGGCCATGTCATGAAATCATGACAAAAAACATGTCGCGATATCGTGACAGTTTTCTTACTTGTCTTTTTCTTTGATTCTGAGAATCTGGGCCACTTTTGTCTTCCTAGAAATTTACTGTACATGTTCTGACTGACCTCTGAACTCCTGTCCACTGCATCAACTGATCTATCTATCTATGTTGACAACAATGACAATACTTTTGCTGCACCTTGCTCAACAATCTCCCCCTTTGGAATTGTTGGCAACACTCATGCACTCTCCTGTAATTCTTCTCCCCCTTTGACAATAATACCAAAGGGCTGCTGCAGACTCCCCTGAGTCTATGCACAACATTCTCGGATACACATTGTTATAGTTAGCAAAAATCATGAATATGAGCAAAACTATAAACATAGGCATAAATACTCCCCTTGAGAATGTGATCCCAATTGATAGTCAGCTCTTGGGAAATGTGACTACTCCCAACTTACTTCGAAGGTACTCAAAAACTTCCTTTGGCAATGGTTTTGTGAATATATCCGCTACTTGCTCGTAGTCGAAACAAAATCCAATTTGACCTCACCTTCCGCAACTTTATCCTTCAAGAAGTGATACCGGATTGCAATATGTTTGGTTCGAGAATGCATAACCGGATTCTTTGATATGTTTATAGCACTGGTGTTGTCACATTTAACTGAAATTGGCTCTTTGAAGTGAATACCAAGATCTTTCAGGGGTTTGTCTCATCCATAATATTCGTGTACAACATGTTGTTGCTGCAATGTATTCAGCCTCTGCTGTGGATAGAGAGACCGATTCTTGTTTCTTGCTGTGCCATGCTACCAACTCGTCTCCAAGATAAAATGCTCCTCCATCGGTACTCTTTCTCGTCATCAATACATCCTGCCCAATCTGCATCAGAATATGCAATAAGAGTGAAGTCCTTACCTTTTGGGTACCATAACCCATACTCCATAGTACCCTTGAGGTACCTAAAAATCCTCTTCACGACTGTCACATGAGTCTCTTTGGGACTAGCCTGAAATCTTGCCACCATGCATACTGCCTGTAAGATATCTAGTCTGGTAGCTGTCAAATATAGCAAGCTTCCAATCATAGACCTGTACATGGTTTGATCTACATCTAGAGATTTGTCATCCTTGCTCAACTTGCAACCTGTTGTCATGGGAGTGTTGACAGGTTTACTATCCTCCATTGTGAACTTTTTCAGCATTTCTTTCACATATTTAACTTGAGAGATAAAAATGCCCTTTTGACTTTGATTGACTTGCAGTCCGAGGAAATAAGAAAGTTCACCAATCATTGACATCTCAAATTTTGTCTTCATTTTATTTGCTATGTCTCTACAATATTCATCCATGCTGCTGCCAAATATTATATCATCTACATAAACAACAAGTACAATAAGATGGCCATTCTCTATTTTGACATATAAATTGCTATCCACCATACCTTTCTTGAACCCCTGTTTAATAAGATAGTTATCCAGCCTTGCATACCATGCTCTGGGTGCCTGTTTCAGACCATACAACGCTTTCTTTAACTTGCAAACAAAATCGGGATTGTCACCGAGTTGGAAGCCATCTGGCTGTTCAATGTACACCTCTTCTTCCAGTTTTCCATTCAGAAATGCTGATTTTACGTCCATTTGATATACTTTAAAATTTTTATGAACAGCTAAAGCCAGAAACATTCTGATTGCCTCTAGTCTAGCTACTGGTGCAAAGGTTTCCTCAAAATCAATGCCTTCAACCTGAGCATAGCCTTTACAGACCAATCTTGCCTTATTTCGGACAACCTGTCCGTCTTCATTTAATTTATTTTGAAAAATCCATTTAGTACCGATTATATTTTTATTTGTCGGCCTTGGTACTAACTCCCAAGTTTTGTTTTTCTCAATCTGATCTAGTTCTTCATTAATTGCCTGCATCCAACTTTCATCTGTGCTTGCTTCAACAATATTTTTGGGTTCAATGCTGGATAATAGAGAGTAGTTGCGTACTACTGCTCTTCTTGTCTGAATACCAACTGTTGGGTCCCCAATAATCTGTTCTCTGGGATGATTTTTTTGCCAGCTACCTGTTTTGAATTTCTTGTTCTCTTCTTCTGAGTCAATTCTTAAATCAGCTGGGTCAATTTTTTGATTTTCTTCTGTTTCCATTCCTTCATCTCCTTCAATGACTTCTTCATAAATAGGGTAGTTTTCTTGATAAGTAATTTCTCGATCTCTACCTTCATCAACTTTAACATCTGCACTCTCAATAATTTTCTTTAGCCTCTTGTTGTAACATGTGTAGGCTTTGCTTTTTGTTGAGTAACCAAGAAAAATACCTTCGTCAGCTCTATCTTCAAACTTATCGAGATTATCTTCAGTCCGTTTGATGTAGCACTTGCTGCCGAACACTTTGAAATATCTTGTTGTTGCCTTTCTGTCGAACCACAACTCATAAGGTGTTTTGCTTTCATGTGTCCTTAGCATGCACCTATTTTGGATGTAAACCGCAGTATGGACTGCCTCTTTCCAAAATCTGTCAGCTATTTTGTTCTCAGCCAACATTGTCCATGCCATTTCCTGCACTGTCCTGTTCTTCCTTTCTACAACACCATTCTGCTGAGGTGTCCTTGCTGCTGAAAACTGTCTTTTGATCCCATATTTTTGATAGTACTCTACAAACTCTTCTGAGATAAACTCTCCTCCTCTGTCTGATCTTAGGCATTTAATTCTTTTTCCAGTTTGATTCTCAACCTATTTTTTAAAAATCTTGAACATCTCAAAGGCATCTGATTTAAGCTTTAAAAATAGTACCCATGTCATCCTGGAGTAGTCATCTATGAACAACATAAAGTATTTGTCACCATTTATGCTTTGTGTTCTCATGGGTCCACATAAATCAGTATGTATCAGCTCTAACGGTTTGCTTGTGAAGTATTCCTTTGCTTTAAATGTGGATCTAGTTTGCTTCCCTTTTTGGCATGAAGCACATATGCTATTTATTGGTTTGCCAATGGTAGGTATATCTCTTACTGCTCTTTTTGAACTTATTTTTACCAGATTGTCAAAGCTAATATGACCGAGCCTCTTGTGCCACAGCCAATTTTCATCTTCCTGTCCAATCAGGCATGCTCCTTCTAAAGTTTCTGAGAGAGTATATAGATTTCTAGAAGTCCTTGATCCATTAGCTACCAGCTTCCCACTGTGAGCTTTTCTGACTTCACAGCCCTGCTTCTTAAAGATGACTTCATGACCTCTATCATAGATTTGACTTACACTCAGTAAGTTGTGTTTCAAACCAATCACAAACAGAACTTCTTTGGAATTGATCTTTCCATCACTTATCTTGATTGATCCTTTGCCAACTATCTTGGCTCCATCATTATTTCCAAACTTTACCGAGCCCCCTTCATATTTCTGTAATTTTTCAAATTTTTGTTTATCTCCTGTCATGTGACTGGAGCATCCACTATCCAATATCCATGGTGCAGATTTGTTCTATGCTTTGAATGTTGTCTGTACAATCAAGGATTCCTTTTCTTCCTTGAGTTGCTCTTTTTCTTTCCATTCTGATTTGACTGTAGTTTTGGTCACTTGTTTAGACTTTTCTTTGTCAATGGCCTGTGCATGTTTATCTAGGAATTTTCTATTTTGCCTTAAACTATTTGGTTGAGTTCTTCTTCCCTGATATTTATTTGTTGCATATGTGCTTCTACAGTTTCTTGCAATGTGTCCAAAGTTATGACAGTTATAGCATTCTACTGCATAATCCATCAAGGGTGAAAAGACATTTCTACTGGTAAAATTTCTTTGTCCTATATTATAAATGCAGTCTAAAATCTTATGACCATAAGTATTGCATTTAAAACAATAACCAGAAAAGGAATGATTGAACCTGGGAGTTGGTCTTTGCCAATTTGTAGTAGGAGCCACAAATTTTCTTCTCCTTTGATGTGTGACTTTTGTGAATCCCTCATTGTCAACATTCTTCTCGTGCCTGGCATTGTTGCTTTCTTTTGCAAGATTCATTTTTCTTTGGTCAACCTTGATCTTATCCTCTTTCTTTACTGGTTCTACAGTTATGGCCTTTGATCCACTTGATGATTCTCCTTCGACAAACCCCAAGCCAAACTTGATGCCTGTAGTCCTCCGACTATTTATAATCTTTTCAAGCTTTGCAGAACTTCCTTCAAGTTTGTGATAGCAACTCAATTTTTGATTCTTTTCTTCTAGCCGCATTCTTAAAACAACAATCTCTTCTTCTAGTTTGTTGCACTCATCTATTCTCATGGTTAATTGTACTTCAAGTTCTTCAGACATTTTCTTAAATTCTTCTATCTGTACTTTCAAATTGTTTATTATGTCATTCGCATCCTCAAGCTTTCTTGAGACCTTTTTATTCTTCTTCCTTTCTGTACTCAACTCTTTAAGAGCAACAACCAACTCTCCTTCCAGATATACTTCAGCCTCATCCTTACTTTTTGTGTCACCTTCCTGTTTTTCTTCTGTTTTTGCTTCTTCAAATGCCATGAACAGAGCTTCACCTGTTTCTTCTTCAGAATCTTCACCTGAGCTATCTTCAGAAGAGCTGACATTCTTTGATATGAAACTTTTCTTTTTGAAGTTGCTTTTCCTAAAATTTGGTTTCTTCTTCCAGTCACTTCTTTCTTGGTGTGACCCTTCATCACTTTTGGTTTTCTCATTCATTGGACACTTAGCTGCAAAGTGACCGACCCCTCCACAATTGAAACACTTAAATGGTAACTTTCCTCTATACTTTCCTTTTCCCTTTGTAAGTTTTCGAACAAAGTTGGCTTCCATTTCATCCGATGTCTCTTCATCCTCAGATTCTTGTTCAGCTTTTGTATTCTTGTGTGCTTTGAAAGCAGCTTCTCTGTCTATGGGCTTAGTTTGTCCTATTCTCATTTCGTATGCAATCAAAGAACCATGCATCTCATCCATGCTAAAATTATTTAGATCTTTAGCCTCTTCTATTGCAGAAACTTTAGAATTAAATCTTTTGTGAAGAGTTCTAAGTACCTTTTTCACGACAACCGCATCTTCGATTTCTTCGTCGAGTCCTCTGATTGCATTAATGATTCCATTGACTCTCAACATATAGGCCTCTATGTTCTCATCATCATTCATTTGTAATGCTTCGAACTGAGCTCGATGAGTTTGCAGTTTGGCTTCCTTGATTTTGTTGTCTCCTTCATGGATGCTCTTCAGTTTGTCCCATATGTCTTTTGTCGATTTACAGCTCATGACCCTTATCAGTTCACTGTCTACTAGCCCACACATTATGGCATTCTTTGCTTTGGAGTTATTCTCAAACTTTTTCTTCTCAGCAGTATCTGTTGGAGGAGTAGCGGGTACTGTGTATCCACTTTCTACTGACTCCCAAATGTCGTATCCTAAGGCACTCAGATATGTCTGCATCCCGAGTCTCCAGAATGAGTAATTAGTTCCATTGAACAAAGGAGCTTTGTTTGATGAGAATCCTTCACTACCTGCCATTGTGTTCCTTCCAAGATCACCTTAGCTGATTAAGCTTGTTCAGGAACCTTGCTCTGATACCAATTGATATTCTCACAATGACACTGAGAGGGGGGGTGAATCAGTGTAGCTAAAAATCTGATCTGCAATTCTTAAAACTGAAGCAAAGAGAACTAGAAAATAGAAAAAGCAATAATCACAAGAGAGCACACCACAACACACAATGTAACGAGGTTCACCAATTTGGCTACTCCTCAAGAATGACTGCTTGGACTACGGTCCAAATCTAGCCTTTGCAAAACACCAATTTTACAATCTGTTTACCAGCACCCACTGGAAGGAGCACCAACCCTTGATTTATCTGCACCAATAGAAAGGAGCACCAACCCCTATCCAAGCACCTACTTGGATCCCTATTTTGAAAGCTATATTAATGACATACAAATGCCTTCACTTTTTCAAGACCTTGACTGGTCTCCAATTTATCAAAATACAGTAAACACTTACTCGCTCGAGCTTGTCGCTCTCTTACAACACTCTTCTCTCCCTCTTTCGGTAGCACTTTCACACATACGACAGCAACCTTATTCTTCACGTAGACCTACTTTTATAACATATTAGTCTCTATTTTTAACTTCCATTTTTACGCATGCAACCCATAACTGTTTCTCAAATATTCTCTTCTACCACTTGTCAACTGTAACTGCATCTTTATTTAACTCCTTTTGCGTATATATAGTGGGCATTTCGTTAAACACGTTACATGCAACATATACCTCTACCATGATTGTTCGTATTCTTTTCTGTGTATGCATGCATTTTTTGATTCTATTTATGCGACTGTTCGATTTCTCCTTCTTCGACTGTTCTTAAAATAGCTGCATGATTTCTATCTGTAACTGCACCTGTAACTATCGCATTTACTCCAGTTAACTCTTCTTATTTTGGCTGCATGCTTTTCCTCTACAACTACCCCTTTAACTATTGTTCTATTCCAGTTAACTGTCTGTTATCGTGTTGTTGCGACCTGTCGTGAAATCGTGACACTTTTGTATCTTTCTGCCCTTCTCGCCGTTTGCCCACAAAAATACATGTCACGAAATCATGACAGTTTTTGCCTCCTTGTCCACTTCTTCGCTTGCACCCGTGAAAACCAGACATGTCATGAAATCGTGACACTTTTCACTTTCGTACACTCTACTTGGCTTGCTCTAGCGAAAACAAGACATGTCGCAAAATCGTGACACTTTTCACTTTCATACACTCTACTTGGCTTGCTCTAGCGAAAACCAGACATGTCACGAAATCGTGACACTTTCGCCTTCTCGCTACTCTTCTTGGCTTCAACCAGCAAAAATGGAACATGTCACGAAATCGTGACATCTTTCTCTTTCGTACACTATTCTTCGCAAACCCCAGCGAAAACCTGACATGTCACGAAATCGTGACACATTCGTTGCCTTGTGCATTCTTCTGCCTTTTGCCCATGAAAATGGAACATGTCACAAAATCGTGACATCTTTCTCTGCCTTGTGCCTTTTCTGTCTTTGGCCCGCGAAAATGGAACATGTCGCGAAATCGTGACATCTTTCTCTGCCTTGTGCCTTTTCTGCCTTTTGCTCGCAAAAACGGAACATGTCACGAAATCGTGACATCTTTCTCTTCCTTGTGCCTTTTCTTCCTTCTGCCCGTGAAAACGAAACATGTCACGAAATCGTGACACTTTTGTTGCCTCTGTGCCTTTTTTGTCTTTGGCCAGCGAAAAAACATGTCACGAAAACCCGACGTGTCACGAAATCGTGACACTTTTTCTCCTTGGCGCTTTCTCTTCGAACCTGTCATGAAATCGTGACACTTTTTCTCCTTGGCGCTTTCTCTTCGAACCTGTCGCAAAATCGTGACACTTTTTCTCCTTGGCACTTTCTCTTCGAACCTGTCACGAAATCGCACTTTTTCTCCTTGGCGCTTTCTTTTCAAACCTGTCATGAAATCGTGACACTTTTCTTTGCTAGCTCTTTCTCTTCATCATGTCGCGAAATCGTGACAGTCTTCCTTGCACTTTCTAAAACATGTCGCGAAATCATGACAGTCTTCCTTGCACTTCCTAAACATGTCACGAAATCGTGACATCTTTTTCTCTCTCCTCTTTCTCTTTGCTTTGGACTGCGAAAATGAAACATGTCATGAAATCGTGACAGTTTTGCCAACATTCTCTCTCTCCTTCGATATGTCGCGAAATCGTGACAATTTTGCTTGCGCCTTCTCTCTCCTCGGCCATGTCACGAAATCATGACAATTTTGCTTGCGCCTTCTCTCTCCTCGGCCATGTCGCGAAATCGCGACAATTTTGCTTGTGCCTTCTCTCTCCTCGGCCATGTCGCGAAATCATGACAAAAAACATGTCGTGATATCGCGACAGTTTTCTTACTTGTCTTTTTCTTTGATTTTGAGAATTTGGGCCACTTCTGTCTTCTTGGAAATATACTGTACATGTTCTAACTGACCTCTGAACTCCTGTCCACTGCATCAACTGATCTATCTGTCTGTGTTGATAACAATGACAATACTTTTGCTGCACCTTGCTCAACAGGTTTTTCGTCCTTCAACTGAATCCTACAGGGTTTCGTCCGTAGAAGGGATCTCTTGTAGGGTTTTGTCCATAAGAGAAGAGTAATTTAGCTTCTCAGCAAAATTCCACAAGAGAAAGAAATAATCAAATGTCCAAGATACCAAATGAATGCTTCAATCCTTCTTTTATAAACTCGAAACCCTAATTTGTTTTTTAGAAGCTTTTATTTTTATTTTAATAATAATAATAATATAATAGAGTTATATTATTATATTATTATCCTTAATATAATGCATACCCCTTATTACTCTCCCTTTTATTATTATTTTTATTTATTTTACCTTTATATCACACCAAACTTTATAAAAATAACATTATTACTAACGCACACCACACCACATGTATGTACAAGGAGAATTCAAAAAATGGATCATTACAACTCTAGATCTATGACCTCAACCCTATGTCCATGCATCATCGTAAGCTTAATACCCACCTCTAGGTTGTCCTCGTTGCTCTACATGATGATGCTTATAGGATTGAAACTTTTTTTTTATGAAAAAGGCAAATTCACATTAAATTAAGATAAAAGCCTTTACAATAAAAAAAAGTGGGTGGGTTAACACACCCCATGGGGAATAAAACTAACCCTCATTGACAAGGGTTAAGAAACAAAAACACCAACAAAACACAAGTTTACCAGTCATGATCATTGATGATCATTACATCAAAGAAATCATATCATATGGAGTAATGTGCTCTGGCGTGTTGCCCTGCATAAACTGCTAGTGATTATGGGATGGGAATCCACCCCTCTACATCATTATTAAGATCTTTAGTACCTGCGTGTAGATAGGCAAATTGATATGTCCTTATTTTTTGGATTAGTTTTACTATTATGTGTTATTTTGTTAATGTACACAAAGTGTTTGATGAAATGCGTGTGCATATATTTAATTATTATGTTGTAAAGTGCAATATAATATTATACATAATAATAAAGTCATTAAGTAATGTATGTCAGCTAAATTACTATTTCGTCCTGTAGTGGAAAATGTTATGTAATGCAAAAGCAAATGCACATGAAATGTAATTTGAGGGAAGTTATAAGGTAGTTGGAGGATAACTACTTTGTGGGTGTATAAATAAACCCCCCTCATTCATTCAAGTTGTTCGTTCACCCATAGAAGATGTGCAAGCATTGAAGAGAGTCATGCAGGTTGATGGATTGATGCAATCTAGTCTTGTACGCAGCCATGAAGGATAATCAGCCTAGGGTTTGTAGGCTGTATTGTAATGCTGAAACTGTAATGTTGTATCATACATGCCATTGTTAATATAAATCTGCCTGTAATTATTGTCATCTTCTATTGTTGTTGCTATTACTGTTATTGTTGTCTCTATTGTTGTTATTGCTATTGTATCATTGCTGTTGCAGGTTTCCTATGCATTATTAGTGCTATACTACAATAACTGTAAATCTAGAGGATTATTTAATTGGAACTGTGTGTAAGAATGTAAAATTTTAGTTCTACATTTTGGCATCGTTGCTATTACGAAGTTGGGTCCAAATTGGTGACATAGGGTTTGAAGAAGTAAAACCCTTGGGGAAGATGTGCACAAAAACAATGGAGTACAACCAAAGACGGAGGTGAAGACGTACTAGATTTTTTGTTTGCAGATTAAGGACGTGCACACCAACAGGATGAAAAAAATGCCAATGAAGATTTTTCAAATTACACAAACGTCTGCAACACCAGTCTGGATGTTTACAGCCTGGACGTCTGTAGTCTAGACATTTGCAGTCTGGACGTTTGCAACTTGGATGTCTACAGTTCAAACATATACAATAGTAGAATATTAGAACAATTGGTTTTTTGGAAGACAAGGATCCAAGAGCAGATTAAGAGAGAGGGCAAACATTGTTTATAAAAATGGGTACAAAGGCCACCAATATTAAAGGAAAAAAAATTGATGTAGAAACTGTGCAAGGATATGGTGAGTGGATGGTAACACCCAAAAAAGTGACAAGAAGGTTGCATAGAAGTGTAGAGGATGGGAGTCAAGCACTAGAGAAATAACACATGAGGTCTCAGGAAGGAAGACCAGGGCCACACCCAACATTCCAGCAATGGATAACATAGCCACTAAAGCATTGGAGAATTTGCCACTTTTCATAGGAGAAGGGAAGGAAGACCCGATCAGGCATTGGAGAATTTTTCGCATGGTGTGGAAAGTAATTGGGCAAAACAATAAAGAAAATTGGAGAAGGTGGTTTCTTGTAACATTTTGAGAATATGCAATGGACTAGTACATATACTTATTGCAAGCTAAGTCCTAGACATGGGAAGAGTTGCGTGATGCATTTGTGGAAGAATTCTGGTCATATGAGATTGATGAAAATTATAGCATACAAGGAGCGGAGACTATTTTTTATTACAATCAAAAGGTGAGTAGGTTGTTTGACCATGTGGAAAAAAACCACTCAGAGGAATCAAAGGTTATGTGGTTCATAGATGGACTTCTCCCTATGTATGAAAGGAATATGAAGACATTTCCTCCAAGATCATACCAAGAGGCTTTGGATTATGCCTTGACTTGGGAAAGAGATTTAAAAATCTCACCAATGAAGGAGACTCGAACAACTAGAGAATGTAGTCATATGAGATGTCTGAGGTGCAGACGTCTGAGCAAGATCTGTTTGATGTGGAGATATCTAAGGTGCAAACGTCTGAGCAAGAATTGTCTGAGAAAGAGACATCTGAGCAAGAATCGTCTGAGGTAGAAAATTCTGGAGTGCATATCTTGGAGGAGGATCCATTTGAGGTGAAGACGTCTAAGGCAAAGTCTTCTAAAGATAACCTGTCTAAGGTGAAGCTGTTTAAAAAGGAGTCATCTGGAGGCTACACGTTTGAAGGCTACCTATTTGGTAAGTACCCATCTGACAGTTACATGCTTGAGGGCGTTAGACGTCTGAAAAGTTACCCATCGATCAACATTACCTATCTAAGGAACCTACACATCTAAAAAATTACCCATCTGAGGAAGTGTACCCATATGAGACGTCTACCCTGTTGCCCTAGATGTCTATCCCGTTGTCATAGACATCTATCCGTCCAGATGTCTAGCCTGTTTGTCTTAGACGTCTAATCATCCAAATGTCTAGCCTGTTTGTCTTATACATCTACTTGTCCAGACATATAGCTGCCTATCCTAGAAGTCTACCCTTCCAGACATCTAGCCTATCTATCTTAGATGTCTACCCGTATAGACGTCTAGCCATCTATTCTAGATGTCTACCTATTCAAATGTTTAGCCCATTTATCTTAGTCATCTACCCGTCTAGATGTCTAGTCGTCTATCCTAGACGTCTACCCATCCAGACATATAGCTCATCTGTCTTAGACATCTACCCATATAGACATCTAGTCATCTGTCCTAGACATCTAGCCATCTGTCCTAGATGTCTACCCATCCAGACATCTAGCCATCTATCTTAGACGTCTACCCGTCTAGACATCTAGCTCGTCTATCCTAGACGTCTACCTATCCAGATGTCTAGCCTATCTTTCTGATATGTCTATCTATATGAGCCATCTAACTTATTGTCCTAGATGTCTAGACATTGTACCTGTTAACCTTATCAATCCGTCTAGCCTAGTCCATCAAAGACTAAGCCGCCAAGGATTGTCATCAAAAATATTATCGTCTGAGGCAAAGCAGTTAGAGTAGTTGTTGTCAGAAGCACAATTCGACAAAGGAGATGTCTATCAGAGGTTGACAAGAAGTTAGTTGGATCAAGAAAGCAGTGAATTAGAGCTCAGAGAAAGCAGTTTTCATAGATTGAGTGAAAGCTTCCAAATGGTTGATGAGGAGAAAAATGAAGTTTGGACATTGATGCTTTCAATGGTTTTTTCGTTGAGGTTCTCAGGGCTCTGCCCCAAACCCTGTGGGGGCACTACCCCTCGACCCCGCAAGGGGCGCTGCCCCTCGACCCCGCAAGGGACGCTGTCCCTTGACCCTGCAAGGGGGCTCCCGCCCCCTTGACCCCCGACACAGATGGCAACGGGTATTGTCGATCATGTTCATGATGTTGATGATATTGCTCATGCTGATAATATGGCTAACTACTCAAAGTGAAGTGCCTATTCAGAGAATGTTGATCATACTGATGTTACAATTGCTTGCAATGAAAGAAGTGCACAATCAAAGAATAAGGTGTTGTGAGCAGTTTCAAGTGAAGTCTGTGGCAATAGATGTATGGAACAAGAGAAAGAGGAAGGAGCATGACAAGAGATCCTGTTACATTATTCAATACTTCTATTCCCAGTATTTAGCTCGTGTTGTTAAGGACACCGACCAATCTAGAGGAGGGGATAGATGTAGATAGGAAAATTGATATGTTCTTATTTGCTGGATCAATTTTGCTATTATGTGTTATTTTGTAATTGTAAAGAAAGTGTTTTATGAAATGCGTATGCATATATTTAATTATTATGTTGTAAAGTGCAATTTAATATTGTACGTAATAATAAAGTCATGTAAAGTCATATTAAGTCATGTATGTCGGCTAAATTACTATTTCGTCCTGTAGTGGGAAATGTCATGTAATGCAAAAGCAAATGCACATGAAATGTAATTTGAGGGAAGTTATAAGGTAGTTGGAGGATAACTACTTTGTGGGTGTATAAATAAACCCCCCTCATTCATTCAAGTTGTTCACCCATAGAAGATGTGCAAGCATTGAAGAGAGTCATGCAAGTTGATGGATTGATGCAGTCTAGTCTTGTACACAACCATGAAGGATAATCAGCCTAGGGTTTGCAGGATGTATTGTAATGCTGAAATTGTAATGCTATATCATTTATACAATTGTTAATATAAATATATCTATAATTATTATCATCTTCTATTACTGCTACTATTACTGTTATTGTTGTCTCTATTGCTGTTATTGTTGTTGTATCATTGCTGTTGTAGGTTCCCTGTGCATTATTATTGCTATACTACAATAACTGCAGATCTGTAGGATTATTTAACTGGAACTGTGTGTAAGCATGTAAAATTTTAGTTCTACACCATGTTGCTCCAACCAAAAACTGACCTAGGTGAAACTGGGTGAACATCATCCCACCCCCCAACTTGGTAGGATGAACAAGCAATGTCAACATTAGATCACTCCCTAATTGGCAAGGGCTAAGACCAGTGCCTATTTACGAGAACACTTCTTGCATATGAAGAAGATCGATGGCGATAGCGGGATCAAAAATGATCCTGAGAAGAGTGCTCTAGGCGATCTGGTTGACTATAGATGGAGCATTAGCCCAGTGCACCAAAAGAACTTGAAGATGATCCAAATCCATAGAAACTTTGTTGGCTTGAGTAAATATCTGTAGCCACATCATTACCAACTTCTAATTTGTCATAATGAGTAAATGTGATAGGTGTATACTATTTAAAAATAATTCTGTTACGAACCTTCCAAATATGAAAGAGTAGGCTAATCCTGAAAACCTGCCACACTTCAAAAATCGGGAGAGACAAAGTAAAAGAGTCCCCAAGAAGAGCTTGGGGCCAAGAAACTCTTGCAACTATAAATGGGGAAAAAAGAACCCATTCCCAAGCTTGCCTAGATCTTCTACAATTCCAAAAGAGGTGAGTACAAGACTCGGGTACACCAAAAAAAGGACATTTAGGATCAGGAATTTCAAGGTGCTTCAAACATTCCCCCAAGGGAAGGCCTTGTTGGACATTTTGAGTCCCTAAGTTAAAGTTGTCATTGATGTCACCAAGATGAAGTCATCATTAATACCAAAGATTTCAGAAGGAAACAAAGGGGATAAAAATAGTTATTTGATATCCAGGAAGAAGGCCAAAGATCAAGTGAAAAGTGCAAAGACAGAAGTTAAAAAGGAGTTATAATATTAATTTTATAAATTATTTAAATTCAGTGTGAATTTAAATTTTATAAATAAATATTAAAGGTACTTTATCAAAGGATATAATATTATAATTATAATATTAAGTAAGGAGGTGAAAAAGAGCCCAACGTAAAATATTAATAATAATATTTTACTACACCTAAAGATGGGTGTTATAATTTAAATATTTGAAGCATGTTACAAAGGTTTATCCTCGCCGACGTCATGTGGGTTAATTGCATTTTGAAGCGCTGACGTTCTAAAGCAAAGGAGGAAGATTAATATTTAAACCTATGCCCAAAGGGCATTAAGATTATCCTTACTTGAATGAAATTTGTGTGGCATATGCGAAAATGAGCTTGTGTGGTTTAAAACGTTTGGCAAAGGAAGTAGAGGATAACACCGAGATTCGCATTGGGTAGTGTGGCCTAGTGGTAGCTTGGAGAGTGCGAAGGCGTTGAGAGCACAGAGGTCGTGCATTTGATTCTCACGAAGTGGTTTTTGGTGGTAGTGTTGTGGAAGTGCCCAAGGCGCACGTTTTTGTTAAACGTGGGCAAGGAGAAGCACAAATAGGAAGCATGTGGTGCTTTCCCTTTTGCGAACGAGTGTGTAGCTCATGTGGCAACCTTAGCCATGGCTAAGGTGCTCACGATGAGGGCAAGTCATGGGGTGAAAACTCCTTGAGGTAGGTACGATGTTTTAATTAAAATTTTATGATTTATACCCTAAGGTTGGAGTGATAAGGTTGTTCTAAAGTTTATTAATTTTTAATAAAATTTATTAAATAAAGGTTGTGGTGATTGATTTTTTAAGGTGAAGTGTTGATGATTATTTGAGTTCTAGAATTTAGAAATTGTTGTTTTGAGAGTTATGTTTTAGAAGGTATAAGGAGTTCTAATAAAGGCTTAATTGAGATTTATTTTAAAACTTGTTGGTTATTATTTTTGATAAGGGATTCTTATAAAAAGACTTTGGTGGATGTTAAAATTAAGTTGGAGTAATAAGGTGTATTTAAAGTTATATTTTGCATTGTGATTTTTATTGAAGTCTTCTAACCCTTATTGAGATTGGAAAAGAGAAATTTGTGAGTGTGGCAGATTTGTGAGATCAACTCCTTGACATTCAAAAGGCATGGACAAATTCTTCTTTGGTTGAGTTGATTGATTGGCTTTATTGAAAATTAAGTTAGGAGTGAAAAGGACTTGATTAGGGTTTCCTTTTCAAAAGTGGTTGAGTTATTGTTTCAAGGTTTTCTGATTTGAGAGTTGTGATTAAAATCTTGTTTTATTAGCATGGTTGTTGAAACCATTGGTTGAGTGAAGTAGTTGAGTTATTGCTTTAAGGTTTTCTAAAATTGAGATTTGTGATTAAAACCTTGTTTGATGAGCATGGTTGTTGAAGTGAGTTGTTATGAAAAGAACTTGAACATGATTTAGAAAAGAACATGAGTATCATTGTTATGTGAGATTTGTTGTTGAGCATTGTTGGAAATATTTTGAGTCGGATGATACATACTTGGACTAGGATTTATGAGCAAGAGTTGTTTCTTGAAGTGATTGGTTGAGTAGATTTTATTGAGCCTAGTCAAGTGGATGTATGAAGTGATTGATCAAGTTCCATAAAACAAACTATTCTATATTTTTATTTGAGTTGAGATTGAGTTGTGAGAATAGAACATATTGAGTCTCTAACAATTCTCTTTATGCTTCTATGAGTTTGAGTTGAGAAAGTGATTGAGATTTGAGTATAGAACATATTGAGTCTCTAACAATTCTCTTTATGCTTCTATGAGTTTGAGTTGAGAAAGTGATTGAGATTTGAGTATAGAACATATTGAGTCTCTAACAATTCTCTTTATGGTTCTATGATTTTGAGTCAAGAAAATGATTGAGATTTGAGTATAGAATATATTGAGTCTCTAACAATTCTCTTTATGCTTCTATGAGTTTGAGTTGAGAAAGTGATTGAGATTTGAGTATAGAACATATTGAGTCTCTAACAATTATTTTTATGCTTCTATGAGATTGATTTGAGTTGAGAAAGTGATTGAGTATTGAGTAAAGAACATATTGAATCTCTAACAATTCTCTTTATGTTTCTATGATATTGAACAAGTTCTGTGTGGACTTGTTAAGCAGATTTGATGCAAGTCTTTGAGAAGACTTGTGGATTGATTTTGTGTGAGCTTTTGTGGAAGCTTACAATACAGATTTAAGAAATTCCTAGAGAGGACTTATTGAGCATATTTGGACAAGTTCTGTGTGAGCTTGTTGAGCAAATTTGGACAAGCTCTGTGTGAGCTTGTTGAGCATATTTGGATAAGTTCTATGTGAGCTTGTTCAGTAGATTTAGATAAGTTCTGTGTGATCTTGTTGAGTAGATTTGGACAAGTTTTATGTGAGATTTTTGAGCATATTTAGACAAGTTCTGTGTGAGCTTGTTGAGCAGATTTGGACAAGTTCTGTGTGAGCTTGTTGAGAAAATTTGAATAGGTTTTGTGTGGACCTATTGAGCAGATTTTTATAGGTTCTGTGTGGACCTATTGAGCATATTTGAGCAGGTTCTTTGTGGACTTGTTGAGCAGATTTGAGCAGGTTCTATGTGGACCTGTTGAGCAGATTTGGGCAGGTTATGTGTAGACCTATTGAGCAGATTTGAGCAGGTTTTGAGTGGACCTATTGAGCAGATTTGAGTAGGTTCTAAGTGGACCTATTGAGAAGATTTGTGCTAGATAAACTAGACTGTGTTTAGTGCATATTTGAGTGGGATTGTTGAGCATATTTGTGCTAGACAAAATGTACTGTGTTTAGTGCAAGATATTGAGCAGAGTTGTGCTAGACCGACTGAACTGTGTTTAGTACAATATTAAGATAGAAATTTTGAGGTGATAGAGTAAAGAGGACAGAGTCTCCAGTGGATAGAGATCCATCAACCAGGACATTGAGGATAGGTATTTTGAGTGAGGACAAGAGTATTCAAGTGGAGAGAGATCCACAATCAGTGTAGTGGAGGCAGTATATTATAGAGGATCACCAGCCAGAGTAGAGGAGAAGGAGTTCTCCTGTGGATAGAGATCCACAAACCATATTTAGGGGATCAACATATCCTTTGGACTGAGGTCCATAAACATTGTAATAGGGAAAGGATTCCCAAGAGATAATTTGAGAAATATTTAGAAGAAATATTTTCTTCATGGAGGTAGCCATATTTGGGTGAACCACGTTAAATCTATGTCTCTATTGTGTGTGATTATTTGTGCATTGCGTTGGTTATTTCTATTGATATTGCCATTGATTATATTGATTAATACTATTTGGGAAAGAAAAGTAAAAAGTGATCTTATACTATTCACCCCCTCTCTTAGTATAAGCTTGTGTTCTTTAGGCCTTGACATAGCAAGCTCCACACAAAAAAAATTGCTTGGGATCAACATAAGTATCCCAAATATTTTAAAGTCTAGAATTCCATCTAGTCCTTGTAGAAAATAAGTCCCAATGTTGATTGAGCTTAGGCACTAGAGGAATATGAGGAGATAATCATTTATACCCCAAATGAGCCTTATACTTAAGCAAAGGAGTGTCAACATGCCATCTCCAATATGACCACCAAGGACGTTGTGAGTGCACACCAATATTGTGCAACATAAAAAAGGGGTGAGAGTAATAAAAAAATCATAAGCATCTCTTTCCACACCATTTAGCCTGAAGGTGCATTTGAACTCATTCCATGGGATCCAATCCCTGGTATGGTGAGAAAAGAAATACACTATTGTAATAGTACCATTTTTGAAAAACCACTGACCATTAATCCATTGCACCCGAGCTAAGGGAGAACCTTTATGAAGAAACACGAAGGACCACCAAATATTCATAAAATTGATAGATAAGCCTTTATGGAAGCAATATCCTCTCCAACAGATCTAATGAGTGAGCTTATACCAATATTTCCATATACTTTTAATAACAAAGGAGCCATACATCTTAACAAAAATTGGAGCAACAACAAGAGAGGGAAATCCAACCCTCTCCATGCTCTACGGTTTAAGGGAACACCAGAGGAAATGAAATGTCAAACCAAAAATTTCCAAGCTTCAACTCCCCTTAGAGCCTTGACCACCCACTTAGCACACAGAGCAATACCTTGTCGTCTACAGTACAACAAACCCATTTCACAAGATTCTTTGGGAAGACAAAAAATATCCCATGAAACTCTATGTAATCCCTTTGTTTCAGAAGACTTATTCTAAATAAAATCTCGAAGGAGTTTCTCAAAATTCTTATAGCAAGCCTGAAGGAACCTAGCAAGAGGAATAGTATACATGAGTGGTAGCTAAAACTTTAGATCAAATTTAAAATTTTTGCTAATGAAAACTTCTTAGTAAGCCAAAAATAAAGTTTCTTTTCAACTCTTTGAAGCACATAATTCCAAAGCTGAGCAAGGGAGCCTTGAAAGGCAAAAGGAATACCAAGAAACTTAAAAACTTCTCTAGGAGGGATCCAATTCCAATGATACCCTTGAAGCCAAGGCAACATAGGTAAGGGAGACTGTCTAAAGTAAGAGGTCTTTTTCCATTGTATGCTAGAACTAGAGGTTGTACAAAAGGTGTTTAAAATAAATAGAGCATTAAAAACAGACTGTTCCTCTTTTCGTATAGCAAGAAAGGAGTCATCAACAAAGTGACCATTAATAAATTATCACTGATCATTTAAAAGAATAATTCCTTTAATAAGACCTACAGAAGCTTGAGCAGCTAAAATATGGTTGAAGGCTTTAGCAACATGCACATATAAAGAGGGAGCAATAGGACACCCTTTTCTAACAAACCTAAAAAGGCCCACTGCTTTAGACTGTGAATTGTTCAAATTGAGAATAGCCAAAGCATATTTGAATAGCATAGCAATAGGCTGTATGAAAACTGGATTGAATCATAAAGCTTTGAGCATAGCAAGAATGAATTTCCATTCAATGTGGCCCTAAGATTTCTCAAAATAAATATTAATAAAAAGCATGTTTTGGTTCGACATCCGAGCCCATGCCATGCCCTTCCAGACAACCAAAATATTTTTGAGGATGTAGCTTCTTTGAATAAATCCAGTTTGCTCCGATATGACTATCAAAGGAAGAAGAGGCCTAAGGTGAAGAGCCAAAGCTTTGGCAATTATCTTATAACTAACATTCAACAAAGTAATAGGCCTCCAATTAGTGATCAACTCTGTGTCCCATTGCTTGGGTATGAATTTAATATTGTCCTTGTTAATAGTTGCTCCCAAAGAGCCTACTCAAAGAGCCTCTAGATAAAATTTATACAGATCAAGACCAACTAAGTCCCAAAGACCATTGTAGAACTCACAGGGAAAGCCATCCAGACCTGACGCTTTGTCATTTGCCATTTGAGACAATACATTGTCCAGATCTATAAAGAAGATTAGTTTATCACACCCTGCTCTTTGAGATTTTGAAACCTTAACTAGTACAATTGCCATACAAGATTCTAGTGCTTGCTCCCACTCAGGGGAAGGATTGAAACTTTGGTTTATTAGTTAGAACTTTTTACTTTTTACTTAAATCCATTGGACAAGTATTAAAGTTAATGTTGGGTAGAGCTCATAGAGAACAAAAGGGTAGGCAACAATGCGTAATATGTTGCCATAAGTTTGACCTCTACCTTTATGTGTTCTTTAAATTTCCATTGATAGGATTGGAACCTTGGTTTATCGAATGAAACTCCTCAAACCATGTTGCTTGGTCCAAATCCATTAGAAAAAAATTCAATTAGAAATTAAAATGACCACTCAAAATATTTGAAAAATATTTAATATTAACAAAATAAATCCATAAAAAACTCTTAGTAATACTATTTTTTAAAGATTATGCTTCGCAAGAAATACAAACAACTTGTAGAAGTAGTATTTTTGAAAATAATGAAGACAAAATTCTCCTCACTTGCTCATAATCATAATAATATGGAAATTCAACTAGCAATTATGCAGAGCCTAGGACACTTATTGCAAGGATCAAAATATCAATTGAAAAAGGATGGATATTATTTCAATTGAGGGGGATTAACAATTTATCAATAATGTTGTCAAGAAAAAGGGATGTGGAGTTGAATAAAAAAATAATATGATTACTTAGGTTTATCAATTATTGTTGAAGGTGCACTCTGTGAGAAGTAAGCACGTCTATAGCCAAGAATGATTGCCTCTTATGATAATTGCAAGGAGTTGAATGTGGACACATAGTAGTTTGAGAAAGAAGAATATATTTGATAGAAAAAGAAATGAAGAATATCTTGGGCAAGTTGAATATGATTTAATTGACCAAACAACAAATGTAATGTTTTGGTATTTTCGATGGAGATGGCCTCCATAAATCCACATGTAACATTTTAAAAATAAATACTATTTTTCTCAAAGTTATATACATAATAGTTTAAAATTTAAATTATACTAATGCTCAAATTAAAATATAATAAAAGGTTTAGGTTCAAATTTAAACTAACATAGAAACTTAATGTGTATAAATGGTAGGTGCTTATGAGTTAATTATCTTGACCTTACTTTAAACTAAAATATATATTAATAATAATATATTTAATTAAAAATATATGTGCAAATAAGGGTGAGTGTAACCGAGTTGGTGTGAGGCAGCTAGTTGAGGAACGTGATCCAGACGGTGTGGATCCATGAAAATCCAGTTCAACTTACACTAGTTTACCATAAACCTTTTTTGGTTCAAACCTCTATGATGTGAAGGGTGAAACAAAAAATCTCTTGTGGTTTTCCTCTAGATAATGGTATAATCGAATGGGACGACATTGTCGACCACCTAAGAGTGGCTCTCAAGGTTTCTTTCTAACCTAAAAGTTTCGTCCCCCTTTGTAGCACAAGTGAATAAGGTGAGCTTGGCCCCGTGGAACAGCTTGCGATGCGAAGGGAGACACAAAAACTATCTTTTGGATTCCCTCTAGATAGTGGTATACCTGGATGGGACAAAATTTTTGGCCACCTAAGAGCTGCTCTTGAGGTTTCTTTTTAACCTAACCATTTTTTGTTCGCCTTTATAGTGCAAGTGGAGAAGGTAATCCTAGCCCCATTGAATAGGAGGTCCATGATTCAAACCTCTATGATGCGAAGGGGGATAAAAAATCTCTTATGGATTCCCTCTAGTTAGTGGTATACCCAGATGGGATGACATTGTCGACCACCTAAGAGCAAATCTCGATGTTTATTTCTAACCTAAGTTTTGTCCACCTTGGTAGCACAAGTGGAGAGGGTGAGCCTAGCCCTGTTGAACGGGAGGTCCACAGTACAAACATCTATGATGTGAAGGGGAATACAAAAAATCTCTTGTGTCTTCCCTCTAGATAGTGGTATAACCGTATGAGACAACATTTTCAACCACCTAAGAGTGGCTCTCGAGGTTTATTTTTAACCTAAAAGTTTAGTTTACCTTTGTAGCGCAAGTGGAGAAGGCAATCTTTGTCCCATTGAATGGGAGGTCCACGGTTTGAACCTTTGCGATGTGAAGGAAGACACAAAAAAATATCTTGTGGCTTACCTCTAGATAGTGGTATACCCATATGGGATGACACTGTCGGCCATCGAAGAGCGGCTCTCGAGGTTTCTTTTTAACCTATTTTTTTTCCCAAGGGGACAATGCAACGGTTTGGGCTTTGGCTCTTCTTTGAGAGGTCCAAGGTTCAAACCATGACATGGGAGAGTGTGTGAGAGGGTGGGTGTATGTATGGCTATGTGTTTGAACCCTATTGATAAGTTCAGCTCTCCCTCTTATGAGAGGTCATGGTTGGGATGGGGATGTCTAGCCCTAAGTGTCGTAGGGGTTTCTCACACTAACCTAATAAAATAAGTATGTATAAAGACATGTTTTAGAAAGTCAAACATAATATCTATATCTATATATATATATATATATATATATATAACAAATCTAACCTTATTACATCATAAATGTATAACAACATATATCGTATTATTTTAACAAACTATATAATAAGATTTGACAATTATACATTTAATATATAAACTCAATTATTTACTATTTTTTAAAATAAGCTATGTATGGCTTCTATTGGGGGCCACTCCCATTACGAAAACAAAATATTACATTACTCTTATTACATTTCTAACGAGTTAATTAAAGCATATCCAACTTTGTCTTTCTATCGGAGATATTCTTCATTTACCCTTCTATCAAAAATATTCATCTTCCTCAAACTGCTAAGTTTCCACAATCAACTCCTTTTATATCAAATGCCTTCAAAAATTTAAATTCTGTCAAGATGAAATTCAACACTGTGAATGGCTAAAATATTTCTTTGTCGAGCTTCTATATCCAAAAATATCTTGTCTATAACAATCCTCACAATTCTTAATATTTTTTTTAGGGTTCTTATTCATTCCCTTAATATTCCAAGATATTATTTTCATTGTTATTTTTATTTTATTTGTGGTTTTAGCCCTACTTCTTGTTAACACTTGTGATATTTGCTTTTTTTTTCCCTATCAATATCCCTTTGTGTTTCTTTTTCTCTTTGTTTTTGCCTCTAGGTCTTCCTTTTTTTTTTTTCATTCTCAAAAATACTTTTATCTTCATCAATCTCTTCAATCTTCTCACATCGCTCATAGTAAGACTTATCATCTTTAGGTTTGCCTTGTTCTGAAGGATCTGAAGTGCAAGGAATAACCTCAAAAGCACAATCTTCTTTATATTTCCTTGGAGACCCTAAAGTGCAAGGATGCTATTTTGTAGCAATTACCTTCTTATTCTGCCCTAAAAACCCTAAAGTGTTATGGGTTTCCTCCAACCTCATTTCTATATTATTCTACTCTTGAAATCTTAAAGTGCAAGTGATAACATATTCACCACTTTCAATTTTATTACCTGAAGAGGATTCTATACTACTTGAGGAAAATGAAGATGATTTACCTAGAATAAACTTGACCTTTTTTGTTGTCTTTGTTTTAGGTTTTATCTCCACATCTTCTTTTGCACCTTTAATTCCTTCTAAACTTGCCAATTGATATTGTCGATAGGATTTCTTTGCCTCTTATTTTGGGATGGAATATCCTTGATTTGATCTAGCTTCTATTATTGAATGACTTCCTTGCTTCATCTTGAAGTTTATCTCATGGTTAGAATTTTTTGTCTCTTTCTTCATAATTTTTACTTTGCAAACTCTTGCCATGTGTCCAATCTCAAAATAGTTGTGGCAACGAAATGCAATATTTTCATATTATACTTGTTGATCCCATTCTCTTGATTCAGATTTAATATTAATGGATTGTGGCAAAGGTTTTAAAATATCCATAGCAACACATATTAGAGTATATAGAGCATGTTTCTACTCCTTAGTTGTTGGTCTTTGATGAATTCCTCTAGGGTATTTCTAATATTTTTCAAAACATCCTTATTTATAATATGATATGAAAGTCCAAAAAGCCTAACCCACACTAAAAGCTTCTTAATAGCTTCAAAACATAAATTAATTAATTAATGTTATCAACATCAAAATGTAGATACAATAGAAGTCTTCATTAATTTATTGTGTCCATTATATTGGAGGTTTTCTATAATAAATTAGATTTCCTCTGTTGAAGGCCTAATTTACCATAACATTCACTACTTTGTTTTACTTATAGGTGACATGAAAAAATTTAGCTGTCCTAAATGTAGCCTGAAGGCTACAGATCTTTCCAACACTTTTTGTAAACACCAATCTTGAATAGGGGTCTTAGTGGGATCTTTTAGTCGATTAATGAAAATTTAGGAGTTTGACTCTATCTGTACCAAACTCTAGCCAACCTTGGCAACTTCTTTATCAACTCAAAGGATAGCATAAGATTTTGCAAGATGATTAGAGAGAACTCAAATTCTCTATAAATATAAAGATAATATTATCAACTAAAAACTTTCTTATACCCCTTATACTTACCTTTTTGGATTACTTCTTGAAGCTTCATGTGTATTAGTCTTCCCAATACAATTAGGAGGGTCTTGCTAATGACCATACTGTACACAACTTGTATTTATGAGGATTTCTTGTCTCCATTCATCCTAAGAAAGCTTCATATTATTGAGAATCCTATTCCATTGCTAGGATGGGGAGGAGGGGCCTGCATTACATACTAGATTGTTTTCCTAATATTAAATAAGGTGCTTTGTCAAATATAGTGAATATCTTGTTGAACATCTTTGAAGATCCTATTGTTACTTCATTTCCAAATATTTGAAAGTAGAAAGAAATATTGATCCATACCATCTCCTTCATAGAACTATCTATGCCATCCATCCTAGGCTAGGTACACCAAGCTTGCTCAAAGGAAGTGAACATGTGAGGTCTAAAATCCAAGAGAGAGGCCAAAGTTTTCCATAATTGGGTAGTCGAGGGATAAGAAAGAAAAAGGTGATCTAGAGTCTCTCCATATCCACAACACATTACACATCTATAGGAGCCAAAACAATCTTGTTTAATCAACCAATATCCAATAAGGACTCGCTTATGAAAAAGAAGCCAAATAAAAAAACTCACTTTGGGCCACAATGGTAGCTACCAAAGTTGGTTGAAGATATCACTAAGGGGGTTGAAAACATAATGACATGATGAGAAATATCCCAAGTCTACTAGTAAACACCCTTGGAGTTGAAACCCTAGCCAAAAGAGTCATCTAAATTAAGACCAAGTAAGATATCGAGCTCTAATAATTGCTTGAGTAGCTTCCTGTTGAGCCTCCAACATCATCATAGGCCACTCAACAATTAGGATTCACACTCTTTCATGCCAAGCACCATTTACAATTTTCTTTTAATAGTGAAAAAATTTGACCCACCTTCCCTATGAAGTTGTTCCATGAGAGATATCCACTCAAGAAATTATGGAATCAATGGGGGATACCCATCCTAGGCCTCAGTCCAAAAATTTGCTTAGCGCTCATTGATAATATGAAATAACTACATCTTGATCAAAGTTCCCCCCATCTTGAACATCGTTAGGATTGAAAATCCTCTATTGGGTAGTTGATATTTGATAAAACATTTTGGTAATCTATTCACTACATATTTAGCTCTCAAATTCTATGCCCAAAATGTAAGAGGGGTGTTGACTAACTAATTGTACAATTTAGTTGCTAGTGTCTTATTATTTTTGATCACTGATGTAAGGCCCAACCCAAATTTTTTTGGAAGACATAACTTCTTCGACTCCACAAGTACCAATTTGCATTCTACTTTTGGTCTGCTTCATAAGAATATTTGATTGATTCTATTTAATTATCTCAAGATAACTTTAGGGATATCCAAAACTTGAGAGACATAGATATTGAAGAACCAAATTTACCAAAGTGAGTCTACCTCTAGGAGAAAGTCATTGATTGGTCCATTTATCCAGTCGACTCTTTATCCTCTCTATTAGCCACTTCCATTCTTCCTTCCTTTTCCTGGTAGATTTTAGCAAGAATCCCAAATAGGAAATCGTTCTTTAGAATCACATTTTTCACTCTGGTATATTTTAAATTTTTTTGCAACATCCATTCTTCAAAATCATAATTTTCACTGAATAAAGCAATAAAAGAATATGATCTTCATTTTTTTCTCATTAATCAATTGTCATGTGGCTATCGAAAAGAGATTCAAAATCCTCTTGAACTAGGATACATCTCCCTAAGATGCATGATCCGACAAGGTTGAATCATACACAAACTATAAGTGGGGTAACAAAGGGGCTCAAGAGGTTGTTGTAATTCCTTGAAGCAATCGATTTAGAAATATGATAATCCAAATTATACCAGTATTATAAATAGATAAAGAGAAAGAGGATTTTCTTGATGAAGACCCTTAGAATTTATAAACAAAGTAGATAATCGATCATTGATAAGCACTAAATAAAAGATAGAGGAAATACTATCTTCAATCCAGTCTATCCAATCATAAGAAAAACCAAACTACTTCAGAACTTGAAGAAGATGTTGGAAATTTGAGTTAGTTTATGTTGTCATTGATGTCACATGGATCATTGATGTCATATGGATCACATTGGGTATATTTTGGAGAGCATGGATATGTACAAGGTTTTTGTGAAAACCAAGTTAGGCAAAATAAAAGGTTTTATTTAAAACCATGGATGGCAGATTCAAAATGGGTTTTCTTAAAACCAAGTTGGCTTTTTGTTTCATCGAAAAATGTGCCCCGGTGATGGAGATATTTAATTTTAAATATCTAGTACAAGGTTTTTGTGAAAAACCAAGACAGGCAAAATAAAAGGTTTTATTTAAAACCATGGATGACATATTTGAAATAGATTTTTCTTAAAACCCAGGTTGGGCTTTCGTTTTGTCAAAAAAGGTGCCCCGATGATGGAGATATTTAATTTTAAATATTTAAGTTTAAATTTTAATTATTTAAAATTAAAATTAAAATTAAATCATAAGCGTCGACGTCAAAGGAAGGAAATAAAATAAATCATAAGCTCCGACATCAAAGTAAAAGGAGAGGACATATATATATATATATATATATATATATATATATATGCCCATAAAGTTTCAAATGATTTTTCCTAAGTCCTCGATCGAAAATAATGGCCTGCGAATGAGACAGAGTTTGCATCGTGGTCGAAGAGTGTGAAAAGGGTTTTTCTTAAGGCCCATGATCTTGGTGTATAATAAAGTGAGTGTGTGGAGCAAGGAAATGCTAGTGGTTAGTGCACTTGGTGACTTGTAGGAAGTCCTACATTTGAATCCCATCGGAGGTGTTTTTTGTTGAAACGCGTGGAACACATTTTTCTTTGGAAGGTGCAGAAATTCGAGGCATAAAGGTCTTGGGTGCTCATTTTGAGCATGTGTGGGCATGTGGCCCAATGAAAGGCTTGTGGTGGTTAAGGAACTGAGCAAGAGGTCACGAGATCGAATCCCATCAGGGACAGAGGCAAGTTAAAACATTTTTTAATATATTTTATTTTTCTAAAGTGCCCTAGGAGGAATAAGGATTATGATGCATGTTTAGAAAAACAAAATTTCTAGTGATTTCTTTTTCTGAAGTATATCATATTATATATCGTTGGAAATCTTATTTCGAAGGCTATTTTATTAGCTTGCTTAGAAGGAGAAATAAGGTGTATGTAAAGAGTTATTTCTATTTTTTATAAAGAGGTTCAAGAGTGAAGATTGCTTTGTTCTTTTTCAAAGGGGACTAATTCTTCCATGAGGTGACAAGGTATGTAATATTGTGATTTATTTTATTTTAAGGTATAAGTGGTTTTGGGAGTGATAAGGTTATGCAATTTTTTGATTTGTCTTATTTTATGGTACAAGTGGTTTGAGGAGATATAAGGAAGTTGTGAAATTAAAAGCCTTGGTGATTATTATTGAGAAGTGGAGTAATGTCGATTGTTTTGTGATCTACTAACCCTTGTGAAGATTGGCAATTTTTTTTTGTGATTGTGGCATATTTACAAAGAGGTTTTTTTCATCATCATAAAAGGTATGGGCAAATTATCCTATTGATTAGTTATGGTGGTTTATTTCTGAAATATCATTAGAGAGAAAAGGATTGATTGTGGTTTCCTATTTGAAAGTAGTTGATTGAATGCTTCAAGGTTTTTTGGGTTGAGAGTTGTTATTAAAACTTGTTTTATAAGCATTGCGGTTGAAGCCATTAGTTGTGTGAAAAATCTGAGTTAGGGTTTAAGAAGAACATGAGTATAATTGTTATGTGAAGAATGTTATTAGCATTGTTGTTGAAGCCCATTGGTTATGCAAAGAACTTGAACTTGAAAAGAACATGAGTATCATTGTTATGTGAGATTTATGGTTGAGCATTGTTGGAAATATTTGAGTTGGTTAATACATGCTTGGACTAGGGTTTGTAAGAAAGATTTGTTCCTTGTGGTAGTTGATTGAGAAGAGTTGATTGAGCCTAGTCAAGTGATTGTGTGAAGTGGTTGTTCAAGTTCCATGAAACAAACTATTCTATATTCTTGATTTGATTTGAGATTGATATTTAAGGATAGAACATATTGAGTCTCTAACAATTCTCTCTATGCTTCTATGAGATTGATTTGAGTTGAGATTGGGATTTGAGTATAGAACATATTGAGTCTCTAACAATTCTCTTTATGCTTCTATGAGATTGATTTGACATATTGATTGAACATTTGAGTATAGAACATATTGAGTCTCTAACAATTATCTTTATGATTCTATGAGATTTGGGCAAGTTCTTGGTGAGCTTGCTAGAGCAAATTTGGGCAAGTTATTGGTGAGCTTGCTAGAGCAGATTTTGGGCAAGTTCTTGGTGATCTTGCTAGAGCATATTTGGGTAAGTTTTGTGTGAGGTTGTTAACCAGATTTGGACAATTTCTATGTGATCTTGTTAAGCAAATTTGGACAAGTTATGTGTGAGCTTGTTAAGTAGGTTCTGTGTGAGACTATTGAGCAGGTTCTTAGTGAGCCTATTGATAGAGCTTTAGAGGTGATAGATTACAGAGGAAAGAGTCTCAGAGGATAGATATCCAAAAACTAGGATAGTTGAAGATAAATATGAGTGGGGAGTCTTCAAGTGGAGAGAGGTCCACCAGTCAGTGCAACAGAGAGACGAAGTCTTCTAGAATATCACATAGCCAGAGCATAAGGGGAAAGAGTTCTCTTGTGGAAGAGATACACGAACTTGATATTAGGGGATCAACATATCCTTTGGATAGAGATCCATAAAAATTGTAATTGGGAGTGATTCCCAAAGAGATCATTGTAATTGGGAGTGATTTCCAAAGAGATTTATTGAGAAAGTTTTAGTAAAATATTTTCTTCATGGAGTAGCCCACATTGGGTGAACCACGTAAATTGTGGTGTCTCTATTGTGTATGGTGTTTTATGCATTGATTGATTACTGCTATTAATACTATTGTCTATACACTGCATAATATTGAATTGAAAAGAAAAATAAAAAGTGGTCTTATACTATTCACCCCCTCTTAGTATAAGATTGTGTTCTTCTGAAGAAAATAAATCCAAAAAAATAAACATGGAATGAGATCATTGGGCCTGCAAAGAATGTAAGGCTTCTTGGTCCAACACTATATCATTTGCAATATATCTCCCTCCTATGAAACCTCTATGCTCTATAGAAAATATTTTAGGGAGAAAAGGTTTGAGTTTATCAACCAATGATTTTAAGGATATTACATAATGCTATTGGCCTAAAACCAAAAATTCATTTAACCTCTTGAGATTTATGAATGAGTGCAATATACATTTTGTTGATTTATTAAAGTATTAACTTAGTCCTCCTTGTTTCCTCTAGAACATCAAGTATATTATTCTTAAGCATATCCCAAAATTATTGAAAAATTTAATGGCAAAGCCATATGGATTGAAGAAAATAAGCTTATACTGAGAGAGGGGGTGAATAATATAATATAAAATTTTTACTTTTCTTTCCAAATAAATTAAATTCAAATATCATCAATTGTAATAATGAAACAATGCACAAATCACCACACACATAAGAGACATAGATTTAACATGGTTCACCCAATATGAGCTACATCCACGGAGAAATATTGCTTATAAATTTCTCAACATATTTCATGGGTACCAACCCATAGGAGACACCAATACACTATTATAATGTTTGTGGACACCAATCCATAGGAAACACCAATATCCTCTCAATTTTGTGGACACTAATTCATAGGAGACACCAATTCCTTCTCAAGTTCGTGGACACAAATCCATAGGAGACACCAATCCCCTCTACTAGTTTGTAGACACCAATACAAAAGAGACACCAATCCTCTCTACTAGTTTGTAGATACCAATACATGGGAGACACCAATCCCCTTTGCTGGTTCATGGACATCAATACACAAGAGACACCAATCCCCTCTACTCTAGTTCAAGGATACACATCCATAGGAGACACCAATCTCCTCTACTAGTTTTTGGACACAAATACACATGAGACACCAATCCCATCTACTCTAGATCATGGACACCAATCCATAGGAGACACCAATCCCCTCTACTCTGGTTTATGGACACCTATCCACAGGAGACACCAATCCCCTCTACTCTGGTTCATGGAAACCTATCCATAGGAGACATCAATCCCCTCTACTCTAAATACTTCTCATATATACTCCTAAATATTATCACAATAATGCTCACAAATATTGCTCAAATTAGTTCTAAAATTTGCTCATAATACTACTCACAACTCTACTCAAATCAGCTCCATAACTTGCTTCTAAATATTGCTCACAACTCTGCTCAAATCAACCCTCAAATATGCTCACAATATCTACTCAAATTTTCTCACAAAACCTACTCAAATATACTCACAAAATCTACTCAAATCTGCTCATAAAACCTACTCACAAAAGTGCTCAACACTGCTCCAAAAAATGCTTACAAACACTACTCATATACTCCTAAATATTGCATGCACACAATGCTCATATATTCCCAAATATTACATACAAAACAATGATTATCTATTCCCAAATATTGCATTAAAAATAATGCTCATCTATTTCCAAATATTGCATACAAAACAATGCTCATCTATTCTCAAATATTGCATAATGATGTCATCAAGTCCTTCACCTATTCTTCAATGTGCTTTCCTCAAATAAAGTAATTCAGACATATTCTACCCATAATTATTTTATCTTCATAAACATATAGAGAATGATACACACTAACAAATTCCCAATATGTTCTTCATATTCATTAAGTCTATCGATTTTACATGTCTCACATTTATTACATCAAAAGGTAGCTTTAGTCTAGCATTTGCTATCTGACCTGGTAATTGCTGATTTCCATCTTTCCTTCAAAACCAATCACAGTGCACAAATCTATCCTTTTCATCTACTCCCAAAATCAATCATGAACAATGCACAAATTTGTCTCTCAAATATGATCTATAACCCTTGCATAATTTCTTCCAATTTCAATCAAAATAATGCACATCCAACAATTCCTTATACCTCCCACTATATGATAAAATATTTTTCTCAAATTGATTAAGCCATTTTGATAAAGGAATTAAATCACCATACCTCTAAATCTACCTCAATGATGATGATGAGATTTTTGCATGAGCTTTCCAAACCAATATTAACAAAATGATTTTTCTTTTTTTTGTGCCTTCAAAAATTGATTAGCAATTCTCTTTTTCTTTTCTTGATTAAATATCAAATCAACCACTTTAAAAAACCCTTATCAAAAACATACACAATAAAGCTTAAAAATAACTCCTTATATCTTCCTTTTGAAACTCACAATATAAAGCTTTATTAATAACAAAAACCCTTTATATCTCCTTTTATAACATGCAACTTCATATCTTATAACTCCCTTTTATAGCATGTAAAAAAATTATTTGAAAATAATCATTACACACCTTATATCTCCCACTCAAAGTATGTAAAATATAATCATGACAGACCTTATATCTCCCACTCAATTAAATCAAATAGAAGTTTTTCCCTTACCTCGCATAACAAAAACCACCAAACGCGCATGGAGGATATTTTATCTCCCAACTTCTGCCAACACAACACCCTAGCATAGGCTAGGTGACCAAATGAGCTACCTCGATAGGTCAAATAAAAGGTGCAGTCCAATCTATGTAAACCCTTATTTGTTCTATCAACCAAAATAAAAATGGTGCTACGGGGATTCGACCTTGCAACCTCTTGCTACATAGTGCCTTAGTGCAAGCTTGAATACCAGCTAGGCTAGCCACCTAGATGAGACTAAAATTACAGCATAAATATTATAAATTCTCTTTTTCACTCGCTACCACAAAAAATGCTCTTCTTCTTTTCTTATACCCATTGCTCTATTTTGCATGAAGGAGATTTGAATTTCCACCATAGACAAAATTAATTTGATAGCCTTTTAAATATGCATTTTATTTAGTGCCCAAAGAGGTCAGTTGTGCATTTTATTTAGCGCCCAAGGAGGCCAGACTTAGTATTTTAAATATTTAAAATTTCAAACTTTGCATGGTGTTCTCAAGGAGCTCGTCAAACCTTTTAACCTTTAAATATTAAACATCTGAATTATATTTAAATCCTTTGATTTGAATATTACCTTCCACTTTTCAAACTTTTATATATTTAAATCCTTTTGATTTAAATATAACCTTCCACTTTAATATTTAAATATTTCATTTAAATATTAAAGCATATCTCTACCTTTATTATCAATGACAACTTACCATTTCATCCTTTGAAGATATTTCTACCTTTGACACCTCTGAAGATATCTCTGCCTTTATTATTAATGACAACTCAACATTTCATCCTTGAAGATATTTATGCCTTTGACATCAATGACAACTAAATATTTTTAATAATCTTCCCCTTTGTCATTGATGGCAACTCTATTATGAAATCGACCTTTACTGAATAGGATCACAAGCTGCTCCCCCTTACTAAAAACTCTCCCCCTTTGACATCAATGGCAAAGGATCCTTGGGGCTTGTAAGATAAGTCACTAAATAAAGCCCCATTACCACCTCCTTTTCTTGAGGCTTTAATTATGGGATGGGAGTGAAACTCCCAAATTACTATGCTCCTCTTCTTGTTTCATTTTATTTATCCAAACTTTGGAAATCATACTATTTTGAACTTTTTGACGATTATTTATGCCTTATTTCAAAAATTTAGGGAATACTATTCTACACCATCTAGCTGTATGCCCAAAATTGTTACATTTGTAACACATGAAATTGTAGTCCATAGGAGGTGCAAATGAATTGAAATTCCTCTTAGTGAATCCAAAATCATCCATAGCATTGACCCTGCAATTTACAACTTTATGACCAAAATGGTTACATGAGAAACAATAACCATGAAAGAGAGTGAAACATGTTTGATTTCCTTGGAGGATATTACCGCATGGTTATTTTTGTACTTTTATGTGATGGTCCCTGTTCCATAATGGTGCATTGTTTTATTCCTCATTGATACTTCCACTTATACATACATCAACATAGGTCTTAGGTTCCTCTTCAATAATTTTCTTTGATGCTTCTATTTCTTTTGAGCTTGACTCCTCCTTTTGTTTCTCTTGACCTTTTTCAAAACCAAGTCTAGTATTCATAAATGGAGATCTCTATGCTTTGATAATATCATCCAAGTTTTTTGAGCTTTTCCTAAACTAATATATTTTATCATTAAACTTTTCAAGTCCCTTCCTTAGAATAACAACTTTATGTTCTAGTATTTCACACTCTAGTTCTTTTTCCTTTAATTGTTCAACCATTATTTTTTTACTTCTCCTTGCCTCTAAAACCTTAAATTTTAAGTTGGTGAGATCTTGTAGAAGCTTTAACTTTGTTCTCTCATCCTCTTGTACTTGAGCCTTCAATATTGAGTTCTTATTTCTAACCCTTTTCAAATCTTCAAGAGAAACAATGAGTTCCTCTTCTATGTCAATTGTGGCTTCCTCTTCATCTTTTGAATCTTCCTCTTCATCCTGGTTTTCAACAACAGTAGTATCTTCATTCTCTTATATGGCCAAAAATAGGATTTATTACCTTTAATATTTGAGATAATTTCATCACTGTTGGAAGAATTGCTTGATTCCTCAACATAGAAACTCTTCTTGTGTCTTTGAAAGATCTTTTTCTCATGCTTGTTTTAACCATACCTATTTTTATTTTCATGATAAAATTTTCTTTATTTCTAGTTCTTATATTCCTTTTCTTCTTCACTACTACTACTTCTGGCTTGTGTACAGTTAGATGTATAATTACCAAGTGTAGACACTAAAATCTAGTCAATCAGATTAGGCGACCAAGACAAGGTCCAACTGACACCATATGGCCCCCTTGGGCAACCCTTAGAGGTTTTATAGTGGTCCTAACCACTCTTGGAAGGTTCTACCCCACTTTTGGAAGGTTTTGGGCCACATAGGCATGACCGTCCCACCCTAGGATGACCATAGTTTGTGGCCATCCCACCCTGGGATGGTGGTAAACTGGCCATCCCAGGATGGGACGACATTAAGGTTTAACTCCAAAAAAGTATAATTTGGACAAATGGTGCCCAAAAAATGCCATTTTCCCCACCTTTTCAAGCATGCAAGTCATAGGGTGCAACATCCTTATGACATAATACATGAGGGAGGTCAAATAGGGATATTATCTTACCCCCCAATGCATGCCACCCTGGTGTCCAAATGGTGCCTCTCGCCCTGCATACCCTCGCATGCATTTTTTCCCAAAGGCTTCCTTTGGCTATAAAGTGGATTCATTTTCCACATACAATATAGAGAGAAGTTTTGAGACAACAATGTAGTGCTGCTAATATTTCCCCTCACCCTTTTGTACCTTTTTCCCTCGAAATCTCTACCTAGCAAAGGAGGTTTGTGAGTGATCTAAGAGGCGTAATTTGTTTACAAAACTGGATCATTTGAGTTAATTTCACCACCAAATTTGACAAAAAAACTAGTAGGAGTATTTTAAACCACTTCATAGAGGAATTTATGATAAAATAAGTGTAAAATTGGTGGCCGTCCCACCCTAGGATGGTCCCCATTTTGTGATAGTCCTAACCGTCCCACCCCGGGATGAGGATATATATGTGAATTATTTATTTACTATTATTTTTTAGTTAGATTCTAGATTAGTATATGAGCATTTTGTCCAAATTGCATGCATTTTGGAGCTATATTGAGCGAGATATCATATTTTTAGTGTTTTGTAGGGTCTTATGCAGGTCTACGGAGCTCATCTGGATATGCATATGAAATTTTTATTTATTTTGCAAATATGACCACATGGATTGTCTTGAAATGCCATTTTGTATTATTACTAATTTTCATGTTTTTTGGATATGTTTAGGGGTAAAAATTGCTTGCTTTGGGTTTTGCAGGTTGGAAAAGTGCACTACAATTACGCCATGCCATCGGATGCAATTTAGGTTCTATTTTCAGTAATATCTTCCCAAAACCATCTATTTTACATACCTATGAAATTTCAATTCATTTGGAGTTTATTTATATAGGCGTATTTCATATTCATGTTTTCTAGTATTTTAGTGCCTATGGGGATTACATATTTTCAATATATGCACTTGCTATTTAATGATTCTGGTTTCCTTATGTGCAGGTGTAGGTATTATAGCATAGAAAAAATAAGCACAAAATCATAACATTGAAGAACAAATCAGCGACATCATAGGTTCACTCACCTCAATTGTGGGTATGAGGAATAACATTGGTGAACGACCAAATTAACGCAGCAAATAAAAATTAAAAAGTTGCAGCAAAAAAATTTATTTAATATTCGCCATTCTCAACCTTTACATTCAATTGAAAAATGCAATTATATAGAAGGGGTTGGAGGAAATAGAGGAAAGGGTGCGTGGAGGGATAAGGAGGTTGGAGGAGTAAAGGGAAGGTGTTGGAGAGATAAGGGGAATGAAGGAATAACGGAGGAAAAGGAAGGGATAAGGAGGAAAGAATATAGGAGGGGAGTTAGGAAAAATAAAACAAAATTGTAGACAAAACTTGCTAACAAACCTGAAGAATTTTCACACTTAGGGCTAGAAAAATATTTTTCTAAGCCACTTAAGTTGAAACCCTCTTCACACTTGCAACATTCTCCCCCTTAAAGTTGAGAGGACTGACTACACAGTCTCTCAGCTTTACAAATTGAGCTTTAGTCATCACCTTGGTGAAGATGTCCACGACGTTCTCCAAAGTGTGACAGTATTGTAGCTCAACAATTTCATGTTCCACCATATCTCTGATGAAGTGGTACTTCATATCAAAATGCTTCGTTCTGCTATGGTGGATAGGATTATATGCTAATTGAATGGCACTGATGTTGTCGTAGTAGATTTTGGTCGGACCACTTTGCTATTCTCCAATATCTTCTAGTACTTTCCTTAGCCATAAATCTTGAGTACTTGCATAAGTAACTGCTATATATTCAGCTTCTGTTGAAGATAGAGCTACTACTATCTGCTTTTTGGAACTCCAAGTTATTAGTCCTAATCCAAGACTAAAACAGTTTCCTGATGTTGATTTCCTGTCATCAATATTACTACCCCAATCACTATTGCTGAAGCCTACAAGCTTGATAGTGTTACATTTATGGTATTGGATTCCAAAATACAATGTACCTTTCACATATCTCAAAATTCTTGTAGCTGCCTGCAAATGCAGCTCAGATGGGTTAGCCATAAATCTAGAAACAAAAGATACAACATACTGAATATCTGGTCTGGTGTTGGAGAGAAACATCAAACTCCCAACCATGCTTCTGAAAGTGGTCACATCAACTTTTAGTGCTCCATCATCTTTGCTTAATTGGATCCCATGTCCAACTGGAGTTGCAACTGGTTTGCAATGCTCCATAGCAAACTTCTTGATCATATCCTGAGCATACTTATGTTGACAGATGAAGATCCCTGTATCTGACTAATGAACCTCCATTCCAAGGTAGTAGTGCATTAAGCCAAGATCCTTCATCTCAAACTGCATCATCATGGAGTGTTTGAACTCCATATTCATTTTTTCATTACTACCCATAAAAATAAGATCATCCACATACAAGCAAACTATGAGGATGTCATTACCTTGCTTTAGGTAGTAGAGTGTGGGTTCATTTTTGCTCCTGGTAAACCCATAATCTTTGAAGTACCCATCAATATGTGAGTACCAAGCTCTTGGTGCTTGTTTCAGACCATAGAGTGCCTTCTTCAATCTGTAAACAAGGTGTTCCTTACCTTGCTCTTCAAATCCCTATGGTTGCTCAACGTACACTTCTTCTGTCAAGTAACCATTGAGAAATGCACTCTTTACATCCATGTGTTGGAATTTCCATCCTTTGTGTGTAGCTAAGGCAAGAAATGTTCTGATAGTCTCCTGTCTGGCTACAGGAGCAAAAGTCTCTTCATAATCTATTCCATATTTTTGAGTAAAACCTTTTGCCACTAATCCCTTATGCTTTTCAATGCTTCCATCAGCATTAAACTTGGTCTTGAAGATCCATTTATAGCCAACACATTTCTTTCCTTTCGAAAGCTTCACGAGCTCCCAAGTGTCGTTGTTTTTTATAGAGGTTATCTCCTCTTTCATGGCATCTTGCCAAATCTTTTGAGTACATGCCTTCTCATAACTAGAAGGTTCAAGCTGTGCACTAGTTAACAAAGCATAGTTAACTTGATCTCCCCTAGGTTCCTACTAGGATTCATCATCACCATACAAGTGCATACTTTCTAATCTGTGTAAAACAAATTCCATTTCACTAGCTTGACTCCTAGTGTATCTTCTTGAAATTTTTTTATCCAACATCTGAGATGATGGATGATACTGTAGAGTTCTCTTACCTTTGGATGGTAAATCAATGTCCATTGGTGAGGAACTTACTGATCGCTATGGAGAAGGACTTGGTGAAGTAGTTGAATCAGAAGATGGACTTGGAGGATGAGTGGAAGGAGACTGCTTTCCTTTCTGTGGTATCTACGGTTGCACCTGCTGAGCAACTATATCAGTGGCTTCAACATCACTGAATATTTGGGGCTTACCCCACTCTCCCCCTTCATCAAAAATCACATCCCTTGAAATCACTATCTTTCGAGTCGTAGGATTGTAGAGTCTATAACCCTTTGTGTTTTCACAATATCCTACAAAAATGCATGCCTGACTCTTTGGATCCAGCTTCTTTTTCAGCTCATCAAGAATGTGAGCATATGCCAATGAACCAAATACTATGAAATACTTCACATTTGGTTTCTTACCATACTAGGCTTGGTAAGGTGTCTTTCCTTTCAAACTTGAAGTAGGACTTCTGTTCAAGATGTGAACACTAGTCCTTGTTGCATCTCCCCAATATGAATTATTCAAATGCTTTGTCTGAAGCATTGATCTTGCCATCTCCACAATGGTGCGATTCTTCCTTTTTGCTACACCATTTTGCTGTGGAGTGTAGGCAGTTGTGAACTACCTCTTGATGCCATGGTGTTTACAAAAATTCAAAAACTGATTAGAGGAGTATTCTCCTCCTTTATCTGATCTAAGACATTTTACGAATATCCACTCTCACTTTCAACTTTTGCTTTAAAATCAACAAAGCATGCAAATGCTTCATCCTTATGCTTCAAAAAATATATCCAACACATTCTTGTGCAATCATCAATAAAAAGTAGGAAGTAAGAGTGGTTACCTAGACTCTTGGTATGCATCGGACCACAGATATCTGAATGCACTAACTGGAGTGGATAACTGGCCTGCCATGCTTGTCCATGAGGAAATTTTGATCTGGCATGTTTTCCCAAGGCACACCCTTCACAGACTTCCTTACTATCTTGAATTTTGGAAAGTCCAGTTACCATTTATTGTGAAGTTAGCATTTTCAAACTTGCTAAATTCAAATGACCATATCTCAAGTGCCATAGGACACTTGGATTGGTAATTGCAACATTTGCTAACTTATTTCCTCCTGGCTGACCAAACTTTAAAGGGAATAATCTATTCTTTGACATTGGCACTTATGTAATGATTCTATTACTATTGTTCTTGTCAAAAATGGTGCATTTACCCTCATCAAAAATCAACTTGTAATTCTTTTCAAGCATTTGACCAACACTTAAAAGATTGTTTTGAAGATGAGGTGTGTAATAGATATCACTTACTTGCTTGACGCCTTCTTTTGTTGGAACCTCCATGGCTCCAATGCCTTCAACTGCCAATGACTTATCATCTCCCAATCGGATGTTGGATTTGTATGAGGAGTCTAAAGTAGCAAAGAGTTCTTCTTTGCCACTCATGTGATTTGAACACCCTGTGTCCAAAATCCATGTATCATTCATATTTTGCTTTGTCTGGCCATAAGAAAGAAAGAGATTTGTGGACTCTTCCTCTTCTCCAAAATTTCCAAATTGACTACTCTGGTTGCTGCTGCTTCCTTGCGAAGACTTTGACCAACAATCTCGAGCATAATGGCCAGGTTTGCCATAATTGTAGCAAACTTGTTTTGATTTATCTCCTCCTTTTCCTTTGCCAGATTGTTTCCCTCTATATTGTTGTTGTCCTCCTCTATTCTGATTTCCTCCTCGGTTGGATGATCCTCCTTTGTTAGGAGTTCCTCCTCTTTGATTATTCCTACCTATACCTCTTTGTTGTCCTCTGCCATGGCCTCTACCTCTTCCTTCATGTGTGGTAACAACTTTATCATCTCCTCCATAACTGGTGGTAGGAGTTTCCTGTAACCTCTCTTCATGTGAGATAAGTGAACCAGTTAGTGCATCAAAAGACAATGAGGTTAAGTCTTTGGATTCTTCAATAATTATTGCACTTGAATTCCACTTTGGAAGAAGTGTTCTCAACACTTTCTTCACCATAACCTCTGGCTTAATATCTTCCCCTAGTGTGACCATTTTATCAACTACGGCTTTCACTCTCACGCAGTAATCTCCCACTTTTTCATTTTCTTGCATCCTGAGATTTTCAAAATCTCGTTTCAATGTTTGCAGTTTTACCTATTTTACTTGGTCACTACCTCTATAGCTTTCTTTTAGGGAATTCCAGTAATCTTGTGCAATTACATAAGAGGCAACCCTAGGGAAGATACTTTTATCTAGGGCAGCATGTATGTGATAAAGGGCGAAAGCATTGTTCTTCTGTGCTTCTTTTCTAGCCTTTTTATCAGCATTAGAGAAAGCTGCCCATTCAGCAGTAGTAGGTTCAGTATAGCCCTCTTCGACTACATCCCATAAACATTTTCCTATCAAAAGGGTTTTCATTTTAATAGACCAATATTCATAGTCTCCTCCATTGAACTCAGGAATCGGCAGACTAGTATTGGATGCCATTGCAGAATAAAAACAAACTTTATTTGAAGCAAACAAGCACTATAAAGCAGTACAAAGAGATTAATGATTCAAATCAAATCTCGCATTTTTAGAACATTCAGGTTCTTCTTCGGAACTGCTGCTGATGACAATGACCTCAGGTTCTTCAGGATCCACTTCCTCTGGATCTTCTTCTTCTTTTTTTGCTTCTGGTTCAAGAGAGCGTGGTGTATAGCTCTCACTTGATTCTGCTACCCATACACCATGTGTATAACTGGCACTTGCTTGGTCCTCTGGTACAACTTCCACAGTCTCATACTCTTCAATTCTTTGTTTGAAGATGTTTTCTTTAGAATCTGCCTCGTACCTGAAATCCGATTTCCTCAGATGATCAATCACCTAATTTTCCAGCTGACAAAACACTGTATGGAGACTTGTTCGTCGAACCCTTTCATCAAAGGATTCCGGTGTCTCTCATCTCAAAATCGAGATAAGTGCATTATAGCACCCCCCAGACCGGATCATCTAACATTTCATGGGCACATTATTTCTCTTTTTTCATGAAAGGCTCTTCAAACAAGGTTTTTAAAATTTTTATAAAGTCTAAAAAAATTTAATAAATTTTTTATATTTTTTAAATTACCTTTTAAATTAATTTATTAAAAAGATAATTTTAAATAAAATATAATTTAAATTTATTAAATAATTTTAAAAACTTTAAATAAAAATTTAAAACCTTTTAAAATTAAAAAAAAAACTTTTACCTTGTTTTTCTCTCACATAGGTGATTTGACCCTGCGACCTCCCCACTAGCGGTGGGTGAGCTTTGCCGCTACACCAAGTGGGTCTGTTGACACAAAGGGAATAATATTCCCTTTTATCATCCTCCGACAATGATAATGAGAATTTTTTTTTTTCTTTACGCGTGCAAGCCTGGTGGGATTCGATCCAGGGTGGTCTCCGTGCTAGCGGACCGTATTTTCCGCTGGGCTACGTCCCTCAGACATGAATGCAAAGGGGAGAGGGTTTTATTTAAAAACAATTGCGACGCATTTTTTTTTTTAAAATAATAATCGTTTATCCCACATTCACTGCGCAAAAGCGCGGATGGGGTTTTTATACCCGAAGGCACAAATAAATATTCGACTGCCTTCGAGCAGTCACAGTTGCCTTATTTTGCCACCCACGTAGCCAATCACTAACCGCCACGTCAGCTACACTGTGACCAATGCAAATCTACCAAGTGGCAAAATTTTACACCTCGATCCGGGAACCTTCCGCCACGTCAGCTGCCACCTTGATCCGTCGCCATGTCAACTGCCACATCAGCTGCTTCGATCCACATGCTGCCCAGTCAGCACCATGCTAGCCGCCATGTGTTGCCTCAAAATCCGTACTGAGCCTACGCATGATCTATCTTAGGATCCGTGCCCAAACCTGCTCGTGATCCACCTCAAGATCCAAGCCCTGCTGGCAATGCCTCGAGCTGCATGCCTGACACCTGCCTTGGGAACCATGCCCGACTGGATTCGCCTTGACTGCTGCCAAAATCCACCTCAGGAATCATGTCCGGGCTGACTGGCTCTGATACCAGTGAACGACCAAATTAACGCAGCAAATAAAAATTAAAAAGTTGCAGCAGAAAAAATTATTTAATATTCGCCATTCTCAACCTTTACATTCAATTGAAAAATGCAATTATATAGAAGGGGTTGGAGGAAATAGAGGAAAGGGTGCATGGAGGGATAAGGAGGTTGGAGGAGTAAAGGGAAGGTGTTGGAGAGATAAGGGGAATGAAGGAATAACAGAGGAAAAGGAAGGGATAAGGAGGAAAGAATATAGGAGGGGAGTTAGGAAAAATAAAACAAAATTGCCAACAAAACTTGCCGACAAACCTGAAGAATTTTCACACTTAGGGCTAGAAAAAGATTTTTCTAAGCCACTTAAGTTGAAATCCTCTTCACACTTGCAAATAAGTGCACACGAGCTTATTTGAAAGGACTTGATCCTTGGGCACCCATAATTTTTGTAAAAAACTGTATCACAATGATATCCCTTAATGGGGCATATATGTAAAATTTTTTCTAATTTACAAAATGAAATAAAGAGAAACACCTTTTCTTGCACTTATTTGGTTTATATGGTTGTTTAAATGTGTCATTTTGTAATGCTTCATTAATATAGATATAGATGCATATTGTTTAATACTCTTAGGTGCACCATTTTTCCTCCACTTCAGTTATGATCATGGTGGGACCATATCCCTATTGATTTTCTAAAGGTTTAACATCAATTTTTGCTTGGTTTCTATTGCAGGTATTGGCCGTTCTGGCCTAAAATGGACCTGGATTGCTCCTTGGCTCACCCTGAGATGGACACACAACTGTAACAACCTAGGATGACCATCAAAATAACAGCCATACCACCCTAGGATGGCCACAATATAGAGCCTTTTCTACTCAAATGCCAAAAACAATAGGTTCCTTAGGTGATAAGGTAGGTACCTGAACTCTCTGTTTTCTGTTACATAGTCAGAAAGTGTTGAAATTTGATTTTTCTCACATGATTTGTTTGCTAGAAAAGTAGAAAGATAGTTTCCTTTTCTTATAAATGCAGAAATAACACAAAAAGAAGAAAAATAAAAAAGAAGTTAAGTTATGATGACCTTGTGTGGTTTGCTTGCATGTAGGCTATCTAATTGGTAGACCATCATTTAGGGTTCGCATTTTGTAGGTCTCTTTTTACTTAGCTTTCTGAAAATAAAATGTAATTTTACATGCGTTTAGTGAATGATCATTGAATGCTTAATTTTTTAATTTCTTTGGCTTAAAAAGAACCATACACACCATGCTTCACTTAAACACTAGTGAGGTGGATTTCATCACAATCCACTAGTAGAGTTCAATGAGGTGGCTTTCGTCTCCACCCGTTGTCTCAAATGCCATGAACCTTGTTCTTTGCCAAGGTTGGTTCCAAGATCCATTATATCCCATGGGTTATAGCATGTATCTATCTTCAAAGAGGTATATCATAGACTGGGGTGAACTAGATGAGGAACTGGTAGGACCTATGCTCCCTGATTGTGTGTGGACTTCATCACCATAGATTATAGATTGGATTACATGATCATGAATTTAATTGCTAGTTTTTGAGCTACGAGTATACAGGTGAAATCTAATTAAACACAATAATATCATTCAAAAAAATTTAAACACGTGACACGAGGTCATATTTACAAATAATACATCTAAACCACACAAAATAGTTTAGGGATTCACATCTAAAACTTAAAATAGATAATCATTTGTCTTATTGAGTGTTTCCTTTATTGTGTGTTGTTTCATTAAGAATTTGTAAATGAGATAATCATATAGGATTTGGTAGAGAGTAATAATGGTGTGCACTCGTAGCCAAGACCAATCATGGGTGGAAGCTATGAAGAGTGGACTAGGAGATATGAGTCATCTCCACTTTAGCCCCAAGGACTTGGTCATACCTCCTTGGTGATCCTCTACTCACCCAAGTCCTAGAACAGCGGGGCATGATCCAAACATACAAGAGAGTCCTATGCGAGATACCCCTATGGGTGATGGACCTTACCTGGGAGAGTGTTCCCGATATGTAGACACATCACACGCCTTCCTTGATGAAAGGCAACAATACACTAAGGTGCAAGTAGATAGAGAAATACCATGCATTCACATACCTAATAGGTCTGACACACCCATATATGGGCTAGAGTATGACTTCACACACTGGGCAGAGCAGGTTGATCCAAACTTACCTCTACATTGCCTTAATAGATTGTAGCTACCTAGATAATAGGATGAGTATGATACTCATCGTTCAGGACGAGCAAACTATGCCCTTCCATTCCTCATTCATGAATGATGGCATGAGGAGATCTTAGATTATCCTTAAGAGCAATATACTGCATAAGCACAATGTTCCTCTACACCCACTAAGTATAATGAGTACATGCTCAGGCTTGAATCTTAGGTAAATGTTACTACCCTCGATTGAGGAAAATGCATGATGGATGTTGTAGATTATATTGAATGAGGTCGGCCTTAGGGTGAGACTCCTAGGTATCCTAGGCCCCATATAGTGGAGTAGATAAATAAAGTGGTTGCAAGATACGTGGAATACAAAGTGTAGTTCAAGCAGCTTTGAAAGGACAAAGAGTAACTAGACCACTTGTATCAACTTAAGAAAGAAAGAATTGAACGATAGACCAATGAGCTATTCTAGAAGACTTTGTATGAGGGTCCTTACCCCTAGAATGCATAGATAGGAATTCCATTTGAGGAAACCCATGCTAATTTGAGATAGGTCTCCTAGACCTTATTCAATGTTTCCTCCATGACCTCCTAGGCCATATTGGGATTTGTCTCCCAGGCCAAATGTAGGGCGCCAATAGCAGGCATATACCCCTTTTTATAGATTGACTCGAGAGATGACCTATGGGGCTTACACTGAGCATGAGCCAAAGGGAGAATATTTATAAATACATTACAAAGGTAAGGGGGTGACATGCCACCACCTTGAAATAGGCTTGAGGATCCTCGACCTCCATTGTAGGATAGGAGCAAGGATGAGGAGATTAAATCCTCAAACGCATATCGGGCACTGCTAGAGCACCTAGATTTAGTGGAGAACAAGACCTCTTGGTTTGGGTCCTAGAAGCCCACCTTGCATTAGTTACGTAGTTATCCCCTTCATACTTTGGTGCCTACCCCTTCCTATCCAAAATAGTTTAACACGCCTCAGTTGGATACCTTTAAGGGAGAAGAAGATGCGTAGGAGTATGCTACAAAGTTCCTGAGCCAATGCTTTGGAATATAGGATAATGATACTTTGATTTTGCGGATATTCATGACTAGCCTCTCTAGCCCATCCATGGAGTGGTTTACCCAACTCTCAAAGCATAGCATCCATAATTTGGACCAGCTTGTAGATGCGAACCTGGAACACTTCACCTTCAATACCAAGAGGAAGGCGATGTTGGTTGATCTCGTTGGGTTGAAAAAATATGACGATGAGTCAATAGCAAACTATGGAAACAGGTGGCAAGATTTTCTCACCAATGTTATAAAATTAAAGACTTGATATTATTGAATGAAAGGAGCATTTATTAAATAGTAAAGGTATATAATATGATCCATTGGATCATAACTAACTGAGCTAATATTAGCCACACAAGTTATCCTAGTAACAAATTAGGATATAATTTATTATTCTAACACCCCCCTTAAGTTGTACTAGGATATACTAACACCCCTCCTTAAGTGATACCAGGAGGTAGTGGAAAAAAACATATCCATAAGTATGAGTCCTGTCATCAAGGCATGATAAGGTACTCATGTACAATATGTGATCAAAAAATCTCTACTGAAAGATGATGAAAAACCACCTACAAAAATAGAAGAAGAAGAAGGAGGAGGAGGAAGTTGTGTATGTACGATGAAGGAATATTCTCAACCCCCCCTTAAGGACAAATTCCATCAAGAAGCCTACAAAGGATCCATAATAAGTCTAAAAAAAGTAGAGTAACTTCTTCGTCGAACTAAATCAAACCATTCTCCTCGACTGGTGCTTATGACATAAAAAAATGTCACTAAAGAAATACTCTTGAAACCAAAGTGTCTCATAAAAAGAGTGTGAAGATGGTGTGGAAAGAACCACAAGAATCGCAAGGGATGTCCAAATTGACTCCACAAGCATAAGTAGTGGTTTCCACCTATATAAACACAATGGGCTGATAACAAGGTCCAAAACTTATGGATAAAAAACAAAACAAGGGAATAAAAATGAAGTAATGGCACCAATGTAGTTGTCAAATGTGTCCTTATGGAGACCTCCTCATCCTATCGGAATGCATGGGTAACCAACCACTGCAACTACTAGGTGATATAGAGGAGATGACTAGATACTAGGATCACATTAACAAATGTCTGGGAGTGTCGGGTTCAACCGAGAATGCACTCCATGATATAATATTTTGAGGCAAAAAAACACAAGTTAAATTGCCTCACAATGGAAAATGGACACCACTATTGTGTTTGTCTCAGAAAAATGTTTTCGATGACTATAAACACCCCTATAATCGGGTATCAAAGAAGTCCTTCATTGCAGAAAAACAATCATCTTCTTATTTTACTCATAAGGGAATATTCCTGGCATCTTTTGAAATAAAGCAAGGTTTTAAAATTTCTCTCGTAGGAGAAAACCACATTGCCCACCTTTTGAATAATTTTTTTAAAAAAGGCTAAAAAAATTAGCCATTTTGGGCCTCTTAATAAAGTTTAACTCAAAAAAAACTTTATAAAGCTCATACAATTTTAAGAAAATGGGCCCCCTCCACTTGCTTGCACTTTTAAATATTTTACCCTTTAAAAAAATAAAGTTTAAATATTTGGCATTGGGATATATCTAACAAAAATCAGGAAAAGATAATAAACGTCACATGAAATTAAAGTTATATCACCCGTGATCACTTTGCTAAAAAAGAAAAGACTCCCATAGGTAGCTGTGTCTTTCTCGGTGTCATGGAACACATGCAAAACTAAATGCATCATCATCACCTTTCACACTCAATAGCACATGTGCTCCTTCTACTCTCAGTCTGTTGCACAATTGTGATCTATCTATGACACCATTCACCACTCAAAAGACTTTTACTTGCATTTTTGTTGGGTGTGTACGCATATTACACAAGCATCAAATTCCACCTCTTTTTGAGGACCGCCTTTGTGGAGCTTGCTCCAATCAACAACCAATAACGTTTTGGTACTGTGAATCAGCTTTGGTCTTATTTCGTGTAATATTACAAATAAAAGATACTTGCATTTTCCTCTACGGCATCATGAATAGAATTCTCACCCTCCAAGTGTTTCTCTTCCTCGCTTGCAGGTAGTATATGTCTACATTCAAATAATTTCAACAAAAACATGATGCAGATCATTCTACCACGAGCATCAATCATAATTTTTCATCCTAAAAGAGGGCATCCATGGGGTTCACACGACAAAGATGCTCCTTACATGATCAGTGATTGACAAGACAATTAGACCGTCAAAAATAATCGTATTCTGGAAGCTTACAATGGCCATAGGATTGTTATCAATCAAACTCAAAATAGTAGCACAGAGATGTCAACACTACAACCTGAAATCTATTATTCTGCATATTCTACTTGTTCTATGGCTAGATAGTGCCTTCGAATGCAAGCAAAAGACTTCCTTCTTCAGTGTCATCCCAACAGGTGGGGACATCCAATTTTTTCAACATGAATGGCACTAATTGACTGCACCAGGGATGAGGAGATTACAATTTTAATGACAACATTACAATGCAGTCCACCACTACATGCACATAAATCACGGAACTTCATTCTGCGCTCCTTCTCAATTGTAGTTCATGAAAAAAAATGAAGACAAAAAAAATGCTAGCTACTTGGAGTTGATGAACTAACTGTGCATACCGCCAGATTTCTCCTAAAGATTCTCTAGCATATCAAAAAGCAATCAGAAGAATGCACTCCAAATATCTATACTTGTCAATATTTTAGAGGGCGATTGCAACGATAAACCAATCAAAAATTTAAATAAAATAGTACAATACGTCCATCCACAATTCCATCGTTGGATAACTAGCATATCTATCATCAACGTACACTTGCACATATATCTTCTAGTAGCACCAACACCAACCAGAGAAGAATAATTATGGATGTCATAGTTAGCAACAATGCACTTTCTCCTCCCCCAGTTGAATAATTCTCCATATTTGGTAGAAAACGAACCCCAATATAAAGAAAAAAATTGGTTCACAACACCTACAACTAACATGGATGTCCAGTGGGAGAAGAGAAAAATTGTAATTTTGTTTGCGTGTGAACAGTCACAGACCTCGGGCTCCAAATAGTTGTTAACAGTCCCCTAACAACGTAGGTAGGTTGTGGGATAGTTGATTATCTCTGACTCTATTGTGCAACACCACCAAGAATAAAAAAATACAATCCCAACCATGTACATGAAGATGAGCACCTCAAACATGTGCGGTCTCTGATGAAAAACTGCATCAACATATCTTCTTTCTACTGAATCACCAATACCATTTTAAAAAAATATTCACTGTTTCATGGCGCCTGATCAAAACAATCAAATATTGACACTATCATAGCTATGAATCATGCTCACAGTACGTTTGGAACTCTATCATGTTCCTTGAAAAAGCACAAAATATTCACACAACAAATAGTGGTGGGGAACCTACCAATTGAAATACTTCTCTGGTATGCTACACCTCATATCTCCTCGATGACAAACCAGAACTAATAGTCATCAATGACATCAATGGTAGGATCAATTCTGGGATGGGGGGGTATGATTGCCAAACACTGGTTGTGCCGTGTTTGAAAGAACTTCTTTGCCATAATCTTGCATGCTGCTATGTAACCAGAACTTTGCATCCAGAAAAAAACACTAAAAAAAAAATCACATATTTTGCTGCCATTAATCGTTCCTCAAGCTTATGGTTTTTGATCCATCAAATATGGAGGGCATACTCCCTTGCTTGAAGAAGAAAAAAAATTGGGGAAAAAATATGAAAAAATTGTAGGAGGATTTCCATGAGGGAAATCCCCCCATGAGGGAAATCTCCCTTAGGTTCACAGGTCATGGAAAGCCTGCTCTGATACCATGTTAGAAAATGAAAGACTTGATATTATTGAAAAAAAGGAGCCTTGCTTAAATAGAAAAAGCATACAATCTTATCCATTGGATCATAACTAACTGATCTAATATTAGCCACACAAGTTATCCTAGTAACAACTTAGGATATAATTTATTATTCTAACAACCAAGCTGCCATATCTACTCCCCATGTCAGAGTTGACTCAGATGTTTTCCAAGAGTTGCCTAAATCCGATATCCTTGTTGTTGCAACTACAACACTATCTGACTCTTGAAGATGCCCTAGTGCAAACTAGAATGATTGAAGACATCAATATTCAAGAGGGAGAAATTGTGAAGCCTCACAAGGAGTGGAACAAGAATGCTAAGAATACCCCAGTGTAGCCTCAGCCAGTAGTAGTGAATCAGGTTGCCATTAGCATCCCAAGGCTAGCGCAACCCATGCTACCTCAAAAGCCTAATTATCAGGCCACACCTGGGAACTATAACAAAGACAACCAAAATAATCAATAGCATCACCCTAAGCGATAGTTCATGCTCATTACAAAGTCTATGGGCTCGTTGTTTGAGTTCCTCTTAGCAGCTAACTCGATCAATCTGTCTAAGAGTCAACCTATCAACCCAAATGCACCGAAGCCCAAAGGATACAAAGAAGACCTATATTGCAAATTTCATAGGAAAAATGAGCATGATGTGTAGATGTGCTATAAGTTCAAGAGTTTGGTGCAAGACATGATCGATATGAACACCCTTTTGGCAGATAACTCTATCATGCCAAAAAACCAACAAATGGAGGTATTTAAAGACCCCTTACCTGCCCATGTAGAGCAGGCCAAGCCAGTGCCCCAGGTGAATGAGGTTCACCATACCCCCCTAAAAAAGGGTATGTTAGCATGATCAATATTGCAATGAGGAATAGGCAGTACCCAATCCCAGTCGCACCACCTATGGCTCAAAGTAATGTTCCTTTGATGTTGCATCCTTTACTACCTCATGTGCTGAGCCTCCCACCTAGGCCTATGGTCATAATCAAGAGCAAGCTCTCTTAGAGCCTGATAACAAAATCTGCTTAAATCTCCATCTATGAACTAATTTAAAAATTGCCACCTCATAGAGAAGCTTTAATGGAGATCCTTAAGGCGATAGAGGTTCAGCCCTAGGAGTTTAACTCTAATAATTTTGTGGGGCATGTACGACAATGCATAAAACTGATGATTACTTTTTGAGAATATGAGATTAAACTAGTTCTAAATGATATGGTAGATCCTCCCTTGCACATCATCACATGTGTAAATGGGAAACCATACAAGAGAGTGTTGATAGACACTAGGTATTTGAGTAACATCATCACCATAATAGCTCTCAAGCATTTGAAGCTCCCAACATCCCATATTATCATGTCTACCTACACCCTTCAAGCATTTAATGATGCCATATGCTCGACAGTCGACACAATAGTCCTACCCATTCAGCTAGGGCAAAATACCATACTGACACTATGCCACATCTTGGATGATGATATGGCATACAATATATTACTAGGAATACCTTGGATTAGGTACATGAAGTGTGTCCCTTACATTGCTCACTAGAGCCTAAAATACACATATGAAGGGCAAGTTCATGTCGTCCCCATAGACCTAGAACCCTTCAAGTACTGCAACATGGTGCAATAGATCCTTGACTCTACCTTATCATCCACCCATCTAGATTTTCAACTGAATGAATCCAGCCAAGGTCAAACTCCTTCACCATCACCTTCATCCAATCCATCATCATCTCATGCCATACCATCCTCATATTCAGCACCCCCAAATGTGCCTTCATCGTTGATACATCTACCATCGAGGGACATGAAGAAGAGGCCTATTGATGAGAGTCCTCTGATTATATCCACCATATCCACTAGAAATAATCCTAGATAGTAGACAAGGAGCCACCACATGAGATAAACGTTGAGTCAATTCAAGCCTCACTCCCATCCCCTCCTTCTTCGTAGCCTCAGGTCATAGTGCACCTATCTTCTACTAGATTAGGAGAGTACATGGTTAGGAATGTTACAACTACCCCTACTATAAATTTGGTGTGAGACATGGATCGACCTTGTCTTCCCATAGGCACTATTGTACCCCTTGGTCTTCCCATTAATCAAATGAATTCCATCTATGGGGACCTCAACTATAGCATAAAACCTTATCAATAGTAGGAAGAGTATGAAGAGCCCTTTATCGAGGATATCAACTACATGTCCAACCCTGACTTTGCCATGAAGTACCTCCAGCTTTGTAATTTGCACGGTTATGGATTGGGCCTGTATGAGTAGGGCACCCAAGTTCCTTACCAACCATAGTATCAAATACCTTATGATAAGTATGGTCTAGGACACAACAAGCTTGTGCCCCTTGACGTCCTCATAGATAGTCTAGAGCATATGACTTTGGACTTTAGAGATGAGCTTGCATGTGATCCTTGTGCTAAATCTAGTAGAATCTACTCACTGGGGGACCACTTCATAGCACCCTCAGGTGATGATGACCCACCTCGTGATGTCATCCAATCTTACGAGAGAGGTGAAGGTTCACACATTCTTCCCTATGATAATGAGGAAGAAGATCATGAATCCCATTATGAGTGGACATTTGACGATGAGTCAAACTATGGAGTAGTACCTATTGAATCTGCTAGTTTAGATGGATAAGGCCCGAGGGTCATCCTTGTGGATAATGAAGATGATTTCTATATATGAATGTTTCCATTACACCATCCCATATGGTGAAAAATTCTACCTTTAGATGAGCAAGCTCACCCGTAGCCACACCGATTGCCTCTGATCATTCAGCCTCCACCACAACCACCTCCAGAAGTCTTGTGACATATTGATGTCCATGGATACCATCATCCACCTAGGGGAGATCATCCATCCATAAAAATGATTTCCATATATCTGTTTGAGCCCCTATGAGATCCGAATAACCCATTGAAGCTATTGCACCTCAACTAAGGGGTAATTGACTTCGATTAGGGAGATTCTCCCCCATCACCTTCTGAGTACTGGCCTTGCGAGGAGATGCTATAGACATTTCATTTCTCTCTAAGGATGACTCACGATGTCTTCCATACTGATGAGGAACCCAATTTTCCCATTGATGATCTCAATCCAGTTGATGACATTCACTTGATACTTACTCCTCACCAATTGGAGGAGGGGTCGCATATATCAATCAAGCCAATGATTGACAAAGATATCAGCTCAGATCCCAAGAATCCTCAATGTATCAAGTTAGGGGAAAGCCTATTCCTTGAAGAGCAAGTCAATTACATAGCCCTTATCACTAATAAGAAGGAGGCTTTTACATGGTCCTACAAAGACATGCCAAGACTGGATCCAAATCTAGTCACCCACAATATGATGCTTGATCCCAAGTGCAAGATGGTTAAGCAAAAGCTGAGAAAGATGCATCCCATAGTAGACCTAATGGTCAAATATGAGCTACAAAAGCTATTGGATGCCAAATTTATCATTTCTATAGACTATCCACCATGGTTGTCTGACATGGTTCCTATCAAGAAACCTGACAGGAGGATTTGCATTTGCACCGACTTTTGAGACCTGAACAAAGCGAGTCCTAAGGATGATTTTACTTTTATGAGCATTGATGCCCTGGTAGATGCCACAATGAGCCACAAAATTTTATCTCTTATGGATGGTTTCTTTGGGTACAATCAAATTTACAATCAAATTTATATCAATTTGGAAGACCAGCTCAAAACAACATTCACAATGTCTTGGGGGACATTTTGTTATAAGGTCATACCTTTTGGCCTTAAAATATCGGTGCTACCTACTAGCATGCCATGGAATATATCTTTCATGATTACATGCATAAATTTTTTTAAGATTACATGAATTACTTATTGGCCAAATCATTATTATACCATGAGCATCTCGATGTCTTGCACAAAGTCCTCGATCACCTTATTGAGCATAACGTGAGACTAAACCCTAAGAAGTGTGCCTTTGACATCACATCTAGAAAGCTCTTGGGATTTAAAATCTCTAAATTAGGCATTAAAGTGGATCCCAACAAGGTCAAGGTAATCCTTGAGATGCCTCCCCCAACTACCATAAAGTAGCTTCGAAGCCTGTAGGGTAAGATCGAGTCCATCGAACACTTCATAATGCAATTGTCGAACAAGTGTCGACCCATGAACAAGTTACTACACAAGGGGGTCGCATTCCATTGGGATGATGAATTTTAGGCTGCCTTTGATGTAATCAAGCAATATATAGCTTTGCCACCAGTATTGGCTCCACCTAGACCAGGAGTACCATTCTACTTATACATCTTAGGCCATTGAGATTGCATTGGGTGCCATGTTAGCCTAGAACAATGAATTGCATAAGGAACAGGCTACTTACTCTCTTAGCCACACCTTGGTCAACTATGAAATCAAGTACGCATACATTGAGAAATTATGCATAGCAATGGTTTTTTATCACCAAGAAGCTATGCCATTACATGCTTAGTCATACCATGTATGTTGTATCAAAAAAGAATCCATTGCGATACATGATGAGTCGTACTTATCACAATAGTCACACAAGAAAATGGATCATGTTGTTGACAAAGTTTGACCTAGAATTTATTGGGAAAAAATCAGTTAAGGGCTAGGTCATCACTGATCAACTCACATAGGCTCCTCTCTAGGATGATCAGCCTATTACAATGGAGCTTCCCGATGATTGAGTCTTCCACATATCAAGATCACTAGATTCTGACAAGCCTAAGTCACAGGCCTATATGACTCTATTCTTTGATGGCTTCAAATGCGAGCAAGGGGGTGGTGTGAGAATTATGTTTTTCACACCTCAAGGGGCTCCTATACCCCTGTCTTTCAAACTTGATTTCCTGTGTACCAACAACAATGTCGAGTATGAAGCCTTGCTCATAGGTCTTAAAATGGCTATCTCCATGAGAATAACCAAGCTCAACATTTTTGGTGACTCCTTGCTCATTGTAAAATAGGTCAAAGGGATTTTTTAGTGCAAGTGTTCAATTCTACAAGCCTATAAAGACCTGGTGGATAAAATCCTAGAAAAGTTTGAATGGTATGACATTGATGCGCTTCCTCAATCATATAATTGTTTTATGGATACAATGACCTCCCTAGGGTCCTTGATCCTGTACAACCCTACTGATGAGATGATAACCATTTAGGTCAAAACACTGTCGTAATATGTGGTTGAGCGTGAGAGCACTCAAGCCATGCCAGAGGTCCATTTGATTTAGATTGAACATCATCAAGAGAGATTCTTGCAAATTCATGAATGCTTGAATCATGTCGCTTGGGGGACTTTGTTCTCTAAAACCCATTTTTATAGAAGTACAATGATATTTTTACAAGTTCATTTCCAATCAGCATTCGCTCAAGAGGAACTTCAAGAGGAATGGGCAATTCATGCAATCGAGGCTTCCTAACAATAGGACTGGTCCACACAAATCAGGGAGTAGTTGAATCTTGGTAATCTCCCTCTTAGGTTGTTGCATGCTACCAAAAGGATATTTAAATGAAATATGCCAAAGTATGTCTTACTAGGAGACATTTTGTATCATTGAATCTACGAAGGTATCCTACTTCATTGCTTAGAGCATAAAGAGTCTGTTTGGGCAATGGCCCAAGTGCACGATGGTACTTGTGGTGGCCATTTTAGTGGTATGGCCATCACTAAGCACATTATTTGCATAGACTATTATTATTATTATTATTTTTTTGAATTTACATGGTGGAATCGGTAGCCACCACGAATCCGGGTAGGCTGTCCGACTTTTATGGCCACCACAGTATTTTGCACTGTTTGCCCTAGAAGTCGCCACATAGATCTTCGTGTAGTCCGCCCCTATAACCACCATGCCACAATAATTTTAAACCTTTTACATCGTTGAAAGCACCAGGAAAGGGACAAGCATTTAGTTCAACGATTCATATAGGCTATTATTGACCAATGTTAGAGTGATATTATTGTGCTTATGTTAAGAAGTGCATAAAGTGTCAACACCATGCTAACTTGACACACGTACCTTCTCAAGCCTTACAATCGATTCAATCGACTTGGCCACTCTCACAATAGGGATTGGATTTAATCGAGAAAATCTCACCTACCTCCTTGAGCCATCACACATTTATCATTACAAATACTAAGTATATTAAAAAATGGGTGGAAGTAATTCCGCTTACCACTACGATAGGACCTCACGTCATGGAGTTCATATTACATAATATCATTTGTCATTTTGGTATTCCATCCAAGATTATTTTTGATAATGGGACATCATTCAAGAACAAATATGTGCATGCTTTGACAACAAAGTATAATATCCAACACAGATTTTGTATGCCCTATTATCCATAAGAAAATGGGCAAGCAAAGGTACAAAAAAATATTGATTACCATTATGAATAAAATAGTTAAAGAAAATCACATCGATTGGCACACACAAATACCCCTTGCTCTATGGGCCTACTGCACTAGTATTCGAATGCCCACTATGGCCACTCTATTTTTTCTAGTGTATGGCATCGAGGCAATCATACCTCTAGAGCTAGAAATATCATCATTGCGCATATCCATGTAGGAGTTCATGGATGATGACACCATGCGATATGCTCACCTAGATTAGCTTACGTTGCTTGATGAATGTTGCGTCAATGCTCTTGAGCAGCTACACATTTATCAAGAGTGACTTAAGAGAACCTACAATATGAAAGTCCATCCTAGAGAATTTCAAGTTGGTGGTATCATTCTGAAAGAGAACCAATAGAATTCTAATTTGCCACCCTATCTACGGGATAAGTTTATGGTAAACTGGTTAGGTCCCTTTGTCATCACTAGTTAGATCGGACCTAAAACTTATTTCCTGGCCTCCTTGGAAGGAATCGAGGATCTTGAACCCTTGAAAATATTTCATTTGTAGCCTTTCCATTCCTAGAGTATTGTGGCCCGCCCCAAAAGGCTCCAAGGGTGTCCACAACCCACTTGGTCAACCCAAAATGCTCCTAGGAGGTCTATGATCATCTAGGTCACCCCAAAATGCTCCAAGGGTGTCTACAACCCGCTTGGTCAACCTAAAACATGCCTATATGGTCTATGACTATATATGTCACCCCAAAAGGCTCCAAGGGTGTCTACATACCGCTTGGTCAATCCAAAATTCTCCTAGGTGGTCTATGACTGTCTAGGTCACCCTAAAATGCTCCAAGGGTGTCTACAACCCACTTGGTCAACCCAAAATGCTCCTAGGTGGTATATGACCATCTAGGTCACCCTAAAATACTCCAAGGGTGTCTACGTACCGCTTGGTCAAACTAAAATGCTCCTAGGTGGTCTATGACCGTCTAGGTCACCCCAAAAGGCTCCAAGGATGTCTACAACCCACTTGGTCAACCCAAAATACTCCTAGGTGATCTATGACCATCTAGGTCACCCCAAAATGCTCCAAGGGTATCTACAACCCGCTTGGTCAACCCAAAATGCCCCAAAGGCATATGTAAGCCCTTTGGTCACCCAAAAAGCCCCAATGGCATTCCCTAAGCCCATTGGTCAACCTGCATGTACATACATATATATATCAATAAAAAATCCAAAAACATTATCAAAACATCAAAAATACAAAAATATTACATCGCATCATATTGCATACCATTGCATTTCATCATAATTCGTAGTAGGTATACTCATAATTGCACTTTGCATCTTAGAGTTACTCATACATGTCTAGCACTAAGACTGTACATTACTCATCATTCAAAATTGATGTTGTTCAAGTCATCACCCACATCATTCAATGCTTCACTTATCATGTCCATCTACATTTCCCACTTTTCATATTTGTGTCCATTCCCTTCACTTAACCACTTATTCTAGAATGTCATTAGGGTTTTCGGTCACTCAACCATCTCTAGTTTTATTTTTAGATTTTGTAGAAAGATATATTGATTTTTAGAAGGTAGAGTTTACTTGGATTGTATCTTGTATACATAAAAATCCCAACATATTTTCACACTAATAAATCCAAGTTTTTCACAAGGAAATATGAAACCTATGAAGTGGTCTAGGTTACCTTAAGTGAAACATTTATCTTGCTCATCTCCCTGTGCGAATGGTTCAAGAATGCTAAGAATTAGCAAAAGGGCAAGCTCCCCCCTACCCAATTCCCCAAAATAAATAGTGGTTTTCACCACTATCAAAATAAAAATCCCACAAAAGCAAAAATAAAAAGCAAAATAAATAGTGCTTATCACCACTCCCCAAATCACTTGCTCAAAGAAAACAAACATACAAAATAAACAGTGATTTTCATCACTACATATCATAAAATATCCCTAAATTTAAAAGAAAAGAAGGGAGTATTGAACTTGAATCCCTGGAATTCTCAAAATTTGAAAAACCATTAGATGATCCTCATTACAGGTTTGGTGGCATCAAGCCTTCTTAGCAATGGTAGTATCCTTACGCATGATGATATGTCTGTCACATTAGGATTTTTCTTGTGTGCAGGCCAATGTTTGAATGTGGACGAGCTACCTTTTCATAGCCTATAATACCTAGTAGTATAATCTAACTACATACAAAACCTAGGATTGTGCTACTCATAGGGTGATATTTAGTACATGTGAGCTATGTTGATCCCATTTGGCACTGGGGTAATATTATGCTTATCATAAAATGAACTCACTGGCACACACAGGGATATTGAGTATCTTGGTCATCCTATCATATTTGTACATTGTTAAAAGTCTTGCATGGTTAGTATATAAATTTTGACCAATTGACTAGAGTGTTTGAGTCTCAAGAAAACCTCAAAGATATTCTATAACATTCATTTTATTTTTTCACATATATATCAGTTCACATTAGTCACAAATCTATTACATAGTCTCATGAAAACATCACACATGAATTGATGAATTCTATACAGTATATGGTGCTAACATAGTATGTCCTATAGTATACACATTTCATCATCTAGATCAATCAATCATCTACTTTACTATACATCCAAGCATATACATATCATCAAATCAAATAAAATCACAACATATGCATACATGATAGACATCAATCATCATATCATAAAGCAAATAAACACATTGCATACATCTCATAAATCAATAAACACATGATGAAAAACCACATAAAAGATCAAATATATAGGTGTAAATGTATGGGGTAAAAAGATACATCATACATCTCACCTGAGACTCTGTCCTGCTTGATATTTAGTGTGGTCTATCAAAAAACAAAAACAAGCAATAATTCCACTTTTAATCTTAAGCATAGTGTAGTAAGAAATTTAATTCTTACCCATCTCACACTAGCTCTGCCACTGGATGAGTCTGCACACTGGATCATGGTGACTGTAGGATGATTTTTATAGCACTCTATTTCTTAGAATATTTATTCTCCTCCCTACCTCTCAAGTTGCAAAGTTCCAAATGCACAAATGAGCCCAAATGACCCATTTTTAGTTTAAATAACCCTCTCAAGGCCATGACCATACCAGGGTGGGATGAGTGCACATTTAGCTAACAATCCCATCATATGATAGCCATAAAATATACCACCATCCCACCCTAGGATGACCACAAAAAAATTACACAAAACAACTGAAAATGCACCAAAAAGGGTCCAAAACCCACCAAAAACAACTCAGTTTTGGTCAAATTTCAATAGGGATAAAAATGAATCTAAATTTCTCATGGAGAAATGAAAAAGTCTTTACTTCACAACCTAAGAAGTCCATTGTGGCTGGACCACCCCATGTGAACAAATTTTTTAGCTCCTTTCTTCCATACAACATCAACACAATCATCAAACTCCTCTCACAAATGCTCCATTTTTCAATGAGTAAAACTAGAGGAAAACCCTAAAAGAGTCATATGTGTCAAGCGACTCATCACTTTTATCATTGGTCATTCCCTCATCAATTCATCGCTTGAGGGGGTAGTCATATTTAATAAATTTATAATCACAATCAACAATTAAACAATCAATCATGCAAATTGCGTTTGTCCAATGAATCTTTGACAAAGATAATAATGCTCCTACTTGGGGCAGAAAAAAACACAAATTAAAAAAATTCTTGGTATTATAGCATGACTTAAAAATATCCAAGATCAAGTAAACCTTACCCAAAAGGTTGCACTTGAAGCAAGTTTCTTAGCTCATCAAAAGAAATGATTCAAGAACAAATTCTCTTTCTAGGATTGGGGCATCTAAAGTTGGTTAGGTTATCGAATAAACCTAATCATTTAACATTTTAGTTATCTATTTTTACTCAGCACTATGCTACACACAACACATATCAAAAAGGGGCTTTTGTAGATACTAAAATCTGGTCAATCCGATTAAGCGACCAAGATAAGGTCCAATTGACACCATATGGCCCCCTTGGGAAACCCTCAGAGGTTTTATAGTGGTCTTAACCACTCTTGTAAGGCTCTACCCCCATTTTGGGAGTTTTTGGGCCACATAGGCATGGTCATCCCACCTTGGGATGGTGGCAAACTGGCCATCCCGGGGTGGGACGACCATAAGGTTTGACTCCCAAAAAGTCAAATTTGGATAAATGGCACCCAAAAAATACCATTTGCACTACCTGTTCAAGAATGCAAGTCAGAGGGCGCAACATCCTTATGACATACTACATGAGGGAGGCCAAATAGGGAGATTCTCTTCCCACCAATGCATGCCATCCTAGTGGCCAAATGGTGCCTCTCGCCCTGCATGCCCTCGCATGCATTTTGTTCGAAAGGCTTCCTTTAGCTATAAAGTGGATCCATTTTCCACACAAAATATAGAGAGGATTTTTGAGACATAGCAACGGAGTGTTGCCAAGATAACCCCTCACCCTTTTGTGTCTTTTTTCCATGGAACATCTACCTAGCGAAGGAGGTTTGTGAGTGATCTAGGAGGTGCAATTTGTTTACAAAACTAGATCAACTGAGTTAATTTCACCAACAAATTTGATGAAAACACCAGTAGGAGGGGTTTAGAACAATTTATAGAGGATTTGGTGATAAAATAAGTGCAAAATTGGTGGCCATCCCACCCCAATATGAGGACATATATGTGCATTATTTATTTACTATTATTATTTAGTTAGATTTTAGATTAGTATATGATCATGCTATCCAAATTTCATTCATTTTGGAGCTATATTGAGCGAGATATTACATTTTTAATGTTTTGCAGGGTCTTATACAGGTCTACGGAGCTCATATGGAAATGCACATAAAAATATTATTGATTTTGCAAATATGACCACATGGGTTGTCTTGAAATGTCATTTTATGTATTCTTTCCAAGTTTCATGTGTTTTGGATATGTTTAGGGGCATAAATTGCTTGCTTTGGGTTTTATAGGTTGGAAAAGTGCACTACGATTACGCCATGCCATATGATGCAATTTAGGTTCTATTTTTAGTAATATATTTCCAAAACCATCTATTTTACATACCTCTATAATTTCAAGTAATTTTGGAGTTGATTTAGATAAGCGTATTTCATATTCATGTTTTTTAGTCTTTCAGTGCCTCTGGGGATTACATGTGTTCAATATATGCACTTGCTATTTAATGATTCTGGTTTCCTTATGTGCAGGTGTAGGTATTATAACATAGGAGGAAGGATCACAAGATAAAAACATTGAAGGACAAAGCGACGAAATCATACGTTCACCCACCTCAATCGTGGGTATGAGGAAGAACATTGGAAGTGCACACGAGCTTCTCTGAAAGGACTTGATCCTTGGGCACCTATAATTTTTGTAAACAATTGTATCACATTGAGATCCCTCAAGGGGAAATCTATGTAACCAATATTCTAATTTACCAAATGAAATAAAGAGAAACACCTTTTCTTGCACTTATTTGGCTTATGTGGTTGCTTAAATTTATCCTTTTATAATACTTTATTAATATAGATATAGATGCATATTGTTTAAAACTCTTAGGTGCATCATTTTTCCCCTACTTCACCAATTTTACCACAATTAAAACATTTCACAGACTGTATACCTTTGTATTCCTTATTATTCCTTCACACAAAGTTAGCTTCTTCTCCACTGCTTGATTCTTCACTTGATTTTGGTTCTTTATTCTTTGCCTTCTTTGAAGATTTGAATGCTACCTATAATTTAGATGTTTGATATTTTTATATCCTAATATCATAGTCTATGATAATCCCATGCAGCTCATCCATACTCAAAGTTTTGAGATCCTTCATTTCTTCAATTGTTGAAACATTTGCATCAAACCTAATGGGAAGTGACCTTAAGATTTTTTGAATAATATTAGAGTCTTCAACACTTTCCCAAAGTCCACGAATGGTGTTGATAACCTCATAAAAAATGAAGCATATGCCTAGCAATATCTTCCTCATATTTCATATTCAAGTCTTCAAACTTCCTCCTGTGTGTTTGAAGTTTTGCCATTTTAACCTTATCTCCCTCATATGTTCTTTGTAACTTATCCCATATTTATTTTGCTGAAGTGCATTGCATGACTTTGAAAAAATCTAATTCACATAGTCTACTTAATATTACATTCATTTCTCTGGAATTATTTTCATATAGTTTCTTGCCACTTGCATATTTAGGAAGAGTTGTGGGTGGTGTGAACCCATTCTCAACATATTTCCATATATCATATCCATGTGCCATCATATAAGTCCACATCCTTATGCTCAAGAAATTATAGTTAGTCCCATGAAACAATGAAGCATTATTTTATGAAAAACCTTATTGGCTAGCCATGTGTGTTCTTGTATGATATTTCTTCAAGTTGTTAGACTTTCACAAAGGCACTCACTCTTATACAAATTGAATAACACAATATTATACTGAGAGGGGGGTGAACAATATAAGATAAAACTTTTAATTTTATTTCCAAATTAATAACTTCAAATATCATCAATTGCAATAATGAAACAATGCACAAATCACCACACACATAAGAGACACAGATTTAACGTGGTTCACCCAATATGGGCTACATCCATGGAGAAATATTACTTATAAATTTCTCAACAAATTTCGTGGGCACCAACCCATAGGAGACACCAATCCCCTATTACAATGTTCATGGACACCAATCCACAAGAGACACCAATCCCCTCTCAAGTTCGTGGACACCAATCCATATAGGAGACACAAATCCCCTCTTAAGTTCATGGACACAAATCCATAGGGACACCAATCCCCTCTCAAGTTCATGGACACCAATCCACAAGAGACACCAATCCCCTCTCTAGTTTGTGGACATCAATCCATAGGAGACACCAATCCCCTCTACTAGTTTGTGGATACCAATCCACAGGAGACACCAATCCCCTCTATTGGTTTGTAGACACCAATCCACAGGAGACACCAATCCCCTCTACTCTGGTTCATGGACACCAATCCATAGGAGACACCAATCCCCTCTGTTGGTTCATGGAAACCAATCCATAGGAGACACCAATGTTATTTGCTCTGGTTTGTGGACACCAATATACAAGAGACACCAATACCCTTTGCTCTAGTTCATGGACATCTATCCATAGGAGACACCAATCCCCTCTACTCTAAATACTACTCAGATCTGCTCCTAAAATTGATCATAATACTACTCACAACTCTTGCTCAACTCAGCTCCAAAATATGCTCACAATACTGCTCACAACTCTACTCAAATTAGCTCCATAACCTGCTCACAAATCTTACTCACAACTCTTCTCAAATCAGCTCTTAAATCTACTCACAACATATGCTCAAATCTACTCACAAAACCTACTCAAATATGCTCACAAAACTTGCTCACAAAAGTGCATAATACTGCTCCAAAACCTGCTTACAAACATTGCTCATCTACTTCCAAATATTGCATGCATATAATGCTCATCTATTCCCAAATATTGCATAAAAAATAATGCTCATCTATTCCCAAATATTACATACAAAAAAATGCTCATCTATTCCCAAATCTTGCATACAAAACAATGCTCATCTATTCCCAAATATTGTATACAAAACAATGCTCATCTATTCCCAAATCTTGCATAATGATGTCATCAAGTTCTTCACCTATTATTCAATGTGCTTTCCTCAACTAAAGCAATTCAAACATATTCTACCCAAAATTATTTTATCTTCATGAACATATAGAGAATGATATGCACTAACAAATGCCCAATATGTTCTTCACATTCATTAAGTCTATTGCTTTCACATGTCTCACATTTATTACATCAAAAGATAGCTTTAGTCTAGCACTTGATAACTGACTTGGTAATTGCTGATTTGCACCTTTCCTTCAAAACCAATCACAGTGCACAAATATGCCATTTTCATCTACTCCCAAAATCAATCATGAACAATGCACAAATTTGTCTCTCAAATATGATCTATAACCCTTGCATAATTTCTTCCAATTTCAATCAAAATAATGCACATCCAACAATTCCTTATACCTCCCACTATATGACAAAATATTTTCCTCAAATTGATTAAGCCATTTTGATAAAGGAATTAAATCACCATACCTCTAAATCTACCTCAATGATGATGATGAGATTTTTGCATGAGCTTTCCAAACCTGTCTTAACAAAATAATTTTCCTTTTGTTTGTGCCTTCAAAAACTAGTTAGCAATTCTCTTTTTCTTTTCTTGATTAAATATCAAATCAACCACTTTTAAAAACCCTTATCAAAAACATACACAATAAAGCTTAAAAATCACTCCTTATATCTCCCTTTTGAAACTCACAATATAAATATTTATTAATAACAAAAACCCTTTATATCTCCTTTTATAACATGCAAAATACAACTTTTAAAAATAACAACCTCATACCTTATAACTCCCTTTTATAGCATGCAAAAATTCATTTTAAAATAATAATTACACACCTTATATCTCCCACTCAAAGTATGCAAAATATAATCATGACACACCTTATATCTCCCACTCAATTAAATCAAATAAAATTTTTGCCCTTACCTCTCATAGCAAAAACCACCAAACGTGCATGGAGGAGATTCGATCTCCCGAATTCTGCCAACACAGCGCCCTAGCATAGGCTAGGTGACCAAACAAGCTACCTCAATGGGTGGAATAAAATATGTAGCTCAAACTATTTAAACCCTTCTTCATTCTATCAACCAAAACAAAAATGGTGCCATGGGGATTTGACCCTGTAGCCTCCTGCTACATAGTGCCTTAGAGCAAGCTCGAAAATCGGCTGGGTTAGCCACTCGGATGAGACTAAAGTCACAGCATAAATATTATAAATTATCTTTTTTGCTCACTTCTTCCAAACGTGCTCTTCTCCTCCTCTTCTACTTGCCACTCGATTTTTGCAGGAAGGAGATTCAAATTTCCACCATAGCCAAAATGAATTTGATAGCCTTTTAAATATGCATTTTATTTAGCACCCAAAGAGGTTGGCTATGCATTTTATTTAGCACCCAAGGAGGTTGGCCTTAGTATTTTAAATATTTGAATTTTCAAACTTTGCATTGGTGTTCTCAAGGAGGTCCTCCAACCTTTTAACCTTTAAATATTAAACTTATGAATTATATTTAAATCCTTTGATTTAAATATGACCTTCCACTTTTTCAAACTTTTATATATTTAAATCCTCTTGATTTAAATATAACCCTCCACCTTAATATTTAACTATTTCATTTAAATATTAAAGCATATCTCTACCTTTATGAAAACTTTACCATTTCATCCTTTGAAGATATTTCTACCTTTGACACCTCTGAAGATATCTCTGCCTTTATTATTAATGACAACTCAACATTTCATCCTTGAAGATATTTTTACCTTTGACATCAATGAAAACTCAATATTTCTAACAATCTCCCCCTTTGTCATTGATGGTAACCCTATTATGAAACTGACCTTTATTGAACAAGATCACAAGTTGCTCCCCTAACTAGCTACTCCCCCTTACTAAAAACTCTCCCCCTTTGACATCAATGGCAAAGGGCTCCTTGGGGCTTGTAAGATAAGACACTAAACACAACCCCCTTACCACCTCCTTTTCTTGAGGCTTTAATTATGGGATGGGAGTGAAACTCCCAAATTACTATGCTCCTCTTCTTGTTTCATTTTCTTTCTCCAAACTTTGGAAATCATACCCTTTTGAACTTTTTGACCATTCTCCTTTTTTCTTGATTTCAAAAATTTAGGGAACATTGTTCTACACCATCTAGTTGTATGCCCAAAATTGTTACATTTGTAACACATGATATTGTAGTCCATAGGAGGTGCAAATGAATTGAAATTCCTCTTGGTGAAGCCAAAATCATCCATAGCATGGACCCTACAATTTACAACTTTATGACCAAAATGGTTACATGAGAAACAATAACCATGAAAGAGATAGTGAAACTTGTTTGATTGCCTTGGAGGATATTGCCGCATGGTTCTTTCTTTGCTTTTTCTATGATGGTCCCTATTCCTTGATGGTGCATTGTTTTCTTCCTCATTGATGCTTCCAATTCTACATACATCAGCATAGGTCTTAGGTTCCTCTTCAATCATTTTCTTTGATGCTTCTATTTCTTTTGAGCTTGACTCCCCATTTTGTTTCTCTTGACCTTCTTCAAAACCAAGTCCAATATTCATAAATGGAGATCTATGTGCTTTGATAATATCATCCAAGTTTTTTGAGATTTTCCTAAACTGATATATCTTATCATTAAAATTTTCAAGTCCCTTCCTTAGAATGACAACTTCATGTTCTAGTCTTTCACACTCTAGTTCTTTTGCCTTTAACTATTCAGCCATACCTTCTTCAATTATCCTTGCCTCTTCAACCTTAAATTTTAAGTCGGTGAGATCTTGTAGAAGCTTTGCCTTTGTTCTCTCATCCTCTTGTACTTGAGCCTTCAATCTTGAGTTCTTCTTTCTAACCCTTTTCAACTCTTCAAGAGCAACAATGAGTTCCTCTTCTATGTCAATTGTGGCTTCCTCTTCATCTTCTAAATCTTCCTCTTCTTCTTGGTCTTCAACAACAAGAGCATCTTCATTCTCTTCTATGGCCAAAAATAAGATTTCTTCTCTTTCACTATTTGAGAGGCTTTCATCATTGTTGGAAGAATTGCTTGCTTCTTCAACATAAAAACTCTTCTTGTGTCTTTGAAAGATCTTCTTCTCATGCTTGTTTTGACCATACCTATTTTTCTTTTCATGATAAAATCTTCTTTCTTTCTTTTTCTCATATTCATTTTCTTCTTCACTTCTACTACTTCTAGCTTGTGGAAAATTAGATGCATAATGACCAAGGTTACCACAATTAAAATATTTCACAGACTGCATACCTTTGTGTTTTCTTGGACCTTTTTATTTCTTCACACAAAGTTAGCTTCTTCTCCACTATTTGATTCTTCAATTGATTTTGCTTCTTTATTCTTTACCTTATTTAAAGATTTGAATGCTGCCTCTCATTTGGATGTTTTATATTTTTCTATCCTCATCTCATAGGCTGTGATAATCCCATGTAGCTCATCCATCCTCAAAGTTTTGAGATCCTTCATTTCTTCAATTTCTGAAACCTTTGCATCAAACCTCATGGGAAGTGACCTCAAGATTTTCTAAACAATCTTAGAGTCTTCAATACTTTCTCCAAGTCCATGAATGGTGTTGACAACCTCATCAACACAAAGTGAATACCTAGCAATATCTTCCTCATATTTCATCTTCAAGTCTTCAAACTTCCTCTTATGTTTGAAGTTTTGCCATTTTAACCTTGTCGTCTCCCTCATATGTTCTTTGTTACTTATCCCATATTTATTTTCTTGAAGTGCATTGCATGACTTTGACAAAATCTGATTCACATAGTCCACTTAATATTGCATTCATTGCCCTGGTATTATTTTCATATGGTTTCTTACCATTTGCATCTGTGGGAGGAGTTGTAGGTGTTGTGAACCCATTCTCAATGGATTGCCATATATCATATCCATGTGCCATAAAATAAGTCTTCATCCTTATGCTCCAGAAAGCATAGTTAGTCCCATCAAATAATGGAGCCCTATTTGATGAAAACCCTTCTTGCTGAGCCATGTGTGTTCTTGTAAGATCTTCCTTCAAGTTGTTAGGCTTTCACGAAGGAACCCACTCTGATACCAATTGAAGAACACAAGATTATACTAAGAGGGGGGTGAATAGTATAAGATAAAACTTTTACTTTTATTTCCAAAGCAATAACTTCAAATATCATCAATTGCAATAATGAAATAATGCACAAATCACCACACACATAAGAGACACATATTTAACGTGGTTCACCCAATATGGGCTACATCCACGGAGAAATATTTCTTATAAATTTCTTCAATAAATTTTGTGGGCACCAACCCACAGGAGACACCAATCCCCTATTACAATATTTGTGGACACCAATCCATAGGAGACACCAATCCCCTCTCAAGTTTATGGAAACCAATCCACAAGAGACACCAATCCCCTCTCAAGTTCATGGACACCAATCCATAGGAGATACCAATCCCCTCTACTCAGTTTATGGACACCAATCCACATGAGACACCAATACCTCTCTCAGTTTCGTGGACACCAATCCATAGGAGACACCAATCCCCTCTATTGGTTTATGGACACCAATCCACAAGAGACACCAATCCCATCTGCTCTTGTTCATGGACACCAATCCATAGGAGACACAAATCACCTCTACTGTTCATGGACACCAATCCACAATAGACACCAATCCCCTCTACTCTATTCATGAAAACCAATCCATAGGAGACAACAATTCCCTCTACTCTAGTTTATGGACACCTATCCATAGGATACACTAATACCCTCTACTCTAAATACTACTTAGATTTACTCCTAAACCTGATCACAATACTGTCATAAATCTTGTTCAACTTAGATATAAAATTTTCTCACAATAATGCTCATAACTCTTGTTAAAATTAGATCTAAAATTTTCTCACAATACTGCTCATAACTCTTCTCAAATCAGATCCATAACCCACTCCTAAATATTACTCATAACTTTAATCAAATCAGCTCACAACATCTACTCAAATCTGCTCACAAAACCTGCTCAAATCTGCTCATAAAACCTACTCAAATCTGCTCACAAAACCTGCTCACAAAAGTGCTCAACACTACTCCAAAACTTGCTTACAAACACTGCTCATCTACTCCCAAATATTGCATGCATACAATGCTCATCTATTCCTAAATATTGCATACAAAATAATGCTCATCTATTCCCAAATCTTGCATACAAAACAATGCTCATCTATTCCCAAATCTTGCATACAAAACAATGCTCATCTATTCCCAAATATTGCATAATGATGTCATCAAGTTCTTCACCTATTCTTCAATGTGCTTTCCTCAACTAAAGCAATTCAGACATATTCTACCTAGAATTATTTTATCTTCATGAACATATAGAGAATGATATGCACTAACAAATGCCCAATATGTTCTTCACATTCATTAAGTCTATCACTTTCACATGTCTCACATTTATTACATCAAAATGTAGCTTTAGTCTAGCACTTGATAACTGACCTGGTAATTTCTAATTTGCACCTTTCCTTCAAAACCAATCACAGTGCACAAATATGTCCTTTTCATCTACTCCCAAAATCAATCATGAACAATGCACAAATTTATCTCTTAAATATGATCTATAACCCTTGCACATTTTCTTCTAATTTCAATCAAAATAATGCACATCCAACAATTCCTTATACCTCCCACTATATGATAAAATATTTTCCTCAAATTGATTAAGCCATTTTGATAAAGGAATTAAATCACCATACCTCTAAATCTACCTCAATGATGATGATGAGATTTTTGCATGAGCTTTCCAAACCAACCTTAACAAAATGATTTTCCTTTTGTTTGTGCCTTAAAAAATTGGTTAGCAATTCTCTTTCTCTTTTCTTGATTAAATATCAAATCAACCACTTTTAAAAACCCTTATAAAAAACATACACAATAAAGCTTAAAAATCACTCCTTATATCTTCCTTTTGAAACTCACAATATAAAGCTTTATTAATAACAAAAACCCTTTATATCTCCTTTTATAACATACAAAATACATATTTAAAAAATAAAAACTTCATTACTTATAACTCCCTTTTATAGCATGCAAAAATTCATTTTAAAATAATCATTACACACCTTATATCTCCCACTCAAAGTATGCAAAATATAATCATGACACACCTTATATCTCCCACTCAATTAAATCAAATAAAATTTTTGCCCTTACCTCACATAGCAAAAACCACCAAACATGCATGGAGGAGATTCGATCTCTCGAATTCTGCCAACACAGTGCCCTAGCATAGGCTAGGTGACCAAACGAGCTACCTCGACGGGTGGAATAAAAGGTGCAGCCCAAACTATTTAAACCCTTCTTCATTCTATCAACCAAAAAAAAAATTATGCCACAAGGATTCAACCCTGTAAACTCCTGCTACATGTTGGACATTTTGAGTAGATAAGTTGTCATTGATGTCAAGAGTGAGTGGTCATTGATTTTAAGCTTTCAGCACTAGTTAGTGGCAGTTTTAGTGGGCAGCATCAGTTTCAGGTTCTCTAGTTTCAGTTGATCAAAACTTGGGTTCAGGAAGTCAGATGTGGTCCAAAGTGCAAAAGAAGAAGCCCAAGTGAATATTATAAAGGGAAGTTTTAAATTAATTATAAATTATTTAATATAATATTTATTATAAATTAATTTATAATTTAATTTACTTAAGTTATTTAAATTAATTATTAATTAATTTTGATATTAGTTATAAAATGGTTTATATTAATTTTTAACTAACCCTACGGAGGGTTATTAAAATTAATTCGAATTTCAAATTCAAAATTTCTAGCGTCGACGTGGGAAGAACATTTATCATGTGTATAAAAGGGGGATTACCCACCTTATCAAAATATTGAAAGCTTTCGAATTAAATCCTATGCTATGCGAATTTCATGCAAATCGTGGTGTGCAACGAAGAGTTTTTAATTTTTAAAATTGCATAGAGAAGGCAAGATCATTTCATCTACCAAAGAGGTAGCCTTGGTCACCAATCGCTGGTAGCACAGTTGGAAACTGTGGTGGGAATAAGATGTGAGGGCAACGACAGACACATGTTCGAATCCCCATAGAAGATCATTTTATTTTGTGTTGAAAACATGGCAGAGTAAGGTTGAAAGGGAAGGAATTTCACCTTCCTTCATGTGGGTGCCTCTAGCCCACATGGTGAGCTCCAAAACGCTAAGGCAATTGACACTTGGGGAGACTGCGGATCAAATAATGTCAAAACCTTTTTTTTGGGAATAACAAGATATGCATTAAGTTTGAGCACCAGAATTTTTGGAGTTTGTTGAGGTATTAAAAATTAATTTTTGTTCAAGGGGAGTTATGAGGTTGATGCAAAATAAATTCCTGGTATGATTTTTTTTAGGGTTTGAAAAGGAATTAAAGGTGTTTTAAATATTGATTGAGGTTTTGTGGTGTTGGATATTATTTTAAGTTGGAGATTATAAGGTGTATCCAAGTAATTATTTTTGTGTAAATAATTTGATGAATTTTAATTACAAGTAGAAGCAATAAGGTGTATTTGAGATTTGTTTATTTTATGTCTAAGGAATATTTGAGAAGTGTTAAGAGTGAGATTTTGTCATCTAACCATTGAAATTGCAAAGAAGGAAATTGTAATTAAGACAGGTTTGCTAAGGTCACTTCTACATCAAATAAAAGGTATGGGCATATTATTCGTAGTGAGTGATTGTTGAATTTTGTGAATGCAAAGTTGGAGTGAAAAGGATTATTTGGTAAGCATTTTTGAGTGTGTGTTGAATCAATGCTTTAAGGTTTTCTAAAATAAAGAGTTGTTGATAAAACCTTGTTTTATAAGCATTCTTGTTGAAGTGATTAATTGAGTGAAGAACTTGAACTAGGGTTTGAAAAGAACATGAGTATCATTGTTATATGAGATTGGTTGATAAGCATTGTTGGAAATATTTGAGTGAGTGTTCATATGCTTGGACTAGGTTTTGTGAGCAAGGATTATTTTATTGAGTGATTGGTTGAGTAGATTTGGTTGAGCCTAGTCAAGTGAATGAGTTAAAGTGATTGTTCAAGTTCTATGAAACAAATTGTTCTATATTCTAAATTGAGTTGAGAAAGTGATTGAGAGTTAGTGAGTGTGAAGCATATTGAGTCTCTAACAATTATCTATATGTTTCTATGGTAAAAGGAGTGATTGAAAGTGATTGAGCATTGTGGTGAATGTGAAGCATATTGAGTCTCTAACAATTCTCTATATGTTTATAAAATATTAATTGAAAGTAATTGAGCATTGTGATAAGTGTGAAGCATATTGAGTATCTAACAATTCTCTTTATATTCTATGAGTTTGGACAAGTTCTAGTGAGGACTTGTTGAGTAGATTTGGATAAGTTCTAGTGATAACTTATTGAGCAAATCTGGATAAGTTCTAGTGAGGACTTGTTGAGTAGATTGGACAAGTTCTTGAGAGGACTTGTGGACATATTAGTGTGAGCTTTTATGGAAGCTTACAAGGTATATTTGAGATAAGTCTTTGAGAAGACTTGTGAAAAGAGTTTATTGATTGTTTTTTTCAAACCTTGAATTAAGGTTTGGGGTAGATCTAGCAGAGTTGATTTGAGATTGAGTTAAGCTTTGTGTTAAGGCTTGAGGACAAAAATTGAGGATAAATTTGTGCTAGATCGAAGGACTGTGTTTAGTGCAAATTAGAGGAAAAATATTAAGGATAGATTTGTGCTAGACCAAAGGACTATGTTTAGTACAAATTTGAGGATAAATTTTGGTGCATATTTGAGGACAGGTTTGTTCTAGACCAAAGATAGAGATAGAGCAGATTTGTGCTAGACCGAAGGACTGTGTTTAGTGTATATTTGAGATAGAGCTTTGAAGGTGATAGAGTATAGAGGATGACAATCTCCAATGGATAGATATCCATTAGCCAGGGTAGTGAGGATAGGTGTCTTCAGTGGATAGAGATCCATTAGCCAGAGTAGTGGAGGAAAAAATTCATCTAGAAGATCACCAATCAGAGCTAAGGAGAAAGGAGTTCTCCTATGGATAGATATCCACAAAATTGATTAGGGGATTGGTGTCTCCTTTGGACAAATTTCCATAACATTTTATTAGAAAATTGATTTATTGATTCCTTTGGACAAAGGATTCCCAAGAGATTGATTGAGAAAATTTTAGTAAAATATTTTCTATGTGGAGTATCCCAAATTAGTGTCTTCATTGTGTGTGGTGATTTGTGCATTGCTTTGATTATTATTGTTGATATTTCTATCTATATATTGTATAATATTGATTGGGAAATAAAAGTAAAAAGTGGTTTTATACTGTTCATCCCCCCTCTTAGTATAATTTTGTGTTCTTCACTACATAGTGCCTTAGTGCAAGCTCGACAACCGGTTGGGCTAGCCACCCAAATGAGACTAAAGTTGTAGCATAAATATTATAAATTCTCTTTTTTTCTTGCTGCCACCAAACATGCTCTTCTCCTCCTTTTCTACCTACCACTCAATTTTTGCACGAAGGAGATTTGAATTTCCACCATTGCCAAAATGAATTTGATAGCCTTTTAAATATGCATTTTATTTAGCGCCCAAGGAGGTTGTACTTAGTATTTTAAATATTTGAATTTTTAAACTTTGCATGGTGTTCTCAAGGAGGTCATCCAACCTTTTAACCTTTAAATATTAAACTTATGAATTATATTTAAATCCTTTGATTTGAATATGACCTTCCACTTTTTCAAACTTTTAGATATTTAGATACCCTTGATTTAAATATAACCTTCCACCTTAATATTTAACTATTTCATTTAAATATTAAATAATATCTCTGCCTTTATTATCAATGATAATTTTACCATTTCATCCTTTGAAGATATTTCTGCCTTTGACGCCTCTAAAGATATCTCTGCCTTTATTATTAATGACAACTGAACATTTCATCCTTGAAGATATTTTTGCCTTTGACATCAATTACAACTCAATATTTCTAACATGGACTTGGTGTTTTACCTTTTTCATCTTGAACATAATATTATGTAATTCCTTCATGGATACTACACTTGTTAAAGCAATATTATCTTTTTATGTGATCAGGGGGAATTTTCTAAAGAATTTCTTGTTGGGCCCTTGGATCTAAAGGATCTATTGCGAAGAGTTTTGCAAAATAGTCCAAACCAATATTATTCATGTTATCCCATGAATAAACTGAGTCGCTATTATTTATCTTCAAGTATGTCATATAATTATACTCTTCTTGAAAGAAGGGATTTATGAAAGAAAGCAAATTCCTTGTCTCCTTTTAGCCACTAAATCCTAGGTTTTTGTTTCTACAAAAGCTCCTCCATTTTTTCCCATTCCTCTAGATCAATATATAATCATATTTTCTACTTACTAAAATATTTTGATAGGCCCACAAATTAGATTTTCTCATTCACTTTTTCTATTTGAAGAGACAAGTTTACCTTTTTTTCCTAACATCATCAAAATTCTTCCAATTTAATTACTTAATTTTGGTTTTAATGAACTATGAACTCTTCACAAAATAATACATTTTAGTAGCAAATATTGGCTTGCCTTTCCTCCACCACTACCAGACTAGGGGTTTGAAAGTGTTTTCCCAAATCCACATGAGTTAGAATTTGAAAGGAGTGTAGTTGTGAGTGGGCTTCCAAAGATCTAACAAAACTGGTAAATGATTTGAACCGACATTATTGAGTATGAGAGATTTCAAAATTATCCCAACAAAAAGGAGCTTATCTAAAATCACAAATATTTCTAGATATTCCCAAATGCATGCTAATATTTACTTCCTATTAGACCATGTCATCATACCATTCTTGGGTTTGACATTAATCAATAAAAGATGCTTCAAATTTTTATGCATTAGACATGATACAATATCTAATGCTCTAATCCCTCCTATTTTTTTGTCAAAATAAAGAATAGTATTAAAATCCTCTACTAAAATGAGTTTTCCTATAGGACACTAGAGTTGGAGATATTGGATATAGCTCCATTTATTTTGTTTCTTTAATATAAACATGGTCGCATAGATATCAATACATAATATTTTCTAATTTGACTACCTCCATTAGACAAGATAACCAAGGATACCCCTACTACCCATGGCCATATGCACCAAAAAATCCAAGTTAGAAAATACCCCCAATGCACCTTGTGAGCTAAGAGAGTCCACCCTACCTGTAGGCTAAATTTTTCTTGTCACTATCTCCATCGATAGATTTATCTCCTAAAGGAAGACTAGATGTGGTTTATTTTCCTGTATCATCCTTTTAATTTCATTATGTTTGGGGGTGCTACCTTTTTTCCCCTTATTATATGAGATGAGTCTCATGAGGAGTGAGGAATGAAAATTTTGTAAGGGGATTAACCTTAAATATAGCAATAAGATTGTTTCCTTCCTTGGCCATGTAGTGCTAATTGGTTTTGCCCTTGACCTTCTGATTGGTGTCCAATTTCATTTTCTTGAGTTTTTATTTTATTTTTTTATGTTGGATGATTCCTGTATGGACTCCATGCCTAGAGTCTGTGTAGAATAATAGGGAATTGTTGTGAGTGAGGGTTTCTTGCTTGTTGATGGCTCCTAAGAAAGCAAAATTTTCATTCGAGAGGCTCTTCTCTTTTGAATTGTCTTCCCTTTTGTTTTTCACTTGAGATCTTTTATGATTTTATTTGATATCCATCTGCATAATAATTTGATTTTTGATGTTGTTTTATGTGGTTTTCACTATTTTATCTAGTTTAGGTCCTCTATATTTAATGAGAGTTTGCTCTACCATAGATTCTATCTCCATTAAGTTGTCTTCTTCAACATCTATGCCTTTAGTGGGAAGGTGGATAAAGATGTTCATTGCTACACAATTTTCTATGATTACCTTTTTCTTCTAGATTGATTTCCTTTTGGGTTCTTGGAATTCATTTTTCCTTTTTCTGATCTAGGATTTTGTGAGTGTATTCTCTTGCTAGATGTCCATATTTATGATAGGTCCAACATCTGAATGAAATATTCTCATAGTGTAGTTCCTATTCACAAACTTTATCATCTACTTGTAATGTGAGCTTATTTGGGAGGGTTTTATCAAAATTTATTAGGACACAAATTTTGGCATAGTCCATCTGCTCAAAACTATATGTGCTCTCAGCCACCATCATAAGTTCTTAAAATATTTCCAATAAATTTGAAGGAATTTGGGTTCCAATACTCTATAGGTAATCCAAACATCTTGATCCATACTGGACCCATCGATGATATTTCCTCCTTTATTTTGAATTTTATGTGTCAAGGTTTCATAAAAAGACTTGCTCTTCCAAAAAACCATGACCCTCCTTGGAACACTTGCTCTTGATCCTTCTCATTAGCAAAAAGAGCCAATAAATTACCATTAGGAAAAAGTGCTATCTTGAACTCTCCCTTCGTACTCCAGTGTTTTGCTGCCTAGTTTTTTAGTGCTATCAGTTGGGATTTGAACCCCATGAGTCTACATATTAATTCTCTCCTTTATATACTATCAATACCTTCCTAAAGATCCTCTTTTTCCAACATTACTATTGGAAATCTATCTACAACCTCCATACGACCTTTTTGTCTTCCTAGGGTCCACTTTCAGCATTCACCGGATCTCTATAAAAATTTAACGTCAATACTAAAAATATTTCATCCCGGATCCATCTTGACTATATCCTAAAAGAATAGTTTTTATGGAGGAGGCAAATATCTTCCCTATCATCTTCACCTCCAAAAACTAATACCTTGAATTCATGGATAAAAACTCCAATAATTGTTATCTTTATATTAAAGGAAAATTATTTTAGTATTTTTAAAGGATTATTATTATACTATTCAAATCATATTACTTCAATTAATTATATTCTTCACTCTTTTAAAGAGGAAATCTACCATATCAAATATTATCAAAAGATACATACATAATTGTCAAACTATTTTAAAACCACTATATGTTATGTAAAAATATTGTTGTTATATTATAATATTTATTTTAAATTGATAAATTTTGTGATATATATAATGTGTTATAAGTGTATTTATTAGTTTTATTTCACCAATAAGAAATAGTAAATTTTAAGAATTATTATTATATATTTTTTTGTTGAAGTAAAGCTAAGTACAATTAGGAGCACACTCCCCCGGGGCATAGCAATAAGAGGCCTCCCTTCCCATGATTCAAACTACGGCCACCGAGATGAAACATCAATGACATGATGTTGTGGTATCCAAAAAGGAATTAACAATTATTATTAAAAATTATGGTTTATAAGACAAATTTATTTGTTATTTATTTAAAATTATATATCATCAATAACATTTTTTTCATGTTCTGATATTACTTGATAACTAAATTATAATCATTTTTTAAGTTTTATTAATTAAGATTGTTATGAATCAAATACATCATAGATGAGGTCGGGGCTTTGCAGGGATGGCAACAGTTTCTGGAGGAGGTATGAAAAACTGGAGGAATATAGTGATGGCATCAAGTCCGTCACAGAGCGTGCATGCTAGTGCTGGTATTTCATTTAAAAATGATTGGAAGGAACAAGATTTCCCATTGCATGCCATGAATCACTTGTTAAAGAACAATGGATGTTTGGAACAATGTGAAGCTAGGCCGGTTCTAGTGGTTCAACCAGACTCGATGACAAAAGATGTGGAGTATTTAACCAAACATGCGCTTAAATTTATGGGCATCCGATTTTCTCTTCCCTTTGTGGAGGCTTGGGTTAGGAAGACTTGGAACCTTGAAGGTGATGTGGAGGTGATGCTGAGTGCAAACAACTATTTTATGGTGGTTTTTTCTTGTCTTGCGGATCGTAACAAAGCATTTGAAGGAGGTCCCTATTTCTGTAACCAAGCGGGACTCTTTCTTAAACCCTGGCATGTGGGTTTCAACCCATCAGAGGAGCGACCATCATGGGTTTCGATGTGGGTTCGACTTTCGTGGCTCCCATTGGAATTTTACAGAAATGACATCTTGCATATGATTGCCCTTCTACTTGGGAATTTGGTTGGACCGTCACAACAAATGATGGATAAAAAGGTAATTTTTGTTGCCCGTATCTGTGTTGAAATTGATTTAAACAATCCTATTCCAGATTCTATTGAAATACAGTTCGGATCAACCACATGGGTTCAAAAACTTGACTATGAAGCTCTTCCATTTCGTTGCTAGATTTGCCATGAATATGGCCACTTACAAAGAAAAATCCCTAAGTTTGTCCTGCCTGTGGCTTCAAATCTTGGGCCCTCTCAAGCTGTACAAAATATGGATAAAGGAAAAGCCTTGATAAAGGAGGGGGATCAGGATAAGGAAGGCTTTATTACGGTAAAACCTCAAAACAAAGGAATAAAGGCAAAAAGAGACATTAAGGATAACCAACCAGATGCTCAGCTCAATCGTTTTGAAATTCTAGAGAACCTTGAGCAGTGCGTGGAGATACCTGAAACATCGCTACCTGTTATAGATATATCATGACCAAATCAGTTGTCTCTTCATGAGGTGGAACCAAGGGAATCAGATATAGGGGGTTTAAATGAAGAACAGAGGGCTTTGGTTTCGAGTATAGGTGATATGGTTGGCCCTAGCCCTAGAAGTGAAGTTATCTTAGAAAATGACATAGATTTAGATATGCCCTCTCCTACCCAGGCACTGATGCAGTCATCCATGGACTGTAAAAATCCTACGATGCTGGGATTGCAGTATAAAATAATTAAAAAAAATGCTTCAGATAAGAATATGAAGGTGGGTGATGAGTGTCATTTAGTTCATCATTTAATCATTATTTATCAATCCGAGCAGGTGTCCTAAGGCTGTTTACGATAGTCAGTTCAAGCAGATGTAAGACATTCTATTCAAAAAATGGCTTTATTGGCAGAACAGTTAGTGTTTGTTGGGGGTTCTTCTGTCACTCTAAACCCTATGAACTGAAAGGAAACTAGATTACGCTTGCTGAAATAAAATTGCAGAAATAAAATAACTGTCAAAGAAACCTATTTACTTTTGCTAAATCTGAAAATGCATTCAAAAACTGAATTAAACTTGCTGAAATGAAAGTTGCAGAAATTCAGAATTGTAGAAAGTAAACTAACTAACTTTGCAAAATAAAAGAACAGAACTGAAAATAAACTTAGAAATGATAAATCAAAAATAATAATGAAACTACAAACTTTTGAAACTGGAAATGATTTCAACAAAATAAAGAAATGCAGGAAAAATGACAGGTTTCCTATTTATTCTGCTACAAACAGATTTAAACAAGAAAACCTGGTGAAAAACCTTCTTCTGCTCCTAGGAGTGGCCCTTGCTCCCTGGTTCAGAAGAAGGTGAAGAAGTAGCTCTGGTTTACTACTTAATCACTCCTTCAATCATAAAGCAAAACTGATAAAAACTACACTTTTTATTGAATCAAAAACATGCAAAAAAATTCTGCATATTACTGCTACAAAAATCTGATTTCTCACAATATTTAGAATTATCCTAATTGCAATCCTAATTCTCCTTAGCTCAACCCAGATGGGAGCCGGTTATTTATATTAAAAACATGCTAAATCAGGTGTGGAATGATTCTAATTTCAGGCATTTTAGGAATGCTGTTGAAACTGCATTCCTAAAATGCAGAATATGGTTACATGAATGAAATCTGTTTGTTGCACATTTTCTGGAGGTCTTTTGCATTGAAAAAGGTGCACAACAGATTCACATAACTATCCTTAACACTCTCCTACAATTTTGCTGCCTTTCCTGAGCTGTTCTGGTCAAAACTGTGCTTTTTTGGTTATTTCGGAGCAGTCCTGTTATTCCGAAGCAGTATCCCTGTTGTTCCAGAGCAGCGCTAGAATGCCTGTTTTCAACACAGTTTGCGGTTCTTTTTCTGAGCATTTGGTGGATCAGACTTGGAAGTCTTTCAACAACCTATTCACATGTTCTTTTAAGTTGAATTTGACCAAATTCCAAGCCATGCACATCTGGTTGGAATTTGTCCAAGTTAAAATAGTCAAAATATAGTTTTGCACAGCTTGCAGTTTTGTCCTGTTTTTAGTGCTATTTTTTGCATTTGACAACTTCAGAGAGCATGATATGAATGTTATATGTCCCACACGTGATTGCACTAACACATTTCATAATAAATCATTATTTATCAACAAAACTTATGCAGAAAATACAAAAAATTAGTAAAAACAGAATATTATGCTTCTAAACAGTCAAACATGTAAATAGTAGTAAATATTGTATTTCATTAGCAGAATTAACATCAAAACATGTCAAAAAGGTCTATTAAGGATGTCTAAAATAATCAATAATGAGGCAATTTTTGGCCTCATCATTCCCCCCAACTTATTCTGATGCATGTCCTCATGCATTCTGTGAGGCTACAATAGAGCAGAGATCTTTGTCCAAGACTCTCTCTTGGTAGCTGAACTTTGGACCAAGAATCCTGTAAAAACCTCTGATTTCCTTTATCTGCTTGAGCCATGCCTGAAACTGATCATCTGGTTGAGGGTCATCATCAAAAAACCATGGAACAGGGGTGATTACAATGGGCAATCTGTATCTTAATCCTATCCACTGATGTTGCAGCTGTTGAATAACTTGCATGATACCTTCAGCTCTTCTTTTTGACCACTGCAAGTTATTGGGGGAGATAGGTTCTTTCTTCTGCAAAGAAATAGATAACTCTCCCCAACGATTTTTACAGGCTACTAAAGCACTATTAAAATGCTGGTGAGTAAAATTCTAAAAATCGACTAAGCATTCCTGAAGATTGGTTTCATAAATTTTTCTCACCTTTTCTTCCCTCATCATAGTAAAATGTTGATTGGCTACAGCCCTGTAATTATAGTGAATTGGCCTCAGATATAGTGCTGCATTTGCCTCATTTTCCTTAGTCATCTACTTCTGCTGTTCCCAATATTCCTGATTTTGCAGAGTGGACATGAAGGCTCTCAACTGAATATCCCCTGTAAAAATGTGAGGTAGGAATGTGTCATCACCAGGCATAAAGAAGTTATGTAAGAATAACTCACACAACAGACTTTTCTGTTCTGTTGGGCTGTGCAGGTAGGCATCCACAAATTCTTCAGGGTCTTCCAATTTGTATGGCAAATTAGAGTGGATTCTCATAATTTGCCAATGGATAAACCTTTCTCTGAGGATTAAGGTATAAAACCTTGCAGGTCTTCTGCATTGGACTAAACACTCTACATTCTGACAGAGATCCTGCACCTGGTTCTTCAATTTGGTTATTTTTGCCTCTTTAGCCTCACATTTTTCTTCCAAAGGTTTCAAAGCTAAAACCTTTTCTTCCAACCTTTGGCATTTCATCATCCACTTTGATAAATTTGTATTATATTCCTCAAGTGGAACCATAAGGGGATTGCGGATAGGTTGCTGCATTTGAGGAACAATATGAACCTGCACCTCTTTGTCAGTCATGTCAACCCTGACAGAATCTGTTTGTGTCTCCTTTTCTTCTATTTCTGCCAAAGGCAAGTTGACCTGTATCCCTTGTTCCTCTGTTTCTATCATAGGTAATTCAGTTTGAATTCCCATGTCCTGTGTTACTATGAGGGGTACATATGGTTCAATAGCTGCAGCAAGAATTGAGGAGATCTGAAGTTTTTCCTGTCCCTGTTCTCCTTCAATATCAATTATAGGTTCCTCCCTGATTGGTGAGTCTACTATGTGTGTAGCTGTTGCTAATTCTAACAAAATGTCAGCCATTTGAGTGTCATGCATAGTTTCATCAGGTTGTGGCTCTAAAGATGCAATTTTAGCTTTTAAACTTGCCACTTCTTTCTGCAACATTGCAATCATTTGATCTTTTTCTGAAATAGAAGCTTGACACTTTTCTATCCAACCTGTTTGTGTTTTCACCACACTTCTTGCCGCAAATAGCTGTAGTTGGATATCTTCTTCTTCCTCTTCCTTTTCTTCTGCCTCTGACTCCTCCTCAGAATCAGAATCTATATAATCCACTAAGACTACTTCAGGGCTGGATGTTGGTTCTGTTATGTTTGTGGCTGTAGGTTCTGCTGATTCTGCTAGGTCTATCTCTACTGCTACTGCTTCTTGACTTCCTTGGTCAGATGATGTTTTACCCAATTGAAGTCTTGTAGACCTTCATAATTTTTGAACAGGAGTCTTTATTTTTCCTGTTTTGGGCATTTCTTGAGCAGATTCTCCCTGGTTCTGCTTCATCGAGCTATTGGACTGCAAAATAGTCACATCTGCTAAAAATGACACCCTTCTGCATTTTTTAGCAGAGTCTATTCCAGCATGCCTTTCTCTTTGTCTTCTAGTCCTAGAAGAGGGAGGTCCCTGTGGAGAGGATGGACCCTCTTTTTGGATAGACTCTGTCTCAACCACTGGCTCAGGTGTTTCTATTTCCTCCTCTTCAATGCCAGGGTTTCCAATTTGTTCTGCGGATCTAGGGCTTTCAACTTGTTCTATAGATTTAGGGCTTCCAATATCTTCTTCTGCTCCAGCTGCAATTGCAGGGTTTCTAGTTTCATCCCACTGAGCAAAGAATCTACCAAAGCTCTGCAAATTACCCCTAAAGTGATGTTTACAGATTATTTTAATCAAACCATGATGCCTAGGGGTTCCTTTTCCTTCTTGATATTTCTTGGCCATAGATTTTAAATTTTCATAAAAGTATAGGGGAAAATTAACTTTGAATTCAGGGTTTGTGTGGCCATATCTCAAATAAGTTAGAATTCTCATATGGTGCCCTGACAAAACAGCATACTGGCCTTCACAAGTAATAAACCTAATCATCCATTCGGCTACTTCATCCCAGGGAGATTCCAGACTTTCCCTTTTAACTCCTTTACAAATATTTTTACTCATGACATACTCAATAGGTTTATCATTTTCTCGCCCTAAATTGGTTGGCCAATTCATTTAGGGTATTCCTAGCTATTTTTCCAAGATTAATTCCTTGCAAAGGAAATTCAGTAATTTGGCTCAAAACATCTGGAGTTACCTGGATTATCATGCCGTTGATGTTGATCTTGTTATTTCTGAAGGTCCATGCAAATTCTACGGCCAATCCCTTAGAGTTCCCATCAAATTTCTGTAAAAATGGCATAAATCCTCCATCGATGAAAATTTGCAGCAACGTAGGATTTTCCAGTATGAAGCTGGCATTTTTTGGTTCACTTCTATTCTTCCTGCCGCCCATTTTCTTCTGCTCTGCTCACGAATATTTTTTTGAAGTGTTGGAATGACAGTTCTAGGGCACATGCACTGGAATGATGGTTCTTGCACCGAAACAAAACATGTAAAACCAACTTGTTAATTCATTTTTTTAAAACCGATGAAATATGCTAAAAACGAGGAAAAATTAGTTCCAATGCAGATTACACGATCACGATTTGCTAAGTTGGCATCAATTAATTTGATGTGAATTTTTCAAGACACAAAAAAACAAAATCTGTTTTCAATGTTCTTTGATGCGTGTGCCGTGATTACGCGAATCGTGAAATCATGATATCTAAATATCATGGATTTCAGAAATCACGTGTTCCATAATCACTTGCCACGTGTTTCTGCCTGAATTTTTTAAGAAACGTCAACATATTTCGAAGCCCTGATATTCTAGAGCAAATGTCGTTATTTATTCATTTCGGAGCATATCTGTCAATACTCATTCCGGAGCACAACTGTTACGGAGCTTTTGATGTTTCGGAGCTCCAGCGCTTCTGTTCCAAAGTAGTGGTTATTCGAAAGCAAATTTCATTCCGAAGCATATGTCATTCCGGAGCATATGTCATTCCCCCTTCCGTTGACTAATTTAGACATCCCCAATTTTAACCTTATGAATGCTTTAAATGCTAATCAAGTGAATCTATACACTACATACCTTAACTATTTACAATATTTAAAATGTAAAGAAACACATACCTGTCTTGACTACCTTTCTACATTTTGTACAATTGATTAGCTTTGCTGATTTTTTTCTTCTGACAAGTGCAGTACTGTAATTCTGAAAAACACAAACAATGTGGGTGATGGCAATGACAATGGTGGTGAATGACAATGGCAGAAAAATGATAATGCTAAGGAATGGATGGTGATGGAATGAATGGCGATGGAATGGATGGTGATGGAATGGATGGTGATGGAATGAGTGTTGATGGAATGGAACTCAGTAAACATGCCAGATAACTGGTTTTCATGTAAACCAATTTTTTTTTTTTTATAAAAACTATACTGTGCTTGCTTCAATGGAAGAAGGGAATTCTTCCATTATGTGCACATCCAAGTGCTCTATTTGTTTTAAAAATTCATTTTTAGTTAGTGGCTTATGGTAAATCCGGAGACGATGTCCATTAACCACTAACTTCCTTCATGAATCATCAATTGGTGAGAGACGAACTGCTCCATTTGAGAAAACCTCTTCAATCTGATATGGTCCAAGCCATCTTGTCTGCAACTTCCCAGGAAAATCTTCATAGCGGGAGTCAAACAAGAATGCCCAATCCCCTTGCTAGAATTTCCGTTCTTGGATATGGCTATCATGCCAAACTTTACGTTGTGCTTGGATCATCTCGTTCTGATGCAAAGCGTCTCTTCGTATTTCATCCAGTGCATTGAGTTGCAGGATCCGGTCCGTTTGTGCTTGTGACAAATCAATATCAACTTCCAAAGCAGTTCGAAGAGTTAGTAATTCAAATTCAATGGGTAAAAGGGGTTTTTTACCATAAACCAATTCAAAAGGGGTAAATCCCGTAGTGGATTTCCAAGTAGTGTTATAAGCCCAAATTGCTTCAAGTAACTTTTCTACCCAATTCCTTCTATGAACTGCTATAGTTTTGGTTAATATTTTCTCTAATTCCCTATTTGTCACTTCAACTTGACCATTGGCCTGTGGATGATAAGGAGAGGACTTCCTGTGCTTGATTTCATATAATTTTACAAAGGCTTCAACAACCTTTGAAATAAACTGAGGTCCTTGATCAGAAGTAATAGACTGTGGGGCTCCAAATCGCAAAAAAATCTATGAATACAGAAAATCAGCAACTTTGTCTTCTCGGGCATGCTTAAAGGCACGGGCTTCTGCCCATTTGGTTACATAGTCAACACATACCAAGATGTGCACCTTCCCTTGGGAGGGTGGATCAATAGGTCCTACAAAATCTAACCCCCACCTCTCAAATGGTTCTACACCTAATTGAGGCTGTAGAGGCATTTCATTTATGAAAGTAGGCTTACCCATTCTTTGACATGCATCACAATTTTTGATATACCTTTTTACATCTTTATGCAATGATGGCCAGTAGTAACCAGCACCCAAAATATTTTGAATGGTATGTTTTACTGAATAATGCCCTCCTGAAGGTTCATCATGACAGGCTCTCAAGATGTCATATATCTCATCCTTACGAACACACCTACGTAAAACATGATCAGGACTGCATTTAAACAATATTCCTTTTATCCATTCAAAAGAAGAACTTTGCTTGATTAACTATTTTTTTTGTTTTGAGGTAAAATGAAGAGGAATCTTCCCTATAGCTAAATAATTAGCTATATCTGCAAACCATGGAGTTTGAACAGAGACAACAAACAGTTTTTCATCAAGGAATGCGTCTTCAACTAGTTCTTCGCTTTCGCATTTGGCAATCTTGACAAAAAATCTGCCACTACATTAGCCTTTCCTGGTCTATTTACTATAGTAATATCAAATTCCTATAGTAAAATCAACCAGCGAATAATTCGTGCACTAACCAAAGGCTTATTCATCAAATATTTGATAGCAGCATGATCTGTATGGATGAATACAGGATAACCTGTGATATAGTGTCAAAATTTGTTAATGGCATATACTATAGCTAAGAATTCCTTCTCAGTTGTAGTGTAATTCTTTTCAGCTCTTGTCAAGTTTTTGCTAATATAATAAATGGCATAGTGTTGTCCATTTTCAATCTGCCCTAGTGTGGCTCCAATAGTAGTATTGGAGGCATCGGTCTGAATATGAAAGGGCAGCTCCCAGTTAGGGCCTCTTAGTACTGGTGGACTGGTTAGCTTTTCTTTCAAAACTTCAAAGGACTTGTGGCAATCATCAGACCATACAAATTCAGAATCTTTCATTAACAATGCAAACATTGGATTAGCAATGGTACTGAAATCAGTAATAAATCTACGATAAAAGCCAATATGTCCTAAGAAACTATGGACATCAGTTTGAGATTTCGGAGGAGGAAGACTCTTGATGACCTCTACTTTCTTAGGATCAACCTTAATACCTTGAGCAGAGATATGATGTCCTAAAACAATTCCTTCCTCCATCATCAAGAAAAAATTTTTAGGATTAAGAGATAAATGATATGCTTCACAGCGTATTAGAACCTTTTCAAGTTGCTCTAATGTATATTCAAATGTGTCACCAAACACTGTGAAATCATCCATGTAAATCTCTACACTCTCGTTGGTTAAATCAGAAAAAATGGCCAAGACAGCTCTTTGAAATGTTGCTGGTGCATTACATAATCCAAAGGGTAATACTCTATAAGCAAATGTCCCCCAAGGACATGTGAAGGTTGTTTTTTCTTGGTCTTCTGGTGCCACTTGGATCTGGTTATACCCACTAAAACCATCCAGAAAACAGAAAAATTTCTTACCAGCAAGAGTGTCCAGCACTTGGTCTATAAATGGTAATGGAAAGTGGTCCTTGTGTGTGACTTTGTTTAATTCCCTGTAATCCACACACACTCTCATATTTCCATTCTTCTTAGGCACAATAACTAATGGGGAAACCCATTGACTGTCTAAAATCGGATAAATGAATCCTACTTCCAACAATTTTTCAATTTCTTCTTTAACAATGTCTTTCAAAGTAGGATTCAGACGTCTCTGCGGTTGTCTAACTGGTTTGACATCCTCAGTGTATATCCTATGTGTGCATACATCAGGGTGGATTCCAACCATATCCGTATAATTCCAAGCAAAATCTTGAACATGTTTTTGCAAAATAGCAAATAGTTTGGCTTCTTGATCGTCAGTCAACCAGCTGTTAATATTTACAGGTTTTCCTGGCTGAATTTCAATCTGCTTGACTCCAGGACAAACAGAGTCAACATGTTCATATTTTCTGATCAAAGCATTTAAAGGACAATGATGTGGTTGCAGATTATGGAATACTCTTGATTCTGTGTTAAATGCAATACTTGATGGAAGCATTGGCATAGGACAAGTGAAAGAAGTCAAAAGATGATGATGCCATCCATGTGGCAATGTAAAGGAACTTTCTTGAAGTGGAATAGATGGTAAATGTTCAGCAACTTGTTCATCATCTTTCCATAATAGGCGATTGACCAGAACTTGATCATCCCTGAGGCCTTCTTCATGCAATGTATTCACCAAGACTGTTTCATGTTCAAAAATTTCTCTTTCTGGTGAATTCAGTTCTTCAATGTGTTCCTGTACTACAATGGTGGCAAGGGTAACAAGAGGCTCCTGTTCTTCATCAGACTCAGGATACCATAACTGTCCAAAAAATTTAGATGATGGTTGAGCAGGTGGATACAAAGAAATTTTCTTAAGATCTACTCCATTTGAAATAGTCATTTCCCCTGATCTACAGTCTATGAAAGCAGCTGCAGTGGCAAGCCAGGGTCGTCCTAGGATGATAGGATAGCCATTAGTTGTACTCCTAGGTTGCAACACTAGGAAATCTACAGGGTATTCCCAAGAAGATACTTCAATGGGAACATCCTCCAAAAGTCCTTCTGGTTTGGCAACTGACCTATCTGCCATTTCCAAAACTGTAGCTGTAGGACTCAAATCAGTGAGCTGCAATTTTTGCATAATATCTTTGGTCATGACATTAATTGTAGCTCCTAAATCAATAAGCACATTGGGAATTTGAACCAATCCTACAGTAATGGTGATTATTGGACTTCTTGGATCACCATATTTGGGAGGTACTAATTTCCCAGAGAGAAGATCAGCCAACTTTCCATCTACTTGTACAGTTTGTGGAAAGGCTTTCTTCTTCCTGCCAGGTTTCCTTATGCATAAATCTTGAATGGTTTTCTTAATCAATGGTACATCCTTGATTGCCTGCAACAGAGGAAGTGAAATTGACATTTTCTTCAATTCTGTGATTAACTCTGATTCAGGGGTAGTGATGGGGTGATCAAACCTTTCAGGAAATGGTAAATCTGATGTGACACGTTCAGATTTTCTTTGTAAGTTTTCTGCATTTTCTTCCTTTTGCTCTGATTGTATTTTTTCTGGACTTGAAATTTCTAGAATTTCTTCAATTGTAGGTGGAGCAGGGTCAGGTAAAATCTTTCCTGAACGCAGCTGGATGTTACTACAGTCAAGTACATGAACTGCAACAGTGTCTTCAGACTCAGCCTCATAAATAGGGGTTGTTTGTCTGGCATTATTGGGGTTAGTCATAGGCTGAGCTGGGAGTGGAGGTTGTTTTACTGGTTGTGCTTGTTGATGTTGTGTTCTTCCCTAAAAATTTGGATTAGGAGCTGGCAAAAAATTTTGAGTTTGCCCTTGATACCTTTGCTGTCCTTGATGGGATTGATATTGCTGTCCTTGATGGGGTTGATATTGCTGTCCTTGATAGGGTTGATATTGTTGTCCCCATATTTGTCCTTGTTGTGTCCATTGAGGAGGCATGGTATGCCAAGGTGGGTTCATCCATCCAGATTGTGACCAATCTGGAGGAGCTGGTCCAAGGTTGGTTCCAAGGTTGTGCAGAAACTTCTGCCTGTCCCCATGGCATATTCATATTCCAAGGAGATTGTTCCCAGTTTGGAAATCTAGGAGCATTGGGATATTGTGCATAACCACCACCAGATCTCTGCCCAATAGCATTGAGTTCTTCTGTTTGGGTGCCCAAAACAGATTTTAGATGAGGCAACAAAGGGCATTTATCTGTTGAATGTTCCTTGGAACAAATTCCACAAATAGAAGTTTTGTTTAGGGGATAGTCCCGCAATGCATGCTTACTCCTACACCTTGGGTAATAAATTGCTAAAGGTGGTGTAGAATTAGATCTTGTGTTTTTCTCACCTAATGCGGTATTAAGTTGAACAAGGATATCAGTTTTTAAATTGGCCATTTCCTCCATCAACTCTTTTATACCATTATTGCCAGAATTCCTTTTCTTTCTTCGATGGTGAGTGCGGGAATAGTTTTTACATAACTCCACAATATCTTCAAGGTCAAGTTGATCTATGTCTCCTTTTCCCATTAAATCTAACACTTCCCTAGATTCATCCTGTAATCCTCTTAAGAAAATAGGCTTTAAGAAATCGGGTTCTACAGCACCACACCTCTTTTGGACAAAGGCAAAGCGATCAAGATAATCTTCTAGACTCTCATCTTCTTCTTGCTTGATCCTAAACAACTCATCTTTCCTGTTTCTTACTCTACAATAATCCTGATATTTATTTAAGAATGCAGTCTCCATCTCATCCCAGGTACTGATTGAGTTAGGTTCAAGATTGCTCATGAACCATCGGAGAGCAGCGTCCTTAAGTGTGGAAGGAAACAATTTCAATTTTTGATTATCATTTATGTAGTCATAAGTCTGACATAACACCTTGAATTCAAACAAAAATTGATCAAGATCTTCTAAAATAGTTCCCCTAAAAATTGGCAATATGGATGGGGAGATTGTTTTCATGGGGGCATCTAGAAGTGGATCCAACCTTATGGGATACTCAAAAGTCTTGGGAGGATCATCAGGATTATCATATCCACCTGCTGCTGCTGCTGCAGCCATAGTTGTTTTCTTTCTAAAGGATGATGGGAATAGTCTAGTCAGAGGGGAGTGTTTAGCAGCTAGTGCTTCAAAAAGCTCTTTTTCTAATTTTTCCAAAAATGCATCTGATGAAGAAGGTATGTCTGGCTTATCTTCCTCAGTGATTTCAAATTCTTCATCTGACCGAGCAGGTCGCTTTGGTGGTTCAGAACCACTTCGGATAAACCTCCCTCTTTCATCTCTCAGCCTATGCATTCATGCACATTTACTAAACAGACTATAAAATTTGTAGGAACTATTTTCTGTATCCAGCCTACAGTTCTTGACCTACTTAAATTTGACTAACAACACCATTGGTCCATGACAACGGTGCCAAAAATGATGAGTGTCATTTAGTTCATCATTTAATCATTATTTATCAATCCGGCAGGTGTCCTAAGGTCTGTTTACGATAGTCAGTTCAAGCAGATGTAAGACATTCTATTCAGAAAATGGCTTTATTGGCAAAACAGTTAGTGTTTGTTGGGGGTTCTTCTGTCACTCTAAACCCTATGAACTGAAAGGAAACTAGATTACGCTTGCTGAAATAAAATTGTAGAAATAAAATAACTATCAAAGAAACCTATTTACTTTTGCTAAATCTGAAAATGCATTCAAAAACTGAATTAAACTTGCTGAAATGAAAGTTGCAGGAAATTCAGAATTGCAGAAAGTAAACTAACTTTGCAAAATAAAAGAACAGAACTAAAAATAAACTTAGAAATGATAACTCAAAAATAATAATGAAACTACAAACTCTGAAACTGGAAATGATTTTAGCAAAATAAAGAAATGCAGGAAAAATGACAGGTTTCCTATTTATTCTGCTGCAGACAGATTTAAACAAGAAAACCTGGTGAAAAACCTTCTTCTGCTCCTGGGAGTGGCCCTTGCTCCCTGGTTCAGAAGAAGGTGAAGAAGTAGCTCTGGTTTACTACTTAATCACTCCTTCAATCATAAAGCAAAACTGATAAAAACTGCACTTTTTATTGAATAAAAAACATGTAGAAAAATTCTGCATATTACTGCTACAGAAATCTGATTTCTCACAATATTTAGAATTATCCTAATTGCAATCCTAATTCTCCCTTAGCTCAACCTAGATGGGAGCCGGTTATTTATATTAAAAACATGCTAAATCAGGTGTGGAATGATTCTAATTTCAGGCATTTTAGGAATGTTGTTGAAACTGCATTCCTAAAATGCAGAATATGGTTACATGAATGAAATCTATTTGTTGCACATTTGCTGGAGGTCTTTTGCGTGCAAAAAAGATTCACATAACTATCCTTAACACTCTCCTACAATTTTTCTGCCTTTCCTGAGCTGTTCTGGTCAAAACTGTGCTTTTTCGGTTATTCCGGAGCAGTCCTGTTATTCCGGAGCAGTATCCCTGTTGTTCCGGAGCAGCGCCAGAATGCCTGTTTTCAACACAGTTTGTGGTTCTTTTGCCGAGAATTTGGTGGATCAGACTTGGAAGTCTTTCAACAACCTATTCACACGTTCTTTTAAGTTGAATTTGACCAAATTCCAAGCCATGCACATCTGGCTGGAATTTGTCCAAGTTAAAACAGTCAAAATACAGTTTTGCACAACTTGCAATTTTGTCCTATTTTTAGTGCTATTTTTTGCATTTGACAACTTCAGAGAGCATGATATGAATGTTATATGTCCCACACGTGATTGCACTAACACATTTCACAATAAATCATTATTTATCAACAAAACTTATGCAAAAAATACAAAAAATTAGTAAAAATAGAATATTATGCTTCTAAACAGTCAAACATGTAAATAGTAGTAAATATTGTATTTCATCAGCAGAATTAACATCAAAACATGTCAAAAAGGTCTATTAAGGATGTCTAAAATAATCAATAATGAGGCAATTTTTGGCCTCATTAGTGGGTCAGAAGAAAGACCAGGATAAAATTAAGTTAATGGGGGAGACTTTGGTAGAGTCAAGTTTAGTGAGAACATTGGACTCCAATTTTTATAACCCCCAAAAATGATTATACTTTCATGGAATTTAAGGGGGTTGAACAACATCCCCAGACAAAAAGCTGTTCGTGATTTGATTCGTGTTCATTCTTCGGATGTGGTTTTTATTCAGGAGACTAAATTAGCTATTGATAGTTTGTTCAATATTGCTCCCAAGTTGTGGAGAAAGGGGCAATGTCAGTGTATTGGTGCATGTGGATATGCTAGTGGCCTTGCTTGTTTATGGGATCCAGTTAAGATCTCTCCTCTTACCTGGATTTCCAGCAGGTGGTCTATTTCAATGATCGAGTATGATAATGCATCTGGTGAGACCATCCTACTTACAAACATGTATGCTCCTATTGATTACAATGGTAAAGTGAATTTATGGGAGCACATTGGCTTTGTGAGAAGTCTGGCTCCCTTGTACCCATGGATTTTGGTTGGAGACTTCAATTATATCACTTTTTTGGAGGAAAAACGTGGTGGGATTGATTGTCTTGAGCCTTTTTCTTCTGTATTCAATGCTCATATTCGGGCCTTGAACTTGGTTGACATCAAGCCGAATAATGAGATATTTACCTGGCATAATAGAAGATGTGGGGAATATTCCATTTCAGAGAGATTGGATAGGTTTTTGATCTCTAGTTTTTGGATTGGCAATAATAGAAGCACTAGTTCTATGATTCTGGAGGGTAGAGGATCTGATCATTGGCCTATAAAACTCTCTGCTCTAGAGTTAGGGCTAAAAAAGAATCCCTCATTTAAGTTTCAACTTATGTGGCTGTGAGATCCTAAGCTTCATGATTTCATGCGAAGTTTGGTGGACTAATGGCAAACCTCCTCATGGCACCGCTATGTACTCCTTTATGAAGCGGCTACAATTTGTTAAGCATAAATTGAAGAGATGGAATAGACTAAATTTTGGGAACCTTTCCTTGGCTAAGATGGCAGCTCTTAGGAGGGTGGAAGAAGCTTCAAGGAAGATTAGAGATTAGGGACTCATAGAGGAGCTTCTTGTTGAGGAATCTGAGGCTGTAAAAGACCTTGCTGAATGGGAACTGAGGGAAGAAATATTTTGGAACCAAAAATCTTGAGTAGATTGGCTTCATGAAGGGGATAGGAACACAACCTTCTTTTATAACTCTGTTAAGGCTCGTCGTAATGGTAACCTGATTACCTCTCTTGTTAATTCTCAGGGTGCCCTGCTTTCTTCTTTCAGGGATATTTCAAAAGAGACTAAGAGGTATTTTTCCTCTCTCTTCAAGGAGGATGCCCTCTCAGATGATGAGGAAGAAAAAATTATTCTAAATTGTATTCCCTCGATTATTTCTAGAGAGATGAATGAGCACTTGATGGGTCCAATTTACCTTGAGGAGCTGAAAAGTGTTGTATTCAAGATGAAAAAGGGGAAAGCCCCAGTTCCGGATGGATTCTCGATTGAGTTTTTTCAAGTTTTGGGAGTTAATCAAATTTGACCTTTTAGAGGTGGTCCATGAGTCCCAAAAGAACAAACAGATGCTAAGGGCTCTAAATACTACCTTTGTGGTGCTTATTCCCAAGAAAGAGGGAGCGAATTCCCTGGATATGTTCAGGCCTATTGCTCTCTGTAATGTTGTATATAAGATCATCACAAAAATTATTGCTGAGAGGCTGAAGATATGGTTGAGCAAAATCATATTTGAGGAGCAAGGTGGGTTTGTTGTTGGCTGACAAATCATGGATGGGGTTGTTATTGCTATAGAAGCTATTCACTCAATGGAAACTTCTAAGGAGAAAACTATGTTCATTAAGTTGGACATGGAAAAAGCCTATGACAGAGTTAGATGGTCCTTTCTTCAAAAATTTCTTGCTGCTTTTGGCTTTGAGGAGGAATGGATTAGATGGGTGATGAGCTGTATTTCTTCTTCCTCATTCTCTGTTCTTGTTAATAACGAGACATCAGAGCTATTTGAGGCCTCAAGGGGATTGAGGCAAGGATATCATCTATCTCATTATTTGTTTATCATTATGGTAGAAGGGTTGGGTAGATTACTCAAGTCTCAGGTTAGGCATGGTCTCATTCAGGGGTGGAAGTGGGATAATAGTTTGCCACCTCTTTCCCACCTTCAATTTGTTGATGATATTGCTTTGTTGGGAGTTGCCACTATCAAGGAAGCTGGAAACATTAGATAGTATCTTGACATATATCTTGGTGCTTCTAGATAGGTGATTAATGAGGACAAGTCCTTTATTTTCTTCTTCAATACCCCCCCTCTTCAAGCCAGGATTGCTCGCATTCTAAGATTCCAGGTTGGGACTCCCCCCTTCATTTATCTTGGGATTCTGATTTCATATCATCCTCTGTCTAGATCTTCTTGGAAGTCTATACTTGATAAGTTTAGAAGGAAGGTAAATCATTGGATTGTTAGATGGCTATCCTATGCAGGTAGAGTATTGCTTTTAAAATTTTTTATTCAAGATTTACCCATTTACAGATGTTTTGTGCAAACAGCTCCTCGTTTCATCAAGGACATGGATGCTTTGTCAAGACAATTTTTGTGGTCTAGAAAACTTGATCAATCTAAATGGAGTTTGGTTAGATGGGATTCCATTTGTAGGCTAGTTCAAGAGGGAGGCCTTGGGTTGTGACAAGAAACTCTTTCTGGGTAGGCTTTGGCTACGAAACTTTATTAGAGATGGTGTACCTCTCAAGATCAGATTTGGGCTAAAATATTATCTTATAAATACTTGAGAGGTATCTCTGAGGCAGATATCCCTAGAGCCAGTTTGGTTGGGAAAGGTTCTGTTATCTAGGACACTTTGAAAAGAGGAGCTAATTTAATTAAGCAGGGTTTGTTCTAGATTTGCAATGGGGGATTAGATGTTCTTTTTTGGGAGGATTCTTGGGATGGCCACCCTCCTATCTTGACTCAATATCCCAGGTTACATTCCCTAAGAATTTTTTTCTTGGAAGCGAGCTGGTCTCATGTGGAGGACTTTAAAAAAATCTAGTATTTTGGAAATATGGAGATGTACAGATGGAAAGATCTACAGGAATGTCCCCAAGGGGGATTGGCCGAGGATAGAGATGTGCTTGCTCTTATTCTTGTGGGGATGTACTATTATTCATTGAGGGATAAAGACATTCTGGCTTGGAAACCTAATCCCAAGGGAACCTACTCTGTAGCCTATGGTTATCAAGTTCTTGATAAGCAAAAGTTTGGGAGTCTCCCTATCACATGGTGGAAAAATGTGGAATAGATTTGCTTGGCTGAAATGTAACTTTTTCCTCTGGCTGGTAGCTCGTAATAAATGCCTCACTTGGGATAACTTGAGGAAGAGGGGATTTCAGGGTCCCTCTTTATGTGTCCTTTGTGGTAAGAATGAGGATGACTCTTCTCATTAATTTTTCCAATGCTCCCTTGCCAGAGACATTTGGCACTGTTGGTGAAGTGCCTGGAACCATCCTTATTTTCATGTGCTCTCCCTGGTGGAGTTTTGGAGTAGTTTAGCAGACCTCTAGCGAAGGCCCCTTCCTACAAGTGGCTTGGAATTTGGGCCCTTCCTGCATCATCTGGAAAATTTGGCTTGAACGAAACCATCGCATTTTTGAGGGAAGTCATTTGGCTGTTCAACAGATCTGGCAAAGGATCCTGTGTATGGTTCAAGAAACTATCCATAGTAAATGTGATGTGGACCCCCATTTGGACTCTAGGGAGGAGAAGGTATGATAGGCCCTTGGTTTGTTTGGGGTTGGTGTGAATTCTTCTAGCCCTAGTAGGATTCCTCAGCTTATCAAGAAGGTTAGGAGAGAGGGTAGATGGAGACTGCCTTGTAGAGGAGTTTTAAAAATTAATACTGATGGGTCGTCCAGGGAAAATCCTAGACATGTTGGAATTGGTGGTGTTGGGAGAGATTCTGCTAGCGTGGTTAGTTTTTTTATTTTCCATTTATAAAGGTGTTCAATCCAACAATCTTATGGAAGCTCTGGCGAGACTTGAGGCCTTGCAAAGGGGGTTTTTTCCTGGCTGGCGCAGGATTCTTTGCGAGTCTGTCTCTCAAATTTTGGTTAATATTTTAAACAGCAAAAGAGTGGAGGATGTTAATTGGCAGTTGGCCTCTATGACCATTCAGATTCTAAGAATGAGTGAAGAGTTCGAATTTATATCCTTTGTGCACATTCTAAGGCAATGGAATGGGGTTGCTAATTACCTGGCCAAAAGGGCTTCTGAGCTATTGGATACTCAAAGCATTGATAATTGGGAGAGTCTCCCATCTGGGGATTCTCAACACCTATGAGAGTTGATCCATAAGGATGTTCAGACTTAATGTGGTTTATTTTTTTTGGTTTTCTTTGGGAGTTGACCTTGTCTGGTGATTTAGCTTGTCTTGTTGCTTATTTGAGTCCTGGTTGGGGGCTCAATTGTACTTTGTAATCCATACTTTTTATCAATAAATTTTTACCCCTTTATTTAAAAAAAAAATACATCATATAGATAAATACATTATATATATTATTTTTAAATTAATTATTATAGTAGCTTGACAATTACACATGTTATTTTTAACAATATCAAAATAATAGTGTTATAATAGCTTGACAATTATACATTATATATGTATTGCACAATTGTATTACTATAATTTGGTAATTTTGCATGTAGTATTTTATACATGTATCACATAATTGTATTACAATAATTTGGTAACTATGCATGTAGCATTTAAAAATATTGAGATATCAATTGTTCAAAAAAAATATTTGATACAATTATTTTTTAAAGCTTAAAAATATTTAATATAATCAATGTAATTATATATTTTAATATTTATTAAAAAAATAAGCATAGTTCTTTTTTTCAAGATAGTGTGAGAAACCCCTACGATGGATGGTGAGGGTTGGATATTCCATCCCAACCATGAACCCTTGTAAAGTTGAGAGCTAATCTTATCAATAAAGGCTAAACACACAACCATACACACACCCATCTCCTCACACACTCGCCCACACTGCGGTTTGAACCTTGAACCTCCCCTTACAAAAAAAGAACCCAAGCCCAAACCGTAGAACTGTCCCCTAAAACATAATAAACATAGTTTTATTGTAACATTAAAATAACATGTAATTAAAAAATAATAAAACATAGAAACAATTATATCCATACACAACCAATATATTATTTTTTTCATATTAATTATTTAAGTAAAAAAGTATTTGAAGGTCAATATTCATCCCAACTAATATATACAAGATAGTTAATAAATATAATATGCTAAAATTCAACATCATCTAATTACCTCCATAATTCCTTAATTGAGTGACAAGAATCCTCAACCTCCATGTTTTAAAAGCAAAGTTCCTCATGCAATCTAGAGCTCCAACCATTACTTGAGAATCTGATTCTAGGATTATCCTCATGTGACCTTGTTTTATAGCCCAAATAGAAGTAGATTTGATAGCTAAGGCTTCTACTTCATTGTTTGTGGCTCTTCCAAAGTCTTGCAGTTCCCAATAGAGCACTATTCCAACATCATTTCGATAAACCACTCCAATTCCAGCTCTACCTGGATTGCCTTTTGCAGCTCCATCAGTATTGATTTTAATCCAACATTCTATGGGTGGTTTCCAACTAGCTCTATCCTGTCCCTCTTGCACTTCAAATTCCTTATACATTGCCCCTATAACAACCCGAGTTTCCTCTTTAGCATAGACTACCACAGTTTTTGTGACTTTGCTCCAAATGACCTGCCAAACTCCATCTAAAGAAGAAAAGTTTCTCTAAAATTTTTGGCATTTCTCTCCAACCACACTTGCCACAAAATGAAGTTTAATTCAAGCTCCCAACCAATACAAAGATATTTAGATTTAAATCTACCCCTCTTCCATCTTTCCCAAATATTAATCCGATTCAAATCACCATTAACTTGAATTTTATAATATAAAAACCATCTCTCCAAAATCTAGCGCATGCATGGGCACTCAAACATCAAGTGATTAGTTGTTTCCTCACTCTTGTAGCATAAAAAACATTGAGATGGACCAATTATTCCCATACATCTAAGATTATCAAAAGTAAGAATTCCATTATGCATGAACTACCAGGCAAAAAAGTTTATTTTTGGCCAACCCTTGGATTGCCAAATATTTCTCCAATCCTCAACCTGATATGTATGAGGAGGAGGCTCTAGAAGGATCTTATCATATCCATCCTTCACTGTGTAGACACCAAAGCTCCCATAGCCCCAAGCTAATTCATCCTCATCATCTCTATCCATGAGGAATATTTCTGCCAATATTTTAGTCATGATGGGTGTCAAATCCGAAGGGATTGAAATTGGCCACTCATCCAACTTCTTAAACTGCTTAAAATTATAATCCCCCAACTGAATAGTGTTGAAATAACTTTCAATTTGGACCCACCCCCTAGTTTCTATGGCTATTTTTATTGGTTGCAGTTCAGGAAATTCAACAATGATAGGTGGGTATTAATCCCATGAATCTGTCTAAAATCTTGCCTTCTCCCCTCTCCCCACTTTCCAAAATAATCCATATTTTTCTACCTAAGATCCAAAATTGAGATCCTGCCACACTAAGTATCCATTACCATACAAAGGGAAATGACCCACCTCAATTGAGATCTTGCCTTGTTGTATTCTCCTCAAGATGAGTCTACCCAGTCCTTCAACCAATTTGAGAAAAATATAGGGAGAGCAAGGATCTCCTTGACGAAGGCCTCGAGTAGCTCCAAACGGTTGTGAGGGAAGACCCTTTATTAACAGTGAGTATGTCAGAGTAGAAACACAACTCATGACCCATTCTATCCAATTCTGAGAGAAACAAAAGGCTACCATCATATTTGACAAGAAACTCCCCTCCACCCTATCATAAGCCTTTGACATATCTAATTTTATGAAAATTACTCTATTACCAGATGTTTGCATTGAATGGATTGCCTCCTGAGCTAGAACAACACCATCCAAGATCTACATACCCTCTATAAAACCCCCTTGCTCCGAGGAGATAATGCTATGTAGAAGAGGTTTTAGTTGCTCAGCCATTATATTTGTGATTATTTTATATATTACATTGCATAAGGCAATAGGTATATAATTTGAAACATGTACCCTTCCCTCCCATTTTGGAATTAAGGTAATGAAAGTATGATTTAACGCTTTAAGAATTCTTTTACTACCTTTGGACTCCTCTATAACAACCATTACATCCTCCTCCAAGTTATCCCAGAAGGCCTAAAAAAACTCAATTGGAAATCCATCTAGACCTAGTGTTTTTTCGGTGCTCATTCCAAAGACTACATTCTTCAGTTCCTCTCTATCAATGGGTTTAAGTAGGGTCTGATTTTCTTCTTTAGAGATAATAGAGGGTATGACAACAATAACTTATTTTTGAGCCTCTTCATATTGCACCATACTTTCCTTAAATAGTTTAGAAAAATAATCCATTGAATGGAAATGCATACCTGGAATTATATCAAAGGAGTGTCCGTTCTCATATTGAAGAGATTCCATGTTGTTCATCTATCTCCTAGCACAAGTAGTCCAATGGAAAAATTTGGTATTTTTATCACCTTCTAATAACCAAGTGGTTCTTGCTCTCTATTTCTAGTAGGTCTCCTCTTGGTTGTCAATGTCCTCAATCACTTTACGCAATGCATCATCCTCTTATTTGAGCTACTCTGTAATTGTTCCTTCCCTAAAGTGTTTTTGAACCTCATCCCATCTGGCCACCAATGGAGCTCTTTGGACCTGGAAGTCTGTCTTGTTAGCTCACCTCCATTGTTTCAATTGATCTTTGACATAATGAAGTTGTTTGTGGAATCTAAACATTGTTGTCCCATATGCTAGGTGACCTTCTTCCCACCACTGTGGAATTTTCTTTCGAAGTTCCTCTTTTTGTAACCAAAAGTTTTCAAATTTAAATGGTTTGTGATGTTGCACTGTCTTGATCCCTCCTTACAACAAAATGGGAAAGTGATCTGAAACTGGACCCTCCAAACTATGAAATTTTATATTCCATTTTACAAATTTCTCCTTTGAAACCAAAAAATGGTCTAACTTCACCTTCCTACTATGTGGCTCCCTCCTCTTATTAGTCCAAGTATAGTTGATTCCAGGGTATTTAATATCCACCAAGTGTAATGCCTGGACTTGGGCAATCATAAGTTGATCCCCTGGGTCAAGAATTGGGGTTCCCCCTTCCTAATCTCTAGAGGATAATTTAGCATTAAAATCCCCAACAATAATCCATTCTAACTCTTCCCTTGAGACTCTCATGTTATGCACAACTTTCCATTGATGCATCTGACCATCTAGGTTTTGAGCCCCATAAAAATTTGTGATTAAAACATGTTCAGTTGTGACATTATTTCTAAAATATGATGTGAGAACACCCATTCAAGCTATATGTTCTATTTTAGTCCATTCAAGAGATATTCAAAGAGCAACTATCCCCCCTGAGGCCCCTTGGGCAGCCACTTCCATATGACCAACACCCCTCCAAAGTTTGTTAAATTTTTTACACATAAGATCCAATGACATTTTTGTCTCCTGGATAAGCAAAAAATATGTTTTACATTTTTATAAGAGTCTTCAAACAACATATTGATGGGTTCTACTATTTAAACCCCTAACATTTCATGATTGTATAGTCATTGGTTACCTTGAGAGCAATAAAAATATATTGGCCTCACTGATCCTCTAGTGATCAGTTTGTCTCCTTGAACTGCTATCAATTCCTTATTTTATTTTCTACCTACTCCTTGAAAGCTACTATTTTTTGATCTCTTTTCGACCTGAGTTATCCCTAGAGTTGGCCTTTCTCTGTTATTTTTTGCTATGCCCATGTTGGCATCCTTAATTATTGGTTGCTCTTGGTTATGCACTATCAATGCCCTTGCACTCTTTGACTACGGTAACTCACTGTACTCAATTACCTACTCTATGATGGGGGGAGATGAAAGAGGAGCTTGAACATGGCTATTATTATTTTTATTATTCCCATACACTCCTTCCATGAATTGTTCTTCTTGATCCATTAGTGTCTTAAATATCTCATACCTATTGGAGGGCTTGAGTTGGGTTTGCTCTTTACCATATTTTTTCTTTTGCCTTCTCCTTCTTTTGGGATGTTCAAAACCATCTCCCTGTGCTTCTTTACCCTGAGAAATATTGGTTGATTCTTTGTTGATTGTTGAATTACCCTCCTTAGGAATATTTGACATTCCTAGAGGATCCTCCATTTTTATTCTCATATTATTTGGTCAATATCGGGCCAAATACCCATATTTGTGGCAAAATCTACATCTGAAGGGCAATGCCTCATAATCCAATTGTTGAATCCAAGATAACCCTACAAGTTCAAGTTCCACCTCTATCAGTAGAGGCTAGCTAAGATATATTTACACGTGTTTCCTTATATTGTGTCTTTGGAGACACCCAAATGTCTTCCAAGAAAATTATTGATAATTTCCAATACCTGCTCACTCCAAAACTCCATTGGAAGTGCATACAAACGGATCCAAATAAGGACAACAGTGGGTTTAATTCGAGGATCAAATCCCACTCTCCAAGGTTGAACAAATAATCCTATTGGACCATGATTCCTCTTTTTTGATTTGAAATCCCTATTTCTATTAGTAAGTGAAGAAAAACTAACAATAAAATAACCATTACTAATAAACCACAAAGAATACTCACTAAGAGGCTCCCAATTTTGCTAGACCCAATAATGCAAAAAATTTAGGGTAGGGTGAGTACCCATGAATTTACAGATCAAATCATGATTGGATCTATATAAAACTATTTCTTCGACCATCTTTTGCTCAATGGAAATATTTGGCCTTGATTCTAACTATGAAAAGCATCCATTAACTCATTGATATGTTGATCTATTTCCAACAACCATAAAGAGAATTTTTAATACAATTTTTTGTTCTTCTTCAGTCTTTGATGGAGATTTAACCTTTAAAAAATCTACAAAATAACTATATCTCTCTAGAAGAGGATCTGGAGGTGTCCCCATTGGGCTCTCCTGGGGCAGCAATCTTGTCTTCAAATCCACAGTAACTAGAAATCTCTTTGGCTATCCAACTGATGCCCTAGTTTTCTCTTCCAGAGCTCTCCTAGACCTGGTGCTTTTAGAAATAATGAAAACCAAATATGAATGCATTACCTACTATAATGTTAGCTTGCTTATTTTTTGTCCTTGCATTGAAGTCTCCAATTAATATAATCTCCCCCAACTTACTATATATCAAAATATCTCTTTTTAGAGAGGAGTATGGATCTTCTCTGTTAAGATCATGTTTCTTATAGAATTTAAAATTCTTAGGAGAAAAATAACATGCTTCTATGATAATAACTAACTTATTTTCTAGGATCTTTATCCAAATGTATTGTTTGTTTTCATCTTGTTTTTCAATTTTAATGATCATATCTCACTTCTCTTTTATTAAAATTATCATACACCCTGCCCCTTGTTATTTTTTGCTACTTTATTTCATATTATTATTTTCTTTTATCCCACAAAGTTTAGAGTCTTACATCCATTGTGCTCATGTATTTTTGTCATGATGATTATATCTCTATCTCTATCAATGGACCCTAAATCGAGTCCTCTTATTCAAGGGTAACATCTACAGTTCCAACTTACCATCGTAAGATGTTCTCAAGCAGGCCATAATCCCTATTTGTTTTGGGTTTGTTTAGATGTGATGTACATATTTCCATTTCTTAAATATACCCATATCCCTTCATTCCTTGCTGCCCTCACCTTTTCCCATTCTTTATTTCTTTCTTCTTGCTGTAGAAAGGTTAGGTCATCATATAAATAGAATTGCAACCCTCTCAACATGCCTTTGTTTCTTAGTAACCTTGTTTTATTCTCATAGCTCATCAATGTGACCCGAATATGCCTATCTCTACTTCCTTCTCTAAAATTTCCAATTATGCTTACTTGTTTGATATGCCCTTTCCATTGTAACTGATATGAAAAGAAGTCCCTAGTTAAACGGTTTGTGTCTTTTCTATCCCCATAATTTTTTAACTCTTTGATGATTATATTTGATAAATTTTCATGTATTTCTTTCTCTTATGTTATTTAAATTTTTACTTTCTTCTCTATCAATTATTTCTACTAATTGACTGGTTCTTTTACTACTTGATACCATGAATTTACCTTTGTTAATTCATTTTGTAGCTCATTTTCTCTTGTTTCTATATTTTGGAGTGTTTCTCATACCTCTTTTATTTGCCTTGCATTCATTTTTTCACCTCTATTGTATCATTTATTGGGGAGTGGATGGATTTTTTGAGGACATGCCATTCACATTGAACCATGTTTGCAAGGTTTTGTAGATTTGACACTTGCTCCTTGAGTTGGTTGTTTTCATTTTCCAACCTCTGATTGATGTTTATGACATCATATAATTCAATATCTCTTATTTTCCCTCTCCTTTCCATGCTCTCAAATTTATCTTTCATCTTCATTAGCTCTTGCACATGAAGTCTTGGTACCCACATGAGTGGCATGGTTGTGGGATTGTAAATTTCTCCCCTATCTTGAAACTCAATTTTATGATTTGCACTTTCCACGCTAAATGTTTTCTTACTTTTATTTTTTATTTTTTTGTCCTTGCTTGTTTTTCCTTTTGTGTTCTTGTGTATTGCCACTTTGCCTCCATCTCTTTTGTCTTCCTTCTTTTGTCCCCTATGTTGGTCTAACTGATATCCCCATTTGATTATGGTTAGTGCCTTTGATTGTTCCTTATTCTCCACATGTTTATGTGGAAGAATATTATTTATAGTTATTTTTTGATTAATCCTCTTCATTGTTGTTGCCCTTGTCTGAGCTTGTCGATGCCTTATTATTATCTAGTACTATCATGCATTGATATATATGGATTTTTCTATTTCTTCATCAGGTGTCTCAGATGGTAGTATTATTGTATGCCCTATTGCTTGTGGATATGTCAATCCCCATGTTTCATTAGCTCCATTGATTAGAATAGTATGTGAATTCATGGAGATCAGTTATCCTATGGTTTCTACTTATTCTTGTAATTGTTGTTTTCCTTATTTCATTATAAAACCACCCCTATACTAATGATTTGTTATTTTTTGCTTATCAAACTTTTCTAAATATAAATAATTACAAGCACTAAATCAGAGATGTCAAAACTTATCTTGTTACCATTTTCCTAGCTTCAAACCCTATACAATCATCACTGCCTGACTCAGTTATGGATTAAAAACCCTCTAGAGTAACCGTTTCCTAGATTCAAATCCTCTACAACTATCATCGCTTGACTCAAATATGAATTAAAAAATATCTAGAGCCATCGTTGCTTTGATTCAAACCCTCTACAACCGCCATTGCCTGATTTGGCTATGGATTAAAAACCCTCCACAATCATCATTTCTTGGCTTCAAACCCTATATAGCTACCATCGTCTGCCTCAGTTGTGGATTAAAAACCCTTCAAATCCATTGTTTTCTAGCTTCAAACCCTCTACATCCACTGCTCTTCTACCATGATGTTTAATATTTATTTATTAAATTGGTTAAAATATATAAGTGAAAGGCTTTTCTATTATTTTTTGGTGTGGAAAATAGGAAATGGGAAGAAGGAAAGGCTATGAAAAGACCTTGGGAATGGAGGGAATTACTTGTTATCTCAAAATTTAATAGAATATCTAAATAGACAAGGAATCAGGGTATTAGCAAATGCAACCTTTGTAGAAAGAATAAATTTATGGAATTAGGGTGGCTTTTAGTAGAAGAATTTTTTTTGAAAGGAAATGAAGTTGAGCAATGGATCAAGTACACAAGGTATCTAACAAGGGACTTTATAATACCGAGACAAGAACCAGAATTTTTAGTATGGTCAAAGAACCTAACTAGTGGATAATTTATAGCTAAAGAAGGATACAAAGCAATGTTTGAAGATAATAATGATGAGGTCCTTTGGTGGTGGAGTAGGATTTGAAAGGTGAAAGCACCCTTGAAAATAAAATTTTTCTTGGTTAGCTTTAGCTAAGAAGGCATTGACATGAGATGTTAAAAAAAAAATCTTGGCAAGATCCAAGTCAATGCAATTTGTGGAAAAGAGAAGAAGAAACAATATATCACCTACTTGTTCATTCTGATTTTTTGAGATAAGTGCGAAGGTCTATTCTAATAATGTCTAAGGGGAAGGGACAATGATAGGCAATGAATCTATTGGATAATATGCAACAATGGTTCAAAGATAAAGGCTTAAAGGAATTTAGGTGCATTCCATTAATAGTGGCATGGTATCCATGGTTGGCAAAAAATTGTATGTTTTTTGAGAGCAAGGAAATTCTATCTATACAAGTTCAAGATCATATCAAATATACATATGAAGGAATAAAAAAAACCCAAAATTAAAGGTTGTAAGATAGGTTAGAAGTTTAATAATGGATATTACAAAGTCTTGGGATTTTTTTATGGAGTTTATCAAGACAATCCAAGTAGATGTGGGGTAGGAGGAGTGTTATATTAGGATGAAAATCACAAATTCACTTTCAAAGTAGGTCTTGGTGAAGGTACCAATAATGTAGTAGAGTGGAAGGCTTTGATATTTTGTTAAGAATGGTAGTGGAACAAAGAATAACAAAACTTTAAGTATTTGATGACTCAAAATTGGTGGTGGATTGGGCTTCAAGTTTAGTAGGAATGCAAATTTTGATACTTAGGCCTTATTATGAGCAAGTGAAATTACTAGAAGAATAATTTATAGAGATATCTTATATACATATTTACATAGAACTAAATGAGGAAGCAAATGATCTATCAAAAGCTTCCTTGGATATTCCAATTGATACTTGGTTAAAGGAAGGAGTATTGTATGAGAATATGATTCCATCATACCCTTTTGATATATTTTTTCTTTTGATAGAAGTTATGGTTTAATATGCCTTTCATGTTCTTTTTATGTCTTTGGATAATTAAGGTTATATGTAAAATATGATTGATGGCTACATGACTGAAGTATCAAAATGGTACTTTATAAAAGGCTTGCAACACACTATTATTATTGTAACATATCTGATTTAGTAAAGCTTATACGAGGGCATAAAATAATCATCTTATTGTAATTTTTAAAGTTATAGTTTTTTTCAAAAAAGAAATATATATCCATTAGTTTTTGATCGGTAAGATTTTAATTAAGCTTTAAATCAAAATTTAAGTACTTCTTTCACTTTAAAATTGAATGAAAAATAAAAAAAGATTTTTTTATAAAGAACAATTATTTTTCTCTTTTTTAAAGGTAATATATTTTATACAAGCCTTGTGCATTGAGTCATAGTCCTTGTTTAAATATAATTATTTATGTATTTATTAAGTTAATATAAAAGTTTCTAATGCATAAATTTTAATTATCCTTTAAATTAAAAGTCTACTATTCTTATATTTCAAGGTTGAAAAATGAATCCTAATAAGGACACCACCATACAAAAGGTACTGGAATTTCTTAATGGATACCCAAGTTCATTTCATAGGCCTTGATATGCCCTCAAATTTTCAACCCATTAAAAAACAAAAAATTGAAAAATGAGTATTTTTCATAAAGAGTAAATTTTATTTTCCCATTCTATAAAGGGTAAAATATGTTATGCAATGCTTGTGGTGAATCATATTCCTCCTTTAAATATGATTATATATATATATATATATATATAAAGTTTACTATAGTTTTTTATAGGTAAATTTTCAGTTGCACTTTAAATTAAAAGTTGACTACTTGCACTTAAGGTTTTAATTTTTATTTATTTATAAAGAATAAGTTTTACTTTACTATTCTTTAAAGGATAAAATATATTTACAAAGGTTTTAATTTCGAACCTTATACCAATATTCTTTATTTGATTTTAAGTGCAAAATTTTTATTCACTCTTTCTTTTTAATTTTTAAATTTTTAATCTTATCATCCAAACGTGTTGTCGAGTAATCTTACGACCTACCATTGCAGAAGTTGAATCATTGTGAAGACGGAATGCCAAATACTCGGCTGTTATGTAATTGCTTAAAAAAATTATAAATTATGTGTTTTGTCTAAGGAAGGGAGTTGTCTTTGGAAGAAAGGAGGGAAGAGAACTGATTTTCAAATAAACATTCTACCTTGTATTTGTGATAAAGAAAAAATGAATAAAAGCTTTGCAAATTAAATTTGAGTCACCATTGTGAATGTTGAATATTTATTCTTTGCAAGCCAAGTGTATTAGTGTCTAATGTGTGTAGTTGTAGGAAATCACAATGAGCATGTTGAAGAACAACTGAGGGGGAACCAAGGTACTGGTGTCACAAAGATGAGGGATTTTGTTTGCATAGAATCCAAAGGAGAACCATAGAATTCTAAGATCTAGAAAATCATACATTTGAATGACCCATTCAAATCATACAAGCAGGTTGGAACCGTATGAGCATGCTAAAATTGTACAAATGTACAAGTAGTCTAGAATAGTCTATAATTGTACGCTAGAATCATACAAGGTAGGTTGATAACAAAAGGAGTTTGAATGTGTGGACTGGTGAAAAAGAGTTGGAAGTGAGCATTGCCCTTACTATCCTTGAACTATTGTAGCATAGTAAAAACATCGTATGATTACCTTTACGAGATAAAAATAAATTGGAGTGCAGTAAAATATATTGTAAAAAAAATGAAATCATACCATTGTATGAGAGAGAATCATATAATTAGGGCTAGGGTTGGAATCATACAATCACAAGTGATTGTACAAGTGAACGGTTGAATCACTAGATTGTATAATTACATGTGATTGTACGATGGTACTAGATTGTACGGTTGCACTACATTGTACAGTTGGACTAGATTGAATGGTTGCATCAATTGTATAGTTGCACAAGATTGTATAGTTGTTGAAGAGCAAAAAAAATAGTGCACCTAACAAAGGAAACTGAAATGCATCTAATATTCTATTAAAGCATTCAAAAGAGATGTTAAAGTAAGCAAGTAAATGAAAAATAAGTTAAGAAAAAGGAGGGTTCTCTTTGTATTTATTAATATTTCAAAGAGGATGTTACAATACATCCCATTGAGGGCTTTCAATTTTATACAATTCAAATTACAAAGTTGAAGGATCCAATCCCTCCATGAACTTATGGTACGCTTTCAATGTTCCTCTCACACTCACAATTGAAGAGCGGGCTTGCGCTGCCAATGCTTTGAGCTATCTTTATTCAACTTCTTAACTCCTTTATCATGCATTGGAATATCTATACCTACACAAAAGAAATTGAAATATGTTAATAGCATATGTGTATTAGGATAAAATCCATGAAATATATGTAGTATTGAATGTAAGGTAATTGACAGGTCTAAAATAATCCAAATGATATAAAAACTTAGCATGAAGTATATTATATGATTTTGTAATGATATGAGTAGAAATTGAAGTGATATTATGATTAGAACATGTGGCCATCCCTGGGTGGGCCAATTAGGACTATAATCACAAAACCCTAATTAACAATTCAAAACCACTCCAAACTTCACCAAAATTAAGTATGAGGCTAATATAATGCTATAAAATTGATCTACACTAAAATTAAATCAAAATTGTGGGATAATTCATGGCCATACTTGAGAGTTCCAATCAAGACTGTTAATCATCTAGGTGGGGATGACCACAAAACAGGGTGGTTTTTACCACCAATTCCACTTGGATCTGGTCTAGAATCCTCCTAGGGGTGTTGTTAAATTTGGTAAATTAACTCACATGAATGGATAGGTTTTGGAGAGGATGTGCATATTTAGAAATGACTTGAAAACACCTTCGATTGATGAGATTTCCAAGGGTAAATATGAGGGTAAAAAGTGAGAGTAAATATTGATAGCACTTCATGGTCAATGCTTGCAAAGGTCTCTCTCTTAAATGAATGAAAAAAATCAATTTATAGACCAAGATGGCAAAGGGGAAAAATGGATAATTTTGGGCATGCAAGGCAGGTGCCACCACTTATCAACGCCTTTGCCATGCATAGTGTGGAAGAGGCTTCCCATTTGGGCCTCCAATTTGTAATCCCTAATGGCCATGATAGTCTCTCAATCTATAATGAGTTATTGGGTGGGATAAATGATAGAAATTGATTTCCATTTGTCCCGCCCTTGAATTTGTGGGGGGCCTAGACCATGGTAATCCCACCCAGGGATGGTTTCTTGTGGCCATCCTTGGGTGGGATGGCCATGAGCTGTGGTCGTCCTAGTGTGGGACGACCATGGCTAGATGGCCCAAAACCTCCCAAAAGTGGGGTAAAACTTCTCAAAAGTAGTTAAGACCCCTAATTAACCCCTGAGAGTTACCCAATGGGGCCATATAGTGTTGATAAGAGTGGCACCTTGGAAGTATTATATGACTTACATGATTTTAGTGTCTACAAATACCCCTTTTTGAGATGCATTATGTGAAACAGAGCGTAGAGAAAAAATAGATGACTAAATTATTAAATGATAAAGGTTATTAATTAACCTAATCAGCTTTAGATGCCTCAATTGTGGAAAGAACATACATTCTTGGAATCCTTGCTTCTGATATAATTAAAGGATTGATTTTGGTATACCTTTTAGCTGCCCTATAATGACAGGCATTTTAGGGTGACCAAAGGGATCATAGACACCTTTGGATAATTTTAGGGTGACCAAAGGGATTGGAGACCTCTTTGTAGTGTTTTAGGGTGAACAAAGGGTTCATATACTGCTTTGGTGTATTTTAAGGTGACCAAAGGGATCATAGATACCTTTGGAGTGTTTTAGAGTGACCAAAGGGTTCGTAGACTATGTTGGAGCATTTTAGGTTGACCAAATGGCTTATGGATGCCTTTGGAGCTTTTTGGGTAACAAAAGGGATTATAGATGCATTTGGGGCTTTTTGGGGTGACCAAAGAGCATATAGATGTCTTTGGGGCATTTTAGGGTGACCAAAGAGATTATAGACACCTTTGAAGTATTTTTAGGGTGACCAAAGGGATCGTAGACACATTTGAAGAATTTTGGGATGACCAAAGGGTTCATAGACACCTTTGAAACATTTTGGGGTGACCAAAGCATTCGTAGACACCTTTGGAGCATTTTAGGGTGACCAAAGGGATCATAGACCTCTTTGGAGCATTTTAGAGTGACTAAAGGGATCATAGACACCTTTAGAGCATTTTAGGGTGACCAAAGGGGTCATAGACCTCTTTGGAGCATTTTGGGGTGACCAAAGGGTTTATAGACACCTTTGGAGCATTTTAGGGTGATAAAAGCGATCATAGACACTTTTGGAGTGTTTTAGGGTGACCAAAGGGAATGTAGACACCTTTGGAGCATTTTAGAGTGACAAAGGGATCGTAGAACTTATTTTATCATTGTAGGGTGACCAAAGGGTTTGTAGATCTCTTTGGGGAATTTTGGGGTGACCAAAGGGTTCGTAGACATCTTTGAAGCCTTTTGGGGTAACCAAAGAGTTTGTAGACACCTTTGGAGTATTTTTGGGTGACCAAAGGGTTCATCAACACCTTTGGAGTCTTTTGGGGTGACCAAAGAGTTTGTAGATACCTATGGAGCATTTTAAGGTCACCAAAGGGATCGTAGACACCTTTGGAGCATTTTAGTGTGACCAAAGGGATCGTAGACACCTTTGGAGAATTTTAGGGTGACCAAAGGGTTTGCAGATACCTTTGGAGTATTTTGGGGTGACCAAATAATTCTTAGACCACTTTGGAGCATTTTAGGGTGACCAAAGGGTTTGTAGATACCTTTGGAGCATTTTAAGGTGACCAAAGGGTCGTAGATCACTTTGAAGTGTTTTGGGGTGACCAAAGGATTTGTAGACCACTTTGGAGTGTTTTAGGATGATCAAAGGGTTTGTAGACACCCTTGGAGTATTTTAGGGTGACCAAAGGATTTGTAGATATATTTGGAGCATTTTGGGGTGACCAAAGGGATCATAGACACCTTTGGAGCATTTTAGAGTGACCAAATGGTTCATAGATCACTTTGGAGCATTTTAGGATGACCAAAAGGATTTTTAGACACCTTTGGAGTGTTTTAGGGTGACCAAAGGGATCATAGACACCTTTGGATAATTTTAGGGTGACCAAAGGGTTTGTAGACACCTTTGGAGCATTTTAGGGTGACCAAAGAGCTTATAGATACCTTTGGGGCTTTTTGGATGACTAAAGGATTTATAGATACCTTTGGATGGACCCCTTATATATGGAACCCATGGCTATAGGTTGTCATAAGACTTGCAAGGGTGGTTGTGATGGATGTGGAATTATCGATGGTGGTTGATGTGGAAGGTGACGATCTTGCTCTTCGAGTGGTAAAATTTATTGCTAGATAGGATGTTGCACTGGGAACATATGTAGATAGAATTCTTCTTCGTCATCCAATGGGATGACCTGCTTGTATCTCTCATTTGAACTTGGGTAATTTATGAGTGCTATACCATAGTTTGATTCATCATCTATTGTCTATTCGTGAGGAGGACCTTGATCCTCTTCCTCACTATTATATGGAAGGGTATGCAAACTTTCACCCTCTTCCTGATATTGGGTATGTAAAATTTAACCCTTGATCTATCATATTTATGGGAAAGTAATCTCCCAATGAGTGGACATGATTTGGATTAGCATATGGATCACATGCAAGCTCATCCCTATAGTTCAAACTGATCAACTGTAGAGCTTACATTTAATTTTATCAATCCAAGGGAAATCAAGGTTAGATTTGAAGAGTAACAATCCCGTATAGATTATATCATAGGAGTTAATACTAAGCTTAGATCAAGTTTATTTTTTAGGCTTCATGTGTACAAAAAAGTAAATGAATAGAATTAAATTTGTGCAGAAATGAATGATGCAGGATATGATAAATAAATGTAATTATGTTTTACTTTTACTATGACTTGATTTACTGATGCATCTAATTACTGATGAATTGATTTACTGATGCACTTAATTACTATAACATGATTTAATTTATTTGTGAGGATCCTCGTGCAACTTTATCTTATTTTATGTAATATTGAAATGCAGTTTAATTTAAGGCTAACTAATCCTAACCTAATGCAGGGGTGAGAGCTCAGGGACTGTCTATAGGAGTGGGACCTACCTCCTAGAGGGTAGTGTAAGTATTTCTCCCCTAGTTTACCTTATATTAGTAACTAGATTTTATAACTAATACTAACATTATGTTTATTCTATGAATGCAGGTAACAAATAAACACAATTTACATAACAAAAATCAAACAACACATGAAATTGATACAAATTACCATATTTGAAGAACAAAGTGTTGTTTTATTACTGGAGCTTCAACTGTACATGCTAGTGCATTTCCTCTAAATTGTAAACTTAGAATAGCCTGTAATGTAACGATAAACACAACATAAAGTGTAGAGTCTAGAGTCTAGAGTGTAGACCTCTTTCAAGGTCTTCTATGTAATTTATACTATAACTAATACAATTCTAAATAGTATTATCCATGTATTTGACATGCAGATTTTATGGACTGATGACTATACATTAATAAATAATAATATAAAACCTAATCATAATACATACTCCTACTTGGAATTATAAATATTTTGACTGGTCCAAGTGGTATCTTACTAATAATATTAACAAGAAAATGCTATTTTAACTGACTCATAAGATATACATTAGGACCTCATGTCCTATATTCTAGGAAAGTCTAACAATATTTGCGTTTATATCTCAAACTTCCCAAAATAAACTGATTACAAGCTTTATAAAGTAAATCATAACCTTTTCAACTTGAAATATTCTTGTGGATTGTATGTAAGAAATGGAATATTTTTCTAAGTGAAAATATCTGTTTTCATCCAACTTGATGTGCCATCCATATTAATATGTTGTCCATTCTGATATGGCATGCTAAAGTCAACAATATTTGTTATCCTTCAATAACTGTTGGTAAAACATTCTTCAGTACCTTGTCTTCAATAATACCTTTAGTAGTTACATTTAGTAATTACCTTCAGTAACATACTTCAATAATCAACATATATAACAAGATCAATTACTGTTGTCACCAAACTCTGTTGGTTCTTCTTCTTGTCTGAGGTGTACTCCAAAGTTCTGCAATCTCTTCATTTTTCATCCATACCTTTTTCTTGCATTTTCCTCAGAACTCAAAAAAATTTGATATAAATAAAACACATTTGTTAGATTATGGTAATTAATCAAGTTTCCTAATAAATCACATTTTATTCAATAATAATTTATATAAAACATATCATAATCATCATATAATTGTAATAATGAAACAATTATGGTACAAAAATATGTGTCAAATAACCACTCATATTCCCCCAAACTAAAGTCCATGCATGTCCTCATGAATGCAGAAAGATAAGATGAACATAATATAACAGTCTTATGCATGTATCAAATATTCAGAATTAAAATTCTAATTTAAAGAAAAATAATAACATAAGTTATCATAATCATTGCCAGAATCTCAGTGAATACTGTTTACAGAACCTACAATGATTTTAAAAACATGCACATGTTTTTGCCAATTTTTTTTCAAAACAACTTGAATACAACTATTTTTAACAAAACTATGCTAAGTCTCTTTAAAAGAAAATAAGAAAATAATCAGTTATCTAGAATACATAAAATATCAATCAATTCATTTATCGAAAGATTATAAATTTCACAAAATTGAGAAATAAACAATTTCTATTAGCAACTATAATTCAACAAAAACAGTTCAAATATTAACTGTACACATTATGTAAACATTATAAATATCAGCTATACATATTACGTAAACTGACTTATAAAAATATATAGATACAAACATTTCAAATGTTTCCTGTAAATATTACATATGTTTTACAAATAAAAGTCTACAAAAGATAAAATACCATAGATAATAATCTACAAATATGATCAATACATAAAAATATAAGTCTGAATAATTAATAAAATAACAGTTTTTTCATTGTTCATCCAACTGGTGCATGTTGAGAAGAAATCCGGGAAGAAATTCGGGATGATCGTGGTCTTGGTTCTGGTAAATTACATTCTTGTTTTACTCATTGTACTTGTTCCTTAGCCTGCTGATATTTGGCTACTACAACTGGTGTTTCCACCATAACTGTTTTGATGTGCTCAAACTCTTTAGCACTTCCTGTTCACTCTGTATCCTTTATCTACAAAGGATGAAGTTCCTCATCGTTAATCATCAGATCAGGCTCCAAAGGCATCCCTACATCCAAGACAAGACTTTTTAATGCATTTCCTTCCTTAGTGGGCAGGTCCAATTTTGTAGGTTAATTCTGTTGAATAATACTATGAATCTACTGGGAATTATCCTCCTCGAGGATTTTTGAAAAGTCAATTGGTTTACCAGTGTACAACTGTTTGCTAAATTTTATCGATTTTTTAGGATTTTTACCAGAAATAGAGCTCATATGTGGGGAAACTTCGATAGGTGGTGACCGGTTGATAGAGTCCATAGGCTTTGGTGTCTTATCCATAGAAAGTTGCTTAATTAATTCCATTTGAATAGCAAGGGCTCACTGGATAATTTTAGATTATTTTGTAAAGTCCTCTCTTAGCCTATTGATTTTCATTTGCAACACTATATTTTGTGCATGAAGGTAGGATAGGGTCTCTACAGTAGACTAGTTTACAAGTAGTTCTTGTTCAGGCCCTTGTTCATCTTCTTGTTTAGAATTTTCTACAATTTTCTTCTTCCTTTTGATATCTGGCCAGGATTTATATTTCCCAAATTTACATTTTCATTGTGGGCTTTCAGGCTCTTCATCTTGGCTATCACAGTCATGTTCTTCCTTTGTTGACTGTTATCCCTCAGACTTAGCAGATTATGAGCACTCAAGTATGTTGGATTCTTCCACAATACGGTTCCAAGACACTTTCATTTCATGAGCCTTTTTCAAAATAATTAATTTAATCAAGCCATGGTGAGCAATTAGGTGCAACTTAGGTTTTTCCCGAGAACTTCTGGGTTTCACTCTTAAAACAGTTGACTTCAAATATTAGAAAAAAAAATAAGGGATGTTGATAACACAGTCAGTTTTATCTGGATATTTCAAATTTATTAACATTCAAATGTGATAGGATGATAAAATAGACATTTGTCCCTCAAGAGTAAAGAATTTAATAATAATCACAACTGCTTCCTCCCATAGAAGGGGGAGTGTAGAGGTTGAAACACATTTGATCGACCCCTCCTTATATCTAAGGATTATGCATTTCTCACCAAATTTGTTTACCAACTGGGTGACACTCTTCAAATTTTTATAATACGGAAGACCAACCTCAGGTTAATTCAACACTTCAGAAATTAGGCTAGGGTTTAGTTCTATCTAAAGTGCTCCAACATGGGTGAGCATAGTGTCAGGGTTACAGTTTAATACAAATTTCCTCACCACCCCTAAGTCATGACCCTTAAATTTGGTCAGTGCCTCCCACCATCGAGTGTTTTTGAAAAGTTTAATTACAAAGTCGCTCGGGTTTTGTGTGTCGATGGATGACGACTCACAACGTTTTTGGAACATGGTTTTAACCATGGTGATGGTTGAGGGTTGAGAGGAGTTGATTTTTCACCAAGAATCCTACAAGTTATATATAAACAAAAGGTTTTTTGAGAGGTCGAAAAAATCCTTAAAGATCTATTGTCTTGTTTTTTTTTCTTTATATATATATATATTATTTAAAATGTTTTCTTTATTTTACAACAAAAATAAAATACAATATATTCTCAAATAGAAAAAAAAATGTAAATACTGAGCATATATCTTCAAACAGTAAAATACAATATAAATATAAATATATATATATATATATATATATATTTTATTTTACAATATATTCTTTAAAATCTACTGTTATCATATAAAAAGTAAAGACTAGATTTCCTTTGTTGTTTGTTTTTTTATTTGTAAAAATCTCTAATTTATGTAATGCTCATATTACAGATGATGAGCATCAGAAAAAATCCCTAATTTACACAAATTTCTGGTGTAATTTACCAGACTGTCTCCATAATTCAACAAAATAAGAGATTTCCTAGTAATTTATGCAAAGTTATTAAATAATTCCTATAATTTTACCAGATAATTGTGGTAATTTAACAAAATAAACTATTTTCTAAGAAGAAAAACAATATATATATTTTTTTAAATCGAAAAACCCCTTGCGGAGCCGCCTTGGTCTGAGAGACCACGAACAGGGGGTTCTACACCATCAAAGTCACCCAGGGATCACACTCGACCCTGCCCGCACCAACATTATCAATTGGATTTTGGATACCCAATTTAGCTTTTTGGTAGGGTGGAGATTTGAACTTGGGACCTCCCTTGGAGGATTGCCCTCTCCTCTCTAACTCACCTACAATACCTGGGTAGAATAAAAACAATTTTGGTAACAAGAAATATTGCAATTTAATGTAATTTTTCCCTAGAATAAAATTGTGTCGTTTTCCCCAATTTTACCCTAAAATACAGTCTCAAAATTTTCCTTAATGTTAGCTTAAAATGAAATTTCAGATATTTTCCCACTGTTACCCTAAAATAGAGTTTCAAATTTTTCCCTAATTTTAGCTCAAAACGAAATTGTGTATATTTCCCTACTATTACCCTAAACCCAATTTTCATAATTGTAACCAAATCTCTACCAAATTCCAAAACAAAATTATTCTAATCATTGCCTAATTCCAAAATTAGCCCTAATTTCTATCAAATTTCAAAATATAAAGTATTTTATTCTGTCGTATGTACAAAGAATAAGAACTAGTAAAGAAAAAGGAAAAAAAATGCTTAGCTGTCGCGATCACTAAATTTTGGCCACCTTTCGACATCGTCGACCACCCTTGCTTTCTGTCTCTGAAAGTCATTCGAATTCAACATGAAAATCACACAAAATTACTTATTGTTGGCCTCTCACTCAAACAATCCAGCAATTATACAAACCCTCACAAAAATTATTTATAGTTCGCGATGGAATTCAATTTGGGGTTTGGTAATTCTCTCTGCATGGCCGCATGCAGCATCGACAATAGATAAGTCTCTTACCCGACGGTGGATGTTATTTTAGAAACCTATCTACGATGGAGAAATTTCACCCTAATGTCATCGATGGTTAGAGAAGCTTTGAAAATTCCATCTACGATGGAGAAATTTCACCCTAATGTCATCGACGGTCAGAGAAGCTTCAAAAATTTCATCTACATCTATTTACCCTAAAATCTATTTACCCTAATGCGACGCAGGTCATTGATGAAATTCAATCGATGGTGGGCATTTTATTATCGTTTTAATGCTTGATTGGGCAATGCAAAGGGCATGTGTCATTAATCGCAACAGGGGTTTAACTATGTTTTCTCCCATCATTCTCATCCTTTGATCTTCATGTTAATCAACGATGGAAAATTGTGATCTGCATCATCATGTCTAATTGGCTAGACATGGTCACATGTCCCGTAGCCTTTGCCTACATTTTACCAAGGTTGTCTTAACGATTCATGTGGGCGATTTATATCCGTTGACCGTGTTTGAAATCGATGACAAAAATTGCGATCCTCGCGCATGCATGTGATTGGGTCAATACTGAATTCTTCGTGCATGCCTCGTGGCAGTTGGCAGGTGAGTTGTCCGCCACTTACCTTGCCACTTGATGTGTGTGTGGGCCTTATAATAAAAGGATTAAATTACGTGGGCCTTCCCTTTTTTATTATTATTTTTTTTATTTTCTTATATTTAACTTATATTTTATTTATCTAATTTTATTATTATGTTATTTTAATATATTATTAATTATATTATTATTATATTATATGTCATTTTAATATATATATGGTAAAGTTATAATATTATTTATTATTATTATTATAATATATAGTATTATTATATATTATATATTATTATAAGTATTATATATATTTGAATTTACATGGTGGAATCGGTAGCCGCCATGAATCTAGGCAGAGTTGTCCAACTTTTAGGCTACCACAGTATTTTGCGTTGTCCGGCCCAGAAGCCACCACATAGATATTCATGCAGTTTGCACCTATAACCACCATGCCACAATCATTTTAAACCTTTTATGCTGTTGAAAGCACTAGGAAAGGGACAAGCATTCAATTCGACGAGGCCCGAGATTTGAACCTTGGACCTCCGCCCCATTTATGGGGTTTGGATGAACCAATTGGTCTACACCTCGGACCTATAATTATTATATATTACAAGTATTTTTTTTTTTGATATATAGAAGCAATGGTTACAATCATGATTTTGATATATTACAAGTATTATTATTTATAATATCATTTTGTATTCTAATTTTAAATATATTTTATTTTAATTATTATTATTAATATATATTTTAATATACATATAGACCTTACAATTTTTACGGATGATAACTACAGAAGGGTATTACAAAATAGTATTACTAATAATGGTATTACGGAATAGTATTATTGATAATGATATTACGAAAGCTTTTATAAAAATATATTTACGAAAATTATCTATAGAAGACACTTATGGAAAATGCTTACGAAAACTACTTACAGAAGATGCTTGAGTAAGCTACTTATGGAAGACACTTATGGAAGATACTTACGAAAGGTACTTACGGAAGATACTTACGAAAGATACTTACGGAAGACATCTACCAAAACCATTATTAGAGTTAAGAAAATACTTTACCTGTTTTCTTCTCCCAAACTATATTATGAGCTATATATGCCTTTATTTATCCTCCTCCCAAACTGTAATTTTGGCTATATAGCCAAAACAAAATGAAAGGTACTTATTTATGTTGATGGATAATAATGCTTTTAAATATGGGCATTTATTTATAATTTTAATGAGTATGCTTCCTGTATGTCATTAAGAAGTTTTGAAAGATAGAAAAATATGTTATATAAAGTCTGATTTCAGCCTTCTAGGATATCTAAAATTATAGAAAAAAATGAAATGAATATTAAGATGGCTTTCTTCTAAAGGATAAAATGTGATGGACACGAGCCATGGTTTTGTAGAAAATATTGAAATAATAGTACTTTCATGAGGATCTATTTTGAATCTTTAGCTGCATATGATGTTTCTAGGGTTATTCTTCAAATACATCAAACATTCTAGCAATTTTGAACAACTTCATTTACTTCTTTCACAAATTAATATAGTGTCAAAGTTGTCCTAGTAGTTTTAAGCCTCTTTCAAGACCAACTATGTGTGCAGTGAAGATTCATTTCCTATTATGAGTAAGGATTTAAAAACAACAAGTGTTATATATGCCAAAAAGCTAGCTGATTTTATAAGCATCTAGAGGTCTTATCCAGACTTATTGCTGATATGAAAGGATACCTTAGGAAAGAATACCCCATGGTGTTGAAATACTAAGAATTCCAGGGATTCAATCTCTTTTTGCCCTTTTTGCTTTGTTCTTTATTTGGGATACTTGCTTAGCAAGGGATTTTTAGTGTTGTTTGAGGTTCTTGCTTAATTTGAGAAGTAAGAAAAATTTCTTGACTTTTTTGGGTTCTTGCTAATTTTGAGGAAAATCAAGAAGATTTTCATTAGGATACTTGCTCGATTAGATGAGGAGCAAGAGATTTTTTTTTTGAAGGGTGAAGGGTGAGCTTGTCCTTTTGCCAATTCATTAGTACTCTAGACCATGCATAAAAATAGATAAGCAAGGAAAAATTTTCACTTATGGAAAAAATAACACGAGTTAATTTTTCCAAGACTTCACAATGTTTTTAAATATGAAATTGTGTGTGGTCAATAGAGAAACTTGATCAACTCGGAGTCACTTACAACATTTTAAAATATTTGATCTATTTCCAATGAAAATTTTGCTCAAAATACTAGATATAGTTTGAGTATTTGAAAAACACTTAGATTTTATCTAGCAATAGTGTACTATGTGTCATGTGGTAATCATTTTATTACAAAGTTTTGAAAGAAATAATTTTTTCTTGAGCTATTTTTTAAAGCTTTAAGACTAAAAATGAAAAAGAATATAGATACTTCATGATGAAATAAAGGAAGCATAATCATCTATTTATATATATTAATGTTTTTTTTTTAATTTTAATATATATGTATATAACTATATTATTATTTTTTTTCTTTTCAAAGAGAGAGTTTATTGAATAGTAACTGATTGCAGTTCAGAAATATAATGCAAATCAGTGTGCTGTCTAAACTGTTGTATGAATTCTTCCTTAGATAATGGCTTCTTATGAAGTTTAAGCCTATGTCCATTTACTAGTAGTTTTCTTGTTGAATCATATATAAGCTTAAGCTTGACTGTACCATTTCCAAATATTTCCTCAATTTTACAAGGTCCTAGCCATCTTGTTCTTAATTTATCTTGAAAATCTTGGTAATGAGAGTCAAATAACAAGGCCCAATCTCCTGACTGAAATGTATGTGGTACAATGTGTTTATCATGTCATTTATTTTGTTTTTTTTGGGTTATTTCAGTTCTATGTAATGGTTCTAATCGTTTCTCATCCAAAATATTTAACTTTTCCAACCTTTCTTTTTGTGCATTATCCAAACTCATGTTAAGTTGTATCGTTGTGCGAAGGGTTTCTATTTCAAATTCAATGGGCATGATGGCTTGTTTTCCATAAACCATTTCATATGGTGATAATCCTGTGGTAGTTTTCCAAGTTGTATTATATTCCCATACAACTTCTTTTAATATTTCAGCCCAATCACCCCTATTAATAGTTATAGTTTTTGTGATAATATTTTCAAGTTCTCTATTTGTAACTTCTACTTGTCCATTAGCTTGAGGGTGATATGGTGAGGTTTTCTTGTGTTTTATTTGATAGATTTTAACAAAATGATCAATCAAATTGGAGGTAAATTGAGGTCCATGATTTGAAACTAATTCTCTTGGTGCTCCAAAGCGTTGCATTATGCTTTCATAAAGAAAATCGACCACTGGTTCAGCCTGAGCTCATGGGAGAGCTTTAACTTTACCCACTTGGTAACATTATATGTACATACAAGTATGTGTTTATTGCCATCACTTGGAGGGTCTGTAGGTGCAACAAAATGAATTCTCTATTTTTCAAATGGATCAAGTACTATATGTGGAACCAAAGGTATTTCCATAGATGGTGTAGGCTTACTAGCTCTTTGACAAGCATCACATCTATCAATAAATTGATGAGCATCTTTAGTCATAGTAGGCCAAAAGTACCCAGTTTGAAGTATTTTCATAATTTTTCTTTGGGTGGCATAATGACCTCCACAAGGTTCTTCATGTGCTGCCCTAATAATGTCATATACATCATTTTCTTGCACACATCTCCTAATGATTTGGTCAGGACATTTTTTAAACAAAATTCCATGAATCCATGTAAAAGGAATACTTTGATGTATTAATTTCCTTCGCTCATGCAATGTATTAATTTCCTTCGATGTATTAATTTCCTATTACTAAATAATTTACAATATCATCATACCAAGGGGTAAAAATAGAAAGAGCAAACAAATGTTTTTCTAGAAAATTATCAGGAATTAGATCATTATCATCAAAGATCTTCATGCGAGATAAATGATCAGCAATAATATTATCTTTTCCTGCCTTATCTATAATTGTGACATTGAATTATTGCAATAAAAGAAGCCATCTAATCACTCTACCACCCATTGTTGTTTTGTTTGTTAAGTATCTAATGGTAGAATGATCAGTGTGAACAAATACTTCATACCCTGTTATGTAGTGTTTAAATTTATTAAGAGCATGAATTATAGCTAAAATTTCTTTTTCAGTAACAATGTAGTTAAGCTCAGCTCCATGCAAGTTTTTTCTTACATAATAGATAGCATAAGGTATTTTATTTTCTATTTGTTGCAATAATGCTCCTATTGCATAACCTGAAGCATCACAATGTATATGGAATGGTAATTACCAATTTGGTCCTCTCAATATTGGAGCAGTAGTCAAATTTTCTTTTATTTCTTCAAAGGATTCTTGACATGCGTTTGTCCAATTGAATTCACTATCTGTAGTTAAGAGTTTAAGCATGGGAGTAGCAATTTTACTGAAGTCTTTAATGAATCTATGGTAGTATCTTGCATGTACTAAGAAAATTCTCACCTCTGTTTGTGTTTTTAGAGGTTGAAGGGTTTGAATAACTTGTATTTTTGTAGGATATACTTGTTGAGTGGTATTTTCACCCGATTGTGAAAATACACTCTCCGATAGGATTTGGGTTCTAAATCCTCTGCTTGCAAAGAAATTAAACAAGTAACTTCTCCAAGGTCTCCGCTATGTTAGCATTTTACATAGGTGTATTAATAATCTCAAACAAAGATATTCAATTAAAATGCTTGGAACACCTTAGTGGTTGCAAGTAACTGAAAACAAGGGGCAATGTTGGTTTATTTTACTATGAAACTTTAATGATTGTTCATTGAACCCAAATAAAGCAAATGTGATTTGGTCCCTAAATGACCATGCTGTAACTTCAAAGTGGAAATTGATGAAATGCCATAAATGGTGGAACTATTTTTGGATTTTGAAGTTTTTTAATTTTTATTTTATTTTAATGCCTGAGAACTAAAATAAAATTAGAATTTTTGAAAAATAAAGTGCAGAAAAAAAAATATAAAATGCAAAAGAAAAATGAAATTGAAACTGCATTTAGTATGATGCTACCTTTTTCTGACAAAATCGAAGATGCGAGTTTTCCATGCATGCAACCTAACCTATTGGACCTGCATGACATGCATAATCCCCATAGACTAAGTGCTTGTTCCTAAGATACGAAATAAAATTTAGATTTCAAATATTCGTCGAATGTAACTCACAAAAGTGAAATCTACATTATCTATAAATCCAAAATCTAAAAAATGAAAGAAATAACATTAAATCCATAGCATGCATGAAAGATCTCCTTATTTATTGCCCACAAGATGCAAATTTTTGAACACTCTGCATTAAGAATATGTCATTTTACAATGGTAGAACTTCTGGTTTTTCCAAACCAGTCTGTGGAAGAGAAACAGCTCAACAGACCCAGAATGGCCTTCTCAACTCTGGCTCTGCAACCCTTCTTGCAGCTATTTTCAACCTCTATACTCATCCTATGATTCTGCTTTTAAACCTTCTAGTGCGGTTCTCTGCTTCGCTCTATGATGTTTCGCTTCATTTCCTAGACTGCATCGTTTCATCTTCCTGCCTGTTCGTCATTTTGACCTTCTACTCGACATCGAAACGTTTGATCTTCTCTGTAACTGTCGATCCTACAATGTTATCATAGCCCTGAAATATTCGTGCCATGTGTTCTATGCTTTTCTGCATGTTCTGTAATGGCCCCGTGTAAATCGTGACAAAAAATAGCATTTTGCGATATCGCAACATTTTTATGCATGCAACTTTGCTCCTCTACCTGTATCGCGAAAATGAGACATGTCACGATATTGCAAAATTTTCCTGTCAATAGCCTTGTCCACATTCATGCACAACGAAAATAAGACATGTCACAAAATTATGACATTTTCCTATCAATGGGCCGCACAAATGCAACCTATTGCAAAATCATGACATTTTTCTGTTTTGGGCTATCTCGCTGCAACTTGTCACAAAATCGCGACGCTTTTCTATTTTGGGCTATCTCGCTGCAACTTTCTATCGCAAAATTGTGACACTTTTCTCTACGTACCACTTTGGCTACTATCTATCGTGAAATCATGACACTTTTTCATTTCGGGCTGTCTCACTGCTTTCTGTCATGAAATCGTGACACTTTTTCATTTCGTACAACTTTGCTACTTTCTATCACAAAATCGTTACACTTTTTCATTTGGCATCATCCTACTGCTTTCTATCACGAAATCATGACACTTTTTCATTTGCCATCACCTCGCTGCTTTCTGTCGTGAAATCGTGACACTTTTTCATTTGTACCACTTTGCTACTTTCTATCACAAAATCGCGACACCTTTTCATTTCGAGCTGTCTCACTACTTCCTATCGTGAAATTGCGACACTTTTTCATTCTATTCACTTTAGCTATTCCAGGTCATGAAAACGTGACATGTCGCGATATCATGACGTTTTTTATCCTTCGCCCTTCATCTCGTCTTCAGGTCGCGAAATGGCGACATGTAGCAATATCGCGACAACTTTGCATTGACTCTTCTCTTGCTGCCTTCAACCGCGATTTCATGACATGTCGCGATATCATGACATTTTATCCTCAAGATGCATTTTTCTGCTCTTAACTGTGAAAACTTGACATGCCACGAAATCGTGACAATTTTTCATTTTGCTGCATTTTGTTACTCCGGGCTGCGAAAACGTGACATGTCACGAAATCATGAAACTTTTCTATTTCGTTGCACTTTGCTTGTTTGAGGTGTGAAAACATGACCTGTCGTGATATCACGACACTTTCTTTTTCTCAGTAGCGACAGAGCAACACGTCACAAAATCATGACAACTTTTCTTTTTTGGCCGCGACGGAGCAACATGTCGTGAAATTGTGACAAATTTTCTTTTCTGGCGGCGACGGAGCAACATGTCATGAAATCATGACAACTTTTCTTTTCTCAGCAGCAACAGACCAACACGTCATGAAATTGTGACAACTTTTATTTTCTGGCCGCGATGCAGCAACATGTCACGATATCGCGATGCTTTTCTTTTTCTGGCCGTGATGGAGCGACATGTCGCGATATCGTGACACTTTTTCATTTTGTGATATTTTGCTTTTTTTCTTGATCTTTTTAGCATCTAGGCCACTGTGGTCTTCTTTGAAAGCATGCAAAAAATGTGGGTCCCCAATTTTGGGGTGTGTTGTGGATCAGCCATAACAATGGTGACTCTACTTTCAAATGCTCTTGAGCATTTTGGTGAGAACCCAACCTGAAATATACAATCTTAGATACAGGCGTCAACACATAAAAGATAAAAAAATACCCATAGATAAAAAATACATGAAACATCAGAATCATTAAGTATCAGCTCGATGTGTGCAATGTGTTTTCATTCCCTATCACTTGAACTTGATCAACATTCCATTGTCAGTTTTACTTATGATTTGTATGCAAGGCTATGAATGATTTGTGCAGGATTTGATGTATGATGAAGGTGCTAAAGATATAACAACCTGCTTTGCAAAGGCTCAAACCTTCTAATATCATGAACAAACATATTAAAACTATCAAACCCTCTTAGGACCAAACTGAATTAATTTACTATATCCCAAAGTTGGTTATGTGTCACTACCATATTGAACCCATGTGCAAGTGTAAGTGAAATCAAAACTTTGGGGAATAGGATTCCCAACCTAAGCGAGATGGAAATTTAACCCTATCCTTACTATTCTGATTTGGAGTTCATTACCTCATCTTGAACAAAATGATTTAACCTGTTATGGATGAAACTGTCAAGCTAGCCTGTCCATATGAGCAATCAGTGGTATTGCTTTTAGACAAGACATGTTGCCACACATGAGCATACTTAACCCCATAATCCATGACTTGACTTCATTCATTCTCTTTTTTTTTTTTTTTTTTTTAATTTATTGGACCTTTGGGATGACTACCCATCCTTGCCAGGGACATGTAGTACGATCCCTCCAGTCCAACATTAAGATGAAATGGAAAATATTTTTACTTCTTGGATCTTGGGGATGACTACCCATCCTTTGCAGAGGACATGTAGTACGATCCTTCCAATCCAATATTAAGACAAAATGGGAAATATTAGTTAATTTTATTACTTGGACCTTTGGGATGACTACCCATCCTTTGCAGAGGACATGTAGTACTATCCTTCCAATCCAAGTTTTATGAAGAAGTGGGAAAAATGGAAGCTTTGGGGAATCGGATTCTCAACCTAAGTGAGATGAGAATTATGTCCTATCCTTACTACTCCATGTAGGTCAAATCAGAGCTTTGGGGAGTTGGATCCTCAACCTAAGTTCGATGAGGATTTAACCCTATCCTTACTACTCTGGTTTTAGGCTTTAAGCTTTTATGGGAGTGGTAAAAACCACAGTTTCAAGGATTATGTTGCATGATAGGATAGACATGAAATATTCTTTTCACCTCACCTTTTCATCCAAGTATGGTTTTGACCATTCTGCTCAAGATTATTTTTAATGTGCACGGAATGTGCTTGGTTCAAGATAATTTGAGCATCAGTTCCCAACCTTAGGATCCTTTTAATATATGTTATGTAATAACCCTAAGAGGATTCAACACCTTCTCAATGATTGCACATGAAATGAAAATATAACTAAGATGACACGTATATGTAATGTGGAATGTGGCATGAGATATGAATGAACTGCTTCTTTTGAACTATGGAGGAAATATATCATCTATTTTACCATAATGTGTAAAACTGACAACTTCATGCATCACAAGATTCAAACGATATTACTTTAAATGTTTGTGTTACTTGTGGAGTTTCTACAACACAATTCCAATGTTTCATATTCTCCTGATTTTAGGCATAAGTTGACATCTCAATTTTTTTTTTTTATAGACAAACCAACATGTCCAGAGGACTAACACACAAAACTTAAAACCAAACCCAAAAAGCAACTTCAAAAACAAACTTGAAAACACAAACCAAAACCAAAAAAAACAAAATCTATATACAAATGTACAATATAATACAAGATGATGCAAAGCTTGGACTATCACTTTCCTGGATCCCAAACATTATTAGAACACTTCAACAAAAATATAATGTGATATGCATGCCAAGTGTTGTAGGAATCCAACAAAAACAATATTAGACCACACCATGCAACAACTTTTAACTTCTCTTGCTCACCATACCAATTTGATTTAGTTCTATTACCAACACCATAGGTGGGATTCAAATCAAATTGATTAGACAATGGATGATATTCAATTTTATCTTGTCTATTCTTTAAAGTGCAAGTTTCATCATTCCATTCATGATTTAGAAGTAGGCTCTCTTTATCCAAAATGAGACTTTGTAAACAAAAGCCTATTTCTAAAAATTTTAAAGCCAAATCATTTTCCAAATTTGTAGGCCAATCAAATTTGTGTAAACATTTGCAAGCATCTAGGATATTTACCAAATTAGGATCATTAAAAGTTTTTACCCTAGATTCAATTAGTAATTGTTGATGAATTTTATTTAACAATTCAAGTGCATCAACTTCTTTTCCATTCATTAAAGCAATGTTATTAAAGGTGTGATTAAAAATTATACCTTGTTTTTCATTCACCTTTAATGACATTTCACCATAAACATCATTCAAATTCAAAATATGGTCATGCAAATTCTCACCCAAATCTTGGATACTTGAACACAAAAGGTTAGATTCTAACTTTTGAACATTTTTATATACCAAAATTTGATGGGGATTTGCAATTCCCTCTTTTACCTCATGGTCTTCATACTCTTCATTGATTACTTGTTTATCAAACATACCAAAATTGGGCACCCAATTGAAAACATGCCCATCCTTTTCAACCCTCAAATGTTTTTGGTCAAAGTGTATGTCAAGTAATCTGTTTTGATGATCACTTATTCGAGTTGCTTCCAATTGATAAATATCTTTGTCATTTGGCTCCAGTTATTTGTTCACTATCCATGGTATCTCTTCATTTGAATCCTCAAAATCATCATGCAAACTTGTATCTACATCTTCAATGAATTTATATTCAACATAATCAAATTTTGCAACCTTCTCAAATCTTGTGAATGTGAGATCTTCGTATGATGTAGAAGGTTCAACATCCTGCATATCAAGTGAAATGTGAGAAAATATCTCCCCAAACCATTGTAAAAATTATCTTCCAAATTTGTGGGATGAAACTCCATGGCATTTGTGACATGATCTCTTGATTCATTCATCAATTCACTTTCTTCTTTGTCCTTGGTAATAGGATCATTATAATCTTCCAAAATTTGATGAGATTTGAAACTCTCTTCCAAGACATCTTCAAATTGTACAGGAGTTGTAATATCTTCCTTTGAGTAGGCAATTATGTTGTCCTGTATGTCAATTGGCACACAAGTTTCATTAGTAGTTTTGGAGAGAGTGTAGTCTTCCCACTTCTTCCAAGCATCATAATAATCATCTTTCAAAATAAAGTGGTAACGTTCAACTACTTCTTCAACATCTTCCAATTCATCAATGTGTTTCTCATCAAATTCATCTTCACCTTCCTTAGATGGTTCAATTATTTCCAAAAGTGGGTCGTTTCTTGAATTCAAATTTATAAGGCTATCAACGTCCAAATTAGTAACCCATGATTCAGTTTTATCATAATTTGGAGGGTGAAGAATTTCTTGATCATTAATTTTACACATCTCATCAATAGTATCTTCCAAGAACAAGTGGTGAAATTCTATCATATCTTCAAATTTATTTATTGATTTTATTTCAATTTCACTTTCAACCACTTCATTCAATTCTATGGTGGGTTCCATCTTATCACATATATCAAACATTGTTGAATTTAGAACCCCTTCATCTGAATAATCATGTATCTCTATGAATGAGATCATTTCTGCATAATCCTCACTAGTGGATGTTGGCTTATCAATTTGCACCTCCTTGTGGACTACATCTAAGGTGGTTGTAAGATTTGGATATTCAAATTCATCCCCTTGATCATTTACCTTAGATATCATTGGAGTGGAGGGTGCTATATTTGATGGTTGGTGTAGGTTGGCATCAAAAGAACAACCTATCATATGAACATGTTGTGCCTTTTCTTCTTCAAGACCTTGTCTTTCTATCTCTTCTAAGATTTCATGGATTTTCTCTAGAGACAAGCCACCCATTTTTTCCTCAATGAGTGAAGCAAGTGTGGGGTGTATGGCTCCCAAGTATACTTCTATGGATTCCTCTTCTAATGTGTTAAAATTTTCCCACATTTGGGAGTGCAACTCACAAAATATTCCATTGAATTGACTCAAGGATTCATTAGGCTCCTTACATATGGAGGTAAACTGATTTTTCAGGATTTCTAAGTCAACCTGATTACCAAAATGGTAAAGATAGGCTGCTTCTAGTTGTATCCAAGAAGTCCTAACCTCCATGGGTAGTTGGCTGTACCAAAATAATGGTTTATCATCCAAAATGTATGCAAATAACCTACAAGCTACCTCCTCATAGAACACCTAGAATTGACATAATGTATTCTTGTAGACATGCAGTTTTTGCAAGTATCCTAGTGGCACCTCTTGATTAAAACACCGTAAAAAATCCAATAACATTGTAGGAATTTGATAGGGTATCACATGTATAGACAAACCCTTATAATGGTCCTCCATCATAGATACCATTATCTCTCTTAGAAACACTATTTCAGCTCTCAGGGATTCCATTTGATCCTCAAGTGTTGCCATTAGTGAAACTTAAAATGTAATTTTAGAACCAAATATGTTGAATATTCAACCTGCAATGTATAAAAAAAATCAAGTTAGCATCAACTAAGAGATGTATTCATTAAAATCAAATGAAAATAACTGTATGGAAACAACACTTCGTTAGTCAAGACCAAAATTTTCAAAATTAAATCAAATCACTTTATTTCTGTATGAACAATCAAAATGTGTTGCAAAGCTCTTAAGCAATTCTAAGCATTTAAAATCATAATGAAATAAACCATTTCATGCCCTCCTTCTAGCGCCAATCTGTTGAGTGGTATTTTCACCCGATTGTGAAAACACACTCTCCGATAGGATTTGGGTTCTAAATCCTCTACTTGCAAAGAAATTAAACAAGTAACTTCTCCAAGGTCTCCGCTATGTTAGCATTTTACATCTGTGTATTAATAATATCAAACAAAGATATTCAATTAAAATGCTTGGAACACCTTAGTGGTTGCAAGTAACTGAAAACAAGGGGCAATGTTGGTTTATTTTACTGTGAAACTTTAATGATTGTTCATTGAACCCAAATAAAGCAAATGTGATTTGGTCCCTATATGACCATGCTATAACTTCAAAGTGGAAATTGATGAAATGCCATAAATGGTGGAACTATTTTTGGATTTTGAAGTTTTTTAATTTTTATTTTATTTTAATGCCTGAGAACTAAAATAAAATTAGAATTTATAAAAAATAAAGTGCAGAAAAAAAATATAAAATGCAAAAGAAAAATGAAATCGAAACTGCATTCAGTATGATGCTACCCTTTTCTGACAAAACCAAAGATGCGAGTTTTCCATGCATGCAACCTAACCTATTGGACCTGCATGACATGCATAATCCCCATAGACTAAGTGCTTGTTCCTAGGGTATGAAATAAAATTCAGATTTCAAATATTCGCCTAATGTAACCCACAAAAGTGAAATCTACATTATCTATAAATTCGAAATCTAAAAAATGAAAGAAATAACATTAAATCCATAGAATGCATGGAAGATCTTCTTCTTTCTTGCCCACAAGATGCAAATTTTTGAACACTTCTGCATTAAGAATATGTCATTTTACAATGGTAGAACTTCTGGTTTTTCCAAACCAGTCTGTGGAAGAGAAACAGCTCAACAGGCCCAGAATGGCCTTCTCAACTCTGGCTCTGCAACCCTGCATGCAGCCATTTTTGACCCTTGTACCCATCCTATGCTTCTACTTTTAAACCTTCTAGTGTGGTTCTCTGCTTTGCTTTGTGATGTTTCGTTTCATTTCCTAGACTGCATCGTTTCATCTTCCTGCCTCTTTGTCATTTTGACCTTCTACTCGACATTGAAACGTTTGATCTTCTCTGTAACTATCAATCCTACAACGTTATTATAGCCCTGACATCTTCGTGCCATGTGTTCTATGATTTTCTGCATGTTCTGTAACGACCCCATGTAAATCACGACAAAAAATAGAATGTCGTGATATCATGACATTTTTATGCATGCAGCTTTGCTCCTCTACCTGTACCGCAAAAATGAGACATGTCGCGATATCATGACATTTTCATGTCAACAGCCTTGTCTACCTTCATGCACAGTGAAAATAAGACATGTTGCAAAATTGTGACATTTTCTTGTCATTGGGCCGCGCAAATGCAACCTGTCGTAAAATCACGACGTTTTTCTATTTTGGGCTATCTCACTACAACTTATCGTGAAATCATGATGCTTTTTTGTTTCGGGCTATCTCGCTGCAACTTCCTATCATGAAATCGTGACACTTTTCTCTCCGTACCACTTTGGTTGCTCTCTATCGTGAAATTGCGACACTTTTTCATTTCGGGCTGTCTCACTGCTTTCTGTCGTGAAATCATGACACTTTTTCGTTCCGTACAACTCTGCTACTTTCTGTCATGAAATAGTGACACTTTTTCATTTGGCATCATCCTACTGCTTTCTGTCGTGAAATCGTGACACTTTTTCATTTGGCATCACCTCACTGCTTTCTGTCATGAAATCATGACACTTTTTCATTTGTACCACTTTGCTACTTTCTGTCGTGAAATCGTGACACCTTTTCATTTCGGGCTGTCTCACTGCTTTCTGTCATGAAATCATGACACTTTTTCATTCTGTTCACTTTAGCTGCTCCAGGTCACAAAAACGTGACATGTCGCGATATCGCAACGTTTTTTATCCTTCGCCCTTCATCTCGTCTTCAGGTCGCAAAATGGCGACATGTTGCGATATCGCGACAACTTTGCATTGACTCTTCTCTTGCTACCTTCGACCGTGATTTCATGACATGTCACGATATTGTGAAATTTTCTCCTTAAGATGCATTCTACTGCTCTTAACCACAAAAACTTGACATGTCACGAAATCGTGACAATTTTCCATTTTGTTGCATTTTGTTACTCCTGTCCGCGAAAACGCGACATGTCACGAAATCACAACACTTTTCTGTTCTGCTGCACTTCGCTTGTCTGAGGTGCGAAAATGCGACCTGTCGCAATATCGTGACACTTTTTTTTCTTAGCAGCGACAGAGCAACACGTCTTGAAATAGTGATAACTTTTCTTTTCTAGCCGTGACGGAGCAACATGTCATGAAATTGTGACAAATTTTCTTTTTTTGCGCCGACGGAGCAACATGTCGCAAAATCATGACAACTTTTCTTTTCTCACCAGCGACAGAGCAACATGTCGCGAAATCGTGAAAACTTTTCTTTTTTGGCTGCGATGGAGCAACATGTCATGATATCGTGACACTTTTCTTTTTCTGGCCGCGATGGAGCGACATGTCGCAGTATCGCGACACTTTTTCATTTTGTGAAATTTTGCTTTTTTTCTTGATCTTTTTAGCATTTGGGCCACTGTGGTCTTCTTTGAAAGCATGCAAAAAAGGTGGGTCCCCAATTTTGGGGTGTGTTGTGGATCAACCACAACACTACTGTAACACCATCTTATGTTATATAATGTGCTTGAACTATACCTCATTTCATCATCATAAAACACTTTTGATGACTTAGAGAGAGATTTTGCTCTTGACATCTTACCAAAATGTTTTGCAATCTTGCTAATGTTTCAAAGGTAGTACCGTAACAGTGAAGTCATCCATATAAACTTCCAAACATTCATTAGTTAATTCAGCAAAGATAGCCAATACAACTCTTTAAAAAGTTGCAGGTGCATTACATATTCCAAAAGGTATAATGTTATAAGCATAAGTTCCTGTAGGACATGTAAAACTTGTTTTTTCTTGATCTTCCTCAGCTATGGAGATTTGATTATATCTGCTAAAACCATCTAAAAAGCAAAAAGCCAATGTATCTAAAAATTGATCAATAAATGGAAAGGAAAAATAATATTTCTTGGTTACTTTGTTTAATTCTCTATAATCAATGCAAATTCTCCATTTACCATTTTTTTTAGGGACTATCACCAAAGGTGAAACCCATTGGCTGTTGGAAATTGGATATATAAATCTTGCCTTTAAGAGTTTAATGATTTCCTCTTGAACTACTTATTTCATAGCTGGATTCAGTCGTCTTTGGGGTTGTCTTACTGGATTACAACCTTCTTGAATAAATATGCGATGGGTACAAAAAATTGGGTGGATACCTATCATATCCTCATAGTTCCATGCAAATGCTCATTGATGTTTTCTAAGCACGTCTACTAACTGTGAATATTTCATGCCTATGAATTCATTAATAATGTTAAGAGTTTTTCCTGATATAATATCTATTTGTTTAAATTTTTCTGTATTTGTATCTATCCCATTTATCTCATGTTCAAAAATATTTAAATCATAACCATATGGTTCCATTTGAGATTGACTTGTGCTTGCCTCATCAATGGAATATTGGGATGAACAACTACTATCGTGACCTTGATTTTCTTGTTGATTTTCTAACAATAATGGTAGGGGTCCCTCAACCTCTTATTCAAGTTGTTAAATTAGAACATTAACTGATAATTTTTGGATATCATCATATTCATGATGGAAATCATACCATAAATGCTTTGGAAATTATTCTTCTATTGGTGATTCATGGAATAAACTAAGATCTTTTGTATCCTTGCCATTAGAAATAGTCATATTTTTGGATCTACAGCTAATGCAAGCATTAGCTGTTGCAAGCCATGGGCATCCTAGTATTAAGGGATGTCACCTTAATTTTGTTTTGGGTTGTAAGACTATAAAGTCTATAGGGTATTCCCATGAAATTACTGAGACCATAATGTCTTCTAACTTTCATTTTGGTTTAATAGTAGATCTATCAATGAGTTGAAGCACAATAGAAGTTAATTGTAGTTTATGCATCCCTAAGGATTCAACTATTTCTTTGGTCATGACATTAATAGTAGCTCCTAAATAAATCAAATCATTTTGTAATGTTATGTCTCCAATATGTACTGTGAATATGGTATTCCAAGATCTGTATATTTTGGTAATAACCTATCTCTTATCATTATCTGAGATAATTGTCCAATGACTTGAATAGTTTGAAATTCATTCTTCTTTTTATTCTTTGAATATATATTTTTAGTAAGTTTAGAATAGATATGTATATCCTTGATATCTTGTAATAAATGGATTTTAATAGTAACGTCTTCTATTTATTGAAGGAAGTTAAAGGCTAGCTTAGATGGTTCATTAGGTATTGCTAGTATTTGAGAGAATGGCAATTCTACTTTCGTCCTTATTTGGATTTCTTGTTGCTTTGTTGGAATATTTTATGGTGGATTTTCTATTTTATTTTTGTTAGTATCTTATTTTTCAACCAAATGTGGAATAGGATCATCATGTTTTGTGAGAGTGAACTTATTTTCCAACACCTTTCCTAATATTAATTGAATCTGTTGAAATGGTGCTACATATATAGAATATGTTTCATTAGTTTCATAAACTTGTTGGACACTATTATTATTTTTAGGGTTAGGAAATGGTTGAGCTGGAAGAGGTGATTGCTTAGGAGGATTATTATTATTGTTTGGATGTGGTAGAAGTCTATTTTGAGGTGGGTTTTGAGTTTTTTGTCCCCTAAATTGATTATGAATATCTGGTTGTTGCATTGTATTTGGGGACCAATTGGTGCCACCTTGATTATATTGGCCACTATTATTCCAACCAGGCATGTTTTGATTTTGTGTCCCTTGATTCCATGGGGGTTGTCCTCCATAGGAATTAGCCATAAATTGAGCCCATGGGGGTATGTTCCAGTCTTGGTTATAAGAATTCCAATTTGTCCAGTTTGGTGCATTGGACCATTGATTAGGCCTTTGTTGGTTGGGATAATTAGGGTTTGATCAATTTGGTGGAACATTAAATGGACCATTTCATCTTTGAGCGACAAAATAAATATCTTTTGCCTCTTCCACTTCAGGTTATTTTATGGCAACTTTAACAACGAAGATATACTTACATTTTTTAGTTTTATGATTTTTATCACAAATTTGGCAACAAGCAGAAATATTGGAGATATTTGTTATGTTGAGAGGACATTCTCTCATATTGTGCTTTTTCCTACATATGTGGCAGTAAATTTCTTCACTATACTTTGATTTTTTATCCATTAAGTCTAAATATGAGGTCAAATTACTCAATAAATCAATTTTTAAACCTTCCAACATATTTTCAATTTTAGCTCTTGTCACTCCTCCTGTGGATGTGTATTTATTACTTCTTAGAGGTCTGTTTCTTGAATATTTTTTGCAAATATTGATGATCTCTTCAAATGACATAAGATGAATGTCTCCTTTTGCCATAAGATTTAAAATCTTAAGAACATCTTCCTTCAACCCTTTCAGGAAAAGTTATTTTAGAATTTCTTCATCAAGGTCTATATTTACTCTAGATCCTCCAAAGTGAAATATTTTGAGATAATCCTCCAAAGATTCTTCTTATTTTTTAATAATATGAAAAAGATCAACTTTCTTATCCCTAACTCTACAATAATCTTGATATATTTCAAAGGAATAGTTGTTTTAATCCATTTTCTCCATCCCAAAAATTACAAACTCCTTATCCTAGACCCATAAACCATCTTAAGCTGCATCTTTAAGAGTAGATGGAAATAACCTTAGCTTTTGCTCACTGGTGGTGTAAAATTAAGCTTGACATACTACTTCAAATTTGAAAAGAAAAGCATCAGGATCTTCATAGGGTTTTCCATGAAAGGTAGGCAATATAGAAATAAAAACTGATTTAGGTTCTCTTGTTGTTCCTTATGTATGTAATATTGGGAAAGGGAACATTTTTATTTGTCTATTTTCTTGCCTTTGTCTCCCATCTCCACGATTTTCTCCTTCCAAACCACTTTGTTCATCAACCATACCTGAATAAAGAATTTTAAGAATTGAATCAAGTATAGGTTCATAAGAGATAGAGGAAGGGTCTACGTAGTTGTCAAATTCTAGATTGGATAATAAATATGAATTGGAATCTTGATCTAGAATTTTAGCTTGATTGGTTGATGTTGTAGCCTTAGTTTTTACTAGTTTATAAATCCTAGGCGTTCGAAAGTCTCTTGGGGATTTTTATTCTATTTTGTTAATTTTTATGAATCTTCCTGTAGAGTCTCTAGGTCTGCTCATGAATGTTCTAAACTTTCTTGTTGTTGTTTTTTATTTTTTAGCAATATGTCTAATATTATTTAAATAATTTATGAATATCGTTGATTGGATCAAGTTGTTCTAGTGTCATAAAATGTTCCTCTTCAAAATTAAAATATTCTATGAATAATTGAATCAACTGAACAAGGTAAGATTTAGTTACAATAGGATCAAGAATTCCAAATTGTAGCTCGTAACACAACTCTTGGCATAATTATATTAAACATACAACTCTAGGAATTCTATAGTATCTCTTGTTGTATTGTAGGGCTAATTCTTTCCTCTTTATATCTGCAAGGAAATTGTGAATAGTAAGGGAATCCTCAAGGTATTGATTCCAAGGATAAATTACTGGATTTACTGTTGTTCTCCTATCCCACAACCAATTTTCACAACTTATTCCAAGATATTGATAAGGTGAAGAATGATTTACCCGTAAAGTTTTTGCTATATTTATCCTCTTTATTTTCTTTAGTTCATTTGATTTTTTATTGATAGAATCAATAAGGTCACATAATGCTTCCCACTCTGGTTTGGTTGTTTGTAATCTTGATCAAGAAGAAGACTAAACTCTTGTTGTATTAGTAATTTTATAAGGTCTATAAATTCAGTTTGACTACTTTCAACCATTTGGCATTTTTTTTTATATTTATTTTCTCTCTTTGATTTTTGTGTTTTTTTGTTTGTTTAGGTTTTGATTTTCTTTTTTGTTTCAATCCTACTCTTTGCTAAGATTAAATATAAATTTCATAACTTATAAATACTCAACGTATTGTCTGCTAAGTTCTAAATATAAATTTCAAAACTTTTAAATACTCTTAACTGTTGGAAGTTAAAGCAGTAAAAAGGGGTAAAAAAATTGTTTACAATTGTAAGCTTTGGACCTTACCCTTTTACCTCCTTGGACGATAGCTGACTGGGAAGATAGGTTGAATTGGATGATAGCTGATTGGGCAAATAGTTTGAATTGGATGACAGCTAACTGGGCAGATTGGACAGCATGGATGATAGGGAGTTCGACATCAGTTTCCCTTCCTCCTTTCCTCCCTATTTTCCTTCATTCCCTATTTATTCCCTAAGTTTTCTAATGTTGTTAAATTCCATTCTATTTAAGAATTGTAAAATTTACATTGGTGTGGATTGATTAATTTATTTCTAATTTCTATTTTTCTCCTAACTATCGTGCCACATCTGGTATCAGAGTGAGGTTAGAGAGGGCCCATAGATTGAGATCGAAGGAACCTAGTAGCACTAGCACCGAAGTGATGCTGAGTAGGGCCTGCAACATGTGAACTGAGGTGAGGTCAAAGACAGCCCATGAATCACAAACTAAGGTGAGGTCTAGAGAAGGCCCACATGGAGAGCACGTGAGGAGGGGGAGCAACCACAGGATAAACCAACCAAACAATGCCACATGATGAGGAGAGAGCAAGGTCGACACAGACCAGAGGACAGAGAACAGACAAAAGACCAAAAAAATGGTAGATAGAGGACAGGTGACAAGCAACATGGTGAGGAGCGATGGCTTGAGAAGGAAGCAAAAGGGCAGTCACTGATTACCCGAAGGCAATCAAGTGATATTATGAGCACTGAGGGTTTTAAACACCTCAAATGTGCTCGCATGACCGATGTGGGACTAAAGTCCCTAATTTTTTTTCCTTTGGTGTAGCTGCAAGAAGAATAAAGGAGGTAAGCCTCCCTTGCCTTCTCGTTGAGCCATGCAGCTCGACTGGCTCAAGGATCCAGCCTTGAGGTGCCCACCCTCCTGCAGATCACGGGTTCAAAACCTGACAGTAACAAGTCCTTTTTAATTTTTTTTTTATTGAATGCGGATTCAAAACTTTATAAAAATTGCATTGTTGTCCTTAGTTCTCATCGGGGTGGTGGCCGAGTTGGTTAGCACGATTTGTTGAAGACAAGAGGTTGCGGGTTCGATTCCTGTAGAGGATAATTTTTTTTTATATAAAAGTTTTTTAAATTTTTCTTTATATTATTAAATTAAACACTTATATTATATTTAATAAATTAAATATAATTGTTTTTTTAAATTTTTTTTAAGGGCAATTATTATTTTTTATTAAATAGTAATATAGTTTTTTTAATATTATAAAAGGAGAATATTGTCTAGGAGACAATTCATTGTAATAGAAAGGTTCATTTTTTTCCACTTGATTCAAGGAATCACAAATCTTGTGTAATAAGCCTAACAGGCTTAGTTTTTTTTTTGTAAAAGAGACCAAGGATCAAAATTGTAAAATTGTAAAGAGGCATTGATGATAAGACAAAATGGTTGTTATCATGCCTTATGTGCAATTTTAGCAAGAGAAGGTGTAGAGAGATTCGATGAAAAAGTAAGAGGTTATGGGCTCAACATTGTGTTTTTACCCGACTTCAAAATGCAGTGATTGCACATCAAAGGCATCTTGACTCAGGGTACAAGGCAGATTTTGAAGACAACTCATTTAGGAGTCAATTTGAACAATCAAAATTTGTACAAGTTGCACCACAAGAATCAGAATATACACACTACAATATTTTCGTGGAAATATTAGAACCAGAATCACCAAAAATAATATTGATAAGTGACGATGAAGAAGAAGTAGCAGATAATTTTGTGAATCAAGAGATAGCATCCCCAAAGCAAGAGGAACAAGAAATCAATGATAGAGTAAATCAAGTCAAATTTGACTTAAATTTGTAATCTCTTTTTTCTTCTTTCTTCTTCCTTCCTTATTTGAAAATGTAGAGTGCTTAATTGTAACCGTGAAATAAAGATTTTTTTAGTAACTATGGCCTCACACAATAATTTACCTATACCATAATTCAACGGTTATGACTACGAGTATTGGTCTATAAAAATGAAGACCTTGCTCATAGGAAGAGGTTTGCGGGACATAATAGAAGAGGACTACATAGAACCCTCAGATTGGACAACACTAAGTGCCACAGATAAGAAAACATGAAAAAAAGGACAAAAGAGCAACTCTTCTACTCTTTCTCATCTCCAAGCTGCATTGGAGAAAAGCATATTCCCTAGAATCACCACTTGTACAACTGCACAAGTTGCATGGTAAGCTTTAAAATATGGATTCCAAGGTTGTGATAAAGTGAAGCAGGTGAGGCTTCAAACACTAAAAAGATATTTTGAAAATCTCAAAATAAAATATGATGAAAAAGTCGGTGATTATTGTGTTAGAGTAAGAGCAATTAGTGATAAAATGGTTACACTTGGTGAGGAAATCAAGCCTGAGATAATTGTAATAAAAGTATTGCAAACACTTCCATAGAGATGGAATCATATTGCCATAATCATAGAAGAATCTAAAGATTTTTCCACTTTAACATTCGATGCATTAATCGGATCGTTAATGTCACATGAAGAGAGGTTTCCTAAAACTCCTTCAACCAACTATGGGGGTGATGAGAAGGCCTTCACTTCCAATGAAAACAATGGAAAATGATGTGGAAGAGGTAAAGGTAGAGAAAAAGAAAGAGGTAGAGGTAGAGGCAACTACAGAGGAGGCAACCAAAATAGAGGAGGCAACCAAAATAGAGGAGGCAATTCCTATAGGGGAGGCAACCAAAATAGATGAGGCAAACATAACAAATGAGGCAATCCCAACAGAGGAGGAAAATCATACAGAGGAGGCAATCAAAATAGAGGTGGAAACCAAAATTGAGGAGGACATCCAGGCCAAAGTGGAAATCAAGGGTGAGGAAGTGACAAGTCCAAATCAACTTGTTTCAACTGTGGCAATCCAGGTCACTTCGCTCACGACTGCTAGTCAAAATCTTCACAAGGCAGCAATAGTCAATATGGAAATTATGGAGAAGATGATACCTCTACTATTTTTCTTTCATATGGACAATCAAAATAACATCTAAATGACACATGGATTCTGGATACTGGTTGTTCAAACCATATGAGTGGTAAAGAAAATTTATTTGCTACTCTAGATTCCACTTATAAACCCCAAATCAAATTATGGGATGATAAAACATTGCAAGTAGAAGGTATTGGAGCCATGGAGGTTCCAACCAAAGAAGGACTAAAAAAAGTGCATGACATATATTACACTCCAAATATGCAACACAATCTGCTAAGCGTTGGGTAAATGATGGAGAAAAATTACAAACTTGTATTTGATGAAGGACAATGTATCATTTTTGATAAGAAAAATTGTAATCGTGTCATCACACCCCATGACCAAGAATCAGTTATTCCCTCTAAAATTTGATGAGCCAGGAGGAGCTCAAATTGCAAATATAGCTATAAAAAATCCAAATGTGCTTTGGCACTTGCAATATGATCACCTTAATTCCGCTAGCTTGAAACTTCTAACTTCTCAAGCTATGGTGACAGGACTTCCCAAAATAAATGAACAAAAGGAGTTCTATGAAGGATGCACTCTGGGAAAGCACTCACGGTCAAAGTTTCCAAAAGGACAAGTGGAGAGATAGCTATCCAATTCAGTTAGTACATTCAGACATCTATGGACCAATGCAAACACAAAGTCTCAGAAACAATTATTATTTTCTCTTTCATAGATGTCTTCTCTAGAATGTGCTAGATTTATTTTTTGAAACATAAATATTAAGCTTTTGATTGCTTCATGGATTTTAGAAAAAATATAGAGAATCAAAGAGGGAATTATGTAAAATGTCTTAGGACAGATCGAGGAGGTGAGTACTCCTCAAAAGAATTCTTGAAATATTGTAAAGCAAGTGGGATCAAAAGGCAATTCACCACTGCCTATACCCCACAACAGAATGGTGTGGTAGAGAGAAAGTACCACACAATAATTGAGATAGCGAGAATGATGCTTTAGAATAAGCATCTAACTAATATGTACTGGGATGATGTTGTAAGAACCAGTGTATACATTCTAAATATAAGTCCAACTTCTAGTTTAGATGGTGTCACTCCTTATGAGGGGTGGTATGGAAAGAAACCAAATGTAAAGCATTTCAAAGTTTTTGGTTGTTTAGTATATGAGCACATTCCTGATGAGAAAAGGAAGAAGATTGATCCCAAAAGTCAAGCTTGTATATTTGTAGGTTATTGTGAGTCTACAAAAGCATATAGACTCTGCAATCCCAAGACTCATAAAATTGTACTCTCCAGGGATGTAATTTTTGATGAAGGGGGAGAATGGGATCATCAAAGCATTTTTGTTGATGATGAGTCCCAATATGTAAGTTCTTCACAGGTACAGTAGGTGTCTCCAAAGAAAAGTAAAGGCACACCACTCCATCCAAGCCCATACAGGAGTACTACATCAATTAATTCAACCGCCACTCCAATTCCTTCTCCAAAAAGATCAGTAAGTTCTTCATCGATGGAAATTGACAGAGACTCTCCATCGAGAGGTAAAATAAGATTACAATATCATCCATATTTTCAGATGTTGGATCAGAATTTCCAAAGAAGATTTACTAGAAGCCAAGCTAGTGATATGAATATAGTTTTGCAGCAAATTGAAAATTCGCAATTGTATGGAGATGATGACTCCCATGATCCTAGGGGAGATGTAGTCAATTATTCTTTATTGGCTAGTACAAAGCTAGAACCAACTAGCTATGAGAATACATGTACTAAAAATATATGGCAAGAAGCCATGAAAGAGGAAATAACCTCTATAAACAATAATGATACATGGGAGCTAGTAAAGCTACCCAAAGGAAAAAAATGTGTTGGGTGTAAATGGGTCTACAAGACCAAGTACAATGCTGATGGAAGCATTGAGAGGCATAAGGCGAGACTAGTAGCAAAAGGTTTTACTCAGAAATTTGATATTGACTATGAGGAAACCTTTTCTCCTGTTGCATGACAAGAGACAATCAGATCAGTTCTTTCCTTAGCAGCCCATAAAGGATGGAACGTCCAACACATGGATGTGAAAAGTGATTTTCTAAATGGATACATGATAGAAGAGGTTTATGTTCAACAACCTTAAGGTTTTCAAGAACAATGAAAGGAGAACCTTATTTACAAATTGAAGAAAGCACTTTATGACCTCAGGCAAGCACTAAGAGCTTGGTACTCACGCATTGATGGCTAGCGAGTATGGATTCACAAGAAGCAAAAGTGAACCAACTTTGTACTACCTAAAGCATGGAGTAGACATTCTCATAGTTTGTTTGTATGTGGATGATCTAATATTTATGGGTAGTAACACTAAAATGAATATGGAGTTCAAAAAATCCATGATGAAGCAGTTCGAGATGAAAGATCTTGGTTTAATGCGATACTTCCTAGGTATGGAAGTGCATAAATCAAACAAAAGGATCTTCATATGTCAACACAAGTATGCTCGAGACATGATCAAGAAATTTGCCATGGAGCAATGCAAATCAGTTGCAACTCCAACTGGACATGGGATCCAATTGAGCAAGGATGATGAAGCATCAAAGGTTGACATGACCACTTATAGGAGCATGGTTGGGAGTCTAATGTTTCTCACCAACATAAGGCCTGATATTCAATATGCTGTTTCTCTAGTTTCAAGGTTTATGGCTAGTCCATATGAGCTGCATCTATAAGCAACTAAAAGAATCTTAAGATATGTAAAAGGTACATTGGATTTTGGAATCCATTACCAAAAATATAATTCTATGAAATTAGTTGGCTTCAGTGACAGTGATTGGAGCAGCAATATAGATGATAGGAAATCTACATCAAGGAATTTTTTTAGTCTAGGATCATGACTAATTACATGGAGTTCCAAGAAATAAACTATTGTAGCATTGTCATCGACTGAGGCTGAGTATATAGCCATCACACATGCTAGTACTCAAGCCCTATGGTCGAGAAAATTCCTTGAAGAGATTGGAGAAAGTCAAAGTGGTCCAACTCGACTGTATTGTGATAACATAAGTGCCACTCAGTTGGCATACAATCCAGTCCACCATAGCAGATCAAAGCATTTTGATATGAAGTATCACTTCATTCAAGATATGGTGGAACAACAGATAGTTGAGCTTCAATATTGTAACACTTTGGATAATATTGCAGATATTTTCACCAAAGGTATAGCTAAATCTCAATATATAAAGCTAAGAGACTGTATAGTCAATCCTCTCAACTTTAAGGGGGATAATGTTGGAAGTTAAAGCAGTAAAAAAGGGTAAAAAATTTGTTTACAATGGTAAGCTTTGGACCGTACCCTTTTACCTCCTTGGAAAATAGCTGACTGGGCAGATAGGTTGACTTGGATGATAGCTGATTGGACAGATTGGATGGCATGGATGATAGGGATTTCGACATCAATTTCCCTTCCTCCTTTCCTCCCTATTTTCCTTCATTCTCTAAATATTCCGTAAGTTTTCTAAGGTTGTTAAATTCCCTTCTATTTAAGCATTGTAAACTTTACATTGGTGTGGATTGATTAATATATTTCTAATTTCTATTTTTCTCCTAACTATCGTACCATATTAACACAATAAAAAAGAAATAAATTTAAAATTACTAAACAATCCTAATGCTACTAAAATTAGATGAGTTTATACAACTAATTTCAGCATAATTAGGAAAAAGTAAAAGTACTTGGAAAGTAAATTTTCTTGAAAGTAAAATTGCTGAAGTAAAAGGTAAATTACTACTATTATTTGACTATTAGGAGGGATTTCATTACAGTTGTGTCACTCAACCTAACTACTTCCTATAAAACAAAAATAGGGTCCTAAAAAAATATTAGGTTGTTTCTAGCATTCACCTACTTCCTATTATTTTTCATAGGTCCTAAATCAAATTATTAATAGTAATCATCCAAAGCAAGAAAATTGCAAAAAAATAAAATTTACTGAAATTGAAATTTGCAGAAAATAAATTTAATCTATGAAAGCAATAAAAATGAAACATTTATGAAAAATGAACCTGACAACGTCGAAATGCGAGGCTTTTTGGAACCATCTACGAGCCACTCTAACTCGTATACACACCAAGGTCTCGTATGTACCCCTTTTCACATACAAATAAGTCCTCTCACTTTGCACTGCCAAACAACTTTTCTAACTAACCACTACGATGCTACTCTCCCTGGAAATGGTGCCAAAATGATCAGCTGTAGAGCTTACATTTAATTTTATCAATCCGAGGGAAATCAAGGTTAGATTTAAAGAGTAACAATATCATATAGATTATGTCGTAGGCGTTAATACTAAGCTTATCTCAAGTTTCTTTTTCAGGCTTCACGTGTATAGAAAAGTAAATGAACAGAATTAAATTTGTGCAAAAATGAATGATGTAGGATATGATAAATAAATGCAATTATGTTTTACTTTTACTATGACTTGATTTACTGATGCATCTAATTACTGATGAATTGATTTACTGATGTACTTAATTATTGTAACATGATTTAATTTATTTGTGAGGATCCTTGTACAAATTTATCTTATTTTATGTAATATTGAAATGTAGTTTAATTTAAGGCTAACTAATCCTAACATAATGCAGGGGCGAGAGCTCAGGGGCTGTCTATAGGAGTGGGCCGTCCCTCCTAGAGGGCAGTGTAAGTCTTTCTCCCCTAGTTTACCTTATCTTAGTAACTAGATTTTATAACTAATACTAACATTATGTTTATTTTGTGAATGCAAGTAACTGATAAACACAATTTACATAACAAAAATCAAACAACACATGAAATTGATACAAATTACCATATTTGAAGAACAAAGTGTTTTTTTATTATTGGAGCTTCAACTGTACATGCTAGTGCATTTCCTATGAATTGTAAACTTAGAATAGACTGTAATGTAACGATAAACACAGTAGAGAGTAAAATATAGAGTCTAGAGTCCAAAGTGTAGACCTCTTTCAAGGTCTTCTATGTAATTTATACTATAACTAATACAATTCTAAAAAATATTCTCCACGTATTTGACATGCGAATTTTGTGGACTGATGACTATACATTAATAAAGAATAATCTAAAACCTAAACATAATACGTACTCCTACTTGGACTTATAAATATTTTGATTGGTCCAAGTGGCATCTTACTAATAATCCTAACAAGACAATGCTATTTTAATTGAATCGTAAGATATACATTAGGACCTCATGTCTTATATTCTAGGAAAGTCTAACAATATTTGCATTTATATCTTAAAATTCCCAAAATAAATTGATTACAAGATTTATAAAGTAAATCATAACTTTGTCAAATTGAAATATTCTTGCAGATTGTATGCGAGAAATGGAATATTTTGCTAAGTGAAAATATTTATTACCGTCCAACTTGATGTGTCGTCCATATTAATGTGTCATCCATTCTGATGTGGCACTCCAAAGTCAACAATATTTATTATCCTTCAATAAGTATTGGTAAAATATTCTTCAGTAACTTGTCTTCAGTAATTACCTTAAGTAGTTATCTTCAATAGTTACCTTTAGTAATTACCTTCAGTAACATACTTTAGTAATCAACATCTGTGTTGGGCCATTGTTTCTTGAAGACTTACATTTTCCTTCTTGAGGACTTCATTGCCTAGGAAGTTCCTCTTGTTCTTGTTCCACTGATGCACCATCCTCTAGGTTGTTGTTCCACTACATGAGGATTTTGTAGCCTGTGATTTTCCTCTTTATGCTGATTCATTTTTTTAGGCTTTCAAGGAGTGGTCTCTTCAGTTTTCATAATCTTGCACTATCCCTATATGATTCATTCTGCTACACTAATCCACCCTTTGGTTCAAGGTGGATTTTCTATTTCTTTTGGTTTTCCCCTGTGTGGGAAGTTGTTTTCTCTCAGGCCTGTTTCCCAAAGGTGGTTTCTGGTTTTCCCACCCTTGGGTTGTTTCAAATTTTAAAATCCTAGCTTTGTTTCCTTTTCTCACCCTTGGGAAAGTTTCAAAATGGTTTTTAGTGGATGGGGTAGTTTGGTGCTTTCTCCCGCCCTTTGTTTGCTTCAAATACTTGTTTGGCACCCTTTGATTCAAATTTGGTTCTCTGGTGGGCTTTCCCTTCCTGCCCATTTTTCCTTTGGTGCATAGGAAGTCATATTCCTCTGGCACAAAGGATTGTACCTTCCTCTGGAATTTAGGATGGCACATCCCTTTTCTTGTTTGTGTTCCTCTAATGTTACCTTTTGTTACAATATGATGTATTGTGTTGTAATATGATCCTTTGTAATTAGGTTTTGGGATCCTTGATAAAAACCCACTTTTAATATAACTTACCAAAAAAAAGTAATCAACATCTATAACAAGATCAATTACTATTGTCATCGAACTCTGTTGGTTCTTATTCTTGTTTGAGATGCACTCCAAAGTTTTGCAATCTCTTCATTGATCATCCATACCTTTTTCCTGTATTTTTCTCAGAATTGAGACAAATTTGATATAAATCAAACACATTTGTTATATTATGGTAATTAATCAGTTTTCCTAATAAATCAGATTTTATTCAATAATAATTTATAGAAAACATATCATAATCATCATATAATTGTATGAAACAATTTTGGTACAAAAATATGTGTCAAATAGCCACTTATCACAAACCTAGGTGTTCTAAACTCTCTGTGAGTACATCTAAAGGTACCGGCTTGTTGTGTCCCAAACTAGATTTATCATATGGTAATTGATATTGTGGCTGGCAAGGAATACGAGTACCTTGTTCATATAACCCTAGACCATAGCCATGCCAATGGTAGCGATGTAGATATCGCAAGGCGTAGTCGGGATTTGACATGTAATTTATGTCCTCAGAGAAAGGTTCCTCATCTTCTTCTTGTTGAGGAGCTGGCAATGTTCCATATTCAATACCCCCATATATAAAATTTGTTTGATTGGGTGGTATACCTAGAGGCACGATGCTACCTATGGGGAGATGAGGTCATCCCATATCTTGCACTATCTCAATGGCTGGAACTGTTGTGATGTGCCTCACTAGGTATTCTCCTAACCCTATACTAGCCATATGGATTGTAACCTGGGATGGTGAAGGTGGAGGAGATGGAAGCGAGGCTTGAGATGACTCAATGTGTACCTCATGATATGGTTCCTCATCTTCTAGACTAGGAATCTCTTTCGTAGAGATGGTGGAAATTATGGGAGGGATCTCATCAATTGGCCTCTTTGACATGTTCCTCTATGGAGGATATGACGATGATGAAGGTGTTTCTAAAGTTGCCAATGATGATGATGGTATGGAGGAAGATGGTAATGGGGTAATGGAAGGTGATGGTGATGGAAGTGGACCTCGAATAGATGTGTTCAGTTGGAAGTCCACATGAGTTGATGGTAAGGTCGACTCGGGGATTTTTGCACCAAGTTGCAGTACTTAAAGGGCTCAAGGTCTACAGAGATGATGTGTACCTACCCTTCATAAGTATACTTTAGACATTGGTGAGCGATGGAGGGGACACACTTCATGTCCCGGATCCAAGGTCTGCCCAGCAATATGTTGTAGGCCATTGCACCCTCCAAAACATGACACAATGTCGGTATAGTTTTGCATCCCACCTGAATGGGTAGGACTATAGTGTCGACTATGGAGCATATCGTATCATTGAATGCTCGGAGGGTGTAAGTAGATGCAACAACATGGGATGCTGGAAGTCCTAGATGTTTGAGAGCACTAGTGGTGATTATGTTACTTGATGAACCAGTGTCAATTAAAACTCTCTTATATGGTGTTCCATTCACACATGCAATGATGTGTAGAGGAGGATCAACCGCATCACTTGCTATCAGTTTGAGTTCATGCTCATGGAACGTGATCACTGGTTCCTTACACTGCTGAACATGCCCCACAAAATCGATAAAGGAGTTAGACTCCTAGGGTTGTAGATCAATCGACTTAAGAATTTCCATAAGAGCTTCTCTATGAGGTGGAGATTGTTGAATAAGCTCGTATATGGAAAGTCTAGCTGATGTTGTTCGTAAGATTTGAGCAAGCTTACTTTTTATTGTAACCACTAGATGAGGTGGAAGGCTTTGCACTAGAGGTGGTGGAGGCTATGATGTTGATGGAATATCACTTGAAGCTGTAGGTGGTGCAACTTGACTTGGGTAGCATCTATTCCTGGTCATGATACTAACCATCTCGATGAACCCTTATTGAGGGGGTGCCACCTTGACCTCATTCATTTGTTTGGTAGGAGTTGCCTGTACCTCATGAGTGGGTAATGGGTCTTTGAAAATACCCATTTGTTGATTGCTTGTGGTGAGAGGATTATCCACTTGAAGGTCGTTCCTCTCGATCATATCCTGCACTAGGTTTTTGAAATCATAGCATGTAGGTAAGTCATGTCCAATCTGCCTATGATATCTACAAAATAGGTCTTCTCGATGTCCCATAGGATTTTGTTTACCTATACTCGGGTCTATAGGCTATATTTCTAGTAAAGTAATCACTTTGGCAGCCCATAGATGATCGAATAAGGAGTCCATTGACTCAGTGAAGGGCGTATACTATCGCCTAGGGTGACATTGCTAAATTTTCCCCTGATTCGCTTGGGTGTTATTGTTGTAACTCGTAGGAGGAGGTTGGGCCTGATAATTTACCTTTTGAGGTGGCATTGTTTGCATAGGCCCTAGGATATTGATGGCAACTTGGTTGACTATGACTGGCTTTGATGGTGTCAGATTGCCCTTTGGATTCTTAGTCCACTCCTTATGAGGTTTTGAGATCTTCCCCTCTTGAATTTTAATTTCTTCTATCGTTCTAGCCTATGCTAGAGCATCTTCAAGAGTGGAATACTGCTGGAGTTGTAACAATAATGATATTGGTTTTAGACAACTCTTTGAAAACATTCGAGTCAACTCGAACACTGGCAATAGGTAGGGTAGCTTAGCTAGAAGCATTCACCACCTATTACCATAGTCTATGATAGACTCATATTCATATTATTTTAACCCCGTGAGGTCGGTTAAGGTCACCTTTCTCTTGGTATTAAAGGTGAAACGTTCCAAGAACGTATCTGCAAATTGTTCAAAGGTATAGACGTTGTGCCTTGGAAGTTGATTATACCACTCAATGGCTGGGCCAGAGAGGGTAATCAAAAATATTCTCAGGAGTAAGGCATCATTCTCCTGGATGCTGAAGCACTAGTTCATGAACCTAGTGACGTGCTCCTATGCATCTTCCTCCCCCTTAAATCTGTCTAATTTGGGCATTTTAAAATGCTTCGGGTATGGAGGGGAAGGTATAGATGGATGCAGTGGTTGACTATGCAACTGGCACAAGGTGGGCTTTTGGAGCCCAGACCCAGCTGTCTTACTCTCTATAGTTTCCATGCGCTCAAGCAATGCTCGATATGCATCAGAGGATTTAATCTCCTCTTCTTTATTTTGGACCCATAGAGGGGGGCGAGGAATATTAAGCATATGTTGAGGTGGTTGATTGTCATCAACCATACCTCCAAAAGGTGCTTCTAGGTATTCCTCATCTTGTTCCAAATCATCATAAGCCCCATAAGGTGTTTCTTGAATGGGCCTACAAGGAGGAACTAACGCCTACTGAAGGTGATCTATGTTAGGCCTAGTAGGTAAATTCTGATTAGGCCTAGGAGGTCGAGGTGGCAACATTTGATTAGGCCTAGGAGACCTATTTTGATGGAAAGTGGGCTGCCTCTGATGAGCCTCCTGTCTATGCATGCTTGGGGTAGGAACCCCATTGTGCAAGGTCTCTTGAATCTACTGTTCAAGCCTTTGTCTTTCTAAATGATGCTGACGATCTAAGAGATCCAAGCATTGTTTATCTAACCAAAGTTGATTAAACTTAGCTTGATGATCAACATACCTTTTGACTAGTTGGTTTATCTGCTCAGCTGTGTGAGGCCTATGTGCCCTAGCACTATTGCCCTGATACCTATCATATTCAGGAGGATTTGAGAGGTCTACTACGAGTTTCCCTCGATTGAGAGAAGTCACATTTACTTGAGGCTCACTCCTAAACATATGTTCTTGGTATTCTGCTGGCATAGAGGCACATCATGCTTGCATGGAGTAATTAAGTTGAAGATAGTCAAGACTTTCTTCATGCTTCCCTTCATCAATGAGGAAGGTAGGGATAGAATTGGCTCACCCCATGCGATGAGTATCATACTCATCTTGGTATTTATACTTTGGAGACCTATCAGGGTGATTTGAGAGTGTAATATGATCATTTAGCCTCGCCCATGGTGCATAGTCTTGATCTTGCACACAAGTGTGTGAGGTAGACCGAGCAAGCACATGAATGCATGGTATTGCTCTATGTGTAGGTGCCTCATTATGTGGTTGCATTTCTTGAAAGAAAGTATTTGATGTGTCCATACTTGGGAAGTAATTTCCCTGATTGGGACTATGACCTGTAGGGGTGCCCCGCATAGGGGTCCCTTGCATGCTAGGTCCCTTATCTAACACTCTAGGACTTGGGAGAGTAGGAGGCCACCAAGGAGGTATAACCATGTCCTTAGGGTCAAATCAGAGATGATCTACGTCTCCTTGCCTACTCCCCATAGCGTCAACCCTTAAGTGGGCTTGGCTATGGGTATATACCATGACTACTTTTTCTAAACCCCTACGTGATTATCTCCTTTACAAATTTTAATGATTCAAACACACAAAAATAGAAACATACAAGAATACAAATGTTTATCTCTTTTAAATATTAATATATGTTCCTAAACTATTTAGTGTGTTTTTGATTTGTTGTTTTGTAAAGAAATATCTTTTCACGTGTTTGAATGTTGTTGATGTAATTCTCAATTGTTCAAAGGATTTCACCTGTATACTCACAGCTCGACAACCGACAATGAAATTCCGGTCATGTAAACCAACCAAAGTATGGAGATGAAGCCCATACCCAATCAGGGAGCACAGGTCCTACCAGTCCTCACCCAGTTCACCATGGTCAGTGATATACCTCTTCGAAGAGAGATACATGCTCTATTCCACAAGCTATGATGGTTCTTGGAGCTGGTTTTGGCCAAAAATAGGGTTCATAGGATTTGAGCCAATGGGTGGAGATGAAACCCACCATCGTTGGACTCTATTAGTGGTTGGGGATGAATTCCAACTCACTAACATTTAAAAGTGACGTGGTGTGTGTGGTTCCTTTTATAATTAATGAAAGTAAACAAAGTAGCATTCAATGACTTTTCACTAAATGCATAAGAAGTGTTTTACTTTTAGAATTAGATGCATGAATAAGGAACCTACAAAATATTTAGCCTATATGAAAACCTAACCCTTAGGTAGGTCACACGTAGGAAAACCATTCAAATGCATATCTAAGACTATTATTTTTCCTATTTTTCTTCTGTTCGTTACTTTGGAATTTAGGAAAGGGGAAATCTAGCTTTCAATCAACTAAGAAAGACATGAAAAACTCCAATTTACCCTTTTCTGAACAACCTTAATGCAAATTGAATGTTTAGGTACTTACCTTGTCAGTCTAGGAAGTTGTTGTTTCTGGAAATTTGAGCAGAAAACCCCCTATTTTGTGGCCATCCCTGGGTGGGATGGCTACAAATTTGGGGGCCATCCCTGGGTGGGATGGTTGTTGTGGCCATCCCTGAGAGTTCCAATTAGGAATTTAGGGGTCATTTCAGCTTAGAATGGCCAGAACCTGCAATATCCAAAGTGCAAAAACAAGGTTAAAAATAGCAAAATTGAAAAGGGACAAGGGTCCCACCATGATCACCACTGAAGAGTAAAAAAATGGTGCACCTAGAAAATGAAATTGAAATGCATCTAATGTTCTATTCAAGCATTCAAAAGAGATGATAAAGTAAGCAAGTAAATGACAAATAAGTTAAGAAAAAGGGGGTTCTCTTTGTATTTATTAATTTGTCAAATAGGAGGTTACAATACATCCCCTTGAGGGCTTTCAATTTGATACAATTCAAATTACAAAGTTGAAGGATCCAATCCCTCCATGAACTTATGGTACGCTTTCAATGTTCCTCTCGCACTCACGATTGAAGAGTGGGCTTGCGTTGCCACTGCTTTGAGCTATCTTTCTTCAACTCCTTAGCTCCTTCCTCATGCATTGGAATATTTGTACCTACACACAAGGAATTGAAATATGTTAATAGCATATGTGTATTATGATAAAATCCATGAAATGCATGCAGTATTGAATGTAAAAAGTGCAATCGATAGGTCTAAACTACTCCAAATGACATGAAAACTTAGCATGATGTATATTATATGATTTTGTAATGATATGAGTAGAAATTGAAGTGATATTATGAGCAGAACCTGTGGTCATCCCTAGGTGGGCCAATTAGGACTATAATCACAAAAACCCTAATTAACAATTCAAAACCACTCCAAACTTCACCAAAATTAAGTATGATGCTAATATAATGCTATAAAATTGATCTACACTAAAATTAGATCAAAATTGTGGGCCAATTCATGGCCATCCCTAAGAGTTCCAATTGGGACTGTTAACCATCCCAGGTGGGGACGACCACAAAATAGGGTGGTTTTTACCACCAATTCCACTTGGATCTAGTCTAGAATCCTCCTAGGGGTATTGTCATAAAATTTGGTAAATTAACTCACAGGAATTGATAGGTTTTGGAGAGGATGTGCGTATTTGGGGATGCCTTGAAAATACCTTTGATTGATGAGGTTTCCAAGGGTAAATACGAGGGCAAAAGGTGAGGGCAAATCTTGGTAGCACTTCATGGTCAATGCTTGCAAAGGTCTCTCTCTGAAATTGAGTGGAAACACTCCAATTTATAGCCCAAGAGGGCAAAGGGGGCAAAGGGGTAAGTTTGGGCATGCAAGGTAGGTGCCGCCACTTGTCAACACCTTTGCCATGCATAAGGTGGAAGAGGCTTCCCATTTGGACCTCCAATTTGTAGTCCCTAATGGCCATGATAGTCTCCCAATCTATCATGAGTGATTGGGTGGGATAAATGGTAGAAATTGATTGCCATTTGTCCCACCCTTGACTTTTTGGGGGCCTGGACCATGGTCGTCCCACCTAGGGATGGTTGCTTGTGGCCATCCCTGGGTGGGACGACCATGAACTATGGTCATCCTGGGGTGGGACGACCATGGCTACATGGCCCAAAACCTCCCAAAAGTGGGGTAAACCTTCCCAAAAGTGGTTAGGACCCCTAATTAACCCCTGAGGGTTGCCCAATGGGGCCATATGGTGTCGATAAGAGTGGCACCTTGGCAGTCTTATCCGATTTACATGATTTTAGTGTCTACAGTTGTAAGGGATTGTACAGTTCCAATAGAGCTATACAGTTGCAAGGGGATGTATAGTTGCAAGAATATTGTATGAGAGCAAGAGCAACATTGTACAAATATGGGAGTGCAATTTTTCTTACTGCATCATTTAGTATCAAAGTCAAAATATCTCTAAGGCTTGATACAAGGAAATATGATACAAAGAGGATGAGGAATACCATGAGATCCTCGAGTCATATATACAACTGAGATGATGAGAGGAATAATTGCTTGGTTATGTGCACTTGAAACTACTTAGAGAAGGGATGTTCAAGTCAAATATGTAAGCAATAGTGAAGAGGAGGTATCAAAAATTTCTAAAGAAAAAGGAGACCCAAAAGAAGTTTGATCTACATAATTTCTAATATAGGTTGAAAGTTGAAGATAGAATTATCATTATTTAATAATATCTTGAATTCAAAGGATCTTATAGACTAGATCATAGAGATGGAGAAGTATTTTTATTTTTAAGTAGTAGAAGACCACAAGAGGGTAAAATTTTCCTTTACAAAACTAAAAGGGCATGCATCCTTATGGTGGCACCATGTCCAAATAGAGATCCAAAAAAAAGGGAAGGAAAATATTAAGACCTAGGAGAAAATGGTCACTACATGCACATTTACATCATTGCACAATCTAACACTTGTGAATTTATTAAATTACATGAAGTAACTACTCAAACCTTACTCTAAGGTAAACTCCTACTCTAATTATGTACCTAAGGTGGAACATTAGCATGTGCCAAATAATGTAATATAATATAACACCCCCCTGTATTACATTATTAAGACTTTAGTCTTCAATATTGGCCTTCATATTTCAAGTACTCTTTAGTTTGAATTGGTATTTCTTCATCTTCTTCTTATGCTTTAATCTTCATGTTGTCTTTCCATGCCTTCTTCATTTCATTGTTCTTCGATATTTCAAAGTGTTTGGTAGAATTGTTGACCTTGAAGTCTTCTAGATATCCTTGATGAACTAAGGATCTTATAATATTGCAAGTCATAAGTGGATCAAAATTGCTTCCTTTTATTTCCTTTGGTTTACTAAATCACCTGTCTCCTTGATTTTAAAAAATGTTAAGTTTGAATTCATTTTTAGTGGATGCTTCTGAAATAAGAACTTGAAAGAAGCAATCTAATATGAATATTAGTCTCTCTTCAAATTTTTTTATAGTACTTGTATTTATAGTAACAAAAGAAATGTGAATGATATTTTCCTCCACAATATTTACATGGATGGAAGCTCCAAAAATTTTCTTTCTCATGACCAAATTTGTTGCAATAAGTGCATAGTGAAGATATCCCAATTTATTTGTTACTTGGTTTAGGAGAATCAAGTCCATCTATTTCCTTGATGAAATAGTTAAACCATTTGTGTACAATTGAAGCTATTTCATATTTACTTCTTTCATAAATTTGTAGGATATCCTTTTGATGAATATTCTTCTCTACTTTTTGAATATGGTTCTCAATATCTTCATTAATATAGTTATTATCATTGGAAGATATTTTTGAAGAATTTACTTTTTTCAAACTATTGATTTTATGAATTTTGAGAAGTATTTCTAAACCATATTGGTTCTTATCTTGCACTTTATTATTATGAATTCTAGAATAAAGTATTTCTTTGAATCATTTTTATTCCTTGATACATATATATTTAATAAACCTTTCCATTTTTATAAGTAATCTTCCTTGTTTACAAAAGAACAATTTTTATAGCATTTTTGTCTTTCAAAAACCTTTGAAGTTGTCTACCTTATGACTCTCTAGTTTAAGTTTATGATCAAAATTGATAAGAACTTTAAATTTTTTCAAAATGCCTTATATCTTGTAAGTGTTTGAATGTACTATGAATTTGATAGTATTCTTAGCTTTCTTAGTTTTAGTTTAATCCCTTTTGTCTCCCTAATTTTCAACTTCAATGTATGCCTTGTTTCTCCCTATTAATTAGTAAGTAGAAAGCTAAATATAAGTGATGATGCACATTCAAGTTTTGATAAGGTTCTTTTCCTTCAAGACCTTTTAGTTGGATTTCTAATATCTCATGAATTAGTGTAAGAGACTAATGCAAAATGCAATTTTTAAATTTTCAAGCAATTAATGGTTTTGCTTATTTTATCCTTAAATTATCAATGGTATAGTTTTCTAAATTTCAATAGTTTAATGTTTGGTGTAGAAATCCTTATACCTCCTTAATGTAGAAATTTAGAAAATGATAATATTTGCAAAACATTGTTTCAATTTTCCAATGTAGAAAACCTTATAACTCCTAGTTAATTATTTGCAAATATTTTAATATTTGAATCTAATGTAATTTGAAATATCTTTTAAGATATAATCTCCTTACTTTAATTTGCTTTCTATTCCACTAAGGTTGTAAATTTCTCTAGTTTCTTCAATGCAATAATCAACTAAATTCAACCTTAGATATAAGCACCTTATATCTCCTTGTAATTAATGGAAAGAAAAAATTAACTTGTAAGTATACCTTTCATAAAATGTGATATGCTATGAGCTAATTAATGTCTTCTTTGACCTCATTTTCAAAGCTACTCCACACTGTATTCCTTTCACTTCAATGTATGGCTATGATAATTTATTGCTCTATGTTGTATGGCACTCGTATGACAGTATTTTAATCCTTCAATGTGCTTTGACCTCTCTCTACATGGATGCTGAATTTTTGTGCTTAATATCTATGTTGTATCACTCCACTCTTCTCAACCTAGGCTATTAATACTTTGTCTCTTCTTGGATTTTTAGCCACTTGACATGTTACATTTCTTAAGTTCATAGGTTATCTTTGCTACATGGTGTTGGGAAGTTATGCTCTTTTGTGAGCATTATTTTAGGTGACACAATCCTTTAAATATTGTAAAATTATTATTGATGCCTTGAATGCTTGATTTGAGTGTTACTTCAACTTGGGTGCTTTCTTCCTATGTGCAAGCATTGTAACCTTAGGCGTTATTAAGAAAATGTATGTGATCTTCTTCCATTGTGCCAAGTGTCACAAGATACCTTTGATGAGACAAGTGGAGGCCTCTTATTTGCATGCAACTTACCTCTTCAACATCCTTATCACCTTAATGCATTTCCAATTATTTTGCAAGCTGTTTGGATTCCTTTGCAGTGTCCGTTCTTGAACTTCAATGTCTGGTGGCTCCTCTTCCATATAAGGTGGCTCCTCTCCAATGTAGGTGGTTCTTTCTATGGTGCTTCAATGCTTTCTCCACATTGGTGGTTCATCCAAGCTCCTCTTTATGTTCACTTGGGTAATACTCAAAGTTATCCTCCTTTGCACCTTGTTTTACCACTTGTATTATGTTACTCCCTTGTGCTATTCTTCTTGTAACTTGCATATTATCCTTGCAATGAGTGCTATGTTGTCTTACGTAAACTCTTTCAATGTTGCAGGTTCCTTATTTTGCACTTTTGTAGGTAATGTTTCCATGAGACTATTACACTATATTGGGTTTATTTAGACACCTCGAATGGAATTATATTGAGCCCTTAGATGGCTCTATATTCTACATGCCGAATATCATTTTTTAATATTTGTAATATCATTGCTTTGTGACTGTAGTATGTGCTACATTATGTCTTAAAGACACTTGAATATTTTCTTCCTTTTATTGATTTGTAGAAGACAAATATGTAGCTATTAAACCTTGAATTAAATCTACAATAGACTAAGATAGAATACCTTAGTTGCACCTAGGTTTTGATACTTTGATATGGTGGCTTCTTCCCTATTCCTTGGTGGTTATAATGTACCTCTTAATGGCTTCTCTTCACCAAGATTTATTGTTGTTTTTATTGCATTGAATAATGTATTTAGAAACTTAAAATTAATCCCTTTTTGTGCACTAATATTCCTTCCTTAAATTAAATATGTAATGTACTTTTAAATAACTCTTAAGAATAACTAGTATAGTGCACTCTTTTTTTGAGAAAAAGGTAAACTTTTATTGAAAAAACTCAAATTATACATTTACTGTTGATAACCTACCTTTATTGGCAAGGCTCATAATGCGGTACAACTTTGTTCCTTTGATTGTATAAATTTTAGAAGTTTTAGTCCTGTTGAGTGGTATTTTCACCCAGTTGTGAAAACACACTCTCCGATAGGATCCGAGTCCCAAATCCTCTGCTTGCAAAGAAATTACACAAGTAACTTCTCCAAGGTTTCTGTTATGTTTAGCTTTTTGCACCAATAATGCTGTTCAATTTGGATGCTGGGAATACCTTAGTGGTTGCAAGCAACTGTTAACAAGGGGCACTATGGTTTACTTTACTCTGAAATTGCAATGGACTCAAAGTAAATTAATCTTAATGATGAATCTATTTTCGATTTCTAGCTTTGGTAGATTTTCAATTGTTTATTTGAATGACGGTAATTAAAAATGCAGAAAAATAAAGAATTGAAAATAAAAATGCAAAGAAAATGAACTAAACTACGTTCAGAGTGCTACGATCCTACTTTGACAAAACCGAAGATAATGAGGTTTTCTGCATACAACCTAACCTATTGAACCTGCAAACTTGCACAATCCAGATAAGCTAGGTGCTGGCTTCTGGGGTCTTAACTATGGTTCAGATTTAGACATTCACATGAAGCAACCAAGAGAACTTGCATTAAACTTCACCTATAAGCCTAAAAATCTGAAAAGGGAAAGATAAACATTCAATTTTGCATGCAGAAAATAACTCCTTCTTTCTTGCCAATGAGATGCAACTCTCTGTAATTCTGTATTAAAAGGAATGTCTCAGTTTACAATGACAGAATATTTCCAGTTTTGAGAAAACCAGAACAAGTGGAGGAAAACGCTCCAAAAACAGGCCCAGAATGGCTTATTGCCTTTAGCTCTGCAACACTGTCCGCAATGGTTTTTGACCCCTGTACCCATCCTGTGCTTCTACTTTTAAACCTTTTGGTGTGGTTCCCTACTTGGTGATGCTTCATTTCATTTCCCAGATTGCATCATTTCATCTTCCCCGCCTCTTCGTTGTCTTTGACTTTCTGCTTGGATGTCGAACGTTTGATCTTCTCCATGAAATGTAACTGCTAGCCCTGAAGCATTACACCATAGTCCTGACATCTTTGTGCCATGTGTTCCATGCTTTTCTGCATGTTCTATAATGGCCCACTGTGAATCATGACCAAACAATAGTATGTCACGATATCGTGACATTTTCTAACTACAGCTTTGTTCCTCTACCTACACAAAATAAGACATGTCACGAAATCATGACATTTTTGGCCAACAGCCTTGTCCACCACCAAGCACATAGCGAAAATAAGACATGTCATGAAATCTGACATTTTTCCCGCAACCTTTCTGCCTTCATGCACACGAAAATAAGACATGTCACGAAATCGTGACATTTTCTGTCTGCAACCTTGCCTGCCTTCATGCACAGCGAAAATAAGACATGTCACAAAATCATGACATTTTTTGCCAATGCCGCTCAACTTCTAAACTATTTCAACATCAAAATCATGAGCCTTTTCACAATGACATGTCACAAAATCATGACCTTTTTCATTCTCACCAAATCACCTTTTCTACTTTCTATCACGAAATCGTGACACTTTTCATGTCTCACTTGCTTTTGTCATGAAATCATGACACTTTTCTCATTTGGCATCATCTTGCTACTTTCTGTCATAAATCATGACACTTTTTCATTTGGCATCATCTCACTTTCTCAAATCATGACACTTCTCAAATCGCGACACTTTTCATTTTGTTCACTTTCTCTCTTCCAAAACGTGACATTCGATATCCGACATTTTTTCTCCTTCACCCTTCATCTCGTCTTTTCAAATGGCGACATGTCGCGATATCGCGACAACTTTGCATTGACTCTTCTCTTGCTGCCTTCGACCGCGATTTCACGACATGTCGTGATATCGTGACATTTTCTCCTCAAGATGCATTCTGCTGCTCTTAACCATGAAAACGTGACATGTCACGAAATCATGACAATTTTCCATTTTGCTGCATTTTGTTACTCTTGGTCACGAAAACATGACATGTCACGAAATCATGACACTTTTCTATTCCACTGCACTTCACTTGTCTGAGCCGCAAAAGCGACCTGTCGTGATATCGTGACACTTTCTTTTTCTATAGAGCAACACGTCGCGATATCATGACACTTTCTTTTTATAGCACTCGTGAAATCGTGACAACTTTTCTTTTCTTAGTAGCGACAGAGCAACATGTCGCGATATCGTGACAACTTTTCATTTCTAGCCGCGACGGAGCAACATGTCGCGATATCGTGACACTTCTTCTTTTGTGATATTTTGCTCTTCCTTTGATTTTTTAGCATCTGGGCCACTGAGATCTTCTTTGAAAGCATGCAAAAAAGGTGGGTCCCCAATTTTGGGGTGTGTTGTGGATCAGCCACAACAAATGGTGACTCTGCTGTCAAATGCTCCTGAGCATTTTGGTGAGAACCCAACCTGGAAGTATACAAACTCGAAAACAGGCATTAGCACATAAGAAATATAAACAAATGCCAATAGATCAGAAATACATGAATCATCAGAATTATTAAGTATCAGCTCGGTGTGTGCAATGTGTTTCATTCCCTATCATTTGAAATTGATCAACATTCCATTATCAGTTTCACCTATGATTATGCAGGCTATGTGATGATTTGTGAATGATTTGGTGTAACCTGATAAATATGCTTAGAGATTTCCTGCTTTTATAAAGGCTCAAACCTTCTAATATCATGCACAAACATATTAAAATTATCAAACCCTCTTAGGATCAAATATATGTCTACTAGAATTACTTTACTAGATCCCAAAGTTGGTTATGAGTCACTACTATCTTGAACCCATGTGCAAGTGAAAGTGAAATCAGAACTTTGGGGAATCAGACTCCCAACCTAATCGAGATGGGAGTTTAACCCTATCCTTACTATTCTGATTTGGAGTTCATTACCTCACCTTGAACAAAATAATTTAACCAATTATGGATGAAATGGTCAGGCTAGTCTATCCATTTGAGCAATCAGTGGTCTTGCTTTTAGACAAGACATGTTGCCATGCATGAGCATACTTAACCTCATAATCCATGATTTAGCTTTCATTCTCTTCTCTTTCTTTCTTTGGACCTTTGGGATGACTACCCATCCTTGCTAGGGACATGTAGTACGACCCCTCCAATCCAATATTAAGATGAAATGGGAAATGTTAGTTAATTTTATTTCTTGGACCTTTGGGATGACTACCCATCCTTGCTAGGGACATGTAGTACGATCCTTCCAATCCAATATGAAAGATGAAAATGGGAAATATTAATTTTATTTCTTGGACCTTGGGGATGACTACCCATCCTTTGCGAGAGGACATGTAGTACGATCCTTCCAATCCAAGATTTATGATAAAATGAGACATAGGAGCTTTGGGGAATCAGATTCTCAACCTAGGTGAGATGAGAATTATGCCCTATCCTTACTACTCCATGTAGGTCAAATCAGAGCTTTGGGGAGTTGGATCCTCAACCTAAGTTCGATGAGGATTTAACCCTATCCTTACTACTCCGATTTTAGGCTTTAAGCTTTATGGAAGTGGTAAAAACCACTGTTTTAAGGATCATGTTGCATGATAGGATAGACATGAAATATTCTTTTCACCTCACCTTTTCTTCCAAGCTATGGTTTTGATCATTTTGCTCAAGATCCTTTTTAATGTGTATAAAATGTGCTTGGTTCTAGATATCTCGAGACTCAGTTCCCAACCTTAGGATTTTCTTCATATTTATGTTATAGCATAACCCTAAGAGGATTTGACACACTTTAATGATTTGTACATGAAATGCATATGCAACTAGGATGACATGTATATGCAAAGTGGAGATGTGGCATGAAATATGAATGCATTGTCCTTTGAATTGCAGATGGAATATGGCCATAATGTAAAACTGACTACTTCATGCATCACAAGATTCAAACGATATTACTTAAAATGTTTGTGTTACTTGTGGAGCTTCTACAACACAATTCCAATGTTTCATATTCTCCTAGTCTTAGGCATAAGTTGACATCTCAATTTTTTTCTCTTTTTATATATATATATTTTTATTTTTTTTATATAAACAAACAAAACATGTCAAATGAAATCAAACACACAACTTAAATCCTAACTAGACTAACAATCCTAAAACAGACAAAACAAAATTTGAAAATCCCTACCAAAACCGAAAAGTATAACATCAATCTCTTACGACTTAAGGGCTAAAATAATGCTTTAAAACATGCCCATTAACTGGTAACATCAAATCCTTCCCTTCTAAAGTTTTTAACCTGAAGGTATTTTTCCCTAGAATTTCTGAAATCTGATAAGGGCCTAACCAAAGACAATCAAATTTTTGATGATTCCCTTTTTCTTCATGTCTTTTATCCCACAGTAAGACCAAATCTGAAATTCTGAAGGACTTAAATTTAGCTCTTCTGTCAAACCATATTTTAATAACCTCTTGGTGTTTACTCATGTGAATCATGGCTTCCTCCCTTTTTTCATCGAGGTGCAATAAATGACTTAATCTGGCTTCAGTGTGGTTATCTGTTCCCAAGTATTCTTGCATGAAATGGAGGGTTTGCAGCTTCAAGTTTGCAGGAAATATTGGGTCTTGTCCATAAACCAAATGATAGGGAGTATTCCCTATTGATTCTTTTACTCTGGTTCTATCTGCCCAAAGAGCAAACTTTAACTGGCTGTGCCAATCTCGAGGGTTCTTTTCTAGTAATTTCTTAATGATATTCAACAAATTTTTGTTTGAAGATTCGGCCAAACCATTTCCTTGAGGATAATAATTAGATGCAAACTTTAAACTCACTTTATTGTCGTATGCCCAATCTGCAAATTGCGTGGAAACAAAAGCTTTACCATTATCACTAACAATAGAATCGGGCATTCCAAATCTTGTTATGATGTGATCCTCAAGAAATCTTATTACAACATCTGTAGTGGCATGTTTTGTAGGAACTGCTTCTGTCCACCTTGTACAATAATCTGTAGCTGTTAGTATGAATTTATGGGAATCAAAAGAATTTGGGTTAATAACCCCAATGAAATCTAATCCCCATTGTGCAAATGGTCTCATCTCAACTACAGGTTGTAATGGCATGGCTGCATTTCTTTCTCTGTTGGCAGCTACTTGACAAATGTGGCAAGATCGTACATGAGCATGTGCATCTTTAAAAATGTGGGGCCAATAGTATCCTGCTCTCAGGATTTGATGCGCTGTAGCATTTGCCGCACCATGACCAGTTCCATATTTCCCATGAAATTCCTGCAGCACCTTGGCAGCTTCTTCTTTATTCAGGCATCTCAAGTAGATCCCCTCATGATTTTTCCTGTACAGAACACCAGATTTAATCAGATAATTAACAGACTTAAGTCTTAAAGCCCTTCTTTGAGTGGAATTCAAATTAGATGGGCACTTACCATTTAATAGAAAGTGTACAATGTCAACATACCAGTCATCTTTAGAAATGTATTCTGCATTTGAATATTGGCATGTCATTTGTGGATTATTCTCAGCAATCATCTTCACAAGTCCCTGTCCTCGAACTAGTTTCATGGGTTGGATTTCAAGATCAAATTCTTGGATGGTAGAAATCCATTTACCTCTTTTCTCGCCTAGCTCGTTCTGTAAAAACATAGTTTTGATAGCGAGGTCAAGCACAATGGCAAAAACTCTGCTGTGCACAATGTAATGTCAAATTTTTTTACCATTTTAAAGAGTGCGTACATCTGCTTATCGAGGATAGAATACCTCAATTGAGCATCTTTTAAAGGAGCACTCAAAAATGCTATGGGATTTTCTCCACTATCCTCACCTTTCTGGGTCAAGACACTCGCAAAAGAGTGTTTCGATGCAAAAGCATAAATATAGAAAGGTTTGGCATAGTTTGGACTTATGAGGGCAGGGGCTCTAGAAATGGCATCCTTAATGTTCTGAAAGGCCACCCTACTTTCCTCGTTCCATCTGACATCTACATCCTTCTTGAGCATCTTGTTCAAAGGTTTGGCTATCTCAGCAAAGCTTGAAATAAACTTCCTCACAAAATTAATCTGCCCAAAGAAAGATCTCAACTCCTTTTTACTACCCGAGAGAGGCAAGTTTTGGATAGCTTTTATCCTTTCTGGGTCAATGGATATGCCCTCTTTTGAAATGATGTGACCAAGTAATCTTCCTTCTGTTACTCCAAAGATGCATTTTTTTGGATTTAAAGAAACTCCATGCTCTCTGCATCTTTGAAGAACCTTTTTCAAATCCTTAACATGGTCTTCTCTTTTCTTTGAAAATACTGGAATATCATCCACATACACAATGATACACTTGCCTATAAGCCCTTTGAATGCATAGTCCATGGCGCGTTGAAATGTTGCACCAGCATTTAACAGTCCAAACGACATTCTTTTGTAGGCAAATGTCCCCCATTTGGTTGTGAAAGCTGTTTTCATCCTGTCATTGGGATGAATAAGAATTTGGTTATATCCAGAATATCCATCAAGAAAAGACATCATTTCAGATCCATTCACTGTTTGTAAAATTTCATCAATGGATGGCAATGGATAGTTATCCTTTTGAGAGGCCTTGTTAAGATTTCGAAAATCTATACATAGCCTAATCTCTCCGCTCTTCTTTCTTACTGGAACGAGGTTAGCAACCCAGGTTGAGTGCCTAACAGGAAAAATAATCTTTGCTTCCAATAATCTCTTGACCTCCTTTTCTATTAAGGGCTCCAATAGCGGGTTAACAACTCGCTGTCTTTGTCTAAAAGGCTTGGAGTCCGGCTTTAGAGGGATGGTATGTGTAATGACGTCTTGGTTGTATGTTTTCAGTTCATTATAATTCCAAGCAATGCAATCCACGTAATGTTTTAGTGCATGTATTATATTTTCCCTTTCTTCAGCTGTACATGCCTTTGCAATGTACACTTCCCGTGGATTGTCTGCACTCCCTAGATTAATTAGATCACATGCATCTTTGGGGAGTGGGACCTTTTTTCTTTTCTGGTCTTGTATCCCATATCGAACATTTTCTCCAATGAAACTATGTCTTTAGGTATTTTGTTGGATTGACATGCAGTTTCACTTTCGTTTCCTGCTTCTTCTTGCCATCTTTGCTCCTCATCAATCACCTGATTTTCAAAAATACCTGAGTTCGTAACAAATTTGAATATGTGTCTGTCATTTTCAAAAACTTGGAAATTCTTGACATTATCAGGTATTGATGGACAAGGAACTAATTCAATGGAGAACTTTTTACACCTTTTTATATCAACTGGATTTAACATGCCCGCGGTGACTGCAAGAGAGTCTGCTATGCGATTTCCTTTTCTAGAAATAAGGGCTATATTGAAAGCGTCGAATTCCTCAATGAGGTCCATGACCCTAGTTCTATAAAGGCTCAGTCTCTTATCGCGGCATGTATATTGTCCTTTAATCTGCTTGACTACCAGTTCAGAATCTCCCAATACTTTCAAGCATTTAACTTGCTTGCTCAACGCTAGTTGTAAACCAAAGATCAGTGCTTCATATTCTGCCATGTTGTTCGTGCAAGGAAATTGCAGTCTATAAGCAGCCAATAATGATTTACCTCCTGGACCAGTGAGCTCGACTCCAGCTCCTGCTCCCTGTCTGGATTTGGATCCATCAAACCTAAGCAACCATGTGAAATCATTTTCCTCAAGAGAGCTACCATGAAATGTTTCCCCTTTAGGCTCTTCAGTAGCCTCTTCAATATCAAATGCATAAACCCCCAATTCTGGCTCAGAAAACTGAACTTCATTTGGCTTATTAAATTTTGTTATGATCTCTTTAAGCCTCGGTTCATTTTCTACTCTGATTTGATTTGCAATTCCTTTCCAGGGTAGCCACATATGTGAGCAATCGGTTGAAAAATAGCCATTCAAAGTTTTCATCCAATCCCTTGCAAGTAGCATTCCATATCTACTTGGGATATTAACAACCAGAATGTCGACCACTTGTTGGACCCTGGGTTCAGAATTTAGTTGAATTTTGACATCATATAGGGTCCCTACCACATTTACCTCAGATCGGTCCAATTGCAAAACTTTACATTTGGATGAAACAGGTTGTAGACCTAGCATTTGACATATCTCTGAAGGCATGAGATTGCTTGTGGCACCCGTGTCCACCAAACAATTATGCAAATTCTTACCAGCAATTCTCAGAGTCAATAAGAATGGCGGGACATCCCGTCTCTCCTTTCATAAAATCAAATGGGACTCAACTTCCTTTCCCTTCCACACTTGATCAGGTGAGTTCAGAGCCTTTATCAATGCTTCTTTTTGGCCAGGCAATCTGGCCGCGTCTAAGAACGAAAGGCTTGATTTGGACTTCTTTAGATCCTCCACTATGTCATAGTTTGGTTTTTCAAATTTGACTGTCTTCTGGGCGTCATTAGACATTTCTCTTCTAAGTGGAGGAGGAGGATTATTATCAGCCTTAGTATCCGGAGGAAGGATAGAGTTATTTGGTGGTGTTGATGATGTTTTAGGGGCTTTAGATTTACTTCTCAAATGATATCCATGATTCCCCTTTCTAAACTCTCGAAAAGCTTGCACCTCCTGTTCCAAAATTTCATCTTCTTCTTCCTCACTCTCACCTTCTTGACGGTATAAAGTTTCCACCACCATAATGTTATCATCTTGATGTTGGGGTGGACCCTCATTTGGCACAAGTTCCAGGTCATCTACTTGGGCTTGGAGACAATGAGTGTATCTAGCGATTTCAGGACAATTCCTCTCATTGTGCTCTTTTGTATTGTGCAACCTGCACCCCTTTTCCCATGCAAAATCTGAAAGATTCAAAAGGGAACTGGATTGACTGGGTCCTGCAGAAGTATCTAGTTGATTGGCAATAGGGGCAGGTACTCCTCCATTGTTTGGCTTTGTGTTCCAATGTCTCCCTCTATTGTTAAAATTTTGATTTGAGTGAGGGGCATGGGACTCATACTTCTATTTTTGAACCATGTCATTACTCAGTTTATGAACTATCTTCTTGAGCTCTTCAACATCCGAATAAATCTCCTTCGGTGGAGCTACATTGTTGTTAGTTCCCGTTGGGTTTGCATAATTGGTGGGGTCTTGATTTAACATTTGAGTCAGATTTTGAGGAATTTGATTCATGTATGGATTTACACTTTGGATCGGGGTTGGATTTGGGAAAGGAACTATAGCCTGAGAATTAACCTGGTTGGTTCCTTGCATAGTCGATTGACTATTTTGCAAAAATGCGAGAATGGGTGGAATGGATGTGATCGGTTGGATCGGAATGGGTGTATAGGCAGGTGCTGGTGGATATGGTTGTTGATATGGGAAAGCATTCATGTTTGGCATTTGCGGTGCCATGATCTGATTTGCCATGGGAGCTTGACCATATGGAGCATATTGTCCCATCATAGGCATCTGGGGAAACCCATAGCCCTGTGGTGTCATTTGCTGCTCGATGGTCATGGCTTCATTGTAGGCTAAGGCGAGCATGGTGACTTGAGGATTTCGTCTTGCAAACATTGTTGTCATGGGATCCAATGCCCCAAAATATATTTGCAAGGCCACTGCGGGATCTATGGCAAAATGCCGAACTGCTCTATTATAGCATTTTTGGAATCTCTGATTAAAGGTTCTGATTGGCTCACCTTGGCCCCTTTTGCATGTAATAAATTGATTGTAGATGGTTGCGGGATCCAAAGGTGACCTAAACTGATTGACAAAGGCGTTCTCCATTTGCGTCCATGAAGTGATTGAACCAGTAGGCAAGCATATATACCATTCATAGGCCACTGGGTCTAGGCTCATGGGAAAAAGTTTGCAAGCCACATCCTCATGTTGGACTTGCAACCTTATCAAAACATCCCTATAGGCCTGGATATGCTCCTCTGTAGTCCTTGGGCCATCTGGTTTATATTTGGGCAAGAATATTTCTATGTTCTTAGGGATTTCATGGATATCCCCTGCAATATTCAAAGGGATATTATTAGCTCCATACCAAGGAGCTGCTGGAGGTTGGGCCATTTGACTCAGAATTGATGAGGACAACCCTACAAGAGTAGTGGAAATGTTACTGAAAATAGGTACACTAGTGGCAACTGATACCACCGGTGTAGGTCCACTCGATGTTCCTGGAGCAAAAAGATCTTTTGTGACTGGTAGGTTTACAACTTGCTTGGTTTTATTCTTGGGAGTACCAGTGAGTGTAAGGTCATGGAATATGGTTTCCCTAGTTGTTTGGGACCTAGTCGCGATACGACGCGGTGGGTCCAGCCTGCCTGACGAAACTCTCGATATCTCCAAGAAAACCTGCAACACAAAAACAAATGCTGCAGTTTAGCCGTTAACGAGATTCAAGAAATAATTTCAAAATCAAATAAAAAACACATTACTTCTGTATAAAAATCAAAATAAAGTAAACCAATTTGGGCCCTCCTTCTAGCGCCAATCTATTGAGTGGTATTTTCACCCGATTGTGAAAACACACTCTCCGATAGGATCCGAGTCCCAAATCCTCTGCTTGCAAAGAAATTACACAAGTAACTTCTCCAAGGTTTCTGTTATGTTTAGCTTTTTGCACCAATAATGTTGTTCAATTTGGATGCTGGGAATACCTTAGTGGTTGCAAGTAACTGTTAACAAGGGGCACTATGGTTTATTTTACTCTGAAATTGCAATGGACTCAAAGTGAATTAATCTTAATGATGAATCTATTTTCGATTTCGAGCTTTGGTAGATTTTCAATTGTTTATTTGAATGACGGTAATTAAAAATGCAGAAAAATAAAGAATTGAGAATAAAAATGCAAAGAAAATGAACTAAACTACATTCAGAGTGCTACGATCCCACTTTGACAAAATCGAAGATAATGAGGTTTTCTGCATACAACCTAACCTATTGAACCTGCAAACTTGCACAATCCAGATAAGCTAGGTGCTAGCTTCTGGGGTCTTAACTATGGTTCAGATTTAGACATTCACATGAAGCAACCAAGAGAACTTGCATTAAACTTCACCTATAAGCCTAAAAATCTGAAAAGGGAAAGATAAACATTCAATTTTGCATGCAAAAAATAACTCCTTCTTTCTTGCCAATGAGATGCAACTCTCTGTAATTCTGTATTAAAAGGAATGTCTCAGTTTACAATGACAGAATATTTCCAGTTTTGAGAAAACCAGAACAAGTGGAGGAAAACGCTCCAAAAATAGGCCCAGAATGGCTTATTGCCTTTAGCTCTGCAACACTGTTCGCAGCGGTTTTCGACCCCTGTACCCATCCTGTGCTTCTACTTTTAAACCTTCTAGTGCGGTTCCCTCGCTTGATGACGCTTCGTTTCATTTCCCAGATTGCATCGTTTCATCTTCCCCGCCTCTTCGTTGTCTTTGACTTTCTGCTCGGATGTCGAACGTTTGATCTTCTCCATGAAATGTAACTGCTAGCCCTGAAGCGTTACACCATAGTCCTGACATCTTCATGCCACGTGTTCCGTGCTTTCTGCATGTTCTGTAATGGCCCGCTGTGAATCGCGACCAAACAATAGTATGTCGCGATATCGTGACATTTTCTAACTGTAGCTTTGTTCCTCTACCTGCACTGTGAAAACAAGACGTGTCATGAAATCGTGACATTTTTTGGCCAACCTGTCCACCACCATAGCATCGGAAAATAAGACATGTCACGAAATCATGACATTTTTATGCCCGCAACCTTATCTGCCTTCATGCACAGCAAAAATAAGACATGTCATGAAATCGTGACATTTTTATGCCCGCAACCTTATCTGCCTTCATGCATAGCGAAAATAGGACATGTCATGAAATCATGACATTTTTTTTGGCCGCAATGCAACCTATCACAAAATCATGATGCTTTTATGTTTTGGGCTATCTCATTGCAACTTGTCATGAAATCGTGACATTCTTCTCTTTTGGGCTATGAGGATGCAACCTGTCGTGAAATCGTGATGCCTTTTTCATTTTGCTATGTTTTGCTGTACAGCCAAAAACATGTCATGAAATCATGACAATTTTTCATTCGACATCATCCTACTGCTTTCTGTCATGAAATCGTGACACTTTTTCTCTCCATACCACTTTGGCTGCTCTCTATCGTGAAATCGTGACACTTTTTCATTTCATCTCACTGCTTTTTGTCGTGAAATCATGACACTTTTTCATTTCGTACAACTTTGCTACTTTCTATCACGAAATCGTGACACTTTTTCATTTGGCATCATCTCTGCTTTGTCTGAAATCTGACCTTTTCTCTCTACCACTTTCCTTTTAATCGTGACACTTTTTCATTTGGCATCACCTTGCTATTTTTTGTCGTGAAATCATGACACTTTTTCATTCTGTTCACTTTAGCTGCTCCAGGTCGCGAAAATGTGACATGTCGCGATATCGCGACATTTTTTATCCTTCACCCTTCATCTCGTCTTCAGGTCACGAAATGGCGACATGTCGCGATATCGCGACAACTTTGCATTGACTCTTCTCTTGCTGCCTTCGACCGTGATTTCACGACATGTCGCGATATCGCGACATTTTCTCTTCATGATGCATTCTGCTGCTCTTAACCGCGAAAACGTGACATGTCACGAAATCGCGACAATTTTCCATTTTGCTGCATTTTGTTACTCTTGGCCGTGAAAACGCGACATGTCGCGAAATCGTGACACTTTTTTGTTCCACTGCACTTCGCTTGTCTGAGCCGCAAAAACGCGACCTGTCGCGATATCGCGACACTTTCTTTTTCTTAGCAGCAACACGTCGCGAAATCGTGACAACTTTTCTTTTTCTTAGCCGCGATAGAGCAACACGTCGTGAAATCATGACAACTTTTCTTTTCTCGCCGCGACAGAGCATGACACGTCGTGATATCGCGACAACTTTTCATTTCTAGCCGCGACGGAGCAACATGTCGCGATATCGCGACACTTCTTCTTTTGTGATATTTTGCTCTTCCTTTGATTTTTTTAGCATCTGGGCCACTGAGGTCTTCTTTGAAAGCATGCAAAAAGGTGGGTCCCCAATTTTGGGGTGTGTTGTGGATCAGCCACAACAAGTCCCTACTGGATGAGCCCTAAAGGTGTTTCATTTACCCTTTGCTTTTGAATCCATAGACTTCATCCTAAGTTTATAAAGCCCTCTTTCTATTCTTATCCTTTCTTTCTTAGTTCCCATATTGTAGTTATTTCTATATTTGTGTCCATATATCTACTTCATCCTCTACCATCTAAGAGTCCTCTTGGGTTTTAGCCTGCACTTTCTATGAAAGTTTTCTAATTAGAGTGCTCTAGATTATTTCTTCTTGTATAAATTCCTCATTGAAAATCCTACTATTACGTTCCAACCAAATTTGCCAATAGATGAAATTCAAAACTAAATTCTAAGCTATATTCTAGGTCTTTTATTTGAATCTATTGGTTTTCCAATTGTCCTAAAAGTTGTTCTTAGTGAGAATGAATCTTTCTAATTGATAAAAATATTGTACCACAAACTCCTGACTATTTGGGTATATGGACACAAAAAAAGGAGGTGGCCCATTGTTTCCTCCTCTTGGTAACACATTACACACTAGTTGGGTCTAATAAATCCATGTATCCTCATGTTATCCCAAGTCATAATACTATTATGTGCAACCAACCACATAAATAAATTTATCTTTGGCCATCCTTTGGGTTACCATTATTGCAACCAAGGGGGATTTGGACTAATTTGAGTGCTTTGGATAATATTTCTATAACCTTCTTTAACAATATAAATTTCTAATTGGGTATGTCCCCAACCAAGTTGATCAGGTCCATTACTCCTTGTCCACTTTCGTCTATCCAAGATTTCTTTCAGTTCTCTTTTCTCCTCAATCCATTCTTCCCACCATAACTGATCAATACCCCCAATTAATAGGAATCAAGGAAAAATTTTAGAGGAAAGGGTAGAATCTCATAAGTCACTATTTTATTCTTGGTTCCCAAGAATCTTCCCACAGTCTAGCAGTTTTTCCATCTCTCACTTTCTATTATAAACCTTCTTTGACAAGTGATGCTCCTTTATTTAGAGCTTTCCAAGTCTCTGATCCCTCTCCTAAAACTAGAAGACGAGGAATATATTTTGTATTTTATGAGGGGTAGTACTTAAGTTTCAATACTTTGCTCTATATTTAGCCAAGATGAGTTAGCCATATCTAATACAACTTGGTTATTAGAGCTTGGTTGTTTGTCATTACTGTTCTAATTTCCAAACCTAGAACTTCCTTAGGCTTGTAAACCTTATCCCAACTGACTAGTGCCCTTGTGTGGTTACCTTGCATTCTAGACCAAATAAAGTGTCTCATCATCTTGTCCTAGTCTTGTAGGATGCTCTATGGGGCAGCCAAAATGGAGAATTCATACATTGGAATTGCTTGTAAAACTGATTTAAGCAATGTTACTCTTCCTCCAAAACGTAACAACCTATAGGTCCAATGCAAAATTTTCGAGTGGATTCTATCTCTTAGTGATTTCCAATATTTATTTTTTAGTCCCTTCTCTATTAACGGGATACCCAAATATTCTAAGGTCAATGATGCCTATGAGAATTTGAGGATGTGGGTTATCCATTCTCTTCATTTTTTTATCATATTAAAAAAATGACTATTGATTTTTTTTCATTTAGTATTTTTCTAGTAGCCGCTATGTAGCACTACAACATTATTATGACATTGTTTGCTTCTCTTGTTGTTGCTTCCCCCCACATTCTTGTATCATCCACAAATTGGAGGTGAGTAATATTTATGTTCTTGCTTATCCTTACCCTTGAAATCTTCTATATGAGTCTTTCCAAGCCCTCTATAAAAATTATGAACAAAAATTATGAAAGTGGATCCCTTTTCTAGATTCCTCTAGAAGCTTTGAATAGTTGGGATGGATTACCATTGATGAGCATTGAGAAAGAAATTATAGAGATGCATTCCATAATCCATTTTATCCATTCTTCACTAAAACCAAATTTTTGTAGTATTTGGGCTGAAAATTCCCAACTTACTCTGTTATATGCCTTGAATAAATCTATCTTAAGGAACATACCTTTGTTTCCCTTTTGGAAAATCTCATAAATAGTTTCTTGTGCTATCATAACTCCATCTAGAATTTATCTACCCTACACAAATCCCTCTTGTTCTGCAGAGATCAACCCTGGTAAGATTTGTTTCAACCTATTTACCATCAATTTGTTTATGATCTTATAAGCCACATTGTATAGAGAAATTGGTCTATAGTTAGTGATATTTTCCATATCTCCACATTTCAAGATGAGAACCAAAAATGTGTGATTCAATGCTTTAAGTATTCTTCAACTAGTCCTAAATTCTATTGCTTGGGTAACACCCTTGTAATTATATCCCAATAGGCTCTATATAACTCTACTGGAAATCCATCTGGAACTAGGGCCTTCCCTATCTACATATTAGAAACTATTTCTTTAACTTCTTCCTCTCTAATCTCTCTTAAGAGATCCTCATTTTTTCTTTGAAATTAACATTGGTATGCTTGATAGTCTCACAATGACACTGAGAGGGGGGGTGAATCAGTGTAGCTATTTTAAATTCAAATCTACAACTCTTAATGCCGAAACAATGAAAACTTAAAATCAGATAAAGCAAGTATAACAAGAGAGCATTCCACAACACACGATGTAACGAGGTTCACCAATTTGGCTACTCCTCAAAAATGACTGCTTGGACTCCCGTCCAAATCCAGTCTTTGCAAAATACCAATTTTACAATCAATTTACCAGCACCCACTGGAAGGAGCACCAACCCCTGATTTATCTGCACCAACAGAAAGGAGCACCAACCCCTGATTTATCTGCACCAACAGAAAGGAGCACCAACCCCTGATTCCAAGCACCAACTCGGACTGCAATTTTGAAACTATAAGATTGACATAAAAATGCCTTCGCTTATACAAGACCCTGACTGGTCTATTGCTAACCCAACCTCTCTCGCTATTCACCAAAAACACCACACACACTTACGGCTCTGCTTGCTGCACTTTTACAGCTCTCTTACAACCCTCTTGTTGCGCTTCTTACTGCACTCTTACGGCTCTCTCGGCTCTGCTTAACGCTCTCTTACGACACTCTTCCAACCCTCTTTATGCAGCACTCTTCAGCATTTTTTAGCAATCTAATTCTCCACGTAGACCTCCTTTTATAACAAAGTTCTGACTTTTCTCTGTAACTGCACCTGTAACTGTCGTACCGACTTCTTCTGTAACTACACCTGTAACTGTCGTATCGACTTCTTCTGTAACTGCACCTGTAACTATCGTATCGACTTCAGTTAACTGTCACATATCTTATTTTGACTGGGTTCTCTTCTTAGCTCGTGAAAACACATGTCGCGATATCGTGACACTTTCACCTCCTTGCTTCTTTTGTTTGCTTGCACCCAAAAACAACATGTCGTGATATCACGACACTTTCACCTCCTTGCTTCTTCTTTTCTTGTTCCCATAAACACACACATGTCACGATATCATGACACTTTCGCCTTCGTACTCTTCCTTTTTACTTTTGTCACGATATCGCGACACTTCTGCCTTCTTACTTTCTCTCTCCTCCTTGAGTCATGAAAATGCGACATGTCGCGATATCGTGACACTTTTTCTCCTTTGCTCTTTCTCTTACCTTCGGGTCATGAAAACGTGACATGTCGCGATATCGCGACACTTTTTCCATTCTCTCACTTCTCTCTTCTTCGAAGTCGCAAAAATGCGACATGTCAGGAAATCGTGACACTTTTCTCTTCTTTGCCTTCCTCGCTTTTCAAGTCGCAAAATGCGACATGTCACGAAATCATGACACTTTTCCTTCTCTGTCTTCCTGCACTTTTCAAGTCGCGAAAATGCGACATGTCACGAAATCGTGACACTTTTCCTTCTCAATCTCTCTTGCAAGTCGCAAAGCAACATGTCATGAAATCGTGACACTTTTTCTTCCGTACAATCTCTCTTGCAATATGTCACGAAATCGTGACACTTTTTCTACTTGCCTTTTTCTCTTCCAACATGTCACGAAATCGTGACACTTTTTCTTTCATACTATCTCTCTTGCAATATGTCACGAAATCGTGACACTTTTTCTACTTGCCTTTTTCTCTTCCAACATGTCATGAAATCGTGACACTTTTTCTTTCGTACTATCTCTCTTGCAATATGTCACAAAATCTTTCCAACATGAAATCTTTCTTCTTTCTCTCCAACATGTCATGAAATCGTGACAGTTTTTCTTGCTTGCGCTTTCTCTCCGAACATGTCACGAAATCGTGACAGTTTTTCTTTCTTCTCAACATGTCGCGATATCGCGACAGTTTTTCTTTCTTGCTCAACATGTCGCGATATCGTGACAGTTTTCTTCCTTGTGATTTTCTTTTGATTTTTAGCATATGGGCCACTTCGATATTTTGGATAATCACTATACATACTCTGAAGAACCTCTTAACTCCTATCCACTTCATCAACTGATCTGTCTAACTGTGTTGACAACAATGACAATACTTTTGTTGCACCTTGCTCAACAATCTCCCCCTTTGGAATTGTTGGCAACACACATGCAATTTCCTATAATTCTTCTCCCCCTTTGACAATAATACCAAAGGGCTGCTATAGACTCCCCCTGAGTCCATGCACAACATTCTTAGGCACAAATTATTACAGTTAGCAAAAATTACAAACATGAGCAAAAAGATAATCAAATATATAAATGCTCCCCCTGAGAATGTGGTCCCGATTGCTAGTCAATGCTTGGGAAGCGTGACCACTCCCAACTTATTGCGAAGGTACTCAAAAATTTCCTTGGGCAGCGGTTTTGTGAAGATATCCGCTACTTGCTCTGTAGTTGGGACAAAATCCAACTTAACCTCACCTTCCGCAACTTTCTCCTTCAGAAAGTGATATCGGATAGCAATATGTTTTGTGCGGGAATGCATAACCGGATTCTTTGAGATGTTAATGGCACTGGTGTTATCACACTTAACTGAAATTGGCTCACTGAAGTTAATGCCAAGATCTTTCAGGGTTTGTTTCATCCATAAAACCTGCGTACAACACGTTGATGCTGCAATATATTCTGCCTCTACTGTGGATAAGGAGACTGACTCTTGTTTCTTACTGTGCCATGCGACCAACCTGTCTCCAAGATAGAATGCACCTCCACTGGTACTCTTTCTATCATCGACACATCCTGCCCAATCTGCATCTGAATACGCAATAAGGGTGAAATCCTTACCTTTCGGATACCATAACCCATACTCCATAGTACCCTTCAGATACCGAAGAATCCTCTTCATGGTTGTCACATGAGTCTCCTTGGGACTAGCCTAAAATCGTGCGACCATGCAAACTGCCTGCAAGATATCTGGTCTAGTAGCTGTCAAATACAGTAGGCTCCCAATCATAGATCTGTACATGGTTTGATCAACATCTGGAGATTTGTCATCCTTGCTCAACTTGCAACCTATCGTCATGGGAGTGCTAACAGGCTTACAATCCTCCATTGTGAATTTTTTTAGCATCTCCTTCACATATTTAATTTGAGAAATAAATATGCCCTTCTCATTTTGATTAACTTGCAGTCCGAGGAAATACGCAAGTTCACCAATCATAGACATTTCAAATTCTTTCTGCATCTTATTTGCTAAATCTTTACACGACTCATCATTGCTGCTGCCAAAAATGATATCATCTACGTATACAACAAGGACAATGAGATGGCCATTCTCTATTTTGACATACAAATTGCTGTCCACCATACCCTTTTTGAACCCTTGTTGAGTAAGATAGTTGTCTAGCCTTGCATACCATGCTCTGGGTGCCTGTTTCAAGCCATACAGTGCTTTCTTCAACTTGCAGATGAAGTTGGGATTATCACCGAGTTGGAAGCCATCTGGCTGCTCAATATAGACCTCTTCTTCAAGTTTTCCATTCAGAAATGCTGATTTCACGTCCATTTGATAAACTTTGAAATTCTTGTGAACTGCTAAAGCTAGAAACATTCTAATTGCCTCAAGTCTAGCCACTGGTGCAAAGGTTTCTTCAAAGTCAATACCTTCAACTTGTGCATAGCCTTTACAGACCAATCTTGCTTTATTCTTGACTATCTATCCATCTTCATTCAATTTGTTTCGAAAAACCCATTTAGTACCGATTATATTTTTATTTGCAGGTCTTGGTACTAACTCCCAGGTTTTGTTTTTCTCAATCTGATCTAATTCTTCATTTATTGTCGTCATCCAACTTTCATCTTTGCTTGCTTCAGCAACATTTTTGGGCTCAATGCTGGATAATAGAGAGTAGTTACTTACTACTCTTCTTCTTGTCTGAACACCAACTGTGGGATCTCCAATTATTTGCTCTCTAGGATGATTTTTCTGCCAGCTGCCTATTTTGAATTTCTTGTTTTCTTCCTCTTCTGAAACACTACTTAAATCATCTGAGTCAATTTTTTGTTTCTTTTCCGTTTCCTCTTCCTCATCTCCTTCAATAACCTCTTCATAAATTGGGTAGTTTTCTTCATAGCTAATTTCTCGTTCCCTACCTTCATCAACTTTAACATCGGCACTCTCCACAATTTTCTTTAGCCTCTTGTTGTAGCATGTATAGGCTTTGCTTTTTGTCGAATAGCCAAGAAAAATACCTTCATCAGCTCTATCTTCAAACTTACCAAGATTATCTTCAGTTCTTTTGATGTAACACTTGCTGCCAAAGACTTTAAAGTATCTTGTTGTTGCCTTTTTACCGAACCACAGCTCATACGGAGTTTTGCTTTCATGTGTCCTCAACATGCACCTATTTTGGATGTATACCGCAGTATGGACTGCCTCTTTCCAAAATCTGTCTGCTATTTTGCTCTCAGTCAACATAGTCCGTGCCATTTCCTGCACTGTCCTGTTCTTTCTTTCTACCACACCATTCTGCTGAGGTGTCCTTGCTGCTAAAAACTGTCTCTTAATCCCATACTTTTCATAGTACTCTGCAAACTCCTCTGAAATGAACTCTCCTCCTCTATCTGATCTTAAACATTTAATCCTTTTTCCTGTTTGATTCTCAACTTGTTTTTTGAAAATCTTGAACATCTCAAAGGCATCTGATTTAAGCTTCAAAAATAGTACCCATGTCATCCTGGAATAGTCATCTATGCACAACATAAAGTATTTGTCACCATTTATGCTTTGCGTTCTCATGGGTCCACATAAATCAGTATGTATTAGTTCTAAAGGTTTGCTTGTGAAGTACTCTTTTGTTTTAAATGTGGCTCTAGTTTGCTTCCCCTTTTGGCATGAAGCACAAATGCTATTTAATGGTTTGCCAATGGTGGGAATATCTCTCATTGCCCCTTTTGAGCTGATTTTTACTAGATTGTCAAAGCTGATATGACCGAGCCTCTTGTGCCACAGCCAATTTTCTTCTTCATGTCCAATCAAGCACGCTCCTTCTGAAGTCTCTGAGAGAGTATACAGGTTGCCAGATGTCCTTGATCCAGTTGCTATCAACTTTCCATAGTTTGTTGTTCTGACTTCACAACCCTGCTTCTTGAAAATTACTTCATGACCTCTGTCACAAATCTGACTTACGCTTAACAAGTTATGCTTCAGACCAATCACAAACAAGACTTCTTTTGACTTGATTTTTCCATCACTGATCTTAACTGATCCTTTGCCAACTATCTTAGCTCCATCATTATTTCCAAATTTTACAGAACCACCTTCATATTTCTGTAACTTCTCAAATTTTTGTTTGTCACCTGTCATATGACTGGAGCATCCACTATCAAGTATCCATGGTGTAGATTTGTTCTGTGCTTTAAATGTTGTCTGTACAATCAAGGATTCCTTTTCTTCCTTGAGTCGCTCCTTTTCTTTCCACTCTGGTTTGATTACAGTTTTGGTCACTTGTTTTGACTTTTCTTTGTCAGTAGCCTGTGCATGTTTTTCGAGAAATCTTCTATTTTGTCTCAAACCATTTGGTTGAAATTTTCTTCCCTGATGTTTATTTGCTGCAAATGTACTTCGACAATTTCTTGCAATGTGCCCAAAATTATGACAGTTATAACATTCTACTGCATAATCCATCAATGGTGAAAAAACATTTCTATTGGCAAAATTCCTTTGTCCTACATTATACTTGCAATCTGCAATCTTATGTCCATAACCATTGCATTTAAAACAATAACCAGAAAAGAAATGAGTGAACCTGGGTGATGGTCTTTGCCATTTTGTAGTAGGAGCCACAAATCTTCTTCTCCTTTGATGAGTGACATTGGTGAATTCATCATTGTCAATACTCCTCTCGTGCCTGGCATTATTGCTTTCTTTAGCATGATTCATTTTTTCTTGATCAATCCTGATCTTATCTTCATTCTTTATGGGTTCTACAGTTATGGCCTTTGATCCATTTGATGATTCTCCTTCAACGAAGCCCAAACCAAATTTGATGCCTGTAGTCCTTTGGCTATTTATAATCTTATCCAACTTTACAGAACTTTCTTCAAGTTTGTGATAACAACTCACTTTTCGATTCATCTCTTCTAGCTGCATCTTTAAACCAACAATCTCTTCTTCTAACTTGTTGCACTCATCTATTTTCACGGTTAATTGTACTTCGATATCTTCAGATATTTTCTTAGATTCGTCTATCTGTACTTTCAAGCTGGTTATGATTTCATTGGCATCCTCAAATTTTCTTGAAATTTTCTTATTCTTTTTTCTTTCTATACTCAGCTCTTTAAGTGCAGCGATCAGCTCACCTTCCAGATCTACTTCAGCCTCAACCTCAAGTTTTTTATCACATTCCTATTTTTCTTCTATTTTTCTTCTTCGAATGCCATGAAAAGAGCTTCACCTGTTTCTTCTTCAGAATCCTCACCGGAGCTGTCTTTCGAAGGACTGACATTCTTGGATATGAAACTTTTCTTCTTGAAGTTGCCTTTTCTAAAATTTGGTTTCTTCTTCCAGTCACTTCTTTCTTGGTGTGAACCTTCATCACTTTTGTTTTTCTCATTAAGTGGACATTTAGCTGCAAAGTGCCCAATGCCTCCACAGTTGAAACACTTAAATGGTAGCTTTCCTCTATATTTTCCTTTTCCCCTTATTAGTTTTCGAACAAAGTTTGCTTCCATTTCATCTGATGTCTCTTCTTCCTCGGATTCTTGTTTTGCTTTTATATTTTTATGTGCTTTAAAAGCAGCTTCTCTGTCTGTGGGTTTAGTTTTTCCTATTCTCATCTCATATGCAGTCAAAGAACCATGCATCTCATCCATACTAAAAATATTTAGATCTTTAGCTTCTTCTATTGCTGAAACTTTAGAATCAAATCTTTGGGGAAGAGATCTTAGTACCTTTTTCACTATGATAACATCTTCCATTTCCTCGTCGAGTCCTCTAATCGCATTAACGATTCCATTAACTCTCAGCATGTATGCCTCTATGTTCTCATCGTCATTCATTTTTAATGCTTCGAACTGGGCTCGATGCATTTGTAACTTGGCCTCCTTGATCTTGCCGTCTCCTTCATGAATGCTCCTTAGTTTATCCCACATGTCTTTTGCCATTTTACAACTCATAATCTTTATCAGTTCGCTATCCACTAAACCGCACATGATAGCATTCTTTGCTTTAGAGTTATTCTCAAATAGTTTCTTACCGGCAACATCGGTTGGAGGAGTGATGGATATTGTGTATCCACTGTCTACTGACTCCCAAATGTCGTATCCCAAAGCGCATAGATATGTCTGCATCCTGAGTCTCCAAAATGCATAATTAGTTCCATCAAATAATGGTGCTTTGTTTGATGAGAATCCTTCACCACCTGCCATTGTCTCACTTCCAAGATCACCTTAGCCGATTAAGCTTGTTCAGGAACTTGGCTCTGATACCAATTGATAGTCTCACAATGACACTGAGAGGGGGGGTGAATCAGTGTAGCTATTTTAAATTCAAATCTACAACTCTTAATGCTGAAACAATGAAAACTTAAAATCAGATAAAGCAAGTATAACAAGAGAGCATTCCACAACACACGATGTAACGAGGTTCACCAATTTGGCTACTCCTCAAAAATGACTGCTTGGACTCCCGTCCAAATCCAGTCTTTGCAAAATACCAATTTTACAATCAATTTACCAGCACCCACTGGAAGGAGCACCAACCCCGATTTATCTGCACCATAGAAAGGAGCACCAACCCCTATTTATCTACACCAAAAGGAGCACCAACCCCTGATTCCAAGCACCAACTCGGACTGCAATTTTGAAACTATAAGATTGACATAAAAATGCCTTCGCTTATACAAGACCCTGACTGGTCTATTGCTAACCCAACCTCTCTCGCTATTCACCAAAAACACCACACACACTTACGGCTCTACTTGCTACACTTTTATAACTCTCTTATAGCCCTCTTGTTGTGCTTCTTACTACACTCTTACGGCTCTCTCGGCTCTGCTTAACGCTCTCTTACGACACTCTTCCAACCCTCTTTACGTAGCACTCTTCAACTTTTTTAGCAATCTAATTCTCCATGCAGATCTCCTTTTATAACCTTTTCTCTATAACTACACCTATAACTATCGTACCGACTTCTTCTATAACTGCACCTATAACTATCGTATCGACTTCTTCTATAACTACACCTATAACTATCATACCGACTTCAGTTAACTATCACATATCTTCTTTCGATTGGGTTCTCTTCTTAGCTCACAAAAACACATGTCACGATATCATGACACTTTCACCTCCTTGCTTCTTTTGTTTGCTTGCAATCACGAAAACACATGTCACGATATCATGACACTTTCACCTCCTTGCTTCTTCTGTTTGCTTGTATCCATGAAAACACATGTCGTGATATCGTGACACTTTCGCCTCCATACTCTTCCTTTTTACTTTTGTCATGATATCGTGACACTTCTGCCTTCTTACTTTCTCTCTCCTCCTATAGTCATGAAAATGCGACATGTCGCGATATCGTGACACTTTTTCTCCTTTGCTCTTTCTCTTGCCTTCGGGTCACGAAAACGTGACATGTCGCGATATCGTGACACTTTTTCTCCTTTGCACTTTCTCTTACCTTCGAGTCTAAAACGTGACATGTCGCGATATCGTGACACTTTTTCATTCTTTGCCTTCCTGCTCTTTTCAAGTCACGAAAATGCGACATGTCACGAAATCGTGACACTTTTCTTTCTCTGCCTTCCTACTCTTTTCAAGTCGTGAAAATGCGACATGTCACGAAATCGTGACACTTTTCCTTCTCTGCCTTCCTACTCTTTTCAAGTCGCGAAAATGTCGACATGTCCCAAAATCGTGACACTTTTCCTTCTACATTCTCTTCAATATGTCCAAATTTTGGACACTTTTTCTACTTCCTTTTCTCTTCCAACATGTCACGAAATCGTGACACTTTTTCTTCCGTACTATCTCTCTTGCAATATGTCACGAAATCGTGACACTTTTTCTACTTGCCTTTTTCTCTTCCAACATGTCGCGAAATCGTGACACTTTTTCTTCCGTACTATCTCTCTTGCAATATGTCACGAAATCGTGACACTTTTTCTACTTGCATTTTTCTCTTCCAACATGTCACGAAATCGTGACACTTTTTCTTTCGTACTATTTCTCTTGCAATATGTCACGAAATCGCGATACTTTTTCCTTGCTTTCTTTCTCTCGAACATGTCACGAAATCATGACATTTTCTTCTTCCTTTCTCTTCAACATGTCATGAAATCATGACATTTTCTTGCTTGCGCTTTCTCTCCGAACATGTCACGAAATCGTGATAGTTTTGCTTGCTTGCGCTTTCTCTCCGAACATGTCACGAAATCACGACAGTTTTCTTGCTTGCACTTTCTCTCCGAACATGTCACGAAATCGTAAAAAAATTTCTTTCTCTCAACATGTCGCGATATCGCGACAGTTTTTCTTTCTTGCTCAACATGTCGCGATATCGCGACAGTTTTCTTCCTTGTGATTTTCTTTTGATTTTTAGCATATGGGCCACTTCGATCTTTTGGATAATCACTATACATACTCTGAAGAACCTCTTAACTCCTGTCCACTTCATCAACTGATCTATCTGACTGTGTTGACAACAATGACAATACTTTTGCTGCACCTTGCTCAACAATGCTTTCTAAAATTTCCTCTTGGTGCTAAGTGGAATGGTGTGGATTTGCACTAAATAAAGTTGAAAAGTATTTATTTGCAATTTCTCGCATACCTAGGGTAGTTTTCCTATTTTTATCCCCTGTGGGATAAGGTATAAAACTGATAATAGTGATTATATGATGTAGTTGAGTGATGGAAAAAATTTGTATTCCTATCTCCCTCTTGCAACCAGATTATTCTTGCTCGTTGTCTTCAGTAGGCTTCATATTTCTTGTCTAACTCTTCTTCCTCTTGCATCAAAAGATTTTATTTGTGGAGAATCTCTTCAGAGATAGGTTATGAGTGAATCCTTTTTGCTATTTGTTGCACTCGAACTGAAATATTTTCTCTTTGTTTCTAAAAATTTGTCTAATGAGATTTACTCCTTTTTTTTTAATTTACTTTTGATAAACTTTAATCTGGAGTGAAGTTGAAATTGTGTTGTCCTAAGTTCTAGTTTTTCTTGTTCCCACCACTATTTCATTAGCTCTGGTAAGTCATTATTTTGGATCCAAAAAGTCTTCAATATAAATGTAGGATTCTTGACATGAGACTTTTTTCCTATGTACATAGATACTAGAAAATGGTCATATGCTAACCAGTTCAAAATTTATGATTTATAGTACCAAAGGGTGGAGGCTTTATCCCCCACAAGAAACCTATCTAATCTAGATTTTATTGTAAATTCTCCTTTTCTCTTATTAGTCCATGTGTTTCTGCATCCTTGTGGGGGTATGTCAATCAAATCTAGGTACTCTGATTGAGCCAAAAACAACCTATCCTTCTCATTGAGCTAGATCAAACCTCCTTCTTGATCCTACACTAACATTTTAACATTGAGATCCCATCCCTCTATCTAAAAGTCTTATGAATGGATTTATTTCAATTGTTGTAGTACCTTTCATTAGATTTTTTGAGCTCATACCTCTATCATGCCATAAAAATTAATTATCATTAAAACTAGCCCAGAGTCCCTCTTCCTAAGTCTGGTCTTAAGGATTCCTTCGGTTGAAGTTGAGTCCATTAATTGGAATCAGTTTTTATTCCATAAAGTGCTAATTCCTCATAAAAATTCTTGAGAGGCTTGGGACATAAAACCTGCTTGCTCCCAAAATTTCTTGTTAATATTTTCCATAGCTTCTAAGGACGTTCTAGTATCCTATACCAAAACCACATCTGGGTTGTTTTCTAAAATCATTTTCATAACAATCAATTGTCTAGGGTATATTTTTAAACCCTTTACATTCCATGTGTTTATAATAATTGAGGGTCTATATTTTAGAAGTTGGCAATGGACTTTACCAATCCAAATTCTTTCATTTGTTCTCCTTGTTGTATTTTATCCTTATTTATTTTTCTTCCCACCCTTTATGAACTTACATTCTTTGGTCGCTTCTCTATATGGCTGATTTCTACTGTTGGATTCTCTCTATTTTTATTTTCCACTCCCATAATGATGTATTTTGATAGATTTTGATCTTGTACATGCACTATCATTGCACCTACCATATCATTTTGTTGAAATATAGACATCTATGGTGTTTGTTGTTGCTCTTCCCAAGCCCCTAACAAGTCAATTTGTTGAGGCCTAGATGTCTCTGATTATTTTTGTTGTGTATTAATATTATTATTTTCTTGACTCTCCCCAAGTTTAAAATTTTTAGCAATTATAATTTGGGATGGGTTTATCTCATGTGGTATGGGGTGGATACCCAATGGATTTGTTGTTATCCTTATTGGTGTTGGCCCTTGTCATTAAATGGTTCCACCTTTGAATCCTCTTGTCCTTCCATTGGATCATCTAATTTAAGGATTTCATATTTATTAGAAGATGCCCTCCAATCTGGGTGTTGGTTCATTTTTCCTAATTTAGTTGGATTTCATCCTCTTGCTTGATAATTATTTCTTTAGACTCTCCTTGTTACTGTTTGAAATCCTTCATCATTTTATTTCTATAGGGAGGGTTTTCAGGATTAGTTTTAGGTTGATGCATATCCTCTCTCCCTATTTTAGGGTAGTCTCTTACCATATGACCATACTCATAGCAAGCTCTAAACCTCAAAGAAATTGATGCATAATCCACTTGTTGTCTCCATGTATTTCTTCCCACTTGTAATTCAATTTCTATCGAGAGTGGATTTTCCAGGTCCATCTCTACACATATCCTTGCATATACTATTGATCCTCCCTCTATTGAATCTCATGATCTTCTTATATATGTGCCCAAGAGGTTACCAATCATCCCAAGGATATCCTATCTCCAAAATTCAAGTGGGAGAGCAAAGAGCTTTAGCCATATTGGGGTGGCCAATGGCTCCACATGAGGATCAAATACAGGTTTGCATGAATAAACCTGCTGGTCAAATGTTGTATGGTCTCCCTTCAAAATCCTTGTTCCTATTTGAAAATAATATAAAATTTGCTACAAAATATCCATTTGAAAGAAGCAAAATATCAACTTCTCCTTGGGGATCCCAATGTTTCCTTGCCCAGTTGTATAAGAAATGATGGGATGACATCAACCCCAAAAATTTATAAATCAAAGCATGGGTGGATTTGTACATAATGTCTTCTACAATTAATTCTTCCACAATCTCAAGAACAAGAATTGAGTCTGCTTGAGGAAAACATCCTGTATGCAGAAAAGACAACATCAAATAATGAAATAACAAAACAAGTAATTGCAATGAAAATGATTTCTTTGTATTGATTTCGAATGAAGCCTTGATCTCCATTTACAATACCTTTTCTCTAAATGCACAATGGTATGATTACAACATGCTCATTTCTTAGATTACAATCGACATAAAAATAGGGAAAATATCATTTTTCACCAGATACAAATGCCAGTAGTGTCTTCAGTCTTCTTTGGTACAACCGAGTGGTGAGTGGGCTTACGTATTCTGTGATGGGCCACTCTAACTTTAAAAGATACTCAAATATATATTTCCTATACACATGGAGGTCAAACAAGGGCCAATAGCACCTATATACATGATTAAAAGCTAATGCATGTAAAACCCTTAAATTTATGCTTTCAAAAACATAGAAATCAAGATCTAAATACCTTTATAACAAATTAAAATATTACCAATATCTACTACTCAAAATGGCCTAAAAATGGATGGCGCTATTCTAGTGGATTCCAGGAACCTACTCTCCAAATGTTAGCTCAATTCAAGTCTGAATGAGTGAGATATAACCAAAATAGGTTTAGCTATTTTATGCAACAGCAAGGCACGTGATTTTAACTGTGTAAGCACAGACAGGGTGGTTAGGAAACTGTGGATTGGGTGGTTATGATTGTATAACCACAAACTGAGCAGTTGAATCCAAGTGATAGAATTATCTAAAAAATTCACTCTAGGGTGTCAAATCTTGGATCTCCTTAGGATGCACGTGAGCTCCTGGCATGGTTTCGATAGCATAGCGGTGTGTTTTATCAACCCCCCTTGTTTTATGGGATTATGCTTATTTTATAGGAAATTTTAGGGCTTTGGAGGGAGTTAGAGTGAGTCACTTAGAGTACCTCACTTAACTGGGGTGATGTGTCTAATGGGTGAGTGCAAGTAGAGTGCAATGTGGAGGATAAGTGAGTGCAAATTGGGTGATGTGGCTTGATGAGTGAGTGCAATGTGGAGTATGAGTGAGTGCAACTTGGATCAAGTGGCTTGATGAGTGAGTGCAAATGGGGTGATGTGCCTTGATGAGTGAATGCAACTAAGATGATGTGCCTTTATGAGTGAGTGTAACTAGGGTGATGTGCCCAATGAGTAAGTACAACTGGGGTGATGTGTCTTGCTGAGTGAATGAAATTGAGATGATGTATTTAATGAGTGAGTGCAATTGGGGTGATGTACCCAATAAGTGGGTGCAATTGGGGTACAATGGCTTGATGAGTGAGTGCAAGTGGAGCGTAATGTGGAGGATGAGTGAGTACAACTATAGTGAAATATGGAGGATATCCCATGTGCAAGGACAAAGGTGACAGGAGTGTGTGAGATTTGGCATGGTTATGAGTAGTGGTGACTAGGATACATGTCCCATGGGGAGACAGGGTATCTAAGGTGGATTTTCTAGATTTAATAAAAATATAAAAAATATAATTATGTGCAGGATTTTATGTCTAAGTTTGGACCTAGGCATACATATTTTATTATGAAAATCTGTGTGGTGGTATACAAATGGTGTTTTGTGAGTGTCTAGGTTTTTGTGTCTACACATCCATTTCTTCATGTTTGCTCTAGTTATGTGTCTTATTATTTGTTAGATTCTTGCATTTGTTTTATAGCTTGTGCCTCTATGTGGACCTTTCTCCTACTGTTACCCTTAATTGTTTCTACAAAAGATCGTTGGTTGAAGGACACATCTCCTTGATTGACTTGTGAATCATCAATAGTAATTTTTTTTTGGGATGCTATATGGGTTCCATTTTTTCTTATCTTCTCCTCAATATTTCTAGAAATATTTTATGGCCCACTAGGGTTGGGGTCAATTAAGAACCTTAGAAAATAAAAAACCCTAACAATTCACACCAAGAGAAAAATAGACAAATAAAAAGTACCTGCAATTATTCTGAACACAGTTTGATGCAAAGAAGTCCCAACCTAACCCTTGCATTCTACCTTTGCTTTGCTTCAAACCCTAGTTCTCCTCCTCTTGGGACCATTTTTTAATGCTTGAATAAAACCTAGTATAGTGTACTATTAATTTCTCTTGATTGTTTCTTACAATGAACTCTTAAAATAAATTGTATTATGCACTATAATCTATGCAAATTTCACTTAAGAGTAATGTCTTCTTTGCTTCAAATAGATAACAAAAAATTCATATTTTTCTTTCTCTCAAAATATATCTAACTCCTAATTCTTATGTGCAAGTTAACCTTGTAAGAATTATCTTCTGTACTTCTTTGAAGACTTAAAACTTGAAACTTACTCCCTTGCAAATTTAAACTCTAATGTGGTCCTTAATGAAACTTAATAATAAACCAAATTATGAATTTTCAATTAATGAACCTTTTGCACTTGCTTACATTTATGACCTCTATAGATGATGTATTTATAGGTGATTAGATTCACCTAAATGCTACCCTGTGTTTGATATATTTGTAGCTTTTATTTGCTATCCAAAAAAAATCTTTGAATCACCATTTTGTAGCTTTAAAAAGTCCTCTAACTTGCTGCCCAAAAATGTAGTTTGGTGGCTTCAACTCTCCTTCAAGATGATCTCTTGAAATCTAAAACTTAGTAGCTAGTAATGCTACCCAAATTTCTACTCGTAACTCTAAATTTTTTAGATTCTAACATAGCTAATTTCTCCTTTGAAATGTTGTCCTCGAATCTCCTCAATTTGGTAGGAAACTTCCTCCAAATTGTAGCTAAAACTTTCCTTCTAGAAACCTTCAACTTTCTGCTATAAAACTAGCAATCTCCTTTCTCTAAAATAGCCTTCAATGGCAATATCCAAATATCTCAAATTTGGTGGCTTCTTCTAACTCCTTTCTCCTTCAATCATCCTTGTCAAATTTTTTCTTTTACCTAGGACTATCTAGTGGCCTTATTCTCAAGAATATGAATATCTTGAGGTCTTCACTATTCTCCTCTAAAATTTGGAAAATGCTTTGCCAAATTCTTCTCTTTTTGGTATTATTGTCAGATGGTGATAATTATCCCAATTTTTTTTCTATCAGGAAATTCTCCTTGCAAGCTATCTTATCCCTTGAGTTATTTTAGAAACTCCTTCAATGAACTTCTCTAAAACTCTTTCAATGAGGATTTTCTAGCCTTCTCCTTCCTTGAGACCTCTTCTCTTAGGTCTTTAATTTTGTAGCTACTCAAGTCTTCTTTTCAATACTTAAATGAGATATTTCCTTGATCTCTAGAATATGTTGCTTCTGAAATATGCAACAAGACCTTTGTTAATCCTTCTCTATCTTCAATCTTATAAATTTAGAATTTATTTTATGGGACCTTCTGTGGGTCTCTTCAGCTTCTTGAGCTATTTTCTCATTCTGCATTCTGCAATCTATAGTCTTCAATATTCAATGGAGATCTCCAATATCCAATATTCTTCTGGACTCTTTTCTAGAGTGTCTACTTCATTCAAACTATAGTAAGGCTTCTTTGGCATTTTCTCTTCTACACTTTTTAATCTATAGATTAGGATTCTATAGCATTTTCTCTCTTCTACAATCTACAGGTTAGGCTTCTCTGGCCTTTCTCTCTACAATGAGACATTTTCCTTAGGCCTATAAAATATTTAGTCTTCTTATTATTGCTTCAGGTGCTGGATTGATTCCAAAGAAGATATCATTTCTACCTCTTTCTAGAAAGCTTCCCAAATTGCTTTTAATATATTTTTTTCTACAATAACATATTAGAAACTGATAATATAAATTCCTTTAAATCTAAGAGAGAATAATATTCACTTATTGATTTGTCAATCTAGTGGAATCAATACTCAGTCCTAATATTCATGAGTTTTTCTACAACCCTATGGAAAGACTAGCCAAATACAATTTCAAATTTTTTGAAAATGATATTTTCTATCTTCTCTCAATCTCTCTTGTGTCTTTCCCAATTTCCTATTGATCTACCATATGCTCTGATACCACTGTTAGTTTTTGATGATATATATTAAAGGAAATGCAACCACAATATGTAAAATAAGTAAGCAATGATAACTATATGATAATGAAACTATAATATGCAAGAAAAATATAAGAGATACTTATGCAATAACTCAAAAATATACCATTAATGAAATCTCGTGAAAATAGTACAATGCAATATAATGGAGGATATGAAAAACTCTATAAATACATAAAGAGACTACATTGTACTCACTCTACTAATGCAACTAGCCACTATTGTATCTTATTCACCCTTACTCTTTTTTTTTATGCTATATTAAAGGAATATATGTAGGGATATAAGTTCCTTGGCCTTTCATCTACCTAACCTATGACTCATGTACATGTGGACTAAATGCACATTTACATAATTGCACATTCTAAAACTTGCACATTTATTACTTTGCATGAAGTAACTACTTAAACCTGAATCTAAGGTAAACTCCTACTCTAGTCATGTACCCAAGGTAGTACATTAGCATGTACCAAATAATGTAATATACTCTAACACATAAAAGATGATATTGGTATGATTCAAATAAAAATCATTGGAGAGACATATTAGTATGTATTAAAGACAAATAAAATATTGTCACGTAGGCATTAAAATAATATGAAAGGAAGAGGATGATCCTCTCAAGGAAGAGAACAATCAAATGATGGTAGAGAGCAATATTTGGAAGAAGAAGAAGTCAATAATTCTCAAAGTGATTCCAATCAAAGTACCTAGGAAAAAGAAGAATCATTAAGAGAATGAGGTGGATTTGGTAGAGGTAGAGGTATTGGTTTTATTGGAAAGTGCTAGAGATACTTTGAAGAAGAATACTAGGCATTTGAGTATTCTCAAGCACAAAAAGTTAGTGTGTATTGAAGGGAATATCATAAATCAAGTTGTACAAGAAGATGAAGACAATATTGCTTCATCAAAGCACATGGAAAAACTACAACAAGGAAAATTTCTTATGATAGATAGGGTGTTATTAAAACCAACAAAGTAGGTGTATGAACCTGAGCAAAGAATAAACCTATTTAGGATTATTTTCAAATTAGGTGATAAATATTACAAGGTGATTGTGGATAGTGAAAGCATAGATAACTGTGTCTCAACAAAGATGGTGGATAAAATTAGGTTGAAGAGAATGAAAAACCCAAATTCATATAGAGTCTCATGATTGCAAAAGGAACATCAAATCTTGGTAACCAAACAATGATAGGAAGGATGAGATACTATGTGATGTTATAATAAAAAAACAATAGATCTCCAAATTAGCTTTTATAAGGATGAGATACTATCTGATGTTATGCCTATGGATGCTTTTCACATCTTGTTAAGTAGTCCATGGCAATTTTATAGGAAGGTAGTACATGATGGTAGGGATAACACCTACATGATTGATAAAGATGACAAGAGGTACACATTAAGTCCATTGAAGAATAAAGGGAAAGAAGTGGACCACAATACTATAGAGTACCAAGGTATAGAGAGACAATCATTGAAGGAAAAGAAGAAGGAATCATGTATCACTTTCATCGTTGAAACCAAAAAATAAGGTATAGTGGATAAATTGGATGAAATTGCACATGAGGTTAAGGATTTGTTATAATAATATGCAAAAACTCTTTCAAAATATGGGTTTCCATTGATAAGGAGTATGGGATATCACATAGATTTTAGTACTAGATCAAGATTACATGATAAGCCAACTTATAAGATGACAACAATGGATAATGAGGAGGAAAATTTAGAAGCAAGGACATGAATAAGCATGATGAAGAGGTCATTGGCCTAGGTCATTGATCATAGTGATAATGAAGACAATAGTGAAATGATTCATGTTGTAGATACAAATATAAAAGAGGAGAAAGAAGTGGTAAAGGGATGGTAGAGGAAAATGAACTTCATCAAGTAATTATTGGTCATGACATAGACCATGTTATCAAAGTTTATAGTGACATTGGTACTTTAGAGTATGGTGAAGAACATTTTGATGATGACCAAGGTCAGAGTGGGGATGAGGTGTTTGGGTGATTTGAAAGGCACATGATAGACATTGGTTATAAGTTGATGAGAAGAATGAGGTACAATTGTAAGGCATTGGGAAGATGTGGGTAAGGTATACAAATATTTATAATTCCAGAGATAAAGCCGAATAATGAAGGCCTTGGGTATGCAAGTATGGTAGGAAATAGCAAGACTAAATTTTTGGAAGGAGAGAGTAGTAAAAGGAATACAAGTTTGATTTATTGTGGAAGATATGGATATGTAGAAACTAGGTGTTGGAATATAAATCCTTGTGGAAGTTGTGAAGGATGTAATCACTCCATATGTGAGTGTTGGTATTGAGAGAAAGTTACCAACAAAGTGCAAATTGATTTGGGTTGGATGGATGCGCCACAATGGGACAATATGAAATAAATGTTGACTGCATTCTATAAGAAGTAGTTTGATCCTCAAAGGAAGGCTAATATATGATAATGAAGTTGAACTTGTGTAGACATCCAAGTTAAAGTGGTAATAACTTGGAAGAACACTTCATGAGGTGGAGCTCAAAAATATTTTTGTTACCCAACAAGTATGATGTGGAGCGTCCTTACGACCTACCATTTTAGAAGTTGAACTGCCATGGATATGGAAGGCCAACTACTCAACTGTTAGGTGACTGCTTTAAACAATTATAAATTATGTGTTTTGTTTAAGGAAGGGGGTTGTCTCTAGAAGAAAGGAGGGAAGAGAACTGATTTTCGAATAAACATTCTACCTTGTATTTATGATAAAGAAAAAAAGAATAAAAGCTTTGCCAAAATAAATTTGAGTCACCATTGTGAATTTTGAGTATTTATTCTTCATAGGCCAAGTGTATTAGTGTCTAATGTGTGTGTAGTTGTAGGAAAGCACAAAGTGAATAGCCATTTGAGATTAAGCTTGAAATTATATAACTTACAATCATTTAAGGAGAATATTTTTTATGAAAGGATGAGAACTGTTTGATTAAGGAGGCTATTAAAAATAGATTATCCTGGGAGGCATCACATTAGTGGTTCATGAAAAAGATCTAAAAATATCATTTGATTGCAAACATTACAAGAAAATATAGTACAAGATAAATATAATATATAAGAGCACCGATTATTGAATAATCCATGTGAAGAATTGTTGCCCATTTAGTTCATCATAAATTTAGAATTTTAAATTTTAGAAAATCATACATTTGAACGATCCATTCAAATCATACAAGTAGGCCAGAACTATACAAGTAGATTGAAATCGTACAAACATACAAGTAGCTAGAATTGTACAAGGCAGGGTAAGAACAAAAGGAATTTGGATGTGTGGAATGGAGAAAAGAGTTGGAAGTGAGCATCATCCTTGCAATCCCTAGATTGTTGTAGCAAATTTAAAGCATCATACAATTGCCTTCACAAGATAAAAATAAATTGGAGTGCATACCATTGTCCTAAAAATAATTATACAATTAGGGTTAGGGTTGAAATCGTATGATATAAACTGAAGCAATTAAAAAGTGATCCTACAAGTGAACTGTTGAATCACTAGATTATACAGTTGCATGTGATTGTACAATGGCACTAAATTTTAGTGTTGTACTGGATTGTACAATTACACTAGATTGTACGATTACACTAGATTATATGGTTGCATTATATTGTGCTATTGCATGGATTGTATGGTTGTATGAGATTATACAATTGCAAGGTATTGTAAATTTGCAATGGAGTTGTACTATTGCAAAAATATTGTAGGATAGCAAGAGTAGCATTGTACAAAGGAGGGGATGTAGTTTAACTAATAATCAAATCCTATTTATCCATTCAGAGGAGAGGGTAAGTGATTTTTATATTTGAATGTAGTTTATGATCGCATGTAAGTGATTTTTATATTTGAATGTAGTTTATGATCGCATGTAAGTGATTTTTATATTTGAATGTAGCCTTTCCCAAAGATTATAGTCACATGTAGTTTATACCTATTCAATAACTAATCTATTCAATTCCCTTGTTTATTGCATGTGTAGATTAATTGAAGTTGTAAAAATATAATTACCTTGTTTATTGCATATGTAAATTAATTGAAGCTGCAATATTTTTTTGGTTACATAGGAGAGTTGGTCACAACAACACTATTTTTAATAATTGACAAGTATAGGGTTCAAATCACAGGGTTTATTACATATGTAATATTGAAGCTATAATATTATTTAAATATATTAAAAATTGATTGTTAAATTGATGAACTTAAGAATATTTATTAATTGTTGCATTGATGAATTTAAGGATGTCCTATGACTTACTAAGTTTATATTTTAGATTTTTAAAAACCAAGTCACATTAAAAATTAAAATTAATGGTGTTTAAATATATGCTTAAGTTAATGCAATCACCATTGCAATAATAAATCCCAATATTTATTATTGATAAAATTTTAAAAGTATGTTATATTATATATAATTATAAATAGTTTGGCCAGAACACTACAATGGCAAAATATATTGGACTCTCCTAGTAGAGATTTAAGTTCAATTCATGGGAAGGGTCATCCCTTATCCCGTTGTGCCCCCACTTTTTAACCTCTTAATTTTTTTTTAATATAATAATATTTGTGATTACATTTTATTTTTTAATATCTATTTTTATCATATTTATAAAACTTTAAAATCATTTTAAGTAAATAATCATTCATAAAATAATTATTACAAATATAATATTTATAATTTTTTTAATGAACACACACCCACCCCTTCACACACTCACCCACACCACGGTTTGAACCTTGAACCTCCCCAAGAAGAGTCAAATACCAAACCATTGCGTTGTCCCCATGGGACTTATACATTTTTTTATTGAAACTATTTTAAATAACTTATAGGTTATCCTATGTTTACAATGAAAAAAATTAAAACATAAACCAAAAATATTATCAATTGGAAAACAAATGTTGAGGTTAGAGTCTCCTATTTAATATTAATAATTTTTTAAGCTACAAGCTTATTGTAGCCGTAAATATTTTAGCCTTTGAGAGGTCTAAGGTTCAAATCCCATTCAGTATGAGGGGACCAGGCACCCTCATAGAAACCATTAAGAATTCATTAAAAAAATATCTATTTTTTGTGAATCGGTGAGAAACCCCTATAACCAATGCTTAGGATTGAGCATTCCCATCCTACTGATGACCCATCATAAGTCTAATAGCTAAGCTTATCAATATGAAGTGGAAACACACACCACGGTTTGAACCTTGGAACTTTGGACCTTCCAAAGAGAGGTCAAAGCCCAAACCATTGCATTGTCTCCTAACAATTTATATAATATTTTTATAGAGTGGTCATATATTTTAATTTTTTTAAGAGGTTGAAAAGCGGGAGCATATCAGGGACCACCCTTTCGTGAATTAAACTTGAGTCTCTACTATGAGATCCCAATGAAATTTTCCATTACAGTGTTCCTAGCCGAGACATATATTTTAGTTTATAAGGATATTAAGATAATTCTTAATTAAAAACAAAGTATTTAGGTACAACTATGGAATCAAATGCAACATGAAAGCTATTAGGAATAAAAAAAGAACAAAAAAGGTTTCAATAATCTTTGTTGGAAGATGACATATACTATTAATAAGAAAGTAAAGTTTAAAGAACCGGGGATTCAAAGATCCTAGACAAATAAAAGAAAATAGAAAAACTATATTTTGAGCCTTGCCATGAAAGACAAGATATCAAAATGGATTTGTATAAGATGATCATTTTTTTAATAAAATTTTTTCCCTTTTACTCAAAAAAAAGATAATTAAAAATTAAATATCTATAATTTTTATATATTTTTTAAAATATTTTTAAAAATATTTCATATGATTTGAAATTGAATCTTTTACATAAAAACAATTTTCAAATTCAACTCCATAGATTATTATTATTAATTTTAAGCATGCTACCTCACATACATACCTGGCCATGTTTTAAATTAAATTATATAAAGTGAATTTCCTAATACTAATGCAACACAAAAAATCCTCTCACACCTATTGGATAAATGATTGATACTAATGCAATAAAATTGTATGCCTATTTGCAAAGATAGTAGTCCATCCTGAATCATTGAGTGCATGCCAACTTGAGGGTTATACCAAACTTGAACGATCAGTGGTCACCTTCATGTCACCTTCATGTCAAGTTAAACAACACCGAGGTGGAATAGGGGTTGTAGGAGATAGCCCTAATATTCAAACCCTGATTGGTAGTAAAAAATAATTGTGTATGTAATTGATTCCCCTATGTATCCCCACAAAACAAATTCATAAAATCCTCTCAAAATTTTTTATTTTAAAGATATATTTTTGGGGGTGGAGGTCCAAGGTTAAAATCTAGGGTCTTATCAAACTAAACGCTTGTCCCTTTCTTGGTGCTTTCAGCAGCCTAAAAGATTTAAAGTGATTATGGCATGGTGGTTATAGGGATGAACTACACAAAGAATTGTGTGGTGGCTTTTGGGGTGGACAACACAAAACATTGTGGTAGGTATTTCTTTCGGGGTGAACAACATAGAATAATGTGGTAGCCATAATAGCCAGGCAACCTACCTAGATTCATAGCGGCTACCGATTCTACCATGTAAACTCAAAAAAAAGAAAAATCCCTTTTACTACAATATAAAAAACAAGGTTAACATTAGGGTAAATCTTGTAGAACATACGAGGGTGCTTTTGGATCTATAATTTTATTACACTCAACTCTAAGTATATGAAAATTAGTCTTAGGTCCATGCATCATTGTAACTTTAATCCCTACCTCCAAGTTATGTCCTCGTGGCTCTACATGATGCATGCTTATGAGATTGAAACCTTGGTTTATTAGTTAAGATCTTTTACTTTCCACCTCTTTCTTCAAATCCATTGGGTAATATAAAAGTTAAGGTTGGGTAGAGATCGTAGAGAACATAAGGGTAGGCTTCAATCTATAATATGTTGCTATAAGTTTGACCTCTACCTTTAGGTGTCTTTTAAGTTTTCACTGATAGGATTTGGAACCTTGATTTATCAAATAAAACTCCTCAATCCATATTGCTTATTCCAAATCCATTAGAAAAATTTTCAATTCAAAATTTAAATGATAGTCAAATTATTTGAAAAATATTTAATATTAACAAAAATAATCTATAAATCCTTTTTTTTTAAGAGATAGGAGAATAGAAAAAAGTCTTTGTCATATTATCCCTACAGGCATGATTCGAATCCTCAAAGCTACCACTATAGCCCCACCCCACCTAGATAAAATTTTTACTCCTAGTGAGGGGGATCCTAGAAGGGCTCGAGATTGGAATCACAAACCTCAAGCTGGTAAGCACTTAGTAGCCGGTCTACTACCTCTATCCAATCTATAAAAATCTCTTACTAATACTAATTTTTTCAATATGGTACTTTCAAAGAAATAATAAAACAACTTATAGAACTAGTGTTTTTCAAAGTAATGAAGATAAAATTCTCCTCATAATAATATGGAAACTTCAACTAAAAAATATGCAGAGCATAGGGAACTTCTTGCAAGGATCAAAATATCAATTAAAAAAGGATAGGAATTATTTCGATGGAGGGGGAATTTACAATTTATCACTAATGTTGTCAAGATAAATGAATGTGGAGTTGAATAAAAATATAATATGATTGCTTAGGTTTATCAACTATTGTTGAAGGTACAATCTTTGAGAAGTAAGTGTGTCCATAGAGACATAATGTAGCAAATTTTCGTATTGATATTTAAAAGGTAAAATTCAAATTTTGACCCTACAATTAAAAAATTCAATATTTTATGACCTAGGAAGGGCAATGGGATAACACCAATTAAAAGGACCTAATTTACTAGAAAAATTAAAATATGATAACATAATTTCATAAAGAAATGGCATCTTACAATCTACATCTGCATCTAACATTGAAGCGAAAACATTTGAACATGTATAGGCAAGATAATTGATAATTGAATGTAATTGGCACTACCATGTATAAAAACTCTTCATGGAGGAAGAGAAAGAAAAATAAAAAATATGAAGAGTGACAAGAATGGAGAGAGAAGAAGAGAAAGAGGAAGAGAAATCAACAAGAGGCCAACGAAGAAGAATTGATAGAGAAGCTACCAAATATAGAGGATAAAAGAAGAGGAGAAAAGAGTGGACAAGCATGGAATAGAGTACAAGAGGCATATAAGGGCAACATGAATATAGTATAGTGAGGTTGCAGGGTGAGATATAGTGATTGATATTGTTATTTTGTAATAGTCGTATAGTCATATTAACAATTTAATTATATTCCTTTTCTTAATCCGTTATATGTAATGATAAATATTTTATTTCCTTAAATTTTTATGTTGTGGAATGCATAGAATGGTGTGTGTAGGATTACAATATTTTAGGTGAGGATCATAGGATTATTGTAGTCAAAGCATTGACTCTATCCCACAGTGTGCCATTAAGATGAGAGTTTTCTAGAAGTGAATCATCTAGTGAAGCACCATTTAGTGTTATACTTTCTTGAAGAGTTCCATTGTAGCAAATACCACCAAACAAAATGTTGTCATGCTAAGTTTCATCGAGCCAACATGGAAAATAATCCTAGAGTAAAAGTATGTCATTGTGAAAGGTGCAATCATAAATCTTAGATACTACCATCATGTTTATACTGACTAAATACTAAGGTGTAATTTTTAATCTTGAGTCTTGCTGACATGAGCATAGTTGTCATGAGGATTGTCATAATGAATATTGTTGACGTGGCCATAATTATATTGAACTTGACCATAATTATATTGAACTTGACCATCTTGTGCAAGGGAAAATTTCCATAGATTTATTATCAAAGTAGTTATCATCAAGAAGTCAAAAGAGCTATTGTCTTATTCCTTGCCATTGAGTAGTCACAACCATCATAAAGGGGTGCCATCATGAAAGGGTGTCGTATTATATTTATCCAAATACCTTGTCATCATATATTAGAGACCCCATAATCTACATCATTGTTTGTACCGATATGTTAGAGAGCATATCATGGCAAGTGAAATATTGGGATACATCATGGTGAATATCATCAAGCAAGGTGTTGTATTCAAATTTCATTGTAAGAGAAGTTATCGGGATAAGACGATGTAGTCATGAAAAGTTTCGTTACAAAAGGAAAATATCTAAAGGTAAAGTGGTTGTTTGAAACTATCATCATGTCATATTGGCTAATGTTATTTTACCAATTGTTGTATTTTTATCTTGGAAATGTCATATTATTGTCTAATGCATGCAATTTAGAATGAAACTAAATCTTACACTATGACTGTTAGTGAACCATAAATCCTACTAGGGGAGGTTGTTGTTCAGTTGACCCCCTTTATCTAAGAGGAATCACAACTAGGTTAGATGTGATCGAGACTACCAAAAGGAGAGGTGTTATTGTTGAGGAAGTTAGTGACAGTGAAGAAGATAAAAATAGTCACACAAAAGCTCAAGATGAAGAGGAAGGAGAAGAACTAGAGAAATGTTTGATCTGGGTAATCTCAATGTTGAGGAATATTAAATTATTTGGTACATGTTAATGTACCCCCATGGTACCTGCATGGTACAATTGTAAATATTCATCTAATAAATTAGAGTTGAGTCTATAGTTTAGTGTGTGATTTATATTTCCATTTTATATAAGTGTCAATGTGTAGGAAATGCACTAGTGTCATGTAAAAATGTAATGTGCAAAAAATGCACAAGTGCAATGCAAGTTAGAGTGAAAGTGTAGATTGAGAGAATGTACACAAGTATATTTTAAATAAAGAGTGTAAATATGTAATTTGAGGATGTGCACAAGTGTCTTAGATTAGGAGTGTATGTATAAGAGTAAGAGTCATGTAGATGTGTGCAAGTATCCATCTAGTATGCAAGTGACATGATGAAAAGCCAAGAGTCATGAGACTTGGCATATGGAGAGAAATAGTGAAGCATTTGAAGAGTCATATTACGATGGATATATCATGGATATAATACTCCATGAGAATTATATAGAGTCCAAAGAATCCAAGAGTTGTAAGAGAAAGGAAAGTAATAAAGCTATACAAAATTTTGAGCAATTAATACTATAAGTTTTCTTCATGCATAATTCATGAATGACATAGACCATTTACATTCATATTTTAGTATATAATAGCATGATATTTGCTTTATTATACAGGCCCTAATATACATATTAATTTAATCATATATAAATTCTAATCATATTATTCTTTTTTTGACCTTTAATATCATGGCTATTTTATATTGGGACCTATGATATTTTGTGGTAGTAAGGATTAAAAATCCAACAATGGTATTAGAGCTACCACTATACTCTATCCATTTTTTATAGACTTTATTGAGCCACCACTATTAATTAACTTTGCCCACTTTTGATAAAGTTGATTTAGAGTATGTCCAATTTGAAGGTAGTACATATTTGTAATCTAATTTTTAAAGGTCTTATTGAGTAGAATATTGAGGGGACTAGGATTTAGTCACCCTAATTTAGATGCTAGGGTATTTCCACTTGGATGAAGGAAAACTAGTGAAGATGATGAATTAACTATGTTGAAGAGAAGGATAAACATAAGAGAGAATTTGGATATTGATAGAGGAAACCAACTAAGAAAAACGTTGGAGATATAAGTTTGTATATTGCAACAAAACCAATTTAGAAGATAATTGGTTATTCAAGGATATATAGATCCACTTTGATATTGATATTGGATTCTCTAGTAAGGAGGATAATAAAATTGGGTTATTAGGTGTGACCTAAGACATTGAATATTTGGAAATTGAAAGAAGAGCAACAAATATTAAGCTATAGAAGATGGATAAGCTTCCTATAGAGATAGAGAAGAATTTCAGCTTCTGAAGAAACTAGAGAGAATAGAAGAAAGTTAACATAGATAAGAAGTAACAAGAAGAAATAAAGTATAGACAAGAAGAGAATTTCACCAAAGTGTAGTTTGAAGTAAGAGTGTGGATCCATCATCCACATAGAAGCATAGAAGGATAAAGCCAAAGTGGTCTTGTAGAAAGATAAAGCTAAAGTGGTCTTGTAGAAGAATAAAATTTTAGTAGAATAATAAATCCAAAGTGGCCTTATAGAATATAAATATAGAGTGGTCTTAAAGAAGGGTAAATACCAAATGACCTTGAATAGAGTTCAAACATACAAACATTATAAAGCTTATATGATCTTAAAAAGATAAAATAGAGCATAAGATAGCATTATAAGCCAATGAAAGCATACCAAAAGTATACTATGATAACATAAATTGCTAGAATAAAAAAATAGATAAAAAAAAGGTAGAGGTAAACCAATCACCTAAATATCGATAGACCAACCATAAAGGTAGAGGTGCACTAGTCACCTAAATCTATGCGGACCAACTACCAAGGTAGAGGTGAACCAATCACCTGAATCAAGGCAGATCAACCACAAAGAAGACGTAAATAGAAAATAAGTAAGGTAAATCAATCACATGAGTTAAACCAAAAAGAGATCACCTAAGGCAAGTTAAAACTAGGAACCTGAGGTAGATCAATTCACTTCAATCAAGAAGAACTAGAATTGCCTAAGATAAAGATAATCTAGATCACACTAGAAGAAATGAAGACATGGAAAACCGCCTATGAAATAAATGTAAGTAAATCTATGACAAACCACTTTCAAAGTGAATATAAGAGGAGTTACGATAAAAGCACACTTATGAAGCAAATGTAAAGAAAACCACCTGAAAAGTGAATGTAAGAGTAGCCATGGAAAAATCAAACCACCAAGAATAAAACTAACATGGAAAGAAGCCTTGGATAAGGCTCAAGGTAAAAAAAAAGATCTATAAAATTTATCTATAGAATATGCAATAGAGAAAAAATCTTAAAGTGAGGAGAATTACCTGTGAGACCAATAGACAGACGGGCAAGCAAGAGTAATGTTCCATGCAAAGGGTGGAGGATCATTTCAAGTTACCTCAAAATTGATTGTAAATCAAACTCAACAATAATATTATTGAGCATATTTAAGTAATTGTCATTACGCGCTAAATACTTTGGAGGGAATAATTAAGGTTTCAAATAATATTTAGAGCTAAGGTTATAAAGTAAGGAGGAATAAGGGTTAATTTAATTTAATTGATTATTTATTTTTGGAATTATTTAAAGAGGTTTGAAATTGAAATAATTGAATATATAAGGAGTTGATGATATTTTAGTTAAAGGTATTTGAAGTAATATTTAAAAGTTTTAAAGTTTTCAAAAAATTTGAAAACATTTAACTTTAAATTTTCTAAAATTTGATTTTTTGATTTTTTTTTTAAGTATTTTAATTTTGAAAATTTGTAAATCAAATTAGGGAGTTAAAATATTTTCAACATCAAAGGTCAGGAAATTAAAAATTTGTAAAATTCATATTTGAGTTATTTATTAAACTTAGGAGATATAAGAATTTCAACTTAAAAACACAAGATGGATAAATGACAAAGAGGAACTTTTCAACATAGGAGACATTATCAAAGTGCAAAACCATACTTTATGAGATGATTTTTGGACTTATCTCTAGCATCCCCATTTGGTATCGTGACATGGTTTAAAAACATCTCGAGGTTAACACTTTGGCTTGTAGCAGACACCAATAGTTCAAGCTTTTGGTGTAACGACAAGTTCTAACAATTGGTATCAGATCCAGTATCGAGTTTGAATCCCTTTGGGTAACGCTAGGGGGGGATTGTTGGACTAATCGCCAGCGTCCCCCTTCAAGATCGTGACATGGTTTAATAGCCTCTTGAGGTTAACACTATGGCTTGTAGCGGACACCAATAGTTTGAGCTTTTGGTGTAACGACAAGTTCCAACAATGAAAAGTTCAAGAACATAATTTGTATCAAAAAAATATTTTGAGTGCAATGGGAAACATCATAAAAGAGTTTTTCAAAAATATTATAAAAAATATAATATTATATCACTTGAGTCTTATCAAAAGGTACAAATGGAAAAAATGTGTGGTATATAGACTTTGGAGCTAGTCATCATATGATTGGAAACTTACATTGGTTTGAATATTTAGAAGTTAGGGATAATATCTCTCTAAAATTATAGATGATAATATATATCAAGTTCAAGGAACTGGTGGATTGATACCTAGCATAATTTTTTTAGATTTTATGCTAGAGAATGTTTTATATGTTCTTGTACTATCAACCAATCTTATTTTAGTTACTAAATTGGTTGAAAAAGGAAAATCAATTGAATTCAAATATATAAATGAACATAGAAAATGCATCATCAAGTATAAAAATAAAATTGAAGCTACATGTTCAATAAAAAATGGAATATATGCATTTAGATTCAATTGGATTTTCTCAAGAGATTATTGAATGTCTATCTCAAGATGAAGTTAATGATAAATTGCTTGAGTTTTTAGAAATACATGATACAGGAAATTGGATCTAGCATAGTCCAAAGTTTTTCTACAAAAATAAGCAATGGATGAACCCAAGATTCAATATGATGAAGAAAATTCTAGAGAAGTAGAGTTTCATGAACAATGCAAGGTCACTTGAAGATTGAAGACAAAGACGAAGACCAATATTGAAGACTAAAGTCTTCTGATGAGCAAGGTGCAACCAAAGTATTGTCATTGTTGTCAACACAGTCAAGTTGATCAGTTGATGCAATGGACAGGAATGGATAGGAGTTGATTGATGAGCAAGGTGATGGACAGGAGTTGATTGATGAGCAAGGTGTAGCCAAAGTATTGTCATTGTTGTCAACATAGACAGAGGATCGGTTGATGCAATGGATAGGAGCACAGAAGTCATTAGATAGATCGGTTGATGAAGTGAACAAGAGTTCAGAGATCATACAGAGCATGTACAATGATTCTCCAAGAAGACAGAAGTGGCCCATATGCAAAAGCTCAAAGAAAAAGACAAGTAAGAAAAGTGTCGCGATATCGCGACATGTTGAGCAAGCATGAGAAACTGTCGCGATATCGTGACATGTTGAGAGAGCTGGAAGAGAAACTGTCGCGATATCACGACATGTTGAGAAGCTAGAAAGAAAACTGTCGCGATATCGTGACATGTTAGAAGAGAGAGAAAGTGCAAGGAAAACTGTCATGATTTCGTGACATGATGGAAGAGAGAGAAAGCGCAAGATAAACTGTCACGATTTCGCGACATGTTGAAAGCAAAGAAGGCAAGTAGAAAAACTGTCATGATTTCGTGACATGTTGAAAGCAAAGAAGGCAAGTAGAAAAACTTTCGCGATTTCGTGACATGTTGGCAGAGAAAAAGCCAAGTGGAAAAACTGTCGTGATTTCGCGACATGTTCGAAGAAGAAGCGCATGCAGGGAAAACTGTCATGATTTCGTGACATGTTTGGAGAGAAGGCGCAGGCAAAGAAAACTGTCACGATTTTGTGACATGTTTGGAGAGAAGGCGCAAGCAAAGAAAACTATCATGATTTCATGACAATCTGCAAGAGAGGCAGTACGGACAAAAATGTGTCACGATTTCGTGACATGTTTGAGAGAAAGAGCTTGCAAGGAAAAGTGTCACGATTTCATGACAATTTGCAAGAAGGATGGTACGGATGAAAAAGTGTCACGATTTCATGACAGGTTCGAGAGAAAGAGCTCGCAAGGAAAAGTGTCACGATTTCATGACAATTTGCAAGAAAGAGTGCTAAGGAGAAAAAGTGTCACGATTTCATGACATATTACTGGAGAGAGAAGAAGATAAAAAGTGTCATGATTTCATGACATATTGCAAGAGGAAGAGCTCGAGAGAAAAAGTGTCACGATATCGTGACATGTCACGTTTTTGCAACCTGAAGAGAAAGAAGAGCTAAGGAGAAAAGATGTCATGATTTCGCATGACAACAAAGGAGGAAGACTCCGAAGGATGAAGTGTCACGATTTCACAAAAGAGAGGAGGAAGGATGAAGTGCATTTGAAGGAAAAATCATGATTTCATGACAAATTCAAGGAGGAAGAGCTCAAAGGTGAAAGTGTCATCGATTTTCATGACATGTTTCCGATTTTCGTGGGGAAAAATGCATGAAAAAAAGGGTCACATTCTACATGTTCATTTCCAGTGCAGAAAGAAGAGTGAAGGAAGGGAAAGTGTCACGATTTCGTGACATGTTTCATGGTTTTGCTAGTGCCAAAGAAGAAAAGGCACAAAGTGAAAGTGTCACGATTTCATGACATGTTCCATTTTCGCTAGGGCAAGAGACAGAGAAGAGCTCAAGGCACGAAAGTGTCACGATTTGCGATGACATGTCCTGTTTTCATTGGTAAGCCAAGAAGAGTGTACAAAAGTGTCACGATATCGTGACATGTAGTGTTTTCATGGGTGCAAGCCAAAGTAAAGTTAACTGAAGGAAAATGACAGTTACAGATGCAGTTGTAGAAGAAAATCATGCAGCTAGAACATGAACAGTTAACTGGAGTCAGAACTATAGTTGTAGGGGGTGTTGCAAAGACAATCATGCAGTTAAATAAGAATAGTGAACTAAAGTAATTACGGTAGTTACAGGGGTAGTTACAGTGACAGTAAACAGAAGTCATTACTGCAGTTACAGGAGCCATTACAAAGAAATATCATGCAGTAGTGGTTACTGAAAGTCATCAGACGAAGACCACGAGTTGGATAGAGAAACGTCTCGAAGCCCAAACAAAGAACCGTTCTATTAATAAGGTTGCATGTGAGAATAAAGAAGTCGTTACTATTAATAGGCTGCATGCACGAATATGGAAGTTAAGAATAGAAATAGAACATCATTATAAAAGGAGATTTGTATGAAGTAGTGAGGTTGAGCTTCGTGCGGGAAGAGAGAGCGATGTGTTGAAGAATAGGGGAAAAGTGCTACAAAAGAGAATAGAGAGAGCATTGCTGTGAGGGGAAAAGAGTCGTCGGATAGTGAGATAGTGTTACGGGCTATAAGAGAGCTATAAGTGAGAAGAGAAAGCCAAACATAGGGGCTGAAAGAAAGCAGCAAGAGTGAGCCATAAAATAGTTGAGCTTTGTGCGGTAAGAGAGTGTTGTGCTCTGAACGGGGTGATAGAGCAGTGTGTTGCTATATAGAGGGATAGTGCAGTGGGCTATTAAAAAGCTAGAAGAATGTTGTAAGAAGTACAGAGCTGTGAGAGCTACAAGAGTAAGCTATAAGAAAGGGTTGTAAGTGTGCAGTAAGTAGAGCTATAAAAGAGTGTATGCTTCCATGAGATTGATTTGAGTTAAGATAGACTAGTGAGGGTCTTGTAACATAGAAGGCATTTTTATGTCAATCAAGATTTAAAATAGAAATCCAAGTTGGTGCTTGGAATCAAGGGTTGGTGCTCCTTCCAGTTGGTGCTGGTAAATTAGGGGTTGGTGCTCCTTCTAGTGGATCTTTGGTAAATTGATTGTAAAGTTGGTGCTTTGCAATGGCTGGATTTGGATGGGAGTCCAAGCAGTCTATTTTGAGGAGTAGCCAAAACTGGTGAACCTCGTTACATCTTGTGTTATGTGATGCTCTCTTGTGGTACTTGTTGTTTCTGGTTTTAAGCTTTCATTGTTTTGGCTTTAAGAGTTAAAGTTTTAAGTTTTAAATAGTTGCACTGATTCACCCCCCCTCTTAGTGCCATTGTAAGACTAACAATTGGTATCAGAGCCAAGTTCCTAGTTCAGGCTAAATCAGTCAGGGTTGATCTTGGATTAGTACACAATGGGTAAGAAGAATAGATCCTCCTCCAAAAAGGCATCTCAGCCAGTTTTAGTTCATGTGGAAGAGAAAACTGAACTAGAGAAGGTAGAAGAAGTGAACTCTAAAGTATGCAATGAAAACACTGAAGAAGAACAGGAATGTGATGAAAACCTTGAGGCTGAGGCTGAAGTATATCTAAGAGGTGAGTTGATCGCTGCACTTGAAGAGTTGGGTTTAGAAAGGAAAAAGAACAAAAGAATGTCCAAGAAGTTAGAAGAATATGGGGATGAGATTGAAGATCTCTTCCTACAAGTTCAAAAGGCCAAGAAATCAGAAGAAGCCTTGAAGACACACCTGGATGATGTATGCAGCACAAGTGAAGAGGAATCTAACAAAGTTATTGTTGATCTAAAGCTGCAAGTAGAACAGTACAAAAGGATTGAAGATATTCTCAGGTCTCAAATCAATGAGAAAGAGACTGTTTGCTACCAACAAGAAGAAGAGATTGTTTCATTGAAGAAACAAATAGAAGAGGCCAATATAAATCTTAAATTTGAGAAGAGCACAGAGTTACTAGATACAATGATAAAGCAACAAAGAAGCTCCACGGCTAAGTTTGGTCTTGGATATGAAGCTGAACAACCTTCATCTTCCAAAAATGCAGAGAAGAAAAAGTTCACAGTTGAAGGATCAAAGCGAGAAAAGTCTGAAGCTGAACAACCCTCATCTTCCAAATATGCAGAGAAGAAGAAGTTCAAGGTTGAAGCTAAATCTTCAAAAGGAAGAAAGCATCAAAGAAGATCTACAGCAAAGCAACCACAACAAAAGAGGTTCTCTCACTCTCACTCTTTTAATAATAATGCTTTTAATGGCTATTGTTCTAAATGCAACTGCTATGGTCACAAGGCATTTTATTGTGGACAGAATAATAGATCAAAGAGTTATGCTGATAAAAACACATCTGCTTTCCTGAGTGAACACCCTGTGCAATGTTTTAAATGTAATGGCCATGGGCACATAGCAAGGTTTTGTCCAAGCACTTCTGTATCCAATCTAAGGCAAGACCATAGATTTCATCAGACACACAGAATGCAATACAGACAGGGAATAAAACATGTGCAATGTTTTAAATGTAATGGTCAAGGGCACATAGCAAGGTTCTGTCCAAGCACTTCTGTATCTAATCTAAGGCAAAACCCTAGATTTCATCAGACACAAAGAATGCAATACAGACAGAGAATAAATCATGTGCACAACAGAAAGGAAAATAATCATCCATCAAGGATGCACAAGAGACAACCCCGCAAGAGAAATGGTCAAGTTCACGAAAAGGTTCAGAATAGGGTTGCAGGTGAAAACCTTCAGCCTAAGTTCAAGAAATACTGGAGAAAGAAAGAAGAAAGGAATTCGTGTCTCCTTGGACAGAAGGAGATTACTCCTCTACTGCATTAAGCAGCTCCAGGTGGCACATCCTCAGGGGGAGCAATTTTAAAATCTTATTTTTATGCTCCTATGAATTTGTTTGGTTATCTGAGGATGAAAGGCAAGTAGTCGGGATATTGTCATATAGTTGTTAAAGTGTGTTTTCAGTTTATGCAGTGGTTTGTGGAGGTACCATGAATGGTAGTGATCGAATTGAGAGTCGTCACCATTGGTAGTATTGCTTATGTCATTGTTGTTCTGTTGATGGTTCTTACTGCCACTGTTCATAGCTATGGATTATAACAGTTCAGATTGTTTTTGTTTAATGAAAGAATGCTTGCCCTAGCTGCGTATTTGTGTTTCGATAATAGCAGCATGTATTTGTTCGACGCTTTGATGTGAAGATTGTCAGATCTTTCATGACGCCTTGGTGAATATAGTTAATTCACAGATAGTTTCATTTTAACTATTGATAAAATGCCAATCCAAGGATAAGAAGTATGAGGCTGAGTAAGGTGCACTATGGTTGGCCATAAAGTGTTTGACAAAATGTCTTCTCCTGATTTGCATAGTTGAAAGTAAGGTGTGATCTGCAGTAACTATAGAAAACTCAGATCAGGTTGTAAATATAAAAAGGAATTTGGTTGTGCTACAGTACAGTGTTTGATGCTTGCACAGAGTTGGTAGTAAAATTGCGGTGTTGGTAACAGGTTGAAGAACTATTCTCTTCTTCCTCAAACAAAGAGGAAGTATTTTGCACTAGGGTTTATGTTAGTAAGTCTTGCTACTTGCATTGAGATGGTGAAACCCTTAGTTGGCTATTTTGAGATTGATGGTTGAGTTGCTTTCATAGAGGTTGTTTTGATCAAGTTAATGCTTTACTTGATACATGATTTGGGCTTACTCCATTGAGTTTGATTTGAGCAAGTTATTCTCTGCATTGGTGATATATGTTGGTGGCTGTTTTGTTCAAATACCTTTGGAAGGAAAAGGATGTCTACTAGTTTCCTTTTCATGTAGTGATTGGTTGAATGCTTCAAGGTTAATCTTGAGTTGAATGATGTTGGTTAAACCTTGTCTATAAGCATTGTTGTTAAAGCCCTAATTGGTTGAGAAAAGATATTGGTTGTGGAAAGAACATGAGTATCATTGTTATATGAGTTATTGCATGGTTGGCAATTGTTGGGTTGTGCTTCATGTTCTTGAGAAAAGCATACTACATCTATCTTATTCTTTTGAGATTGAGATTGAGTTGAGATTGAGATTGGGAGTTAAGTATAGAACATATTGAGTCTCTAACAATTCTCTTTATGCTTCTATGAGGTTGATGAATCACATTGGGTCTCTAACAATTCTCTTTGTGGGTTCATGCTAAGCAAGTTTTTCTTGATGAACTTGTGAGCTGATTTGGACAGGTTCTAGTGAGGACTTGTGAGCTGATTTGGACAAGTTCTATGTGAGCTTGTTAAGCAGGTTCTTAGTGAGCCTATGACAGAGTACAGAGGACAGAGTCTCAATGGATAGAGATCCAGCAGCCAACACAGTTGAAGATAGATCTGAGTGAGGATTCTTCAAGTGGACAAGTTTGAGATTGCAGAGCAACAGAGGGTTGAGGCTCAGAAGACAGCATGAACTGAAGTGGTCACATATTCCCAAGAATAGTCTAAGAATTGACTAGCTATCGGGATCAAATTCTCAGGGGGAGCATTTATGCATTTGTTTATCTTATTGCTCATATTTATGATTTTGGCTAACAGTAATAATTTTTGCCTGAGAATGTTGTGCATGGACTCAGGGGGAGTTTTGCAGCCACCCTTTGGTATTATTGTCAAAGGGGGAGAAGAATTACAGGTAATTGCACACAATTACGTGTGTTGCCAACAATTCCAAAGGGGGAGATTGATGAGCAAGGTGCAACCAAAGTATTGTCATTGTTGTCAACACAGTCAGGTTGATCAGTTGATGCAATGGACAGGAATGGATAGGAGTTGATTGATGAGCAAGGTGATGGACAGGAGTTGATTGATGAGCAAGGTGCAGCCAAAGTATTGTCATTGTTGTCAACACAGACAGAGGATCGGTTGATGCAATGGACAGGAGCACAGAAGTCATTAGATAGATCGGTTGATGAAGTGAACAAGAGTTCAGAGATCATACAGAGCATGTACAATGATTCTCCAAGGAGACAGAGGTGGCCCATATGCAAAAGCTCAAAGAAAAAGACCAAGTAAGAAAAGTGTCGCGATATCGTGACATGTTGAGCAAGCATGAGAAACTGTCGTGATATCGTGACATGTTGAGAAGCTGGAAGAGAAACTGTCACGATATCGTGACATGTTGAGAAGCTGGAAAAGAAACTGTCATGATATCATGACATGTTAGAAGAGAGAGAAAGCACAAGGAAAACTGTCATGATTTCATGACATGATGGAAGAGAGAGAAAGAGAAACTGTCATGATTTCATGACATGTTGAAAGCAAAGAAGGCAAGTAGAAAACTGTCACGATTTCGAGACATGTTGAAAGAAAAAGGTATCATGATTTCATGACATGTTGGCAGAGAAAAGCCAAGTGGAAAAACTGTCATGATTTCATGACATGTTTGAAGAAGGCAGGAAACTGACATGTTTGGAGAGAAGGAAGAAAGAAAACTGTCATGATTTCATGACATGTTTGGAGAGAAGGCATAGGCAAAGAAAATTGTCATGATTTCATGACATGTTTGAGAGAAAGAGCTTGCAAGGAAAAGTGTCACGATTTCGTGACAATTTGCAAGAAGGATGGTACGGATGAAAAAGTGTCATGATTTCATGACAGGTTCGAGAGAAAGAGCTCGCAAGGAAAAGTGTCATGATTTTACGACAATTTGCAAGAGGATGCTAAGGAGAAAAAGTGTCACGATTTTGTGACTAGTGATGAGAAGAAGTCGTTAAGGAGAAAAGTGTCATTCGTACATGATGAAGGAGAAAAGATGAAAGAGTGAGGAAGACTCGAAGGATGAAGTGTCATGATTTCATGACAAGAAGAGAAGAGAATAGAAAAATCATGATTTCATGACAAAAGGAGGAAGACTCCAAGGATGAAGTGTCATGATTTCATGAAGTGTCTTTCAAAATGTCATGATTTCATGACAAATTCAAGGAGGAAGAGCTCAAAGGTGAAAGCGTCATGATTTCACATGTTCCAATTTTGTGAGTGCATGCAGAGAAGAATGTACGGAAGCGAAAGGTGTCACGATTTCATGACATGTCATGTTTTCGCTAGTGCATGCAGAGAAGAGTGTACGGAAGAGAAAGGTGTCACGATTTCATGACATGTCATGTTTTCGCTAGTGCAAGCAGAGAAGAGTGCGAGGCAGTGAAAGTGTCACGATTTCGTGACATGTTTTATTTTTGCGGGCCAAAGACAAAAAAGGCACAAGGTAGTGAAAGTGTCATGATTTCGTGACATGTTTCATTTTCACGGTGCAAGCCATAATTAAAAAATAGGGGGTGAAAATAGAACATGAACAATTAACTGGAGTCAGAACTACGGTTGCAGGGGGTGTTGCAAAGACAATCATGCAGTTAAATAAGAATAGTGAACTGAAGTAATTACGGCAGTTACAGTGACAGTAAACAGAAGTCATTACTGTAGTTACAGGAGCCGTTACAAAGAAATATCATGCAGCGAGTGGTTACTGAAAGTCATCAGACGAAGACCACGAGTTGGACAGAGAAACGTCTCGAAGCCCAAACAAAGAACCGTTCTATTAATAAGGTTGCATGTGAGAATAAAGAAGTCGTTACTATTAATAGGCTGCATGCACGAATATGGAAGTTAAGAATAGAAACAGAACATCGTTATAAAAGGAGATTTGCGTGAAGTAGTGAGGTTGAGCTCCGTGCGGGAAGAGAGAGCAGCGTGTTGAAGAATAGGGGGAAAGTGCTACAAAAAGAGAATAGAGAGAGCGTTGCTGTGAGGGGAAAAGAGCCGTCGGATAGTGAGATAGTGTTGCGGGCTGTAAGAGAGCTGTAAGTGAGAAGAGAAAGCCGAACACAGGGGCTGAAAGAAAGCAGCAAGAGTGAGCCATAAAATAGTTGAGCTTTGTGCGGTAAGAGAGTGTTGTGCTCTGAACGGGGTGATAGAGCAGTGTGTTGCTGTATAGAGGGATAGTGCAGTGGGCTGTTAAAAAGCTGGAAGAATGTTGTAAGAAGTACAGAGCTGTGAGAGCTGCAAGAGTAAGCTATAAGAAAGGGCTGTAAGTGTGCAGTAAGTAGAGCTATAAAAGAGTGTATGCTTCCATGAGATTGATTTGAGTTAAGATAGACCAGTGAGGGTCTTGTAACACAGAAGGCATTTTTATGTCAATCAAGATTTAAAATAGAAATCCAAGTTGGTGCTTGGAATCAGGGGTTGGTGCTCCTTCCAGTTGGTGCTGGTAAATTAGGGGTTGGTGCTCCTTCCAGTGGATGCTGGTAAATTGATTGTAAAGTTGGTGCTTTGCAATGGCTGGATTTGGATGGGAGTCCAAGCAGTCTATTTTGAGGAGTAGCCAAAACTGGTGAACCTCGTTACATCTTGTGTTATGTGATGCTCTCTTGTGGTACTTGTTGTTTCTGGTTTTAAGCTTTCATTGTTTTGGCTTTAAGAGTTAAAGTTTTAAGTTTTAAATAGCTGCACTGATTCACCCCCCCTCTCAGTGCCATTGTAAGACTAACAACTTCAATAACCAAATAATGTAATACAGGGGGGTGTTGAGGAATTAATATTATAAGTTTTCTTCATGCATAGTTCATGAATGACATAGGTTATTTACATTTATATTTTAGTGTATAAATAAATATTATTTTCTTTATTATATAGGCCTTGATATACATATTAATTTACTCATATATTATTCTACTCATATTATTATTTTGACCTTTAATATTGTGGCTATTTTATATTGGGACCTGTGATATTTTATGGTAGTAAGGCTTAAAAAGCCAACACTCAAATATAATAAGTAAACCAAATATGAATACTCCCAATTTTAATGGAAGCTTAAACCCAATAAGTGATAGACTGGATAATAAATATGGAAAAATTCTTTGACTATGAATCAATGAAAGATCTAAAGCGGGTCAAATTTGTGTACACATGATTGAAGGGATATCCAAACAAAAATACATCAAAAAGGCAAGGATAGAATCTAAACTTGGGATAAGTTTGTAGATAAATTGAAATCAAAATTTCAACCTGCTGATTATTAGATTGAGTTTTTTAGAAGACTCCAAAACCTTAAGCAAAAGGAGATGGGAGTGAAAGTGTATACAAAAAAAAATTCTATATGTTGACCTTTAGAGCAGGTCATATTGAAGATGATGAGGATAAAGTTGTGTGATACATAATTTGTCTAATGTGGTCCATAAAAGATGAAATTGATTTACTTTGAATTAGAACCATCAAGGAAGCATATCAATATGCACTCAAGGCAGAAGAAAATTTGACTTACAAGCAACAAATCGATTCTAGACAAAAATGATGATCCTCTCAAGGAAGAGAATAATAAAATAGTGGTAGAGGATAACATCTGCAAGAAGGAGAAGTTAGTACTTCTTGAGGTGATTTCAACCAAAGTACCTAGGAAAAGGGTGAATCATTGAGAGGACAAGGTGGATTTCATGGAAGTAGAGGTCATGGTTTTTTGGTAAGTATTATAGGTGCTTAGAAGAGGGACGATGTATATGAGTTACCTCAAGTACAACAAACCAATGGGTATAGAAAGGAATACCATAACCAAATTACACAAGCGGATGAAGAGAGCATTGCTTGACCAAAAATTATGGAGGAACTAGAACAATACATGATTATGATTCAATGATACCTTTTGATTACTCTCATATGGAATAAATGAAAAATGAAAGAAGGGGGATTAGACAGTTATAAATTTAAACCATCACATCATGATACCTAACCACATATACTAAATTGTAAATTAAACATACAAGACACAACATATTATCGTTATATTCAAGTGTCAAATAATATGACAACTTGTGATATGTACAAAATGATTACATTTAACAATAATTTAATCAATACTCATAACAAGTTCTCGATCAAATCTTGTAACAATATTTATGTCCAAGCAAAATGATTACATTAACTCATTCATGTGGTGCTTGAGGTGGCACCATGTTTTCTTGTTGAGTCTAACTAGATTAGATGCCTTCATGCTTCATCTTAGTATTCAAGTGCATATCTTATTCTCTTGACTAGATCAAGTGTGATAGATCATTATTTAGGTGGATCAATGCTCAACAAAAAATATTTGAAGAACTAAAGAAACATATTTGTACAATACTAGTGTTATCCATGTCAAAGATCATCCAAATTTTCAATATTAAGACTTATGCTTCTAAATGTTCACTTGGTACCATCTTCATACAACATGAGCACCTTGCTACTTATTATTGAGAGATATTTTGCAACATTATGTCATAGTACTTCACCTATGAAAAATAATTGTATATTGTCATGCAATCTATTTGACAATGATACCAATATGTGTAAGGCAACTAGTATCCATCATGATCATAGGCCACTTTAGTTTCTGTGCTTGAGAATACATACCATATAAAGTGGATGCCATACTTGAAGTTATGCCACCTTATAATTTAATATTGAAAGGGAAGGAGAATCATGTAGGTTTTTGTCCTTGCTAACCACTAGCCAAAATGCTTCTGGCTTCTTCTAGTGATATACATTTTCAACCATAATTTTAGCAATTGAGTTTTGCTTTATCCCATAGACTATGACATTGCTTATATGCATAATCAACTTGTGTAGGGTAAGCCAATTATTGACCTGTATTTTAATTGCGAACTTCTCTATTACCTAGATCATATTTGCATCCCATTTGGTATGCTTAACCAATAATTGATCTAGTAGACATACTATTTCAAAATATGTGGACATTTTGACATAAATAAGATACTTGCAACACTACTAGTCATGGATGCTTGAGGAAATAGAGCTCCATATCAAGTTGTGTGTTTAATGCAACACCACCAAGATAGCAAATTGGAAGTTGAGACTCTACATGCCACTACTTTTTCCTTCTAAAATTTGGGAATCCATCAACTTGAATTATTACCAAGCCAATGAATAGGAAGTTGGGACTCCATGTGCCAAGTGACATAATTACTATATATTTATTGTGGTTGATACATTCTCAAAGATGACCATCATGGTACTATGAAAGAAAGGCTTAAATGTAGCACATACTATCTAAATATTTTTCCAGCATGGATGAGTTCACTTTGACATCCAATATGTTGTATCATATAGATATTTCAAGTTTTTAACTTGTTTTGGCTGCACTTATAGGATCTATTTAAAATAGGTATGGACTACTCAATTGATTCCCACCCTAAAAAAATGGGTAAAAAAAGGTGGTTAATAAAACACTACCACATTTGCTACAAATGTATAATTATCATCATCCTAAAATTTCACAAAGAATTCAAAAAAGCTAATGGTCTATTCATCTTTACAATAGTTTTCCTTCTACAACCATTTTTCAGAATGAACCTATTAAGCCATCATCTCTTTTCAATGTAGAATACAATTGTTGGAAATATGAGCAACATTTGTTTTCATTGATGTCAAGAGTCAGTTTCAGTGAGCAATACAAAAGGAAGGATGTCAAGAGTCAGTTTCAGTGAACACTACAAAAGGAAGGATGTCAAGAGTCAGTTTCAGTAAGCAGTGCAAGAGAAATATTGCTTCTAGGCCTAAGAGAAATAATATTATAATATCTAATATTATAATATTCAAGGTGGTTAGATAAGGTCTAAAGGAGCAATATGAAGGCCCAAGAAAAATAATATTATAATATTAAAGGTCTAATGGTAAGACCTAAAGTGGTTAAATTAATTATAATAATTTCATTATAAATTAATTTAATTAACCTTAAAATTATTAAATTAATTATAATAATTTTATTATTAATTAATTTATAACTTAATTTAATTAACCCTAAGGTTAGGGTTATAAGGGAAAATATTTATTTATTTAGCACCGATGTCATACGAAGCTTCCTCCTTCATCGACATCCAAAGGGAGATGGAACAATGGTATAAATACCATGTGCATTGGTTGATTTAGAACTCACCTTAGATTGATTCATATTTGAGAGCCTGCACGTGCAAGGGAAAATATATATTTTTTAATTCGGTGATCATCGAAGGACAAAATGAGGGAGGCTTAAAGCGTCATAACCAACCATGTGGTTGGGCTATTAGCAAGCGGCAATGTGTTGAGACTTTGCAAGGCGGGAGGACCCACGATCAAATCCCAACGATAATGTTTTATGGTGGTTGTTTTCGTTTTGAGCACCCAACAGAGAGGACAAAGTGCACGAGGCACTTTTGCCTTCCAAAGTGAGCACCTAGCTCAAGCAAAAGTTGAGCTGCAGCTAGGGCACTGGTGGCAGTGTAGCGGGGAATCGAATCCCATCGAAGGCAAAAGAGGTATTTAATTTTTAAATTAAATTTTGTCCTAAGATTTTATTGAGGCATGTTTTTTGTGTGTTAAGAGGGAGACATAAGGTTTATAAAAGTTAAAGTATTTTATTGTGATTTTGATGATTATAATTTGGAAGGAGTAATAAGGTGATTGAAGAAAATTAATTGTTGTTTAATTTTTGCTAATCATTTTTAAGTGTGGAGATTATAAGGTGTGATTGAGATTTAATGTTTTGTATGGAGAAATATTTTGAGGGAATATTTGAATGAAAATTTGAGAAGGTTTTTTCTACCTAACCTTTGAAATTGGAAAATAGGGTAATTGTGATTGAGACAGGTTTTGAGGTCAAAACTTCATCCAAAAAAAGGTATGGGCACATCTTCCTTGTAAGTGAAATATTGCTGGATGTTGTGAATGCTAAGATGGAGTGAAAAGGATTGTTTGATAACCATTGTTGAGTTTGATTTTGAGATACCCAATGTTGATTGATGTGGGTTTTATAGAATGAAAGTTGATGATAGAAACTTTGTTTGATAAACATTATTGGAAATATTGAGTGAGCTTTCATATGCTTGATTAGGGTTGGTGAAAAGAACATGAGTATCATTATTATGTAAATTTGGAATTATCTTGAGTCAAGGTTGAGTTTCATAGTTTGAGTTTTTGTGAAACATTTTTTTAGGGTTTATAAGCAAGTTGTGTTTCATTGAGTGATTGGTTGAGTGGAGTTGATTGAGCATAGTTGATTGAAAGTTTTGGAGTGATAGTTAAAGTTCTGTGAAACAAATTATTCTTTACTAACTTGAGAAAATATTGACAGTGATTAAGTGTGAAACATATTGAGTCTCTTACCATTCTCTATATGTTTCTATGGTTAAACAAAATTATTAAATGAAATTTGTTTGTGAGAATGAAGAGGTTTTTTGGAAGAGATCAAGTTGTGTTTTGTGAGAATTTTGTGAGTGTGAAACATATTGAGTCTCTAACCATTCTCTATATGTTTATGAAGTCAAACAAGAATTCGGTGTGAAACTTGTTTGTGTGATTGAAAAGGTTTTCTGTAAAATATTGAGTTGCATTAAGTAAGCTTTTATGGAAGCTTACAAAGCATATTTGAGGTAAGTCTTGGTGAAGACATGTTGAGCAGATTGGACAAATTATAGTGAGGACTTGTTGGACATATTTGAGGTAAGTCTTATAGAAGACTTGAGAGTATATTGGACAAGTTCTAGTGAGGACTTGTTGGAAAATTTTGAGGTAAGTCTTAGAGAAGACTTGAGAGCAGATTGGAAAAGTTCTTGAGAGGACTTGTTGGATAGATTTGAGGTAAGTTTTTGAGAAGACTTGTGAGCAAATTTGATTGATTTATTTGTTCAAACCTTGAGGTAATGTTTGGGACAAATCTAGCAGAGTTTATTAGTGATTGGATCAAGATTTATGTTAAGGCTTGAGAATAGATTTGAGGATATATTTTGGTGCATATTTGAGGATAAATTTATGCCAGATAAGAGACATATATTGAGCATATTTGTGCTAGAATGAAGGACTATTTTTAGTATAGATTTGAGATAGAGATTGAGTAGATTTGTGCTAGACCAAAGGACTATGTTTAGTGTAGATCAAAGACAGAGATTAATCAAATTGGTCTAGACTGAAAGACTATGTTTAGTACAAATTTAAGATAAATATTGAGCAAATTTGTGCTAGATTGAAGGATTGTGTTTAGTGCATATTTGAGATAAATCTAAGAATAAGGTTTGGAGGTTACCGAGAAAAGGATAGTAGTATCCAATGGATAAATATCCATTAGCCAGGGCAGTGAGGAAAAATATTAAGGACAAAGTATTCAGTGGAGAGAGATCCATAAGCCAGTGTAGTGGAGGTAGTAGTCTTCTAGAGGATCACCAGTCAGAGTAGAGGAGAAGGAGTTCTCTTGTGGATAGAGTTCCATAAATCAGCTTAGGGGATTGGTGTCTCCTATAGATAGATATCCATGAAATTGATTAGGGGATTGGTGTCTCCTTTGGACAGAGGTACATAAATATTGTAATAGAAAAGGATTCCCAAGAGAATTATTGAGAAAATTTTAGTGAGATATTTTCTCTATGGAGTAGCCCATATTGGGTGAACCACGTTAAATTGGTGTCTCTATTGTGTATGGTGATTTATGCGTTGATTTGATTATTGATATTAATATTGCCATTGATATATTGCATAATATTGTTTGGGAAAGAAAAGTAAAAAGTGGTCTTATACTATTAACCCTCCTATCAGTATAATTTTATGTTATTCAATTGGTATCAGAGCGAGTTCCTTTGGAAGAGTTTAACAACTTAAAGGAAAATATCTCAAGAACATAGATGGATTATTAGAATGGATCTTCATGGAATTCAACACCATTATTCTATGGGAACAATTATGTGCTTTGGAGTATGAGAATGAAAATTTACCTAATAGCAATTGGAAATGAAATATGGGAAGTCATTGAAAATGATACATACAGTAAACTACTCCACCTATAGATTGAAGAACACAAGCTTATACTGATAGGGGGTGAATAGTATAAGACCAATTTTTAATTTTTCTTCCAATTCAATATTATTTTGTGTATAGATAATAGTATCAATAGAAGTAATCAAAGCAATGCATAAAATACCATACACAATAGAGACACAACAATTTACGTGGTTCACCCAATGTGGGCTACTCCACAGAGAAAATCTGTTACTAAAAATTTCTCAATCAATATCTTTGGAAATAAATTCCAATTACAATGTTTATGGATCTCTGTCCAAAGGAGATGTTGATCCCCTAATCTCAAGTTTGTGTATCTCTTCCACATGAGAACTATTTCCCCTTCTGCTCTGGCTATGTGATCTTCTAGAAGACTTTATCTCTCTACTACATTGATTGGTGGACCTCCATCCACTTGAAGACTCCTCATTTAGACCTATCTTCAACTATGCTAGCTACTGGATCTCTATCCATTGAGAATATGTCCTTTGTAATCTATCACATCCAAAGCTCTGTTAATAAGCTCCCTAATAACCTTCTCAATAGGCTCACGCAGAACCTGCTTAACAAGCTCACACAGAACTTGTAAAATCTTCTCAAGCAATCTCACCAAGAACTTGCCCAAATACACTCTAGCAAGATCACCAAGAACTTGCCCAATTCCTCTCTAGCAAGCTCACCAATAACTTGAACAAATCTGCTCTAACAAGATCACTAAGAACTTGTCCAAATCTGCTCTAGCAAGCTCACCAAGAACTTGCCCAAAATTTGTCCAACAAGCTCACCAAGAACTTGTCCCAAATCTTTCCACAAATCTGTCCACAAAGCTATCCCAAAACTATCCACAAGGGCCTTCCCAAAGGCTCAATCAATCATACACAAATTGACACAAATTTATCCATAATTCTATCCCAAAGATATTCTCAAAGACTCAACCAATCATTCTCAAGTAGCACTCAAAATTCATCCACAACTCTATCAAGGAAAATCTCAAATATGAACTCAACAATGGATGACAATGTACTCTTTAATGGATAACAACAATGATCCACAATGATCTCAACTCAAATCAACTCAACTCAAATAAACTCATAGAAGCATAAAGAGAATTGTTAGAGACTCAATATGTTCTAATCTCAATCTCAACTCAAATCAAAATAATGGAATAGTTTTTTTCATAGGACTTGAAAAATCACTTCACACATCACTTGACTAGGCTCAATCAACTCAACTCAACCAATCATCACAAGGGACAAATATCTCTTACAAAACCCTAGTCCAAGTATGTATCAACCAACTCAAATGTTTCCAACAATGCTCAACCACAAATATCACATAACAATGATACTCATGTTCTTTTCTAGTTATTTCACAACCAATGGGCTTCAACAACTATGCTTATAAAACAAGATTTAAACACAACTCTCAAACTAGAAAACCTTGAAGCATTCAACTAACCACTTTCAAAAAGGAAACCACAATCAATCCTTTTCACTCCAATGATATTTCAAAAATCAACCACCATAAACAATCAATAGGAGAATGTACCCATACCTTTTTAATGCCAAGAAGTTGTCCACAAAATCTGCCATACTAAACACAACTTTCCTTTGCCAATCTTCATAGGGGTTAGTAGATCAAAAAATAATCAATATTAATCAACTTCTCAATAATAATCACCAAGGCTTTTAATTTTACAACTTCCTTATATCTCCTAAAACCACTTGTACCATAAAATAAAATAAATCAAAATATTGCATAACCTTATCACTCCCAAAACCACTTATACCTTAAAATAAAATAAATCACAATATTGCATACCTTGTCACCTCATGGAAGAATTAGTCCTCTTGAAAAAGAACAAGGCAAAATTCACTTTCAAAACCTCTTTATAAAATCAGAAATCTCTCTTTACACAGACCTTATTTCTTCCTTTAGGCAGGTTAATCAAATAGCCCTAGAAATAAGCTTTCCAACGATATATAATATGATATACTTTCAAAAGAAAAAACACCAAAAATATCTCTTTTTCTAACCATGCATCAAGATCCTCTCAAATAATATCCAACACCATAGGATATTTAATTTCTTCCTTAAACAATATTTAAAATCATAGAACAAAGACCTTCCTCCAAAATATAATTGACATCAAAAAAAATTCTAAGCATTTAAATCATCAACACCATACACCCTTTTCTCTCCATTACACTTTAATAAAACCAAAAAGATAATATTAATTTTGCTAACCTTATACCTCCCAAACAAACTTTGGAAATACCATAGACAATATAAAATATGTTTTATTGACTACCCTTCCACATAAATTGGAGTTCATGAGCATACCTCTTACACCCCTAAAAATAGGATTCGACATGATTTGATCTGTCGTCTCCTCTAGCCAAGTTGTTTGACTAAACCACGTAACTATCCACGCCAACGAAAGAATGTGAGAGGGGCCTCCCTCTTATCTCCAAAAAAGTCTCTTCCTTGGCACGAAAACTGAACCCTATTCCCTCTTTGACCACAACGCAATCCACGCTCCTTTTACTCACACAAAAACCGAGGCACATGCATTAATCAAATTACCTTCGTCCACTTTCAATATTTTGGGGCTTCCTCCTTTTATACTTGAAGGAGTATTTTTATTTTATGTTGGCGAGGGAAGATTTTCGAATAATAAAGTTTATAAAAATAAAATTTATAAACCCTTCTTAGGGTTATAAATAAAATTAGTTAATTTAAAATTAATTAAATAAATTAATAAATAATTTGTTTAATTAACTTAGGAAGTTAATAAATTAATAAATAATTTGTTTAATTAACTTAGGAAGTTAATAAATTAATATTAAATTAATTTAAAAATTAATTAATAATTTAATTAAAATTATTTATCTACCACTAGTTTTTTAAAAACCTTTAAAATTAAATCTCTCCATCATCGGGGCACATTTTTTGATGAAACGAAAGGCCAACTTGGGTTTTAAGAAAAACCCAATTCAAATATGCTATCAATGGTTTTAAATAAAACCTTTTATTTTGCCTACCTTGGTTTTCACAAAAACCCTATATATATCCATGCTCTCCAAAATATCATTTGGCCACCAAAACTCAATGTGATCCATGTGACATCAATGATAACATAAAATAACTCAAATTGCCAACATAGATAAAGATGGTAAGCTCCTACATCTGAATAATTCAAAGGCAATGAATAGAATTTTAAAGGGTTTGTGTGAAACAAAGTTTATAAAGGTTATGCATTGCACATCAACAAATGAAATCTGGGATAAATTGAAAGGTATCTATGAGGGAGACAAAAAGGTCAAAAGGTAAAGTTGCAAAATTACAAGAGAATATTTGAAGACCTAAAGATGAAGGAAGAGGAAATCATAGTTGCATATCTACTTTGTGTGGATGAGGTTGTTAACTCCATGAAAGCACTTGGGCTTAAAGTTGAAGAAACAAATGTTTGTGATAAGATTTTAAGGTCACTCCCAAAGAGGTATAGTGAAAATATTTCAGCTATAAAAGAGTCAAAAGATATTGAACTTTTGACAAAGGATGAATTACATGGAATTCTCATAGTTTTTGAGATGAGAATAAAAGAGGAACCTATTCCCTAGAAAGAAGCAACCTTCAAAGCTACTGAAGACAAAGGGTAAGATTAAAAAAAAAAATTAATTTTATCCTTTAAGGCTATCCTCTAGCCTTTCATGTGAGGTTGCCCTTAGTCTGTCCTAAAAGGTATTATTTATATCTTTCCTCTGGATATTGGTGTTCTTTTATTTGGCCTTGGGGCCTTGCTTTTAGTCTTTTGACTTATTGTAATCAGGTTTTGGAATCCTTGATAAAAAAATATTTTTAATTTAATTTAACTGACAAAAAAAAAAGAAGACAAAGGGTAAGAAGTCAAATTCAAGCAATGAGTCATCCAGTGATGAAGAAACAAATTATGGCAAAAGAAACAAGAAATCAAGAAAGTATAAAGGTACAAAATCAGTTAAATGTTTTAATTATGGTAAATATGGTAACTATGCATATGATTATCCAAAGGCTGGAAACATCAATGATGAAGAAAAATAGGATCATAAGAACAAGAAAACATGAAAACATAGGTACCAAAAGAAAAGCAGGGATGTACAAAACAAGCAAGGAAATAAATTTTTCCAAAGGCATAAGAAGAGTTTCTATGCAGACAACGTAGGTAAGAGTTCAAGTGATAGTGATGAAAGTTCCTCAAATAATGATGAAGATGAAATTCTATTTTTGGCTGAAGAAAAAGAAGTGGTTAGAAACAGGTCACCACTAATTATTAAATGTTTTAGATATGGTAATTTTGGTCATCTTGAAGATAGTTGTACAAGGAATGGATTCAGTTTTAGTGATGATGAATATGATGATGCTCTTGGAGAACTAGAATAAAGTATTCTTATGGAAATAAAATAAGAATGAAGTGCTTTTAGTAAAAATGAATAAAAAAAAGAGAATTTGATCTTGAGGGTGAGCTTATTTTTGCTCTTGATTAATTAAGATAGGTAAAAAAGTAGAATTTAAAACTCAAGATTCAATTTCAAGAATGTGATTAAGATAAAGGAAGGCTTATACAAGAACTCAATGACTTGAAAGATAAATTTGAAAAGAGAAAAGGAGTTGAAGAGAATATGATTGAACAGTTAAATATAAAAGAGCAAGAATGTGACATTCTAAGGAAAGGACTTGAAATGTTTAATAACAAGATTTATCAGTTCAGGAAAATTTCAAAAGATTTGGATGATATTATCAAATCACATAGATCTCCATTTATAAGGACATGACTTGGTTTTGAACAGGAAAATAGAGAATAAGGAAAGAAGTCAATCTCAAGCACCAAGAAAGAAGAAACTTCAAAATAAGAGAGTGTAAGAGAGAGTAAAACTTATGAGGAAGAGTTGGATAATCGAAAGTTCAATAAGAGAAGGAACAATGCACAAATGAGGAATAGATGGAACATGAAACAACATAGGGTAGAAGAGACTAAGAGACCAATGGGGTCAAGGCAAGGTAGTTTCAATGGATGATGCTTCTCATATCATAGGTTTGGGCACAAGGCTACACAGTGTAGGACACATGAAAGACATGAATATAGGAATTTAAAAAATATGTATCTTTTTCAAGGGTATTGCTACTCTTGTGATCAGTTTGGTCACAAAGTAGTAAATTATAGTGTTTATGATAGGAATGGATATGGCTTCACTAGGAGAAATTCCAAGACATTTGCATCTCTAAGGAATAACAACATTAAGTGTTATAAGTGCAATAATTTTGGGCATATAGCCAAGTGGTGTAGAGTAAAACTTCCAAATACACGCAGGAACAAGAAAATTCAGAGAAATTAGAAGGATCAGTTGAGGAAGAAGGTGGACAAAGGTAAAGATCAATGTATGTTGGGAGTAGATATACTCCCACCCCAAAATTAACCACCTCAAGAGGAGGTGGGGGAGGGGATAAGCTAAGATTTTCACTCTTAGCCCCAACCCCCAAAGGTGACCCTTTGCCATTAATGTCAAAGGGGGAGATATTTGAGTTAGGGGGAGAGCATTCAGTCAGGGGAAGCAGTTTATTAGGGGGAGTAGAACAAAAAGAAGTAAAGGAAATGGTAAAAGGTAAATGGGTTACCATCAATGACAAAGGGGGAGATTTTTAGAAATATGAGCAAGATTTGTTTTCATTGATGTCAAGAGTCAATTTCAGTGAGCAGTGCAAAAGGAAGGATGTCAAGAGTCAGTTTCAGTAAGCAGTGCAAGAGAAAGATTGCTTCTAGGCCTAAGAGAAATAAGATTATAATATCTAATATTATAATATTCAAGGTGGTTAGATAATGTCTAAAGGAGCAATAGGAAGGCCCAAGAAAAATAATATTATAATATTTTATTATAATATTAAAGGTCTAATGGTAAGACCTAAAGTGGTTAAATTAATTATAATAATTTCATTATAAATTAATTTATAATTTAATTTAATTAACCTTAAAGTTATTAAATTAATTATAATAATTTTATTATTAATTAATTTATAACTTAATTTAATTAACCCTAAGGTTAGGGTTATAAGGGAAAAGATTTATTTATTAAGCATCGATGTCATATGAAGTTTCCCCCTCCACCGATGTCCAAAGGGAGATGGCACAATGGTATAAATACCATGTGCATTGGTTGACTTAGAACTTACCTTCGATTGATTCACATTTGAGAGCCTATGATTTTCATGATTTGTGTGCAAGGAAAAAGATAAGTTTTGTTTTATTCAACAACCATCGAAGGATAAAATGAGGGAGGCTTAAAGCCTCATAACCAATCATGTGGTTGGGATAGCGAAAAGCGGTTGTGTGTTGAGACTTTGCAAGGCGGGAGGATCCACGATCAAATCCCAACAATACTATTTTATGGTGGTTGTTTTTGTTTTGAGCACCCAACAGAGAGGACAAAGCGCATGAGGCACTTTTGCCTTCCAAGGTGAGCACCTAGCTCAAGCAAAAGTTGAGCCGCGGCTAGGGCACTGGTGGCAGTGTAGCGGGGAATCGAATCCCATCGAGGGCAAAAGAGGTATTTAATTTTTAAATTAAATTTTGTCCTAAGATTTTATTGAGGCATGCTTTTTGTGTGTTAAGAGGGAGATATAAGGTTTATAAAAGTTAAAGTATTTTATTGTGATTTTGATGATTATAATTTGGAACGAGTAATAAGGTGATTGAAGAAAATTAATTGTTGTTTAATTTTTGCTAATCATTTTTAAGTGTGGAGAGTATAAGGTGTGATTGAGATTTAATGTTTTGTATGGAGAAATATTTTGAGGGAATATTTGAATGAAAATTTGAGAAGGTTTTTGCTACCTAACCTTTGAAATTGGCAAATAGGGTAATTGTGATTGAGACAAGTTTTGAGGTCAAAACTTCATCAAACAAAAGGTATGGGCACATCTTCCTTGTGAGTGAAATATTACTGGATGTTGTGAATGCTAAGATGGAGTGAAAAAGATTGTTTGATAAGCATTGTTGAGTTTGATTTTGAGATACGCAATGTTGATTGATGTGGGTTTTATAGAATGGAAGTTGATGATAGAAACTTTGTTTGATAAACATTGTTGGAAATATTGAGTGAGCTTTCATATGCTTGATTAGGGTTGATGAAAAGAACATGAGTATCATTATTATGTAAATTTGGAATTATCTTGAGTCAAGGTTGAGTTTCATAGTTTGAGTTTTTGTGAAACATTTTTTTAGGGTTTATAAGCAAGTTGTGTTTCATTGAGTGATTGGTTGAGTGGAGTTGATTGAGCATAGTTGATTGAAAGTTTTGGAGTGATAGTTAAAGTTCTGTGAAACAAATTATTCTTTACTAACTTGAAAAAATATTGAAAGTGATTAAGTGTGAAACATATCGAGTCTCTTACCATTCTCTATATGTTTCTATGGTTAAACAATATTCTTAAATGAAATTTGTTTGTGAGAATGAAGAGGTTTTCTGGAAGAGATCAAGTTGCGTTTTGTGAGAATTTTGTGAGTGTGAAACATATTGAGTCTCTAACCATGCTCTCTATGTTTATGGAGTCAAACAAGAATTCAGTGTGAAACTTGTTTGTGTGATTGAAAAGGTTTTCTGTAAAATATTGAGTTGAGTTGAGTAAGCTTTTATGGAAGCTTACAAAGCAGATTTGAGGTAAGTCTTGGTGAAGACTTGTTGAGTAGATTGGACAAGTTCTAGTGAGGACTTGTTGGATAAATTTGAGGTAAGTCTTAGAGAAGACTTGAGAGTATATTGGACAAGTTCTAGTGAGGACTTGTTGGACAAATTTGAGGTAAGTCTTAGAGAATACTTGAGAGCAGATTGGACAAGTTATTGAGAGGACTTGTTGGACAAATTTGAGGTAAGTTTTTGAGAAGACTTGTGAGCAGAGTTGATTGATTTATTTGTTAAAACCTTGAGCTAAGGTTTGGGATAGATCTAGTAGAGTTGATTAGTGATTGGATCAAGCTTTGTGTTAAGGATTGAGGACAAATTTGAGGATAGAGTTTGATGCATATTTGAGGATAAATTTATACCAGACAAGAGATAGAGATTGAGCAGATTTATGCTAGACCGAAGGACTATGTTTAGTACAAATTTGAGATAGAGATTGAGCAAATTTATGCTAGACCAAAGGATTGTGTTTAGTGTAGATCGGAGATAAATATTGAGAATATTTGTGTTGGACTTAAGGACTATGTTTAGTATAGATTTAAGATAGATATTGAGAATATTTGTGCTAGATCGAAGGACTGTGTTTAGTGTAGATTTGAGATAGAGCTAAGAACAAGCTTTGGAGGTGATAGAGCAGAGGACAATAGTCTCCAGTGGATAGAGATCCATTAGCCAGGGTAGTGAGGATAGAGATATTCTAAGTGAGAATAGAGTCTTTAGTGGAGAGAGATCCATAAGCTAGTATAGTGGAGGCAGTAGTTTTCTAGAGGCTAACTAGCCAGAGCAGAGGAGAAGGAGTTCTCCTATGGATAGAGTTCCATAAACCAGATTATGGGATTGGTGTCTCTTGTGGATAGAGATCCATGAACTTGATTAGGGGATTGGTGTCTCCTTTGGACAGAGGTACATAAATATTGTAATAAGGAAGGATTCCCAAGATAATTTTTGAGAAAATTTTAGTGAAATATTTTCTCTGTGGAGCAGCTCATATTGGGTGAACCACGTTAAATTGGTGTTTCTATTGTGTATGGTTATTTGTGCATTGCTTTGATTATTGTTTTTGATATTGCCATTGATATATTGCATAATATTATTTGGGAAAGAAAAGTAAAAAGTGGTCTTATACTGTTCACCCCCCCTCTCAGTATAAGCTTGTGTTCTTCAAAAATTTGCTTGACCAGTTCTACAACTTTGTCAAGTGGTCTGAGGTATTTTCATGTACTAAAGTATATCCATGACTTTCTGTGCATCTAGGGGTGATTGAGAAAATTTTAGTCATTTATTATCTACTTTAGATATAGTGCAAACTCTCCTCTCATATTTGTTACATTGATGATAAAGGCTCTTAAGTAGAAAGATAAAGTATATAAATAAAAACAAAAGATCCAATCTATTTTTTTACAAATCTAGGGCTAAACTAGAATAGTCCATCATAAAGGATTAGTTAACCAAATGGATTGATGTCAATAGAGTGGAAAAAATATGAAGTTGTCTATGAATGTTTATATTAAGTTGACCAATTTTATTGTGGTATAATAATATCCTTGCGATCCAAGATCCAACTAGGATTTTTGGTAAAACCCTAAAAAATACTAGACAAAAAGAACTTCCACAAGTAAATGCTTGTATTTTTGAGTTTTTATAGAAGGATGATTTTTTAGAACTTGTGGTCATAATGGAAATTCACATCCACTGATATTGAGTCATATTTCACAATAATTTCTAGAAAAAAAGGGAATAACACATTACTGATAAAAACAAATCACAAATAAGTGCATGATATGAAGGGTGCTTGTAGGCACAAAAATAATACCGCTAAAGGAAAGAATTATAATTATATTGATAACCAAATGATTTGTCTTAAGGGGTATAAATATCCAAATTACAAGTGACGTTAGATCAAGGTTAAAGAACTGATCATAAGGTTTATTAGTAAAACAATACATTAAACTCACCTTTATAAGGTTTACAAGGCCTATAGAGCTATACAAATGAACACAATACTAAAGGGTTGTCCATAGCTACAAGTAAATATTAAACACAACATATATTTCAACATATTTAATCTTTATAACTATTCAGTAATAACAAACAAACCTTTAAATCTCTAAATATGCAATTGTATCTACCACAATCTTATACTAAACTAGATATCAAAAGGGGTTGAAGTTCTCTTAAGAAAACTGATTGAATTGTGGTCTCTAGTTGGAATATTCTCTAATTCAAATTCAAAATTTTGAAATACGAGGTAAACATGCCCATGTTTATGTGAACAAGAGGTACCTAGTGATGGAATCATGCAAAGTGCTAAACTAGGACCCCAAAATGTTTTTACACAGATTCCAAAAAGGTTGACAATTTGTTCGTATCTGCAACATGTTTCATTGTGAAACCTTTGATAAGCCATCCTCCCTCACCAATATAACATAAAATGTTTTGGACTATTTTTACAGCTTCATCAAGCGGTTTGCAGGTTTTTGCCATCCATTAGAATTTGCCTAGGAATTTTTGGTCATCTTGGGGTGATTGTAAAAATTCCAACTGTTTCTTCATTACTTTGGAGACCATTTAGACTATCTGAAGTAGAAACCTAAAGTATATAGCTAAAAAAAGAAGATCCCATCCATTTGTTAATAGAACAAGGGCAAAATTAAAATAATGTATCACAAAGGATTAGTTAACCATATGGAATGGATATCAAGAGAGGGAAAAAATATGAACCTATCTATGAGATTTTTCTCTTGAGCCAACCACTTTTTTTGTAGCACAATGAGATCTCAAGATCTAAGCTCCAACTAGGATTTTTGGTAAAACCCTAAAAGAATACCGAACATAAGGAACTTCCATGAAAAAATGCTTGTATTTTTGAATTTCTATAGAAGGATGTATGTTGAGATTTTGTCATTGAGTTCATGCCCCCATTTGATGTAATGTCAAATTTCATAATACTTTAAAAAATATATGGAATCAACAATTACCTAGAAAAGAAAGATATATCACATATAAATGCATGATATGAAGTGTGTTTATAGACACCAACATAATATCACTAAGAAAAAAATTAGAATCATGTTGATAACCAAATAAATGGTCTCAAAAGGTATAAATCCTCAAATTACAAGTGATCATAAATAAAAGTTAAAATATCAATATTTATCTTAAGATTTATTAATTAAATAATATATTAAAATTATGCAAAGGTCCATAAAGTGATACAAATAAATACAATACTAAATGTTCAATTGTAGCATCAAGTGAAAATTAAAAATGACGTTTATTTCAACATCTTTAATCTTCATGATGATCAATAATAACAAACAAGACTTTGAACCTCTAAATATGCAATTCTATATACCACAATCCCATATTAAATTAGATATTAAAAGATGAAAAGGTCCCCTTTGCAAAGCCAATAGACGTGTGATCTTTAGTAGTAATTTGTTTCTATTTGGAGTTGATTGATGAACAAATTAAAATAAAATTATTATCCATAAATGACCAGAGTAGGTCAAGGGAACTCAAAAGTACCATATCTAGCAATAAGAAGGAGAAAAAGACAAAACAAAGTCCAGGGAGAACAAAAACCAAAAGCGAAGAAAGTAGTGTGGCAAACTTGTAGGAGGCCTTCAGGGAATCTTGTTCCATGTGCTAGTCTAATAAACCTTGTTTTGTTTGAATCCCATCCTCCATTATGAGAATTAAAAAATAGGTTTTGGTATTGCTTGTCAAGGTCATGTTTGCCTATTTTTGCAAGATGTTGACTCCTTGCTCAATAGGGTCAGGCTCAGGTTCAGTTTTGTGTGTATGGTGAACTTTTTTTTCTTTGTAACTCTGTTGTTCAGCCAATGTGATTTTCTAGTTTCATGTTGTAACATAATACTCATTTTTGGAGGAAAAATGTTGAAATGGTAAAGCTGTCTTGTTTTGAAGTTTTACATCGATTGATGCAATCATGAAGGTGTTATTTAGGTTTTGGTAGTGCTTGTCAAGGCTATGTTTGCCCATTTTTGCTTGATTCCCTGTTCAATCGGCTTGGGCTCAAAAAAGAAAAAACATAAAAACTTTGTAACCTTGTGGTTTAGCCAAAGTGATTTTCTAGTTTTTATTTTATGTTATAGCATAAAAATTTTGGGAGTTAAAAAATTGAAATGGTGAAGTTGCTTGGTTTTGAAGTTTTAAATATATTGATGCAATCATACAAGTGTTATTCAGGTATGCCAGAGTCGAAATGACAACTCAACATAGAGACTAATCCTGTATTTTTTTCTCTTTCATTTTACTAGTAATCTAAACATTTCAAAGCAGTTTCTATCATGAATCAGAGATGTAATCTGATTGTGCAACATATAGCATGCATTATGGATGGATTATAATGCTAGTATCTGGAAAAATTTATTTGGTGGACCAACATGTAAAACAGAAGATTATGGTATTATGGGCTAGTGTAATAGTTGTATATCAGGCTTTTTATTTCTTGAAAATGGAATGCCATCTGTATAGAAGATTTATGCTTTATGAATCCATTATTCATGCATGAACATGAGAAACTTATTGATTCAAGTCACTGCTTATCTTTAATTTCTTCATTGTGCAGGGTGTGAAAGATGAAATAATCATGTCGTTGGACAATGCTCAAAGCAGCGTGCAAAGCAACTAGTTGTCACTACGTAATAGTCATCTTCTTCCACACGCTTTTTTCATTGGAATTTGGTTAGCTAATAATCCGATATTTTTTTCATCATATATTTGACAACATTCACCCTATATTGTAAACTATGCGACTGCAAAACACTCAAAACAGATTTGAACAAAGACATTTCTTTGGCTTTTAGCATATAAATAATGTACATTGCAAACTATACTTGACAATGCATCTCTCCTTGTGTGGCAGTTAGTTAATATGGCTACTTTCTTTGCAGAGATGAAGAGCTGCTTTGTCAGGTCTTGCATTGAATGATGAGTTGCAGCGTGTTCTTGCAAAACATGATGCAATTGCATCTGGATCCTATAAACCTTCTGAAGACACAATGGTTCCTGCACCTCCTCTCATAAACATTGACCGGGAAGAAGATGAAGCAGAAGATGATAGGGGTCATCTCTTTCGTAGGTAATTTCCAATCACATGAATTCATACAAAAATATTCATCCAGTAGTCATTTATTTGCCTCGTTAGTTTGTATTTCTAATCTTCACATGAATGCCTAGATATATGATGAATTGTTTGTTTCCTAGAGTAGTTTGTTATTGCAAAATTTTCCTTAGTTACCTTCAAGTGCATTTTCACAATGCACCTCTACCATATTAGCTCTTACGATTGTTGTGTAGAAAGATGTTTTATATTTGTACATATTTTCAAAATGATGTGAGATTAGTAGTATATTTCATGATTAAAATTCTGTTCACGTTAATATTTATCTATTCAAAATAAATGATACCTTGCCATTTATAACTCGAGATCTTTTATTCCCAAAAGAAGATTATAAAATTTGGCCTGCTATCTCAAATTGAGAGAGGTAGGCTGAATCACCGAAGCTAGAATTGGCAAAATTAGTTCCAACATCAGCGAATTGGTATTCAAGTTGTGTAATCATGTTTTTATGAACCTTGCCGGTCTTCAAGAGTTTGCGCGCAATCTGAGGTGAACGCCAATAATAGGATGCGAAATGAGCCTGCTACCGAGCCTTCATCAATTTCCTCACCACCAGAATTGATTGTCGATACTCCAGTCACTGAGACTCTGGACACTCTGGATATTCTCAGTGATAATGCATACGAGTCAACACATTTAGAGAGCCTTCCAGAAGTTAGCCCAGGACAATGCACACAGTCCTCATTTCCTTCGGAGGAGGCTACTCCAAACAAAGAGACAATGTCCCAAGGGATCTTAACAAGGGAACAAGAACATTCTTCAACTGATGATGATACTGAAACACATTCAAATGACAGTGATCCCAAAAAGTCAGTATGAGAGAGATTACCAACAATTGGACAATCACAGACAAAATGTATATGCAGATCAGTTGCAGGAGAGAGAAAGGAATAATCCAGAAGCATTGCAGATAGATTCGAGATATAACTCGAATTCAAATAACTTTACCTTTTTTTAACTACTTCTTATACACATTCATCGTGGGGATTGAACTCGGGTCACATCATCGATAATGCAAGTGTCGTCTTTGACACCTTCGTGGGGATTGAACCCGGATCACATCATCGATAATGCAAGTGGCATTTTTGCACTCGGGATTAAATTCAAATAACTTGAAAGCATAGACTAACAAAATTACGAGCAACCTTCCAATTCCACAAATCATAGGTAGTCAGCAAGGTCCCCATCCGATGTTGAAAAATATAAACTTGACTTCAAATCGTTCGCGAGTGGCTCGAGCGAGGAGCGATTCTGGGAATCGCCTGCTTCATGCAGCGATCCTGGGAGTCGCTCAGGAAAGGAGCGATTCCAGGAATTGCATGACTAAAACCACGATAAAGAAACTTCCCGCCTTTCAAAGTGATTTGACGCCGTCGTTAATTCCCGCGTGCTGGTTGTTGGTTGGTTTCCCGCCTCATATTCCAAGCCCAACTATATATATTGTTTTGGCTGGCATTTTGTTGTAGCAGAGTGGAGCATATTAGTGGGAGTGAGCAGCAGCAGAGAAGCCTGCAAGACCGAACAGCCGATTCGGGTGCCCCTTTTTTATTTCTGTTTATCCTGCATATTTTGCAGATGATTGTAAATTCCCAGTGGAGGATAGATTGTAACTTTGGTTGCTGTTAATGAAATACAAAGTCTGCATATTTTTTGTTCGTGATAAATCTGAGTTTGTGTCACTTATCATGTTAACAGTTCCATCGCTCAACTTGGTGAGCATTTCCTGCACTTCTCTCCCATGTTGGAGAATACAAGGAAACCCCTTGTCGTAATTGTCCCCTAGCGAATCTTGGCATCGTTCCACCTTCAAGCGAACAACAAACCTTTCTCTATGTCACTGTGATTTCAAGACTTGAATATTGTTGAGCATTTTGAATGTGAGGGCACTTATAAATATTAATCCGAAATCCTTACTCCAGTTCGTTTGAATCTCTTCCTCGCCCCGTTTGTCAGCGACCCCGAGAGTCGCTCTACCCAATGAGTGACTTCGAGTGTCGTTCTACCAGCTAGCGACTCCCAACATCGCTCTTCTAGCCAGCGACCCCGGGCGTCGCTCTTGACAGTGAGCAACTCCGTGAGTCGCTCTGCCAGATAGCGAACCCAAGAGTCGCTCTAGCCAACGAGCGACTTCGAGCGTCGCTCAACTAGCGAGCGACTTTGGTCATCGCTCTAACTTAAGTGCGATTCTCGGTATCGTAATTGTTGTGAGTGATCACCGTCTAAATTTGATAAATCTAATTCTTAAATTGGTATCAGAGCCGAACTATCGTCCCGTGGAGATTGAAGCATAGCTTCCGAAAACAATTCCCTGCAGTTGCAGATCTCATGGTTCAACGACAAGAACTATGACTATTGAAGCATCCAGATGGGAACTATGACTATTGAAGCATCCAGATGAAGATCCTGTTTGGGTCTTAGGAGTTGTGGGACTTGGTCGAGCATGGTTACCTAGAACCGATAGATGCGGCAGCACTGGCCGCACTCTACCAAGCTGACAAGGACCTGTTGAAGGAAAACACAAAGAAGGATCAGAAGATCATGTTCTACATCATGCAAGCAGTCGATGAAACCATTTTCCTATGAATTGCAACAACAACCAAGGCAAAGCAGGCCTAGAAAATCTTGGCCATTTTGTATCAAGGCACCCACAAGGTGAAGTTGGTGAAGCTGCAGATGCTAAGGAGGGAGTTCGAGAACTTGTAGATGAACAAGTCAGAGTCCATGAGCGACTTCTTCACTCAAAAAATGGACCTCATCAACCAGATGCGATTAAATGGAGAGATCATACAAAACCAGATAATCATGGAGAAGATTCTAAAAAGTTTGCCCGCAAAGTTTGACTCAGTCGTGATAGCGATTGAGGAATCGAGGGATTTGACAACCCTCTCGATGGATGAGCTCATGGGTTCCTTACAAACACATGAGCAGAGGCTGAGCCATTCATCTCAGTCCTCTCTAGAGCAGGTGTTCAAGGTGTAGGTCTCATTTTGAGATAGTGGTAGACAAGATTCCCACCATGGAGCCTCTAGTTCTCAAGGAGGAAGAGGCAGAGGCAGGCATGGGAAAGGAAACAAGCAAGGAGAAAGGTCAAACCATAATTACTATTGCAAGAAGTTTGGCCATTACATCTTCGAGTGCCAAAAAAGGATGGCCAAGATAAACCAACAACAAGCCCACTACACAAATGACGATGGAAATTTCGAGTGCAAAGATCCAAGACATAGTTAGGATGATCCTAGCATTGGTAGCCCAACAGAGTTGGAAGGTGTACCATATGGATGTCAAGTCTGCCTTCCTCAACGACATTTTAGAGGAGGAGGTCTACATAGACTAGCCACCAAGTTATGAGTTGCAAAGACAAGAGGGAAAGATCCTCAAGCTGAGGAAGGCCCTGTATGGGTTGAAGTAGGCACCTAGGGCATGGTATAGCCGGATTGATGGCTATTTTAAAGAGAATGGGTTCATAAAATACCCATATGAGCACACCCTATACCTGAAGACAAATGAAGCAAGGGAGAATAATCGTCTGCATGTATGTGGACGATTTGATTTACACTAGCAACAATGATGTACTATTTTACCAATACTGAACAACCATGAAGAAGGAGTTCGAGATGATGGAATTAGGGTTGATGAAGTATTTTATCGGTATTGAAGTTGACCAATCAATAGATGGCATCTTCATTTATTAGGGCAAGTATGCGAAGGATGTCCTGAAGCGGTTTAAGATGGAGGACAATAAACCTGCCATCACACCTATTTCCACAGGTCTGAAGCTGAGTAAGTTGGATTTCAGTAGGAATGTTGATCCAACTCTGTTTAAGAGGTTAGTTGGTAGTTTGATGTACCTAACTGCAACTCAGCTAGATCTAATGTTTGGAGTCAGCTTGATCAGCAAATTTATGGAGACTTAGAAGGACATGCATTGGCAAGTAGGCAAGCAGATCTTGCGGTATGTCAATGGGATAAGGAACCATATAATTTTCTATGCCAAAAAATACCAATTGGAACTGGTGGGCTGCACATATGACAACTACGCTAGTAGCACTGATGATCAAAAGAGCACTTTTGAGTATGCTTTACATCTCAGATCGGGAGCAGTATCATTGTCATCTAAGAAGCAACCGATCGTTGCATTGTCCACTGCTAATATTGAGTATGCCATCGCCACATCATCCACATCCCAAGAAATATGGCTGAGGAGGGTTTTGAGTGAACTGAACCATCCACCGAAAGGTGCAACAACTATATTTTGTGACAACAACTCCGCCGTAGCACTGTCGAAGGATCCAGTGTTTCATGGGTGGAAAAAGCACATCGACATCCGGTGTCACTTCATCAGAGAGCTGGTAAAGTTGGGCTAAGTCCAGTTACTATTTTACAGATCCAAGGAGTAGGTAGCTGACATTTTCACAAAGCCTTTGAAGGAGGACTTCAAAATATTGCATGAGAATCTAGGCATCAAAGTCCTTATGAAATCAGGTTTAAAGGAGGGTGTTGAAAAATATAAACTTGACTTCAAATCACTCGTGATTCGCTCGAGCGAAAAGCGATTATGAGAATTGTCCACTTCTTGCATCGATCCTAGAAGTCACTCAGGAAAGGAGCGATTCCAAGAACCATGACTAAAAACACGATAAAGAAACTTCCTGCCTTCTGAAGTGATTTGACATCGCCGTTAATTCCCGTGTGCAGGTAGATGGTTGGTTTGCCGCATCATATTCCAAGCCCAACTATATATATTATTTTGGATGGCATTTTATTGTAGCAGAGTGGAGTAGATTAGTGGGAGTGAACAGAAACAAAGAAGCCTGCAAGACTGAACAACCAATTCGGGTACCTTTTTTTATTTATGTTTGTGCTACATATTTTGTAGATGATTGTAAATTCCCATTGGAGGATATATTGTAAATTTGGTTGCTGTTAATGAAATACAAAGTCTACATATTTTTTTGTTCATGATAAATCCAAGTTTGTGTCACTTATCATGTTAACAGTTCCATCGTTCAACTTGGTGAGCATTTCCTGCACTTCTCTCCCATGCTGGTGAATACAAGGAAACCCCATGTCGTAGTTGTCCCTTAGCGAATCTTGGCATCGCTCCACCTTCAAGCAAACAACAAACCTTTCTCTATGTCGCTATGATTTCAAGACTTGAATATTGTTGAGCAATTTGAATGTGAGGGCACTTATAAATATTAATCTTAAATTCTTACTCCAGTTCGTTTGAATCTCTCCCTCACCCTATTTGTCAGCGACCCCGAGAGTCGCTCTATCCAACGAGAAACTTCGAGTGGCGCTCTTCCAGCTAGCGACCCTGAAAGTCACTCTAGAAAACAAGTGAATCCAAGCGTCGCTCTTCCAACCACTGATCCCGAGCGTTGCTCTTACCAGTGAGTGACTCCGTGAGTCGCTCTACCAGACAGCAAACCTAAGAGTCGCTCTAGCTAGCGAGCGACTCTGAGCGTCGCTCAGCTAGCGAGCGACTCTGGTCATCGCTCCAACTTAAGTGAAATTTCTTGTATTGTAATTGTTGTGAGTGAACGTCGTCTAAATTTGATAAATCTAATTCTTCATCCGATACATGAAAAAGTTGTATTGCCTGCTATTTCTCCACATCCAGCAAGACATACTGAATGACACAATTTTTTTCAGCAACAGAAGGCTTTGGCTTCTGGCCAGTTCAATTAGGCCTATTCAGAGGCTACAAACAATCAAGAAAGATTCAGAACCTTTCACTAGCTAATGGAAATTACAATAATGATAAATCCGACAACAAAATAGGGAACATGTAAACATTGAGTTTTTTTTAGTTTGGATTAATAGCCATATGTGATTATGTAAAGTGATGGGAACATGTAAACATTGAGTTTTTTTGGTTTGGATTAATAGCCATCTGTGATTATGTAAAGTGATATCTTGAGATTTACCTTTTTAGTAAAGTTACTGTACCGTATAAAAAATAAATGATATTAAAATAGAAAGAAATTTCAACATAAAAATATACCACACCTTCTAATTAAATATGATATAGGAAATGTTACCCTACCACACCATCTAATTAAATATGATATAGGAAATGTTACCATACCCCTCTAATTAAATATGAGATAAGAACTGTGATGTCCACACCCCTCTAATTAAATATGAGATAGGAACTGTGATGTCCACACCCCTATCTATGTGTGGGGTCAGTAGAGATGAGATAGGAACTGTGATGTCCACACCCCTATCTATGTGTGGGGGTCAGTAGAGAGTGAATTAAATATGAGATTGGAACTGTGATGTCGACACCCCTCTCTATGTGTGGGGGTCAGTAGAGAGTGAGTTATTTGATTTCCTTGTTTTGGAAGCGAAGTCAAATATCTTTCATCTGTGAAGGATAAGTAGATGAGTAGGTTTTGTAATTTCTGCATTATTCCTAATAAGTTACTTTTCTTTTGACTCTCATACACCTTGTTAACTATTTTTTATAACAAATTAAGATACTAGGATGCTGTAATAACTTGAAACTCCTTGAGAGAATTTTAAATTGTAATTGTCTATTAGAAACTTTTTATCTTTACGATTGCGTTTAAAATAACATGACTTAATTGCATAATTTTTTATTGTGGTTATTGATTGAAATATTCTTCAATTACAATCACATTTGCATGAGAGGTGCTACTAGATCTCCAGCACACCAAGAAATAGTCTATCTGCTCTTCTTAACCTGATCTCTTTTCAGCAATATGGGAAATTACCACTCCATCGAGCTCAAGGTATAAGGAACACATTTTAAAATTTAATAACTTGCATTTCTTTTCTTCCAATCAAGTTTCTTAAGAGTTAATCTCAAACATAATTTTGTTAGAATAAGTAATTATTCTCTTAAGTTCTATTAGGATAGACATACTTGAGCTTCCACTCCTCTATGAGTCAGGTGAACTCTCAATATAGTCTAGATCATATTTGATGAATTGTTGTAATCCAACGACTCTTAATGATCAACTTTGATATTTATACAAAGTTGATCCATAGAATAAATCAATCAATTCTACTATTTTCTTCATATTTTGTGTAATGCTTTGCATGTCTATTTTGGAAAATTCTAACATGGTAATAGAGCAGGATAGATTTTGCTAGCATTCTCTCTTGAAGGTTCTAGGAGTTGGTTCATTGTATCCTTTGTTGAATTCTCCTTTTTTGGGGGGTTCAAGTCTCAACAAGCTTTTATATATAGTTTTTTTAGCTAAATTTTTGAGATATATGTAAATGGGTTATTATGAATAATATTTGTCTTTTCAAAAAAAAAAAGGAAGGAAAGATTCATTGTTTTTTTGGTGTAAATATTTTTTTATTCAAAAAAATTGCCCATTTTTTCATAGATTTTTTTGGGTAACTCTTTGACTAGTTCACTTGTATGAAATTAGTCATATTTATTATGCTCTAATTTATTTTTCTTGTTTTTTTTCCTTAAAATAAAGGAACATTTTTTTTCAAGAAAATATAGGAGTGTTTTTTTTTTAAATAAAATTTTAATCTTTATAGCTTGAAAATATAGGTATTTTTTTCCTATCTTTAGTGTTTTTCTTTGCAAGAAAAATATCCTCTTCGATGCCTACTCGTTGCTATCGGAGAAGCCCTATTGAGGTTCAAAAATCATGCAACGAGCACCCAAAATTGGGTGCTATCGTCGCTCCTTGTGATGCCTCTCTTCGTGCCTCTCAACTCGTGTTCAAAAATCTCCATCATTGAAGATCTAAGCTGCACGCTCTTCAAAGCACACTTTTGGTACAAATCATAATATATGTCCATGTTGTTTTGAACGTCATCTTCAGTTGCACTTTGTAACATTGTTTTTAAAAAAATTTGATAGCATGCATTGAAAATCTAATGTCCTCTTCAATTGCTTTCTCATCGGTGTTCTTTAGAGGAGCTCATGGCATTCTGCCAGATTTATCTTCAGTTAGTGCAGATATCTCCTCTTCCTGATTGGCGCTGTTGATAACGGCTATCAAAGAGATTCTATTTATTAGTTCGGGTCCTCCTCCATTGGCATTCCAATCGTTATTTCTACTCAAGAAGCTTGTTTATTTTTTTATTCTGATCTCTGCTAAGTTCTCATCAGGCGATGTGTCACTTCGATTATTTATTTTAATACTTTTTGATAATATTTCATTAAGCATTCTTACTAGGTAATCGACTTATCATTAATTTTCACTATTACGCCTCTTCTGTTATCTATTTCATCTATAGGTTTAAATGATTTCTGAATAAGATGTTGGGTCTACGATGAAGGAAAGACCAGTTCGAAGGCACCCAACTACATCTTTTTCAACTGTGCATCACAGAGGAAATGAAATGAAGAATTCATTCTGAGGAGACTTCGCTTATGCCTCTTCTATTAAAAATTTAATCTACAAGTTTTTCGAAGTAAAACACTAGGTTTGAAACTTCTCAACAAAAGAAGGATACGTTATTTTGCGACTGCGCATCACAGAGAACTCCCATTGAAGTGAAGAGTCCATTCTAAGCTTCATTTTCTGTTTCATGGTGTACACATATGAAATAACGATTAATTTTAATTAACATTTATTTCATTGTAGGAGGACCCATTTTGTTTGGCAGAGAGGTATTTAAAAATCAACATTTCGCTTCTATATTGTAGCTTTATTTTATACAGGAGTCTCAACGTCGTTAAGCAAGCGAAGAAGCTTCTTCAAGAGTGTCTTCATTCCTTTTTGTGGTGTAACTCTGTCCTTGTGCTTTGGTACAAAAGTTGACCTCGTCCTTTTGTTTCGATCTGATTGCAAGGTGTATTGCTTCGATTAGGCTATTTTCTAAATTTTATTATCCCTTCAATTTCAAAGGTATAGCCTTAATATATATATATATATATATATATATATAGCTTTGTATTTATCTTTAAAAAAAAATTGACTCTTTTTTTTTATCGAGCCTTTATCCTTTCTCAAAAGGCTATCTTCAAAAGTGAAAAAGAGTCAATTGTAACTAAAGTAAATACAAAGGTCCATTTTGGAGGGGGGGTTAAAGGTTCTATATTTGCACCATTTTGCATTGTCTTTTGAAGAGAGTTTTGTGTTTATCTTATTTAATATCTCTTCTAGATATTTTATTAGTGGTAATTCTATTTGCTACCTCTTGCTTTTTGCTTTAAATATTTCACCTTATTCTGCATTTAAAAACAATTTATGCTTAAGAAGGTACTCTCATATTTTTTTAGTGGCAATTTTATTTACCATCTCTTGCTTGTTGCTTTATTCTGCTTATTTTACCTTATTTTGCATTTAAAACAATTTATGCTTAAGAAGGTAATCTCAAATAAAAGCAAGCCCTCAATATATTCACAACATATAAAATTATTTTTGCCTATGTTCCACATACTATTTTCATCTTAAAAACTTATAGTTTCCCTCACGTAAGGGCAGGTTTTTTTGAGAAATTGGTATAGAGGCCTGGCCCTTTATAATTTTTTCCCTAAGCTTATGTTCCTCGTCTATATTCAACTCATTACTTATAGTTTCTCTCACGTAAGGGCGGGTAATTGAGAAGAATAGATATAAAGGCCTAGAATCCTTTCTCATAAGCCAATTTGGTGTCACACCTCAATTACTTATAGTTTCCGTCTCATTAGGGTGGGTATATTGAGGATTGTGATATTAAAATAAGCTTATATATCCTTCATTAAAAACATTGCATTCTCTAAAGAAATTGAAGTTAAAGGGGGGTATTATTGGTTCACTTCTATTATCTTTAGCAAAATGAATACAATTGATCCTCTCACCCCTCATAACTATCATACATGGAAACTAAAAATATTAAATCTCATTTCTCAAAAAGGGCTCACTCATTTTCTAGAAGAGAAGCAACCTGAATTTGAGAAGGAATATGAAATATTTGTCCATAAAGGGAAGATGTATGAAATAATGGGTATTATAAGAACTAATATAAATGAAAGCTTATGTTTTCACATTACAGATTGTAAAACTCCATATGAAAGTTGGCAGAAACTAAAGAAATTGTTTGGGAAAGTAGATCAAATAAGGTCAATGCAACTAGAGGCAGAAATAACAGCTCTATCTCCTAAATACGTCAACAATACTATTGACTTTATCATAAAATTTAAAGAAGTACTCACTCCATACAAAGGCAGTGGGAAGAATAAAATAGAAGAAGAATGCATCTATCTAATTATTTCTAAATTAAATTGTGTATTTCAAATTTTTGCAACTACCTTTCTATCTACAAAATATGCTCTTGGTGCAAGTTTTAAAATGCCCTCCTTAGAGGAGTTTTGTGATAGGCTAACTAGATAAGAAACAAAACTTGAAAAGTATGAAATCTGTTCCTCTTCCTCGAAAGCCTTAGTAGCATCCACCTCTACTAAAGAAAAATTCAAAAAGAAAGAAAGGAATCCCATAACTTGTACTCACTGCAAAAAGAATGGTCATTATGCAAACAAATGCTAGAAAATATTACAACAACTAGAGGCAACAATGAAGGATCAAAATATAGACAATAAAAAGTAGATAGGAAAATCTCTAAATGTTCAAGTAAATACCACCAACACTTCATCTAAATACTGGGTCCTAGATTCTGGAGCAACTCATCACATGACTGCCTCAGATGAGTCATTCTCTTCAATCTCTTCAAGATCAACATGTAACATAGAATTTGGTGACTCATCCTTTATCTTAGTCAAAGGAAAAGGTGACATATCCATTGATGGTGGTTCTATAAATACTATTATCTATGTTCCAAACATTGCAACAAATATCCTCTCCGTATGAAGAAGCAAAAATAAACAACACACCTTTAGGGGTTATGATTGGTTTGAAAGCAGTCCTAACTAGCTTCAAATGATAAATGGAAAATGCATGCAAAAGCTAAACTATAAAAGTGACATAAATGAGATTAAAAAGTATTGAAAGAGGGCATATTCCTTGTTATATTTATCAATATATCATTTGAAATGTGTTACAAATTACACTCCCTTCAAGGGAGACTCAAATGTGATACTTTCAACCATACAAAAACTAAGGGAATCAATCCCTTTCCAAGGGGATTTTTGGCATGCCTATAGGTCGTTCTTGCAACCCAAAATCGTGAGCTATTATTGGGATTATATGTTATACCTCCTAGCTCTTCCCTTGTATCTAGAGTACCTGTTTCTACACACAAGAGAGTGAAAAATGGTTAATAACACATATGTTTTGGATTATTGAAACATATAAAATGCGAATGAAAACAAGTATAAATCCAAATTTTAATTTATCAAAACTATTGTAAATTAGATGTAAATCGAAGATAATAATATTTAAACTACTTTAGAAACAATTTTGGAATTAATTGAAATACAATTGATGGGAAAATCTATTCAAAAGAAGAAACTGTCCCGGGTCGGAGCACTTGTAACTACAAACATGTAAACCCTAATTACCTTGTCAAAACTTCTCCAAATTCTACCAAATTTGAACATAGACTATATCTAAGAATTCTAAAGACATATATGATAAAACTTTGTGCAATTTCCCACTTATTTCATGGTTACCCCTAGCAGGAGTGTTTAAGACTGTTAATCATCCCAGGCAGGGACGATTACAAAAATGGCTTGAGTTTTCCACCAATTCCAAAGGGACTTGGTGGGAAACCCTCCTAGATGTTGTGTTGACAAATGAGGTCAAACTTGATGCCAAGTTTTGCAGGTTTTGGAATGGGTAAGTACATTTTGTAATCCCTAAAATCGCATTTTAGTGAAGAGGGTTTCAAGGCAAAATGCGACGGAAATAGGTAGAAAATGTAAGGGGGGAATTGGGCAACACTTCGTGGTGCAATGTTAAACTCTCCTCTCTTGAATTTGGGTGCGCACACCTCAATTTATAGCCCAAATAGGGCTCAGGGGAGAAATTAGGGCAAGTTCCTAAGCAGGGCAAGTCCTACCACTTGTCCATTGTTGCCCTAAATGGGAAAGGGAAGGTTGCCCCTTTAGGGCCTTCAATTTGGAAGCCCTGATTGCAATTTTCCCTTACCAATAAATTTATGTTGATTTGGGCATGGAATTGGTAATATTTGATTGCCAATTTCTACACCCATTGAATTTTGAAGGGCCAGTTTAGGGGCCATACCACCTAGGGATGATTATGAGTGACTATCCCTAGGTGGGACAGTTACAAATAAGCCTAATTCATGACTATACCTGGGTGAGATGGTTACAAACCAGGGCCTTAAAACTTACAAAAATGATGGGGATATTCCCAAAAATTCGCTAGAACCTTATGTAGCCCTAGAGGATGCCCCAATGGGGCCATATGATGTCAATAAGAGTAATGCACATGGCACATTGATAGTATTATCTTATTTACTTGATTTTAGTGTCTATAGTTACCCATTTTTGTGATGCGCTATGTGCAACAAAGCGCTAAGAAAAAATTAATGACTAAATTATTAAATGATTGAGGTTATTCATTAACCTAACCAAATTTGGATACCTCTCATGTGAAAATAAGCATAAATTCTTGGAATCCTTGTCTTTGAAATAGACAAAGGATTGATTGCAAGTATACCTTCCAGCTGGACTATAGAGACAATTTAATGGACCCAAGGTATACTTAAGTCTTGGTGCCTTATGTTCTTATAAGCCTTCAATTGGTCAATTCTTGAGGCTTAAAGGAGGACCAAGCCTTATTTTTTCTTTTATACTAATTTTTTGCCCTAGCATGAGATTGAAGATTTTCTTCTAGCAAATATTCTTTTGAATGTATGGAACTTACACTTTTGAGCGTTTTGATATTGATTTGACTTCTAAAATTGTTATGATGACTACCACCTCAAGATATGAGTTGATGAGGACATGAACAATGATAAAGTGACGAGTTTATTGACACATATGACTATTTTGGGACAACTCCTTGTGCCCATTGTAAAATATACCTCTTTTGTTAGGATTTTGATCGTTTTTATGAGCATTCGCGAGCGCAAAAGACTAAAAATTGGTTCCCATGGAGTGGTCCAGCCATGAAGGACTTCTCATGGCCTTATTAGGGAGTAAATTAGAGTCCTTTACTACATCCATGAACACTTTTGAGTCAATATTTATCCCTTATGGAATTTGACCATTTTTAGCCTATTTTTGGTGGGTTTTGGACCATGTTTTGATGTTTTTAAACTGTTTTTATGCAATTTTTTAGTGACCACCCCAAGGTGGGATGAGTAAAATTTTCATGATCTTCCTAGGGTGGGATGTCTAGCCAATAATGCGATCGTCCCACCCAGGGGTGATTAGAGTGTTTTAGCTACTATATAAGCCCAAAAAGGGGCAAATGACCTCATTTTCTCTTACTGCTTTCAGAGATTGAAGAAGTGAGAGGGAGGAGGGAGATTTATTGAAGTAGAGCATTGTAAAACTATCTATTGAATAACATGAATCAACCATGGGGTGCAACGGGTGATGGAGCCGGTGCGTGACGAGTATGTTACATGGTTCCTTCTCTCTTTATTTGGAAAGAAATCATGATTTATTTTAATAATTTCAAAATTTACACTAAATAAAAGTTAATAAACCTTAATTATAATATAATTAGGAAATCTAGAAGTTATTTGTAAATTAGATTGGAAATTTTGGGGTTTATTTGTAAATTTTTAGCTTTTTAGGGCCTTTTTAGGGTATCTTTGGGGGTCAAATTGACCCTTTTTACCCATATTTGGGGGCCATACCTGATAGGGATGGTGGTAGGTGGTCATCCCTTGGTGGGATGGTCAAAAAATTAGGGGCCATTCTTGGGTGGGACGACCAGAAACTGGGGCCAAAATGACCCAATTTTAGTCAAAGGTTTGGGTTTTTGAGGCCTTTTTAGTGCATTTTTGGTGCACTAGTGATCCATTTTTTTATTCTACCATATTGTGAAGAGTTGGTACAAATTTTTTACTATGTTTCAGATGTACAGAGATATTATAACTGAGGAGGATTGGAAATGGCTCGATGCCATTGGCCTAAAGCACATTACGCATTTGGAGCTAGTTGTGGCTGACCGCGCCTATATTACTGCTCTTACAGACTTGTGGGATCCCCATACTAATAAGTTTCACTTAGTTACAGGAGAGATGATAGTTATATTAGAGGATTTGTATCAAATACTATAGATCTCGATCGAGGGGCACCTGATTGTGACCACTCATAGGGAATGGTGGGATGCAGTGCTACAATGATACTTTGGGGATCATTGGGAGGATGTAGTGATTGATCTCCTCAATGGTGGGATACTTTTTGTATCATGGTTTGATGAGGATATTCTATAGTTTAGGCATGCGTTGTTGATAACCTTGATCAGCAACCTTTTATTACCAAATTACTCAGGTGCCAAGTTCCCTTGGAACCTGATAGATTTGGTATTTGCTTTATGTGAGTGCACTATGGAGGAGCCTTTAGTGATGGTATGGGGACCGAACTTATTTGCATAGCTATATGATGAGTTTTATGAGATCTGCTATCATGGGTGGAAGGAATTGGGTTGCAGCTATCTACTATGGGTGTGGAGATGGCAACATATTGTTGTATAACACCCATGAGGATTACCATAGATGTGTTGAGCAAAGCTTGAGGATACAAATATTGGCTATGTTGTATTATGGTATAGATCATGTGTGCGAGGAAAGAGCTATCGTCAGGTAGGTTAGGTGGAGTACTATGTAGATGCATTTGCACAACTTTGGGTAGGGGATGTTATATGGAGATCTTATAGGGACTGTCATGTATGGAGGGAGTTTGAGGTATAGCTACATCGAGTGTGACGGGGTAGATGGCTCATAGGGCAGCATAGGAGTGAGTGAGAGTACTTTCCTTACATGTGCATGTTACTATATTTCAGACTGCACCAGGGGTTACCTAGTAAGCCTATGGTCTATCAACATAAAGGAGTTGAGAGGACTCTCGAGTGGCCTATTGTGGAGCCACTAGGGTAGGATTCAAATCCTGAGGTTGTGATTTTAGAGTCAGATGATGTTGGCATCATGGAAGAGTATGATGTGTGGTAAATTATACGACAATGGTGAGGGGAGGGAACACTAGGAGAATGTGCAACTATGGAGGTGGATGAGGATCCACCTATGGAGGTCCTAGAGGATATGACTCATGACGAGCCTATGGAGGGCGAGTAGGGAGACATAGAGGAGCAACATGTATGTCCTCGTGTTGTAGAGGATAGAGCAGAGTTTCTAGATGTGCACTAGGTAGAGGGTTTTGATAGCAAGGACCTTAAGGAGTAGGGTTTATAGGGGTAGATAGTGGCATAGAATGCTACTATTGTAGATCTACGGGGTGAGCTTCGTAGGGTGTGTGGAAAGTATGCATAGGAGAGGGACCTCTTCTAGGCACATGTACAGATAGCTCAAGTAGATATAGAGAGGTAGGTGATTGAGATATCTTATTTTCAAACTTAGGTTGTGGTGCAGCGTCATAGCCAAGGGTGGTCTAGTAGTGGCAAGATAGCCAAGATGTGGGAGGAGATTACACAGCTCCAGGTGTTAGTGGATATTTTATAGGCTCGATATTAGGAGGATCGGGTGTACACTAATATGCTTGAGGATGAGATAGTGTGCCTTAGGGGGTGCATACTAGATCAAGCACTATCTGTTGGATCAATGCATAGTCACATGAGTGAGACAGGATAGCCATCTACACAGATGAGGCCTCCTACTTCTACGATATGGTTGGATAGGCCAGGTGGTAGTAGATCTGTTATCTCACGATGTAATCATACTGAGGGTAGATGAGGGAGTCATTATGCTGGTCCTGCATGACCATGGATTTATTTGAGACTTGTGTATGTATTTTTAGATTTTGGATTTGATGTGGGTTTGGGACCCACTTTATTGTAGCCTATGGGTAGATGATGGACTTTATGATGTATTTTTGTTTCATACATATGGATATATATGAGTTTTGATTTTATCATCATGTGATACTTTATTGTTTTATATGATTTATGCAATGCACTTTTGTATGTTTTTATGATGCTTTATGATGTCTATAATGTATGCATGTATTTATTTGATATGATGGATTTGATGATATACATTAGCTATATGAGATATTGTGATCTATATGTGAAATGCTTATGATTTTGATATGTATAGGCTTTCACTATAAACTTTTGTAAATCAAAAGGTATGCATAAAATAGTCAATGGGCATCTAAATATCATTGTTGACATCTATTCAGTATCTATCCTATTTGATGAACATATCCTAATAAATAAAATTTCATAAAGAAATATGGATATGATTGATGTAATGTATATTTGTGAATATACAATGAAATGAATGATGTGTATGATTTTGTGCGATGGATGATAATGACACTAGTTGATATACTAGATGCTAGCACCATAGCTTGTACAAAATGTATTTTATCATTTTAATGTTTTATTATGACACTGTGTAATGACATATGAAATTCTAAATTTAAAAAATATGTAATGACATTTTGTAATAATGGAATGGATGATGTAATGTACTATGATATGTTTGACGATTTTTATGAGACTCAAACACTTTTAATTACCTAATCAAAAGTTGTGTAATGACTATGTATGAATTTTTGACAAAGTACAAAACCTGCTAAGGTAACCCAAATAATTTGTATCCCTGTGTGTGCAAGTGAATTCATTACTATGAAAATGCATGAAGCTACCCCAGTGTCAAATAGGATTCACTTAGCGCACTTGTATTGGGGATCACTCTATGAGTATCATTACCCTTAGTTTTGTACTTAGTTGGATTAGACCACTAAGCATTATAAATTACCCCAAGCTAGCTCATCCTAATGCAAACATTAGTTTGTACAAAGAAAAATTCTTATGGGATAGATATATCATCATGCGGGAGGCTACCGCCATTGCAATCAGGCTAATCCACCAAACCTGGAATGAGGATCACCTTATTTTCAGGGATTTTGAATTTCTAAAAGAATTTGAATTTCTAAAAGAATTTCAGGGATTCAAGCTCAAGACTCCCTTATTTTATTTTGATTTTGAATTTCTAAAAGAATTTGCTCATTTTGATTTAGTGAGCAATGGATTTGATTTGCTTTTCCTAGTGGTAAAAACCACTGTTTATTTTTGCATATTTTGAAGTGATAATAATCACTGTTTGCTTGTTTCTCTTTTCTCTTTTTCTTTCCTCTTTTTCTTTAGGATACATGCTTCATTTTGGTCTTTTTCTTTAGGATACATGCTTCATTTTGGTGTGAAGCAAGGGATTTACAGGTAAGGAGGATCTTGTCCTTTTTCTAATTCTCAACATATTTGAACCATTCGCACAGGAGAATGAGCTAGGAAAAACCTTTTCGCTTGGGATAACTTAGACCACTTTTAAGTTTCATCTTTCTTTGTGCTAGACTTTGGATTTATTTAATGTGAAATTGTGTTGGGATTTTGATATATACAAGGTATAACCTAAGAAGGATTTGTACCTTCTAAAAATCATGATAGCTTTCTACAAAATTTTAAAAGAAAACTAAACATGGTTGAGTGACCAAAAACCCTAATGACACTTTATACAATTGCTTAATTAAAGGTGAAGGAACACATATTATGGTATGTAACTGTGATGGTATTGTAATATAAAATAGGTGGTAAAATTGACTTTTAACAAATTTTATTTTGAAAAATACTTAACGTACATACTTGGTGATAGACATATATGATCAAATTTTTAACAATGCATGATGCAATGACTAGTATTCCTAATTCATATGATGCTAAAATGCGACTGATATGAAATGCAATGCATTATTTTTGTGTTTTTGATGATTTCAATGATGTTTTTGAATTTTGATATTTTTGATATAGATATATAGATTGACCAATGGGCTTGATGGATGCCCTTGGAGATTTTTATGTGACCAAAGTTTTTATGGGTACCTTTGGGGATTTTGGATTTGACCTAGACAATCATATACTACCTAGGGGTGTTTTGGGGTGACCAAAGGGTTTATGGGTACCTTTGGGGCTTTTGGATTTGACCTAGATAATTGTAGACTGCCTAGGGGAATTTTGGGGTGACCAAAGAGTTTATGGGTACCTTTAGAGCTTTTGAATTTGACCTAGACAATTGTAGACTGCTTAGGGATGTTTTGGGGTGACCAAAGGGTTTATGGGCACATTTGGGGCTTTTGGATTTGACCTAGACAATCATAGACTACCTAGGGGTATTTTGGGGGCTCTTAAGCATGGAAAGTCCACAAATAACTAATATTCATTTGTTCAGGCTCTTTATTTCCTTAGATGGATGATAGGTGATAAGTTCTAGGTCCAATCTAACTTGTAATGATGAATGGAACTAACCAATTAGCCGTATATTTATCCCATAAACGAGGTGGTAAATTTGAGTTTTGTTGATTCTATTTTAGAACTAGATCACCAATATGAAAGTCTCTGAGATGGAATTTCATGTTGTAAGCTCTCTTAAGGCATTCTTGATAAACATGTATATGCTCAAGGGCACTAATGCATCGTTCATTAAGTAACATTAATTGATATAATCAAGCTTACCTTGCGGTATCATCGTCAATGAATTCTTGCATGGAAATTTGTAGTGATGGATTTTCTAGCTCTAAAGGTATGATTGCCTCAACATCATACACTAGTGAAAACGGAGTTGCCCTAGTGGGTGTTCGAATGCTAGTGCGATAAGACCAAAAGGCAAGAGGTAACTGATTGTGCCAATACTTATAATTTTCCTTAATAGTTTTCTTTAGGATTGGAACTACGGTCTTGTTAGATGCCTCTGTTTGCCCATTGGCTTGAGGATAGTAGGGAGTGGAAAAACTATGTTTTATGTTATACTTTGTTGTTAACGCATGTACATCCTTATTTTTAAATGATGTCCCATTATCTGATATTATTTTGGATGGAATACCAAAACAACATATGATGTTATGCAACATGAACTCCGTGATGCGAGGTCCAGTCATAGTGGTAAGGGGAATTGCTTCCACCCATTTGGTGAAGTACTCAGTTGTCGTTATGATAAACATGTGACAACCTAATTATGGAGGTGATATCTTCTCGATTAGGTCAAACCCTCATTGTGCAAATGGAAAAACCGATTGGATTGGTTGTGAGGCCTATGAAGGTATGTGTGTCAAATTTACATGATGTTGACACTTCACGCACTTTTTTCATAAGTATAATAATCTTACTATAGAGTTGGAAAATAGTAACCAATGCAAAGTATGTGCTTAGCGATGGCCATGCCGCTGAAGTGGCCACCACATGTACCATCATGGGATTGTGAAATATCCCAAGCTGACTCTTGTGAATCTAAGAAATGAATGAGGATACCTTCATAACTTCGATGATACATTATATCTCCTATTAAGATATATTTTGCTGCATTTTGTTTGAATGTTTGTTTTGCAGCATGTGACAATATAGGAGGGATGTTTCCCAGTTTTAGATAGTCCTTGATTGGTATGGCCCAGTCTTGTTGTGAAGAAAAATTAATTGAATGAATCATGCAATTATTTTGATGTTCATCTCTCACAAATGCTGATTGAGAGTGAACTTGGAGATACAACATTGTGCTAGTATCAAAATATTTTTTAGGAAACAAAGTCCCCCAATTGACATTATTCAAGTAATTGTGTAGTTGAGAGAACCTTTCATGCAAAGGTTCAATCTGAATCATGTGGACTTCTGGTGTAGCATTAAGCTCATCACGATTAGTTGCAGATTGTGCTAGCATTTTCACTTGAATAGTAGTAATATCATCTAAAGAGTTTTTCAGGATTAGCGATCCTAAGGATGCCATCATATCCGCAAAATGATTAGATGAACGAGGGAGTGCCTCAATATCATACCATTCATTTTTTTTTAGAAGTTTGTCCACTAGGGCTTTGGAGGCTTGTAAGACCAGACACCTACATTGGAATATCTCTTTTAACTAGTTAACTATGAGCAAGAAATCACCAAAAATGTTTAACTTTGTTATTTTCATGGTGATCGCTATTTTAAGGCCTATGATTAAGGCTTCATACTCAGCATTGTTATTAGTGCATGAGAAATCAAGTTTGAACAAAATAGGTATGGGAGCCCCTTGTAGTGTGAAAAACAAGATACATGTGCCACCCCTTGATCGCATTTAGAACCATCGAAGAATAGAGTTATGTCTGCCTGTGACTCAAGCTCTGTAGAATCAAGTGATTTTGAAACATGAAATACCCCATCGTCAGAAAGTTCTAAATTGAGAGGTTGATCATCCTGAAGAGGAGCCTCAACTAATTGATCAGCTATAACCAATCCTTTTATTGATTTATATCCAATGAAATCTAGGTCAAATTTTGCTAATAACATGATTCATTTCACCGTACGATTACTATGATATGTTTGACTCATCATATAACACAATGGATTATCTTTAGATATGAAATACGTGGTATGATTAAGCATATAATGGCACAATGTTTTTTGTGGCAAAGACCATTGCTAAGCATAGCTTCTACACATATGCATACTTGATTTCGTAGCTAACCTGTGTGTGGCTAATGTAATACATAGCCTATTCTTTATGGAATTCATTCTTGTGGGACAACATGATACCCCAAGCCAAATCAGTAGCTAAGATGTACAAATAGAATGATACTCCTGGTCGCAGAGGAGACAATATCAGTGGCAAAGCTAGGTATTGCTTATTTTCATCAAAGGCTTATTGAAACTCTTTGTCCCAATGAAATGAGACCCCCTTGTGTAGTAATTTATTCATAGGTTGGAATTTGTCTGATAACTGTGCTATGAAATATTTTATGGATATGACCTTTCCTTGCAAGCTACATAGCTACTTAATAGTTGTAGGGGGAGGAATTTCCATGATAGCCTTGAACTTTTTTGGATCTACTTTGATACCTCATTTGGAGACTATGAATCCCAAGAGTTTTCCAGATATAACACCAAATACACACTTCTTGGGATTAAGCCTAACATTGTGCTCAATGAGGTGATTTAGGAACTTACACAATACACCAACGTGCTCCTGGAACAATAAATATTTTTCTAGTTAGTCATTTTAGTCTCACAATGACACTGAGAGGGGGGGTGAATCAATGTAGCTCTTTTAAAAATTAAATCTTCAACTCTTAAAGCCGAAACAATGAAAACTTGAAACCAAATAAAGCAAGTATAACAAGAGAACATCACACAACACAAGATGTACTGAGGTTCACCGATTTGGCTACATCCTCAAAATGACTGTTTGAACTCCCATCCAAATCTAGCCTTTGCAAAGCACCAACTTTACAATCAATTTACCAGCACCCACTGGAAGGAGCACCAACCCCTGATTTATCTGCACCAACAGAAAGGAGCACCAACCCCTGATTTATCTACATCAACAGAAAAGAGCACCAAACCTTGATTCCAAGAACCAACTCGGACTACAATTTTGAAACTATAAGATTGACATAAAAATGCCTTCACTTATACAAGACCCTGACTGGTCTATTGCTAACCCAACCTCTCTCGCTATTCACAAAAAACACCACACACACTTACGACTCTGCTTGCTGCAATTTTATAGCTCTCTTATCTACACCAACCCCTGATTTATCTACACCAACAGAAAGGAGCACCAACCCCTATACCAAGCACCCACTTGATTTTGATATTGATAATAAAATGACATATATGAATCTTCTCTTCTCTTTATAGCTCTTCTCTTTATTTTCTATTTTGTCTCATTCCATTTGGTTGAAATTTTCTTTCTTGAAATTGATTTTATGTAAATGTACTTCGACAATTTCTTGCAATGTGCCCAAAATTATGACAGTTATAACATTCTACTGCATAATCCATCAAAGGTGAAAAAACATTTCTACTGGTAAAATTCCTTGGTCCTACATTATACTTGTAATCTGAAATCTTATGTCTATAACCATTGCATTTAAAATAGTAACCAGAAAAGAGATGATTGAACCTGGGTGATGGTCTTTGCCATGTTGTCGTAGGAGCCATAAATATTCTTCTTCTTTGATGTGTGACATTGGTGAATCCATCATTGTCAATTCTCCTTTCGTGCCTTGCATTATTGCTTTCTTTTGCATGAGTCAATTTTTCTTGATCAACCTCGTTTCTTATCTTCATTATTTATGGATTCTTCATTTATGGCCTTTGATCCATTTGATGATTCTCCTTCATCAAAGCCCAAACCAAATTTGATGCCTGTAGTCTTTTGGTTATTTATGATCTTATCCAGCTTCATAGAACTCTCTTCACATTTGTGATAACCACTAATTTTACGATTCATCTCTTCTATCTGCATCCTTAAACCAATAGTCTCTTCTTCTAGCTTGCTGCAATAATCTATTTTCATGGTTATTTGCACTTCAAGATCTTCAAATATTTTCTTGGATTATTCTATCTATACTTTCAAACTGGTTATGATTTCATTTGCATCCTCAAGATTTCTTAAAATTTTCTTATTATTTTTTCTTTCTATCTTCAATTCATCCAGAGCTGCAATTAGTTCCTCTTCCAAATTTACTTCTGCATCAATTTCTTCTTCATCACATTCCTGTTCTTTTTCTATTTTTTTTCTTTGAGTGCCATGAAAAGATCTTCACCTGTTTCCTTTTCAGAATCCTCATCGGAGCTGTCTTCTGATGAACTGACATTCTTGGAGATGAAACTTTTCTTCTTGAAGTTACCTTTTCTGAAATTTGTTTTTTTCTTCCAGTCACTTCTTTCTTGGTGTGATCCTTCATCATTTTTTTTCTTCTCATTAAGTGGACATTTAGCTGCAAAATGCCCAACGCCTCCACAATTGAAATATTTAAACGATAACTTTCCTCTGTATTTTCCTTTTCCCCTTTTTAGTTTTCGAACAAAGTTTGCTTCCATTTCATCTGATGTCTCTTCTTCCTCGGATTCTTGTTTTGCTTTCATATTTTTATGGGATTTAAAAACAACTTCTCTGTATGTGGGTTTAGATTTTCCTATTCTCATATCATATGCAATCAAAGAACCATGCATCTCATCCATACTAAAAGAATTTAGATCTTTAGCTTCTTCTATAGCTAAAACTTTAGAATCAAATCTTTGGGGAAGAGATCTTAATACCTTTTTCACGATGACAGAATCTTTGATTTCCTTGCCGAGTCCTCTAATCGCATTAATGACTTCATTAACTCTCAGCATATATGCCTCTATGTTCTCATCGTCATTCATATTTAATACTTCGAACTGAGCTCGATGTGTTTGTAACTTGGCCTCCTTGATCTTAATGTCTCCTTCATGAATGCTCCTTAGTTTGTCCCATATTTCTTTTGCCATTTTACAACTCATAATCTTTACCAGTTCACTGTCCACTAATCCGCACATGATAGCATTCTTTGCTTTTGAATCATTCTCAAATAGTTTCTTACCGATAGCATTGGTTGGAGAAGTGGTGGGTATTGTGTATCCACTATCTACTGAATCTCAAATGTTGTATCCCAAAGCACAAAGATATGTCTACATCCTGAGTCTCCAAAATGCATAATTAGTTTTGTCAAACAATGGTGCTTTGTTTGATGAGAAGCCTTCACCACCTACCATTGTGTCACTTCCAAGATCACCCTATCCGGTTAAGATTGTTTAGGAACCTCGCTCTGATACCAATTTTTAGTCTCACAATGACACTGAAAGGAGGGATGAATCAGTGTAGCTATTTTAAAACTTAAATCTTCAACTCTTAAAGTCAAAAAAATGAAAACTTAAAACCAAATAGAGCAAGTATAACAAGAGAACATCACACAACACAAGATGTATCGAGGTTCACCGATTTGGCTACATCCTCAAAATGACTATTTGAACTCCCATCCAAATCCAGCCTTTGCAAAACACCAACTTTACAATCAATTTACCAGCACCAACAGAAAGGAGCACCAACCCCTGATTTATCTACACCAACAGAAAGGAGCACCAACCCCTGATTTATCTGCACCAAAAAAAAGGAGCACCAACCCCTCTACCAAGCACCCACTTGATTTTGATATTGATAACAAAATGACATATATGAATCTTCTCTTATCACAGAAAAATTGACCGTTCTCTTAGCTCATTTTGTCAATTGCTAAATGCAATTGCTAAACGCTTTCTAGTATTGTGCAGAACTCTATCTATGACCTCCTCTAAAAATTTCAGCCAAAAATAATATTGTATGGGAAAGTTATACCCAAAATACTAAAGTGACGTTTTTCACCTTTTTCCCAAAAACACGAATTTTCACTCTTTATTTTTCTCCACACACTCTTCTCTCCGCACAAAATAAAATCACGTTCTTCAATAAAATAATTCTCACTTAAATGCATACACTTGCATTCCTTTTCACTTTTCACTTTCTCCAAAGATATATTTTTAATGAAACTGCTTAAAATAATATAACTCCCTTTTTTAATATTGAGAAGGCATTTCGTCAAACACGTCACATGCAAAGAATTGACACCTTACTCGTTCTCATACTTTGGAGCCACGTGACAACTCAAAATCAAAAACAAAATATGATATATTTGATGCCTTGAAGGTGTAACAACACTGAAACTGAAACTCTAGCGACTCTTCAAGGTCGAAATGGCCAACTAAAGGATTTTGCCCAAGTGGCACAAATTGACATAAAAAAGACCTGTAACGTTTTTGCAAAAATCATAACTCTCACCTCGTAACTCGATTTTCTCTAAAATTTGAAATGTAGAATATTTGCAACACTGAATATGTCCAAAAAAAACTCACTGCCTAACTCCTTACGGTTCACCTGTACCACTTCCACAAAAACTGCTACTGACACACTTTTTCAAAAAAGAGCATTTTTTTGACAGTCTTGCAACACTTGTAAAATTTGTCTTGTTTCTCCGTTTTCATTGAAATTTGGAACACATGTTATTGAATATAACGAATACCTTCAGTTAAAATTTTGCTAGAAAAATCCTTACGGTTTATTCGTAGTGTGTCTGACAAAACATGCACTTTTCAGCCTGTACAACCACTTGCCAAATCATCCGCCAAGATACCGGAAACACCACCGATCACTCCAAACACTGTGCTGAAATCTCCAATGCTGTTCTGGACTATTTCCTAACATGTTGGCATGTTAAAAACTGATCCATCCTGTCCAAATGTGCCCGTGGCGACTTTTGCAACTTTTTGACTATTTTGCTGCTTTGACAACTTTCTGACGATTTTTTCAACTTTTACAAATTTGCACAAAAAACCTCTAACAAATTCACCCAAACATCAAAAAAATCCTCATAAGCATTTAACATCATTGTACATACTCTGAATAACCTCTGAAATCCTACCCACTACATCAACCGATCTATCTGACTGTGTTGACAACAATGACAATACTGTCGCTGCACCTTGCTCAACAAGTCATCCATGTAATCTTCTAGAATATTGTGCATGTAGTCATGGAAGATGTATGTCATGGCTCATTGATATGTGGCACTAGTTTTATTAAGGCCAAAAGGCATGACCTTGTAACAAAATATCTCCCAAGGCGTTGTGAATGCCATTTTGAATTAGTCTTATGGATTAATGTGAATTTGATTATATCTAGAGAAGCAATCCATAAGGGATAACATTTCATGTCCTCATGTAGCATCTACCAACACATCTATGTTTGGTAAGGAAAAATCGTCTTTAGGACTCACTTTGTTAAGATCTCAAATTTTTTTGCATATGTGAATCCTTCCATCTAGTTTCTTGATGGGTACCATGTTTGAAACCCATGGTGGGTAGTCTAATGAGACAATGAAGTCTGCATCCAACAACTTTTGTAACTCATATTTCACCATTAAGGCTACTATTGGATGCATCTTACATAGCTTTTACTTTACCGGCTTAACTGTAGGGTCCAATGTAAGATTATGCATGACTAGATTTGGGTCTAGTCCTAGCATGTATTTGTATGACCAAGCAAAAGCTTTTATCCTTTATTATAGGAGTTTCATGAACTCATCTTGTTCAGCTGGAGATAGACCTTCCCATAGCTTAATAACATGGGGATTATCGAGATCTGTACCGATATCCTTATCAACTATTGGCTCAATTGACATGTGATATCCATCCTCCAAATAATGTGGAGTAGGAATTAGGTGAATGTCACTAGCTAGGTTTGCTTCATCCATAGGAAACTCAGGCTCAACATCAGCTTTGAAAACATTTCGAGTAGTTCTTGGAGAAAATTGAAATGGCTATAACATTTCCTCACAAGGCCAATACTTTGATGGTGATGGTGGAGAGTCTCCCCTATCGAAGTCAATTACCTCATGGTTGAGGTGTAAAGGCTTCAATGGGTTACTCGAATCTCTTAGTGGAGTATCTAAATCGATGGAAATCATGTTAATGGATTCATGATCTCCATATTGGGGGTGAGTGGGTCTAGAGATCTACGGTGGTATCATAACTCATGGGGGTATCTCTGGAAAAAATGGAATGAAAGGTGGTAGCCTATGCAAAGTATGGGGAAACTGCACTTCACGCAACAATAACTAATGTTAGATGGGATTTGGAATTGGGAAGAGCATGCAAATATAATACGCATCCTCATCATCTAAAGGTGGTCTATAGGGTAGGTCATGGGCTTGATTCTCTTTAGCGAGCAATTCTCACCAAATAGGATGATTTAGTGAGAATCTACACAGATGGAAATCTTCTCTTTCATCCAAGGGGATAACTTGTGCATATTTTGCATATGATATTGCATAATTTATGGGTTCTACATCATAATCATCTTCATAATCACTTTTACATTCATGAGGAGGACCTTCATCCTCCTTCTCACTATCATATGGTAGGATATGAAAACTTGATGGGATTGAGCAACATCGCTAGATAACCCTTGGTTTGTCATACTTGTGGGAAAATGATCTCCCAATGAATGTACATGATTTGGATTAGCATAGGGGTCCCATGAAAGCTCATTATTGTAGTTTATGCATAGGCACTCTAGACCTTCTATGAGAAACTCTAATGGTACTCACTTATTTTATCCCAACCTAGATTTATCATAAGGAAACTGATATTGGGGCTGAAATGGGATATGAGAACCTTGCTCATATACTCCTAAATCATAACCATGCCAATTGCATCGATGTAAGTACTTCATGGCATAATCTAGATTTGATAGATAGTCTATATTCTCAGAAAAAGGTTCCTCATCTTCTTCTAGCTGAGGAGTTGGAATGGTGCCATATTCTAAACCCCCATATATGAAGTTTGTCTGATTGGGTGGTTTACCAAGAGTTACAATACTACATATAGGGAGACAAGGTCATCCCATATATTGCACTGAATCTATGGATGGAAGAGTCATGAAATTCCTCACCAGGTATTCTTCCATACCTGTATTAGATATATGCACCGTAACCTAAGATGATGAAGGTGAAGGGGATGGAGGGGAAGCTTGAGGTGACTGAATGGGAACTTCCTGGGAGGTCTCCTCATTCATCAAACAAGGAATATATTCCATGGATATGGTAGATACGATGGGTGGGCTCTCATCTATTGGCCTCTTTGACATGTTCCTCTAAGGAGGATTTGATGATGTCGAAGGGATATCTGATTCTACCAAAGGTGAGGATGGAATGGAGGAAGATGTAGATGATATAATGGATGGTAGTGGAGAATGAGGTAGACTCCTAATATATGGATTTAATTTGAAGTCTACATGAGTCAAAGGTAATGTCGACTCTGGCATCTACTACACCATATTGTAGTATTTGAAGGACTCTTGATCTGCATATACTATGTGCACTTGCTCTTCATGAGTGTATTTTAGACATTGATGCACGATGGATGGGACACACTTCATATCCCGAATCCATGGTCTACCTAGCAGTATATTGTAAGCCATTGCACCTTCTAGCACATGACACAACATCGATATAGTCTTTTGCCCTACTTGAATAGGTAGAACTATTGTATCGATTGTAGAGCATATTATGTCATTAAATGCTTGAAGTGTGTAAGTTGATGCTACAATATGTGATGTTGGTAACTTAAGATATTTCAATGCATTGGTCGTTATGATATTTCTTTGTCTATTAGCACTCTATTGTATGGTACACTATTTATACTTCCAACAATGTGCAAGGGAGGGTCTACCACATCATTGGCTATTGATTTGATCTCGTGCTTATGGAACATTATAACTGGTTTCTTGCACTATTACACATGACCTACAAAGTCGATGAAAGAATTTTAATCTTGTGGTTGCAACTCTATCGACTTCAAGATGTCCATCAATGCCTCTCTATGAGGATGGTATTTTTGAATAAATTCATAAATAGATAATCTTGCTAAATTCATCCTCAATATTTGTGCTAGCTTATTCTTTATTGTTAGCATGGGCCTAGGTGGAAGGCCTTGTACTACCAATGGTGTATATTATGACATCAATGGAACCTCGTGCGAAGCTATAGGTGGTGCAACTTGACTAGGATATTGTTTATTCCTGGTCACAATGCTTATCATCCCAACATACCCTTGCATAGGGGTGTTGTATTCACCTCATTCATAGGTTTTGCAGGTGTTGCTTGTACCTCATGAGATGGAAAAGGGTCTTTGAATATACCCATTTACTAATTTTTGGGGGTGAGTGGAGCATCCACTTGGAGCTCATGCCTCTCAATCATATCTTGTACTATATTTTTAAAGATATAGCACATTGGTATATCATGAAAATGCTACCTATAGAACTTGTAGTATTTATCCAGTCAACATCCCATAGGTACGAGTTTACCTATATTTGGATCGATGGGCTTAATTTCTGGGAGATCTATCACTCTTGTGGCCAACAATCTATCAAATAAATAATCTAGAGATTCATAAAAGTGAGTAAATTTTTTCTTAGGGCAACGCGGTTGAGTTTGTCCCTAGTTTGTTGAACCGTTACTTTCATAACTTGCAGGAGGAGGTTGGGCCTTATAGTTTACCTTATGAGGAGGTGTTGCTTGGGTGGGCCCATGGAAATTTATGGCCACTTTATTGATCGCTATCGGCTTTGAATATGCTGAACTACTCTTGGTATTCTTTGTCTAATTTTTTTTACGAGGCTTAGCTATTTCTCCCTCTTGGAGTTTAATTTCTTTGACATTCCTAGCTTACACTAGGGCATCTTCCAATGTGGGGAATTTTTGCAATTATAGTACTAGAGTGATAGGTCTCAAGAAAATCTTTGAGAGCATGCGAGATAGCTCAGACTCTGGCAATAGATAGGGTAGCTTAGAAATAAGCATTCACCACCTATTTCCATAATTAGTGATTGAATCATCGCCATATTGCTTCAACCCTGTGAGGTCGGTTAATGTCACATTCCTTTTCGTATTAAAGGCAAAACATTCCAAAAATGCATCAGCTAGTTGTTCAAATGTATGAATGCTATGTTTTAGAACTTGATTGAACCATTCATTTGTTGGACCTAAGTATGACACTCACCCTAGTAGGCATCAACATCAGGATGAGTATGACACTCGCCCTAGTAAGTAAGCTAATTCAACTTTAAATTTTCTCATTTATAAGGTAATAAATGAGAGGGATCATAATGCATCTCCATGACCCTATTCTATGCAGGCATGGTGCACTTTTGCATATATAGATTACATAGAATACCAATTCAAAAAGGAACAACTGGTTAACGTGGCTTCTCTCAATTTAGGGAAGCTCATAGTGGATATTTCAAACCCTCCATAACATGGTAGATATCAAGAAAATAATGATAGGGTGCCTAGACCTAGTGTAACTGATCATATAAATCAGTTAAGAGAAAGGTACAACAATGATAGAGTGCCTAGACCTAGATAACCATTGGTCCATAATACTTGTGGGAAAATGGGATCCCAATGAATGGACATGATTTGGATTAGTGTAGGGATCCCATGCAATATTATTCTCGTAGTTTATGCATAGGCACTCTAGACCTTCTATGAGAAACTCTAATGGTACTCGCATATTTTTTCCCAACCCAAATTTATCATAAGGCAACTGATATTGGGGTTGACATGGGACACGAGAACCTTGCTCATATACTCCCAAACCATAACCATGCCAATTGAATAGATGTAAGCACTTCATGGCATAATATAGATTTGGCAGATAGTCTATATTCTCAGAAAAGGGTTCCTCATCTTCTTTTGGATGAGGAGTTGGAATGATGCTGTAGCACCCTAAAATTGGCATAGTAAAACCTTAAATTATTAAAATTACTCTAGTAAATATTCAAATTCAAAATTTAACCCCCAAAACCACTCCTAAATTGTCGTTTAACCCGTTTCCTCCTTTCCCACGTCATTTTTAGAGTTTGTTTTGACCATTTGACGATATCGTCGTCGATCAGACGATATCGCCTCAGATCGGACGATTTTATTTGGGCTAGGACGTCCAGATGATCTTGTCCCAAAATTGATTTTTCATAATTAGCCTCTGTTCCAACGACATCTCTAATCTGGGCAGAAGCGTGTCTGCACTGTTAGAGACCCTCACCGTTGGATATCTCCCAAATTGGGATGATCTCCAACCTCCTAACCTCCCTCCTAAGCCTATTTAAACTTAGTACTCCCCCTTGGCATCCCCCTGGCTGAAATTTCTTGTAACGCAAGTTCTACGTGCATTAGACCATCCCAAATTACTATTTGCCTCCATATTTGTCCAAGTTTATTTGCAGGAACCTTAGTATTTTTCAGTCGGAGCAAGTTCAGTTTGTCCTGGATGATCCTATTCAATTCGAGACGATTTCGTACCAATTTGATACGATTTTGACTGCAGTCTACATTGGGGGCAATCAGTGCCCAAAGTTTGTGTTTCTTCATTCTTTTTTGTTGCATTATTCTGCATTCAGTTAAAATTATGATTATTTCTTATTATTTTGCATCTTGGAGTTCACCCATGTAGTTTAATTGCATAATAAGGTCATGATTAGCTATTAAAGTGTTGCAACTTATTTGCATTTCTATTCGGGATTATCTGTTAACATCCTTATTGTCATTTTACATCATTATCCTCTATTAGCATTATTGCATTTTTTTGTATTTTGTGTCTATTTATCTGTTTGCAGGTCTCTGACGAATTCGTCTGACGAATACGTTAGATCTCAGACGATCCTATCTGATAGGAGATGATCCCATCAAATTCTAGATGATCTTGACTGCTTCAAGAATCAGAACCTCCATCAGACATCCAGATCAGGTATGGCTCTTTAATTTAGCCTTTTGTCTCTATTTTTTGTTCAAATCTGTTTTCTGTATTTCATTTAGTCTGCATTTTCATAATAGAACAACTTAGATTCATTTGGCCAAACCTAGGACTTGAATTTTTAAAGATAAAATTGAACATATCAAACACATTCCCAACCTAGGCTTGAAAACTGCCATTCAAACATTTCCTGGTGAACCCCACCATCCGTCGAAAAATCACCATAATACACCTCCCCCGAGAGGCGGGACCTTCGCAAGGCCTCTCAGTCCGAGGTATTGTCCCATCCTTTTCACATCCCCCTTCCGGGCATGGATCCTATAGCCTGAAGGTAAGGGTGTGAAAAATTTGGAGCGATACATTTTGGTGAACCCAACGTGAATGCATTTAAAACCTTTTGAAAACAAAAACAAAAAAAAAAAAAAAAAAAAAAAGATGCATTTAAAATCATTAGAAAACTACCAAGTTGCATATCATCTTTAGATGGTAGCTCCTAAGAAAATACTAGCAATTATTATAAATGTTGAAAACCAATTAGCAGCCATAGAAATCAATTATGTGCTTAGTGTGCCTAAAATAGATACAAACCAACTTTTGTGGGACGAACTTAATAGGAGACTAGGTGTCATTTCATATAGGTTAACAAAACTTAAACAAATCAAGAGGCTTGTCCTAGATAGAATCCTGGATCCTCATCAACTCATATTTTATCATGAACTTCAAAGAGCTTGCCATAGATGGTTAGCTTATAGGAGAACTCTTGTGTCTTCAGAATTGTTCACCTTCAAGGAATACCTCGAGAACACAGCCATTGTACACCAATTCCTAGGTCATGTAGAAGACCAAGAGGTCGTTCTTACGGATAGGGAAATATGGAATAGAGTTCCTAGAGTTGTGTTATATCGAGAGTATTGCCACGAGATTTACTTCTACAAAACTGAATCTCAAACAGACAATATCACTATAGCACTTTTTGTCAAATTTTTGAAAGAAAATTTTTAATTTGAAGAAGAGCACTTCATGACTCCTGAAGAACTTGAGCCCATTAATGATAGGCACTCTAGACCTTCTATGAGAAACTCTAATGGTACTCGCTTATTTTTTCCCAACCCAAATTTATCATAAGGCAACTGATATTAGGGCTGACATGGGACACGAGAACCTTGCTCATATACTCCCAAACCATAACCATGCCAATTGAATAGATGTAAGCACTTCATGGCATAATATAGATTTGGCAGATAGTCTATATTATCAGAAAAGGGTTCCTCATCTTCTTCTGGATGAGGAGTTGGAATGATGCTATAGCACCCTAAAATTTCAAATTCAAAATTTAACCCCCAAAACCACTCCCAAATCGTCGTTTAACCCGTTTCCTCATTTCTCGCACCATTTTTAGAGTTTGTTTTGACCGTTTGACGATATCATCGTCGATCAGACGATATCGCCTCAGATCGGACGATTTCGTCTGGGCTAGGATGTCCAGACGATCTTGTCCCAAAATTGATTTTTCATAATTAGCCTCTATTCCAATGGCGTCTCTAATATGGGCAGAAGCATGTCTACACCGTTAGAGACCCTCCCCATTGGAGATCTCCCAAATTGGGATGATCTCCAACCTCCTAACCTCCATCCTAAGCCTATTTAAACTTAGGACTCCCCCTTAGCATCCCCTTGGCTGAAATTTCTTGTAACGCAAGATCTACATGCATTAGACCATCCCAAATTACTATTTGCCTCCATATTTGTCCAAGTTTATTTGCAGGAACCTTAGTATTTTTTAGTCGGAGCAAGCTCAGTTCGTCCTGGACGATCCTGTTCAATTCGAGACGATTTCATACCAATTCGAGACGATTTCGACTACAGTCTGCATTGGGGGCAATCAGTGCCCAGAGTTTGTGTTTCTTCATTCTTTTCTGCTGCATTATTCTGCATTCAGTTAAACTTATGATTATTTCTTATTATTTTGCATCTTGGAGTTCACCCATGTAGTTTAATTGCATAATAAGGTCATGATTAGCTATTAAAGTGTTGCAACTTACTTGCATTTCTATTTGAGATTATCTGTTAACATCCTTATTGTCATTTTACATCATTATCCTCTATTAGCATTGCTGCATTTTTTTGTATTTTGTCTATTTATCTGTTTGCAGGTCTCTGACGAATTCGTCAGATCTCAGACGATCCTGTCTGATAGGAGACGATCCTGTAAAATTCTAGACAATCCTGACTGCTTCAAGAATCATAACCTCCATTAGACATCCAGATCAGGTATGGCTCTTTAATTTAGCCTTTTCTCTCTATTTTCTATTCAAATATATTTGCTGTATTTCATTTAGTCTGCATTTTCATAATAGAACAACTTAGATTCATTTGGCAAAACCTATGACTTGAATGTTTAAAGATAAAATTGAACATATCAAACACATTCCCAACCTAGGCTCGAAAACTGCCATTCAAACGTTTCCTAGTGAACCCCACCATCCGTAAAAAAATCACCATAATACACCTCCCCCGAGAGGCGGGACCTTCGTAAGGCCTCTTAGTTCGAGGTATTGTCCCATCCTTTTCACATCCCCCTTCCGGGCGTGGATCCTATAGCCTGAAGGTAAGGGTGTGAAAAATTTGGAGTGATACATTTTGGTGAACCCGACGTGAATGCATTTAAAACCTTTTGAAAAAAAAAAAAAAAAAAAAAAATAGATGCATTTAAAATCATTAGAAAACTACCAAGTTGCATATCATGTTTAGATGGTAGCTCCTAAGAAAAGACTAGCAATTATTATAAATGTTGAAAACCAATTAGCAGCCATAGAAATCAATTCTATGCTTAGTGTGCCTGAAACAGATAGAAACCAACTTTTGTGGGACGAACTTAATAGGAGACTAGGTGTCATTTCATCTAGGTTAACAAAACTTAAACAAATCAAGAGGCTTGTCCTAGATAGAATCCTGGATCCTCATCAACTCTTCTTTTATCATGAACTTCAAAGAGCTTGCCATAAAAGGTATAGAAGACTTCAGTTTTAGAATCGTTAATACAAGAACTAGATACATCACAAAACAATTGAACAATATCTTTAGCTGTTTCCACCTCTTGTTGGGTATTTTGAAGAAAAATAAGGGAACCATCAACAAGATGAGAGTTAAGAAAAAGATTATCCCAAAAAAGCTTAATACCCTGAAGGAGGCCATCAGAATGTGCCTTATGAAGAATATAACCAAAACATACAAAAAATGAGCAAGGGGGCAACCTTGTCTAATAGACCATTGAAGAGGGAAGGAGGGGGAAAGAGCTCCATTAACCTGAACAAAATATGAAGCATCGCCAAAGAGCATACCAATTTGATTACATAATTTTGGACCAAAACCAAGACAAAACCAAGCCAAGAAAGCATACTCATAATAAAATTCCATATGATTCTATCATAAGATTTGTCAAAATCTAAATTAACCAAGATGGCATATTTATTAGAATCGATAGCCCATTGCAAATTTTCCTAATCCATCATAATATTATCTAAAATATAATGACCTTTAAGAAAAGTAATAGGTCTCCATAAGAAAATTTTCCTGAGCAAATTTTCCTAAGCCATCATAAGATCATAGCAAATTTTCCTGAGCAAACAATCTCTTGACCAACAATTTTGATTTTTAAAGCTATAAATTTAGCTATGATCTTGTAAGAAACATTGACGAGGGTAATAGGTCTCCAATTGGATATTTGGTTATAAATCGTACCTTTAAGAATAAGCTTGATAAGCCCTGCATTGATATAAGCTCCCAGGAAATATTATGAAGAGCTTCCAGGTAAATATGATGAAGATTGGAGGAAATAATATGACATTTTTTTATAAAACTCCATTAGAAGCCCATCCAATCCAGGAGCTTTGTCATTCTTCATAGAAAAAAGAGCAGTTTGCAGATCATTAATAGAAAGAGGATATTCAAGTTGATCTCGAATAATGGGATCAACTAAGGTGGGAATATGTTCTTGCACATATTCCATTAAGATACATTGGATTTCATCCCTTGGTTCCACTGTAAAAATTTGAGGGAAATGAGCTACAAAACAATTCATGATCTCTTTAGAGTCGAAAATAAAATGACCCGAAGGGTCCTCCAACTCAATGATCCTTTCTAAAATATTCTTATGTCTGAGGTACTTAAAAAACTTTTTAGTTCCCTTGTCTCCCTAGGAGATCCAATTAAGGTGAGACCTAACATGTGTCCCTCTAGCATGGTAAGACTCGTAAACTCTAGCCTGATTTTCAACATTAGCAGCCAAAATGCTTTGTTTTGCAATTTCTTGTATATTATTTGAAGAATATTATAATTGCTTTGTTTTACAGTTTATTGTATATTGTTTGAAGAATATTATAATTGATGTTCATAAACTTATTGGATTTTTAAAGATAGAATATATGCAAAAAATTTCCTAGAAATTTAAATATTTTATGATGTTTTACATATGTATTTATAAAAGAAATATAGGAAGTTAATAATAGCATATCAAAAACATAGAAAATTAATATATGAGATAAAAAGTTGAAATTTTATGTAATCATCCACTCAATTAAATTTAAATTATATTTTTACAAATGATAATAGTGACGAAGTAGATAATTATATGTACTAGAATTTCAATAGGCAAATGAAGAGATAGGATATCCGATCTAGGATTTGAATCACAGATCATGTTTAAAAAATATGAAAATTAAAGAATTTAAAGATTTGTTAGGATGCTATGAATGTTATCATATTTTAATGGCACACATGCCAACTATATATTTTGAATCTTGGATTATGATTGGTATATCATTCTCTATAGAAGATATAAAACCTATTATTATTTTTGTCAGCACTCTCTAGAAGATATAAAACCTATTATTATTTTTGTTAAAATATGTGAGCTTAGACTATTGAATTCTAGTTGCTTGGAAAATTTATAAAGATGTAATCTGAGGACTCCTATATTGTTATCCATGTTTATAACACATTTTGTTTTTTGAATAAGCTATGTGTGGCTTCTATTGGGGACCACTTCTATTACAATAACAAAACTTTACATAGATATCAAGTTAATTAAACTATATCTAACTTTTCTTTTTGTCAACAATATTCTTGATTTGCCTTTCTACTAAAGTTGTTTATAATCTTCCTCAAACTACAACATTTTCACAATCTAGAATATTTTTTTAATTAAGTGTTAAAATCTTACACAAAAATTTTCCTTCTAAATTTTCAAAATTTCCAAGATAAACATCAACACTATGAAAGGTTAAAATATCTCCTACCCATTTTCTATATCTATAAATATGCTAGCTATTATAACTTATCAATTCCTCAACATATATATTTTTAGGTGTTTTATTTATGCCACTAATATTACAATATATAATATTTATTATCACTTATTTCTTTTATTTATGGGCTTAGCCCCACTTCTTGTTAATATTTACAGTATTTGCTATTGTTTTTTGAAATTATCATCCCTCCCTTTCTATATCCTTTTCTCTTTATTTTTGCTTATTGGGTCTTCCTCTCATTTTTTTTATTTCCACCAATGCTTTCATATTTATTAATCTCTTCAAATTTTCACCCAATTCATAGTGAGACATATAATCTATAAGTTATCTTGTTCTAAAATATTTGAAGTGCAAGGAATAACCTCACAAGCAATGTTTCTGTATATTGCCTTAGCGAAACTAAAGTGGATGCTTCTCTATAGAAATTATGTTCTTATTCCATCTTGAAAAACTTAAATTTCTATGGATATCCTCTATCCTCATATATTTATTATATGGACCTTGAAACCCTAAAGTGTAATGGATAACATTTACACTACTTGCATTTCTATTGCAAGGAAAGGATTTGATACCACTTGAGGAAAATGAAGATAATTTACCTAGAATAAACTTGACCTCTTTTGCCTCTTTTGTTTTAAAATTTTCATCTAAATTTTCCTTTAAAAAGTCCTTTAGTATTTAAACTTGTATATTGTACTTTCTTGTCCTTTGTATCCTTCTTTGTTTCTTATTACAACTAATATAAGTGAACTATGGTGTCCTTTGTCATTTGATGTTGTTGATAAGTTTATTTTCTCTTTTTTGGAATGGAATATCCGTGATCTAATCTAGCTTCTACTATAGGATAGTTACCTTGCTTCATCTTGAAATTTTTCTCATGACCAACTTGTTTTATCGCTTTCTTTATCCATTTCCACCATATAATCTCTTACCATATGTCTAGTCTCATAATAATTGCAACATTTTAATATAATATTTTTGTAATCCAATTATTGATCCCATTCTCTTGATTTAGATGAAATCTTAATGTATTATGGAAACAATTTTAAATTTTTTATAATAACACATGTATGGGTAGATATAACATGCTTTTTCTTCTTAGTAGTTGGTCCCTCTTCGATGAATTCCCATGGGATATTTCTAATATTATCGAAACATAATTATTGATAAGTTGGTATGGAAGTCCAAAAGGTCTCTAACCCATACCAGGATCATTTTAATAGTTTCTATCTCAACAGAAAAATTCTCACTTTATGGTCTTCAATAAAGGACATCTCTCCTCCTAAGCCATAGGCTACCATCCATTATTTTCAAATTATAGAATATGGTGAGGAAAAAATATTTAGGAAGAAAAGTCATGAAGTAATTTGAATTCAATATTCACTTTCACTTATCCAAATTTGAATCTCTAAAAACCCTAGCTAGTATTCATGGAACATGCATATTAAATCCTCCATCTTTAAGAAAAATTATATCATGTTTGATCATCTCATTCATCCTTTCTAGTCACTTCTAGTGTAACATATGCTTCCTTGATCAGACTTGCCATCTGTTCTCTTTTACTCTTATCTCCTACTTACTCATAATCATATGGAAATTCAACTAATAATTATGCATAGCCTAGGGCACTTATTGCAAGGATTAAAATATCAATTACAAAAGGATGGATATTATTTAAATTATGAGGGAGTAGAATTTTATCAATAATATTGTCAAGAAAAAAGGATGTGGAGTTGAATAAAAAAATAGCATGATTGCTTAGGTTTATCAATTATTATTTAAGGTGCACTCTCTTAGAAGTAAGCACATCTATAGAGAAAGAAATTAGATGAAATATAATTTAGAAAATAGTGGTGTAGATGTTTCATGGTAAAATTCAAATTTTGGAAGGTAAATAGCCAAGAATGATTTTATCTATTAATAAAAATAATTGCAAGGAGTTGATTGTGGACACATAGTATTTTGAGAAAGAATAATATAATTTATAGAAAAGGAATGAAGTTGTATACGGTTTAATTGACCAAACAAAAATGTAATGTTTTGGTATTTTGATCAAAGTGGTCTCCATAAAAAACACATGTAACTTATTTAAAAAGAAATACTAACTATCTCAAAGTTTTATATATAATAGTTTTAATATATTTTTTTATTATACTAGAGGAATCAGTAACTTGTTATAATTTTCTACACCTCTTTGTGGGTTTTAATATTGCTCCATGCCACCACTATAACCTCCACTTGCACTAGGTAAACTTTTTAATGTAGCCAACAATACTGGCATGACATACCTTCTAGTATTATGAGGTCTCAGGAATTGGAACCATGGTCTATACACTCCCACGAGAGCATTTTGACCATTGTAACAAGCCCTCAGATCTATATATAATATTTTAAACTTTAAATTATACTAATGCTCAAATTAAAATATAATAAAAGGTTTTGGTTCAAGTCTAAACTAGCATAGAAAATTAATGTGTATAAATGGTAGGTTCTTATGAGTTAATTCTATTAATATTCCTTTAAACTAAAATATGTTGAAGAACACAAGCTTATACTGAGAGAGGGGGGTTGAACAGTATAAGACCTCTTTTTACTTTTTCCTTTATACTTCAAAACAGTAAAGCAATATACCCAAAGCAATATCAAAGCAATGCACAATATCATCCACAAAGTGACACCAATTTTAACGTGGTTCACCCAGAATGGCTGGGCTACATCCACAAAACTTTTCTCTAAAATTTATCTCAAAGTTCTTTGGGAATCCTTCCCAATTACAATGTTTATGAGCCTTGGCCCAAAGGAGATACCTTCCCCCAATAAAAATTTATGAGCCTCTGCTCAAAGGAGATACCTTCCCCCAATCAGAATTTATGAGCCTCTGCTCAAAGGAGATACCTTCCCCTCTGCTCCGGAAATGATCCCTCGGAAGATCAATCGCCTCTACCTCTTTCTAGCACGTGGAACTCCTTTCCATCGAAGACCTTCTGTCCTAAATGCTTAGCCTAAGAGACCTTTGCCTTCTATGATCACGTCCACAGCAGCTCAACAACCTGTACCAAACATAGTCAGTTGGTATAGTACAAGTCTTCCTCTGTCTGTCAGATCTATCCAAATCTTGAACAAATCAATCCTCTGTATACAAGCCTTCTCAAAGACTTTCCAAATCTATCCTTAGGTTCTTCTGATAGAACCAATGCACCTCTGTCCTCAAGTTCTCTGATAGAACTATCAAACTCAGCTCACAAGTCCTCTGCTAGGACCTGTCCAAATCTGCTCACAAGTCCCCAACAGAACCTGTCCAAAAACTGCTCACAAGTCCCCACTGGAACCTGCCCAAAAACTCAGCAAGCTCACCAAGAAAAACTTTCTTAGTAGGAAATCACAAAGTGAATTGTTAGAGACCCAATGTGATTTTTCAAACTCATAGAAGCATAAAGAGAATTATTAGAGACTCAATATGTTCTATACTCAAATCCCAATCTCAAAACTCAACTCAAATCAACTCAGCTCAATCTCAATCTCAAATCTGAAAACTCAACTCAATATCTAAAATGGATAGGATAGAATGCTTTATTTCAAGAACATGAAACCCCAACAATTGCCAACTATGCAAAGAATCACATAACAATGATACTCATGTTCTTTTCACCATCAATTAGGGTTTCAACAACAATTCTCATCAAACAAGGTTTAGTCAACCAACACCATTCAACTCAACATCAACCTTGAAGCTTTCAACCAATCATCACAAGAAAAGGAAACAAGTAGAAATCCTTTTCCCTCCAAATATATTTGAACAAAACAACCACCAACACAATATCACCAAATGCAAAGAATAACTTTCTCAAATAAAATCAATGGAGTAAGCCCAATATCATGAATCAAGTAAAGCAATAACTTGATCAAACAACCTCTATGGAAGCAACTCAACCATCAAACTCAAAAAAACCAACCAAGGGTTCCACCAAATCAATGCAAGTGGCTAGACTCACAAATATAAACCCTAGTGCACAAAGCTTCCACTATCTCAAACCAAAAATTATGCATTCACCAAAAACTCTCCTTAAGGATAACAATGCATAAGTAGTCTTCAACAAACTAGAAAATAGGATTTACACCTAGCCAAAAGATACCTAGTAGAATACCTTTTCACTCCAACCTTATTTCAGAAAACATACACCAATCATGCTCTTAAGAAGAATGTGCCCATACCTTATTGGAGTAGAAGATAATTGAACCTTCAAGCTGTCACCACACACAACTCTCAAACTTCCAACCAAGTTAGGGTTAGAATAAAAATAAATGAGCAATAATATAAACTTCCTTTATTACACCTTTTAGCTCCACTTCTTTAAACACAACCACCATAACATGCCAATAAATCAACAATCACAGACTCACACCTTATACCTCCATTTTTTAATTTTAGCATAACAAAGAATAATCTTAAAAATACATCCAAAGAAATATTCCCTTATTTCTCCTAAGATTTTATTCAATGCTAATCACAAAAGCCAAAACTCATAAAGTTTAATCACACCTTATAAATCGTTGTCCAAGAAACTCCAATTTCGTGGCATAAAGACGTTTTAATAAAAACGTATGTTACTCTAGCAAAGCACCCCCGTGAGACTCGAAACGACGACCTCCGCCAATGCAGTGCCCAACAACAGCCTTCGCTGCCACTAGCCCATGTGGGCTACGAAGTTCACAAGTGAACTTCCCTCCACTTCACCCTAAAAAAAAAACTCCCGAAGACTTTTCAACCGCACGTGCTTCTATGTATTCCTTCGATTGCAGCGAATACAGAGCACAAACACCGCAAATTGCATTAGAGGAATTTCAAATTAATTAGCCTTCCAACCTTAGGAGTTGGAGAATAAATAGTCTCTTCAAAGACACCTTGACGTCGACGGAAATAAAGACCATTTCAAAATTAATCAAAAGTCTTTTAAAAAAGGGTTTAAAAATTAATTAAATAAATAATAAAGAGAACCTCCATTGGTTTTAATAAAAACCATTTAACTTGGTTTTAATAAAAACCCTATCCAACTTGGTTTTAATAAAAACCGGTTTGGTTTTAATGAAAAACCCTTGCCAATGGAATCTCTCCAGATTCTATTAAAAATATTCTCTTGGAATCTTCCACATTTGAAGCCAACACATCCTCTTAACATTAATGCCATTTCCTTTTGACATCAATGACAACTCATAGACAAGAAGCTAGGATCTCAAACCCAAAATTGCCAACAATATCCCCCTTTGTCATTGATGGCAAACCATGCTTCTCAACAACACAGAAACTCAACATAAACAGCTCCCCCTGTCTTGAGGCTCTCCCCCTTACTAAAATCTCTCCCCCTTTCTCATTAATGGCAAAGGGTCACCTTTGGGGCTCGAGACTGAGAATGAGCCTCTTAGCTTAGTCCCTCCCCCCCCTCCTGATGAGGTGATTAATTCTTGGGTGGGAGTAAAACTCTCATTAGGCACTGATCATCATCAGCATCTATAACTTCCTTGTCGGGCCTTCTCTTGAAATTTTTATCTATATTCCTGTTCCTTTCACTGTTCTTGTTCTTGTTCTCATCCCTATTCTTGTCCATGCCTTGATCCTTGGACCTGATCATGCCACTGTTCCTGTTCCTGTATTCTAGAATTTCAGCTCTACACTGTCTAATTATGTGACCTTCATTGTTGCACTTGAAACATTTGACGATGTTGTTTCTCTGAGGTAAACCTGATCTTTGAATCCACCAGTTCTGACCAAACCTGTTCTAACCAAACCTGTTCTGACCAAACCTGTTTTGGCCAAACCTATTCTGACCAAACCTGTTCTGACCAAACCTATTCTGGCTAAACCTGTTCCTGTTATTTGTCTTGCAATAAACTGCCTTGTGCCCAAACTGTTGACAAGAGTAGAAATACCCTTGAAAGTAATTACCACCTCTGAAACTGTCATTTACCTTCCTAACTTGAGTCATGCAATGTGAAGCCATGTGACCAAACCTATGACAAGCAAAACATCTGCCTTGAAACTTTCCTTTAATTGACCTCTTAGGTTCTGAAAACTTATTCTTCTCATTCTGAATTCTGTTTTCTATTTTTGTGCATCTATCATTCAAGGAGTCCTTTTCTGAAATACTTTCCTCATCAGAAATCTCTTCCTTTTGGAGTCTCTTACTAGACTCTCCAACTTGTTCCTTGTGTGGCTTAACAAAACCAAGGCCTGTTTTATCTGTTGTCTTTCTTTGACCTTTGATGAGTGACTTAACCTTTTTGGAGCTATCTTGAAACCTGTAAAGCTTATCTTTGTACTCTTTAGTTTCCTCTTTCAAAGAAGCCATTTTCTGTTCTATTTCACTATACTCAAGAAACTTAGACTCTAACTCATCCTTGAGTTCCTGTGTCTTAGCTATAGAGAAGTCAAGAATTTCTATAAGATCATCTCTCTCCATACAAAATTCATCTAACTTATCCTTGAGTCTAGCATTCTTCTTTCTTTCCTTTTTCAAAGCACTAAGAGCACTAATAAGTTCACCTTCAATATCTACTTCACCTTCCTCTATATCTTCCTCTATTTGTTTTCTTTTTGAATCATCAAGGCCTTTTTCAGATTTCTTATCACTAGAAGTGCTACCCTTTTCAAAAACCATATATGCATCTTCCTTATAGTTTTTTGAAGCATCCTCATACATACTAGAAACAAAATCATTATTTGTGCAATCATCCTCAAGGTGACCAAAGTTTCCACATCTAAGATATTTCACGATAATGAATCTATGTTTCGGTTCTTCCTCTTTTTCTGATATGAACAACATCTCATTTTCATTATCACTTGAAAAACTTTCACTATCACTACTAGAACACTTACTTGCTTTGTCTAGGTAGAAACTCTTCTTGTGCTTGTGAGAATACCTCTTTCCTTGATTGTTGTGCTCATCTTTGTTTTTCCTGTGATGCTTGTGCTTTTCAGAATCCTTGCTCTTAGAATCATGTTTATCTTCATCACTTTCATTCTTTGGAATAGTACAGTCAGTAGCATAATGACCAAACTTTCCACAATTGAAACATCTTATATTTTTCATACTTTTGTGCTTTCTAGAGAACTTGCCTTTCTTGCTGTAATATACCTCTTCATCACTAGAAGACTCTTCACTATCTTGAAGCTGTTTACCCTTGGAATTCTTGGTAGCCTTGAAAGCTACCTCTTTCTTGACATCAACCTTCACTTGAGTTCTCAACTCAGATGCTGCAAGTATACTATGGAGATCATCCTTTTTCAACTTATCCAAATCTTTAGCTTCCTCAATAACAGAAATCTTTTCACTAAATCTATTAGGAAGAGATCTTAAAATCTTATCACAAACATCATTTTCAGCAAGCTCAAGACCTAAGTATTTCATGGATTTAACAACCTCATCCATACGAAGCATGTAGTCACTACTATTTTCATCATAATTCATCTTGAGTTGTTTAAACATACCTTTGAAGTGTCTCAACTTGGCCTTTCTGACATTTGTATCACCTGTATGAACCACCTTCAACTATTTTCACATTTCACTAGCTATATTGCAGTGAATCACTTTGGTGAGATCTCGCTTCAGTAAGCCTTTCAAGATTGCATTCATTGCTTTTGAATTGCTGTGATGTAGGAGCCTTTCTTATTTAGTATTAAGACCATGTTCAGGAATAGTGTACTCATCTTCAATCACTTCCCAAACCTCATTCCCAAGTGCCATTAGATGAACCTTCATCCTTGCACTCCAAAGACCAAAATCTGACCCATCAAGAATAGGTGCTGCATTGCCACTTGAATAATCCATTGTGTTCTTTACTAGATTTTCCTTCAAGTTGTTAAACTTTTTGAAGGCACCTACTATGATACCAATTGAAGAACACAAGCTTATACTAAGAGGGGGGGTGAATAGTATAAAACCTCTTTTTACTTTTTCCTTTATACTTCAAAATAGTAAAGCAATATACCCAAAGCAATATCAAAGCAATGCACAATATTATCCACAAAGTGACACCAATTTTAACGTGGTTCACCCAGAATGGCTGGGCTACGTCCACAAAACTTTTCTCTAAAAGTTATCTCAAAGTTCTTTGGGAATCCTTCCCAATTACAATGTTTATGAGCCTTGGCCCAAAGGAGATACCTTCCCCCAATAAAAATTTATGAGCCTCTACTCAAAGGAGATACCTTCCCCCAATCAGAATTTATGAGCCTCTGCTCAAAGGAGATACCTTCCCCTCTGCTCTGGAAATGATCCCTCGAAGATCAACTACCTCTACCTCTTGCCAGCACGTGGAACTCCTTTCCACTAAAGACCTCCTGTCCTCAATGCTTAGCCTAAGATACCTCTGCCTTCTATGATCACGTCCACAACAGCTCAGCAACCTGTACCAAACACAGTCAGTCGTATAGTACAAGTCTTCCTTTGTCTGTCGAATATGTCCAACTCTTGAACAAATCAATCCTCTGTATACAAGCCTTCTCAAAGACTTGCCAAATTTGTCCTTAGGTTCTTCTCATAGAACCAATGCACCTCTGTCCTCAAGTTCTTTGATAGAACTATCAAACTCAGCTCACAAGTCCTCTGCTAGGACCTGTCCAAATCTGCTCACAAGTCCCCAGCGGAACCTGTCCAAAAACTGCTCACAAGTCCCCACCGGAACCTGTCCAAAAACTCAACAAGCTCACCAAGAAAAATTTCTTAGTAGGAAATCACAAAGTGAATTGTTAGAGACCCAATGTGATTTGTCAAACTCATAGAAGCATAAAGAGAATTGTTAGAGACTCAATATGTTCTATACTCAAATCCCAATCTCAAAACTCAACTCAAATCAACTCAGCTCAATCTCAATCTCAAATCTGAAAACTCAACTCAATATCTGAAATGGATAGGATAGAATGCTTTCTTTCAAGAACATGGAACCCCAACAATTGCCAACTATGCAAAGAATCACATAACAATGATACTCATGTTATTTTCACCATCAATTAGGGTTTCAACAACAATGCTCATCAAACAAGGTTTAGTCAACCAACACCATTCAACTCAACATCAACCTTGAAGATTTCAACCAATCATCACAAGAAAAGGAAACAAGTAGAAATCCTTTTCCCTCAAAAGATATTTGAACAAAACAGCCACCAACACAATATCACCAAATGCAAAGAATAACTTGCTCAAATCAACTCAATGGAGTAAGCCCAATATCATGAATCAAGTAAAGCAATAACTTGATCAAACAACCTCTATGGAAGCAACTCAACCATCAAACTCAAAACAACCAACCAAGGGTTCCACCAACTCAATGCAAGTAGCTAGACTCACAAATATAAACCCTAGTGCACAAAGCTTCCACTATCTCAAACCATAAATTATGCATTCACCAAAAACTCTCCTTAAGGATAACAATGCATAAGTAGTCTTCAACAAACTAGAAAATAGGATTTACACCTAGCCAAAAGATACCTAGTAGAATACCTTTTCACTCCAACCTTATTTTAGAAAACATACACCAATCATACTCATAAGAAGAATGTGCCCATACCTTATTGGAGTAGAAGATAATTGAACCTTCAAGCCGTCACCACACACAACTCTCAAACTTCCAACCAAGTTAGGGTTAGAATAAAAATAAATGAGCAATAATATAAACTTCCTTTATTACACCTTTTAGCTCCACTTCTTTAAACACAACCACCATAACATGCCAATAAATCAACAATCACAGACTCACACCTTCTACCTCCATTTTTAATTTTAGCATAGCAAAGAATAATCTTAAAAATACATCCAAAGAAATATGCCCTTATTTCTCCTAAGCTTTTATTCAATGCTAATCACAAAAGCCAAAACTCATAAAGTTTAATCACACCTTATAAATCACTGTCCAAGAAACTCCGAATTTCACGGCATAAAGACATTTTAATAAAAACGTATGTTACTCTAGCAAAGCACCCCGGCGAGACTCGAAACGGTGACCTCCGCCAATGCAGCGCCCAACAACAGCCTTCGCTGCCACTAGCCCATGCGGGCTATGAAGTTCACAAGTGAACTTCCCTCCACTTCACCCTCGAAAAAAACTCCCGAAGACTTTTCAACCGCATGTGCTTCTAAGTCTTCCTTCGATCGCAGCAAATACAAATCACAAACACCGCAAATTGCATTCAAGGAATTTTGAATTAATTAGCCTTCCAACCTTAGGAGTTGGAGAATAAATAGTCTCTTCGAAGACACCTTGACGTCGACGAAAATAAAGACCATTTCGAAATTAATCAAAAGTATTTTCAAAAAGGGTTTAAAAAATAATTAAATAAATAATAAAGAGAACCTCCATTGGTTTTAATAAAAACCATTTAACTTGGTTTTAATAAAAACCCTATCCAACTTGGTTTTAATAAAAACCGGTTTGGTTTTAATGAAAAACCCTTGCCAATGGAATCTCTCCGGATTCTCTTAAAAATATTCTCTTGGAATCTTCCACCTTTGAAGCCAACACATCCTCTTAACATTAATGCCATTTCCTTTTGACATCAATGAAAACTCATAGACAAGAAGCTAGGATCTCAAACCCAAAATTGCCAACATATGTTCGAAAGCACGAGATTCCAGAAGTTTTGAAAGGAAAACTATTGCGATGCATTCAAAATCAAAATAAACGCTTAAGTCCTAAAATGTGAAATGCATGAAACGAAAGAGACGAATTGAAATGAGATAAAAGAAATTAGAGAAATCACAGCCCTTTTATTTAACTCTCTTAATCTCGGTTACAAAGACGCCTCCTCCCTTTTTAGGGGCTAGGAGCGTTAAATGGATTTTGGTTACAATCGTGACTTAGTATTCCTCCTTCCGCATGCCCACATTTGAAATGGGCGGGCCAAAGTGTTGCCGCCGCTTGCGTTGATGAATCCTTGATTCTTGTTGCTCCTCCTGCATTCAAAGAAACAACAAAGGCGTTAGTAGCACCTGCTGCAAATATGAAACATTTGTTCTCTAAAATTAATGAAAGATGCATGCAAAAGATTAGCTAAACCGGTGAATGAAATGAATCCAAATGACCTGCACATTTGACAGAGACCAGGAAACATTACCAGAGGGCCACTGCCATCGAAACAGTCAGCCAATTCGCATTCAACTGAAATTCGTCCCTGGTCAGGACGAATTCTACTGTAATTCGTCCCCGGGTAGGACGAATTCGACTGTGTTAAAATGCCGAGGTGATGCCGCCCAAATGTCACACCTCGGGATCTCCAAAATACCTACAAACATGGGGGTTAGCTAATTGGGGGCATTTTGGGATGACCCAGATGGTCGGATTCTCCCAATTTGACCTCCATCAACGGGAATTTGATGTCGCTACCTGCAAGTTAGTGAGGACCACAAAATCGACAAAACATGATAATATTTGATCAAAACATTATGGAATCGAAGTTATAAATTATCTAGACAGCATAACATGTAATGGAAGATAAACAAGTGATAACAGAATAGATTAAAATGAAACTAAAAAAAGTGCGGGGCGCCCGAGCGGGCCGCCCACCGTTGGAACTTGATTTTGGCACCAATCCACTTGGGATGGGCCCAAAATCTCTTGGAATGGGTTGTCGGCAAATTGGTGGATTAATGTGGTCAAATGTCGGGTTTTGGGTCCGGATTCACACTTCCAATAGCCACCCAATAACCTCTCTTGCGAAAGAGATCACGGATGTGGAAGAGATGAATCGAAAAAGGGGTGCAATGGGGTGTTCAATTTGGCAGCACTTCGTTGCTTGAAAATGCCTCCAACTTGTCTTTTTTGGGTGGGAAAGTCCACCATTTTATAGACCCAAGGGGTCTCTTTGGAGGGGCATGCAGGGGTGCCATGTGGCGGCCATGCCTTCCCAAGAGGGAGGAGACTCCTCCCTGACTTGGGCTTCCATGACTGCCCTTGTGACAGTCCTCCAACGGCCAATCTACCCACCTACACGCGCATGCAAGGCAGGAGTCATAAATTGACAGTCTTCGGCTGCCACTTGGCGCCATTCTTCTTTTTGCCCGTTAAACCTGGAATTCGTCCTGACCAAAGACGAATTCAGAATTCGTCCCTGGGTGAGACGGATCCCAGTTAGAATTCGTCCCTGGGTGGGACGAATACCGAGCAAAGTGCCCGAATGTGCCAAATTGCCTTTTGACCTTCCAAAATTGCTACAAAAGTGGTTAGGACCACTGTTTAACCTCTGAGGGCTGCCCTGGGGGCTGTGTGTGTCAAAGCGATCAGTGTTTGCAGTCACATAATCGGATTGGTGTTGTTTTGGTGTCTACAGATGCCCCTTTTTGGGATGCGCTGTGCATGGCGCAACGCCGAGCAAAAATAGATAACCAAAGCACTAATGATTAGGGTTTCTTGGTAACCTAACCAACTTTTGATGCCCCAAGTATGGAAAGGGCATGCATTCTTGAATCCTTGCTTCGACGAGCTAAGGAATTTGATTTCAAGTATTAACCTATTTTGGTGAGGTGTGACTTGAGCTTGGACATTGATCAGTCATGAATAGGCAAAGGGCGCAACCTTTTGTCCACAGGGGAACCTTGTGTTCATGCTTCGGGAATGCCAAGTGTTTGATCAATTTGTGATAATTGCTTGTTTACTGCCCCAAGCAGGAGCGTAATTGTCTTTGTCAATGATTCTTTGAATGCATGTCGTTTTCCTTAATTGGGTGTGTGCTTGTTGATTGGTGACTAAGTGTGACTACCCCCTCAAGCGACGAATCGATGAGGGAATGACCTTCGTGAGAAAAGCGACGAGTCGCTTGACCCAAGATGACTTGTGCAAGGGTGCCTTCGGAGATTTAGCATTAAGCATGTGCAATTTTTCTGACATTTAGACCTGTTTTTGGTGGGTGGTAACCCTTTTTGCGACGCTTTTTGGAGCTGAAATTGGCAAAAATCCGTCTTCCCGTGGAGCGGTCCGGCTAAGATAGCCTTCTTAGGGAGTAGGATAGTGACAATTTGTGACCCCAACGTCTGTTTTGTATGCCCGGGATGTCAAGTGCAACAACACTCTCATCGGGCAAGTTTATTATCTGTTTTAGTGCATTTTTGTTCAATTTTTGATGTTTTTTGAATTTTTGGCCTGAATTCGTCCCAGGGTAGGACGAATTCCAGCTTAGAATTCGTCCCTGGGAGGGACGAGCGCTAACCAGAGCGCTCGTCCCAGGGAAAGACGAATTCAAGCTCAAAAGGCCTATTTAAAGGCCAAAACTAGGGTTTGGCCTCATTTGCGTCTGATTTTTCTTGCGATTTGGAGCTCTGGGGAGGAGGAGGTTAATTCTGCGAAGCGAAGCGCTGCCGGATTTTCCTTGCCATCATGAGTACACAAACCGGTTCGAGCGGCGGAGCCGAAGCGAGACCAGTAAGTGCTCCCTAGAGTTTATTTTTGTTTTAAAACTGCAAGTGTTTTGTTTAATTATTTTTGTGATGATGTTTTTCAAAATTTTAAAACTTAAACCCTGAAACTGAACTGAAGACAACTAAAACTTAGTGTTCAACTAAACGTATCGAAAACCTAAGTAAAGAATTTTTATTGTTTTAACTAAACCCTAGGATAAACGGAACGTAAAACCCTAAGACTTAATGTTTGTTGTTTTTTGAATTTTTGTACTGTTTTTAAATTAATCAGTTAGGATTAGAAACCCTAAGACAAAAAATTTATTTTTTTAAATTTTGTTTCGTTTTATTTTTTTGGAATTTATCAGTTAGGATTAGGAACCCTAGAACTGAAACATTTTTTTTGAATTTTGATTTTTTGTTTTTAAATTAGTCAGTTAGGATTAGAAACCCTAGAACTAAAAAAATTAATTTTTGTTGGAATTTTTGTGTTTGTTTTTGTTTTAAATTAATCAGTTAGGATTAGAAACCCTAGAGCTGAAAATTTAATTTTTTATTTGAATTTTTGTGTTTGTTTTTTTTTTGTACCATTCTTTTTTCATGATTTTAATGTTTTTGAGTTATTTTCTTTTGCAGGTTGTTAGGAGCCGGTACCGTGTACCCACTGCTTTCACTGAGGCGCAGGGGGCGCTGACTGAGGCTGACTGGGAGTGGCTTGATGCCCTTGGGCTCAAGCAGGTGGCTCGACTAGAGCCTGTGGTCATGGATCAGGCCTATTTGATGGCCCTGATCAATCTTTGGGATCCATGGACCAACACTTTCCATCTCCCAATAGGGGAGATGACTGTGACTTTGGAGGATATCTATCGGCTTCTATGGATTTCGATAGATGGACTGCCCATCAGGACATCACCGCGTGATCAGCGGACAGCTGTACTGACGAGATGCTTCGGGCATGGGGAGGAGTTGGGTGTGGAGGATCCACTGGAGAGGGCAGAGGGCGACTGCCAGATTGGCGAGATTTTGGTTCGATGGTGGTTGGAGAGGGGGGTGTTGGGCGTGAGGCATGCATTCCTTATGGGCCTCATGTCCAACATGCTATTACCTGATTCGTCAGGTGCGAGGTTCCCATGGAACCTGCTGGATTTGGTGTGGCAGTTGGTAGAGTGCCCGATAGAGGCACCGCTTATCCTGAGATGGGGACAGACATTGTTGGCACAGCTCTATGGGGAGTTGTATGAGGTCCGCTGTCGACAGCAAAAGGGGATCAGCCGCAGCTATCTGCTACAGTGTTGGGGTTGGCAGCACATAGCAGTTGAGAGGCCAACCGGGTTACCATGGATGACTCGAGCGGTGATGGAGGATAAGGAGATAGGGTATGCAGTTCTATGGTGGCGGTCTAGAGAGCAGGGACAGAGTCGACGATGGGCAGGTGTCGTAGGGCACTATGTCGATACCTTCTCTTGGCTCACTCCAGGGGAGGTGATTTGGTGCCCTTATCGGGACGTCTAGCCTGGCCGAAGGCTGGAGAGTGGCTCCGATGGGTACGTAGAGAGCGGTGGCTGATTGGGTGACACGGGACCGAGCATGAGTTCTTCTCATTTAGCCGGGTTACACGATAGTTTGGGGTGTGCTAGGGGTTGCCTAGTGAGCCCGTGGTCTATCGACATCGGGGGGATGAGAGGACTCTAGACCGACCGGTCATCATGCCACTAGGTGAGGATTCAGACATGGTGATCGACGTCCTAGACGTGGATGATGTCGGGACTACCACTGAGTATGACTCATGGTGGGTACTACGATGATGGCGAGGAGAGGGGCCACTGGGAGGCATGGAGGGGAGGATGGGCGGGGAGGGTGCTGAGGCACCAGAGGATGATTGGGGAGCTCCTTTGGAGGATGCGAAGATGGTAGAGGTGGAGGGTGAGGATGTGGATTTGGGAGCTCCGGATCAGCCGGAGATGCAGGACATGGCGGAGCAGTGGGAGCCAGGGCAGGCTGCTATTCTGGAGAGTCCCATGCCTCAGGCGGATGCGGAGGAGATGGAGTCCGGGGTACGCGCTGAGAATGTATATTTGGTGGAGCTGCTATGGAGGTGAGACCAGGAGCTAGGGGATGCGCTACGGGAGAGGGATCTCCTACGGGCTCAGCTAGCAGAGCGGGATAGGGTTTTGGCACAGCGATGATGCATTAGCTTACTACCATCGATGGGAGGCAGAGTGGGATCGACGGGAATCGAGATTAGTGGCAGCATCGGATGGAGATGGAGGGGGAGATTATCCACCTCGGTGGGTGGCTACCTGAGCCGTCGAGAGGTGGATCTTCATGTCGGATGAGGGACAGTGGTACTGAGTAGTCAACATCATCTCATCGTAGGCGATTAGATGAGGGAGGGGGCAGCAGGCATGATGTGGGGGCTAGCAGTAGCCGCCATGAGGGGTCCCATAGGACCCACACCAGGGGGGTAGTTCCCGTCGCACCGATCCTACATGATCATGGTGGACGATGCCTTAGGTTGGGGGTTTTGTTAGATGATTGCGGGGTTAGAGGACCAGTTTTGTAGCCTACGGGCATTTTTTTGACAATATATATATATATATATATATATATATATATATATATATATATATAATAAAAGACTTTATTTTGTTTATGCACATGTGATGATTTGATCTTATGCATGATGGTTGATGAATATGGATGTATGCATGTTTAATTTATTTTGATGGATGCATATGTTATGATGAATGCAAATGTTTTTGATTTATATGTGATATGCAAAAATGAAGTGGATGAATGGAATTTGTGATGTTTGGTTAGGGCACCATAGACTGTTTAGGACTCTGTTTATTTTGTTTTTTTTTAGGTGATTGTTGTGGTAACTGACTTTATATGTATATATGTGATTTTTGATGATATTGTAAGGATGAAAAGTAGTGCAGTTTGGTTTAGAAATGTAGCTAAGGTTTTCTGAGACTCAGACGGTTTTAACTCACTAGCCATGACTGTACTTTATCTTACAAGACTTTTGAACAAGGTATGAATCGGACTTGTTTTTGACCAAGTTATTTCACATCCCTGTGTGTGCAATTGAGTTCATTTATGTGGTATTTGTCAGGATACCGCCAAGTGCGGATGGGCTTTCAACCGAACCTCGTACTGAGGATCACCTAATTAGCTCCACTAACTCCTTTATTGTATTTAGTCAGATTAATCTACGGTGCTATCTAGGATACCATAAGCTAGCTCATCCACATGCAAACATTGATCTGTACACAAGTTAATGTGACAGATATATCGTCATGCGGGAAGTTTACCACCAATGACCGATAGGCTATCAACCAAACCGATACTGAGGCTTGCCTCATGACCTATCGAAATGCTGAGAGTTCCAAGGATTCAAGTTCGACTCCCTTCTTTTCTTCAATTGTATTGGGATACTTGCTCCTTTGTAGTGATAAAATCACTGTTTATTTTTGTTTTATTTGTTTTTCTTTTGAGCAAGGGATTTGGATATGGAGTGATGAGAATCACTATTGTATGTGCTTTTTGATGTATGCACTGTGGGATGTCAAATTTTGGTGTTTTGACTTTTGCAAATTTTTGATGTTTTGCAACTATTGAGAACTTTGGGATTCTTAGGGAATTGGGTAGGGAAGATGCTTGTCCTTTTGCCAACTCTCAGCATTCTTTGGGTCATTCGCACAGGGGGATGAGCAAGATAACCGTTTCGCTTATGGTGACCTGGATTGCTTTGCAGGTGTCATCTTTCGTTCACACAACTTGGGAATTTTTATGTGTTTTAATTTGTGTTGGGATGTTACGTAACAAGGTGTGATTCAAGTAGAACTCTACCTTCGTAAAATCTGCCTGACTTGGTACAGTACATGGCTAGAAAGCAAAATTTACGACTGAAAGACGAAAACTCTTGATACATTATAAGACCACTGACTCTAGTGTGGTAAAAAGCAGTAAATGGTGTATTTTTGTTGTTCTTTTGGACTGCTTATAAAATGAAAAAATGTGGAACAAGATGGACTAGCAGAGTAATTACAGCCTATGGTGCCTTTGACCTATACGACCACAAATATGCAATGTATGGATGTGATGCTTAATGCAGCTATATATTTTTGTATTTTTGATGGAATGATTTTTGTGAATATGAAGATGAGATGTGAGAAGAGCTCTTTATTGATGAATTTGAGCATGCCTAAAAATGAGATGCAAATATTTGTTGTTTTTGATGATTTTTTTGGATTTTGAATTTCTTTATTTTTGACCAAGCGATTGTGGGAATCCTTGGAGCATTTTTGGGATTGACCAAGCGATTATATGAATCCTTGGAGCATTTTTGGGATTGACCAAGCGATTATATGAATCCTTGGAGCATTTTTGGGATTGACCAAGCGATTATATGAATCCTTGGAGCATTTTTGGGATTGACCAAGCGATTATATGAATCCTTGGAGCATTTTTGGGATTGACCAAGCGATTATATGAATCCTTGGAGCATTTTTGGGATATGGCTCTCTTAGATATGGAATGGGCGCAAATGACTGATGTTCAAGGGTTCTATTTCCTTGATTCCATCAAGAGAGGCTAGCCGGTACGTCCCGGGTCCTATTTTGCTATCAATGACATATGGACCTAACCAATTTGCCATGAACTTGTCCCTTAGGTGGGATGGCAAACTAGAATTTTGTTGGTTTTCCTTCAAAACCAAATCACCAACCCGAAAGTCCCTCAGGTGAACTTTCATGTTGTAAGCTTTCTTAAGTCGCTCTTGATAGATACGTAAATGCTCGAGAGCATTAACGCGTCGTTCATCAAGCAACGTAAGCTGGTCTAACCGGGCCTACCGTGCAGCGTCATCATCGATGAACTCTTGCATTGATATGCGTAGGGAAGGAATTTCCAACTCTAGAGGCATGACTGCCTCGGAGCCATACACGAGCGAAAATGGAGTGGCCCCAGTGGGCGTCCGAATGCTAGTGCGATAGGCCCATAGGGCAAGTGGGATTTGGATGTGCCAATCCTTATGACTGTCTACGACTGTCTTTTTAAGGATGGCAACTAGCATTTTGTTTGACGCTTCTGCTTGCCCATTCGCCTGCGGATAATAGGGTGTCGAAAAACTGTGCTGAATTTTGTACTTTGTGGTCAAAGCACGCACGTCTTTGTTCTTGAATGGCGTCCCATTATCCGAGACTATTTTGGATGGAATACCAAAATGACATATGATGTTATGCAAAATGAACTCCACAATGCGGGGTCCTGTCGTAGAGGTAAGCGGAACTGCTTCCACCCACTTGGTAAAATACTCTGTGGCCATTATGATAAACGTGTGATGGCCTGACGATGCAGGGGAGATCTTTCCGATTAGATCGAAGCCCCACTACAAAAATGGCCAAGCGGACTGGACTGTCTGCAAGGCCTAGGAAGGTACGTGCATCAAATTGGCATGATGTTGACACTTCATGCACTTCCTGACATATGCGCAACAATCTCGCTCTAAAGATGGCCAATAATAGCCCATGCGAAGAATGCGCTTTGCGATGGCCATACCACTGAAGTGGCCACCACATGTACCATCATGCGCTTGGGCGATCGCCCAAGTGGACTCTTGTTGGTCCAAGCAACGAAGGAGGATTCCTTCATAGCTGCGACGATACAAAATGTCTCCTATCAAGACATACTTAGCCGCTTTTTGCTTGAATGCTCGTTTTGCGGCATGCGTCAATCCAAGCGGGAGATTACCTAGCTTGAGGTAGTCTCTAATGGGTAAATACCAGTCCTGTTGATCGAAAACCTCGACGGTATGAACAACCAATCCCTCTTGAAGTTCATCCCTAGCAAACGCTGAGCGGGAAAGAACTTGTAAGAATAGCGTTGTATTGCTATTAATGGGAGTAGGGGAGAACAAGGACCCCCAGTTGGCATGTTTCAGATGATCATGGATTCGAGAGAACTTATCCGAGGATGGTTCAATCTGGATCATGTGGATTCCTGGCGTCAAGTCAGAGCTTGCATGCTCCATCACGGATTGTGATAGGGTTTTGACTTGAATGGTTGTCATATCACCGAAAAGGTCTTGTGGGATTAGTGACCCCAAGGAGGCCATTGTGTCCGCAAAATGATTCGATGATCGAGGGAGTGCCTCGATGTCATACCACTCAAGTTTTGCCAAGAATTTGTCCACAAGGGCTTTATAAGCCTGCAGAACTAGGCATTTGCATTGGAATACCCCTTTTACTTGATTGACTATTAACAATGAATCACCAAAGATGTTCAGTCATTTGATGTTCATGGTGATTGTTGTCTGAAGACCTATGAGCAAGGCTTCATACTCTGCATTATTGTTGGTGCATGGGAAATTTAATTTAAATGATAGGGGCATTGGAGCACCCTGCGGTGTGAAGAATACTATTCCCATGCCACCACCTTGCTCACATTTAGAACCATCGAAGAATAGGGTTATGTCAGCCTGTGACTCAGGCTCATCAGAATCTGGCGATTCTGAGACATGGAAGACCCCATCATCGGGTAGTTCTATGACTAGAGGCTGATCGTCTTCAAGAGGAGCCTCTGCTAGTTGATCGGCTATGACCTGTCCTTTGATAGATTTTTGTCCAATAAACTCTATGTCAAATTCTGTCAACAACATGATCCATTTCGTCGTGCGACTACTATGATAAGTATGACTCATCATGTATCGCAATGGATTCTCCTTAGACACAACATACGTAGTGTTGCTCAGCATGTAGTGGCATAGCTTTTTGGTAGCAAACACCACTGCCAAGCAGAGTTTCTCGACGTATGCATAGTTAAGTTCATAACTGACCAAGGTGCGGCTAAGATAATAAGTAGCCTGTTCTTTGTGAAGTTCATTCTTCTGGGCTAGCATGGCGCCCAGTGCCACCTCAGTAGCTGAGATGTATAAGTAGAATGGCACTCCTGGTCTAGGTGGTGCCAATACTGGCGGTGAAGCCAAGTATTGTTTGATGTCATCAAAGGCTGACTGGCACTCGTCATCCCAGTGAAATGTAACCCCCTTGTGCAATAATTTGTTCATGGGTCGGCACTTGTCAGATAGCTGCGCTATGAAGCGCTTGATCGACGCGACCTTTCCCTGTAGACTTTTGAGCTGCTTAATGGTAGTTGGGGGAACCATTTCAAGGATTGCCTTGACTTTCTTTGGGTCCACCTCGATACCTCGCTTTGAGACTATGAAACCCAAGAGTTTTCTAGATGTGACGCCAAATACGCACTTCTTGGGATTCAGTCTGACTTTATGCTCCATGAGGCGATCGAGGATCTTGCTTAAGTCATCGAGATGATTTGGGCGCAAAAGAGACTTGGCCAACAAATCATCCATGTAATCTTCCAAAGTTTTATGCATGTAGTCATGGAAGATGTACGTCATGGCACGTTGGTAGGTGGCACCAGCATTTTTAAGGCCAAAAGGCATGACCTTATAACAAAATGTCCCCCAAGGCATTGTGAACGCCATTTTTAGTTGGTCCTCGGGATTGATACGAATCTGATTGTATCCTGAGAAACCATCCATGAGGGAGAGCATTTCGTGACCTGCTGTAGCGTCTACCAACGCGTCGATGCTTGGCAAGGGGAAATCATCCTTAGGACTCGCTTTGTTTAGATCTCAAAAATTAGTGCATATGCGAATCCTCCCATCGGGATTTTTGACGGGCACCATGTTGGACAACCATGGCGGATAATCCATGCAGATGACAAACTGTGCATCCAACAGCTTTTGCAATTCATCTTTGACCATCAAGGCCATTGTTGGGTGCATCTTACGTAGTTTTTGCTTAATTGGCTTGATTGTCGGATCAAGCATTAGATTATGCATGACTAGCTATGGATCTAGCCCCGACATGTCTCTATATGACCATGCAAAAACCTCCTTCTTCTCTTTGAGAAGGGCAATGTAGTCGGCTTGCTCTTCGGGGGAAAGACTTACCCCTAGCTTGAGAATCCATGGATTCATTGGATCTATGCCGATGTCTACGTCAGTCGTCTCCTCGAACGACATGTGGGATCCGTCCTCCAACTGATGTGGAGTCGGGATCAAATGGATATCATTAGCTGAGTTTAAATCTGCATTGGGAACCTCGGGTTCCTCTTCAGCCTGAAAGATATCCTGAGTTGTCCCTGGGGAAAAATGAGGCATTTTACCGAAAGGCCAGTACTCTGATGGGGATGGAGGTGAATTGACATGATCCCAGTCGATGGCATCTATGTCTAGATGCAATGACCATGCTGGATCGGCCGGATTGTGGATGGGTGCGGTCAAATCAATGGAGATCATGTGGATGAAATGAATTTGGTCTCCATTACCATGGGTGTGATAACTCAAACATTCTGGATGCTCCCTATGCTCTGGATCTGGCTCTAGAGGGACAGGCACGAATGGATCGGCCCTATGTGCTGATAGGAGGACAGGGTCTTCCCTCGGCACTGATGTCATTATAGGGTCTCGGGGTGGACGGTGCTCATCGTAAACTTGGAGCCATGGATCCAACACTTGGTCCCACCCTGCTGGGTCTACATACCACTCATGCCCTGGCACTATGCCCATCTGTGCAAATAATTCATTAATCCCCAAGGGACGCCGTTGTTGCACTTGTTGCCTTTGTTGCATTTGTCGCATGTGGTTGAGATAGGCCATCTCAGTCTCATCTTTCGAATCACTATCGGAGATCCAAAAATGTTCATTTTCTTCAACAACTGCTTGCGACACTAAGGGTTCACCTTGTTCTAGCAAATTGATCTGGTCCCATTGCGGTTGTTCCACTCTTGGTGGAGGGACCTGATTCTCTTGACACAACACTGGCTCAACTGGAACCTCTAAAGGGAATAGTTTCAAAAAGATCTCTGGACACTGTTTATGCTCTCCTTGGGAGTTAGTGTCCAAACTTTCACCTCTCTCTAGCAAAGGAGAGGGATTATTGATGTTACCAAGGGTGGTTGTTGACCATGGGAGGTAATCTCCCAATGTATATTCTGTGTTTGGGTTGGCATAAGGATCTGATGCCAATCCACCCTTGTTGCCTATTCCTAGGCCTTGCATGTTTTCCACCAAGATGTCTAAGGGCAGGGGGTGGTTGAACCCTACTCCCGACTTATCATACGACATTTGGTATCTTGGCTGGCAAAGGACACGCACTCCTTGCTCATACCTGCCTAGCCCGTATCCATGCCAATTGCATTGGCCAAGGTATCTCAGGGCGAAGTCTGGGTTAGACAGATAATTGACATTTTCTACAAAAGGCTCTTCGTCCTCGTCCTTTTGCATGCATGGTTCAGTACCATGGTCAAGGCCCCCATACACAAAATTGGTCTGGTTTGGTGGGTAACCTAAGGGAACAACTGTCCCAATGGGAAGGCGAGGTCTCCCCATGTCCTGCACTGATTCTAGCATGGGCGTTGCTACCACATTCTGCACTAGATACTCCCCTAGGCCCGTATTGGCCATTTCAACAGTAATTGTTGATGATTGAGAGGGAGGGAATGGAAGGCCTTCCTGAGTCCATTCCATGTTGGGTGGATTAGGAGTCTCAGCTTCCATTGTGCTAGGTATCTCTTCTATTGAGATAGTTGATATCGTTGGCAACACCTCTTCTAGGGGCTGAGCCTCTTCCAAGATTTGTTTCCCTTTGTCCTTCTGTTTAGCCATGACAGGTGGCATTGGTAGTGAAGGAGCAGATGATGAAGATTCACCTGGCTAGGGTTTTGATGGATTAGTCACCAATGGTGCTCGTGGCATCAGACCCTGTCTAGATGGATTTAACTAAAAATCCAAGTGCATCGATGGGAGGGTCGATTGAGGCATCAATTGCACCGCATTGCAATATTTGAAGGGTTCTAAGTCCATCGGGACTACATGTACTTCTCCTTCAAATGCATACTTTAGACACTGGTGAGCTATCGAAGGGACACACTTCATGTCCCTGATCCATGGCCGCCCTAGCAATATGTTGTATGCCATCTCGCCTTCCAAAATATGGCACAATGTAGGTATCGTCTTTTGTCCTACCTGAACGGGTAGAACAATTGTGCCGACTGTCGAGCATATCGCATCGTTGAATGCTCGCAGTGTGTATGTGGAAGCCATGATATGAGAGGCTGGCAGCTTCAAATGTTTTAATGTTGCAGTGGTAATGATGTTACTGGACGAGCCAGTATCTACCAACACTCTCTTGTACGGGATCCCGTTGACCCGCGTGATAACGTGCAGGGGTGGATCTGCCATGTCATTCGATACTATTTTAACTTCATCCTCTCTGAAGGTAATGACTAGCTTCATACATCATTTTACATGTCCCACGAAGTTATTGAAAGAATTCGCTTCGTGAGGCTGTAACTTGATGGCTTTCAAAATTTCCATGAGAGCTTCCCTATGGGGTGCTGACTGTTGTATAAGCTCATAAATGGAAAGCCTAGCCGATGTGGTCCGCAAACTCTGCGTGAGTTTGGTCCGTATCGTGACCTCGGGTCTAGGCGGAGGCAACTGCATAGTGTGTTGTTGAGGTTGCGACGTTGTTGGAACTTCTCTTGTAGCTGCCTCGGGGGCAACTCCTGGGTATTTCTTGTTCCTGGTCACTATGCTGATCATTCCCACAAATCCTTGCATGGGGAGATTCTGTCGCACCTCATTGACCTGAAGAGGTTTTGCCTGTGCCTCGTGGGCAGGCAAAGGGTCCTTGAAAACCCCCATCTGTTGATTATTTGGCGCTATGGGGTTGTCCACTGCCAATGTTTTATTATCAATCAAATCTTGTATTAATCCCTTGAATTTCCAACATCCATTCAGGTCATGTCCCCTTCGCCTGTGGAACCTACAATATAAATCCTCTCTGTATCCCTTAGGCTTGGGAGCGTTAGGATCTATGGTTTGGATTTCTGGAAGGGTGATTAAATTTGCCGCTGACAAGCGGTCAAATAGGGAGTCCCTAGACTCCGTATAAGGGGTGAATTGTCGCCTAGGGCGACGCTGCTGATTTTGCTCCTATTTTTTATTTTCTCTTTCATAATTACTAGGAGGCACTGCCTGATAATTAGCCTTTTGAGGCTGTGTTTCTTGAGCAGGCTTAGGAACATTTATCGCAACTTGATTAACCGCAGCGGGTTTTGGTTGCGTAGTCCCGGTCTTAGTGTTTTTGTTCCACTCTTTCTTTTTAGGCTTGGCGATTTTGCCTTCCTGTATTTTGATCTCTTCAATAACTCTGGCTTGCGCCAAAGCTTCTTCTAAGCTGGCATATTGCTGCAGCTGCAATAGCCTAGAGATCGATCTCAGACAACTCCGTGAAAACATTTGTGTGAGGTCGGACATAGGGGGAAGGTAAGGTAGCTTAGAAAGCAGAGCCCTCCATCGATTCCCGTAAGCCGCCATTGTCTCTTCCTCATATTGCTTGAGGCTGGCCAGATCACTCAGTGATGCCTTCTTCTTGGTGTTGAAGGCAAAGCGTTCAAGGAACGCATCTACTAATTGATCCAAGTTATTTATGTTGTGCTTCGGCAACTGTGTGAACCAATCCGAGGCAGGACCTACGAATGTGGTTATGAATGTCCTTAGCAACAGCGCATCATTATCCTGAATGCCAAAGCATTGGCTCAGGAATCTTGTCACATGCTCTTGGGCATCCTCTTCACCTTTAAAGACTGCCAACTGAGGCAACTTGAAATGTTCGGGGTAAAGAGGTGTGGGCACTGACGGATGCACCGGATGACTACGGAGTTGACGTAACGTGGGCTTTTGGTGCCCAGAAGCTTTAGTCTCCATAGACTCCAAACGCTCTAATAGCGCTTTGTATGCATCGGAAGATTTAATTTCTTCCTCTTTTGTTTGCTCCCGTTGTGAGTTGTGGGAGACTGGAGGCCTATGGGGGGGTGGCCGAATGGCAGCCCTCCCGCCTTGATAGGGCATTTTGGCCCGTTCTATTTCTGGTTCATACTCCTCATAAACTTCTTGAGGAGTCTCTGGGTGAGACCTATGACCCTGAGTGAGTCCCCGCTGAGGGTACCCATCATTGTTTCGGGGAGTGGCCTCCCTCTCAGGTCTATGGGGTCTCGGAGGCAAAGCTTGACGAGGTCACGGAGACCTATCCTGCACCAAAGGATTATACCTCTCATATTGTTCTACTTTTTGGGTGCGAGGGGTTGGCACCCTCTCAGGTAGTTTATAGAGTAGCTCATCCGCTTCGCGCTGCATGCGCTCTTTGTTAAGGCGGTATAAGCGCTCTAACTCCTGATGACCTTGCTCAAGCCGCGTGATTCGGGCTTGGCGGGCGGCATGTCTGGCGACTGCCACGTCAATTTGGTCTGCCATCTTGGGCTTAGGAGGCTTGAATGTTTCTCCTATGTATTTGCCTCGGTCTTGATGATCCGAGATTTCAATGGGTCGCTTCCCTCTGTCGAGGTTGGCGGCATTTACCTGAGGCTCTGGCCTCGATGTGTGACCATGGTATCTAGCAGGTGCGGAAGCGCAAGGCTCCCACGTTGTATATTGCTCTCAAGGAATTTGATGGTGTTCCTCGTACTCCCTTTCATAGGTGTGAAGGGGGCGGGCGGAGTTAGCTCGCCCTGTGTGGAGAGCCCTGCGCTCTGGGTTTTGTCTTTCAGTTCTAACAATGATGGGAGGCAAAGGAGAGATGCCATAGTCACGTTGTCTCTCCTCATGGGCACTGTGCCTCTCTAGCGCTTCGTTGCATGGTGGCCACTCATATCTAGCCTCTAAAGGCGGTCTTTTATTTACGTTGAGTGCCACATGTAAAGCTTCTTCCCGAAAGGGGCTGTGTTGAACGGGCGTGTCCCCCAAGGGGGTATCCCTATAATTCCACCTTGACGTGGAATGATGCGGACTCTCTTGTGGTCCAGACCGCCAAGGCGGTATGGCCAAGTCCTCAGGGCTAAAGCGAAGGCGATTTGTGCCCGCTCCTTGTACACTTTCTGTAGCTTCTGCCCTTGATTGGGCTTGGCTCCGGGTGTACACCATTGTGGTGCTCTTCTACCAGCTAAGCAGATTTTATCTCGTTTATGATTTTTTTTTGTTACACTAAGAAGAAATGAACACACACATACACAAACGGTGATTATCTCTTTTAAAGATTAATGGTGTGTCCTAAACTGGTTTTAGTGCATTTTGATGATTTTGTTTTGTTTTTGAAAGTTTTGAAGAATGTTTAAATGCATAATGTTGGCTCATATGACTCCCATAAATGGTCGCCCCTTCAATATACCATTGCCCGACCGATATACCAACCTCTCTATATACCCGCCCTTACGAGAGGGAAACTATAGGTACGTGAGAGCAGATGGTACGTGGTACGTAGGCGGTACGGAAGGGGGATTGTCCTGTTAATGACACCTACCATAGAAGACTTATCCTCGCGTGCTGGGAATCACCCCAGCGACACTCGGTCAGCTTTCATCAGGATTTACGCCTAACAACAGTGACAATCAGGGGAAATGGATGCAAAAGTCAAGCCAAGGTGGTGATGAACCCACCGTTGGTCTTGCTCAAGGGCTGGGGTCTTACGACCAGCTCCTTGGTTAAAAAAGTGCCACGTGATGTGTGTGTGGTTCCTTTTATTAAAAAAAATGAAACAGGCAGAAGCGGCTACTTTCTTTAAGAAGGCAAAATTTGAAGGAAAACAGAAACAAAAAAATAGAAAGTAACAGGAACAGTTTTAAAACCTTTACCTTTCTCTGCCTAGACCTGTTGTTTCTGATCCTCGGCTCTAAAAATTCATAGACAAAAATTCGTCCCTCTGTGAGACGAATTACAGAACAGAATTCGTCCCTGTCTGAGATGAATTAGAATTCGTCTCAGGGTCAGACGAATTACAGTAAAGTATTCGCCATAGGCAAAGATGAATTACAGTCTGCTTTTGAAGAATGGTACCTGTCAAGCACAAAACACAAAAATCTGATCAGTTTCTTGATCTTAAAACCAGGGGACAGAGTCCCACCGTGATCGCCACTGAAAGCACGAGATTCCAAAAGTTTTGAAAGGAAAACTATTGCGATGCATTCAAAATCAAAATAAACGCTTAAGTCCTAAAATGTGAAATACATGAAATGAAAGAGACGAATTGAAATGAGATACAAGAAATTAGAGAAATCATAGCCCTTTTATTTAACTCTCTTAATCTCGGTTACAAAGATGCCTCCTCCCTTTTTAGGGGCTAGGAGCGTTAAATGGATTTTGGTTACAATCGTGACTTAGTATTCCTCCTTCCGCATGCCCACATTTGAAATGGGCGGGCCAAAGTGTTGCCGTCGCTTGCGTTGATGAATCCTTGATTCTTGCTGCTCCTCCTACGTTCAAAGAAACAACAAAGGCGTTAGTAGCACCTGCTGCAAATATGAAACGTTTGTTCTCTAAAATTAATGAAAGATGCATGCAAAAGATTAGCTAAACTGGTGAATGAAATGAATCCAAATGACCTGCACATTTGACAGAGACCAAGAAACATTACCAGAGGGCCACTGCCATCGAAACAGTTGGCCAATTTGCATTCAACTGAAATTCGTCCCTGGTCAGGATGAATTCTACTGTAATTCATCCCCGGGTAGGACGAATTCGACTGTGATAAAAAGTCGAAGTGATGCCGTCCAAATGTCAAACCTCGGGATCTCCAAAATACCTGCAAACATAGGGGTTAGCTAATTGGGGGCATTTTGGGATGACCCAGATGGTCGGATTCTCCCAATTTGACCTCCATCAATGGGAATTTGATGTTGTTACCTGCAAGTTAGTGAGGAACACAAAATCGACAAAACATGATAATATTTGATCAAAACATTATGGAATCGAATATATAAACTATCTAAACAGCATAAAATGTAATGGAAGATAAACAAGTGATAAAAGAATAGATTAAAATGAAACTAAAAAGTGTGGGGCGCCCGAGCGGGCCGCCCACCGTTGGAACTTGATTTTGGCACCAATCCACTTGGGATGGGCCCAAAATCTCTTAGAATGAGTTGTCGACAAATTGGTGGATTAATGTGGTCAAATGTCGGGTTTGGGTCCGGATCCACACTTCCAAAAGCCACCCAATAACCTCTCTTGCGAAAGAGATCAAGGATGTGGAAGAGATGAATCAAAAAAGGGTGCAATGGGGTGTTCAATTTGGCAGCACTTCGTTGCTTGAAAATGCCTCCAACTTGTCTCTTTTTGGGTGGGAAAGTCCACCATTTTATAGACCCAAGGGGTCTCTTTGGAGGGGCATGCAGGGGTGCCATGTGGCGGCCATGCCTTCCCAAGAGGGAGGAGACTCCTCCCTGACTTGGGCTTCCATGATTGCCCTTGTGACAGTCCTCCAACGGCCAATCTACCCACCTACACGCGCATGCAAGGCAGGAGTCATAAATTGACAGTCTTCGGCTGCCACTTGGCGCCATTCTTCTTTTTGCCCGTTAAACCTGGAATTCGTCCTGACCAAAGACGAATTCAGAATTCGTCCCTGGGTGAGACGGATCCCAGTTAGAATTCGTCCTTGGGTGGGACGAATACTGAGCAAAGTGCCTGAATGTGCCAAATTGCCTTTTGACCTTCCAAAATTGCTACAAAAGTGGTTAGGACCACTGTTTAACCTCTGAGGGCTGCCCTGGGGGCTGTGTGTGTCAAAGCGATCAGTGTTTGCAGTCACATAATCGGATTGGTGCTGTTTTGGTGTCTACAAGTGACATCTCATTATATATTAATAATAATAATATATTTTTATTGGAACCAACAATAATAAGAGAGGTTATGATAAAAAATAAGCTGGAGAAATCATAGCTCGGGACCCAAGACCACCAAAATGATCAAAACCCTAAATAGGGCACTAAAGTTTCAGAGAAACTAGAGAAACTAAAATATGAGGTTCGAGGTAAAATTCAAAACCAACCCTTAAAAGGGTGAAAAAACAACATAACCATGCACAAGGAGCCACTCTTGAAGGAGGAGGAGGATCATTCTTTGGACCAAAAGAACCCAAACCATGAGGATTATCTGTAGGAATATCAATAGACCAATATTTATTAGGAGAAACAATGTTCATCAAAGGAACCATAATACCCCAATCATGGGGAGTAGAATTGATAAAATTTGAAGGTGACAATGAAGCAAAATTATCAGGAGCATGAGGAGAAGTAAATGACCAATAAGATGGGCCAGGGCTCTAACTAGTACCATGATCAATAGAGTAATGCATAGGGCTCCAACCATGATGCAAAGAGCATGAACATAAATGATGCCTACTATGAGATTTGGGAGGAGACCAAGCCCTACTATGAGCACCGATAGAATTGCCTATGGCCAAATAACATTTCCCCTTGGCCTATTACGATGAGACCTTGAATAAACTGAGGGACCTTGAGGTGGAGGGAGGCCAGGTGAAACCCTAATGATATTGCACAAAACCCCGCTTCAATAATCAATAAGATTCATAAAATGAGTCTAATCATGCACCACATTGGAAGCTTATGAATGGATCTAAAGGGTTATAACAGAAAGCACAATAATCTTTTCATTTGTAGAAATCTATAAAGAAATTAAATATTTAGAATATATAGTAGTGTTCTTGGATTTTCATATCTAAAATAAAATAGTTACATGAATGAAATTCTATAAAGCAGCAATATAAGCAGACCAACTATTATTACCCAAAAAAATCATCTACCATCTAAAGAACTTAGGATGAGAAGGTTTAAACAATGAGTGAATCCAAGCCTAGGCAACTTGAGCACAAGGGTAGAACCAAAAAAATGCTTAAAAGTTTCAAAATCACCATAAGCAGGACACTTAGAATTAGGAAGACCAATCCTACTGAGCCTCTCTCCCATAGTAAAACCTTGATAAATAAGATACCATAGAAAAAAAATGATCTTAGGTTCAATATTAGAATTCCATATACGGTTTAAACTAGCAATCCAAGTATAGGAGGTAGAGTGAGTCTACCATCGCTCATTAAGCTTGTCAATACCAAAGGAAAAATTACTGATAATATTATAAAAAGAGGAATAAGAGTCCTTCTTGAAAGGCGTATCTACATTCCAATGTCAATCCCTCCACCATGAACTTAGGACTTGAAGGTCAAGCTTATGCAACATGACATCAGGTATAAGCTCATGGATGTTAAGAATAGAAGGAAATTTTGAGTTTTGAAGATTAGATTTATGCTTGAGGTCAGACCAAGGAATCCAATCCCAAGAAAACACTAAATATTTAATAAAGCAAATGCCTTTGAGAAATAGACTCAAAGCTTTAATCCTTGGCATATTAGCAAGAAGAACCAAAGAGTTAGAAAAAATAGGAGACCACCAAATATTCTAAGAATTAAATGAGATACCATTACGAAAACCATCACCAATCTAGCGAAGATGAGGTTTCACCACCTCAAAAGCCTACCAAATAATTTTAACAATAAAGGAACCCTAAATCTTAATTGGGAAAAATTTAATAATAAAAGTGTGAAGGCCAATATTATCCCAAAATTTACACCCATAAGAAACCCTTAAGAGATACAATGGTGAATTAAAACCTTCCAGGCTTCAAGGCCTTCAATAGCTTTAACCACCCACTTAGCACAAAAAGAAATGCTTTGTCTATAGATGTCAATGATACCCATCCTTCTCTTATCAACAAGTGCGCAAAAAATATCCCAAGCAACCCGATGAAAACCACATGAAGTCTTTCTCTTGACCCTAAGAAAATCCTTAAGGATTCTGGCCAACTTATTATAAGAATTCTTAGAAGGGGCCCAATAGGAGGAATAGTAAACATGGGTGGCAAGCAAGAATCTTAGTGCAAACCTGAAATTTACTAGCAAGATAAAGGGGATGCGAGGCATAACAAGAAATCTTATTTTCAATTTTATCAATAACATATTGCCAGAGTTCAAAGGACAAGTAGTCAAAAGCAAAGGAAATTACTAAGAACTTAAAACTCTCACCCCTCTGAAACTAATGCCATAAGAAATTTCTAAGCCAAGCAGGCAAAGCAAAAGAAGCAAGGTGAAAACAAAGGAAATTTCTAAGAACTTAAAACGATCACCCCTCTGAAGCCAATGCCACAAGAAATGTCTAAGCCAAGCAGGTAAAGCAAAAAAAGCAAGGTGAAAACAAAGAGACTTAGACCATTGGATGGTGAAACCGAAGGCCTTACAGAAAGTGTCCAAACAAACCAAAGTAGTCAAAACAAAATCCCGATCCTCACTAATAGTGAGAAAAGAATCATCTACAAAATACCTATTAGTAAGTTGAGTGGACATAAGGATGTAAAGACATGTATGTACAAAAACATGTTTTGGAAAATGAAACATAATACTTTTTTTAATATTTGATTATATTAAATTGAAACAACTCTAACCTTAAAACATAATAAATGTATAACAATATATACCATATTATTTTAACAAACTTTAATATTTGACAATTATTATATATATATATATATATATATATATATATATATATATATATTATTTGATAAGATATAAACTCAAATCTTTACTTATTTTTATCACTTAAATTTTTAATATTTTATTTTATTTTTTTTTACATTTATTTTAAAAACCATAATACATATTTTATTATATCTATAACTACAACAACCTATATTATAAAATGCAACTAACTTTTCTTATGCAATTAGTATACTTCCAATGAAAAATAAATGGTCTTCTACAGCCCTATATGGTAAGTACAACATTAGAAAGCATTAAACCAAACTTTATATCCTTTCAAAGGGTGATGCCATGAATTTGACTGGTCTCAATCTGCAACCTAATGAGATTTGAACTCCTTGCAACTACCTTGTTATCTTATCTAACCTACTTTACTATGAAACAAGTTGCCTTGGCTTTAAATATAATGTATATTGGGTTGTGGAAAATTAACTACTTTAAAATCTCCAATCAATCAAATAACTATATTTGATGTTATCTATCCTATTTTGAAATTAGTTATTTGATGTTATCTATCCTATTTTGAATTAAATTTCAAAGGGGTGATGTCATAAAAGTAATTATAGTACAACCTTTAAAAACTTATTCTTTCTATTACATTAAATTTAATATCAATCGTTTCAAAGGGACAATGCCATGAAATCTGCAATCTAAGATTTGAACTACATGCAACTGCCAAGTTACCTTACCGAACATTTTGACTGGGATTTGAGCTACTTACAACTGCCATGTTACCTTACCGAAAATTTTGTTAACATGTAGCCTTAGTTTTCTAAATATAATGTATATAGGGTTGGGAAACTGTCTACTTTAAAAGTCAATCAAGCAAATGACTATATCTCAGGTTATCGGTCTAATCTAATGAGCTACTTACAACTGCCATGTTACCTTACCGAAAATTTTGTTAACATGTTGCCTTAGCTTTCTAAATATAATGTATATAGGGTTATGGAAAACTATCTACGACTATATTTGATGTTATCTGTCTATTCTAATGAGGTTTGAGCTACTTACAACTGCCATGTTACCTTACCGAACATTTTGTTAACATGTTGCCTTAGCTTTCTAAATATAATGTATATAGGGTTATAGGAAACTATCTACTTTACAAGTCAAATGACTATATTTGCTGTCCTATTGTAAATGATGAATAAGCATTTCATATTATATGTATAGTTCATTCTTGTAGCTTTAAAAACAATTTGAACAAAAATTTATTATAAATAGTTTAGATATAAAGATATATATTTAAAAATGCTTAAAGTTATAATCTCGATGTGCCTATCTCATTTCTTGGGGTGTGATCTCCAAGATAGGTGCATCGAGATTGATAACTCTCAGCGTTTTTAGATATATATCTTTTATATCTAAGCTAGTTTAAATGTTTGCGACGGTTGGTTAGTCAATTGTTTTAGTTTAAATATTTTAAATATTTTTTTCTTAACGTTGACTTTTTTAATAAAAAAAAATTTATTTAAAACCGATAAAAAAAAATTATTTTAAGCTCGACATATATGACCTCTTTACCTTATACCTCTATCTCCCATTGTAGGAACGCCTCGCGGCACAATTAAACGTATTAAGCTTTGAAGTAGAAAAGTTCTATAAAGTAGAAAGAGGAGTCCGGAAATTAATGGTCTTGTCCGTTAGAATTTATTTTTTAAATAAAGTTTATTTTTTAATTTTTTTATTAATTAAAAGTAAGCAAAAAGTTATATTGTTGTTCTTTTTAAATAAATAGATTTTATATATACGGTTAATTATAAAATTAATTATAATAAGCTATTTAAAAAAAATTAATATAAAAAATAATAATAATAATTTTTTAAGTTTTGAGATACATAAATTAATGTTATTAGCATAAAATTGTAGATATCATAGAAGTCTTTCCTAATTTATTGTATCTATTATATTAGGGGTTTTCTATAACAAATTAGATTTCCTCTATCAAATGTCCAATTTGCCATAACATTCACTACCTTGTTTTGCTTACATGGGACATGAAAAAATTTAGTTGTTGTAAATGTGGCTTGAAGGCTGTAGATTTTTTCAACACTTTTTGTAAACACCAATCTTGAGTAGGGTCCTTAGTGGGATCTTTTAGTCGATTAATGAAAATTTAGGAGTTCGACTTTATCTGTACCAAATTCTATCCAACCTTAGTGTTGAGTGGTATTTTCACCCAATTGTGAAAGTACACTCTCCTTTAGGATTTGGGTTCCAAATCCCCTCTTGCAAAGAAGTTAAACAAACAACTTCTCCAAGGTCTCCGCTATATTAGCATTTGCATATGTGTATTAGTAATCTCAAATAAAGATATTCAATTTAAATGCTTGGAACACCTTAGTGATTGCAAGTAACCGTAAACAAGGGGCAATGTTGGTTTATTTTACCATGAAACTTTAGTGATTGTTCATTGAACCAAAATAAAGCAAATGTGAGTTGGCCCTCATATGACCTTCAATGTGATGCTCAAATTACCCCTCTTTCGTAAAATCAGAATTTTTATGAAGAGAGGGCAATTTTAGGCTCCAAAAATGGAAATTTGTGAAATGCCATAAAACATAACTCCTTCAATGAAATTGGAATTTTCATGAAGGGAATGTCATCATAGGCTCATGAGTGCAAAACATAAATGAAAAAAATGAAATTTGACCTTAAAATGGAAATTTTCTATTTTCGGATTTTTTAAAATCTGTAATAAAACAACAACTTCGATGAATTTTTAAAAATACTAAACAACTCCGAAAATGAAATTTCAAAGTGCGTATTGGAAGTCTGAAGTATAACCTACGCAATGGTGAAATTATTTTTGGATTTTGAAATTTTTTAAATGTTTATTTTAATGCCTGAAAATTAAAAAAAGTTAAAATTTTTGAAAAAATAAAATGCAGAAAAATGAAAATGAAATGCAGAAAATGGAAAATAAGATGCATTCAGTATGATGCTATCCTATTTCGACAAAACCGAAGATGTGAGGTTTCCCTGCATGCAACCTAACCTATTGGACTTGCAAAACAAGCACAATCCGGATAAGCTAAGTGCTGGCTCCTAGGGTTTTAAATGAGGTTTTTCAGATTTAAACATTCGCATGAAGCAACCAAGAAAACTTGCATAAACTCCATTTACAAGCCTAAAATCTGAAAAGGGGAAAAATAGACATTTAATCTTGCATGCAGAAAATGACTCCTTCTTTCTTGTCCATAAGATGCAACTTTCGAAACTTTCTCGTATTAAAAATTTGTCATTTTACAATAACAAAAATTTTTGGTTTTCCCAAACCAGTCCATGGAAGAAAAACAGCCCAAACAGGTCCAGAATGGCCCTCTTGCCTTCAAATCTGCAACTCTGCTTGCAACAGTTTCCAACCCCTCAAAACATCCTTGCCTGGCGTATTTAAAACTTTTCAGGAAGCTTTTCGTTTCATTTTCCAATGGTTGTTCGTTTCACCTTCCCTTGTGCATGCATGTGTTTTGGTTTCCAAAAAGGCTTTTCGTTTCTATTTTGTGGCCCTTCATTTCATTTTCTCCACATGGGCTTGCGTCCGTTTCCTTCTGTGTAACGACCATCTTAAATGATTTCAAATCATTAAATATTCCTTATGTAACTCTTGTCTTATTCATTGGATTTTGTCCTTATGTCCACGTCACTATGTCAGTCTTCGTTTCACTATCCTGTGTTCATCACTAATATCAACTCAACTACTCTATTCCCTTGGCAAAAATGCAACATGTCACGATATCACGACACTTTTGCCTCCTTTCTCTTTTGTTGCTTTTAGCCACAAAAATGCAACATGTCACGATATCGCGACACTTTTTCTTTCTTTTTATTTTTTCTCTTTTGGCCATGAAAATGCAACATGTCGCGATATCGTGACACTTTTCTCTTTTGGCCAAATGCAACATGTCACGATATCGCGACACTTTTTCTCTTTTGCCAAAATGCAACATGTCACGATATCACGACACTTTTTCTCTTTTGCAACAATGCAACATGTCGCGATATCCGACACTTTTTCTCTTTTGGCCGCGACAATGCAACATGTCGCGATATCGCGACACTTTTTCTCTTTTGCCACGACAATGCAACATGTCACGATATCGCGACACTTTTTCTCTTTTTGCCGAGAAATGCAACATGTCGCGATATCGCGACACTTTTTCTCTTTTGGCCACGACAATGCAACATGTCACGATATCACGACACTTTTTCTCTTTTGGCCGTGACAATGCAACATGTCGCGATATCGCGACACTTTTTCCTCCTTGCGGTGTTTTGCTTTTTCTTTGATCTTTAGCATATGGGCCACTTCGGTCTTCTTGGAAAATATGCAAAAAGGTGGGTCCCCAATTTTGGGGTACGTTGTGGAGCAGCCACAACAAATGGTGACTCTACTAGGAAATGCTCCTGAGCATTTCGATGAGAACCCAACCTGAAAATCATACAACTCAAATACAAGCGTTAGCAAATATCCAAAGAATGAAACTAGACGAGAAATACATGAAGCATTAGAATTATTAAGCATCAGCTCGATGTGTGCAATGTGCTTCATTCCCTATCATTTGAAACTCGTTCAACTTTCCATTGTCAGTTTCACTTATGATTCATATGCAAGGCTATGAATGATTTGTGCAGGATTTGATGTATGATAACTATGCTAGAGATATAACAACCTGCTTTGCAAAGGCTCAAACTTTCTAGTATCATGAACAAACATATTAAAACTGTCAAACCCTCTTAGGACCAAATATGTGCATACTGAATTAATTTACTAGATCCCAAAGTTGGTTATGTGTCACTACCATCTTGAACCCATGTGCAAGTGTAAGTGAAATCAGAGCTTTGGGGAATAGGATTCCCAACCTAAGCGAGATGGGAATTTAACCCTATCCTTACTACTCGATCTGGAGTTCATTACCTCATCTTGAACAAAATGATTTAACCTGCTATGGATGAAACTGTCGAGCTAGCCTGTCCGTTTGAGCAATCAATGGTCTTGCTTTTAGACAAGACATGTTGCCACGCATGAGCATACTCCACTGCCAGTCGAGCGTCTATAGCCCCGGTGGAGATCAACCCCATAATCCAAGATTTGACTTTACTTTTGATTTCTTGAACCTTGGGGATGACTACCCATCCTTGCAAGGGACATGTAGTACGATCCTTCCAATCCAATATCAATGATGCAATAAAAGTAGAATGAAAAATATTTGCTTTGGAATTTCAAGTTCTTGAGTGGGCAAAATAGAAGCTTTGGGGAATCGGATTCTCAACCTAAGCGAGATGAGAATTAGACCCTATCCTTACTACTCCATGAAGGTCAAATCGGAGCTTTGGGGAATTGGATCCTCAACCTAAGTTCGATGAGGATTTAACCCTATCCTTACTACTCTGATTTTAGGCTTTAAGCACTATGGGAGTGGTAAAAACCATTGTTTTAAGGATTATGTTGCATGATAGGACAGACACGAAATACTCCTTTCGCCTCACCTTTTCTTCCAAGTATGGTTTTGACCATTTTGCTCAAGATCCTCTTTAATATGTGTAGCACGTGTTTGGTTCAAGATAGTTCGGGCATCAGTTCCCAACCTTAGGATCTTTTTAATATATGTTATATAATAACCCTAAGAGGATTCGACACCTTTTCAATGATTGTATTTGAAATGTAGATGCAACTGAGATGAAATGTATATGCAATGTCGAATGTAACATGAGATATGGATGAATGCATTGCTCTTTTTGAAATGCGGATGAGTATACCACCTACTTTTCCATAATTTGTAAAACTGACAACTTCATGCATCACAAGTTCCAAACGATATTCTTTAATGTGTTTGCGATACTCGTGGAGCTTTCTGCAATACAATTCCGATGTTTCATATTCTCTTAGTCTTAGTCAACATTCATAAGGACATAAGTTGACATCTCGCTTTTTTTTTTTTTCAAAACAAACCAAAAATGTCCAAAGGACCAACACACAAAACTTAAAACCAAAACTGAAATGCAAACCCAACATCACAAACCAAAAAATTATATACAAATGTACAATATGGTACAAGATGATGCAAAGCTTGGACTATCACTTTCCCGGATCCCAAACATGATTAGAACATTTCAAAAGACATATGACACAATATGTATGCCAAATGTTGTAGGAATCCAACAACAATAAGATCAAACCAAGCAATGCAAAAAAATTCAACTTGCCTCGCTCTCCCCACCAATTTGATTTAGTGTCATTAGTACTCTCATAGGTGAGATTCAAATCATCAAATTGATTAGACAATATTTGATCTTCAATTTCATCTCGTCTATTCTTTAAGGTATAAATTTCATATTTCCATTCATGATTTAGAATTAGGCTTTCTTTATCCAAAATGAAACTTTGTAAGCAAGAGCCTATTTCCAAAAATTTTAAAGCCAATTCATTTTCCATGTTCTTAGGCCAATCAAACTTGTGCAACAATTTGCAAGAATCTAGGATATTTACTAAATGAGGATCAGTAAAAGTTTTTACCCTAGACTCCATTATCAATTGTTGATGAATTTGATTTAACAATTCATGTGCCTCAACCTCTTTTTCATTCATGCAAGTGATTTTATTAAAGGTGTGATTAGAAGTCAATCCTTGTTTTTCATTCACCTTCAACGACATTTCATCATAAACATCCTTCAAATTCAAAACATGTTCATGCAAATCTTCACCTATAGCTTGGGTGTTTGAACACAAAAGGTTAGATTCTACCTTTTGCACATTTTCATTTACCAACACTTGGTGAGAAATCGCAATTTCTTCATTTATTACCTGTTCATCAAACATACCAAAATATGACACCCAATCGAAAACATGTTCATCTTTCTCAATCCTCAAATTTTGTTGGTCAAAGTGTATGTCAAGTAATCTATCTTGATGATCACTCATTTGAGTTGCTTCCAATTGATCAATCTCTTTGTCATTTGGTTCCAATTCCTTATTCACCATCCATGGCATCTCTTCATGTGAGATAGAAGTTTCAACATCTTGTATATCCAATGGAATAGGAATTTCATCAATAGGGGTGTGAGAAAATAACACATCATCATATCTCCCCCAACCATTGTAAAAATTGTCATCCAAATTCATGGAATGAAATTCCATAGTATTTGTGACATGATCTTTTGATTCATTTGTCAATTCTTTTTCTTCTTTGTCCTTGGTAGTAGGATCATTATAATCTTCCAAAATTTGATGAGATTTGAAACCCCCTTCCAAAACATCCTCAAATTGTACAGGAGTTGTAATATCTTCCTTTGAGTAGGTGATTATGTTATCCTGCATATCAATTGACACAAAGAGTTCATTAGAAGGTTTAGAGTGAGCATATTCATCCAATTTCTTCCAAGAATCATGGCGATCATCTTCCAAAATTAAGTTATGATGCTCAACTATTTCTTCAACATCTTCTAATTGATCAAAGTGTATCTCATCAAATTCACCTTCACCTTCCTTAGATGGTTCAATTATTTCCAAAAGTGGGCTATTTCTTGAATTCAAATTGGTAAGGCTATCATAGTCCAAATTAGTAACCCATGATTCAATTTTATCACAATTTGGAGGGTGAAGAATTTCTTGATCATTATTTTCAATCATTTCATCGAGTGTGTCTTCCAAGAACAAGTGGTGCAATTCTATCATATCTTCAAATTCATTTATTGATTTTCTTTCGATTTCGCTTTCAACCACTTCATTCAATTCTATGGCAGTTTCTGTCCTATCACATATCTCAAACCGAGTTGACTTTAGGACACCATTATGTGAATAATCATGCATCTCTATGAATGAAATCATCTCAGCATGATCCTCATTAGTGGATGTTGGATTGGTAACTTGCACCTCCTCTTGGACTACATCTAAGGCGGTTGTAACATTTGGACACTCAAATTCGTCCCCTTGATCATTCACCTTAGGTATTGTTGGATTGGAGGGTGCTATATTCAATGGTTGATGTAGGTTGGTATCACTAACCCCAAAAGAACAATCTTTCATGGGAGCATGTTGTGCCTTTTCTTCTTCCAAAACTTGTTCTACCTTTTCAAAGATCTCATAGATCATCTCTAGAGACAAGTCATCCAAGTTTTCCTTAATGAGTGTAGCAAGTGTGGGGGGTATGGCTCTCAGGTATACTTCAATAGCTTCCTCTTCCGATGTACCCAAACTTTCCCACATTTGAGAGTACAATTCACGAAACCTCACACTGAATTGACTCATGGACTCATTAGGCTCTTTACACATAGAGGTGAATTGATTTTGCAACCTATCCAAGTCAACTTGATTACCAAAGTGATAAAGATAGGCTGCTTCTAATTGGCTCCAAGAAGTCTTAACCTCCATGGGTAGATGGCAATACCACGAGAATGATCTATCACCCACAATGTATGGGAAGAACCTACAAGCAATAGGCTCACAAAATATTTGAAATTGACATAATGTGAACTTATAGATATGTAGATTTTGTAGGTATCCTGATGCCACCTCTTGATTAAAAAGTCGTAGAAACTCCAATAACATTTCATGAATTTGATAAGGTGTTCCAAAGGTAGAATGACATTCATAATACTTTCCTAATGCAGATACCATCGTTTCTCTTAGGGACATCATTTCTTCTCTTAGGGATACAATTTGCTCCTCAGATGTTGCCATTAGTGAAACTCAAAGAATAACTTCAAAACCAATTTGTTAGTCATGAATAAAAGAAGGAACCATGACAAAGCAATATTCTAAAAATGTAAATTAGTTTCTGATTCACCAGATCGCATATGCGCAAGTGAAGAGCATACTCCTAGTGTTGTAGGCTTTCTGATTCACAAGATCGCATTACACGCAAGTGAAGAGCATAATACCGACAACAAATACATTTTAGACAAAATAATTCCTTACAAATAAGCATGAAATGACTCGCAAATATCAAACATGTAACGTATGAATAATCATGTTAGCATCAACCAAGAGATGTATCCATTAAAATCAAATGAAAGTAATTGCATGGAGACAACCTCGTTAGTCAAGACCAAAATTTTTCAAAATCAAATCAAAACACATTATTCCTGTATGAACAATCAAAAGCGTTAGAACAATGCATAGCAATTCATGTCCTCCTTTTAACACTACAAGGTTGTATTGTTAAAAGAGGGCTAAAGATAATAATCAATAGGGCATGAAATATTCAAAATTTAAATCCCTATAGCATTTAAATCACACTGAAATAAACCAATTCAGGCCCTCCTTCTAGCGCCAAAATGTTGAGTGGTATTTTCACCCAATTGTGAAAGTACACTCTCCTTTAGGATTTGGGTTCCAAATCCCCTCTTGCAAAGAAGTTAAACAAACAACTTCTCCAAGGTCTCCGCTATATTAGCATTTGCATATGTGTATTAGTAATCTCAAATAAAGATATTCAATTTAAATGCTTGGAACACCTTAGTGATTGCAAGTAACCGTAAACAAGGGGCAATGTTGGTTTATTTTACCATGAAACTTTAGTGATTGTTCATTGAACCAAAATAAAGCAAATGTGAGTTGGCCCTCATATGACCTTCAATGTGATGCTCAAATTACCCCTCTTTCAGTAAAATCAGAATTTTTATGAAGAGAGGGCAATTTTAGGCTCCAAAAATGGAAATTTGTGAAATGCCATAAAACATAACTCCTTCAATGAAATTGGAATTTTCATGAAGGGAATGTCATCATAGGCTCATGAGTGCAAAACAAAAATGAAAAAAATGAAATTTGACCTTAAAATGGAAATTTTCTATTTTCGGATTTTTAAAATTCATCAAGTTGTTTTATTACAGATTTTAAAAATCCAAAAATAGAAAATTTCCATTTTAAGGTCAAATTTCATTTTTTTTCATTTCTGTTTTGCACTCATGAGCCTATGATGACATTCCCTTCATGAAAATTCCAATTTCATCGAAGGAGTTATGTTTTATGGCATTTCACAAATTTCCATTTTTGGAGCCTAAAATTGCCCTCTCTTCATAAAAATTCTGATTTTACGAAAGAGGGGTAATTTGAGGATCACATTGAAGGTCATATGAGGGCCAAATCACATTTGCTTTATGAACAATCACTAAAGTTTCATGGTAAAATAAACCAACATTGCCCCTTGTTTACAGTTACTTGCAATCACTAAGGTGTTCCAAGCATTTAAATTGAATATCTTTATTTGAGATTACTAATACACATATGCAAATGCTAATATAGCGGAGACCTTGGAGAAGTCGTTTTTTAACTTCTTTGCAAGAGGGGATTTGGAACCCAAATCCTAAAGGAGAGTGTACTTTCACAACCGTGTGAAAATACCACTCAACACTTAGCAACTTCTTTAGAACTCAAAGAATAACATAAGCTTTTACAATATTATTAGAGAGAACATCCAAATTCTCTATAAAGATAAAGATAATATTGTCATCTAAAAGCTTTCTTATTCCTTTCATACTTGCTTTTCTTGGATTACATTGAAGCTTCATGTGTTCTAATATTCTCAATACAATTAAGAATGACTTGTCAATGACCATACCAACAAATAGGAAACCTATATTTTTGAGGATTACTTTATCTCCATTCATCCATAGAAAGTTTCATCTTAACGAGAATACTATTCCATTGCTAGGATGGGTAGGAGGAACCTGCATTACATACTATATTGTTTTCTTGATATTAACTAAGGTCATTTGTCAAATATAGTGAATATTTTGTTGAACACCTTTGTGGATCCTACTGTTACTTCCTTTCCAAAGATTAAAATGTAGTAAATGGTGGACATTTTGAGTCCATAAGAGTTGTCATTGATGTCAATATGGAAATATGGCATTATTGATTTATGTAAAAACATGAAGTTGTCATTGATACCAAGAAGCGAACCACCACTGACACCGAAAGGTTGAAAGGTGCAAGTGAAAAGACATCATATTACACCTTGCAATATTATGAATGGCAGATTTGAATGGTTTTTATTAAAACCTGTGATGGTAATTTTAATGGTTTTTATTAAAACCAAAGGTGGCAAGTTAAATGGTTTTTGTTAAAATCAATGATGTCAAGTTAAATGGTTTTCATTAAAACCATATGGGCAAGTTGCAAGGTTTTTCTAAAAAATGAGAAGGCCCTAAAGTTTGGTTTAAAAATACCAAAGCTATTTAATTATTAAATTATAATAATTAAATTCTTAAAAATAATTTAATTTATTATATTTAATAAATTAAATTAAGCTAAAGTTTGGGCGCATATTATAAAGCTTTGGCATCGGGTTTTTAGTAGGCAAGACTTTCCCCTCTTTCATTGACGTCACCACGTTCTCACCGTCGAGGTGAAGAAACGAAGGTACATGGTATATTAATACCATTGTCGTCCCAAAGGTTCTGTATCCTCTCATCCATCAAAAAAATATTAAAATTCTGAGTATTGCACAAAATTCACCTCGTGAAATAGAATTTTGGGTGAGGACTTAGGGTAGTGTGAGAGAAGAAGCCAAGACATGGCTTGTGGAAGTCAAGAGCGCAAGGAGTGGAGGCTCCAAGGGAGCACGTGGCTCCACATCATTGGGAGACAAGGTGAAAGCACTTGAGGAGAGAAGCACTTCGTGCAAGGCCAAAGTTGGTAACATTCTTTTATTTTAATATTTGATTTTTGACTTAGGCTAAGGTTAGACTTAGGAGAAATAAGGAGATAAATGGTTTAATTATTGCCTAAGTTAAAAAGGGAGTTTGTGAGTTTTATAAAAGAGTTGTGGTGAAAGGTTAATTGGTGGGTAAAACTCTTTTACCTTAGAAAAAAAAATATTAGTTATTGCATTATTTATTAAAGGATTTATCTTTAAAATGCAATAATAAAATAGGGAGTCATAAGTAGAAATTGGTTTGGTTTTTGAAGAATAAAATTCTGAAGTGGCTTATGTTAAAAATAATTGTTTGATATAAATTTGTGATGAGTTAGATCTTTTGAGAGGTGAATATTTAAACTAGTGTGGTTTTGGATATTATTTTGAGATTGGAGTAATAAGGTGTACTCATGAGTTACTATATGACTTGTATTGTTATCTAACCTTGTTGATCTTGGCAAAGAAGTGTTTTGTTATTGTGGTATATTCTTGAAGTTCCTTATCATCAAGAAAAAAGGTATGGGCATATTCTTCCAAAATTAAGTTGTGTGATTGTTTCTGAAAAATAACTTTGGATTGAAAAGGGTTAGTTAAGTTTCCTCTTTGGATTGTTAAAATAAATGCACCTTTTATGATTGGAATTATTACTAAAGTGAATGCTTGAGTGAAACTTAAGCTAGTATTGAAAATATCATGAGTATCATTGTTATGTGAAGCTTGCAAATAAAACCAGCATTGTTGTTGAAACTATTGAGTTGGTGATGAACTTGAACTAGGGTTGGAAATATCATGAGTATCATTGTTATGTGAAGCTTGCAAGTAAAGTGACTACTTGAGTGAAAGACCTTGAATATCTTTGATAGTTGAGAATAGCATTGTTGGAAGCATTTTGAGTTCCTTGAGTGATTGATTGAGGATATTCAACTAGATGCTATGAAGTGAAAGTTCAAGTTCAGCAAAACAAACTATATCATATTATGAATTGAATTGAAGAAGAAAGTAAGGACTATTATGAAACATATTGAGTCTCTAACAATTCTCCATGTGTTTCTATGATTGAGCATTGTTGATGAATGTGAATCATATTGAGTCTCTAACAATTCTCTATATGTTTTTGTGATATTTGGACAAGTTCTTGTGTGGACTTGTGGAGCATATTTGGACAAGTTCTAGTGTGGACTTGTTGAGAATATTTGGACAAGTCTTGAGAAATCTTGTGGACAGATTGTGTAAGTTTCTATGGAATCTTATAATACAGATTTGAAGACAGAATACTAATCAGTTTTATGCTAGACTGAGGGACTGAGTTTAGTGCAAGACCAAGACAAAGTAAGCATATTTGTGCTAGACCGAAGGGCTATTTTTAGTATAGATTTGTGATAGATCTTTGGAGGGTGATAGAGTATAGAAGATGAAAGTTTCTATAGGATAGATGTCCATTAGCCGAGGTAGTGAGGATAGGTATCTTTAGTGGATAGATATCCATCAACCAGAGTAGTGGAGGCAACAATTCTTATAGAATATCATCAACTAGAGCAAAAGGGATTGGTGTCTCCTATGGGTTGGTGCCCACAAATCACATTAGGGGATTGGTGTCTCCTATGAGTTGGTGCTCATGAAATTTATTAGGGGATTGGTGTCTCCTTTGGATAGGTGTCCATAAATATTGTAATTGGGAAAGGTTTCCCACAAAGAATTATTGAGAAAGTTTAGTGAAAGATTTTCTCTGTGGAGTAGCCCACATTGGGTGAACCATGTTAAATTGGTGTCTCCTTCTTGTGTGAATTCTTTTGCATTGCTTTGAGTATTATTATAATTTTTACTATTGGTACATTGCATAATTCTGATTAAAAAGAAAAGTTAAAACGTGGTCTTATGTTGTTCACCCCCCTTTCAATATAAGCTTGTGTTCTTCAATTGGTATCAGATCGGGTTCCTTTGGAAGAGTTTAATAGCTTGAAGGAAAAGCTTGTTATGAACACAAGATGGGTGGTGAAGATAAGTTAGATTATGGAACACCAATGTTTGATGGAACTGACTATGTATTCTAGAGCATGAGGATGAAGATGTATCTGATGGCACTTGGTAATGAAATATGGGATGTTGTTGAATATGGGTACACTCCACCAACCACTCCACCTACAGAAAAATATGGTAAGATTCTAAAGCACTACAATTCAAAAGCAATGAATGCAATTATGAGGGGTTTGCATAGACCAAAATTTATCAAGGTTATGTATTACAAAACTGCAAAGGAAATTTGGGATAAGTTGCAAACTATATATGAGAGAGATAAGACTGTCAGAAGAGCTAAGATACGAAATCTCAAAGGGCAATTTGAAGCACTTAGAATGAGGGAAGATGAAAGTGTTAGCAGCTACTTACTTCATGTGGATGAAGTTGTACATTGCATGCAAGGATTTGGGCTTGATATTGATGAAGCTGATGTATGTGACAAGATTCTAAGATCTCTTCCAAAGAGGTTTAGTGAGAAAATATCAGCTATAGAAGAAGCAAAGGATGGTGACATTTTGAAAAGAATTGATCTACTAGGTATCCTCACAACATTTGAACTAAGAATAAAAGAGGATAAAAATTAATGAAAGGAAGCAACCTTCAAAGCCACTAAGAAGTCAAAAAGAAAAATTCAAGATTCAAGTGATGAATCATCCAACGATGAAGAAGCACACTATGGTAGAAGAAACAAGGATTCAAGGAAAATCCAAAGGTATGAAAACTGTTAGATGTTTTTATTATGGAAAGTATGGTCATTATGCAACTAATTGTAGAGAAGGCAAGAATAAAAATAATGAAGAAAAGGATCATGGAAATAAAGCATCAGAAAGGCACATGTATCTCAATAAAAGCAGGGATGGACAGAGCAAGCCAAGAAAGAAGTTATTTCAAATACAAAAGAAGAGTTACTATGCAGAACAAGCAAGTAAGTACTCTAATAATAGTGATAGTGATTGCTCAGATGATGATAGAGATGAAGTTATATTTTTGGAAAGATAATAGGAAGTAGTTAATAAAATATCTCCAGTAATTCTCAAATTCTTTCGATGTGGCAATTTTGGTCTTATTGAATATGATTGTACCGAGAGTGGTTTTAGTTTTAGTGATGATGAGTTTGAAGATGCACTTGAAGAGTTTGAAGTGAATCTACTCATGGAAATAGAAAATGATGGAAATGAACCTAAAGAAGAGAAATCATAGAAGAATGAAGATGACTCCAAAAGTATAAAAATAGAGGTAGAATCAAAATCAGGAGAAGTTGATATGGTAGGTGAACTTACATATGCTCTTGATGCCTTAAGGAAGGAAAGAAAGCAAAATTCAAAACTCACAAGAAATTTTGATGAAGTGAAAGAAATACTTATACAAGATCTAGAGAAGTCAATGGCCAAGACAAAGAAATTCAAGGAGAAGTTAGAAGCCAAGGTTCTAGAATATGAGAAACTAGAACAAGAAGTAGCTTCACTAAGGAAGGAAGTAAAAGACTCCAAGGTTAAGCTACAAGGGTTCAAAAATAGCTCAAAGAATCTGGATAAGTTCATCAAGGTACAAAAGCATACATCAAGTAAGACATGTCTTGGATTTGAACAAGAACAAAAAAATGGGAGAAGAAGTAAACTTCAAGTTCTAAGAAGGAAGAAACTTCAAAAAGTGATGTAGAGAGTCAAAATTCTAAGGAAGAGTTGAACAATGATAAGTTTAACAAAAGGAAGTTGAATGCACAAAAGAGGACCAGATGGAATAGGAATCGGTACAAAGAGACTAAGAGACCAATGAGGTGAAGGCAAATCAACTTCAATGGGTGTTGTTTCTCGTGTCATAGGTTTGGACACAAGGCTTCACAATATAGAGTAGTTGAGAGATAGGAATATGGAAGCTTCAAAAACAGACAAGTTTTTAAAAGGTATTCTTACTCTTGTAATTAGTTTGGTCACAAGGCAATGAAATGTATATTTCATAATAGAAATAGATATGGTCCTATTAGAAGAGATCCAAGAACATTTGTACCTCCAAGGAATAGCAGATTTAAGTTTTATAAATGCAACAATGATGGGAACATAACAAAGTGGTGTAGAGTAGAGACTCCAGAAGTCAAAAATAAAAGAAACATGAACCAGAACAGAAAGAATCACTAAAATGAGCATGAAGAGGTCACAAGTCAATATCAGTGCTTGATGGGAGTAGAAATACTCCCACCTAGAATTAACACCCTCAAAGGAGGTGGGGGAGGGGTTAAGCTAAGAGGCTGATTCTTAGCTCCGAGCCCCAAAGTTCACCCTTTGCCATTGATGTCAAAGGGGGAGAGATTAGAGTAAGGGGGAGCAGCTTTCCAGGGGGAGTAAAATGAAAAGAGGGAGAAGTTAATAACAAGTTATTGAGTAAGTTATTGGGTTGGCATCAACGACAAAGGGAGAGATTATTGGGCATTTTGAGTCCATATGATTTTTCATTGATGTCAAGATGGAAATATGACATTGTTGATTTATGTCAAAACATGAAGTTGTCATTGATGCCAAGAAGCGAACCACCACTGACGCCGAAAGGTTGAAAGGTGCAAGTGATAAGACATCATAGTACAACTTGCAATATTATGAATGGTAGATTTGAATAGTTTTTATTAAAGCCTATGATGGTAATTTTAATGGTTTTTATTAAAACCAAAGGTGGCAAGTTAAATGGTTTTTGTTAAAACCAATGATGTCAAGTTAACTGGTTTTCATTAAAACCATATGGGCAAATTACAAGGTTTTTCTAAAAACCAAGGAGGACTAAAGTTGGGTTTAAAAGACCAAAGCTATTTAATTATTAAATTATAATAATTAAATTCTTAAAAAGAATTTAATTTATTATATTTAATAAATTAAATTAAGCTAAATATTGGGCTCTTTAATAAATCTTGGGCACTTTAAATAAAATTTTGGGTGCATATTATAAAGATTTGGCATCGTGTTTTTCGTAGGCAAGACTTGCCCCTCTTTCGTCGATGTCATCACGTTCTTACCATCGATGTGAAGAAACAAAGGCGCATGGTATATTAATACCATTGCCCTCCCAAAGGTTTTGCATCCTCTCATCCACAAAAAAAATATTAAAACTTCAAGCATTGCATAAAATTTACCTCATGAAATAGAATTTAGGGTGAGGACTTAGGATAACGTGAGAGAAGAATCCAAGATGTGGCTTGTGGAAGTCAAGAGTGCAAGAAGTGGAGGATCCAAGGGAGCACGTGGCTCTACGTCATTGGAAGCCAAGGTGAAAGCACTTGAGGAGATAAGCGCTTCGTGCAAGGCCAAAGTTGGTAACATTCTTTTATTTTAATATTTGATTTTTGACTTAGGCTAATGTTAGACTTAGGAGAAATAAGAAGATAAATGGTTTGATTAGTTCCTAAGTTAAAAAGGGAGTTTTGTGAGTTTTATAAAAGTGTTGCGGTGAAAGGTTAATTGGTGGGTGAAAACTCTTTTACCTTAGAAAAGAAAAATATTAGTTATTGCATTTTTTATCAAAGGATTTATCTTTAAAATGGAATACTAAAATAGGGAGTCATAAATAGAAATTGGTTTGGTTTTTTAAGAATAAAATTCTGAAGTGGCTTATGTTAAAAATAATAGTTTAATATAAATTTGTGATGAGTTAGAGCTTTTGAGAGGTGAATATTCAAACTAGTGTGGTGTTGAATATTATTTTAAGATTGGAGTAATAAGGTGTACTCATGAGTTACTATATGCCTTGTATTGTTATCTAACCTTCTTGAGCTTGGCAAAGAAGTGTTTTGTTATTGTTGTAGATTCTTGAAGTTCCTTATCATCAATAAAAAATTATGGGCATATTATTCCAAAATTAAGTTGTGATTTTTTCTTAAAAACAACTTTGAAGTGAAAAGGGGTAGTTAAGTTTCCTCTTTGGATTGTTAAGATAAATGCTATGAACCTTGTATGATTGGAATTATTACTAAAGTGAATGGTTGAGTGAAACTTATGCTACTATTGAAAATATCATGAGTATCATTGTTATGTGAAGCTTGCAAGTAAAACCATCATTGTTGTTGAAACTATTGACTTGGTGATGAACTTGAACTAGGATTGAAAATATCATGAGTATCATTGTTATGTGAAGCTTGCAAGTAAAGTGACTACTTGAGTGAAATACCTTGAATATATTTGATAGTTAAAGATAGCTTTGTTGGAAGCATTTTGAACTTCTTGTGTGAATGATTGAGGATAGTCAACTAGATGCTATAAAGTGAAATTTCAAGTTTAGCAAAACAAACTATATCATATTATGAATTGAATTGAAGAAGAAAGTAAGGACTATTACAAAACATATTTAGTATCTAATAATTATCCATGTGTTTCTGTGATTGAGCATTATTTATGAATGTGAAGCATATTGATTCTCTAACAATTCTCTATATGTTTCTATGAGATTTGGACAAGTTCTTGTGTGGACTTGTGGAGTAGATTTTGATAAGTTCTAGTGTGGACTTTTTGAGAAATTTTGGACAAGTCTTGAGAAGGCTTGTGGATAGATTGTGTAAGCTTTTGTGGAAGCTTACAATATAGATTTTATGATAGAATACTAAACAATTTTGTGCTATACTGAGGGACTAAGTTTAGTGCAAGACCAAGATAGAGTAAGCATATTTGTGCTAGACCAAAGGGATGTGTTTAGTACAAATTTGTGATAGAGCTTTGGAGGGTGACAGAGTATAGAAGATGATAGTCTCGAGAGGACAGAGGTCCATTAGCTAAGACAATGAGGATAGGTGTCTTCAATGGATAGAGATCCATTAGCCAAAGCAGTGGAGGCAACAAATCTTCTAGAATATCATCATCCAAAGCAAAGGGGATATAGAAAAGAGATTTTAAATCATATATCTTAAAATCATATATTTCACTTGGGTAAAGCTATAAAATAAGATGATCTTAAAATTTTTCTCATTAATCAATTGTCTAGTGGATATAGAAAAGAGATTTTAAATCCTCTTGAACCTGGATATATCCGTCTAAGATGCATGATCCAATAAGGTTGAATCATCCAAAAACTATAAGTGGGGTAGTAGAGGGGCTCAAGAGGTCATTGTAATTCCTTGAAGCAATTGATTTAGAGATAAGACAACCCAACCATTTTGCTAGTATTATAAATAGATAAAGAGAAAGAGGATTATTTTGATGAAGATCCCTAGAAGATATAAACAAAGGAGATTATTGATCATTGATAAGAACTACATAAAATATAGAGAAAATATCACCTTCAATCCAATCTATCCAATATTTAGAAATACAAAACTACCTTAGAACTTGAAGACAAAAATACTAGTCTACCCTGTCATAAGCCTTGGAAATATCCAAATAAATAAATATGGAAGGATATCATTGGGTCTAAAAATAATGTAAGGCTTCTTGGTACAAAACTATCTCATTTGCAATCAATCTCCTTCCCATGAAATCTCCTTGCTCTAGAGAAAATATTTTAAGGAGAAAATGTTTTAGTTTATAAGCCAATGATTTTGAGGACATTACATGATGCTATTGGCATAAAAAAAATCCATTTAACCTATTGATATTTTTGAATGAGCGCAATATAAACTTTTTGATTTATTTAAATATTAACTCAGTCCTCTGTGTTTCCTCTAGAACATAAAGTAGATTATTCTTAACCAGATTCCAAAATGCTTGAAAAATTCAATGGCAGAGTTATTCAGACTTGATGTTTTACCTTTTTCATCTTGAACATAATGGTATGTAATTTCTTCATGGATACTACACTTGTGAAAGCAACATTATCTTCTATGATTAGGGAGAATTTTCTAAAGAACTTCAAATTGGGCCCTTGGACCCAAATGACCTATTGAGAAAAGTTTTGCAAAATAGTCCAAAACAATATTATTCATGTTGTCCATGAATAAATTGAGTCACCATTTTCTACCTTTAAGTATGACATAAAATTATACTCTTCCTGAAAAAAGGGATTTATCAAAGAAAGTGAATTTATTGTCTTCTTTAGCCATTTAATCCTAGGTTTTTGTTTCTACAAAATCTCCTACCCTTTTCCCATTCCTTTATATCAACATATAATCATATTTATTACTTACTAAAATATTTTTATAGATACACAAAGTAGATTTACTCATTCACCTATTCTATTTTAAGAGCCAAATTTACCTTTTTTCCTAACATAATCAAACTCCTTCCAATTCCATTCCTTAATTTTGAATTTAAGGAACTATAAAATCTTCACAAAACAATACATTTTGGTACCAAATCTTGGTTTTCCTTCCCTCTACCACTAGCATACCAAGGGTTTGGAAGTGGTGTCCTTGTAGATACTAAAATCGTGTAAATCGAATAATACTGCTAATGCATCACTCCTATTGACATCATATGACCCCATTGGGAAACCCTCTAGGGTTAGGTAGGGATCCCAAACACTTTTGGGAAGGTTTCCACCATTTTTGAGAAGTTTTGGGTCATGTAACCATGGTCGTCCCACGTAAGGATGATCACAGTTCATGATCATCCCACCCAAGGATGATCATCAAAAACTATCCCTGGGTGGAATGATCATGAACCAGACCCTTCAAAATTCAAAGGGCAAGAGAAATGGTATTCAGTTCCTGCTATTTCTCCCACCCAATAATCAAAAATTTATTTGAAGGTTGTCATAGACATCAGGGCCTATAAATTGGAGGCCCCAAATGGGTAACCTCTTCCACCTTGTGCATGGCAAGAGAATCAACAAGTGGCAGCACTTGCCTTGCATGCAAAAACTTGACCCTTTGTCTATTGTGCCATATTTGGGCTATAAATTGAGGTATTCTCACCCAATTTAAAGAGATATAATTTAAAGCATCAACCATGAAGTGCTACTCACATTTTTCCTCAAATTTGCCATCACCCTTGACCTAGTATTTTCCTTGAAACCCTCTTTATTCGAAGGCGCTTTTAGGGTCATCCAAAAATATGCTTAATGCATTCCAAAACCTATAAAATTAGAGATTAATTTGACCAAAATTTTTGAAACTACTAGGGGGTTCTAAACTAGATTCCCTTTAAATTGGTAGTACAAACCACCCAGTTTTGTAACCGTCCCACCCGTGGACGGATAACAGTCCTAGTTGCACCTAGTAGGTATGGTCATGAAATAGTTAAAATTTTTGATGCAATTACACCATAGATAATTTCTAAATCATTATATTATATTTGCATTCAATTTTGGTCATGTTTTGAGTAGTTTTGATGGGTCAATTTAGGTTTTTGTGAATGCAGCCCTAGTTGTTCCTGCCAGGAAAAATCACAGGTTCTACCCTAAATTTTCTTTGAATTTATGCTAAGATCTTCCCAAAGTAATATTAATAACATAATACTAAATTTTCAATTCATTTGGAATTGTTTTGATTTATCACAAATTAGTTTTATAGTCATTATTGTATTTTTTTCAAGGTTTTCGATATAAAACACATTTGCTATTAAAAGTTTTTAATATATTATGTGTAGGTGTAGGTATTATATGCATGAGGGAGGAGCTAATATTAATATTAATAGAATCCCAATATTATCTCTCAATTGTGGGTTGCGAGAATAACATTGAAACATGCCATTAAGCCCATGGAGGGATTTGATCCCTTTGTAAATTGTAATTTGAAATGTATCAAGATATGAAGCCCTCAAAGGGGATGTATTGTAACCTTATTAATTGATGGATTTATAAATACAAGGAGAAACACCCCCCTATTTACTTCAAATAATCCCTCTTTTGTAATAGATTACATAGTTTACATATTTTGCACCTTTTCCCTTTGAATGCTTGTTTAGATCTATAACTGCATTTCAATACTATCATTCAAGGAATACCATATGATTCTTTAGTGGTGATAATGGTGGGAACCTTTGTCGCTTTTCCCATTTAAATTTTTCATTTTTGATCTCCCTTTCGTGTTTTGCAGGTTGCAGGTTCTGGTTATTTTGGGCAAAAATGACCCCTAAATCCCTAGTTGGAACTACCAGGGATGACCACTATAAACATCGCACCTAGGGATGAACCCAAAATTTGCAGCCATCCCACCTAGGTATGGCCACAAAATCCAAGGGGTTTTTATCAAAAAATCTAGAAACAACATGTTTCAAAGTAGAAAAGGTAATTTTCCAAACTGTCAATTTGCATCTAGGTTGTTCAAAAAGCTTCAATTTCAATTTTTCTTGTCTTCTATGTGCATGTGAAAGTTAGATTTCATATTTCTAAGTTTTGCATTAAAAAATCAAAGAAAAACAAGAAAATGAACAACCTTCTAAATGCATTTGTCTAGTTTTCTTGCATATAACTTACCTAAAGGTTAAGTTTTCATATAGTTTACCAATTTTGTAGCTTCCTTTTATATATGCTTATGATTCTGAAAGTAAAACATAATTTCATGCATTTAGTGAATCATCATTGAATGCTTTATTGTTTTATTTCAATCATTTTAAAAGGAACCACACACACCACATTCTTTAAAATTTTAGTGAGTTGGAAGTTATTCCCAACCATTGATAGAGTTCAATGACGGTGGATTTCATCTTCATATGTTGACTCAAATCCCATGTACCCTATATTTATCCAAAACAAGCTCCAAGAACCATCATAGCTTATGGAATATAGCATTTCTCTCCCTTCAAGGAGGTATATCGCTGACCAACATGAATTGGGTGAGGACTGGTAGGACCTGTGCTCCCTGATTGGGTATGGATTTCATCTCCATGCTTTGATTGGATAACATGACCAAAATTTCATTGTCAATTGTTGATTTGTGAGTGTACAAATGAAAACCACTTAAAATTTGAGATTCACATCAATGAAAAATCAAAACACGTGAAATATTCTTTACAAAAGCAACAAATCAAAACACACCAAACAACTTAGGGATTCACATCTAAAACTTAAAAGAGATAATCATATTGTCTGCTTGTGTACTTCTTTAATAATTTGATTATGTGTTTGTAAAATTTAAAAGAGATAATCATGTTGTCTACCTTGTGTGTTTTGTTCAGGTGATCAACATAAGATCCTCGATTTGGGGTCAAACCCTAATTTAAAAAAAAAAAAAAGTAAAATGCTACTTTTTTTATTTTGCATCCAATGTTGGACATTTTGAGTCCTCTAAGTCAAAATTGTCATTGATGTCACCTGATAGAGTTATCACTCTTATCAAATAATTCGGCAAGAAATAAAGTCATTCATGGTTGTCACATTCATCCAGGAAAAAGCTTCATCAGTGCAAAAGTGAAAGGAAAAAGGCTCCATAATATTTTAATATTATTGGGAGCATAGGTTAAGCGATTGGTTTATAAAAACCCAAGATGGGTTATTGCAAAGGTTAAAAAGGTAAGGTTTAATTATTATTTTTAAATAACCTAAGGGTTTTAAAAATAATAATTAATTAACAAAGGTTTTAAAGGTTTTAAAAAACCTTATGCTTTTGATTTTGAGTGTCGACGTTATGAAAGGAGGATAAAAAATTATTTATTTAAAGCCCCCCTTCGAAACATTACAATTATCCTTGCAATATTTCATGAGATAAGGGCATGCGAAATAAAGCTCATGCAAAAGATTTTTGCGATTTCAAAGCAGCTAAAAAAGGGTTTGTGTGAAGGTTTCAATCGCATAGGCGGGTGTGGCCTAGCGGCTTGTGTGTTGCATGAATAGTAGGAGGTCTTGCATTCAAATCACATCGAGGAGTCTGCTGGCAGAGTTGTAAAGTGCGTGGCATGTGTTTTGATATTTTAAAGGGCGATGAAGGCTTTTGTGTTAATTTGTGCCCTTTGAGGCACGTGAGGGCTTGTGGCCCAATGGTGGCTTGACCGTAGGTAAGGCATTGATAGAGGAGGTGTCAGGGGATTGAATCCCATCAAGGGCAAGGCAAGTGGATTTAAGTTTTGATTTTGTTTAATATTTTAATTTTTCCAAGGTTTCCTAAGGAGAAATAAGTATATGGTATGCCCTAGGAAAGATAGAGATTTTTGTTGATTTTATTTTTGGAATTATATCATATTATATATCATTGGAAAGCTCTTTTCAAGAGCTACTTGTTTAGATTTCTTAGAGGGAGAAATAAGGTGTATGTAAGGAGATATTTTATTCTTGTAAAGGGGTTTCAAAAGTGAGTTTGATTCATTCTTTTGAGGGTTTATTTCTTGCATAAGAGGATATGGTGCATTTTATTGAGTAGGAGTAATAAGGTGTTATTTGGATATTATTATTGTGTTATTACTCAAGACCTCTAACCCTTGTTGAGATTGGAAAAATAAAATGTTTTGAGTGTGGTTTGGGTATGGGTAATATTCTCCATTTACTTGTTTGGGTGATTGATTTATGAAAATATCATTGGAGAGAAAAGGATTGATTGTGGTTTCCTTTTTGAAAGTGGTTGGTTTAATGCTTCAAGGTTTTCTGGATAGAGTGTTGTGATTAAACCTTTTTTTATAAGAATTTTTGTTGAAGAAAATTGGTTATGCAAAGAAGTTGAACTTGAGTTAGAAAAGAACATGAGTATCATTGTTATGTGATATTTGTTGTTGAGCATTGTTGGAAACATTTTGAGTTGGTTGATACATGCTTGGACTAGGGTTGTGAGAAAGGGTTGTTCATTGAGGTGATTGGTTGAGTTGATTTGATTGCACCTAGCCAAGTGGATGCATGTGGTTGTTCAAGTTCCATGAAAAAAACTATTCTATATTCTGATTTGAGTTGAGATTGGGATTTGAGTATAGAACATATTGAGTCTCTAAAAATTCTCTTTATGCTTCTATGAGATTGATTTGGTTGATATTGAGCTTTGAGTATAGAACATATTGAGTCTCTAACAATTCTCTTTATGATTCTATGAGATTAGACAAGTTCTATGTGAGCTTGTTGTGCAAATTTAGACAGGTTTTGTGTGGACCTGTTGAGCAAATTTAGACAGGTTATGTGTGAACCTGTTGAGCATATTTGAGCAGGTTTTGTGTGGACCTATTGAGAATATTTGAGCATGTTATGTGTGGACCTATTGAGCATATTTGAATAGATTTTTTGTGGACCTGTTGGTCACGAATCTGCCACAGGAAAGGATTTTTACAATTGCGCCCTAGACCCGGCCAACATTGAAAGGCTGGAAGCAAGAAATGGCTCCCAGACCAATCTCCAGAGTGGGCTGGTTCCCTCTACTATTCTAAAATTGGGTTTAAGATAGGGTTGCTGGAAAGAGATTTAAAAGGTTGCAGAAAGAAATGGGAAATATGGCCACAGGCCGAAGTGATGGGATCAGAAAAACAACAGCAGGAAACTACAAACGCAACAACAGCAAGTAACATAAGAAATCAGCTTAATCTTCGCACAATCACATGCCGCAAATCCCTCCAAACCCACATTCCAGGAATCGTACCCTGACCGCAATATTTAAATCCAGTATGCAGAATTTAAATGTAATAGCAATGCAAGAGTACGAATGCTATTAGAAATGCAGAAAAAGAAAAGAAATTCATCCATGCAACGCTTGAAAAATTAGAAATTGATCCTTTTATTCCCGCGGATACAATTCCAGTTTCTAGCGACAAGTTTTTCCAACCTTTCGAAATGAAAATTACATTGGTTTTTATAGAGGTCCGTCCTCTTTGCGGCATTAAATACTTAAAACCAACCTCCTCGTGATCTACAATTATGCACTTGGAAATTAGGAACACGATCCCCTTAATCGCGGCCTCGAGGAAGCAAAAATTAAATGCAATGAGATAATCGCGGGCACCTTCATTAAATTCGTTTTTCAAACATGTGCATGCAATTGCTTAAATCAATCCACGAACAACAACTTCGAACCAATAAACCCTTTAATTTTGGTGGCCTGGGCGCTCTTCGACCTTAACCGCATCGGAAATCCGCAAATTATTAAATTCGGGTCAGCATTAAATCATCGAAAACCCAAAAACCCTTCTCGGCCGTTCATATTGCGTTTTGGCGGGAAACTACGCAGGTCGCGAAAATGCGACGGGTCACGAAATCGCGACGGGTCGCGAAATCGCGACATATTATAATGTCGTACGCTTTGACCACCTTTGACCCGTGAAAATGGCACATGTAGCGATTTCGCTACGTCTCGGCTTCCTCTTCGCCATCGCAAGCTTGCTCCGCGAAAACGGAACATGTAGCGATTTCGCTACATGTTTCCGTCGTTGGCTCCTCCTTGCGCTCTGCCCCGCGAAAACGGAACATGTAGCGATTTCGCTACATGTTTCTTCTCGCCGTACCAATCGCCATTTTCCGTCGTGATTCGCTGACATGTCAGCGACGCGCTGCAAGTTTTCAACTTTGCCTTTGAAGCCGCCAGTGTCGCGATTCGCTGACATGTCAGCGAATCGCTGCAAGTTTTCGACTTAATGCCTTTGAAGCCGACCGACCCGCGATTTCGGAACACGTCGCGATATCGCGACGGTTCCGCCCAACCTGCCTGCGTTGACTGCGTTGACCGCGATTCTGCAACATGTCAGCGCGTCGCTAGTTTTTTGACTTAACCATTTTTTGCTCAATTTTTCTCCTTTTTTCGCCCAAGCTGCATCAAAGCTGATATCAAAGGTCAGATTTCCAACAATACACTAATGCATTAATCAATGAGAATCAATGTGGCAAAAATGCCAACATTCTTGGCGGCTCGCGGGGTATACAGCTCGTTGTATGCAAGAATCCAAGCCTTAGTCCATTGGGCACAGAGTCATATTGCGAAAAGTGCGAAACATGTTCTCTGCAAAACATTTCTGCTGAAAACTAGAACCGGAAGAACCTGCATAGAAGCGGTTATGAAACGACTAATGGAACGTGATGATGGAGTGAGCTCTTGCGATTGCGCAAGCGGTGACTGCAATGGAGTGATGAAATGAAAATGAACGAAGTTATGGAGTGGGAATGGAACTAGAAAAGCTGTGAAATGAAATGAACTAGACTATGAAATAAATGCATAAAAGACTGAACTTAGAGGAAAGGGATAAGAAGGGACGGGGAAAAATAGAAAAGGGAAAAAGAAACAACAGCTGTGGCTTATTTTGTTTTAATGCAGAAGAAAAAGAAGGAAGAAGATGAAGAAAGGAAAGAGAGGAAACGGGGAAGGGAAAAGAAGAAAGTGCTAGAAAGCCACCAAAGCTGTTGGGAGGAGAAAAACAAAGGAAAAACAAGCATCTACGGCTCGCAGGCAACAAGAGCCGAGATGAACAAATAAAAACAATACCACTCTTTTTTTTTTTCTTCTTTTTTTCTATTTTTTTTTGTTTTTTTTTCAAAATACTATATACAATAATTCACGACATGATTGGCATGTCGCCACCAGACACCCAATCTCAGAATGTTATCCGGTAAATCTGCAATGTCCCGACCAGATCTGATCATACTTAAGTCGGTCCTTGAAATTGGGCTGGCTCCTTCCTGAAGTTCTCCATGGTGCGAATAGGATGCAATGCGGCAGATTATCCTTCTTACTAGTACCCACATGGAGGACTTCTTCAGGTACTGGATGTAGTGGCTGGAACCAACACCACCACTTTGCAGACTTTATCGGTTGTGGGTTGAGTACGAGCTCCTCTAACTCCTTGATGTGATCACGGGGCTCTTCAAGTGAGAAATCTGATTCCGGGATCTCCTCGGGCTCCGGAATTTGAACTTGTTCTTCTACTTGGCCCATATCTTGATGAAAACTGCAAGCAACCATATTGTTCATTGCTGGAAAAGTGCTTGCATGTTCCAATCCTTGACTTTGGACGAGATCTGTCCCTTGAACTCCACATGACTGCATCTCAGGTTTATGCTCAGTATAAGGGATCTGGCATGAAAAGTACTGTGCAGGGTAGACAGGAGCAGCAACCACCGGAGAAGGTAATGGAGTTTCTCCCCACGGTAACTTTCTTGATAAGAGCAACAAGTTGTTCCGCTCGCACTGCTTCCTCAAAGATTTGTGGGAACCGTTGTTCACCTGACTGCAGCAAAAAGAGACCTATGTCAGAATTAAAAGCTCGAACATAAAAGAGGTGGGCTTGGGTGGGTGATGGACGGATCTTCTCTGGAATTCTCTTCCAACTTATCAAGAATCGGACATTGAAGTCCGTGATGCTTTCTTGAGGTGCTCTCTTGATGTACATGAAAAATTGGTAGAGATCCAAAGAACTGTAGAAAGGATCTTCGTCAAATCTTTTGATCAGTGCTCCCGCTAGATCGTCCCATGAGCTGATGCTTTGACGTTTGAGCAATCTGTACCACTGCAATGCTCTTCCTTCCAAAGACTGAACCAGAAGTCGGATCATGACATCTTCGTGTTCTATGACATGGATCATGGACAGAATAGCAATATCTTCAACATGTGCCAGAGCCATGCCTTCGGTACCATCATATTTTGCCAGGTTCTTCAGGGCACCTTCGGGAATTTCATGCCGAACTTGGAGATTCAGAGGGCCGGGATCATCCCATCTAGGAAAAACCCTCGCCTTTGTGGCAGTGGTCTGCGGAATCACGGCCATCGCCATTAAGTCAGAGTCGCCAGATGAACATTCTTTGAATTTTTTTTTTTAAAAAAAAACGAGCGTCCACGAACAGATCTTCAACTCAGCAAAGTCGCCAGATGAACTTACAAATCTCCGCTGTGAGGCCAAGACAGCTCATCAAATCTTGAGACCTCCGGGTGTTAAAAGCGTGCCAAAACTGTTGGCACCGGTGGGGTTATCACTTTGGAAAATTATGCGTATCCCACCGATTATGAATTCTTGGAGACGAAACTTGTCTGTCCCACCGGGCGTGCCAAAAACTGTTGGTCACGAATCTGCCACAGGAAAGGATTTTTACAATTGCGCCCTAGACCCGGCCAACATTGAAAGGCTGGAAGCAAGAAATGGCTCCCAGACCAATCTCCAGAGTGGGCTGGTTCCCTCTACTATTCTAAAATTGGGTTTAAGATAGGGTTCCTGGAAAGATATTTAAAAGGTTGCAAAAAGAAATGGGAAATATGGCCACAGGCCGAAGTGATGGGATCAGAAAAACAACAGCAGGAAACTACAAACGCAACAACAACAAGTAACATAAGAAATCAGCTTAATCTTCGCACAATCACATGCCGCAAATCCCTCCAAACCCACATTCCAGGAATCGTACCCTGACCGCAATATTTAAATCCAGTATGCAGAATTTAAATGTAATAGCAATGCAGGAGTACGAATGCTATTAGAAATGCAGAAAACAGAAAAGAAATTCATCCATGCAACGCTTGAAAAATTAGAAATTGATCCTTTTATTCCCGCGGATACAATTCCAGTTTCTAGCAGCAAGTTTTTCCAACCTTTGTAAATGAGAATTACATTGGTTTTTATAGAGGTCCGTCCTCTTTGCAGCATTAAATATTTAAAACCAACTTCCTCGTGATCTACAATTATCACTTGGAAATCAGGAACACGATCCCCTTAATCACGGCCTCGAGGAAGCAAAAATTAAATGCAATGAGATAATCGCGGGCACCTTCATTAAATTCGTTTTTCAAACATGTGCATGCAATTGTTAAATCAATCCACGAACAGCAACTTCGAACCAATAAACCCTTTAATTTTGGTGGCCTGGGCGCTCTTCGACCTTAACCGCATCGAAAATCCACAAATTATTAAATTCGGGTCAGCATTAAATCATCGAAAACCAAAAAACCCTTCTCGGCCGTTCATATTGCGTTTTGGCGGGAAACTGTCGCAGGTCGCGAAAACGCGACGGGTCACGAAATCGCGACATATTATAATGCCGTACGCTTTGACCACCTTTGACCCGCGAAAATGGCACATGTAGCGATATCGCTACGTCTTCGGCTTCCTCTTCTCCATCGCAAGCTTGCTCCGCGAAAACGGAACATGTAGCGATTTCGCTACATGTTTCCGTCGTTGGCTCCTCCCTGCGCTCTGCCCCGTGAAAACGGAACATGTAGCGATTTCGCTACATGTTTCTTCTCTCCGTACCAATCGCCATTTTCCGTCGCGATTCGCTGACATGTCAGCGACGCGCTGCAAGTTTTCAACTTTGCCTTTGAAGCCGCCAGTGTCGCGATTCGCTGACATGTCAGCGAATCGCTGCAAGTTTTCGACTTAATGCCTTTGAAGCCGACCGACCCGCGATTCCGGAACACGTCGCGATATCGCGACGGTTCCGCCCAACCTGCCTGCGTTGACTGCGTTGACCGCGATTCTGCAACATGTCAGCGCGTCGCTGCAGTTTTTTGACTTAGTCATTTTTTGCTCAATTTTTCTCCTTTTTTCGCCCAAGCTGCATCAAAGCTGATATCAAAGGTCAGATTTCCAACAATACACTAATGCATTAATCAATGAGAATCAATGTGGCAAAAATGCCAACATTCTTGGCGGCTCGCGGGGTATACAGACTCGTCGTATGCAAGAATCCAGGCCTTAGTCCATTGGGCACAGAGTCATATTGGACCGAAACTAGTCGTCGCAAAACATGTTGGGACTCGCAAAACTCTTCTTGCTGAAAAACTAGAACCGGAAGAACTCGCATATAAGCGATTATGAAACGAACTAATGGAACCTATGATGGGAGTGAGCTCTTGCGATTGCGCAAGCGGTGACTGCAATGGAGTGATGAAATGAAAATGAACGAAGTTATGGAGTGGGAATGGAACTAGGAAAGCTGTGAAATGAAATGAACTAGACTGCGAAATAAATGCATAAAAGACTGAACTTAGAGGAAAGGGATAAGAAGGGACGGGGAAAAATAGAAAAGGGAAAAAGAAACAACAGCTGTGGCTTATTTTGTTTTAATGCAGAAGAAAAAGAAGGAAGAAGATGAAGAAAGGAAAGAGAGGAAACGGGGAAGGGAAAAGAAGAAAGTGCTAGAAAGCCACCAAACTGTTGGGAGGAGAAAAACAAAGGAAAAACAAGCATCTACGGCTCGCAGGCAACAAAAGCCGAGATGAACAAATAAAAACAATACCACTCTTTTTTTTTTTCTTCTTTTTTCTATTTTTTTTTTGTTTTTTTTTCAAAATACTATATACAATAATTCACGACATGATTGGCATGTCGCCACCAGACACCCAATCTCAGAATGTTATCCGGTAAATCTGCAATGTCCCGACCAGATCCGATCATACTTAAGTCGGTCCTTGAAATTGGGCTGGCTCCTTCCTGAAGTTCTCCATGGTGCGAATAGGATGCAATGCAGCAGATTATCCTTCTTACTAGTACCCACATGGAGGACTTCTTCAAGTGCTGGATGTAGTGGCTGGAACCAACACCACCACTTTGCAGACTTTACTGGCTGTGGGCTGAGTACAGGCTCCTCTAACTCCTTGATGTGATCACAGGGCTCTTCAAGTGAGAAATCTGATTCTGGGATCTCCTCAGGTTCTGGAATTTGAACTTGTTCTTCTACTTGGCCCATCTCTTGATGAAAACCGCAAGCAACCATATTGTTCATTGCTGGAAAAGTGCTTGCATGTTCCAATCCTTGACTTTGGACGAGATCTGTCCCTTGAACTCCACATGACTGCATCTCAGGTTTCTGCTCAGTATAAGGGATCTGGCATGAAAAGTACTGTGCAGGGTAGACAGGAGCAGCAACCACCGGAGAAGGTAATGGAGTTTCTCCCCACGGTAACTTTCTCGATAAGAGCAAAAGTTGTTCCGCTCGCACTGCTTCCTCAAAGATTTGTGGGAACCGTTGTTCACCTGACTGCAGAAAAAAGAGACCTATGTCAGAATTAAAAGCTCGAACATAAAAGAGGTGGGCTTGGGTGGGTGATGGACGAATCTTCTCTGGAATTCTCTTCCAACTTATCAAGAATCGGACATTGAAGTCCGTGATGCTCTCTTGAGGTGCTCTCTTGATGTACATGAAAAATTGGTAGAGATCCAAAGAACTGTAGAAAGGATCTTCGTCAAATCTTTTGATCAGTGCCCCCGCTAGATCGTCCCATGAGCTGATGCTTTGACGTTTGAGCAATCTGTACCACTGCAATGCTCTTCCTTCCAAAGACTGAACCGGAAGTCGGATCATGACATCTTCGTGTTCTATGACATGGATCATGGACAGAATAGCAATATCTTCAACATGTGCCAGAGCCATGCCTTCGGTACCATCATATTTTGCCAGATTCTTCAGGGCACCTTCGGGAATTTCATGCCGAACTTGGAGATTCAGAGGGCCGGGATCATCCCATCTAGGAAAAACCCTCGCCTTTGTGGCAGTGGTCTGCGGAATCACGGCCATCGCCATTAAGTCAGAGTCGCCAGATGAACATTCTTTGAATTTTTTTTTTTAAACAAAAACAGGCGTCCACGAACAGATCTTCAACTCAGCAAAGTCGCCAGATGAACTTACAAATCTCCGCTGTGAGGCCAAGACAGCTCATCAAATCTTGAGGCCTCCGGGTGTTAAAAGCGTGCCAAAACTGTTGGCACCGGTGGGGTTATCACTTTGGAAAATTATGCGTATCCCACCGATTATGAATTCTTGGAGACAGAAACAGTCTGTCCCACCGGGCGTGCCAAAAACTGTTGGTCACGAATCTGCCACAGGAAAGGATTTTTACAAGTGCGCCCTAGACCCGGCCAACATTGAAAGGCTGGAAGCAAGAAATGGCTCCCAGACCAATCTCCAGAGTGGGCTGGTTCCCTCTACTATTCTAAAATTGGGTTTAAGATAGGGTTGCTAGAAAGAGATTTAAAAGGTTGCAGAAAGAAATGGGAAATATGGCCACGAGCCGAAGTGATGGGATCGGAAAAACAACAAGTAGGAAACTACAAACGCAACAACAACAAGTAACATAAGAAATCAGCTTAATCTTCGCACAATCACATGCCGCAAATCCCTCCAAACCCACATTCCAGGAATCGTACCCTGACCGCAATATTTAAATCCAGTATGCAGAATTTAAATGTAATAGCAATGCAGGAGTACGAATGCTATTAGAAATGCAGAAAACAGAAAAGAAATTCATCCATGCAACGCTTGAAAAATTAGAAATTGATCCTTTTATTCCCGCAGATACAATTCCAGTTTCTAGCAGCAAGTTTTTCCAACCTTTGTAAATGAGAATTACATTGGTTTTTATAGAGGTCCGTCCTCTTTGCAGCATTAAATATTTAAAACCAACTTCCTCGTGATCTACAATTATGCACTTGGAAATCAGGAACACGATCCCCTTAATCGCGGCCTCGAGGAAGCAAAAATTAAATGCAATGAGACAATCGCGGCTCCTTCATTAAATTCGATTTTTCAAACATGTGCATGCAATTGTTAGCTCAATCCACGAACAACAACTTTGAACCAATAAATCCTTCAATTTTGGTGGCCTGGGCGCTTCTTCGACTTTAACCACCTCGGAAATCCACAAAATATTTAATTCGGGTCAGCATTAAATCATCGAAACCCAAAAAACCTTCTCGGCCGTTCATATTGCGTTTTGGCGGGAAACTACGCAGGTCGCGAAAACGCGACGGGTCGCGAAAACACGACGGGTCGCGAAATCGTGACATATTATAATGCCGTACGCTTTGCCACCTTGACCCGCGAAAATGGCACATGTAGCGATTTCGCTACGTCTCCGGCTTCCTCTTCGCCATCGCAAGCTTGCTCCGCGAAAACGGAACATGTAGCGATTTCGCTACATGTTTCCGTCGTTGGCTCCTCCCTGCGCTCTGCCCCGCGAAAACGGAACATGTAGCGATTTCGCTACATGTTTCTTCTCGCCGTACCAATCGCCATTTTTCGTCGCGATTCGCTGACATGTCAGCGAATCGCTGCAAGTTTTGACTTAATGCCTTTGAAGCCGACCGACCCGCGATTCCGGAACACGTCGCGATATCGCGACGGTTCCGCCCAACCTGCCTGCGTTGACCGCGATTCTGCAACATGTCAGCACGTCGCTGCAGTTTTTTGACTTAACCATTTTTTGCTCAATTTTTCTCCTTTTTTCGCCCAAGCTGCATCAAAGCTGATATCAAAGGTCAGATTTCCAACAATACACTAATGCATTAATCAATGAGAATCAATGTGGCAAAAATGCCAACAGGACCTATTGAGAAAAATTATGCTAGACCAAATATACTGTGTTTAGTGCAAGAGATTGTGCAAAGATGTGCTAGACCGACTGGATTGTGTTTAGTATAGTTTTGAGATAGATATTTTGAGGTGACAAAGTATAGAGTACAGAGTCTTAGTGGATAGAGATCTAGTAGCCATGAAAATTGAAAATAGATCTTCTGAGTGAGGAGTGTTCAAGTGGAGATAGATCCACCAATCAGTGCAGTAGAGAGATAGAGTCTTCTAGAAGATCACTAGCTAGAGCTGAAGGGGAAAGAGTTATCCTATGGAAGAGATCCACGAATTTGAGATTAGGGGATCAACATATCCTTTGGACAGATTTCCATAAACATTGTAATTGGGAAGGATTCTCAAAAGATATTTTGAGAAATATTTAGAAGAAATATATTCTCTGTGGAGGTAGCCCACATTGGGTGAACCACGTTAAAAATGATGTCTCTCATGTGTGTGATGCTTTGTATGATGTTTACTATTTTATTAATGCTGATGCTACTATTTGGGAAAAAGTTTTATGGTATACTATTCACCCCCCTCCCTCTCAATATAAGCACATGTTCTTTAATTGGTATTAGAGTGTGTCTCTCTGTGAAGAGTCTAATAGCTTGGAAAATGATCCTTAGGTAGCACACAAGATTTCAAAAAGTGAAGAAGAGACTATGTTTGATCTAAAAGAAGAGTTCTTTGTTGCTCTCAAAAAATTGGAAAGACTTCGGCTCTCCTTCCAAAAAAACGACATCGACAAGGTAAGTCTTCTACATTGGCGTCGCTAAGGGTTTAGAAACCCTTTCAATAATAATTATTAAATTAATAATAATTAATTTATTAATAATAAACTTAACTTAAAACATTTTCAAAGGTTTGAGTTAATTTATTTATTAATAATCAAAATGGACTTTTTTTTCAAGGAGCAAAAACCTTTTCATTAAGCCAAGAAGGTTTTAATAAAAACCCTTAATGAGTCCATATGGTTTTAAGAAAAACCTTTGACCTTGTCACCATCATTTTAATTAAAAACCCTTAACAAACATCATGGAACTTTCAAGATCTTTTTGGCACCAAACTCTTTTTGACATCAACACAAATTCCTTTTGATATCAACACAAACTCCTTTTGAAATCAATGACAACTCACAACCATGAAGCTAGGAAACATACCCAAAATTGCCAACAATCTCCACCTTTTTCATTGATGGCAAACCACTATAGAAACCAACAATATGTTCCTTAGTAGGCACATATTCCAGATTAACCTACTTGTCATGAACCTGCTCTCTTAGAAAGTGATTTTTGATGGGAATATGCTTTGTTCTTGAGTGCATTACTGGATTCTTGGAGATAATTATGGCACTTGTATTATCACACAATATGGAAATGGGTTGATCATGATTTATTTTAAAATCCTCCAAGGTAGTCTTCATCCATAAAACTTGTGTACAACAAGCTATTGCTGCTATGTATTCTGCATCTACTGTAGACAAGGAAACTGAAGGTTTTTTCTTGCTTAACCAAGCAACTAAACAATTCCTCAAAAATAAAGCTCCACCACTGGTGATTTTTTTGTCATCAATATTTTTAGCCCAATCTGCATCTGTAAAAGCTATGAGAGTGAACTTATCGCTCTTGGGATACCAAATCCCAAGATCCATAGTGCCTTTTAGATATTTGAGAATCCTTTTTACTACCATAACATGAGTTTATTTTGGTGCAGCCTGAAACCTTTCAACTAGTCCCACTGCCTGCATGATGTATGGTCTAGTAGTTGTAACATAAAGAAAAATACCAATCATGAATCTGTACAACCTTTTATCTGCCTCTAGAGATTCATCATCCTTGTTCAACTTACACCCTGTAATCATTGATGTACTAAAATCTTTTAGCATCTCTCTTATGTACTTGCCTTGTTAGAGAAATATTCCTTCGTCTGATTGGGCAATCTGAAGTCCTAAGAAGAAGGAAAATTCCTCAATAATGGACATCTCAAATTCACTCTACATATTGTTAGCAAAATATTTACACATTTTGGTGTTATTACCTCCAAAAATGATATCATCAACATAAACAGCCATAATTAAGATATTATTTCCATCATTTTTGATATATAAATTGCTATCTGCCATACCATTTATGAAACCTTATTTCTTAAGATACCTATCAAGCCTCGAATACCAAGCCCTAGGAGCTTGTTTCAAACCATACAATACCTTTTTCAATCTACACACAAAATCTGAATTTTCTAAAAGTAAGAACCCTTCTGGTTGTTCAATGTAGACTTCTTCTTCTAACACACCATTTAGAAAAGCTGATTTGACATCCATATGATAGACCTTGAAGTTTTTAAAACTTGAAAAATCCAAAAACATTCTGATAGCCTCAAGACGAGCAATTGGAGCAAAAGTTTCTTCAAAATCAATTCCTTCTACTTGAGCATAACCTTTGCAAACTAACCTTGCTTTATTTCTGACTACCTAACCATATTTATTTAGCTTGTATCTGAAGACCCACTTACTGCCAATGACATTTTTATCTTTAGGTCTTGGAACAAGTTCCCAAGTCTCACTCTTCTCTATCTGTTCCAATTCTTCATTCATAGCATTTATCCAAAACTTATTTGCACAGGCTTCACTAAGATATTTTGGCTCAATTTGAGATAATAATGAAACATATATATGGGAATTTGAAGATATGATTCTTCTCCTTGTCTATCTGACTTCTGGATTACCAATGATTTAATCCTTTGGATGGTGTTTCTGAACATATCTAGATGGAGTTTTAGGAAGGAGTTGTTGACTTTCCTCTTCTTCTTTATCTGAATCCTCCCTAAATTCTTCTTGGCAATATTCATCATCAATTTTCTGAACTGGTTCTCTTATCCTTGTTTTATCATCCACTGTAACATTTATGCTTTCCACAATAGTACAAGTTCTTTTGTTGTAGCATCTATAGGCTTTTCTCTTGCTGGAGTACCCAAGAAAAATGCCCTCATCACATCTAGGATCAAACTTCCCTAAATTTTGATCTTCCCTTCTAATGTAACATTTACTACCAAAAACTCTGAATTTTTTTACGATGGATGGTCTTCCTTTCCATAGATCATAGGTATTTTTGTGATGATTGACTCTTAAATGATCTTTGGTGATAATATACACTACTGTACTAACTGCATCTTTCCAAAAACCATCAAGAAGCTTTGAATCATTCAACATAGCTCTAGCGATATTTTTAATAGTTCTATTTTTTCTTTCAACTATTCCATTTTGTTGAGGAGTTATTGCTACTGAAAATTCCCTCTTAATCCCTTGTTGCTCACAATAATCCACAAATTCATTTGAAGTTAATTATCCTCCTCTATCTTATCTTAAGCATTTTATTCTTTTGTCTATTTCATTCTCTATCATTTCTTTGAAGGCTTTAAACTTGTCAAGGGATTCAAATTTTTCTTTCATAAAGGTAACGCAAGTCATTCTAGAGAAATCATCTATGAAAAGCATGAAGTAACTCTCTCCCTGTATACTCCGAGTTCTGGTGGGACCACACAAATCAGTATGAATAAGTGTAGCACCCTAAAATTGGCGCAGTAAAACCTTAAATAATTACAATTACTCTAGTAAATATTCAAATTCAAATTTTAACTCCCAAAACCGCTTCCAAACCATCGTTTAACCCGTTTCCTCCTTTCCCACGCCATTTTTAGAGTTTGTTTTGATCGTTTGACGATATCGTTGTCGATCAAATGATATCATCTCAGATCGAACGATTTCGTCTGGACTAGGACGTCCAGACAATCTTGTCCCAAAATTGATTTTTCTCAATTAGCCTCTGTTCCAACGACGTTTCTAATCTGGGCAAAAGCGTGTCTGTGCCGTTAGAGACCCTCCTCGTTGGAGATCTCCCAAATTGGGATGATCTCCAACCTCCTAACCTCCCTCCTAAGCCTATTTAAACTTAGGACTCCCCCTTGGCTTTCCCCTGGCTAAAATGTCTTGTAACTTGACTTTACACGCACTAAAACATCCCGAATTACCATCTGCACTTGTCCTATCCAAATTTTGTTGCAAGAAACTTGTCATTCTTCAACCGAAGCAAGCTCAGATCGTCACAGACGATCCTGTTCAATTCGAGACAATTTCATACCAATCCGAGACGATTTCGACTGCAATCAACATTGGGGGCAATCAGTACCCAGAGTTTGCATTTTTCTCTTCTCATATGCTATTTTATTCTGCATCTAGTCAATTTACTTATTATTTTCTACTATTCTACATCTTGGAGTTCACCCATGTAGTTTAATTGCATAATGAAATCATGATTAACTATTAAAACATTGTAATTTGCTTGCATTCCTATTTAGGATTATCTTATTAACATTCTTATTATTATTTCACATCATTGCCCTCTGTTTGTATTGCTGTATTTTTTGTATTTTGTGCCTATTTATTTGTTTGCAGGTCTCTGACGAATTCGTCAGATCTTAGACGATCTTGTAGGTCGAAGACGATCCCGTTAAATTCTAGACGATCCTGTCTGCTTCAAGAATCAGAACCTCCATCAGATATTTTGATCAGGTATGGCTCTGTAATTTAGCTTTTTCTCTCTGTTTTCTATTCAAATCTGTTTGATGTATTTTATTTAGTCTGCATTTTCATAATAGAACAACTTAGATTCATTTGGCCAAACCTAGGACTTGAATGTTTAAAGATAAAACTAAACACATTAAACACATTCCCAACCTAGGCATGGAAACTGCCATTCAAATGTTTCCTGGTGAACCCACCATCCGTCAAAAAATCACCATAATACACCTCCCCCGAGATGCGGGACCTTTGCAAGGCCTCTCAGTTTGAGGTACCGTGCCATCATTTTCCCATCCTCCTTCCGGGCGCGGATCCTATAGCATGAATGTAAGGATGCGAAAAATTTGGAGCAATACATTTTGGTGAACCTGACATGAATGCATCTAAAACTTTTTGAAAAAAAAAAAAAACATAGATGCATTTAAAATTATTAGAAAATACTAAGTTGCATATCATGTCTAGATGGTAGCTCCTAAGAAAAGATTAGCAGTTACTATAAACACTGAAAACCAATTAGCAGCCATAGAAGTTAATTCTATGCTTAGTGTGCCTGAAACAGATAGAAACCAACTTCTGTGGAAAGAACTTGATAGAAGGCTAGGTGTCATTTCATCTAGATCAATAGAACTTAAACAAATCAAAAGGCTTGTCCTAGATAGAATCCTGGATCCTCATCAACTCATTTTTTATCATGAACTGCAGAGAGCCTGCCATAGGTGGTTAGCTTATAGGAGATCTCTTGTGTCTTCAAAAATTTTCACCTTCGAGGAATACCTCAAGAACGCAGCTGTGGTACGCCAATTTCTAGTTCATATAGAATCCCAAGAAACTGATCTTATGATTAGAAAAATATGGAATAGAACTCCTAGAGCTATGTTGTATCGTGAATATTGTCATGAGAATTATTATTATCAACCAGAATCTGAAATACACGGTATTGCTATAGCACATTTCATTAAATTCTTGAAAGAAAATTTCCAATTTGAAGAAGAACACTTCATGACTCCTGAAGAACTTGAGCCCATTAATGATATTTATAAATTGTTTATAGAAAACTATATCATTGCTTTCATTATTATTATTTCTCACATTTTGTGTGTTGTTTGTTATCTTTATAATATTGTTATTAAAACCAAAAAAAAAAAAAACAAGAAAAACTAAAAAACATAACAAAAACCAAAACATTTCATTTTAAATATTGTAGTAGGTATATAATTAATATATACCTCTTAAGCTTGTTGCATATATATATATATATATATATATATATATATATATATATATATATATATATATATATATATATATATATATATATATATATATATATATATTTGCTGAAATTTAAAATTAAGCACAATGCCTAAACTTAGGAATGGTAAACAAACTGAAGGAGAAGAAGAAGATTGGTTAGGAGACAAAACAAGAAACCCAAATGTCCTTCCTGAGGATCCAATCTCGAAAGAAGAAACTCTAGACCAACAAGACCATGAGCTTGTTGTAGATGAACAAGAAGAAAATGTTAAAGAGGATGGATCCTCATCCCCTAGAATAACTCTAGATGGAACTATTGCTTTTGATAACTTAGATCATTTCTGGAATTTTTTCAATAATAACATTGGCGCTCTTAATATGGTAGTTCGTATTGATAAAGGACAAATTAGTGACACTCAAGCAGCCATGGAAGATGTGTTTAATATACACACTAATCCCTTGTCCTTTGTTGATCAAGAAAGTGATAAGGCTGGACCATCCAATAGAGATATGGTCACTATGATTCAGAACATGCAAAAACAACAGGTTACCCAACCCCCTAAAGAACCTGTTATTGAGCCTAAAATCATTCCCACACAAAATAAACTTTCCTTCACTGCTTTACTTCGCAAAACTATTGATCAATATGCTTCAAATCAACAAAAACCTAAAATAAAGCCAAACACCAATTTTCAACAATCTGGGATACAGCATAATACAACTTCAAAATTTCTTCATAACACCCTTCCTACCAACAATTTACACAATAGTAATATAGCATCTAATATGCATGTCCCTCTATCATATGCTCACAAATCCCATATTAATGCCCTACCGAACCAATATGGTGGGCAAACTAGTAATCTAGAAGCCATGGTGAAGCAGTTAGCTTCCCGCACGGACCAGATAGATCCCTACCATCCCTCGTACAATTATCAAGAGATGTGTAGTCAACCTTTGGATCCCATAGTTGTAGCACAACTATACCCTACATTTTCCCATGCCCATCCTGCCTATATATAAAGGAACTGAATATCCCATAGAGCATATTCGCATGTTTAGGATAGCATGTCAAGATATATCACATGATGACTTGCTATTACTAAAAATGTTCCCAAAAATCTTAGGTGGAATGGCATTAGAGTGGTAATATCAATTGCCCACTCATTATTTGAGTAATTTTGAAGAAACAGCTGAATCGTTTGTCCATCAATTTAGTGCCTACATCGAGAGGCATGTCACCATTAAAGATTTATACAACTTAAAACAAGACAAAGATGAATGTTTTGTTGATTTCATAGCTAGATGGAGGCAGTTGATAGGAAAACTGCACTTTGTGCTACCTTATAGGGAAATGTTGGACATTTTTATTAATAATTTGCAAGAACAAATCTCCTATGAGTTATCAACTGCTACCTTAACCACCTTCGATCAAGCTATAGACTTAGCTCGAAGGGTAGAAGATGCTCTCATTAGGAGAGGTCACCTCAAAAAGAAAGATGATGAGAAAAAATGCAAAAATAAATATAAAAACAAACAAGTCGTAGGTGACAGAGTCACTGACAATAGAAATGTTGCTAATATCAATGCAACGAAGACAACAGAAAAATTTATATTGAAATCTCCTGATAAACCTCCTCGAGAATCTACTAGATTGAATCAACCATTATCAACTATTTTACCTCAATTAATCGAAAGAGGTTTGATTCAATTACCAGCTATCCAGGAACCTGATCCAACCATACCCGGATACAGAGCTAACTTACACTATGATTTCCATAGAGGACCTGGACACTCTACCAATGCTTGTAAAAGGTTAAAGCATAAAATACAAGATCTGATTGATAATAATGAAATGGAGGTGCAATCTTTCCAACCTAAACAAAATGCTCCTAATAATGCTCAAAAGAACATTCCCCAAAATCAAAATCAAAATGCTAATCAATCATTAGACATATTTCAACATCCTTTACCAAGACATGGTAAAGAGGTGGCCAATCAAATTGAGCATCATAATGTTCCTCCTTCTACACGATATGTAGGAACTATTAGCGGAAATTTACCTAATCATGATTTACAACAATTTGACACAACTTTATCCATGGTCACAACCAGGCCCCTACATAATTCTCAAACTCCAGATCCTAGTGATATAGAATCAGATACTAAAAGTGACATGGAAATCACTTCAAACCAATCGAATAGTTTTGAAAATGAATCAGACCCTATTCAACCTATCACAGATGCTATGGTTCCAGAAGAACCATTTCCTAGAAGAGTTACTACTCGACCCTCTTCTAATCAATTCCTCCCTAATGAACAAGCCATAAATGCTCAACCGAGACCAGTTCAGCATCTTCAATATAACATTGTAGGTACCATCAAAGTCATTACCCGACAACAAGATCAAAATTCTCAATAAGAACAAAATCAGAATGATGGATCAACACCATTTGTTTTGAAAAATCCCAATAAAGGGAATCATGCTCCTAATGTTCAACCTAAACCCCCTTACAATATTAATGAGCAATTATCCAATACTACAGCCAAAATTTCCCTTTTGGATTTATTAAGATCTTCTCCTACCCATAGGGATGAGTTAATGCTTACATTAAGCCAAATTATGGTACCTCAAAATATTCAACCTGAAGCCATGGCCAATACTATCATCACTAGAGAAGTTGATTGTATTGACTTTCGAGATAAAGATATCCCACAACACAGTTTACATAAGCATAATCCCTTATATATTACTGCTCTAATTGAAGATGTAGTTGTTAAAAGAGTCTTGATTGATAATGGTTCATCTCTAAACATTTGCACTTTTGACTTCTACCAACGGTTTGGCTTTAGAAGTGATGAAATGAAGAAAACTGACATGATCATAAAAGCTTTCAATGACAAAACACAAGAAACATGTGGAGTTATTACCATCCCATTGCAAGTTGGTCCTAGAACCTTAGATACGATCGTGTTTATTGTACATTGCCCCACATCGTACAATATACTCTTGGGTCATCCTTGGATCAATGCAATGCGGGCTATCCCATCCACTTTACACCAATGTGTTAAATTTGAATTTAAAAATCAGTTGGTCACTATCCATGGTGATCCTAGACCCTTTGATATGTGTGCCTTGGCAAAACCTTTTGGAGTTCAATTTTGCCTTGCTCTGTCATCCACACATCCTAATTCTTATTTTTCATCTAAAACTATGAAATGCACTCCCATAGCTTCACCTGTTTCTCCTCCATTCATTTCACCCTCATATATAGATCAACAATCTTCTAAACAAACCACTCTAAAACCTCAAAAAGATCTTCAATCCAGAACCAATCCTTCATGTTTTATCCCTATAATTTCAAAACCTATAGACCCATTCATTAAAAATTCCACATTATCAACATCTATCATACCTTCCACATCTAAAGATATAGGGAATGATCCTTCTACATCTTATGCTCTTTCTGATGAACTTTTACCAGATTTATCCACAATATTAATATAAAAAAAAACAAATGCTTTCATGCAAGATTCAATTCTTTTAAATAACTTGCCACCATCTCCTCGTACTTTGGGCCTCCCACAACCTATGGGAAGTACTTACCAAGTCGGGAGTTGTGCCTTCATTTATCAAGGATATGACTAGGGAAGAATACCCCGAAATATTAAAACTCATCATGATGGATATGCTCGATGTTATTTTACTAATGAGTATATTAAATCTAAACCTATAATGCTTAAAATGGGATATAAAGGGAAATGCTTGGGACCTTTCCAAAATGGCATGAAAGAACCAATCGAGGTAGAACCGTGGCCTGCCCACTGTGGTGTGGGCCTATTTCCTAGTAAGGTTCAACCCTTTCCTTTTGAAGATGATGATCAACTCATATGTTATCAAGATTATTTGGATAGGCATGATGATTTGTCTCTAAAATATCATCCCTTTACATGTAACATGCTATCCATAGCTTACCCTAAAATGATTGCTGAATCCAATGATGAGTTAGAAGGAGATATCTTCCACGATGTCTCCGTTGAAGAAATGTTACACAATGGATTTTATTTTGATGGTTCTATACCAACTATAGCCCAACTTGAGGCCACCACTCATCAAGACAAATTATCCAACTTAAATTTAAAAGAATTACAAGAATTGGGAATTTCACCTACCCCACCTAATTTTGAAAGAAATCTACACATGGAAGTAGAAAAAATCATTAAAGTTAACATTAGAACTGAGGATAATCCTCACATAATCAATATTGGGTCAGAATTAAGTCAAGAAAAACAAGATGAATACATTGCATTCCTTAAAGAATATGAAGATGTCTTTGCTTGGAAATATGAAGATATGCCAGGTTTGGACCCTTCCGCAGTCATGCATCATCTAGTAGTCCATCCGGATGCTAAACTTGTTAAACAGAAACTTAGAAAAATGCATCCCAAAGTGGCCCTGCTAGTCAAAGGGGAGTTAGAAAAACTCCTGAATGTTGTTTTTATACAATCTATTGATTATGCTGAATGGATCTCAAATGTAGTTCCAGTCACCAAGAAAGAAGCTACCAAAGTTAGGGTTTGCAAAAATTTTAGAGATATTAATGTTGCATGCCCTAAAGATGATTTTCCTCTTCCAAATATGGACCAAATCATTGATTTTACTGCTGGGAGTGGGATGATGTCCTTAATGGATGGATTCTTCGATTATAATTAGATCAGGATAGCTCCTGAATATCAGGCTAAAACAACCTTTATTACCCCTTGGGGTACCTTTTGTTGGAAAGTGATGCCATTCGGCTTAAAGAACGCAGTGCAACCTATCAACGAGCTATGACTTATATTTTTCATGATATGATGCATGATATCCTACATGATTATGTAGATGATATTATAGCTCGCTCTATTAATGAAGATAATCATTTAGATGATTTGAGAAAAGTTTTTAATCGATTAAGAGAATATCTTATTCGATTAAATCAGCCAAATGCATATTTGGAGTTAAGTCCGGTAAACTATTAGGGGTTATAGTGTCTTTACATGGCATCGAAATTGACCCTCTCAAGATTGCGGCTATCATTGATATGCCCGCACCTACCAATATATCTGAGTTACAAAGTTTACAAGGTAAGTGTTGTGGTTGATCCACAACACACCCCAAAATTGGGGACCCACCTTTTTACAGGATTACAGAGAAGGATCTCAGTGACCCAGATGCCAGAATTGAAGAAAAAGAGAAAATGCACAAGTGTAGAAAGGGGTCGCGAAATCGCGACAAGTAGCGAAATCGCGACATGTCGCGAAATCGCGACCGAAACCGAAAAATTGTCGCGAAATCGCGACATGTCGGAAAATCGCGGTCAGCGCGGTCAACGGCAACAAAACAGAAAAACTATCACGAAATCGCGACGTGTCGGTGACCGGAAAAAAATGTCACGAAATCGCGACGTCTGACGGAGAAAAAAGTGTCGCGAAATCGCGACGTGTCGGTGACCAGGATGAAAAGGATGTCGCGAAATCGTGACATGTCGGCGAGGAGAAAAGAAAAGGTGTCGCGAAATCGTGACATGCTGTTGGGAAGAAAATAAATGATGTCGCGAAATCGCGACACGCCTGAAAAGGATGAGAATGGTCATGATTTCGCGACGTGTTTTGCCGAAGCGTACGGGTGATGAAAAGTGTCACGATTTCGCGACGTGTTTTGGAAAGGTGTACGGAAGCGGAAAAACGTCGCGATATCGCGACAGGAAACAGCTAAAGGACTCGAAGAGGAAAGACGTCGCGATTTCGCGACCGATTGCAGCAAAGGTGTACGGACGGAAAAATGGTCACGATTTCGCGACGTGTTTTGGCAAACTGTATGGACAGAAAAATGGTCACGATTTCGCGACGTGTTTCGGGGAAGCGTACGGAAAGAAAAGCGGTAGCGATATCGCGACAAAAAGTCGCATGAAGGTTCGAGGGGGAAAAACGTCGCGATATCGCGACGTTTCGTAAGACGTACGGATGATGAAAGGTGTCACGATTTCGACGATTTTGGCAAAGTTGTAGGACAAGGAAGATGTCGCAAACGGGAAATAAAAGCGGTAGCGATATCGCGACGGTTTGTCGAAGGAAGGCAAGAGAATGATAATGGTCGCGATGTCGCGACGCAAAGTTGCCCAGGAGGTCCGAGAGAAAAGTGGTAGCGATATCGCTACCATTCGAGGAAGAAGGCTCAAAAGGTTAAAAGGGTAGCGATATCGCTACGAGAAGTTGCCGGAGGTAGACAAATGAAAAATGGTCGCGACATCGCTACGGGGAGCTGATGAAGGCGTACGGCCAGGAAAGCATGTAGCGATATCGTGACATGTCACGATTTCGTGACATGTCGCGATTTCGCGGCCGGGAAGGTGAACAGGCGGACTTGCAGTTTTGTCGGGTTCTTTCGTAGAAAAGCGTTACAGCAGGTGCAGAAAATGCATGACACGTGGCGTGCAGGTGTCAAACTTGCAGAGGCGTTACATGCAGAGATGAATTTCGGAGCGTTTCCAAATTTGAGCGTGAATCAAAGCGGGAAAAAGCAAGAATTTGAAGGGTCGCCCACAGGAAGAGGAAATGAAGCGACGGAGGAAATCGAAGAGCCATAACAATGCTATAAAACCAGAATTGCAAATCGAAGAAGGGGTTGGAAATTGCCGAATACGGAGTTGCAGAGACGAGAGCTTTGTGCTATTCTGGGCCCGTACTTGGGCAATTTCCTTCTTTTTGTTTGGGATTTTCTTTTACACCTGGAACATTTTTGAATGTAATCGAGATATCATTTAAATACAAAATACAGAGAGTTGGCATCTTATTGGATGAGAAAGAAGGAGTCACTTTTGCATACATGATTTAATGTCTATCTTTCCCTTCCGGATTTCTTAGGTTTTTAGGTGAAGTTTAATGCAAGATCTCTTGGTTGCTTCATGCGAATGCCTGTTTTCTGGAATTACCACAGAAACCCTCGAGACTCGCACCTGGCCTATTTGGATTGTGTGGATGTGCAGATTCATTAGGTTAGGTTGCATGTAGAAAGCCTCAGTATCTTCGGTTTCATCCGATTAATGACAGCTTTCTGACTGTAATCTATTTTTATTGTTACTTTTATTTACTTTTGTCTTTGCTTTTCAAACCCATATTTTATTTTCAGCAGTTTAATTACTGTGTTTGAATAAATCACTAAAAATCCATCAGAATTAAAGGTTAAAACAGATTTTATTCATTTTGAGTCCATTGAAAGTTCAAAATTAATAAACCACAGTGCCCCTTGTTAACATCCACTTGCAAACCCTAAGGTGTTCTTAGCATTTCATTTTAAACAAGCATCCTTGATAATCAATAATTAGCATAATAAGAACCTTGGAGAAATCGTTTTTCTTTGCAAGCAGAGGATTTAGGACTCGGATCCTACAGGAGAGTGTGTTTTCACAATCGGGTTAAAACACCACTCAACAGATTGGCGCTAGAAGGAGGGCCAATTGGTTTATTCTACTTTGATGTTTCATATTTGAATAGATTTTTTTTAAGGAGAGTGAAACGGTTTATTTCATCATGATTTTAAATGCTTAAAATTGCTTAAGAGCTTTACAATGCATTTTGATTGTTCATACAGAAATAAAGTGATTTAATTTTTTAGAATTTTGGTCTCATGCAATTACGTTTCATTTGATTTTAATGAATACATCTCTTAGTTGATGCTAACTTGATTTATGTTTTATATTGCAGGTTGAATATTCAACAGATTTGGTTTTAAAATTGCATTTTAAGTTCACTAATGGCAACACTTGAGGAGCAAAGGGTGTCCCTGAGAGCTAAAATAACATCTCTAAGAGAGAGAATGGTATTAATAATAGAGGATCATTATAAGGGTTTGTCTATACCTGTGGTACCATATCAAATTCCTACAATGTTATTGGATTTTTTACGGTGTTTTAATCAAGAGGTACCACTAGGATACTTGCAAAAGCTGCATGTATACAAAAGTACATTGTGTCAATTCCAGATTTTTTATGAGGAGGTGGCTTGTAAGTTATTTGCATACATTTTGGATGATAGACCATTCTTTTGGTATAGCCAACTACCCATGGAGGTTAGGACTTCTTGGATACAACTAGAAGCAGCCTATCTTAATCATTTTGGTAATCAGGCTGACTTAGAAATATTGAAAAATCAGTTTACCTCCATTTGTAAAGAGTCTAATGAATCCTTGAGTCAATTCAATGGAAGATTTCGTGAATTGCACTCCCAAATGTGGGAAAATTTTAACACATTGGAAGAAGAAGCCATGGAAGTATACCTAGGAGCCATACACCCCACACTTGCTTCACTCATTGAGGAAAAACTGAGTGGTTTGTCCCTAGAGAGAATCCATGAGATCTTAGAAGAGATAGAACGACAAGGTCTTGAAGAAGAAAAGGCACAACATGTTCACATGAGAGATTGTTCTTTTGATGCCAACCTACACCAACCATCAAACATAGCACCCTCCACTCCAATGATATCTAAGGTAAATGATCAAGGGGATGAATCTGAATACCCAAATTTTATGACCACCTTGGATATAGTTCACGAGGAGGTGCAAATTGCTAAGACAACATCCAATAGTGAGGATCATGTAGAGATACATGATTATCTAGATTCAACAATGTTTGATATATGTGAATGGATGGAACCCACCATAGAATTGAATGAAGTGGTTGAAAGAGAAATGGAAAGAAAATCAATAAATAAATTTGAAGATATGATAGAATTTCACCACTTGTTCTTGGAAGATACTATTGATGAAATGTGTAAAATTAAAGATCAAGAAATTCTTCACCCTCCAAATTATGATAATGAATCATGGGTTACTAATTTGGACAATGATAGCCTTATAAATTTGAATTCAAGAAATAACCCACTTTTGGAAATAATTGAACCATCTAAGGAAGGTGAAGACGAATTTGATGAGAAACACATTGATGATTTGGAAAATGTTGAAGAAATAGTTGAACGTCACCACTTGATTTTGGAAGATGATTATTATGATGCTTGGAAGAAGTGGGAAGACTTCACTCTTTCCAAAACTACTAATGAAACTCGTGTGCCTATTGATATACAGGACAACATAATTGCCTACTCAAAGGAAGATATTACAACTCCTGTACAATTTGAGGATGTTTTGGAAGAGGGTTTCAAATCTCATCAAATTTTGGAAGATTATAATTATTCTATTACCAAGGACAAAGAAGAAAAAGAATTGACGAAGGAATCAAAAGAGCATGTCATAAATATCATGGAGTTTCATCTCACAGATTTGGATGACGATTTTTACAATGGTTGGGGAAGGTATGGTAATGCATTCTTTTCTCACATCCCTATAGATGAAACTCATATTTCACTTGACGTGCAGGATGGTGAGCCTTCTACATCATACGAAGATCTCATATTCACAAGATTTGAAAAGGGGACAAAATATGAATTCATTGAAAGTGTGGATGCAAGTTTGCAGGATGATTTTGGGGATTCAAATGAAGAGATGCCATGGATAGTGAACAAAGAATTAGAACCAAATGATAAAGAGATGGATCAATTGGAAGAAACTCAAATAAGTGATCATCAAAGCAGATTACTTGACATACACTTTGACCAAGAGTGTTTGAGGATTGAAAAGGATGACCATATTTTGAATTTAAATAATTTGAATGATGAAATGTCAATAAAGGTAAATGAAAAACAAGGTATAATTTTTAATCACACTTTTAATAACATGGTTTTAATAAATGGAAAAGAAGTTGATGCACTTGAATTGTTAAATAAAATTCATCAACAATTACTAATTGAATCTAGGATAAAAACTTTTAATGATCCTAATTTAGTAAATATCCTAGATGCTTGTAAATTATTACACAAATTTGATTGGCCTACAAATTTGGAAAATGATTTGGCTTTGAAGTTTGTAGAAATAGGCTCTTACTTACAAAATTGCATATTTGAAAAGGATAGCCTAATTCTAAATCAAGGAGGCAATTATGAAGTTCACATTTTAAAGCATAGACAAGATAAAATTGAAAATCATTTATTGTCTAATCATTCTAGTAATTTGATGCTCACCTATGGGAGTATTATTGGAACTAAATCAAATTGGTATGGTGAGCATGGCAAGTGGAAATTTGTTGCATTGTTTGGTCTGATCTTAGATTCCCACAACATTTGGCATGCATATTATGTCATATTTTTATTGAAATGTTCTAATCATGTGTGGGATCCAGGAAAGTGATAAGCTAAGCTTTGCATCATCTTGTATTATATTGTACATTTGTATATAGATTTTGGTTTTTGGATTTTGGTTTGTGTTTTCAAAGTTTCATTTTGGGATTGCGGTTTGGTTTTGGATTGAACAAGTTTTAATTTACAGTTGTGTGTTTATTTTATTTGTCTATATAAAAAAAATAAAATAAATAAATAAATAATAAATAAATAAAATAAAAATATAACAAAAAGAAAAAAATTGAGATGCCAACTTATGCTTAGGATTAGGAGAATATGAAATATTGGAATTGTCTTGTAAAAGCTCCACAAGTAGCATAAAACTTTTTTAAGTTATATTGTTTGACTTTGTGATACATGAAAGAATCAGTTTTGCATGACAAATCATTTCATTTGCAATTCAAGAAGTAATGCATTCATATTCCATCTCACCTCACATACATTTCATTTTAGTTACATATGCATCTTATGTACAAGCCATGAAAGTATGTCAAATCCTCTTAGGGTTGTGTTATAACATATATGTAAGTAGCTCCTAAGGTTGGAAACTGAGTCTTGAGATATCTAGAACCAAGCACGTCTCATACATTAAAAAGGATCTTGAGCAAAATGATCAAAACCTAACTTGGAGGAAAAGGTTGAGCGAAAGTGGTTTTCATGTCTATCCTATTATGCAACATGATCCTTAAAGCAGTGGTTTTAACCACTTCCATTAAGCCTAAAGCCTAAAATCAGAGTAGTAAGGATAGGGTTAAATCCTCATCGAACTTAGGTTGAGGATCCAATTCCCCAAAGCTTTGATTTGACCCACATGGAGTAGTAAGGATAGGGCATAAATTCTCATCTCGGTTGGTTGAGAATCTGATTCCCCAAAGCTCTTATGTCTCATTTCATAATCAGTCTTGGATTGTAAGGATCGTACTATTTGTCCTCTGCAAAGGATGGGTAGTCATCCCCAAGGTCTAAGCAACAAAATTAATGATTTATATCTAAGGTTTGGATTGTAAGGATCGTACTACTTGTCCCTAACCAGGATGGGTAGTCATCCCCAAGGTCCAAGAAATAAATAAATAAATAAATTTTTCCCATCTCATCTTTATTTTGGATTGTAAGGATCGTACTACTTGTCCTCTGCAAGGGATGGGTAGTCATCCCCAAGGTCCAAAGAAATGGAGATAAGTTTTGGATTGTGGGGTTAGATATGCCCATGCATGGCATCATGTCTTGCCTAAAAACAAGACCACTGATTGTCTAGAGGGTTAGACTAGCATGACCATTTCTTCCATAACTGGTTTAATTATTTTGCTTAAAGTGAGGTAATGAACTCTAAATCAGAATAGTAAGGATAAGGTTAAACTCTCATCTCGGTTGGGTGGGAGTCTGATTCCCCAAAGTTCTGATTTCACATTCACTTGCACATGGGTTCTAGATAGTAGGGACTCATAACCAACTTTGGGATACAATAAGGAAATGAACTAGTGGATCCTAAGAGGGTTTGGCAATCTTGAATGCTTGTACATAATAATAGAAGAATGACCATGCCTTTTAGGAAAAGCAAAATCTCCTAGCACATTCATTAGGGTACACAAATCATTCACCATCCCATATATGCATTCATGCAAAACCGATAATGGAATGTTGATCAATTTCAAACGATAGGGAATGAAAACACATTGCACACACTTAGCTAATACTTGATGATTCTGATGATTCATGTACTTCTGATCTTTGGGCATTTGTTATTTTGCTTATGTGCTAACATGTATTTACGAGTTTGTGATATGTTTCAGGTTGGGTTCTTACTAAAATGCTCAAGAGCATTTGACAGCAGAGTCGCCATTTGTTGTGGTTGATCCACAACACACCCCAAAATTGGGGACCCACCTTTTTGCAGGCTTGCAGGGAAGGATCTCAGTGACCCAGATGCCAGAATTGAAGAAAAAGAGAAAATGCACAAGTGTAGAAAGGGGTCGCGAAATCGCGACAGGTAGCGAAATCGCGACATGTCGCGAAATCGCGACCGAAACAGAAAATTGTCGCGAAATCGCGACATGTCGAAAAATCGCGGTCAGCGCGGTCAACGGCAACAAAACAGAAAAACTGTCGCGAAATCGCGACGTGTCGGTGACCAGGAGGAAAAAAGTGTCGCGAAATCGTGACATGTCGGTGACCAGGAGGAAAAAAGTGTCACGAAATCGCGACGTGTCGGTGACCAGGATGAAAAGGATGTCGCGAAATCGTGACATGTCGCTGAGGAGAAAAGAAAAGGTGTCGCGAAATCATGACATGCCATTGGGAAGAAAATAAATGATGTCGCGAAATCGCGACGTGTTTTGCCGAAGCGTACGGGTGATGAAAAGTGTCACGATTTCGTGACGTGTTTTGGAAAGGTGTACGAAGAGGAAAAACGTCGCGATATCGCGACAGGAAATAGCTAAAGGACTCGAAGAGGAAAGACGTCGCGATTTCGCGACCGATTGCAGCAAAGGTGTACGGACGGAAAAATGGTCACGATTTCGCGACGTGTTTTGACAAACTGTACGGAACAAAAAAATGGTCACGATTTCACGACGTGTTTGGAAGCGTAAAAGAAAAGGGTAGCGATATCGCGACAGAAAGCTGCATGAAGGTCCGAGGGGGAAAACGTCGCGATATCACGACAGGTTTTGCCGAAACGTACGGATGATGAAAGGTGTCACGATTTCGCGACGCATTTTGGCAAAGTTGTACGGTACAAGGAAGATGTCGCGAAATCGTGACGAAATGAAAATCACTCAGAAGGGAGAAGTGTCACGATATCGCGACGGTTTGGCAAAGGAGTTATAAAAAGGTAAAGTCGCGATATCGCTACAGTTTTCCAAGGGTACGGAAGATAAAAGCGGTAGCGATATCGCGACGGTTTGTCGAAGGAAGGCAAGAGAATGATAATGGTCGTGATGTCGCGACGCAAATTTGCAAAGGAGGTCACAGTTAGAAAGTGGTAGCGATATCGCTACCATTCGAGGAAGAAGGCTCAAAAGGTTAAAAGGGTAGCGATATCGCTACGAGAAGTTGCCAGAGGTAGACAAACAAAAAACGGTCGCGACATCGCTACGGGGAGCTGATGAAGGCGTACGGCCAGGAAACATGTAGCGATATCGCGACATGTCGCGATTTCGCGACATGTCGCCATTTCGCGGCCGGGAAGGTAAACAGGCGGACTTGCAGTTTTGTCGGGTTCTTTCAGCAGAAAGCGTTACGACAGGCACAGAAAGTGCGTGACACGTGGCGTGCAGGTGTCAAACTTGCAGAGGCGTTACATGCAGAGATGAATTTCGGAGCGTTTCCAAATTTGAGCGTGAATCAAAGCGGGAAAAAGCAAGAATTTGAAGGGTCGCCCACAGGAAGAGGAAATGAAGCGACGGAGGAAATCGAAGAGCCATAACAATGCTATAAAGCCAGAATTGCAAATCGAAGAAGGGGTTGGAAATTGTCGAATACGGAGTTGCAGAGACGAAAGCTTTGTGCTATTCTGGGCCCGTACTTGGGCAATTTCCTTCTTTTTGTTCTGGGATTTTCTTTTACACCTGGAACATTTTTGAATGTAATTGAGATATCATTTAAATACAAATACAGAGAGTTGGCATCTTATTGGATGAGAAAGAAGGAGTAACTTTTGCATGCATGATTTAATGTCTATATTTCCCTTCCAGATTTCTTAGGTTTTTAGGTGAAGTTAATGCAAGATCTCTTGGTTGCTTCATGCGAATGCCTGTTTTCTGGAATTACCACAGAAACCCTCGAGACTCGCACTTGGCCTATTTGGATTGTGTGGATGTGCAGGTTCATTAGGTTAGGTTGCATGTAGAAAGCCTCAGTATCTTCGGTTTCATCAGATTAATGACAACTTTTCTGACTGTAATCTATTTTTATTGTTACTTTTGTTTACTTTTGTCTTTGCTTTTCAAACCCATATTTTATTTTCAGCAGTTTAATTACTGTGTTTGAATAAATCACTAAAAATCCATCAGAATTAAAGGTTAAAACAGATTTTATTCATTTTGAGTCCATTGAAAGTTCAAAATTAAATAAACCACAGTGCCCCTTATTAACATCCACTTGCAAACCCTAAGGTGTTCTTAGCATTTCATTTTAAACAGCATCCTTGATAATCAATAATTAGCATAATAAGAACCTTGGAGAAATCATTTTTCTTTGCAAGCAGAGGATTTAGGACTCGGATCCTACAGGAGAGTGTGTTTTCACAATCGGGTTAAAACACCACTCAACAAGTAAGCTTCAAGCTATCCGTCGCTTCATCGATAAGTTGGCGGACAAAATCGATCCCTTTCTTAAGCTCCTTAAGAAGGATGTCCCTTTTAATTGGGACGACGAATGTAAAGAAGCTTTTGAAATTCTTAAACAATACCTCCTTAACCCACCTATGCTTTCTCCACCTAGACCTGATCACCCATTTCTTCTATATATTTTAGCTTCAAATTCTGCCTTAGGAGCTATGTTAGCTCAGATTGATGATGCAAAGAGATAACGTGCTAATTATTATATTAGCCGAACCTTCGTCAGTTATGAAACCCGCTACACAACATTAGAAAAACTATGTCTAGTAGTCATATTTTCTACGCAAAAATTATGCCATTATATGCTCAGTCAGAAAACCTATGTCATTGCTAAATATGATCCCTTGAGGTATCTCATGAGTTGACCTTATTTATCGGGTCATACATCCAAGTTTGTTCTTGCTCTAAGCGAGTTTGACCTCATGTTCATAGGATAGAAGTCTATTAAGGGTCAAATCATAGCAGATCAATTAGCTGCTACACCCTTAGAGTCTACCCATCCCCTCATCATTGAGTTTCTTGATGAATGCCTTCAATTAGAGGCAGACCATATTGAACAATGGTCCTTATACTTTTATGGAGGCTGATGCATGAGTGGGGCTGGTGTGGGTATTATTTTAATATCCCTGCAAAAACATCTTATTCCTCTGTACTTCAAATTAACATTTTCTTGTACCAATAATACTGCTGAATATGAAGCTCTAATCCTTGGATTACGAGCTACCTTGGTGCTAAAAATTAAACATCTGTTAGTTTTTGGTGATTCTCAACTTGTTATAAACCAAATTAATGAAGTTTATCAGACCAGAGATGATAAACTATGCCCATATAAATCCTATGTTTTACAATTAATGTCTTGGAAGCTGCATGCTATTCCTCAAACTTGCAACCGTGCAACTGATGCTATGGCCGCAGGTGCATCTCTCCTGCCCTTGGAGTTAGATGATGAATATGCCACTATCATTATTCATCGACTCGAGGAACCTACTTCAAATAAGTCATACTTAGAACCTTTGTATGTGTTTCTAATCAATGAAACTACTCCTGAACCTTGGTATACAGATATATTTGATTTTCTTCAAAATGGGACTTTCCCTGCCAATTCTAATAGAAACCAGCATCGGTTATTACGTAGACGAGCAAGTCGATTTGTAATAATTGGCAATACTTTGTATAGGAGATCTTTTGAAGGTATCCTATTAAGATTTTTGAATTTAGAAAAATCCAAATCAGCCTTGAGTGAAGCCCACGATGGATCTTGTGGAGGACACTTCAGTGGTAGTGTCATTGCTAAAAATCTCCTTAGGATAGGATACTTTTGGCCTACCATGGAGAATGATGCACATGAGTATGTGAACCATTACGACAAGTGCCAAAAACATGCTGACCTTGTCCATGCGCCTGCACAAGAACTACAGGCTATTTCATCTCCTTGGCCCTTTTCAAAATGGGGCTTAGACATTATTGGCAAAATCAATCCTGTGTCATCTGATGGACACAAATTCATCATAACCACCACCGAGTATTTCACGAAGTGGGTTGAAGCTATGCCTTTAGCTTCCTGCACTGGAACACAAGTTTCTAAATTTATTTTTAATCAAATCATTTGTAGGTTCGGAATTCCTGCAAACCTCATCTTAGACAATGGAACTTGTTTCAAAAATAAAGATGTTAAGAAATTATGCCAAAAATATAAGATTCAACATCGCTGGTCCACTCCCTATTATCCTCGGGGTAATGGCCAAGCAGAAGCTTCAAACAAGACCTTAATCAAAATTCTCAAAATATTGGTTAATAAATCTGGCCGCGACTGGCACATTCAATTATATCCAGCCTTGTGGGCCTATCGAACTAGTGTTCGAACCCCCACTGGAACTTCACCTTTTGTTTTGGTTTATGGTGTTGAAGCCATTTTTCCCTTTGAATTAGAAGTTCCTTCTTTGGCTCTACTACTTCAAGATACCGAAGTAGGAGATGAATATCGAGCTGATAGACTCAGTCAGTTGGAACTCCTAGATGAAAAATGCATCAATGCTTTGGAGCATCTTCGTGCCTACCAAAACAAGCTTAAAAGATCATATGCTAAAAAAGTTCGTCATCGATCCTTGGAGATCAGTGACCATGTTTTAAAAGAAAATAAAAAAAATACTAATGTGACTAAAGACCTTAAAGGTAAATTTGAGCCCAACTGGCTTGGACCATACATTATCACTGCTAAATTTGAATCAGGAGCATACAAATTAGCTACCTTAGATGGTAAAGATTTAAAAGAACCTATGAATATTATGCATCTTAGGTGATATTATGCATAAAATTTAGTCATTTCATCATTTGTACATATTTTGCATGTTGTCTTATTTTAAAAATATATCAAACTGTTTACATAGAAACAAAAACAAACAAAAATAATAAAAATAAAAACAACAATATTCTTGACTCTTTCGAAACCAAAACAAAATAAAGAAGAAAGAGAGAGTCAACATTCTCAAACTTCCCAAAAAGTATTTGTATATATTTCTTCTTACAAATGTTGCAGTTATATATTTCAAATTATTTTGGATAAATTAGCATTTATTTGGAATCCCTCACTTTCACAAACACAAAATAAATATCTTGATTTCTATCTGTCATGATTACTAATATCTCTTATATCAAAGTCCACAAAATTCAATTAAATAAAGTTTGAGCACAGAGAATTGATCTTGTTATTTACTTAAACCAAGCACATCCTTTCACAATAAAATGATTATATTTGTAATGTCCATGCTATGCTACATAGTAGAAGTGGTTTCTTGAGAAAAAAGTTTCCCCTGCTATCCTATCATGCACATGGTCTAGAATCTTTGAGAATTGGCAAAAGGACAAGCTCACCCCTACCCGAATAAAAATCCCTTGCTCTACAGCCTATTCCGAGCAAGTATCCCTAGCATAGGAAGAAAAGCAAAGTTCAAGAAAAAGAGAAAAAGAAAAATGTTATTTTATATCTTTACAGCAATGTTTCAAGCATTATCTCAAAAATCAAGCAAAAAAAAAAAAAGCAAAATAAAACAAAAGAAAGCAAAAGCAATAAAATCCCTCTCCCTACCAATTGAAAAGAAAAGAAGGGTTGATGAGATTGAATCCCTGGAATTCTCAATTATTCGAAAACTGTGAGGTAAGCCCCATAACAAGTGGTTTGTGCCCAACCCGCTTGGCCTTGGGTAACTCCTAGCATGGCGATATGTCTGTCACATTAATGACCTTCTTTTGTATAGACCTATGTCTGCTTATGGATTAGCTAGCTCTTGATAATCCGACTTACATAGTAGTCTGGTATGGTTATATGCATCTAAATCATGGTTAATGAACACTTATTTGGTTCATTCAAATCACTTGTATTAAATTATCTTGCTCAAAACTGATAAACAAACATAGCAATTGCACACACATTTGTATTTGAGAGATTTTGTGTATCATTATGATAAATCAAGATCAGAAATGAACTCACATATGCACATGGGATTCCTTATAAATCTAACTTTTGTCTTTAAGATACTTTGAAATATTTTTGCAAATTGTCTGGAATAATTTCATTTTCTTCTCTGGGAACAGTTGTTTCGTATAAGGACAACCACATTAACACAAAAATCAAAATCATTTTCAAAAATATGCAATAAAGTTACATATAAATTTTGACTTTTGCGACGATGGTATAGTTCTAAAACCAAAAGTGAAATTTTATGCCTAGCGCAAGTCCTCATCTTCATATTTTCTGTTTATTCTCAAAATTTAAAAATCAACCATGCAATTTATTTTCTTCTTTTGGATTTCACGATGATGGTATAAGTCTATACCTAAATATTCTATGCCTAGTGCAAACCATTGTGTTAATTTTATTCCCCATTCATTTAAAAATCATAAAAAACCATATGACTTAAATCACTATGTTTCACAATCATCTTTTAAAACAAGAATGTAACTTATTCTATTTTCATGTCATTATGTTCAAATTCAATATTACAACCATGGTATAATTTCTAAGGAATTATTCAACATTTTATCACACTTAGGAATTTACGCCTACCAAAAATCATTTTCTAAAAATATTTCATGCATAATATTTTCATGAAAAGTCTGAAAACAAAATCATCATCATCATCATTTGCATCATCACACCAAAGTCTTAAGACAGTCTCTTAAGCACCCTTTTTATTTTAGCAATATTTCTATACTGGGATTAGCTTGACGACAGAGTGAGCGGCAACTCCATGAAATGGTCTATAACAATGACAATGTCTTTTGAAATTATTGTTAAAAGTCCCTTTTATTTTTTATCAAATTATCATCACAACAACCAATTTGTTACATCAGATTATTTCATTTAAATTTTTAAAGCATGACATTTCAACCATAATATTTTTTAATGACATAATTACATGAATCATCAAATCAATCACACTTCAAACATTAAAGCATCATAAAAAAATATAAACGAATTGTATCATCATAAGACAGGTCATATGATCAAAAATATTATATATATATATATATATATATATATATATCTCAACAATGTATATACATCATCTCAAAACTAGATTGGTATGCCACAATCTACATCTTGGCATACTCAATCCTCTCAATCATATATCCTTTGTGCAGTGTCTTGAGAACCCCTCGAGCTCTCAACCTCATCTCCTCCCTCGCCCTGAGGTGGACGAGGTGGCCCCATCATAGTATGTGTGGTACTGCAAGTCCTAGTCGTCGACAGATATGAAGTCCTCGACGACCCAATCCTGATCGGGTCAACAATGCCAGCTAGCAGCTATACCCTCTGACCCTCTGGCACCATCTGGAAGTAGATACCCTGGTAGAATGCGGTTTGAGCAATCGACTGCACCAGCTCTTGAGTGCTCGCTCCTTCGCTCCATGATCTGAGGCATGCAACCTCATCTTTGAGCTGTGTAGCCTTCGCTCGGTGTCGTGCAGCCTCATCCTGCAAAGTTTGCACCTGTACCTAGAGACGGATAGTCTTTGCCTAGAAAGTAGCCATCTCACTACTCTCTCCTCTATCCACACCCTTGCCCTTATCAGGCGATGGTGGTCCCTCCTCTCCCACTGTCATGGCCTCTGCTGAGCCTGTGGCATCCTATGCTCTCTCCTGTTGTGACCCTATGCTAGCTCAATGGCTACCTGGTGTCGCCTCCCCATTCAATGCACAACTATGTGAATCAAACCTTGAGCCCTCATCATCCAAGGAGGGTGGATGCCTGTGTACCAGGCATCGTAGTCGTCAACTACCCCAGTGTCGTCCCCATCCACTTGTTGAATGGGGGAATCATCTGCATCCTGAATCTAGAATTGCTACATATTTGGAGCCCCACTAACTGTAGTATTATCCTGGACATTCTAAAAAAACTTGTAGTCTCTTAGAAATGGGATCCCCTATTATAGACCGAACTGCCTCAAAACTCGGTCGTACCGATGGAGCTCCACCTATCCCCTCTCCATCCTCAGCCAACAGACTCTCTTGATGTGAGATAGCTCCTATCCATCCTTAGCCTACCCTGGATGATCTCTCCAAGGCCTCCAAGTGATCTGGTCAGAGAAAAGGTCGTCTAGTAGTCTTTGATATGCTGGAAGATCTATCCGCCACTGTGCCCCTCTCCGGAGCCACCAATAGAAAACTCGGGGCCTCTCCCCGTCAATCCCTGTTAGTGGGATCCCTACCGACCTCCACACCACAATGTGCTCCCAACACCAAACCTGCAGTAGAGATGTCATAACCAGACATCGTTCGCCCTTGTATACGACCCCATGCAGGATCATACAACCGGTAGAGTACAAAGCTCCCCCAAACAAACCTGTACCCATGGTCTCTCATGTCACAGACCACATTTGTTAGTAGCCATGGTACCCTGCATCTACTCTGGTGGCATAGCAGAAGACCACCTACCACCCCAGCCAAAACCCATGTGAGTCTAGATGCCCCAGGCATCTGGCGCAGTGACTCGATATTCACTCCACCCTTCTCCAAGACGAAGCTTAGATCGCCACACAGTCGCATCATCGTGTGGCCCTGATTGGCCATGGGAGTGATCAGCCGTCCTTGTATGGGGATCCTCAAAATCATCCATACATCCTCTAGTGTGGGAGTCATCTCCCCTGTCGGTAACCAAAAATAGGAAGAACCTGGATACCACCTTTATGTTAGGGCTGTCAATAGCCCCATATCTGTAGAAACTTGTGGCATCTCTGCCACATGCTGCAAGCTGACCTGAGCCAGCTGATCTTGCTCTGCATGAGATAGGGCGGCCAAGTATTCCTTCAGCCTGCCATATTTCCATTCTCTGCTCTTTAGTAATCCTCTCTACAACATAAACAAAATCAACAATAAAAATCATTAATTAAAAATGCAAGTCAAAATAAGTTCAATTTTATAAATGATGATATCGTCCACAATTGGACGATATCATCCCCAATTTGAGAAAATTCGTCTCCGATTTCGCATGAGGAAATTGTCCCTTATTGGACGAAATCGTCCCCCTATCGTCGATTTTTCCCTTAGACGAAATCAACGATATCGAGACGATTTTGGCAAAATCGAGACGATTTTGTCTCGACGACGTCGACGGCCCAAAAACAGTCGCGATGCTTAAAAATCAATCAAATCTAATCTAAAAAGCATGAAATTCTAAAGTAAAGCATCCTAAATTCAGTTTAGACCCTTACCCGTAGCCCGCGTCGGACCTCTGTTGATCTGTGCACTGTCTCGACCATCTTGTCTCTAGAGCTCTAAAAACTAGGAAAATGAACAGTAATAATGAATTAGGGTTTTACCCTATTTTTCTTAATTTTATTCAAAAACACTTAACAAATTTTTTTTTTAATTTTTATTTTTTCGTGTTTTTACCTCAAACGTTTGATTTGGGTAAAAACACGGAGGGGGAACCATAGTAAGCTGTCGTACGATTCGACCTAGAATCATCGCCTAAAAATGGGAATAATTTTTGCTTTCTCATAGATCGAGAAGAACTCATATTTAACGCATTTTCTTTGGAAAATTTTCTAAAGAGGGGGCAAAATGTAGCACCCTAAAATTGGCGCAGTAAAACCTTAAATAATTACAATTACTCTAGTAAATATTCAAATTCAAATTTTAACCCCCAAAACCGCTTCCAAACCGTCGTTTAACCCGTTTCCTCCTTTCCCTCACCATTTTTAGAATTTGTTTTGACCGTTTTATGATATCATCGCCAATTAGACGATATCACCTCAGATCGAACGATTTCGTCTGGACTAGGACGTCCAGACGATCTTGTACCAAAACTAATTTTTCTCAATTAGCCTCTGTTCTAACAGCGTCTCTAACTGGGCAAAAACGTGTCTACCCCGTTAGAGACCCTCCTCGTTGGAGATCTCCCAAATTGGGATGATCTCCAACCTCCTAACCTCCCTCCTAAGCCTATTTAAACTTAGGACTCCCCCTTGGCTTTCCCTGGGCTAAAATGTCCTGTAACTTGACTTTACATGCACTAAAACATCCTGAATTACCATCTGCACTTGTCCTATCCAAATTTTGTTGTAGGAACCTTGTCATTCTTCAGCCGGAGCAAGCTCAGATCGTCGCAGACGATCTTGTTCAATTCAAGATGTTTTTGTACCAATCCGAGATGAATTCGACTGCAATCAACATTAGGGGCAATCAGTGCCCAGAGTTTTCATTTTTCTCTTCTCATCTGTTGTTTTATTCTGTATCTAGTCAGTTTATTTATTATTTTCTGCTATTCTGCATCTTGGAGTTCACCCATGTAGTTTAATTACATAATGAAATCATGATTAACTATTAAAACATCGTAATTTGCTTGCATTCCTATTCAGGATTATCTTATTAACATTCTTATTATTATTTCACATCATTGCCCCATGTTTGTATTGATGTATTTTCTGTATTCTGTGCCTATTTATCTGTTTGTAGGTCTCTGACGAATTTGTCTGACGAATTCGTCAGATCTCAGACGATCCTGTCAAATAGGAGACGATCCTGTCAAATTCCAAATGATCTGGACTACTTCAAAAATCAGAATCTCCATCAGACATTCGGATCAGGTATGGCTTTGTAATTTAGCTTTTTCTCTTTGTTTTTTGTTCAAATTTGTTTGCTGTATTTCATTTAGTCTGCATTTTCATAATAGAACAACTTAGATTCATTTGGCCAAACCTAGGACTTGAATGTTTAAAGATAAAACTAAACACATTAAACACATTCCCAACCTAGGCGTGGAAACTGCCATTCAAATGTTTCCTGGTGAACCCACCATCCGTCGAAAAATCACCATAATATACCTCCCCCGAGATGCGGGACCTTCGCAAGGCCTCTCAGTCCGAGGTACTGCACCATCCTTTTCCCATCCTCATTTCAGGCACGGATCCTATAGCCTGAAGGTAAGGATGTGAAAAATTTGGAGCGATACAATAAGATCTAAAGGTTTGAATGACATGTACCCTTTAGCCTTAAAGCTGGTTCTAGTTTTTTTTCCATGTTGACAAGGACCACAAATAGTATTTTGGGGTCTTTTCAATTTAGGTAAGTCTCTGACTGCTTTCTTATGGCTAATGTTGATAAGATTATCAAATCTCAAATGTCCCATTATTTTATGCCATATCCAACTTTCATCATCTTGAGATAAAAAACACTTTTCCCTTTTTATCTCACTTAGCATGTAGAGGTTGTTAGGAGTTCATATTGCATTAGCAATGATTTTTCCATTCTGTACTCTCCTTATCTCACATCTATCAGAATAGAAAGTCACCATATGACCCTGATCACAAAGTTGGATAACACTCAAGAGATTATGTCTCAATTCTTCTACATAAAGCACATTTTCGGTTCTGATTTTTTCATCTAAACTTAGAGAACCCTTTGAACAAATTTTAGCTGATTTGTTATCTCCAAAGCTAACTGACCCTCTACTAGTTTCTTTGATAACTATAAACTTTTATTTTTCTCCAGTCATGTGCCTAGAACATCCACAATCAAAATACCATTTTTCTTCCTTATCTTGAGCATGAAGAGCAGCTTTGAACTATCATAGATCTAGTTTTATTTCCATTTATTTTCCTAACATTCACTTCACTAGATATTTCCAATTTACACATTCTAGATATATGCCCAAAATTATTGCATTTGTAACACATAATACTATCATCCATGAGTGGCGCAAAATAATTAACATTTTTCTTAACATTGTCATTCACAATCCTAGTACAATGGATAGCTCTATGACCATATTTATTGCAAGAAAAACAATATCCATGGAAAATATTATGTAACCTATTTGGAAGCCTTTGATGAGTGTTCCTTATTTTATGATCAACTCTTGTCCATTGCTCTCTTTTGTTTTCTTCTTTTTTGGTATCCTTTGGTTTTTGAAAGTTGACTTTATTTTTGCTGGATGTTCTTACTTCTTGGATATGGAGATCTTCTTCCCTTTGGTTTCAAAGAAAAATATTTTGTTTAAGACTCATATGTTCAAGTCTAACTCTTAGATAAACCACCTCTTCTTCAAGTCTCTCACATTCAACTTCCTTCCCTTTCAAAACTTGCTCAAATTTCTTTCCTTCTTTAGCTAGGATCTTGAAGTCTGTGAGATTTTGAGATAGTTCTATTTTGGCCATCTCTTCTTCTTGATTTTGTTGTTTTAAAACAAAATTATCTTTCGTGATTTTTTCCAGATTTCTTAGGGCCAAAAATAATTCCCCTTTAAAATAAAATTCAATCTCTTCATCACTTTTTGTGATCATATGATCTTTCAAAGGATCCATCTTCAAGCTATTAGCCTATTCCTGAGAGACCCACTCTGATACCAATTGAAGAACATAGACTTATACTAGATAGGGGGGGTGAATAGTATAAGATGCAACCATTTAAAAAACTTTACTTTAGATAGTAGTGGCATCACCATAACGTTAAATATCACAGAAAGCAACACATTAATGATATTTATAAATTATAGAAAACTAGATCATTGCTTTCATTATTATTATTTCTTGTGTTTTGTGTGTTGTTTGTTATCTTTATAATATTGTTATTAAAACAAAACAAAAAACATAACAAAAACTAAAAAAACATAACAAAAACCAAAACATTTCATTTTAAATATTGTAGTAGATATATAATTAAAATATATACCTCTTAAGCTTGTAGCATATTTATATATATATATAAATATATATATATATTTGCTGAAATCTAAGTTAAGCACAATGCCTAAACTTAGGAATGGTAAACAAACTGAAGGAGAAGAAGAAGATTGGTTAGGAGACAGAACAAGAAACCCAAATGTCCTTCCTGAGGATCCAATCCTAGAAGAAGAAACTCTAGACCAACAATACGATGAGCTTGCTATAGATGAACAAGAAGAAAATGTTAAAGAGGATGGATCCTCATCCCCTAGAATAACTCCAGATGGAACTATTGCTTTTGATAACTTAGATCATTTCTGGAAAATTTTCAATAATAACATTGGTGCTCTTAATATGGCAGTTCGTATTGATAAAGGGCAAATTAGTGACACTCAAGCAGCCATGGAATATGTGTTTAATATACACACTAATCCCTTGTCCTTTGTTGATCAAGAAAGTGATAAGGCTAGACCATCCAATAGAGATATGGTCACTATGATTCAGAACATGCAAAAACAACAGGTTACCCAACCCCCTAAAGAACCTGTTATTGAGCCTAAAATAATTCCCACATAAAAGAAAATTTCCTTCACTGCTTTACTTTGCCAAACTATTGATCAATATGCTTCAAATCAACAAAAACCTAAAATGAAGCCAAACACCAATTTCCAACAATCTGGAATACAACATAATATAACTTCAAAACTTCTTCATAACACCCTTCCTACTAACAATTTACGCAATAGCAATATAGCATCTAATATCCATGTCCCTCCATCATATGCTCACAAATCCCATATTAATGCCCTACCGAACCAATATGGTGGGCAAACCAGTAATCTGGAAGCCATGGTGAAGTAGTTAGCTTCCCGCATGGACCAGATAGATCCCTACCGTCCCTCGTACAATTATCGAGAGATGTGTAGTCAACCTTTGGATCCCATAGTTGTAGCACAACCGTACCCTAAGCATTTTCCCATGCCCGTCCTGCCTATATATAAAGGAACCGAAGATCCCATAGAGCATCTTCGCATGTTTAGGATAGCATGTCATGATATATCACATGATGACTTTCTATTACTAAAAATGTTCCCAAAAAGTTTAGTAGGAATGGCATTAGAGTGGTACTATCAATTGCCCACTCATTCTTTGAGAAATTTTGAAGAAATAGCTGAATTGTTTGTCCATCAATTTAGTGCCTACATTGAGAGGCATGTCACCATTAAAGATTTATACAACTTAAAACAAGACAAATATGAATGTTTTGCTGATTTCTTAGCTAGATGGAGGCAGTTGACAGGAAAACTGCACTTTGTGCTACCTTATAGGGAAATGTTGGACATTTTTATTAATAATTTGCAAGAAAAAATCTCCTATGAGTTATCAAATGCTACCTTAACTACCTTCGATCAGGCTATAGATTTAGCTCAAAGAGTAGAAGATGCCCTCATTAGGAGAGGCCAACTTAGGAAGAAATATGATGAGAAAACATCCAGAAATCAATATAAAAACAAACCAGTCGTAGGTGACGAAGTCACTGATAGCAAAAATGTTGCTAATATCAATGCAACGAAGACAACAGAAAAATTTATATTGAAACCTCCTGATAAACCTCCTCAAGAATTTACTAGATTGAATCAACCATTATAAAATATTTTACCTCAATTACTCGAAAGAGGTTTGATTCAATTACCAGCTATCCGAGAACCTGATCCAACCATACCCGGATACAGAGCTGACTTACACTGTGATTTCCATAGAGGACCTGGACACTCTACCAACGCTTGTAAAATGTTAAAGCATAAAATACAAGATTTGATTGATAATAATGAAATGGAGGTGCAAGCTTTCCAACCTAAACAAAATGCTCCTAATAATGCTCAAAATAACATTCCCCAAAATCAAAATCAAAATGCTAATCAATCATTAGACATATTTCAACATCCTTTACCAAGACATGGTAAAGAGGTGGCCAATCAAATTGAGCATCATAATGTTCCTCCTCCTACCCAATATGTAGGAACTATTAGCAAACATTTACCTAATCATGATTTACAACAATTTGACACAACTTTATCCATGGTCACGACCAGGCCCCTACATAATATTCAAATACCAGATCTCAGTGATGTAGAATTAGATACTAAAAGTGACATGGAAATCACTTCAAACCAATAAAATAGTTCTGAAAATGAATCAGACTCTATTCAACCTATCACAGATGCTATGGTTCCAGAAGAACCATTTCCTAGAAGAGTTACTACTCGACCCTCTTCTAATCAATTCCTCCCTAATGAACAAGCCATAAACGCTCAACCGAGACCAGTTCAGCATCTTCAATATAACATTGTAGGTACCATCGGAGTCGTTACCCGACAACAAGCTCAAAATTCTCAACAAGAACCAAATCAGAACGATGGATCAACTCCATTTGTTTTGAAAAATCCCAATAAAGGGAATCATGCTCCTAATGTTCAACCTAAACCCCCTTACAATATTAATGAGCAATTATCCAATACTACGGCTAGAATTTCCCTTTTGGATTTATTAAGATCTTCTCCTGCCCATAGGGATGAGTTAATGCTTACATTAAGCCAAATGATGGTACCTCAAAATATTCAACCCGAAGCCATGGCCAATACTATCATCACTAGAGAAGTCGATTGTATTGACTTTCGAGATAAAGATATCCCACAACACGGTTTACATAAGGATAATCCCTTATATACTACTGCTCTAATTGGAGATGTAGTTGTTAAAAGAGTCCTGATTGATAATGGTTCATCTCTAAACATTTGCACTTTTGACTTCTATGAACGGTTTGGCTTTAGAAGTGATGAAATGAAGAAAACTGACATGATCATAAAAGCTTTCAATGACGAAACACAAGAAACATGTGGAGTTATTACCATCCCATTGCAAGTTGGTCCTAGAACCTTAGATACAACCGTGTTTATTGTACATTGCCCCACATCATACAATATACTCTTGGGTCGTCCTTGGATCAATGCAATGCGGGCTGTCCCATCAACTTTACACCAATGTGTTAAATTCGAATTTAAAAATCAGTTGGTCACTATCCATGGTGATCCTAGACCTTTTGATATGTGTGCTTTGGCAGAACCTGTTGGAGTTCAATTTTGCCCTGCTTTGTCATCCACACATCCTAATTTTTATTTTTCATCTAAAACTATGAAACACACACACACATAACTTCATCTGTTTCTCCTCCATTAATTTCACCCTCATATATAGATCAATAATCTTCTAAACAAACCACTCTAGAACCTCAAAAAGATCTTCAATCCACAACCAATCCTTCATGTTCTATCCCTATAATTTCAAAACCTATGGACCCATTCATTAACACTTCCACATTATCAACATCTATCATACCTTCCACATCTAAAGATATAGGGAATGATCCTTCTACATCTTATGCTCTTTTTGATGAACTTTTACCAGATTTATCCACAATCTTAATATAAAAAAAAACAAATGCTTTCATGCAAGATTCAATTATTTTAAATAACTTGCCGCCATCTCCTCGTACTTTGGGCCTCCCACAACCTATGGGAAGTACTTACCAAGTTAGGAGTTGTGCCTTCATTTATAAAGGATATGACTGGGGAAGCATACCCCAAAATATTAAAACTCATCATGATGGATATGCTCGATGTTATTTTACTAATGAGTATATTAAAGCTAAATCTATAATGCTTAAAATGGGATATAAAGGGAAAGGCTTGGGACCTTTCCAAAATGGCATGAAAGAACCAATCGAGGTATAACCGTGGCCTGCCCGCTGTGCTGTGGGCCTATTTCCTAGTAAGGGTCAACCCTTTCCTTTTGAAGATGATGATCAACTCATATGTTATCAAGATTATTTGGATAGGCGTGATGATTTGCCTCTAAAAAATCAGCCATTTACATGTAACATGCTATCCATAGCTTACCCTGAAATGATTGCTGAATCCGATGATGAGTTGGAAGGAGATATCTTCCACGATGTCTCCGTTGAAGAAATGTTACACAATGGATTTTATTTTGATGGTTCTATACCAACTATAGCCCAACTTGAGGCCACCACTCATCAAGACAAATTATCCAACTTAACTTTAAAAGAATTACAAGAATTGGGCGTTTCACCCGCACCACCTAATTTTGAAAAAGATCTACACATGGAAGTAGAAAACGTCATTAAAGTTAACATTGGAACTGAGGATAATTCTCACAATCAATATTGGGTTAGAATTATGTCAAGAAAAACAAGATGAATACATTGCATTCCTTAAAGAATATGAAGATGTCTTCACTTGGACATATGAAGATATGCCAGGTCTGGACCCTTCTGTAGTCATGCATCATCTAGTAGTCCATCCAGATGCTAAACCCGTTAAACGTAAACTTAGAAAAATGCATCCCAAAGTGGCCCTGCTAGTCAAAGGGGAGTTAGAAAAACTCCTGAATGTTGTTTTTATACAAGCTATTTATTATGCTGAATGGATCTCGAATGTAGTTCCATTCACCAAGAAAGAAGCTACCAAAGTTAGGGTTTGCATAGACTTTAGAGATATTAACGCTACATGCCCTAAAGATGATTTTCCTCTTCCAAACATGGACCAAATCATTGATTTTACTGTTGGGAGTGCGATGATGTCCCTAATGGATGGATTCTTCGATTATAATCAGATTAGGATAGCTCCTGAAGATCAGGCTAAAATAGCCTTTATTACCCCTTAGGGTACCTTTTGTTGGAAAGTGATGCCATTCGGTTTAAAGAACGCAGGTGCAACCTATCAATGATCTATGACTTATATTTTTCATGATATGATGCATGATATCCTACATGATTATGTAGATGATATTATAGCTCGCTCTATTAATGAAGATAATCATTTAGATGATTTGAGAAAAGTTTTTAATCGATTAAGAGAATATCTTATTCAATTAAATCCAGCCAAATACATATTTGGAGTTAAGTCCGGTAAACTATTAGGGGTTATAATTTCTTTACCTGGAATCAAAATTGACCCTCTCAAGATTGCGGCTATCATTGATATGCTCGCACCTACCAATATATCTGAGTTACGAAGTTTACAAGGTAAGCTTCAAGTTATTCGTCACTTCATCGATAAGTTGGCGGACAAAACCGGTCCCTTTCTTAAGCTCCTTAAGAAGGATGTCCCTTTTAATTTGGATGATGAATGTAAAGAAGCTTTTGAAATTCTTAAACAATACCTCCTTAACCCACCTGTGCTTTCTCCACCTAGACCTGATCGCCCATTTCTCCTGTATGTTTCAGCTTCAGATTCTGCCGTAGGAGCTATGTTAGCTCAGCTTGATGATGCGAAGAGAGAACGTGCTAATTATTATATTAGCCAAACCTTCATCGCTTATGAAACTCGCTACACAGCATTAGAAAAACTATGTCTAGCAGTTGTATTTTCTACGCAAAAATTATGCCATTATATGCTCAGTCAAAAAACCTATGTCATTGCTAAATATTATCCCTTGAGGTATCTCATGAGTCGACCTTATTTATCGGGTCGTACAGCCAAGTGGGTTCTTGCTCTAAGTGAGTTTGACCTCAGGTTCATAGGACATAAGTCTATTAAGGGTCAAATCATAGCAGATCAATTAGATGCTGCACCCTTAGAGTCTACCCATCCCCTCATCATTGAGTTTCCTGATGAATGCCTTCAATTAGAGGCAGACCATATTGAACAATGGTCCTTATACTTTGATGGAGCTCGATGCATGAGTGGGGTTGGTGCGGGTATTATTTTAATATCCCCGTAAAAACATCTTATTCCTCTATCCTTCAAATTAACATTTGCTTGCACTAATAATACTGCTGAATATGAATCTCTAATCCTTGGATTACGAGCTACCTTGGCACTAAAAATTAAACATTTGTTAGTTTTTGGTGATTCTCAACTTGTTATAAACCAAATTAATGAATTTTATCAGACTAGAGATGATAAACTGTGTCCATATAAAGCCTATGTTTTACAATTAATGTCTCTATTTGATCAAGTTACCTTGGAAGCTATTCCTTGAACTTGCAACCGTGCAACTGATGCTATGGCCGCAGTTGCATCTCTCCTGCCCTTGGAGGTAGATGACGAATATGCCACTATCATTATTCGTCGACTCTAGGAACCCACTTCAAATAAGTCATGCTTAGAACCTTTGGATGTGTTTCTAATCAATTAAACTACTCCTAAACCTTGGTATACGGATATATTTAATTTTCTTCAAAATGGGACTTTCCCTGCCAATTCTAATAGAAACCAGCGTCGGTTATTACGTAGACAAGCAAGTCGATTTGTAATAATTGACAATACTTTGTATAGGACATCTTTTGAATGTATCCTATTAAGATGTTTGAATTTAGAAGAATCCAAATCAGTCTTGAGTGAAGTCCACGATGGATCTTGTGGAGGACACTTCAGTGGTAGTGTCATTGCTAAAAAGCTCCTTAGGATAGGATACTTTTGGCCTACCATGGAGAATGATGCACATGAGTATGTGCACCATTGCGACAAGTGCCAAAAACATGCTGACCTTGTCCATGCGCCTGCACAAGAACTGTAGGCTATTTCATCTCCTTGGCCCTTTTCAAAATGGGGCTTAGACATTATTGGAAAAATCAATCCCGTGTCATCTGATGGACACAAATTCATCATAACCGCCACTGAGTATTTCACAAAGTGGGTTGAAGCTATGCCTTAGCTTCCTCCACTGGCACACAAGTTTCTAAATTTATTTTTAATCAAATCATTTGTAGGTTTAGAATTCCTGCAAACCTCATCTCAGACAATGGAACTTGTTTCAAAAATAAAGATGTTAAGAAATTATGCCAAAAATATAGGATTCAACATCGCTGGTCCACTCCCTATTATCCTCGGGGTAATGGCCAAGCGTAAGCTTCAAACAAGACCTTAATAAAAATTCTCAAAAGATTGGTCAATAAATCTGGTTGCGACTGGCACATTCAATTATATCCAGCCTTGTGGGCCTATCGAACTAGTGTTCGAACCCCCACTGGAACTTCACCTTTTATTTTGGTTTATGGTGTTGAAGCCATTTTTCCCTTTGAATTAGAAGTTCCTTCTTTGGCTCTACTACTTCAAGATACCGAAGTAGGAGATGAATATCGAGCTGGTAGACTTAGTCAGCTGGAACTCCTAGATGAAAAATGCATCAATGCTTTGGAGCATCTTCGTGCCTACCAAAACAAGCTTAAAAGATCATATGCTAAAAAAGTTTGTCATCGATCCTTGGAGATCGGTGACCTTGTTTTAAAAGAAAATAAAAAAAATACTAATGCGACTAAAGACCTTAAAGGTAAATTTGAGCCCAACTGGCTTGGACCATACATTATCACTGCTAAATTTGAATCAGGAGCACACAAATTAGCTACCTTAGATGGTAAATATTTAAAAGAACCTATGAATATTATGCATCTTAGGTGATATTATGCATAAAATTTAGTCATTTCACCATTTGTACATATTTTGCATGTTGTCTTATTTTAAAAATATATCAAACTATTTACATAGAAACAAAAACAAACAAAAATAATAAAAATAAAAACAACAATATTCTTGACTCTTTCGAAACCAAAACAAAATAAAGAAGAAAGATAGAGTCAACATTCTCAAACTTCCCAAAAAGTATTTGTATATATTTCTTCTTACAAATGTTGCAGTTATATATTTCAAATTATTTTGGATAAATTAGCATTTATTTGGAATCCCTCTCACAAACACAAAATAAATATCTTGATTTTTATCTGGCATGATTACTAATCTCTCTTATATCAAAGTCCACAAAATTCAATTAAATAAAGTTTGAGCACAGAGAATTGATCTTGTTATTTACTTAAACCAAGCACATCCTTTCACAATAAAATGATTATATTTGTAATGTCCATGCTATGCTACATAGTAGAAGTGGTTTCTTGAGCAAAAAGTTTCCCCTGCTATCCTATCATGCACATGGTCTAGAATCTTTGAGAATTGGAAAAAGGACAAGCTCACCCCTACCCAAAATAAAAATCCCTTTCTCTATAGCTAATTCGAGCAAGTATCCCTAGCATAGGAAGAAAAGCAAAGTTCAAGAAAAAGAGAAAAATAAAAATGTTATTTTATATCATTACAACAATGTTTCAAGCATTATCTCAAAAATCAAGCAAAAATACAAAAAAAAAGCAAAAGAAAGCAAAAGCAAAGCATTAAAATCCCTCTCCCTACCCATTGAAAAGAAAATAAGGGTTGATGAGCTTGAATCCCTGGAATTCTCAATTATTCAAAAACTGTGAGGTAAGCCCCATAACAGGTGGTTTGTGCCCAACCTGCTTGGCCTTGGGTAACTCCTAGCGTGGCGATATGTCCGTCACATTAGCGACCTTCTTTTGTACAGACCTATGTCTACTTATGTATTAGCTAGCTCTTGATAATCCGACTTACATAGTAGTTTGGTATGGTTATATGCATCTAAATCATGGTTAATGAACACTTATTGGGTTAATTCAAATCACTTGTATCAAATTACCTTGCTCAAAACTAGTAAATGCACAAAGCAATTGCACACATATTTGTATTTGAGAGATTTTGTGTATCATTATGATAAATCAAGATTGGAAATGAACTCACATACGCACATGGGATTCCTTATAAATCTAACTTTTTTCTTTAAGATACTTTGAAATATTTTTGCAAATTGTTTGGAATAATTTCATTTTCTTCTCTGGGAACAATTGTTTCGTATAAAGACAACCACATGCATTAACACAAAAAATCAAAATCATTTTCAAAAATATGCAATAAAGTTACATATAACTTTTGACTTTTGCGACGATGGTATAGTTCTAAAACCAAAAGTGGAATTTTATGCCTAGCACAAGTCCTCATCTTCATATTTTTTGTTTATTCTCAAAATTTAAAAATCAACCATGCAATTTATTTTCTTCTTTTGGATTTCGCGATGATGGTATAAGTCTATACCTAAATATTCTATGCCTAGCGCAAACCATTGTATCAATTTTATTCCCCATTTATTTAAAATCATAAAAACATTTGGCTTAAATCACTATGTTTCACAATCATCTTTTAAAACAAGAATGCAACTTATTCTATTTTCATGTCATTATGTTCAAATTCAATATTAAAACCATGGTATAATTTCTAAGGAATTATTCAACATTTTATCACACTTAGGAATTTACGCCTACCAAAAATCATTTTCTAAAAATATTTCATGCATAATATTTTCATGAAAAGTCTGAAAACAAAATCATCATCATCATCATTTGCATCATCACACCAAAGTCTTAAGACAGTCTCTTAAGCACTCTTTTACTTTTCTTTTTAACAATATTTCTATACTAGGATTAGCTTGACGACTGAGTGAGTGGCGACTCCATGAAATGGTCTATAACAACGACAATGTCCTTTGAAATTATTATTAAAAGTCCCTTTTATTTTTTATTAAATTATCATCACAACAACCAATTTGTTACATTAGATTATTTCATTTAAATTTTTAAAGCATGACATTTCAACCATAATATTTTCCAACGACATAATTACATGAATCATCAAATCAATCACACTTCAAACATTAAAGCATCATAAAAACATATAAACAAATTGTATCATCATAAGACAGGTCATATGATCAAAAATATTATATATATATCTCAACAATGTATATACATCATCTCAAAACTAGATTGGTATGCCACAATCTACATCTTGGCATACTCAATCCTCTCAATCATATATCCTCTGTGCAGTGTCTCGATAACCCCTCGAGCTCTCAGCCTCATCTCCTCCCCCGCCCTGAGGTGGACGAGGTGGCCCCATCGCAGTACTACGAGTCCTAGTCATCGATCAAGATGAAGTCCTCGATGACCCAATCCTAATCGGGTCAGCAATGCCGGCTGGCAGCTATACCCTCTGACCCTCTAGCACCATTTGGAAGTAGATACCCTAGTAGAATGCAGTCTGAGCAATCGACGACACCAACTCCTAAGTGCTCGCTCCTTCGCTCCGTGCTCTAAGGCGTGCAACCTCATCTCTGAGTTGTGTAGCCTCCGCTCGGTGTTGTGCAGCCTCCTCCTGTAAAGTCTGCACCTATGCCTGAAGATGGATAGTCTTCACCCAGAGTGTAGCCATCTCACTACTCTCTCCTCTGTCCACACCCTTACCCTTATCAGGCGATGGTGGTCTCTCTCTCTGTGGATAAGGGGGTCTCTCCTCCCTCCTCTCCTACTATCGCGACCTCTGCTAAGCCTATGGCATCCTCTGCTCTCTCCCGCCATGACCTTGTGCTACCTCAATAGCTACCTAGCATCGCCTCTCCATCTGACACACAACTACATGAATTAGACCCTGAACCCTTGTCATTTGAGAAGGGCGGATGCCTGTGTACCAGGCATCATAGTCATCGGCTACCCCAGCGTCATCCCCATCCAATGGCTGAATGGGGGCATCATCTATGTCTTGACTCTAGAATCTCTACATATCTGGAGCCCCACTAACTATAGTGTTATCCTAGATAGTATGGGAAAACTCGTAGTCTCTCAGAGATGGGATCCCCTACTGTAGATCGAACTGCCTCAAAACTTGGTCGTACCGATGGAGCTCCACCTCTCCCCTCTCCATCCTCAGCCAGCAGACTCGCCTGATGCGATCCAGCTCCTATCCATCCTTGACCCACCCTGGATGATCTCTCCAAGGCCTCCAGGTGATCTGGTCGGAGACAAGGTCATCTAGTAGTCTTCGGGATGCTGGCAGATCTATCCGTCATTGTGCCCCTCTTCGAAGCCACCAGTAGAAAACTTGGGGCCTCTCCCCATCAATCCTTGTCAGTGGGAGCCCTACCGACCTCCGCATCATGATGTGCTCCCAAAACCAAACCTACAGTAGTGATGTCATAACCAGACATCGACCGTCCTTGTATACGACCCCATGAAGGATCCTATACAACCGACAGAGTACAAAGATCCCCCAAGCAAACCTGTACCCGTGGTCTCTCATGTCACAAACCACATCTATCAGTACCCATGGTACCTTGCATCTGCTCTGGTGGCACAACAGAAGACCACCTACCACCCCAACCAAAACCTGTGTGAGTCTAGATGCCCCAGGCATCTGGCGTAGCGACTCAATATTCACTTCGCCCTTCTCCAAGGCAAAGCTCGGATTGCCACACAGTCACATCATTGCATGACCCTGATTGGCCGTGGGAGTGATCAGCCGTCCTTGTATGGGGATCCTCAAAATCCTCCATACATCCTCTAGTGTGGGAGTCATCTCCCCTGTCGATAATCAGAAATAGGAAGAACCCGGATACCACCTCTCTGCTAGGGCTGTCAATAGCCCCATATCTATAGAAACCTGTGGCATCTCTGCCACATGCTGCAAGCTGACCTGAGCCAGCTGATCTCGCTCTGCCTGAGACAAGGTAGCCAAGTCATCCCTTAGTCTACCGTATTTCCATTCTCTACTCTTTAGTAATCCTCTCTGCAACATAAACAAAATCAACAATAAAAATCATTAATAAATCATTAATTAAAAATGCAAGTCAAAATAAGTTCAATTTTATAAATGATGATATCATCCACAATTGGACGATATCGTCCCCAATTTGAGCAAATTCGTCTATGATTTTGCATGAGGAAATTGTCCCTTATTGGATGAAATCATCCCTCTATCGTCGATTTTGCCATTAGACGAAATCGACGATATCGAGACGATTTTGGCGAAATCGAGACGATTTCGTCTCGACGACGTTGACAACCCAAAAACGACCGTGATGCTCAAAAATCAATCAAATCTAATCTAAAAAGCATGAAATTCTAAAGTAAAGCATTCTAAATTTAGTTTAGACCCTTACCCGTAGCCCGTGTCGAACCTCTATTGATCTGTGTGCTATCTCAACCATCTTGTCTCTAGAGCTCTAAAAACTAGGAAAATGAACAGTAACAATGAATTAGGGTTTTACCCTATTTTTCTTAATTTTATTCAAAAACACTTAACAACTTTTTAAAATTTTGCTTTTCCGCATTTTTACCTCAAACGTTCGATTTGGGTAAAAACACGGAGGGGGCACCATAGTAAGCTGTCGTACAATTCAACCTAGAATCGTCACCTAAAGTTAGGAATAATTTTTGCTTTCTTGTAGATCGAGAAGAACTCATATTTAACGCATTTTCTTCGAAAAATTTGCTAAAGAGGGGGAAAAATGTAGCACCCTAAAATTGGCGTAGTAAAACCTTAAATAATGACAATTACTCTAGTAAATATTCAAATTCAAATTTTAATCCCCAAAACCACTTCCAAACCGTCATTTAACCCGTTTCCTCCTTTCCCGCACCATTTTTAGAGTTTGTTTTGACCGTTTGACGATATCGTCGCCGATCAGACAATATCGCCTCAGATCGGATGATTTCGTCTAGACTAGGACGTCCAGACGATCTTGTCCCAAAACTAATTTTTCTCAATTAGCCTCTGTTCCAACGACGTCTCTAATTTGGGCAAAAGCATGTCTGCGCCGTTAGAGACCCTCCCTATTGGAGATCTCCCAAATTGGGATGATCTCCAACCTCCTAACCTCCCTTCTAAGACTATTTATACTTAGGACTCCCCCTTGGCTTTTCCATAGCTAAAATGTCCTGTAACTTGACTTTACATGCACTAAAACATCTTGAATTACCATCTTCACTTGTCCTATCCAAATTTTGTTGCAGGAACCTTATCATTCTTCAGCCGAAGCAAGCTCAGGTCGTCGCAGATGATCCTATTCAATTCGAGACGATTTTGTACCAATCCGAGATGATTTCGACTGTAATCAACATTGGGGGCAATCAGTGCCCAGAGTTTGCATTTTTCTCTTCCCATCTACTGTTTTATTCTACATCTAGTCAGTTTATTTATTATTTTCTACTATTCTGCATCTTGGAGTTCACCCATGTAGTTTAATTGCATAATGAAATCATGATTAACTATTAAAACATTGTAATTTGCTTGCATTCCTATTTAGGATTATCTTATTAACATTCCTATTATTGTTTCACATCATTGCCCTCTGTTTGTATTGCTGTATTTTTTGTATTCTATGCCTATTTATCTATTTGCAGGTCTAACAATTTCGTATGATGAATTCGTCAGATCTCAGATGATCCTTTCAGATAGGAGACGATCCTGTCAAATTCCAAACTATTTGTACTGCTTCAATAATTAGAATCTCCATCAGACATTCAGATCAGGTATGGCTCTGTAATTTAGCTTTTTCTCTTTGTTTTCTGTTCAAATCTATTTTTTGTATTTCATTTAGTCTGCATTTTCATAATAGAACAACTTAGATTCATTTGGCCAAACCTAGGACTTGAATGTTTAAAGATAAAACTGAACACATTAAACACATTCCCAACCTAGGAATGGAAACTGCCATTCAAACATTTCTTGGTGAACCCACCATCCATCAAAAAATCACCATAATACACCTCCCCTGAGATGTGGGACCTTTGAAAGGCCTCTCATTCTGAGGTACCGCGCCATACTTTTCCCATCCTCATTCTGGGCACAGATCCTATAGCCAGAAGGTAAGGATGCAAAAAATTTGGAGCGATACAATAAGATCTAAAGGTTTGAATGACATGTACCCTTTAGCCTTAAAGCTGGTTCTAGTTTTTTTCCATATTGACAATGACCACAAATAGTATTTTGGGGTCTTTTCAATTTAGGTAAGTCTTTGACTGCTTTCTTATGGCTAATGTTGATAAGATTATCAAATCTCAAATGTCCCATTATTTTATGCCATATCCAACTTTCATCCTCTTGAGATAAAAAACACTTTTTCCTTTTTATCTCACTTAGCATGTAGAGGTTGTTAGGAGTTCGTATTGCATTAGCAATGATTTTTCCATTCTGTACTCTCCTTATCTCACATCTATCAGAATAGAAAGTCACCATATGACCCTGATCACAAAGTTGGATAGATCCAACACTCAAGAGATTATGTCTCAATTCTTCTACATAAAGCACATTTTCAGTTCTGATTTTTTCATCTAAACTTAGAGAACCCTTTGAAAAAAATTTAGCTGATTTGTTATCTCCAAAGCTAAATGACCCTCTACTAGTTTCTTTGAGAACTATAAACTTTTATTTTTCTCCAGTCATGTGCCTAGAACATCCACAATCAAAATACCATTTTTCTTCCTTATCTTGAGCATGAAGAGCAGTTTGAACTATCATAGATCTAGTTTTATTTCCATTTATTTTCCTAACATTCACTTCACTAGATATTTCCAATTTACACATTCTAGATATATGCCCAAAATTATTGCATTTGTAACACATAATACTATCATCCATGAGTGGTGCAAAATAATTAACATTTTTCTTAACATTGTCATTCACAATCCTAGTACAATGGATAGCTCTATGACCATATTTATTGCAAGAAAAATAATAGCCATGGAAAATATTATGTAAACTATTTGGAAGCCTTTGATGAGTGTTCCTTATTTTATGATCAACTCTTGTCCATTGCTCTCTTTTTTTTTCTTCTTTTTTTGTATCCTTTGGTTTTGGAAAGTTGAATTTATTTTTGCTGGATGTTCTTACTTCTTGGATATGGAGATCTTCTTCCCTTTGCTTTCAAAGAAAAATATTTTGTTTAAGACTCATATGTTCAAGTCTAAATCTTAGAGAAACCACCTCTTCTTCAAGTCTCTCACATTTAGCTTCCTTCCATTTCAAAACCTGATCAAATTTCTTTCCTTCTTCAGCTAGGATCTTGAAGTCTGTGAGATTTTGAGATAGTTCTATTTTGGCCATCTCTTCTTCTTGATTTTGTTGTTTTAAAACAAAATTATCTTCCCTGACTTTTTCCCGATTTCTTAGGGCCAAAAATAATTCCCCTTTCAAATCAAATTCAATCTCTTCATCACTTTTCGTGATCATATGATCTTTTGAGGGATCCATCTCCAAGCTATTAGGCTATTCCTGAGAGACCTGCTCTGATACCAATTGAAGAACATAGACTTATACTAGAGAGGGGGGTTGAATAGTATAAGATGTAACCATTTAAAAAACTTTACTTTAGATAGCAGTGGCATCACCATAACGTTAACCATCACAGAAAGCAACACATAAAGAAGAGCCATTTTAACGTGGTTCACCCAAGATGGGCTACATCCACATAAATATTTTCACTAAAATATTTCTCAATCAAGTTCTTTGGGAAATTCTTTCCCTATTACAAATTTTATGAACTTCCTATCCAAAGGAGAATCCTTCCTCTCAACAAGTATTTATGAGCCTCCTACCCAAAGGAGATGTCCTATCCTCTCAACAAGTATTTATGAGCCTCTTTCCCAAAGGAGATGTCCTATCCCCCAAAGCTCTGGAAATGATATTCAGAAGATCACTGCCTCTTCTACCGCTAGCAGGTGGAACTCCTTTCCATAGAAGATGTCCTATCCTCCTTGCTCTAGCTCTAGAGACTTTTGTCCTCACTGATCACCTCCAAAACTGCTCATCAAAACTTATACTAAACATAGTCAGTCGGTCCAACACAAGTCCTTTCAAACTCTGTCACAAATCTGCACCAAACTCAGTCCTCTGGTCCAACACAAATCTGCTCTCAAATCTCTGTCAGATCTATCCGAAGCTTAAGCCAAAAGCTTGAAAAAATCAATCACAACTATTCACAAGTCTTCACCAATACTTCATCAAATTTTTCCACAAGTTCTTCAACAAGAACCTATCCAAATTAGTCCTAGCAAGCTCACCAAGAACTTGCCCAAATCAGCTCAAGCAAGTTTACCGAGAAACTTGCCCAATGTGAACACAAAAAGAGAATTGTTAGAGACCCAACGTATTTCAGCCAATCATATCAAATAAATCTCATAAAAGAATAAAGAGAATTGTTAGAGAATAAATATGTTCTATCCTTCAACTCTTAATCTCAACTCAAATCAATCTCATAGAAGCATAAAGAGAATTGTTAGAGACTCAATATGTTCTATCCTTCAACATTCAATCTCAACTCAAATCAATATCATAGAAGCATACAGAGAATTGTTAGAGAATCAATATGTTCTATCCTTCAACTCTCAACAACCAAACAACTCAATTAGGGTTTCAACAACTTATAGCAATGGTATAAGCTTCTCACTCAAAAACCCTAAAGCAAACTTCAAATGCTTCCACTCTCATAAACCAAAATTATGCAATAACGCATAAACTCATCATGCTATCATAATGCATAATCAATACTTCCACTTTCAAAAAATAAGATCGAATCCAAATAAGGAAACTTAATTTAATCCTTTTCACTCCAAACTTATTTTTAGAAAACCATCAATCAATAATAACCATGGAAGAATGTGCCCATACCTTTACTTTTATGAAGAAGGAGAACTCAAAATCTATCACAACACTAACTCTCAATTTACCACAAATTAGAGTTAGCAACAATGGAATAATGCACAATGATAAGAGTCCTAATAACACCTTATCACTCCAACTCATAAATAATCAAAACTCACAAATATACATATCAACAATATTCCTTTACACCTTATAACTCCTACTTAATATATCACAAAATAAATGCAACGTCAAAAATAATTACAAGAGAATATCCACTCAATAACTCCAAAGGGTTTCTAACCCCAATATGACATTAAGCACAATTATTCCTTAAACCCTTATAACTCCTAAAATACATTTACTTCTAAATGCATTTACCACATAAATATTAAGCATCAATAATAACAATGTCAAAGCAATATTTCTATTTAACCTTATACCTCCATCCAATTACCAACAATAATTTTCCAAGTCAAATCAAATATTCCACATTATCAACAAAAGATCTACCTTGGCCAAAAATCAATTCTCCAACCTTAGGAGAAGTGTGGAGACACCAACATAAGCGCCAAAGTGCTTCCTCCTCCAAAATCGTGGCCCAAGGCAACTATTGTACCACATGCACAATAATCCATGACCAAAAATGAAACACACCCAATGTGAATCGATCTCGATACCTCTTCCTAGCGAGTGCCTTTTCTCCACTGCCTCCGTTGTTGGAGCACAAGTGCCCAACAAAAATATCAAGTGCCACTCATCATTTTACCTTCCCTTTGCTCTTAGAAATTAAATACAAACATATTTTTCTTCCTCACAGGCGTACGAAATTGGAACTTAAACATAGAGCAATACGAAACTCGAAAATCATAGAGCAATCCAAAATCGAAGGTCACAGAGCAATACAAAATCAAAGTTCACAGAGCAATACGAATTTGAAGGTAATCACACAAATCGGAGGTGTATTAAACCTTAGGAATTAATGCCCTTTAATAGTATTTTGCATCCCATTTAAGTTGACGTAAGTGCTCCTTCCAAAAAATGATGTTGACGAGGTAAGTCTTCTACATTGGCATCACTAAGGGTTTAGAAATCCTTTCAATAATAATTATTAAATTAATAATTATTATTTTATTAATAATAAACTTAACTTAAAATATTTTAAAAGGTTTGAGTTAATTTATTTATTAATAATAAAAATGTACTTTTAAGGTTTTTTCAAGGAGAAAAAACCTTTTCATTAAGCCAAGATGGTTTTAATAAAAACCCTTAATGAGTCTAGATGGTTTTAAGAAAAACCTTTAACCCTGTCACCATGGTTTTAATTAAAAACCCTTAAACAAATATCATGGAAATTTCAAGATATTTTTGGCACCAAAATATTTTTGACATTAGCACAAATTCCTTTTGATATCAACACAAACTCCTTTTGACATCAATGACAACTCATAAACATGAAGCTAGTCAACATACCCAAAATTGCCAACATAGAAAGCAACGGGTTCATCCACTATAATAGCTTTGTGTGAACTATGACCTACAAATTTGTGAGGTGCCTGATTTGCATCAGGAGCTACAAATCTTGGATCTGCTTTAGGAGGAATGAAAGCCACATGGTCTGGAATGACACTGGGAATTTTACCTAGAGATCCTGATTCAAATCTAGGAGTGGCTATATCTGCTTCAATTGTTGGATCAGGAGCAAAATCATGATTGTCTTCTAGAATATCTTCGACAACAACAAGAGCTTCAACAACAATGACAACACGAATTTCTATATGAATTGGTTGGATTTTGGTAGCGATCTCATGATGTGCAACAATGAGATCTTCAGTGAGAGCTTTGATAGGTAGCTGATTCATGACTATAAGAACATCTTGTATTTTTATGGTGAGGATAGCAAGTTTGACAGAAAGCTCTACAAAAGTCGACATCATGAACCAAGGTTATTATGATTGTACAAAATTTCCAGGCAAAATGTAGGGCAAAATTGTGAAGTAAGACAAAACCATGAAATAAAGGCTTGCAATGAAATTTTTTGAAATGAATGTAACACTCCACAAACAGATCTATGGAGGTATTATCATTCCCCATATGAACCAAACTCAGGCTAAGAAAAGAAGATACTAGCATATTATCCATAACCTTCTTTAATACCAATGATGTGGGACCAAATTACAATAGACACACAAATAAGAAAACAATCACAAAACTTGGTTGTATTCCATTGATAAAAGATGCCTATAAATATGCAATTACATGATAAGAAATGGATAATGGTCCATTTAATGATTATGGTTCCCTTAATCCATACTTTTATGAAATTACACACCTAATTCCCTATCACCTCCTCAAAGGAATTTCACAAGACTTAATATTCTTATGGAAGCAGTTTTGAAACAATTATTGGATGCTAAGGCAATAGAATTACCTCCAGTAAGACAACCAAACACTACAAATCATTGGTATAAGGTAGATCAATATTACACTTACCATAGGGTAGAATGACATTGGAAAAATATGTGTAAGAAGCTGAAGCATGTGGTTCAATATTTTATTGATGAAGGATGTATTGATTTATGAAATATCCAATCAAAAAATGATCAAAATCCTACTCAACAAGCTCCAAAAATAAATTAAGATATGGTAATATTTAAGGATACCCTACCTAAGAATGAACAACAAACAACCAATCAAGTGGGTCATCAAGATGATTCTCTATTCCATAGCAATGTAGCTGGCATGGTTGGGGTAATTACAAGGAAACAGGCTCAAAATCAACAACATCAACACAGATAGAGTTTAGTATCTTAGCCCAATTTATGCATTTATTTCCACCTATAGTTTTGAGACCATAGTCACAGGTTTCGTTTGATCTTCAAAAGTAGTTAGCTAGTACTCCAACAAAGATATCAGTGTTAGAAGTTTTGTAAAATTCTCCTGATCACATAAATGTTTGAATGAAATTTTTACAACAACAATATGTTTCCCTAGACATCCCTCCTGATGCCATAGTTGACACCGTAGGTTCTTTTGGGATACATAATGTCTCATTTTTAGATGATGATAAACCTTCCTCAAACTCACATGGAGATTCATCACTTTACATCATCACACTTATTGGGGATACCCTTGTCAAGCGAGTCTTGATTGATAATGGTTTATCCCTCAATTTGTGTACATATCAATTCTTTCAAAAATATGGATTAAAAGATTAAGATTTGATAAAAATGATATCATCATTAAAGCTTTCAACAGTGAGTCCCAAGAGGCCTGTGGTGTCATATCACTCCCCTTAAAAGTAGAAGGGATGACCTTCATTGCATGGATCCAAGGTCACCCAAGGAGAAGATTAAAATATGCAAGACAATGTACCACATAAAACAAAGTATCCAATATTCTCATCAGTGTCTCAAGTTTGAATTCAAGAATCAAGTTATCACCATTTGAATTTTGTTCAAATATAGAGTTAGCTCAAATTGATTTTTATTTTTGTCCTTCTATTTCTTCAACAATTTATCCATGTTTCGCATCTCAAATTTCTGAGCATTTTCAAAGTTTAAAAGGGAGTGAGGAACATAAAACCCATTATTTATCCTTGGATCGTGATAATTAGTTTGTTCAATAGTCTCTTTTGGATCTAGCCAAGATACCACCTTCATCCCAAATTATGGGTTTACATCATAATAAGGGTGATGTTATACACATTGGCACGTGTGCTTTCATCTTTGGAGGTATGGCTTCTGAAGAGAAGATTCATGATCACAACCCATCTCTCAATGAGTACTCTTTTTCTCAATGCTATCTCACTAATTATTATCCTATTCCTAAGTAGATCCTATATGGTATGGCATATGCAAGTAAAGGATTGGGACCACAACAGAAGGGTATTCAAGAACCCTTAGATGTTGAGATTTGTCCTAGGATATGTAGTATAGGTTTTATACCCAATAAAAATCAACCTATACCTTTTGAGGATGATGATCATCTTATGACTTATGCAGAATACATGGAATATCAAAAGTTGTCAATAGATGATAGTAAAAGTATTAATTTTTCTTTTCCTTGAAATATAATGTCGTGTAATATGGTTTGTTATGTCTGTTCTAAAGATAACTTTGCTTCTATGCTAGAGAATAATAAATCTTTGTATGATGTATTTTTTGCTAAAAATAATGGTGCTATTAGAAATTGTTGTGATTATCGTGCCACAGATGTTTAGTGAAGAGCCTTAAAATAGTTTCTCCATGATTTTGAGGATGTATTTGATCCAATAACTCATGGCACACCTATTTATTTTGTTAATATGTATGGTGCATTTAGACTTTGCATTGATTTTAACTCTCCATTAAAAAAATATGTCTTCATATAGTTGCATTTTCATTCTCCATTGCATCCACTTGTTTTCTCATATTGCATTATTACTTGTCACCTTGCATGATTGTTTGACATCTAAACTAACACATTGCATATTTTCCTATCATAAATGCATGATTGAATTTTCATGACTACTTGTTCATATTGTAGACACCAAAATAGCACCAATCCGATTATGTGACGACAAGCGCTGATCGCATTGACACACACAACCCCTAGGGCAGCCCCCAGAGGTTAAACAGTGGTCCTAACCACTCCCAAAAGTAGTTTTGGAGGTCAGAGGTCAATTTGGCACCTTTTTGGCACCTTGCTCTCTGCTCGTCCCACCCAGGGATGAATACAAACTGGCATTCGTCCCACCCAGGGACGAATATCAGCATTCGCCCCAGGGTGAGGCGAATAGCAAGTTTGACCGGCAAGCGAAATTGCGAGGAATGGCTCCAAATCAAGAAGAGAGACTTCAGTCATGCATGTATTTATTTTAGAGACCTCATGCAAGGAGATTCTAAATCAAGGAATTATCTTTTCTCTCAAAATAGGACAAACAACTCAAGTGGCGCCCTCGCATGCGCAATTCAAACAAAGAGACCCTAGGTCTATAAATTGGTGAGTTTTCTCACCCAAAATATATATAGAGAAGGAGCATTTGAGCAATGAAGTGCTGCCAATTTACATACCTACTTGCGATTTGTGCCTTTCACATCCTTAATCTCTCATTCGAAAGGGAGGTTATTGGGTGATTATTGGAAGCACGAATCCGGACCCAAAACCCAATTTTTGGCCATAATATTCCACAAAATTTGTCGAAAACACCCCATAAGAAGTTTTGGACCCATCCCAAGTGGATTGGTGCTGAAACAGAGTCCCAAACGGTGGGCGTTCTGCCCCGGGCACCCCCCAAGCTGTCACAGCCCTAATCGCCCCACCCTAGAATGATTAGAAATTTGTGATAGATTTCTATGATTTTTCTTTTGCATATTATTCTAGGTCTATTAAATAGGCTGTAGTTTAAATTTCATTTCATTCTGAGCAATTTTGACCAGGTTTTTATCATTTCCCGCCTTTACTAACTTGCAGATGGCACCAGAAAAATCTAGGTGATAGAGGCAAAATTGGAGAAATATGACCTTCTGGGTCTTCCCAAAACACCCCCAATTAGCTAACCCCAACTTTGCAGGTCATTTGGAGCTTTCTAGATAGGACATTGAAGAGGGTGCTTTCTGACAAGTTATTGCAGGTCTATTCGTCCCACCCTAGAGCGAATACAAATATGTGAGGAATTTCTAGACTGTTCCTTTTGCAGTGGCCTCCTGGTAACATATTTATGCTTCTGTTAAAATTTTAGGTCGATCCGAGGTCATTTGGTTATCATTTTAATATTTTCATGCATATACTGACAGTAGGCCTTGGGAAATACATGTTTTATTCTATCCGCAGGTGCTACTAATATTTTTTGTTTCTTTGAATGTAGGTTTTTGACATTAGAGGAGCAGGAAGGAGTCAAAAATCATATACACAAGTGGTGGTGACATTTTGGTCTGCCCATCTTACATGTGGGCACGCGGAAGAAGGATTGCTATCATGGATGTGACAAGAAACATATTTGACGCTCCTATCCCCTAAAAAGGAAGGAGACGTATTGTAACATGACTTTGAAAGCACATCAATAAAGAGGACCCTATTCCATATTGCTTTTATCTTGTGTCGATTCGCTCATGTTCTTTCCTTTTATGCATTTTTCAATACATAGGCTTTTGGCGTTAAGTTTGGTTTTAGACGCATCGTATTCAGCATATTCCTTTTTGTTTTCGTATCCTCGTGCTTTCAGTGGTGATCACGGTGGGACCTCTATCCCTTGATTTTTAAGATTAACTTTTTGATCAAAGTTGCTTGTTTTTTCTTACAGGTACCAAGTTTTCAAACGTTGGATTGTTGTTATTAACCTCAATTTCAGAGCAGAAATTCAGAGACATCCGATTTGGGCGAGAGAAGAGGTAGAGGTCTTAAACACCTTCTATCAAAATTTTGTTTTTTGTTCTCTGGTTATTTGCTTGCATAGGAGAGTTTGAATGCTTGTTTGCTTCATTTATGCAACTTAAAAAGAACCCCACACACCACGTGGTAATTTAAAACAACAAGGAGTTGGTCGTAAAACCCCAACCCTTGAGCAAGACCAACGGTGGATTTCATCACCACCTTGGCTTGAGATACTGCATACATAACCCCGATCGTGACTATTGCTAGACGTAAATCCTGATGAAAGCTGACCAAGTGTAGTGGGGGTGATTCCCAGTGCATGAGGATAAGTCTTCTATGGTAGGTGTCATAAACAGAGTGATTCCCCTTTCGTACCGCCTATGTTCCACGTACCATCTGCTCTCACGTACCAATAGTTTCCCTCACGTAAGGGCGGGTATATAGAGAGGTTGGTATATCGGCCTGGCAATGGTATATCGAAGGGGCGACCATTTTTTGGGAGTCATAAGAGCCATCATATTGCATTTAAACGTTCTTTCCAAAAGCTTTCAAAAAAAAAATCAAAACACACTAAACCAGATTTAGGGCACACTTTTAATATTTAAACGAGATAACCATTGCGTTGATTGTGTGTTTCCTTTCTGTTTAAGTGTAGCATAAAAAAAAATCCTAAAAGAAGATAAAAATCTACGCATCTTTAGGTAAGCATCACCATGGTGTACACTCGTAGCCGAGCCCAATCATGGGCAAGCACTATAGAGAGTGCACAAAGGGGGGCAAGTCGCCTCCGATATAGTCCTGAGGACTTAGTCATCCCGCCTTGGTGGCATGGCACCCAAGATAGTCCACATCATGCCATAACAGAATAGGATTATAGAGGCACCTCTTTGAGGGGCACCCCCACTCAGCCTAGAGCCTTTCAAGAGGAGAACCTACACGTGGCACTCAACATAGACAGGAGACCTCCCTTAGATGCTCGTTATGAGTGGCCTAGTGATGAAGTGTTAGAACAACAGAGGGTCCAGAAGGAGGGGCCACATGATTTCGTCATCCCTCCTCTACCCCAGATTATTGTTAGAAACACTAGACCAAATCTAGAGTATCAGGCTTTCCAGATAGGGCAAGACAATTCTGCCCGCACCTTGCACGCATATGAAAGGGAGTACGAGGAAGACTACCACGTTCCTCAAGAGTAGTACACAACACGGGAGCGATGTACCTCCGTGCCTGCTATGTATCAGGATCACCCATTAAGGCTAGACCCTCAGGTGAATGCCGCTAACCTCGACAGAGGAAAGCAACCCATAGGGATCTCGGATCACCACGACCGAGATAGACATGTAGGAGAGGCATCTAGGCTTCCTAAACAAGATATGACGGAACAAATTGACTTGGCGTTTGCCAAACATGCCACCCGCCAAGCGCAAATCACGCAGCTTAGGCAAGATCAAGAATAGTTAGAGCATCTGTACCGCCTTAGCAAAGAGCGCATTCAACGTCAGACAACCGAATTGCTTCATAACACTGTGCCTGAGAAGGTCCCAACCCCTCGCATGCATAAAGTAGAAGTGTATGAGAGGCATAACCCCTTGGTGCGAGACAGGTCTCCGCGACCTCATCAAGTACTGCCTCCGAGACCTCCTAGACCTGAGCGGGAGGCCACTCCCAGAAACAATGATGGGCACCCTCCGCGGGCACCCACCCATGTTTATAGGTCTCGGCCAGGCACTCCTCAGGAAGCTTATGAGGAGTATGAACAAGAAGAAGAGCGGGCTGAAATGCCCTACCAAGGCAGAAGGGTTGCTATCCAGCCACCCTTCCATAGGCCTCAAGTTCCCCGCAACCCACAATGGGAGCAAACCAAGGAGGAAGAAATCAAATCCTTCGATGCATATAAAGCACTGCTAGAGCGCTTAGAGTCTATGGAGATCAAGACTTCTGGGCCCCAAAAGCCCACTTTACGCCAACTCCGTAGTCATCCTGTGCATCCGTCAGTGTCGGCACCTCCATACCCTAAACACTTTAAACTGCCCTAGTTGGCACTCTTTAGAGGGGAGGAGGATGCCCAAGAGCATGTGACTAGATTCCTGAGCCAGTGCTTTGGCATTCAGGACAATGATGCTTTGTTACTAAGAACATTTATAACCACATTCGTAGGCCCTGCCTCGGATTGGTTCACTCGATTGCCAAAACATAGCATCAATAACTTGGATCAGCTAGTGGATGCGTTCCTCGAATGCTTCACCTTCAACACCAAGAAAAAGGCATCATTAAGTGACCTAGCTAGCCTCAAGAAGTATGAGGAAGAGACCATGGTGGCATATGGGAACCGGTGGAGGACGTTGCTTTCAAAGCTGCCCTACCTCCCTCCCATGTCCGACCTGACCCAAATGTTCTCAAAGAGCTATTTGAGATCGATCTCCATGCTATTGTAGCTACAACAATATGCCACTCTTGAGGAAGCTCTGGTGCAAGCCAGAATCATTGAGGAGATCAAGATACAGGATGGCGAGATCACCAAACCTAAGAAGAAAGAATGGACCAAGAACACCAAAATAGGGACCATGCAAACAAAACTCGCTACGGTCAATCAGGTTGCTATCAACGTCCCTAAGCCTGCACAAGCAACATAGCCTCAAAAGGCTAACTATCAGGTGGTGCCTCCTAACAATTATGATAGAGAAAACCAGAGGCAGGAACAAAATCAGCAGCGTCACCCTAGGCGACAATTTACACCTTACACAGAGTCCAGGGACTCCCTATTTGACCGCTTGTCAACGGTGAACTTGATCAACCTGCCAGAGATTCAAACTATAGACCCCAATGCACCGAAGCCTAAGGGGTACCGGGAGGACTTGTACTGTAGGTTCCATAGACGGAAGGGACATGATCTTAATGCATGTTGGAAATTCAAAGGTTTGGTACAAGACCTAATCGACAATAAGACATTGGCGGTGGACAACCCCGTAGCGCCAAACAACCAACATATGGGAGTCTTCAGAGACCCCTTGCCTGCCCATGATGCATAGGCAAAACCCCTTCAAGTCAATGAGGTGCAACAGAATTGCCCTATGCAGGGATATGTGGGGATGATAAGCATAGTGACTAGGAACAAGAGGTACCTAGGAGCTGCCCCCATGGCAGCCACAAGAGAGGTTCCATCGACGTCACAACCTCAACAACACCCTACGCAATCTCCCCCGCCTAGACCAGTGGCCATGATTCGGACTAGACTTACCCAAAGTCTAAGGACCACGTCGGCTAGGCTCTCCATATACGAGCTCATTCAACAATCAGCGCCCCATCGGGAGGCTCTAATGGAGATTTTAAAAGCCATCGAGCTGCAGCCCCATGAAGCAAACTCTTTCAACAACTTTGTGGGACATGTAAAACAATGTACAGAACTAGTCATCACCTTTAGAGAAGATGAATTGAAATCAGTGACTGGTGATGTGGCGGATCCACCCCTGCACGTCATTGCGTGGGTCAACGAGATTCCATATAAGAGGGTGTTGGTGGACACTGGCTCATCCAGTAATATCATCACAACAACAACATTGAAACATCTGAAGTTGCCAGCATCTCACATCGTGGCCTCCACCTATACACTTCGAGCATTCAATGATGCAATATGCTCGACGGTTGGCACAATTGTCCTACCCATCCAAGTGGGACAAAAGACTATTCATACATTGTGCCACATCTTGGAAGGTGAGATGGCTTATAATATCTTGCTGGGCCGGCCTTGGATCAGGGACATGAAGTGTGTCCCTTCAATAGCTCATCAGTGCCTAAAGTATACATTTGAAGGACAGGTGCATGTAGTCCCGATAGACTTAGAGCCCTTCAAGTACTGCAATACGGTGCAATTCATGCCGCAATCGACCCTCCCATCAACACATTTGGATTTTTAGTTGAATCCATCTAACCAGGGTCCGATTCCGTAGGCATCCCCATTGTCGAGTCCATCAAATCCCCAGTCGGGTCCATCTTCCTCATCTGGTCCTTCAACAACGATGCCACCTACGATGGCCACACCAAAGGACAAGGGAAAGAAACCCCTAGAAGAGGAACCACCCCTAGTCTCAACCATCTCTACCGAAGAGATGCCTAGCCGAATGGAAGTCGAGATGCCTAGTTCGCCCCACATGGAGTGGACTCAGGAAGGACTCCCATTCGCTCCCCCTCAACCACCAACGGTCACCGTTGAGATGGCCAACATGGGCCTGGGGGAGTATCTAGTGAGGAACATTGTAGCAACGCCCACACTTGAGTCCATGCAGGACATGGGGAGGCCTCGACTCCCCATCGGATCAGTGGTTCCTTTAGGCTACCCACCCAATCAGACAAACTTTGTTTATGGGGGCCTGGATAATGGCGTTGAAACTTGTATGCAAGAAGACGAAGATGAAGAGCCCTTTGCAGAGGACGTCAACTATCTGTCCAACCCTGATTTTGCTTTAAGATATCTTGGCCAATGCAATTGGCATGGATATGGGTTGGGTAGGTATGAGCAAGGAGTGCGTGTTCTTTGCCAACCGAGATATCAAATGTCGTATGACAAGTCAGGAGTAGGGTTCAACCACCCCTTGCCCCTAGACATCTTGGTGGAGAACATGCAAGGCCTAGGGATAGGCAACAAGGATGGGTTGGCATCAGATCCATATGCCAATCCTAACACAACCTATACATTGGGAGATTATCTCCCATTGCTAACAACCAACCTTGTTGACCATAACAACCCTTTCCCTTCGGCCGAACAGGGAGAAAATTCGAGGACTCCCCTACAAGAGGGATATGGACAAGACCAAGAAGGGTCTTCAGAAGATGAGTCAGAATATGAGGTAGCACCTTGGGATCCTTTCGAGTCTGATAGCAATCATTCACAAGTATATCCCATGGATGATTATCAGGAGAGCTTCCTGACAATGTTCCCTTTGGATGCTCCAATTGAGCATATGCCACCTCAAGAGAATCAGGTCCCCCCATAGAGAGCGGAACAACCTCGATGGGACCACATTAATTTGCTCGAGCAAGATGAGCCTCATATGTCGCAAACAACCGTTGGAGCCAACGAAGGCCTTTGGATCTCTGATAGTGATTCGAAAGATGAAACTGAGATGGCCTATCTCAACCACATGCGGCAGATGCAACAACAATATCCCTTGGACATAGATGACATGTTTGAACACCTACACATAGGGCCCAGGCATAGGTGGCACTTAAACCAGGCATAGTTATAGCAATTACTGCACCCGCCACTCTAGGTACACAGAGAGCATCTTCCGCCTGGAGACCCTATAAAACCATCAGTGCCTAGGGTGGACCCTGTCTTCGTATCCATGCATAGGGCTGATCCATTTGTGCCAGTACCCACAGAGCCAGATCCGGAGCACAAAGATCATCTAGGATGTCCGAGCAGTCACACCCATGGTAATGGAGACCATAATCATTTCATCAACATGATCTCCATTGATCTAACCGCCCCCATCCATGATCCAGCCGACCCGACATGGTCATTGTATCTAGATCTAGATGCTATAGACTGGGATCGCGCTGACACACCGCCATCCCCATCAGAGTACTGGCCTTGCGGTGGGATGTTCCATTTCACCCCAGGATAGACTCAGGATGTCTTCCATGCTGAAGAGGAACCCGATGTTTCGAACGATGATCTAAATTCAGCAAACGATATCCACTTGATCCCAACTCCACACCAGTTGGAGGATGGGTCCCACATGTCAGTCGAGGAGACGACTGACGTAGACATCGGCTCAGATCCAATGAATTTGCAAATCATCAAGCTAGGGGTAAGTCTATCCCCCGAAGAGCAAGCCGACTACATTGCCCTTCTCAAAGAGAAGAAGGAGGTTTTTGCATGGTCATACAAAGACATGCCGGGACTAGACCCATAGCTAGTCACGCATAATCTAACGCTTGATCCGACAGTCAAGCCAGTAAAGCAAAAACTACGTAAGATGCACCCAATAGTGGCCTTAATGGTCAAAGACGAGCTACAAAAGTTGTTGGATGCACAGTTTGTCATCTGCATGGATTACCCACCATGGTTGTCTAACATGGTTCCCATCAAAAATCTCGATGGGAGGATTCGCATATGCATCGATTTTTGAGATCTAAACAAAGCGAGTCCTAAGGATGATTTTCCCTTGTCGAGCATCGACGCATTGGTAGATGCTACAATGGGCCATGAAATGCTTTCCCTCATGGATGGTTTCTCGGGATACAATCAGATTCGTATCAATCCCGAGGACCAACTAAAAATGGCGTTCACAATGCCTTGGGGGACATTTTGCTATAAGGTCATGCCTTTTGGCCTTAAAAATGTTGGCGCCACCTACCAACGTGCCATGACGTACATCTTCCATGATTACATGCACAAAACTTTGGAAGATTACATGGATGATTTGTTGGCCAAATCTCTTTTGCGCCCAGATCATCTCGATGACTTAAGCAAGATCCTCGATCGCCTCATGGAACATAAAGTCAGACTAAACCCCAAGAAGTGCGTATTTGGCATCACATCTGGAAAGCTCTTGGGTTACATAGTCTCTAAATGAGGAATCGAGGTAGACCCACACAAAGTCAAGGCAATCCTTGAAATGCTTCCCCCAACTACCATCAAGCAGCTCAGAAGTCTACAGGGAAAGGTCGCGTCAATCAAGCGCTTCATAGCGCAACTATCTGACAAGTGTCGACCCATGAATAAATTATTGCACAAGGGGGTAACATTTCACTGGGATGACGAGTGCCAGTCAGCCTTTGATGACATCAAACAATACTTGGCTTCGCCACCAGTATTGGCACCACCTAGACCAGGAGTGTCATTCTACTTATACATCTCAGCTATCGAGGTGGCACTCGGGCGCCATGCTATCCCAAAAAAATGAACTACACAAAGAATAGGCTACTTACTATCTTAGCCGCACCTTGGTCAGTTATGAACTTAACTATGCATACGTTGAGAAGATCTACTTGGAAGTGGTGTTTGCTACCAAAAAGCTATGCCACTACATGCTCAGCAATACGACGTATGTTGTGTCTAAGGAGAATCCATTGTGATACATGATGAGTCGTACTTATCATAGTAGCCGCACGATAAAATGGATCATGTTGTTGATGGAGTTTGACATAGAATTCATTGGACAAAAATCCATAAAAGGTCAAGTCATCACCGATCAACTGGCAGAGGCTCCTCTCGAAGACGATCAGCCTCTGACCGTAGAACTACCGAATGATGGGGTTTTTCATGTTTCAGAATCGCCAGATTCTGATGAGCCTGAGTCACAGGCTGACATGACCCTATTCTTCGATGGTTCTAAATGTGAGCAAGGAGGTGGCACGAGAATTGTATTCTTCACTCCACAAGGGGCTCCAATGCCTCTGTCATTTAAATTAGACTTCTCGTGCACCAACAACAATGCAGAATACGAAGCCTTGCTCATAGGTCTTCAGACAGCAATCACCATGAACATTAAATGTTTAAACATCTTTGGTGATTCGTTGTTAATTGTCAATCAAGTAAAGGGGATATTCCAATGTAAATGTCCAGTTCTACAGGCCTACAAAGCCCTTGTGGACAAATTCCTAGCACAACTTGAATGGTATGACATCGAGGCACTCCCTCGATCATCGAATCATTTTGTGGATACTATGGCCTCCTTGGGGTCACTAATCCCGCAAGACCCTTCCGGTGAGATGACCACCATTCAGGTCAAAACATTATCGCAATCCATGATGGAGCGTGCAAGCTCTGACCTAACGCCAAGAATCCACCTGATCCAGATTGAACCATCTCAAGATAGGTTCTCTCGAATCCATGATTGTCTGACTCGAGCCAACTGGGGGTCCTTGTTCTCCCCGACCCCTCTTAATAGCAACACAACGCTATTTTTACAAGTTCTTTCCCGCTCAGATTTTGCTAGGGATGAACTTCAAGAGGGATTGGTCGTTCATACCATCGAGGTTTCTGATCAGCAGGATTGGTACACACCCATAAGGGATTACCTCAAGCTAGGTAACCTCCCACTTGGATTGACACAAGCCATGAAAAGATCATTTAAATAGAAAGCGACAAAACATGTCTTGTTAGGAGACATTTTGTATCGTCGAAGCTATGAAGGAATCCTCCTCCATTGCTTGGACCAACAAGAGTCCGCTTGGGCGATCACCCAAGCACACGATGGTACATGTGGTGGCCACTTCAGCGGTATGGCCATCGCAAAGTGCATTCTTTGCATGGGCTATTATTGGCCATATTTAGAGCGAGATTGTTGTGCATATGTAAAGAAGTGCGTGAAGTGTCAACACCATGCTAATTTGACACATGTACCTTCTCAGGCCTTGCAGCTGATCCAATCGGCTTGGCATTTTTCATAGTGGGGCTTCGATCTAATCGGAAATATCTCCCCTACATCATCAGGTCATCACACGTTCATCATAATGGCCATAGAGTACTTCACCAAGTGGGTGGAAGCAATTCCGCTAACCTCTACGACTGGAACCCGCATTGCAGAGTTTATTTTGCATAACATCATATGTCATTTTGGTATTCCATCCAAGATCCTATCGGATAATGGGACGTCATTCAAGAACAAATATGTGCATGCTTTGACAACAAAGTACAAAATTCAGCATAATTTTTCAACACCCTATTATCCACAGGCAAATGGGCAAGCAGAGGCGTCAAACAAAATGCTAGTCGCCATCCTCAAAAAGACCATCGTAGATAGTCATAAGGATTGGCATATTCAAATCCCACTTGCCCTATGGGCTTATCGCACTAGCATTCGGATGCCCACTAGGGCAACTCCATTTTCACTGGTGTATGGCTCCGAGGCAGTCATGCCTCTTGAGTTGGAAATCCCTTCCCTACGCATTTCAATGCAAGAGTTCATCGATGATGACACTGCATGGTAGGCCCAATTAGACCAACTGACGTTGCTCGATGAATGACACGTCAATGCTCTCGAGCATTTGCGTATCTATCAAGAGCGACTTAAGAAAGCATACAACATGAAGGTCCACCTAAGGGAATTTTAGGTTGGTGACTTGGTCTTGAAAGAGAACCAACAGAATTCTAATTTGTCATCCCATCTAAGGGACAAGTTCATAGAAAACTGGTTAGGTCCTTATGTGATTGACAGTAGAATAGGACCTGGAACATACCGACTCACCTCTCTTGAAGGAATCAAGGAAATAGAACCCTTGAACATCAGTCATTTGAGGCCATTCCACATCTAGAGAGCCATAGTCCAACCAAAAGCTCCAAGGATTCTCACAATCACTTGGTCAACCCAAAATGCCCCAAAGGTATCTATAAACCCTTTGGTCAACCCAAAAGCTCCAAGGATTCTCACAATCGCTTGGTCAACCCAAAATGCCCCAAAGGTATCTATAAACCCTTTGGTCAACCCAAAAGCTCCAAGGATTTTCACAATCGCTTGGTCAACCCAAAATGCCCCAAAGGTATCTATAAACCCTTTGGTCAACCCAAAAGCTCCAAGGATTCCCACAATCGCTTGGTCACCCCAAAATGCCCCAAAGGTATCTATAAACCCTTTGGTCAACCCAAAATCTCCAAGGATTCCCATAATCACTTGGTCAACCCCAAAATGCCCCAAAGGTATCCATAAACCCTTTGGTCAAACCAAAAGCTCCAAGGATTCCCACAATCGCTTGGTCAACCCCAAAAATGCCCCAAAGGTATCCATAAACCCTTTGGTCAAACCAAAAGCTCCAAGGGTTACCATAACCGCTTGGTCAAAATAAATATTCAAAAACAAAAAAAAAAAAAAAAAAATCAAAAATAACAAAAAAATTGCATCTCAATTCCATGCATACTCGTAAAAAATCAAAATACAAAAATATAGGTTGCATTAGGCATCACATCCATACATTGCATATTTGCTAGGTCATACAAGTCAAAAGCACCATAGACTATCATTACTTGGCAATTCCATCATTTTCCACATCAAATCCATTTTATAAACGCATACATCCAGAATAACACCATCACCATTTTTAGCATAGTCAGTTGTCTCCTAATGTATATAGGGTTTTCGTCATTCAGTTGTCTTTAAATTTCTAGCCAAAAATTGTACAAAGTTAAACAGATTTTACAAGGGAAAGTTTTACTTGGATCACGCCTCGTTACGTAACATCCCTACACAAGTTAAAACACATAAAATAATTCCTAAGTTGTGTGAATGCAAGAGAAACCTACAAAGCAATCTAGGGTACCATAGGTGAAAGATTAGCCTGTTCATCCCCCTGTGTGAATGGTTCAAGAGTGCTGAGAATTGACAAAAGGACGAGCTCTTCCCCATCAATTCCCCCTAATAAACAATGGTTTTCACCACTACCAAAAATCCCAATCACCATTGGTCCCCAAAGTTGTAAGGATTCATACTACACGTCCCTGCCAAGGATGGGTAGTCATCCCCAAGGCCTAAAAGGATCAATGCCATTCAAAAACAAAATTCCCACAAGCCATCATCAATCCACTCACCTTTGGTCTCAAAGTTGTAAGGATTCGTACTACACGTCCCTGAACAGGATGGGTAGTCATCCCCAAGGCCTAAAAGATCAATGCCCTTACTTCATAATCTCCATCATCCCCTTTGGTTCCCAAAGTCGTAAGGATTCGTACTACACATCCCTGAACAGGATGGGTAGTCATCCCCAAGGCCTAAAAGGATCAAGGCCATTCATAAGCCACAAACTTACAAGCTCAACCTTACAAAGCTCAAAATCCAAAATCAAATAACAATGGTTATCACCACTATTCAAAATCCTTGCTCAAAAAGAAAAAAAAAAAAGAAAAATAAACAGTGATTTTCATCACTATGTATATGAGCAAGTATCCTAAACCATTGAGCAAATAAAAAAGCCTGAACTTGAATCCCTAGAATTCTCAGCATTCGAAAACCATCTAGGTGATCCTCATTACGGGTTTGGTGGATAGCCTACCTGGCAATGGTGGTATCCTAACCGCATGATGATATGTCTATCACATTAGCTTTGCATGTGAGCAGACCAATGTTTGCATGTGGATGAGCTAGCTTATGGTACCTTAGATTGTCCCATGGATTAATCTTACTAAATACAACAACAAAGTTAGTGGAGCTAATTAGGTGATCCTCAGTACAGGTTTGGTTGATAGCCTATCTGGCATTGGCGGTATCCTGACAAATACCACATAAACGAACTCAATTGCACACACAGGGATGTGAAATAACTTGGTTAAATTCAAGTCGGATTTATACCTTGTTCAAAAGTCTTACGAGATAAATGTACAATCTTGGCTAGTTAGTTAAAATATCTGAATCTCAAAAAAGCTTAACTACATTTTAAAAACAACTGGTACATTTCATTACGTACATCACCATCAAAAAATATGCAAAATACAAAAACAAAGTTATCACATGCAAAGTCATTCCACAAAGTCATCCCATAAGTACAGCAAGCCAATCAATCTTGTACAGTCTATGGTGCCATCGACAAGTTATCAAACAACTCATTTCATTCATTCCATATGCATACATCATATAAATTAGAAACATCGCATTCATAATAGCATATGCATACATCAATGTAAATACATGTACATAAAAACAAACCATGAAAAGTGCATAAACACCAAAAAAGAGTCATCTGTATATATATCATCAAAAATACCCATAGGCTACAATGAACCGGTCCTCTGACCTCGCAACAAAAGCCAAAAGCTCAAAAACCCCCAAGCCTAGGGCGTCGGCCACCATGATCATGCAAGATCGGTGCGACGAGAACTACCCCTCATGGTGTGGGTCCTATGGGACCTCTCAGGGCAACTGCTGCTCGCCCCTGCATCACGCCCACTAGTGCCCCCTCATCTAGCCGCCTACGACGAGATGATGCTGACTGCTCAGTATCGCTGTCTCTCATCCGACGTGAAGAGCCACCTCCAGGGGGCTCAGGTAACCGCCCACCGAGGTGGATAATCTCTCCCTCCATATCCATCCGATGCCAAAACCACTCTACCTCCCACCGATGGTAATAAGCTACTGCATCATCGCACTGCACCAATGTCTTCTCCTTCTTCGCTAACTGCGCCTGCAGGAGATCCCTCTCCCATGCAGCAGTGATGTCCCCATCCCCCCGATGGTACACAGCAAATGCATTCTCCCACTCCACCAGCTGAGTCCGTAGGAGATCCCTCTCCTGCAAAGCCTCTCCCAGCTCCTCATCTCATCTCCGCAATAGGTCCTCCAATCATGCTATCTCAACGCAATGCCTTGCCTCCACATCCTTCGAACCTGCTTGAGGCCTCAACGAATCCGGGACAACAACCTGCTCTAGCTCCCACTACTCCGAGACGTCCTACATCTCTAGCTGATCCGGTACCCCAAACTCCCCTCCAACATCCTCAACCTCCACCAAGTCCGCATCATCCAGCGGAACTCCCCAACCCTCTCCTGGTGCCTCTACACCCTCATCCCCTGCTGCACCCCCTAGAGGCCCCTCACCTCGCCATCACCGCAAAGTCCACCACTGCTCATACTCGATGGTCATCCCGATGTCATCCACATCCGAGATGTCAATCATTGTATCTGCATCCTCACCCAGCGGTGCAATGACTGGCCAAGCTAGAGTCCTCTCATCTCCTCGACGTCGATAGACCACGGGCTCACCAGGAAACCCCTGGCACACTCCGAACTATCATGTAACCCGACCATATGGGAAGAACTCCTGCTCAGTCCCATGATGCCCAATCAGCCATCGCCCCCTCTGTACCCATCGAAGCCACTCTCCAGCCTCAGGCCAGGCTGGACAGTCCCGATAGGGGCGCCAGAACACCTCCCCTAGAGCAAGCCGAGTGAAGGCATCGACATAGTGCCCTACGACACCTGCCCATCACTGACTCTATCCCTGCTCCTCAGACCTCCACCACAATGCCCCGTATCCAATCTCTCGATCTACCATCTCTACCCAAGTCATCCAGGGCAGCCCCACCGGCCTCTCCACTGCTATGTGTTGCCAAGCCCAACACTGCAACAAGTAGCTGCAACTAATCCCCTTTTGCCTCCGATAGCGGACCTCGTACAACTCATCATAGAGCTATGCCAGCAGAGTCTATCCCCATCTCATGATCATAGGTGCATCCGTAGGACACTCCACCAACCGAAACACCACCTCTAGCAGGTTCCATGGGAACCTCGCACCCGAAGAGTCAGGGAGAAGCATGTTGGAAATGAGGCCCATAAGTAATGCGTGCCTCACTCCCAACACACCCCTCTCTAGCCACCATCGAACCAATATGCCACCAATCTGGTAGTCACCCTCTGCCCTCTCCACTAGGCTGTCCACCCCCATCTCCTCTCCATGCCCAAAATAGCGTATCAATACTATTGTCCTCTGATCCCACGACGTCGTCCGGATCGGCAGTCCATCTATTGGAATCCGAAGAATCTGATAGACATCCTCCAAGGTCACCGTCATCTCCCCTATTGGGAGATGGAAGGTGTTGGTCCGGGGATCCCACAAGTTGATAAGGGCCATCAGATAGGCCCGATCCCCGACCACCGGCTCCAGTCGAGTCACCTGCTTGAGCCCAAGGGCGTCAAGCCAATCCCAGTCAGCCAAAGTCAGTGCCGCACGTGCTTCAGTGAAAACTATGGGCACACGGTACCGGCTCTTCACAACCTGCAAAAGAAAACAACATAAAAACATTAAAACAATGAAAAATTGTACAACAATAACATGAATATACAACAATGCATCAAAATGTATAGCCAAAAACATAACAAAATTCAAAAAACTAATTTTTTAGTTCTAGGGTTTTAACTCTACACTGCTAAATTACAAAAACATAACAAAACAATTCAACAAAATCATTTGTCAGTCCTCGGGTTTTTCACTCTCAACTGATAAATTCAACAAAAACATAACAAAATTCAAAACTAATTTGTCAGTCCTAGGGTTTTAATTCTAACTGATAAATTAAATATAAACAAACAAAAATTCAAAAATTTTCTCTAGTTTTAACTCTACATAAATTAAAAACAAACAAAAAATTCAAAATATTTTCATCTAGGTTTTTAACTCTAACTGATAAATTAAAAAACAAACAAAAACATTCAAAAATCATTTGTCAGTTCTAGGGTTTTTAACTCTAACTGATAAATTAAAAAACAAACAAAAACATTCACAAATAATTTCTCAGATCTAGGGTTTTTAACTCTAAACTGGTAAATTAAAAACACAAAAACACAAACCACAACAAATAACTAGGGTTAAAGCTACGTTTTTACGCTCAGTTTTACCCTACGTTTCTAACCTAAGTTTTGATCTTGGTTCAATTCGGGTTAAGCAAAGTTTTAAGTTATGTTCTAAACTAAGTTTTTTAGCTCAGTTTTAAACTAACTTTTGATCTTTGTTTAACTAGGGTTATACTAAGTTTTAAACTAAGTGTTAATTTTGATAGACTAGGGTTTCATTTTTAAATTTAAAAACAAAATAAACAAAAGAACAAGAAATAAGCAAATTACGGTTTTCAAATTGCAACACAAAACAATAAAGAGGAAGGGCACTCACTGGTCTCGCTTTGGCTCCACTGCTCGATCCGATGCATGAACTCATGGTCGCAAGAAAATTTTAGCAGTGCTTCGCTTCGCAGAATTGACCTCCTCCTCCTCAGAGCTCCAAATCGCCAAGAAAAACAAATGCAAATGAGCCCAAAACTCAGTTTTGGCCTTTAAATAGGCTTTTTGAGCCTGTACTCATTCCCCCCTAGGACGAGCGCTCTAGTTAGCACTCGTCCCTCCCTAGGACGAATACTAAATAGGAATTCATCCCACCCAGGGATGAATACAGAGCAAAAATTTCAAAAACAGCAAAAACTGCACAAAATGCAACAAAAACAAGCTAAAAAAGTGTCCGATAAGAGTGCTTTGGCACTTGACATTTCGGGCATGCAAAATAGATGTCGGGGTCACAAATCCTCACTATCCTATTCCCTAAGAAGGCTACCATAGCCGGACCGCTCCACGGGAAGATGGATTTTTGAGAATTTCATCCCCAAACGGCATCACCAAAAGGGTCAAAACCCAACCAAAAATAGCAATAACATTGCCGAACGAAGGCGCCTTTGCGCCTGACATTCTTGGCATCCAAAATAGATATTGGGGTTACAAATTGTCCCTATCCTACTCCCTAAGAAGGCTACCATAGCCGGACCGCTCCACGGGAGGATGAATTTTTGACAATTTCAGCTCCAAAATGCGTCACAAAAAGGGTTCACACCCACCAAAAATAGGTCAGAATGTTCGAAAACTGCTTTCGCATTCAATGGTAAACAATTGAAGGCACCCTTACCTAAGTCATCTTGGGTCAAGTGACTCATCGCTTTTCTCATGTCGGTCATTCCCTCATCGATTCGTCGCTTGAGGGGGTAGTCACACTTAGTCACCAATCAACAAAAATATACCCAATCAAGGAAATGACACGCATTCAAAGGATCATTGACAAAGACAATCATGCCCCTGCTTGGGGCAGCAAACAAGCAATAATCACAAGCTGATCAAACACTTGGCATTCATGAATCATGAACTCAAGGTTCCCATAGACAAAAGGTTGCGCCCTTTGCCTATTCATGACTGATCAATGTCCAAGCTCAAGTAACACCTCACCAGAAAAGGTTAACACTTGAATTAAGTTCCTTAGCTCATCATTATAGAAGCAAGGATTCAAGAATGCGTGCCCTTTCCATACTTGGGGCATCAAGAGTTGGTTAGGTTACTGAGAAACCCTAATCATTAGTGCTTTGGTTATCTATTTTTGCTCGACGCTGCGCCTTGCACAACGCTTCCCAAAAAGGGGCATCTGTAGACACCAAAACAACACCAATCCGATTATGTGACGACAAGCACCGATCGCATTGACACACACAACCCCTAGGGCAGCCCCCAGAGGTTAAACAATGGTCCTAACCACTCCCAAAAGTAGTTTTGGAGGTCAGAGGTCAATTTGGCACCTTTTTGGCACCTTGCTCTCTGCTCGTCCCACCCAGGGATGAATACAAACTGGCATTCGTCCCACCCAGGGATGAATATCAGCATTCGCCCTAGGGTGAGGCGAATAGCAAGTTTGACTAGCAAAAAGTCAAACCTCGACAAGTCCGCCAGTTAACTGAGGCTTCAGGCCATGCAATTGCGAGGAATAGCTTTAAATCAAGAAGAGAGACTTCAGTCATGCATGTCTTTATTTTAGAGACCTCATGCAAGGAGACTCTAAATCAGGGAATTATCTTTTCTCTCAAAATAGGACAATCAACTCAAGTGGCGCCCTCGCATGCGCAATTCAAACAAAGAGACCCTAGGTCTATAAATTGGTGAGTTTTCTCACCCAAAAGATATACAGAGAAGGAGCATTTGAGCAATGAAGTGCTGCCAATTTACATACCTACTTGCGATTTGTGCCTTTCACATCCTTAATCTCTCATTCGAAAGGGAGGTTATTGGGTGATTATTGGAAGCACGAATCCGGACCCAAAACCCAATTTTTGGCCACAATATTCCACAAAATTTGTCGACAACACCCCATAAGAAGTTTTGGACCCATCCCAAGTGGATTGGTGCCGAAATAGAGTCCCAAACGGTGGGCGTTCTGCCCCCGGGCGCCCCCTAAGCTGTCACAACCCTAATCGCCCCACCCCGAAATGATTAGAAATCTGTGATAGATTTCTCTAATTTTTCTTTTGCATCTTATTCTAGGTCTATTAAATAGGCTGTAGTTTAAATTTCACTTCATTCTGAGCAATTTTGACCAGGTTTTTATCATTTCTCGCCTTTACTAACTTGCAGATGGCACCAAAAAAATCTGGGTGATAGAGGCCAAATTGGAGAAATCTGACCTTCTGGGTCTTCCCAAAACACCCCCAATTAGCTAACCCCAACTTTGTAGGTCATTTGGAGCTTTCTGGATAGGACATTGAAGAGGGTGCTTTCTGACAAGTTATTGCAGGTCTATTCGTCCCACCCCGGAGCGAATACAAATATGTGAGGAATTTCTAGACTGTTCCTTTTGCAGTGGCCTCCTGGTAACATATTTATGCTTCTGTTAAAATTTTAGGTCGATCTGAGGTCATTTGGTTATCGTTTTAATATTTTCATGCATATACTGACAGTAGGCCTTGGGAAATACATGTTTTATTCTATCTGCAGGTGCTACTAATATTTTCTGTTTCTTTGAACGTAGGTTTTCGACATCAGAGGAGCAGGAAGGAGTCAAAAATCATATACACAAGCGGTGGTGACATTTTGGTCCGCCCATCTTACATGTGGGCACGCGGAAGAAGGATTGCTATCATGGATGTGATCAAGAAACATATTTAACGCTCCTATCCCCTAAAAAGGAAGGAGACGTATTGTAACATGACTTTGAAAGCACATCAATAAAGAGGACCCTATTCCATATTGCTTTTATCTTGTGTCGATTCGCTCATGTTCTTTCCTTTTATGCATTTTTCAATACATAGGCTTTTGGCGTTAAGTTTGGTTTTAGACGCATCGTATTCAGCATATTCCTTTTTTGTTTCCGTATCCTCGTGCTTTCACATATAGATTTTGGGGATCTTGTGATAATGGCATATGATGATACCTAGTTAGGTCATAGCTCACATGTATTGCACTTTTCACTAGGAATATGATGCCTAGGAATATCCCCCCTAGGGATTATTTCCTTCATTATTATTTTTCTTCTTATGATCACCTCTTATATTTTTCTCTATTTCTTCATGATGGTGACGCCTCTTATTGCACAAAATTTTTCTCGAAGTCCCTATATGGGATAGCACTTGCATATTAATATTTGTTTTACACATATTACACCCCATATGGGATACTTATATATCCTAGAAGGTATTACATTATTTACGATATTCTATCAAATCATACTCTCTTTTGACTCAAAAGGCTCAACACCCCATTATAAGATAAGCGCCTTGGTCATTTTCAGTAGACCTCAGCATACATCCTAGTGGGTAATCACCTCACAACAGTCAATAAGGGAGAAACCACCCATAGTGGGTCAAACCTCCACACACTTTTTCACATTGATGCAAGTGTTATATCCATAGTGGGTCTAGCTACCTCATCTATATGATCCATAATGTCTGGCTACACTGGTTCGCTGCAACCTACACTAGCCTTACAATTTGGATCGTTCATGCTTCTTATTTTATGATGGTTAACCTTTGGACCTCCCTTTTTTCTCTTCTTCTTTTTCCTATATTCTTATCTTCTTCTTCTATTCCTTATCTTCTTCTTCTTCTTCTTCTTCTTCTTCTTCTCTTTCTTTTCTTTATTTCTCTTTTTCTATTTCTTCTCTTTCTTTCTCTTCTTCTTAGATTTCTTCTTCTCCTCTTTCTTCTCTCTTTTTTATATTTCATTTCTTTCTTTTCTTTCTTCTCTCTTCTTTCTTCTCTTATTTATTTCTCTTTTTTTATCTTGTTTGATTTCGTATCCTCTTCTTCCTTCTTATTTGTTTCATTTGCACTCATTCATCCTCATGTTGTTTGCATTAGGATAGTTTGCATACATTAAAAAAACACTTAAAATAAAAGAAATAAAAAAATATAAAAATATGCATTAAATCATTACACATAGAAAAAATAGGACCATAATAATATTCGTAGCTATGTATTACTCATGTTAAAAAGAGTACATCATGTGAGGTTTGTGTACTACAATTCAGACTCGATACACTACGGATGCACACCACAATCAAAACTGGTGCTTCATCCCGATCCCTAGCCTATCCTCTCCTAGATTTGAGAGCCAACTCCCTCTAGACCTCCCTAGAGAGGAGGCAACCTCAGTTGTGCTATTGACTGCTAATATGTCATCAGTACCCATGATTGAGATTATGACTTGCTCGCTAACTAAAGGGATGGAGAAGGCTCCATCCTCCGCTCTAGAGGGACAACTATACAATAAGCCACCTCATAAAATATGGCCCTATGAATGGCTATCTCCAATATATCATCGGTACACCGCAACTCTAATTGAAGGAGCTACATCATATCCCATTCCTGGATGCTCTCAATGACAACCATCCCCTCAACCCTAGCCTATTGGCACTCTCCATCCAACTGAGCTGCCTCTCCCTAAATCCAAGTAGCCTATGCTAGTACAATTTTCCTCTCAACTTAAAGTTGGTCCATTTGTGTCTATAGAGAAGCTAGTTGTCCTTGTAGCTTCTCTACCGTTGGTTCTTACCTCTCATTGCTCTTGATGTGGATGCCTCCTAAGGGTATCTAACCTGTAGCCCCTCTACCTGTGTGGGGGTATCTCTCACCCCTCCCTCTTTGGTACTTGCTATTGGGATGGTCTCCTATACCACTTGAATTTGGACTTGTGTCAGCCTCTATATTGGCACAACATGAGTCTATTGTACCTTCTCTGTGGCCTTATGAGCTACCTCTCAGAAAGCTCGTTGTATGCTTGGGTCCATCACTTGGTGCCTCTATGCTAGTATGGACATGGATATCCTCTGGGGCATGACTCCTATGTACCACCACTTGTACCCAATGGTCACCCCTACATCACCTACCCCTAGGTCAATATAAGGGGGATTGTATGTGTCCTCCTTAGCCCATATGGTGAGGTTGGGATCACCTCCAACCCTTGTTGGATCTCGGGTCAACCTTTGGTACTAGTAGTCCCATAGATATAGGATTCCCTATAAGATCTCAAACTATCATAGGACTCGGTTGAACCTGAGTACCTTTGGATCCCACTTTTTTGACCTCAACCATCTAATCCTCCTCACCCTCACTAGCTCTGTCCTATCATATACCTAGTCAGGATGAAGCCTCCATGGTTTCTAGATGAGCTATGCATCCCAAAGCTCATCGATCACCCACCTTGGTAGTGACAAGTTCCATACATAAGCCCGCATGGTCCTCTATAGGGATCTCGACCATCTATATGATGTTGGTCGGTCCAGGTCTAGCGATGGTCCTGGTAGTGCTAATGGTCTCTGCACTACAATGTGCTCCCAACACCACACCTAGAGAAAAGTTGTATAGACCAGTCATGTACACCACTTATACATGATGTTGTACAACATATTGTATAGGCGGGCCAATACATAAGGACCCCATGCGAATCAAATACCTTGATATCGTATGTATATCAATGATCATGCCAATGCCCATGATAATTATCATCTGCTAGTGTGGCATGTCAAGAGACCATCCACAAACCCTGAGAGTATTACAGTCAAAGGGTCCCCTCCGTAGCGACCAACCATGTCATCAACTACTATGGTTACCTCTCACATCTGGTGGTTAAAACCTTTGGAAAATTGCTGAAGAGTGGTTGCCTTCCCCTGTGCCATGTAAACCTTGTTCTCCCTAATGGGGATCCTCAAGATTCACCACAAATTCTCTAGTGTGATCGTCATATCCCCTATTAGTAATTGAAAAGTAGAACTCTCTGGATACCACCACTCTTCTAGGGCAGTCAACATAGCCCTGTCCATCTCTATTTGTCTCATCCTCACCATGTGTTCTAGCCCCACCACCTCCAGTTTGACCCTGTCCACTTGCCCTAGAGCCTTCGGATATGCCAGAGCTCTTACCCACCACTCTCGACTCTTGAGAATACCTAGTTGTATTCACCAAACAAAATAAAATTTAATCAGTTCCATAATAAAGTTAAAGAAATTAAAATTAATTCAACATCATTTATTAAGCATATGGAAATTACAATTCAACATATGAACTTCGGGTTTTACTTTTTTTCTTTATTTTTCTCATTTTTATTTTACTTTTATTCATTTTCCTCAAAATTTTCATGTGAAATCATACGACTTCGCTTTCATGAAATCGTGCCCATATTTTTTCAGGCGCAACTTCATGAAATTGCATTTGGTTTCTACGAGGTTCAATTTTGTCACATTTCACCAAAAGTGAAGTTGTGCCTAGGCTAAAAAGTTGCACCTATGTTGTGGCATGAAATCCACTAATTCCTACGATGATTTACTCTAAAAATTCCTAAAAACCCTAATTGAATCATGAAAAACAAGGTAAAAAAATGCGAAAGGAGGGTCAAAATCAATCCTTACCTATTCTTGAGCCCCAACCTCACCCCTCAAAATTATCGTTCAGTGAACTGGAAGCACCATTTTCTTTTCTCTCCCAAAGCTCTATTTTTCCTCCTCCTCGTGGTAAAAATGAATTAGGGTTTTACCCCTTTTATATTTTTAACCCTATTTTTGTTTTTACCCCTTTTTGCTTCGCTTAATTGTCACTTTTTCTCTCTCTTCTTCTACGCCATTTTTTTCAAGTTTTTTTATCAAACATAACATTTCATAAAAAATCGAGGGGGTACCCCGGTCTATAGAGGCATTAATGTCCCTAATGCCTCGATTTACGTGTAAATTAAAAAGTGTCCAGAATGACACCATTATTACACCACTCCTTTCTTCTAAACCAACCATCCCATTTTTTCTTGTTGGTTCCCAATGCGTGTGCCTACATCCTTTCCTCATTAGGCCATAAATATATCAAAGAGGGGACAAAATGTAGACACGAAAAATTCATCCACTTTGAGTGGGTAATCTTCCTCAGTTCCTTTAAGAGATCACTCACCCCTACCAAAGGTAAGGGTAGGTCTCTTCACCCATATCTTTGCTTTTTCTAGTGTTTTTAGCAAAATTACACATCGTATTCATGGGGCACAACTTCGTGCAAGCGATATCGCGCATCGTTAGGATGGGGCGCAACTTCGTTGCTTTTAACCTAATTTTTTATTTTATTTTATTTTATTCTTTTGGGCCCACTTAGACCTAGGTTTAAACCCTTGAGCATGTTTTGGCATCAACTTTGGGTTTATTTTAGCTTGCCTTTTCCCCTTCAATTTCATCTATAAAAGGAAGGATGTTCTTGTCGAATCATATGTGCAATATATGCAAAATTTAAGTGCAATGTGATATGCGAGTAATGCGAAATTTTGATTTTGATTAAGATCCAAATTTGTATGATATTTCATTCTTCTTCCTTTGTTTTCTTCTATTTTTGGCATTTATTTCGTCTTCTGCACTTGCTTTTTATTTTTCATTAATCTGCAATGATATCACACTCGAAATTAGTGAGGCATGACTTTGCTTGCCTTAATTAGGGAAAACTAGTTTGTAGAAGTTAAATCGCACCCCATCTAGGTAGGGTGTGACATTGCTACTGCATTATCATACCCATTCTAAGCGAGGCATGATTTTGCACGAGAGAAATTCGGGGGCAATTTCAAGATTCTTTTTTCACTATTGCATTCAATTCTGCATCTAGATCATACTACTACATTCTGTTTTCTGTTATCACATTTTTGTTTTATGATTAATTCTCCAAAGGTTAATTTTTAATTTTGTATTAAAATTTCATCTAAAAGGACCTAGGGGGCTTGACTGCTGCACCTCCAAGGACTGTTACAAAATGGCCTAAGCAGGCCCCCTAATGCTAATTTTATTTTTTAGTGTTTTATGAGTGATCTTACAGAAACTAGTATTTCTGATATCATTGGATAAGATGCAGAAAAAGCTAAATCAACCATCGGTCTAGATAAGTGCTCTTATAATTCTATTAGTTAAATATTTGATTTAATTATTGATTTCATAGGCATCTGAAAGTGAAAATAATTTAGTTTGCATCTAGGGATAAATCATGTGCATTTATTTGGTATATTTTTATTTTTAAATATTTTCTGGAATAAACCCTAGGTTAGTGAGCATTCAAAATATAGAATCATTTTAAGCTAGCTCTTGTATACTTGCATTCTATTTTCAATTATTATATTCTATTTTATGCATTGTTCTTTATATTTCCTAGTTAGAATTAGAAAGACCAAACATAGGTATTTTGCTTAAAATTGAATACATCAAACATTCATGAATATCTCGAGGACTAAGAGAAAGTCCTTAAACCATTCCTAGTGAAACCTTCCCCCTAGCACCGAGTATAGAGTACAATACATGCCCATGTTTCACCCCATAATGCTTTCTACCTTTGTGGATCCAGCCTTGTTAGGAATTGTACACGGTAGGGCAATTTTCTCCCCCTACACTTATAACAAAAAATTAGATGTAAATAAAAATAGAGAATCAAAGAGCTTTAACATAAAGAGAGAAAATAGGGGACAACATGCAAAATAGGGTAAAATAGAGAAAAATATGGCAAACAAAGCATTTATAGAGATCTTGGTGTAGAACACGATCTGAAAGTCTATTCTAATGCATAACAGGGTTTGATAATCCATCTAGAACCAAAATAGGATCCAAAGAAGCAAAACATGATCCAAAAATTGACCTGGTGTAGAAAAGGGTTTGAAAATCAACTAGTTCCATAAAAGTGTCCAAAAATTGGCCTGGTGCATAATAGGATCTGAAAATTGACTTGGTGCAAAACAGGTTTTGAAAATTGACCTAGTGCACAATAGAATATGAAATTTAGCCTAGTGTAGAACAGGGTCCATAATTCGGCCTAGTGCAAAATGGGGTCCAAAATTTGACATGGTGCAAAATAGGGTCCAAAATTTGGCCTGGTGGAGAATAGGGTCTAGATATCTATATTGTACAAAAAAAGGTCCGATATGGTGCATAACAGGGTCTGGTCTGGTGTAGAATAGGGTCTGATCTTGTCTAGTGTTGAACAGGGTCCAGTCTGGTGTTGAATAGGGTCCAGTATGGTACAAAAATGGGTCTAGTCTGATGTATAACTGGGTCTAGATATTCGTCTAGTGTAGAATATGGGCCTAAAATCTATCTGGTGTTGAATAGAGTCTGGTTTGGATCCAAGTAGAGTTTTATTCTAGATCAACTGGATTTTGCACATGATCAAATTTTGATGGAATTATCATTTTTCTAATAGTTTGAATGTTTTAAATGAAAAAGTATTGCTAGTGTGTTAATTATGGTAAAAATTATTTTTCAAGATGGCGTTTTCCAAGGAAATCCTAAAACAACTAGTGGAAATAGTGTTTTTCAAAATAATATGGAACTAAAAATTAAGAAGCCTAGGGTAATTCTTGCATATATACATTATTTCAATTGAGGAGATTCACAATTTATCAATAATGTTGTCAATAAAAATTGATGCAAAGCCTTGTGAGACATCCTAGTGGTTAGGGAGTTGGTCTCTCTTTCAGGAGACCATGGGACATGGTGTGTGAGTGATCTTGTGTACAAACAAAAATAAAAATGGATGTGGAGTTGAATAAAAAAATAATACTATTGCTTAGTTTTATCAACTATTATTGATGGCACACTCTTTGAGATCTATGTGTGTTTTATAGAGAAGGAAATGGTGTTTTGAAATACAATTTGTCAAGATCGATTTGATCTCTTAATGAAAATAATTGCAATAATTTGATTGTGGACACATAACAATTTGAGTAAGAAAAATATATTTAATAGAAAATAAAATGAATAATATCTATGACAAAATTACAAGCTGGATATGGTTTAATTGAATTTACAACAAATGTAATATTTTGGTATTTTAATGGGAGTGGCTCCAATAAAAGCTATATGTAACTTATTTAAAATAAAAATGCTATTTTTTTCAAATTTTTATATATCATAGTTTAAACTTTAAATTATACGAATAATCAAATTAAAATATGATAAAATATTTAAGTTCAAGTCTTAACAAGCTTAGAAACTTAATGTGTATAAATGGTAGGTTCTTATGAGTTTATTGTCTTGACCTCCCTTTAAATTAAATTATACTAATGCTCAAATTAAAATATGATAAAAGGTTTTGGTTCAAGTCTTCACAAGCATAGAAACTTAATGTGTATAAATAGTGGGTGCTTATGAGTTAATTGTCTTGACATCCCTATAAATTAAATTATACTAATTCTCAAATTAAAATATGATACAAGGTTTAGGTTTAAGTCTTCACAAGTATAGAAACTTAATGTGTATAAATGGTGGGTGCTTATGAGTTAATTTTCTTGACCTCTTTAAACTAAAATATATGACATCTCACTATATAATAATAATAATATATCTAATTAGCTTTATTTTGAATCATCTAAGAAGGAAGAAATGGATGAACATTCTCATGTTCCTCTTCTAGTCTATGAAAAATCTATGACTGATATGTAGGGTGGTAAAGGTTTGAATCCCATCCATCAAGGTTTTGTCTTGCTAGTATTTGAAAAATTTGCTAAAGAAAAATGCGTGATTGTAGATGACGTTCTCAAGTCCATTGAGTCTCAACCAATCCCAATCCCAATTATATCTCATATGGAGTCCTCAAACTCCAAAAGGATGGGAGACAATAAAATGATCAAAGGATTGCCCGTCTCATATAGGGGAGTGTGAAAAAGACTCATTGGTCCAGGACTTGGAGACATGAATATCTAGATTTCGAAGAGATGAATAGCCACATTAAGTCCCCAAAGGTGACTCAGAATAGCAAAAGGTCTGGTGGAATATTTTTTTTGGCCAGAGGTATAATAAGGGGTACTATGGGATGGTCTAATCGTTTATTGGAGAAAATTTCAAAGAAATAATATCCCCAAGTCACTCTAATTTAGTCTGTTTTACTTGCCCAGGTGGCGTTTTTTTATAGTGGTTGTGGGATCCCATTAAAACCCTCTTAGTTTTTAATACTACCAAAAAAAGTCACCCTAATTTAGTCAAGCTCCTAGAACATGTCTGATGCTATACAGAAAAGTAAATATCTTAAGGAGGTCTACAAATTTGCTCCTGGCAATGGGGTCATTGCAATATTACTCAAAAACTCAAGATGAAAATAAAATAAAGTTTTATTCATGAAGATCGTTGTGAATTACTATGAGGAGGTGAACCATCTTGTGGGCGAGATTCTACATGAAGCGACGATTTCGAGAACTAACTTGGTTCTAAATTAACCTTTGTATCCTTGATCATCTTCTCTATGGTATCACCTTCCTGTTGTTGGTAATGTAAGTTTTTTTAGGATTTATTTATGTTCGCTCTTTGGAGTTTCTTTTTGGGTTGGTTTAGCTATCCTGTTTAGTTGTATTTTTTACATTTTCTTCCTGATTGTGGGTTGGTTTAGCTATCTGTTTAGTTGTGTTTTTCTATATTTTCTTCCCCATCGTAGTTGATGTAAAATATTGAGGGACGCATTTCAAAATCCTCATTTCATAATATAACCAAATAATAATAAATATCTAATTAAAAATTTATGTAAAGCTAATATTTTTTAATCTTTGATTATATTAGATTAAAACAAATCCTTATTATATCATAAATATATGACAACATATATCATATTATTTTAATAAATCATATAATAATATTTAACAATTGTACATATATTTTCTAATAAATTGTAAACTTTGCTCTCTAAAAAAATTCAGGAGAAGGAAAAAATATTTAACACTTTTCAATCTCCTTTTTTTCACTTGTCCCATGCAAAAAAGCATATCTTGAAAAAAACCAGAGGATGAATTTCAAGTCTAGGTGATGGCAAGGATGTGTAGGATTTGATAGCATTTATTGTCTCCTGAAGTAGTTGTTGCCGCCCTTGGCGGCTCCTTGTTCCTTCTTATATGGCTGCAGCTCACTCCGTAGCTTCACTTTCTAGTGAAGCGGCTGGAGGAAGCAATGGCACCAGTTCTGGGTAAGAGGCCTCGCAAGTTTGTGCTGAAGGTATTCCATGAGGTAATGATTCTGATACCACTCCGGTTGTTTGTATTTCGTTGAGTGATTTTGCTGGTTCTGTTGCATGGTTAAAGTCCCATACTTTGATTGGGTATTTTTTGGGTAGAGTCCCTAGTGAGTCCATGTTGTATGCTTGGGTGAAGCAGACCTGGGGTCCCCATGGTGTGCGAATTGCTGGTGTGCAAAACCTTACCAAAGGTTTCTTTTTGTTTCGTTTCTCCACTCCTGCGCATGCGCAGGGAGTTTTGGCCCATGGCCCTTGGTCTATTCGTAATACCCTATTGCTTTTCCAACCCTGGACCAAGAGTTTTTTAGTTGCTAATGTTGTGTCTCTTAAAGTCCCAGTTTGGGTAGAGTTCCCAGGTCTTCCTTTGCCCTTGTGGCCTCATTTTGAGTGGCTCATTGCTCCTCTCGGGGAGTTTGTGTGCCAAGATCAAGATAAGTTTTTTGCTGCTCGACCTCACCATCGGTACTGTGTCAAGGTGGACTTGTCCAAGGACCTGCAGCATTATATTGATATTCAGATTGGTGAGGAGAAGTTTCGCCAGAAGGTGAATTATATTAATTTTCCAAACACCTGCTATAGGTGTCAGTCCAATACTCATATGATTCGTGAATGTCCCCTGATGGAAGGGAGGTTTAAGCCCAAGCAGGCTGCTTCGGACCCTAGCCCTAGTGCTAGCAATCCTAAGCCAACTCAGGAGGAGTGGACCACTATAGTTCGAAAAGGCAAGAATAACAAAAATGGTAACAATTCCAATGGGAATAATATGACACAGAATGGCGCTTCGCCACCAGTCATCCCGGCTTCTTCGTCTCAACCGGTCGGGCCTCTGTCGATGGTGTCGTCGCTCCCAAAAATGGTTTCTTCTTCTGGTCCGGAGCTTCTGGGTTCGCATGTTGTGGCTCGGGCTCAATCTCCCCCTCGGGGACTTGACAATTTTCACACACGAGGGGGTCGAAAGTCCCGTAGCCCTCCCCGTGGATCTCTTCCTCAAGAGAAATGCCACCAGTCTAAATTTGGCCGATGTGATAATGATGGATTTTTGAGTAATGCTTATGAATCACTCTCCGGGTATGAGGACTCGGATGAGTTGGAGACCGAAATCATGGATGATCGTTATTCATGATTTTTTTGTCATGGAATGTTAGAGGGTTGTCGGACCCTGCCCAAAAATATTTGGTCCGAAAAGAAGTTTTTGATTGCATGCATCAGTTTGGTGTGCTAGATTTTTTATGTTTACAAGAGATCAAAGTGTCAGGTTTTAGACTTCAGATGACCTGCACTACGCTTTGGCCGGAGAGCCAGTTTTTCGTTACCAGTCATGGTGACGGCAGAGGCGGTGCTGCTATATTTATTGCAAAGAGGTGGCATTCTCATATTGTCACTTGGGGAACCGATCCTACCAACCAAGCTGTGTGGGTTCTTCTTGAGGTGGCGGGCACGTCTTTCGGTATTCTCAATATTTATGCTTCAAATGATGCATCTGAGCGGTGTTCTTTATGGCGGTGGATAGCCTTTTCTTTACCTCAGGCCACTTGGTTAATGTGCAAAGATTTTAATATGATGGAACGGGCTTCTGACAAGATTGGCATTCATCCGGCTAGGTGGCCTAGTGGGGAACGTAACGCCTGGTACTTCATGTGGAGTAAGTTAGGTTTTGCTGACCCCAATGCTTGTTTCTTGCCAACTAATTTTCCACATCATATTTGGTACACGTGGTCTAACTTCCAAGCTGGAGAGGCCCGTATCTTACGATGGCTTGATCGTGCCATGTTGTCTGATCAACAAACCTTCCACTTCCATCGACGTAACCACTCTATGTCATTTGTGGAAGTTGTGCCTGGTACCACCACCTCAGACCATGCACCGATTCAATTTTCCATTGTATACGAGAACCCTCCTCCTAAGAAACAGACATCACAATTCTTTCTGAACACATCATTTTTGAGTTATCCTGCCATGGTTGCTCACATCCATCGAATTTAGAATTTGGTACCCCGACCTGGTGGTTTGCATGGCAGTATTGAGTGGTGGAACTGTGCTATTTTTTGCACAACAGTGTTGCTTCACAACTTGGGGTGAAAGGTTGCTCAGTCTAGGCGATGATCAAATGTTGCTTTGCAAGAGGAGCTTGTCAAAGTCTCTCTTAGACTGGAAGTTGATCCTTTTTCTGAAGAGCTTCAATCTCAGGCTGCTCAGATACGCCAAGAGCTCAAAATTGTTGATATTTATGAAGCCCAAGGAGCCCAAATCAAAGCCAGGATGCATTGGCTTAAGGTGGGCGATAAAGTTTCTAAGGAGTTTTTTAAACGACTTCGGCCTCCCCGTCAAGCCACACAATTCACCGCCATCCTTGATGGTCAATCCCGTGTCACTTCCCTGGATGAGATCTCTGATGTTTTTGTCCATCATTATTCTCATGTTTTTGCTGCTCAAAATCCTACTACGAAAACCATGGAAGTTGTTTCTGTCTGTACTTCTGTTGTGCCTACCAAAGTGACAGACACACAATGAATAGAGTGTGACCGTCCTCTATCGTTGGATGATTTAAAGGATGCTTTGGCTCAGATGGCCAATGATAAAGCTCCAGGGTTAGATGGTTTCCCCTGTGAGTTTTATAAATATTTTTGGGACATGGTCGGCCCTGACCTTCTCAAGGTCAACCAAGAAGCAATGCATAAGGGCTCTCTTGGTGATTTGATAAATAAAGGAGTCATCAAATTCATTCCCAAGCTGGGTGATCCAGAAGTTATAACCAACTGGAGGCCTATTACCTTGTTGAATGTCAGTTACAAGATTATAGCTAAAGCTCTTGCTTTAAAGCTCAGACCTTTGCTTCCCCTCATTGTTCATCCTGAACAGACTGGTTTTATCAAAGGAAGATACATTCTTGACAATGTGCTAGCAGTGTGGGAAGGTATGGAATGGGCTAGGCTTAGTCAACAGTCTACCATTTTCATTAAGATTGATTTTGAGAAAGCTTACGATAGAATTGAATGGCACTTCATCATTGCAATGCTTAAAGCTCTTGGCTTTGGGCAATTTTTTGTCAATTCTATCCAAATGCTGTTCCGAGATGTTGTTGTTGTGCTTTCTATTAATGGTTCTCATTCTTCAAACATTGGCTTGTTTCGTTCTGTTCGACAGGGGTGCCCATTGGCCCCTTCATTATATATTTTAGCAGCCAAAGCCTTTGGTTATCTTCTTGCTCAACAAGTGTCTCTTGGAAATATTAGAGGTATCTCTCTTCCTTTCTCTCAGTCCCAGTTGGTCAATGGTCATTTTGCAGATGACTCCTTCTTGACCTTGAGAGAGGAGGAGCAGTCTGTTATTCAAGCCATTAAGTGTTTGGATATTTTTTGTCAAGCTTCTGGGTCTAGCATTCAATGGCATAAGACTTCTTGTTACCGATAGTCTGTAGAGGATATGCCTAATTGGCTTCAAGGTTTTCAATGGCGTTGGATTGCCCCTGGTGAAGTTTTCAAATTCTTAGGCATTCCCTTTGCTTTTCAATCTTCTCCTGCTAAGCTTTGGTCAGTCGTGGTTCAAAAAGTTGAGCAAAAATTGGAATATTGGTTTACTAAGAAGCTTTCTCTTGCAGGGAAGTTTCAAATTTGTTCTAAAGTTCTTTTTGCCACACATATTTACTACTCTTCCTGTTGGGTCCCCTCTAAGAATTGTTATCTCAAGCTTGAGCGGTTGCTCAAGGATTTTCTATGGTCCAACTCCAAGGACAAAAGAGGTTTTCACAGAGTAGCTTGGGAGAATTGTTGCCTTCCTCGGTCTTCAGGAGGAATGGGAATTTTTTACTGTCACCGGTAGGGTATTGCTTTATGTGCTAAATGGCTCGTTCGAGCAGTGTCAGGGAATGAGGCTTGGAAAATTTTGATCAGATATTTTGTTTCAACAGGTCTTCCTCTTAACCGTCGAGCTTGGAGAGGTATGAGTTTTACCTCCCTCTTGACTGCTCCGGTTCCTGTGACCATTTTTGGTTCCTTTGTTATAAAAAGTATTTGGAAAGCTTGGGAGCAACTCAAACCCTGGCTTCGGTGGAAAGGGCATGAACCCCGTAAGAGTTTCTATGCCAAACATTTAAATGTTTGGTGGTCTTCAATTTTTACTATTCAGGGCTCACCCTTAGCATCTCACCCTTGGATTTATGCTCAGAGATTTTATAAAAAGGGTATCTCTACTTTGATGGATTTTTACTCTTTTCATGACAGAGGTTGGCTTCCTTGGCCCTAGTTTAAAGCCAAGTATGATCTTCGCCCTGCTGATAGGGGCACTTATGAGGCAGTTTTGGATTGTGTTCCTTTGACTATTTTGCTCAAGCTTCATACCCATGTTCAAAAATCTTGGTGGTCAGAGTGGCAGTGGTATAAAGCTACTCCATTCTGTAATTACAAAGCTAGAATGGGGTATTTATGGCTCTCTCCTTGCCTTCCTATGCATGATAAGCTCAATGCTAAGTGGGATTTAATTTCTACCAGAACAAAATGGAGAACAAGGTTTCAATTAGTTTGGGCGTCATACCTTGACCCTAAGCTTTCTTTCTTTGCTTGGTGTCTGCTTTCTCAAAGTCTGCCAGTTGGTCCTCGTCTGGTTCACTTGGGTGTAGTTGACCCTCATTGTGTGTTCTGTAATGCTCCTGAGTCTTGCTTCCATTTATTCTGGGAATGCCCAAAATCCAGGTCGGCTTGGACCTGGGTTGAGTCTTTTTTTGACCCTATATGTCCCAGTATTTTGCTTGGTACCATATTCTGTTGGGTGATCCTCCTCAGTTTTCTCTATTTCTTGATGAAGTCTGGTCCATTTTTTGTACCACTATTTTGTTCCATATCTGGAAAGATAGAAACAGAACGGTGTTTGACCAGCTTGAGCCTTCTGTTATTTTTTCTTTGTCTGATAAGTTGACGGTGTTTCATGACGTATGGTTGTAGATTTGTGTTCAGGTGGACAAAGTGCAGATGGAGGTCAATCACCTTCGTGACCTCTTGGAGTTCTGGGGCAATGCTCCATGTGCAGTAAGTAGGGTTTCTCCTGAACCACCTGCACGTGAGCGGTCTCATTCTAGGTCCCGGCCACGCCGTCGCCCCCGCCACATGTTAGGGCTCAGAACCCTCTTCCCCGCCGTGACTGGAGTGCCCCACCCCAGGGTCGCAGAGCTTCTCCTTTGGGAGAGTCCTCTCGTCGAGCTGATGGTTGGGGGCCTCGTCCCGAGGTGGTTGTAGTAATTCGAGCTACTAGAGGCTGGGATGCTCAGCCTGATCCACCAGATAATGCAGACATTGCTGGAGGCTGGGGCGATGCACCTAAGTCCACTGAGCTCATTGATGACTCGGGCTGGGGCGTCATTTTGATACCTACAAATACTTGGCAGAACCTGGTGGATGAGGAAAACCACCAATCACTCTCTCCACAGGCGAATTAGTTTTTTTATTATCTATGCTTTGATGTAATTTTGTGATCTCTGGGATGTACTTATTTTGAGACTTGTGGTTTGATCCCAACTCTTGAAGAGTTGGTTTGACATTATGGGGCGTGTCGTATACCGCCCAAACCTTTTTGTTGTATTGTTATGTATTTTAATTTAATACAAGTTAACTTTACATCAATCTTATATTTTTATATATTTTTAAAGACCATCACAAATATTTTATTATATCTATAACTACAAGCAGCTATAATATAAAGTGCAATAATTTTTTCTTATGCAAATGGTATAAATTGCAATTAGTATAAATTGCCTTCTCGGAATCCTATAAATCAATTAATGGTAAGTACAACCTTAGAAACTTATACTCTCTTTTGCATTGGACTTTATATTAATCATTTCAAAGGGATAATGCCATGACATTGACCGGTCTCAATCAGTAACCTGTCAATCTGTAACCTAATATCAATTGTTTCAAAGGGATGATGCAGGAAATTGACCGGTCTCAATTTGTAACCTGTCAATTGTTTCAATGAGATTTGAGCTACTGGCAACTATCATGTTACCTTACCTAATATCTTTGTATCTACTTTGTTATGAAACACGTTGCCTTAGCTTTGTAAATATAATGAAACTTTATATCAATCGTTTCAAAGGGACGACGTCATGAAATTGACCGGTCTCAATCTGTAACCAAATAAGATTTGAGCTACTTGCAACTAGCAAGTTACCTCAAATTTGGTTACCTATGAAATATGTTGCCTTAGCTTTCTAAATATATATTGGGTTGTGGGAAACTAACTACTAAAAAAATCAATCATTCAAATGAATAAGCATTGTATATTATATGTATAGTTCATTTCTTTAGCTTTAAAAACAGTTATTGAATACATTAAGCTTTCAAACAGAAAAGTTATCTAAGGAAGAAAGAGAGGAGTTCGTAAATTAATGGTCTTCGAATTTAGAATAAATAAATAAATAAAAGTTTGTGTTTAAAAAAAAAAAAAATAGTATTCTGAAAGGTTTGTTATTATATTAAAAAGATGGTATAGCTCAGTTTCATATATTTTTATTTTTAAAGGAAGAGATTTATTATATCAAATATTACCAATAAATCGTTGTAATAATGATGTGAAAAAATTGTTGTTATTTAATAATTTTTATTTTAAAATTTATAAGTTTATTTATTAATTTTACCTCATCAATGAAAATAGTAATTTTTAATAATTATTATTAAAAATATGGTTTATAAAACATAAAATTAAAATTTACTTATTTTTATTATATTTTTTTTTGGTATAATAGGAAAGTTGGTATAACCACTATTTTTAGTAACTGCCTGTAGGGTTGTGCAGGGTTCAAACCACGGGGACTGCTCCAACAAATTTATCCGTCTCGTTAACGTTAACAAACCAAATCTATCCGTCTCGCTAATGTTAACAAACCAAACCTATCTATTTCATTAACGTTAACCCGATGTGAGATGGGGACCGTAGGTTACACAGGGTTTGTACCGTCGTCGTGGGTCTGGCATGCACTCAAAGGATTTGGATCAGACTACTTCCTATGCTAGGTTGGGTTTGCCCGCGAGGTTTGAACCTAGGTATCCTCCCGGTAAGTGCCCAATAACTTACCAATCCAACTACTTCATATGCTAGGTTGGGCGTGCCCACAAGGTTTGAACCTATATCTCTTCCTGGTAAGTGCCCAATGACTTACCAATCCACCTAGCCCTCGCGGACACATTTTTTTATATTATCAATAACATCTAAAAAGATTATTGTTTTAATGGTATGAAATTCCTTGAGAATTAAATTATTGTTTCTATGTTTAATGGCTGCCACATAATCTACGCAATCCTCATAACCATCATACCACACTTATTTTAAAACTTTTACGCCGTTGAAAGCATCAACTTTTACGTCGTTGAAAGCATCAGGAAAGGCATAAACGTTCAATCCAGTGAGGCCCGATATTTTAACCTTGGACCTCCATCCATTATGGGGTTTGGTTGAACTAATTGATCTACACCTACACCTCTGACTTGAGAAATAAATTATTGTTATTAGCGAAGTTTCATTAAATAATATTATTATGAATCAAATACAAACTAAAGTCAAAATATTTAATATATGTAGATTTTAATTATATGGAATTGAAATGGTTCTATCCATAATTTTTTTTGATTAGGTAGAAAAGAAGGGGTTTTGAAAGGGTCCCTAATATTTTACAAATTTACAAATGGGACTAACAAAGTATACCTAATAAAATTTAAGAAAAACAAGAAGCATAAGATAAGGTCTAACCTACAAATGATTGATAACAAACATATAGAGAACATGACAACATACAACTAGAGACGAAATCCACCAATTTCAGACCCAACAAGAATAGAGTAAATAGAGAAACTGAGAACCAGAATGCCAAATAATAGAATAGAATCAGTTGTTGTCATTGATGTGGAAAATATCATTTCTCACCAAAGAAATAAGGTCTTGTGAGAAATTATCTTTCTAGATAGACATACCTTCATTTTGAACTTTGAGATTAACAAAGAAATCTGCAACCTTTTTACCTTCCCTATAAATATGTTTACTTTGGTAGTTCACAAATGTTCTTAAGAATATTTTTTATTTATCCATAAGATTACCGATATTCCAACTAGATGAAGCTTGTTAAATGAGGATATTGATAATGTATAAATAATCCCCTTCTATAATAACCTTATCGATCTACATTCATTCAAGTAGGGATAAACCTTGGAAGAGGGCCTTGGCCTCTACGAAATTGTTGGTTTGATGACCAAGGTTCTCAGTAAAATTTAGAATGATTTCTTCTTTGGAGTTTTTGATCAATCCTCTAGCTCCCACCATCCTCAAATTTCATTTGGACACCCCATAAAAATTCATTTTAAACCAGTCCAAAGGGGGATAGCTCCATTTGGTTTGCAACCTACTCGAACCGGCATGAGGGGGCCAAGGACCCCAATGGGTAACCCTAGGCTACCAAAGAGAGGAGACTCAAAAGGAGGAACATAAGAGGGGGGTAAAGAGATAACCGAGACATTTTCAACTAAAGCGCTAAGAATTCTAAAACCCATAGAGGAGGTGTTCAAAGAATTGCCTTTATAGACCCTACAATTCCTTTCTTTCCAAACCCTCCAAAAGAAATGAGGGAGGCAAAGTTTCCATAGGATACACCATTTAAGGCTAAGGAAGGGAGAAAAGGACCAGTGATTAAAAAAATCTTGTAGAGAATTTGGAACCACCTAACTATCTCCCAAGGTTGAAAGAAGAAAGGAAAGGATATTCGAGGAGAAGGAACATTCTAAGAGGAGATGTTGAGTGTTTTCCTCATGAGCTATTCATCTTTTCTTAAGATTCTCTAAAAGAATAATTTTGTTTTGGAGGGTAAGCTAAAGAAAAAAATTAACTTTGGGGATAAGTTCCTTGAACCAGAACGATTGCAGGTATTCTCAGTAGGAGTAAGGTAGTATGCAGACTTCACCAAAAATGTGCTACTATGTTCCTTTTTTCAAATTAACAAGTCCACACAAACAAAGTTCCTGACAACCTAATATTTTAGTGCAAGATAAAGGGATTTTCAAGGGAATCTCCACTTGTTGAGCTGAGATAAAACTCAAAATATATTTCCATTTCTTAATACCATCAAATTTTTTAATATAGTTTATCACTTTGGAACCAAATTACTAAGAAAATTTGGGCTTTAAGATAGCAAAAGAAGGAATATCTATGAGAGGCACATCCTCAAGCCATGAATTTTTCCAGAAGTCAATATACTCTTAATTGCCTAATCTCCATTTAAGATCTTTTTGAAGAAGATTTTTTGTTTTAACAATGCTAGTCCAAAAGGTTGAGTCATGCAAGGAATTTTGATATTCCTTGAAGCTTAATCCTATGTTCAAGTATTTAATGAAGACAATTTGGGCTCATCCATTATTTTATTGAGAAACAAGTCTCCAACTCTATTTTGCTAGTAAATCTTTGTTCATATGTTTAATATTTCTCAACCCAAAGCCTCTTGCATTTCTCTTGTAGCATACATGATCCTAGAAAATGATATGGAATCTCTTTTCATCTTCTGCCCCTGACCAAAGAAAGGTTTTTTGAAATTTTTCTAATTTTTGAGAGAATTTCCCTAGGATTTTAAAATTAGAAATAAAGTATATCGACAAAATTTCAAGGATAGATTTGACCAACTGGACCTTTCCTACTTGACTTAGAAGTGCCTCCTTCCATCCTATCAATTTTTTTTGCACCCTTTCCAAAAGTGGATTCCATAGTTCTTCTTTGATCCTTCCTTTGAACAAAGGTAGCCCTAAGTAAATAGAGTAGAATTTTGCAATGGTACATCTTAGGATTCTATAAATAACTCTTTGTATATTAGGAGGGTTATTATGGAATTTTTTTTTTTTTTTAGAAAGTTAATATATTGCCCAACAACTAGCTCATAGTCCTTCAAAATAACTTTGATTTCCTTGGCTTGAGGAATGGAGGAGAAGGTAGAAAGGAGAGTATCATCAACAAATTGTTGATGGGTAATTGGCTCAATGGGAGAAGTAGGTTTAATGCCTTCAATGGATTTGGAGATAGCTACAACTTTTAGAGCTCTCCCAAGGGCTTTAATAACAATAATGAACAAGCAAGGGGAAAGAGGGTCACCTTGCCTAAGACCTCTGGAGCTGATGAAATACCATGGAACCTCACCATTAATAATGACCAAGAACATAGGGGTAGAGAAGCATTGTTTAATCAAAGAGATCCATCTATTATGAAAATCAAATTTAAACAACACCTTTTCTAGAAATCCCTAGGAGACTCTATCATATGCTTTACTCATGTCAAGTTTGAGAAACATACCAACTTTGCCACTGCTATCATATGCGTTACTCATAGAAATTTACGATTCCATCCAAAATTTGTCTCCTTGGAATAAAGCCCCTTGATTGGAATCAATTATTATGGGAAGGATTTGTTTGAACCTGTTAACCATAGCTTTGGCCAAAATTTTGTAAATAGTATTATACGGGCTTATACGTCTAAATTCCTTGAACTCCTTAGCTCCGACACTCTTGGGAAGGAGGACTAAAAATGTGGAATTAACTTGTCTTGGTAGGAAAATATATCTTTGCACATTACATATCACTTCAACAACATCAACTTCTATAATGTTCCAATACTTTTAAAAAAATAATACGAGAAATCCATTCAGGCCCCACACTTTCTCATTAGCTATAGAAAAATTACCCCCTTGATTTCATCATGATAAAAGAGGGATATCTGATATGAATAGGCATAGAATAATTTAGAATATTTTTTTGTTATTATTTATGGACAATTAGAATGTGGACAAATAAGTTTGTTTGTTAAAATTATCATTCTGTATTTGACATCTTGTATGCCTATTTAAACATTGCAATTTTAATAAAAACTTATTCCGGTTTTTTATACTGATCACCAGTATCAGAGCAAGAAGTTCCTTAAATCCCCCTCCTTTCTTCCCTTCTGCATTTTTATTTTGATTATCCTGCAAATAGAGATTTGAGGTCAGTTTGGAAGTTCCTTAAATCCCCTGCCCTCTTCCCTTGTGCATTTTTATTTTGATTATCCTGCAAATAGAGATTTGAGGTCAGTTTGGTCTTGTGTGGAATTTTTGATAGCCTTTGTTGCCTCTGGAGCACCTACGTTACCAGGAAATGAACATTATAGCCATGCGATGGAGCAGGACAGAGCTGCTGCTAAGGTGCAAGGTGGTGGAAACATAGCCTCCAAATAATGAAAAGTAGTCTCATCAATAGTGGATCTGGGATTGATGAGACCGTGCGAAGTTCACAAATGAATTGTTGAGTTGGATGAAATCGACTTCTGAAGAGGAATAAATTCTAACTGACATGCTCCGCGCAGGATTTTTGGTTCCTGATAGGCCCTCTCATTTAGCGTCATCAGATCCACACTTTTCGCGTAGATCCTGAAGGAACGGTTTCACAACTCTCCCGCAGATCAGATATTCGATACATTTGTAGGAACACACATCTAGGAGATCGATGAAAATCGATGATGAAAATCATAGGTATTTTCTATTTCACACATTCCATAATATCTCTGGAAACATAATATCTCTGTTGCTGTCGGCCGATTTTCCTACTGCGCAGGGTGACAGTTGGACGTTGCAGATACAGACCAGAGACCCCAGTTCCGGATACTGATAGGTGGATAACATAGTTCACTCCTTGATGACCATACACCTAGCATCTACTTCTTCATGGGATACATCAGCGACGAAATAGAAGATATGATGCAAATCACATAGGATGAATCTGACGAAGGAGTTTCCGACTGTACCAACGGTTTTTTTGGGATCCAATATCCCACAATTGCCATGGGAAGGTGATCAATCACCTTAAAAGGTGAAGATTCCCTATTTTATATTTGAATGCATGGTGGTCACAGTGGTTGTCCTCAGGCGCTCACGCTCCATTCGTTGGGCGTGTGGCTGCGTCAATTGACCAGCATATTTTATTTGGCACGCATAGTGCTTGAAGATTGACTGATAGCGCTCTAGGCACATTAAAATGAGGAAGCCTCCCCCTTTTAATCGACCACATGTGGTGGTTGGGGAGCCTCCCGAGGGGAGCCGTTTGAAACCAATAGTGGTGCCAGCTATTGGTGGCGTGACTGCCATGTGGTAGGGAATAGTATGGTATGACGTAGTCTGTCACACCCTTTGACTGTGTCATGGTGACCAGATTTGATAGCCTTTGTGCTAAATTAAAAATATGTTTTTAAAGATTTTTAACCTTTGAAAAGTGATATTATTTTTATTTCTCAAAGATTTAGTGTAATTCTTAATTTTTGAGACTTGATATTTTTGCAAGTATAGGCTTGCATATAGTCGTTGGAAAACTTTTTTCGAGATGGTTCTAATAAGATTATCATTTTGTTGTTTTGTAAAGGTCTTCTTGTCCTTATGGTGCTCCGAAGTTTGGGATGACAAAACTTTTTTGCATATCCAATATTGTTGTAATATGGAGTGCATTCTCAAGAAACTATCACTCCTTAAATCCACCATCACCTTTTTGAGACTTTTTGGAGTACATTCTCCTTTAGAAGACAAATTGCCCTTGTTATGTGATCATGGAAATCACATGGGAACTCCATACATTGGAGTAGTCTTTGCCCTTAGTGGCTTGTCTCTAGTGGATTTTTTAGTAGCACCACATCAGCATCGCTTTCACAACTCCAAAGACTATAGAGATTTCGACACTTTGGAGGCTTTTTCTTCTCAATTTTATGCTTTTGTAATAAGGAGTGTAGTTCGGTGGTACCCGACACTCCATTCTATGCTATTTTGAATCCCCATGCTTTTTGTCTTTTTCTTTGCTCTTCCTCCATCGACTATAGTTACAAGATACTTGCTTGGCAAGATCGTTTGTACTAAGTTTTGGGTGCATGCTTATGGTTCAACATGATTGGTGTGAAGAGTTACGACTTTGAAGATTGAAAGACATGTTTACAAGACCCTTTTTAGGCATAGTAGTGACTCCTACATGCTAGAGGTTGACCCAAGAGGCAAAAAACCTCGATATCCCACAGGGGATTCCTAAATGGACCCTTTTTGAGCATGTGTTTTGCTCATTGTAGCTCCCTTTGATGGAGTAGTGGTGATCAATTTGGGGCTCTTGAACATAGTCTATCTCTCTTATTTTTTGAACCACTTTGGAGGAATTCATTCTTTTGGGGAACTTCTCCACTTGTAAAAGCATTGGAATCCAATGCTTATATGGTTGGGAGGGATGATATGGATAGGCATAGAATAGTTTAGAATATTTTTTTGTTATTATTTATCGACAATTAGAATATTGAAAAACTAGTTGTTAGTTTGTTAAGATTATCATTCTATATTTGGCATCTCGTATGCCTATTTAACATTGCAATTTTAATAAAAATGTATTCAAGTTTTTGATACCCGATCAACATCTATGTGGAATTTATTTCTTTACAAATGAGGATGGGGATGTTGGCCAATAATTTTTTTTTCTGCAACAGGATCACACTGACTTTTGGCACCCAATAGAGATTCAAAGAATTTGACCGCTTAATCCTTGATATCTTTTGGGTCCACAAGACTAGAGCCATCCTCTTGAGAATTTCTCTAATTTTATTTTGACTTCTATGTTTGAGAGAAGTGGTATGCAATTTTTTTGTATTATGACCACCATTTTTTTAGCCAAACCCTTGATATCTATCTCCATAAGGACTCTTCTCTTATCAAGGTATTATGGAATTGTGAGAGAAAAAAAATTCTTTGCTTTTGAGATCCTTATTAAACAATCTTGATTCATGCATAGACTCAATTTCCTTCAATTATTGTTTCAAATACTCATTTTTTGAAAAGGTGACCAAAAACTAATTTATTCCATGCTTTTAGATTAAATTTTACAAATTTGGGTTGTTTAGCAAGTTAATAACCTTGGGTATAACTTGCAGCAAAATTCACATCTTTCCACAAAGAATTCTTTATACTAAATAAATTTTTCCCATCCAACTGTTCTTTATCCATATTATTTTTGACCACATAATGGTACTATACTAGCTTGACAAGTAAGTATGTATTTTTTGACAATATTGGAACAATAGTATTACAATAGCTTGATAATTATCCATGTATCAAATAATGATATTACAATAACTTGAAAATTATGCATGTATCATTTAAAATTATTGAAATACAAATTGTTCTAAAATATCATAGGGAAAATGGAGAAACAGGAAGGGAGGCTAGAGGTCTCCTACTCTAGGTAGGAGACCACTATTCCAAACTTCTTGCTCCCTCCCCTACTCCTACACTCGTGATCCTAGGTGGATCTTGGCTTCCTTGGAGGTGCCCTCAGGAACATTTATTCCTTATCCATATTTTTGGTGCTAGTTGGGTTACGCTGGTGTGTGAGATTGTATTTTTTGCGGATCAACAATACCTCTTTGGTGGTCAGTTTATACAATGCTTTCCTGATGCATGAGGTGATGCTATAGACACTAAAATCATGTAAATTGAATTAGACTGCAATGGAACTAGTCTTATCAATACCATATGGCCCCATTGGGAAATCCTTAGGGGGGTTAATTAGGGGTCCTAACCACTTTTGGGAAGGTTTACCCCACTTTTGGGAAGTTTTGGGCCATGTAGCTATGGTCGTCCCACCCAGGGATGATTTCTTATGGTCATCCCTTGGTGGGATGGCCACCTAGGGATGGTTTCTTGTGGTCGTCCTTGGGTGGGACGACCATGAACTGTGGCTATCATAGCATGGGACGACCATGGCTATATGGCCTAAAAATTTCCAAAAGTGGTTAAGACCCCTAATTAACCCTTGAGGGTTGCCCAATGGGTCCATATGGTGTCAATAAGAGTGGCATCATTGCAGTCTTATCTAATTTACATGATTTTAGTGTCTACAGGTTCGGTAAGTTTTTCTCTATGTTTCTAGGTGGTCTTTGGGGTGAGGCTAGGCACTTTATTATCATGAAGGAGGACTTTCTTGGATGGTATCCTAATTTTATAGCAATGGAAAAGGGTTATGCAACCTTATTAATAGGCGTTTTACGGACCTATTTCTCCATTATTCTTTGTGGTCTTGTACAGGGACCAAGGGCTTTCTCATTGCCCATAGAGGAGGTATTTTAGAGATCACCTTTCGTATTGACAACATTGGTCCTTTGCCCATTTGGTGCGGAATCTTAGTAAACCTCTCTATGATTTTTTTTGTCTCATCTAGGGATAGACCTCATGCATTCATGATGGTCATAGTTGAGAGGTTTTAGTGTTGGCTCACAATGGCCATAGTTGAGGGGTTTCAATGTTGGCTTCCTAGGCTTGCCCTTTGGTGGTTGGGGTTCTTTAAATCTTCTAAAGAGGAGCCTATTCCTTTGAAATCTATTCTCTACAAATTTTTGAGGCCTAGGGAGGGGGGCTTGGTGCTTTCACGCTGGTTGTACAGAAGGGTTCTGGTTTTGGCTTCTTGGTCAATTGTTTGGAGAGACCTAGTGAGTGGTGGTGCTAGTGGTCGACATCTTCTCAAGATAGTCTCTACATCTATATATGTTACCAACTTCTTTGGTTCTTCTAGTTGGTCAAGTTTTCCCTAGATGAGAAACCTCTTTTCAAAATTTGGTGCTACTAGATAAAGGTTTCCATGGGCAGGAAACTTCTTTTCACTTTTTTGTTTTACTATCTCAGTTAATCTAGTCTAGTTGGCTAGAGAAGGTTTTACAAGGTGGGAAACCACTTTCCAAGTTTCTAGATGCAAGTGTTGGTTTCCCTAGGCAAGAAATAATTTTTATTTTTATTTTTACTGTTGTGTTTCATTTTGAGAGGGAAGCTCTCAAGTTTCAAATTTGTATGAATTTGTAGTTGGTTCTGCGCAGATCGTCTCCAAGAGATGATATCTTTTGTAAAAGGTTCGACGATCCTTTCAGAACCCATTTGTTCAACCAATACAAAAAAATATTATAGGAAAATATTTAATATACTTAATGTAATTATTTAGTTTAATATTTTTTTGAAATAAATAAGCACAATTTTATTCTAATATTAAAAATAAAATATGATTGGCCAATAATAAAACATGGGAAAAATATATTTATATATAACCAATATGTATTATTTTTTATATTAATTATTTTTTAAATCAACAAAATATTTAAAGATACAACATTCCAACTAATATATACATGATAGCTGATAGTTTTTAGTGAAATATGAGACTTACAAATCCCCTTGGGTATTGTACATATACACAAATAAGGTTATAGTTATTATGAAATTTGTTGATGATATTATTTTTGATAACATTTATGCAATACTTATGCATTGAATCATATTTGAATTTTTCATAATTATTCATTAAATTTGTTTCTATATTGGGTGAAAAAATAGGGTTTTGAAAGGGGTCCTAACCCTTTTACAAGTAAGGCCTGATTATATTGGAAAATAAAATCCATAGGCCAAAAAAAGAGATCCTAGAAAAATCACACACCTTTCCTCCTAGGCATGAATGATGCTTAAGATACACTAACAAAAAAATTAATTACAAAGATACGACCCAAATAGACTAGACTCAGATTAAGCATTGTCTTTTAGCTCAATGACCTTGATAGAAACTGACAACCCACTTCAATAAATTTATGATATTATTCAATCTAACAGGTTGACCTTCAACCTCCAATGCAACTATTTTTTGTAATGGTAGTGAAAAGTTGTCATTCCAAATTTTGTTTTGACCACTATCGACCTCCATATTAGCCATAATATCAATAACATGACTACCTTCTCTATAGATATGATCAATTACAATATCACTCATCTCTTTTAGGTTCCTTGAAGTATATTTTATAATGTTAATTATAAACCTATTCTCTTTTTCTCCTGCTTTAAAATATCTAATAATGTTTAGAGAGTCTCTTTGAACCATAAATTTTCTATAACCTCTATCATATGATTGTTGAAGTCCTGAAAAAAGAGCTTTGGATTCTACCATATGGTTGGTCTAAACTCCATAATACTCTCCATAAGACCATAAAATTTGACCTTTATCATTTATAATCACTCTGCCCCCTCCTGATCTTCTTGGATTTCCTTTAGCTACCTCATCAAAGTTAAGTATTATTCAACCTTGTCTTGGTTTCTTCCATATTGTATTCATTCTTTTTTGGTTTGAGTCCATTATCCTTGGCTATCCCATAAAGTTTGTTACAATATATAAATGATATCTTTTATTTTAATGGGTAAAATATTTAGTTAACATTTAAATTAAAAGTTGAGTACTTGCACTTTGAAGTTGAAAAATGAAAAATAAAAAATATCTTTTTATAAAGAACAATTTTTTTTAAAGGGTAATATATTTGATGCAAGGATTATTTATTGAGTCATGTTCCTAATTTTTTTTTTTTTAAATCGAAAAACCCCTTGTGGGGCCGCCTTGGTCTGAGACCACGAATAGGGGGTTCTATACCGTCAAAGTCACCCGGGAGTCGCACCCGACCCTACCCGCACCAAAATTATCAATTGGATTTTGGATACCCAATTCAGCTTTTTGGTAGGGTGGATATTCGAACCTAGGACCTCCCTCAGAGGATTACCCTCTCCTCTCCAACTCACCTACAAAACCTGGGTAAAATAAACTAATTTATAGTGTAAAACACCCCTTTCGAGGTGCCACTTTCAACAGTTTGTGCATAGGAGAAATGGAGCCTTGTCAGAATCTACCAGCACATAGGACATTCCTAACTATACCATATATCTATAGGATGGAGACAAGGGGAATGGAACCTGGGTCGGCCTCTACCAGCACCCAGGGAATTTACCACTACACCACAACAAGTAGATCCAAACTAATTTATAGTGGAAAACACCCCTTTCAAGGTGCCACTTTCAACAGGTTGGGCATAGAAGGAATGGAGCCTTTTCGACCTCTACCAGCACATAGGACATTCCTAACTATACCATATATCTGTAGGATGGAGACAAGGGGAATGGAACCTGGGTCGGCCTCTACCAACACCCAGGGCATTTACCACTACACCACAACAAGCAGATGAGTCATATTCCTACTTTAGATATAATTATTTTCTATTTATTTATTAATTTTATTACAATATATACATTAGTATTTTTTGGTTAAAACTTAAGTTATCAATTCTCAATAGCATAAAAATAGTTGTCATTGTCAAGACTCATCAGGTTTAAGTGTGCAAGGCTCCATGGTTATCCTTTCAGCTTAAAAATAGTTGTCATTTTTAAGACTCAACATGTTTAAGTGTATAGGGCTCTATGATTATATTTTATTGTGGTTTAAGTTCGAGGGAAAACAAAAAAATAAATGTATAAAATATTTATTTAAATTTTTTAATATTTATAATATTAAAATTTGAGTTATATTTATATAATTGTGTATGGCTTCCTATTGTTTTATAATTTGTTAATACTTAAATTATTTATATCTATAATATTATTTTAAATCAATATTTAACAACATTTTTTTTTTTAGGTTAGTGTGATTAACCCCTACGACCAATGCATAGGGCTAAGCAAGATCCCCCAACCATGATCCCTCCTAAGGACAAGAGCTATGCTTATTAATAGGGAATTTAAAACACAACCACCATACACCTATCCCCTCACACACTCGCCCACATCACTTTTTGAACCTTGGACCTCCCGAAGAAGAGCTAAAGCCCAAACCATTGCGCTGTCCCCCTAGGATTTTTTTATTTTAATATTAAAATAGTTTTTTATTTTAATATTATAATTTATAAGTCTAATGTTATATAAAATATTTTTTTTTGATATGATGGAAAGTATTAATAATTGAATTATAATTCTTTTTTAAATGGGTTGATTTTATATTATTATATCCATATTATTTTATTTTATTTTACAAAAAAATAGGTTTGAAATGGCCCCATCCTAATTACATCATCATCACATAGTGGTATTACAACAAGTTGGTTATTTAAGCATGTATCCTTTGGAAATATTCCAACCTTCTTCTCCTTAAAGTTGAGGAATATATTTTGGCTATGCCATTTGATAATTTTTGATGAAAAAATAAATTTACATTAAATTAAGATAAAAGTATTTACAATAAAAAAAAGTGGGTGGGTTAACACACCCCATGGGGAATGAACCCAATCCTAATTGACAAGGGGTAGGAAACAAAGTCATAAACAAAACACAAGTTTACCAATCATGATCATTGATGATTATTACATCAAAGAAAGCATATCATATGGAGTAATGTGCCTTGCTGTATTGTCTTGCATAAACTGCTAGTGATTATGGGATGGGAATCCATCCTTGTGTATTGCAATTAAGGCCTTCAGACCTGCATTGCTCAAACCAAAAACTAGCCTAGGTGAAACCAGTTTAACATCATCCCACCCCCAACCTAGAAGTATGAAAAAGTAATATAAACATTGTGCTGCTTCCTAAATGGTGAGGGTTGGAACATTTGCCTATCTACAAGAACACTTCTTGCATATGATGGAGGTCAACGACAAGAGTGAGATAAAAAATATTCATGAGAAGAGCACTCTAGGGCATCTAGTTGACTGTACATGAAGCATTGGCCTAATGTGACAGAAGAACTCACAAGTGATTCAACTCCATAGCAACTTTGTTGGCTTGAGTACATATCTATAGCCACATGTCATTAAAAAATTCTAATTTGTAAGCATGAGTAAATGTGACAAAAGGTGTATACTATTTAAAAATAATTTTGTTATGGGCCTTCCAAATATGAAAGAGCATGCTAATCCTGAAAACCTGCCACACTTCAAAAAGTGGGAGGGATAAAATAAAAGAGTCCCCAAGAAGAACTTGATGCCGAGAAACTCTTGCATGTGTAAATGAAGAAAAAGAAAAGAAATCATTCCCAAGCTTACCTAGATCTTCTGCAATTCTCAAAGAGGTGAGTAAAAGACTTGGGTACACCAAAAAGGACATTAAGAATTAGGAATTCCAAGGTGCTTCAAACGTTCCCCCAAGGGAAAGCCTTGACACAACAAACTCCATGCAAAAAAATATGCTTGGGCTCAACATAGGTAGCCCAAATATTTTGAAATCTAGAATTCCATCTAGTCTTTGTAGAAAATAAGTACCAACACTGATTGAGCTTAGGCACCAGAGGAAGATGAGGAGATAACCATTTATACCATAAAAAAACCTTATAATTAAGAAAAGGAGTGCCAACATGCCATCTCTAGTCTAACCACCAAGGATGCTATGAGCGCACACCAATCTTGTGCAACATAAAAAAATGGGTGAGAGAAATAAAATCATAAATATCTTTGTATGCACCATTTAGCTTGCAGCTATGTTTGAACTCATTCCATGGGATCCAATTCTTGGTATGACAAGAAAATAAATCAACTATTGTAACAATATCCTTTTTTAAAAATCGTTAAGCATGAATCCATTGCACCCAGGCTAAGGGAAAACCTTGATGAAGAAACACATGGGACCACCAAATATTCATAGAATTGATAGATAAGCCTTTATGAAAGCCATATTATCTCCAATAGATCCAAAGAGTGAGCTGTTGGCAGGATTTCCATATACTTTTAATAACAAAGGAGCTAGAAATCTTAATAAAAATAGAGCAACAATGAGAGAGGGAAAATACAACCCTATCCATGCTCTACGAATTAAGGAAAGACTAGAGGAAATGAAATGGCAAACCAGAAATTTTCAAGCTTCAAATACCCTTAGAGCCATGATCGCCCACTTAACACATAGAGAAATACCATACCATCTACAGTCCAACAAACCCATTTTGTCACATTCTTTGGGAAAACAACAAATATCCCAAGAAACTCTATGAAATCCCTTTATTTTAGAAGAATTATTCCAAAGAAAATATCAAATAAGTTTCTCAAGCTTCTTATGGAAAAATCTTGTGAAGGAACCCAATAAGAGGAATAGTATACATGAGTGACAACTAAAACTTTAGAGCAAATATAAAATTTACCTGCTAACGATAGCTTCTTAGTAAGCTAGAAATCAAGTTTATTTTCAAGTATTTGAAGCACATGATTCCAAAGTTGAGCAATGGAGCCTTGAAAGGCAAAAGGAATACCAAGAAACTCCAAAACTTCTCCAGGAAGGATCCAATTCCAATGATCTCCTTGAAGCCAAGGTGAAATAGGACATGGAGACTATCTAAAGTAGGAGGTCTTCTTCCATTGTATGCTAGAACCAAAGGTTGTGCAAAAGGTATTCTGATAAAACAGAGCATTATAAATAGATTGCTCCTCTTCCCTTATAGTAAGAAATGAGTCATCAACAATGTGACCATTAATAAGTTGTCCCTAATCATTCAAAAGAATAATTCCTTTAATAAGACCTACATAAGCTTGAGCAACTAAAATATAGTCGAAGGATTTAGTAGCAAGCACATATAAAGATGAAGCAATATGACACCCTTGTTGAATAGACACAAAAATGACCACTAATTCAAACTATGAATTATTTAGATTAAGAATAGCCAAAGCATATCTGAATAGCATAGCAATAGTCTGAATGAAAACTAGACCGAATCCTAAAGCTTTGAGTATAGCAAGAATGAATCTCCATTCAATGTGGTCATAAGATTTCTCAAAATAAATATTAATAAAAAACATGTTTTGGTTTGACGTCCGGACCCATTCCATGCCCTCCCAGATAGCCAAAACATTATTGAGGATGTACCTTACTTGAATAAAGCCAATTTATTCTGATCTAACTATAAAAGTAAGAAGAGGGCTAATATGAAGAGCTAAAAATTTGCATGCCATATGATAATTATATCTATATTATATCATAAACAACCATAAGTAATTTGTAACATAATAAACAAATTTTTATTTTAATCCAAAATTATATATGTATGATAAGTTAACTTTTAAAAAATATTAACATCTTTATGTCTAAACAAAATTCAGATTTTAGAATTGGTTGGTTTCAAAGAGATGGAAAATATATGTTTTTTGATATATTAAAAGGTTAGGATTTTTATAGGGTCCCAAAACCTTAGACAAATATTCCATACAATGGTATCCATCCAACTATCCAAAAGGTTAAACAACTACAGAGAAGAACTAGATTGGATAGAGAGCGACCCATTCACCCTATCAGTCACCCAAAAAAACATACACTCAATAAGAGGCTAACGAACATCAAACAAAAAAGGGAAAATAGACCACCAAGGACAAGAATCCAACAAACGTAGCATGGGGGCATCCTTGATAACTTACTAGATTTGAATTTACCTGAGGTATCATTTTACAAATTTTGGATCAACAGACGATTCACTTCCTCTGTAAATTCCACTACCACCTTGAGAGTTCCCATAATTTAACTTTATTTATCTTCGGACAACTTCATCAATTGGATATGCTTACAAGAGTTTTTAGAGTAGCTATAAGTGCAGAATTCCACCCCTTCAGACTTTGATTTTCTCTTCATCGTGGGTGGGTCTGTCGACTCAAAGTGGGTCAAAATTGATGATTTTCCATTTTCTAGTTTCATATTAGATAGTATTTCTGACATCCTTCTCTTACTCCCTCTGATACCTCTAGAAGTTATTATAATTTCCATCGATATCTTACTACTACTAATCAATTTAAAATATATTGAGGGACTCTCAACCGACATAGTCTTTTGGAGTTGCGCAACTTGCAACCCCTCACCCCCAATAGGGAGACCAATATCCCTTGAGCCAAAGTATCAGTATCGATTGGGATTCTCAGTGTCTCCCAAGTATACAGAATCATTGGATATGGAAATATCCTTTTTCTAAGCAGAAGAGGTGGATGAAGGGATAGGTTAGGACTCAATCATCTATAAGATTTTTCTTGGCTCCACCCTTATCTTTAGCTATGTATTCAAATGCCAGTAAGTCCAAACCTTGTTGGAGAGGGTTTAGGCCTTTCCCACTCTAAACATCCATCATCGACTTATGTATTGATTGAAATAGGAAATTTGAGATGTTCATCCATCACTCATTTCACAACTAATTAAGAAAGATCACATGGAATTTTCTTGCCACATATCTTGATGGGTCTAGCATGAAATAAATCATGATAACAATGACCACACAGTCTCATGGAGCTCTAAGAGCTTTAGCACTAGATCCATTTTTTTCCCTCAGTAGGTATTCACCCTCTATATAAAAATTGAGCTCTCTGAGTAAGGATTGTTTCTTCCTATTATGGTTATGGCCATTAAGGGGGAGGCATGTGACCTTAGCAATCAACTCTACATTGATATTAAAATTTTAGTTCCTAACCTTAACCCAACCCTCATTCCACAAAATTGCCATGCATTTGGAGAGCACAAGGTTATGGCCAAGGAATTTGTTTACGCAATCTAGTGGGTCTCCCTTCCTTAAAATTTGTTTTTCCTCCTCATCCATAAATAGGAAGGTAGGCTCCAAATAAATATTCGATACTAAGGACCTCGACTTAAAATTTTTAGATCTTTCCATTGGCAATTCCCACTCCCAAACATAGAGGTACTCACAAAATAGATATACAAAGCTTAACTGAGCTTGCCACCAATTGAGAGAGTTTTGAAATTCACCATACTTAGAAATACATTCATTAAAAATAGAGGACTGACGAATTGTGTGGATTATGCATTGATAGCAAATCCAACCAATGATCATAAGAAAATATACCAATGCAAATGCCACCTTAGGGAATGGTGTCGAGTGCTAGAAAGTGAGACTCTATCTGTGAGTTGAAGCACACAAATTCTTAAAATATTAACAGATATCATCATCCAAGGTTGATAGTCATATCTTGAATTCATTAGAGTCCTCGTAATTCATAAGTAAAAACACCACCCTTCTTTGGTCCTTACTATCATACCCATTATAAAGCTTAGAGCATACCATCTCAAAATCTAGATATGCATCAACTCGAATTAAAAAAAAGTAATACTCATTAGATAATAAAGTGTTATCGATAAACCATGGTGAAAAGACAAACCTCGTCCCAATAATGCCATAAGACTCACAAGAGAAGTCTACATGGCAATCTAGGTTTTTACCAGGATCCATAAGGCTTGAAAAAATAACAACTACGCTTGGGAAAAACTACTTCGTTTGAAAATGATCGTCCAATACATGTGGAATAGCAACTCATCAATTTTATTCATTGATTAAACAATTTTAGTCTTTCAAAAAATTGGATCTCCATACTATCTAACCCTGATGGGTAGTTTCCCAAATTGGCCATGTAATCCACTAGTTTATTACTTTCTCTCCATTTGTAACCAACCTACACTTCTTCCATTTCCTGTAATATCTACATAGTATTGTTTGCACTTTTGCCATACTAAATTTTATTTGTAAAATTTTGAAAAAGGAAGATAAATGATGCAGTTGTGTTGTTTTTACTATTTTAATATTTTCCTTCCCTGTAAGCAATTTCATTAAATAAAAGGTTGAGTTTTATCTGGAGATGCACAATAATTTTTGCTAGTAAGAATTAATGGAAGTTGTGAGAAAAATGTAAGGGGGAAACATCTATGGTGATGATCGAAATATTGATGAAACATGAGCCAAAGCTTTGACGGTTATTTCTTAGAGTGAAGGTGCCAGTAATATGAAGGGAAGGACATTTTCACCCCATGGATTTTTGCCCTTCCATTGGGGTGAAACTACTATAACGAGAAGTTTTGTCCAAGAGAAGAAGGAGATAAAATTTTACAAGTGACAAAAAAGTCAAATGGAAGGGGGTAAAAATCATTTTAGCCCCTCTTCAGGACAAAATTCTAGTTAAAAGCATCTTCAGGGTGAAAATCAAGTGCAACGCATGCTTGGTAAAGTCAAAGTTGAACTCACCCCTTAGGAGGGGCAAAAATCCCTTTCGCCCATCTTTGGGGTGAAATCCCAGTGAAAGATGCTTTTCGAAGCACAAAAATAAAGATGACATCATTCAAGAAAGATTAAAAGCTCAAAGTCAAATGCGCCCCTCAGGAGGGATGAAAATCATTTTCATCCTCCTTCGGAGCGAATTTCCAAATGGAAACATTTTAAGATGAAAGTCTTAGAAACTACATCTTTTTATGTCGATCAAATTCAAAGTTGCCCCTAGGGTGGGGTAAAAATCAGTTTCATCCCTCTCAAGGGTGAAATCAATCATTTTCACCCCTTTTCCTACAGAAGACGATTTTGTATCATTTTTGGGCGAAATTACCTAAGAAAAGGGTGAAAACATGTGAAGATACAAAAAAATCAGATTGCATGGGTGAAATCAATTCTTGCTCCTCCTTGGCAATATTTTCTTTCAAACTATTTATATTGATGAAATATTTTGGGAAAGAAAAAGACTAGCATAATTTAATTTTTGGATCAATGAGATCAAATTTTCAGGATTCTTGTTGAGGAGATTCTAGAATTAAATGATACGCCTTCAAATCCAATGCAATCCTGGTTATTTTTTAGGTGCCCTCCATGGATTTCATTCCTTTTTAAAGTAGAATTAAATTTCATTGATCTCCACTGGCAAGGGTCAGATTTTAAGGCATAGGGGAATGTAATGGTGCCTAGAATTTAATATCTAAGTTCCTGTTTGTTGTGTAAGGTTGTTGGGTTTTGATGCACCGATGATTGGAACCTTTTTTCATCATCCATATTTGCCAATTTTTTAGGTGCACTCCATGAAAACCAAATTGTTTCTCCCTAAAGAATGATCTGATTTGAGCATTGAAATCACCCAGGAGAGAATTACTGCTATTAATTTTTGACCAGATGACATTTTTTTTGTGTGAGCATTTAATGATAGAGGCAAAATCCTCTATTAATTCTAAGCATTTTTATGTAAAGGAGGATAGACACTCTACAGAAAAACACTTTGAGTTTTTTGCATAAATAGAAAGACATTCAACTTCTAGTTCCTTGGGTTGTATAGTGTTTGATCTCTTTTTGCTTGTCATTTCTGATTATGTTTATGTCCATTATTTGTAGATTTTAAATTCTACATTTGGATTTAATTACTGCTTGTGAGGAAGTGAATACTGGAATGCCATGTTGAAAGTTATCTTTCCAAACTATGAGTGGTTCTTGTACCTTTCATTCTATTATATGCTAATTAATACTTATGAATTTTTATTTTTAGTTTACCCCCACATTTCATATCTGGATTATAGTCATATTTTCCATTTTTCTTCTGTTATTTCCCATCTCTTTCATGTAACCGTAAGCTTTAAACCAATAATTAGTTTTAGCACAAGAACCAACCCTCTCCAAAGATTTTCTTGGAGGACATCTCTCTCCTTTAGTATTTCAATATTGGTTGGGTCTAGGGTACAGATAATATTTTATACTTAGGCAGATTTGTGACCAACAATTTTTGGCATGTCCGATGGGATAAATAGTCTCCATAGTTTAAGGTTGGTCAATCTTTGGCTTGATTTTATCTGGTAAAATAATCACTAGTGCCAGTAGTTTTACCACACTTTGAAAAGTATAAAGGTTTGATGTTTGTCTTTGTATTGTATGATTAGAACATCTGACGACTCAACTTTACCCAAAAGCCTTTGAACATGAAGTGAGTGAAAGCTTTCTTCATGATCACAAGATCAAAGGCCAAAAATCTAGAATATCCCATTGAGTTTTATGAGATTGACACCCAAGTGCTAGGAGAACACCCTAGGTTAGTCACTCTGATTAGCCCCTCAAGTGTAACATCTTCTCAATTAGTTGGTATTTTGTTTGTTCCTTCGAGTCTTGCTAGCACAACCACTAGTTTTCCTCATCTCCAACCACATAATCCAATACACATGGCTCAAAATCTGCCACCACAGCCACCAAGGTAGTTCCCAACATGGAACCACTCCAGAAATATAAATTGACAAGTTCATAACCTGATTCTGCAAGTAGTAATTAAGGATTTGCCTACTTACGATGGTATAGGGAAGACAAATTATGAGCATGTTCAAGATGTGGCTACCTTGGAAAAAATCCATAGCATCATAAATGAGTATATAATAGTAATATTGCTTGTGCTCTCTCAAAGATAATTTAATTTACTAGTACCAGTTGTTACAGCCTGCCACCATTACTACCTAGGACCAGCTAGCCGAATTCCTGATCAAAGGTTTCAATGAACAAGTAGACTTTTTCTCTTTATTACATTAGTTTACTACTATTTGGAGGCATTAACAGGAGGAAATAATTAACTTCAATGTTAGGTTTTCCCAAACTTGGAATAGAGTTCCTGATTGTCTTCGGCCGACTCCTAAGCAAATAATATTTTACTACCTATGATATTTTAAATTTGATATCAATATGGACATACGATAGTCCAATATCAATACATTTATTGATCTATATTTTTCTATGCAAAAGGCTAAGGTTGATTTGATTACAACTGGTAAGCTTCCACCAAAAATGGAAATGCTTATTTTTATCAATCTTCTATAGTATTTGTACTCTAATGCATCTTCTCAGCCTCTGCCCATGTCTCCCATGTATCCAATCCCTTCTTGGAATTTGAGTACATCTCAAACCACAATAACAGTTTCTATCCCTCAACAACCTACTCCAATCATTCTACAGTTACTCAATTTTATCCCATTTTCGGCACTTCCATCTCCATTTGTACCTCTTCCATTACTAGCTCCTCCAACACCATCAAATCCTAATCCATAGGAAAATGTTCTGAAAGAGTTACAGTCCATGAAATCAAAAATAAGAGCAATGGGTAACAAAATAACAGTTATTAAAAGGAAGCAAGTCGAAAGACATTTCCAACCTAGGAGATTTCAACCACCACCTATCACTAGGGAGTAAGTAGCTTCGACCAGAAAATTTCTCGAGAGAAATCTGACTATGCTAATAAATTATTAAACTAGCAGATAGAAAAAGGCATACTGGTTCTCTATGTGTAATTATTCGCATGGTGAGGAAACTTGCATGGTTCATCTGAATTACGTGTAAACATTGACAAAAAATTCCTCTGTTGATCAAATCAACATGATCACAAAAGTCGATCATAATTTCATGGTACCTTATGAAGAACAAGTTTCATTTCTTATGACAGCTAGAAGAAAACCTGTTACTATGGACCCAACTGATATGGATCCCCTAAAGGTATCCATTGACTCAAATGTGAAAAATGAGAAAAAAAATGTAAGAAAAAATAGTTGTTCTAACACCCAAACCAGATGCACCTATTCTGTTGAAATATCTTTTGCCTCTGTGAGTGAAAGAAAGAGTGCAATAAAAGGCCTCAACTTCACAAGTGAAAACTGAAATAGAGGAACAATCCAGGGAGAAGCTCAACTACCCACCCTTGACCAAGCAGCAAACGATAGAATCTACATAGAATTATTAGATCATATATGAGGATACCAATAAAGGAAAGTAGTCCTATGCATCCACATATAACATTATTGAAAAATTAAAGATAATTTTAGCCAAGGTGAGCCTCTATGATGCACTGCAATTTCTTGGACAAGTGGACTTGCTACAAGAATCATTTAAATTTGTGAAAGATAAGGGGAAGAATAAGACTCATATAGTTTTATCTCAAATACTGATGACTTATACCACTAGAAAAAATAGACCACCCTCTTTCTACTTGTGTTTTAGGATGGAAGGTTGGATTGTGCACAATTACATGATTTAATCTCATGCTGCAATGACTATCATGCCGCAATGACTACCATGCCAAATGTAGTTTGTGATGTTATGGGTATGGAATATACTAGGAGCCGCCATTGCATTTTGTAATTAAACATAACCCCTATAAGGATAGTGGGAGTTATCAAATATATACCTATTGTGCTACACAAAATGCCTCAAATCACAGTAATCCAAGAGGTGGTCATGATCAAATTGGAGCCTTATTTCAGCATGTGTATTTCATAGGAGTTTATTGCCAAGTTGGGAGGCTACCTTTCTCTAGACTATTCTCATTTATAAATCCAAATTTATAATGAGAAGCCTTCAACTTATCACATAGAAAAAAATGAATAAGACAAACCCATGAATTCTGTCAACTTGATGATCGAAGAATTGGAGGAGTTAGACTTGATGGAAGAAGTTCTGGACTAGATTTAGATAGAATACAAATTATCAATTCTTAATTTTAATTCCATTATGAAGACTAAAATCGGCTGCTACACCATAACTAAACCTAAAAATGTTGAAGTGAAAGTGTTTGATGATCAAGATCCTGCTCTGGATCAATTATGGAAGTTGTATTTCAATGGAACAAGGTGTAAGAATGGTGTAGGGGTAGGGATTGTTCTTATTTCTCCCTCTAGAATACAAAATACATACTCTTACTGATTGACCTAGAGTTGTAGAAATAATGTTGCCGAACATGAAGCACTCAGCTTGGATCTAAAAAAGTTAGATAAACTTAAAATTAAACAATTGTAGATTTTTAGAGATTTTGAGATAATTGTCAACCAGGTATTGAGTAAATGCAATCATATTATTGTTATATACTTGGATGATATGACAATATTTTATCACAATAGGGAGTAGCATAGTCTACATCTGATACAAGTGTTGAAAAGTGTCGAGAGTTCAAAATATCAATTAACCCAAAAAAATGCATCTTCATGGTTAAAGAAGAAAATTTCCTGACCGTGTTATTTCTGAAGAAGATTTGGTGATTGACCTAGATAGAGTTGATGCACTCTTGAAGCTTCCATTAATAGCCAACAAGAAGGATTTGCAATCATTTTTTAGGCAGATAAAATTTATTTGAAAGTTTATTGTAGATTATGCCCAAGTCTTAAAGCTGATGATGGAGTTATTAAAGAAGAACACCGAGTTCAAATATATCGACTAGAGGAGGTATACATTAAAGGAAATAAAAGAAAGAATTGTTGGAGCTCCAGTTATAGTAAACCTAGATTACTCAAAAGATTTTATCCTATACACTATTAGTGAGCAAGAAATCTATGCAGTAGTGCTTACATGAAGATGAGTGATCAATTAATTTCTTGAGTCAAGTCATCCAACTACATGAAGAAAAACATAATTTGATTGAAAATAAAGTATATGTGATGATGAAATCATTGAAAAAGTTTTGATATTTTTTTTCTCAGAGCAGAAACATAATTTATGTTGTTCATCCATATGTTTGGAGTTTCATCATTCAAGGAGAACTTGGAGATAAGAGGGTTGTACGGGTCTCCAAAATCTAGGAGTACAATGTTGAAATCCGTCCAACCAAGCTAGTTCGAGGTTGAGTGCTGTGTCAGGAGCTTCCAAAAAGTGTTGCATATGAATCCATGGTTTTCCAAATTGAAAATTTAGCAAGTCGAAGTAATTTTACTAATCACATTGCAGGCAATCATGATTGGGCAGCAAACCTTGTCGAATATTTCCAATTAGGAAAATACCCTTCACACCTTAATGAAGAAGATTCAGACTTCAGGACCTTAGGTATGTGATGTTGCCAAATGGGTTGTTACATAAAAATATTGATGGAGTACTTCTAAGGTGCATTCAAGAATCATAGAAACAAGGAGTCCTAAAGGAGTTTCACTTTGGTCTATCAGGAGGCCATTATGTAGGGAGGCCAATGGCATTGAATATCATCAAAGCAGGATATTTTTGGCCTAATTATCTTTGTAGATACCTTCAAAGTCAGTAAGAGTTGCAACAAGTGCTAGAGATATGTTGGTATAAGAAAGAATGCATTATTTCCCCTTTATTTTATACAAGTAGAAGCACCATTTCAGTAGTAGGATTTAGATTTTATTGGGGTCATTGATCCCAATTATTCTATCAAAAACAAATACATCCTCATGATAATTGATTATTTCACTCGATGGTCAAAAGTAATTTCGACCAAGAAGGCGGATCAAGAAATAGTTATTGCCTTCCTTAAAGGTTTAATCACTTGTTTTGGTATACCTAATGCAATAATAACAGATAATGTAAATTCCTTTATCGATGCTACGATCAATGAATTTACGGGTAAATATTGAATTTATTTGAAGACATCATCTAACTATTATCCATAGGGGAATGACTTGGTTGAGTCCATAAATAAGAATTTGCTGAGAATTCTAAAGAGGAACCTCTATGATAATAAGCACAGTTAACACTTACTATTGAACCAAGCATTATGGACCGACCGTATCTTCATGAAGAAATCCAATTAAAACATCTCCCTATTCCTTGGTATATGACAAAGAAATAGTGTTGCTCATCCATATTGAATTACTAGCTCTTTAGTTATGGCACTTGTTGTATGGTGAAGATGATGAGGCTGATTCCATGAGTGTGAGATTAGCACAACTTTCACAGTTAGAAGAAGAGAGTGAAAGATCATACAATGCCTGCATGAAACGTGCTTGAATGACACAAAAGTGGTTTGGCATGAAAACTTTCAAGAAGTCGTTTGAAGTGGGTGAACTAGTACTAAAATAGAATAAAAACAAGGCTAATCCTAAAAAACATCACAAGTTTGAAGTGATATGAGAAGGCTCATTCTAAATTTTGGGTGTCAATCAGGTTAATTCATTTTATTTGTAGGATATGGATGGTTGTGTGTTGCCAATTCCCGTAAATGGTCTTCATTTAAAGGTTTATCATCCATAAATTTTTTTTGATCATGTATATATGTACATAAGTTATTTTGTTATTTTGCTTTTAATGATTAATAATAATAATAAATAAATAAATAAATAAAATTTATATATATATATATATATATATATATATATATATATATGTATGTATAAGAGGAAGAGGAGGTTGATTTTGTCGAAAAATCATTTTCATCCCCAAGGTAGATGATTTCGCTCCGAAAGCACCTTGTCACTTCCAAAAAAATTGTTTTTGGCCTGAAAACATTTTTAAAATATTTTGTATTATTTTCAAGGGAAAAGGGGAAAAGAAAGCAGGTTTTATTTTTTGAGAAATTATGAAAGCACCATGGGCTCACTTGGATTTCAAAGTTTTGCTTTTTCATTAAATAGCACTCCTATTTTTGCCAAAAAACGTAAATGATTAAAAAAAAGAAAAAGGGGAGAAGAAAAAGCAAAAGTAAAAGACTAAAAGAGAAAAAAAAGAGGGGGCACCCCATTTTTTGAAGTCACCCCGCTTTTTTTAATTTCACCTTCTTTTTTTTAAATTACCAAAAAAAAAAAAAAAAAGCAAAAGTAAAATATAAAAACTAATTATGTTCACCCCAAAAAGAAGATTTCTCGTTGTTTTTTTCTATTTTTGGGGTGAAATCCCTTGATGCCCCTCAAGCAGGTATTATTGGAGCGAAACTGCCATAGAAAAATTTAAAAAAATGCATGATTTTTTGAACTCTAGTTGGCGGTGCTAAGTTCGACAAGGAAGGAGGTGAAATTAATTTCACCTTGCTTTTTCATGCAAAGCACTCTTAGTTAAAGCTTGCTTTTAGCATTAATATTTTTAGGGAAAATAATAGATGAATTATTTTAAAAGGATCTCGAGGCATGTAATTCCATAGAGTAAGCAGAAAAAGACGTTTCAAAGTGCAAGTTGTGTGAATATTTTTGCCTCAAGACGTTTTCAGCTGAGCAAGCACTCTCCTTCAATGTTTTTTACTGAACAACATTAATATCGATAAAGATCTCAAAATTAATACACGAGATTGGATTAATTTCACCAACAAAAGTTCTAGAAGATGTTTTGATGTTTTTATACAGTGAAATTAGTTATTTTCACCCCATGTCTCACACATGGTTCTTGTCTTTCTTGATATGAGTAATTAAATATCCACATTGCACCCTCTAAGATAAAAAACTGGCTGAGTTCGACATTCAAGAAAGATTCGCAGTGCAAGGATGTTATTAGAAGTTAATGGGTAGTTAAGTTTTCATTAAAAAACATATCAGACGAGAAAACTAAGGAGCACATTCGGCCGAATTTCTCTAAAGTGTTGCTTGCATAAAATCTAGTATTTGGAAGCCGAAGGTTATTAAAATGTTAATTAGAAGCTTGCAGTCAAAGATTATTATTTTTCTGAGCATTGCGAGATTATCCTTCAGTGCCCCAAATTGCTACTCTATTGTAGATTCTCTAAATCATTGTAGTGGGAGTTGGGGTATGAATATGGGAAAGATGATTTTTGATTCGAAAAAAGTGCAAGATGGTAAAAATCTAAGAAATATAGGCAACATGAAAATACTGAGCTCGATCCATTTTTTGATGAGCTGGCTAAGATTGGAGATTGTTCTATTTCGAAAAAGGCATAAAAAAATTATGCCAGGATGTGGATACTAATGTCATGCAAGGTTTGACACTGAAAAAACCATTAATCGTTGCTTATAATTCACAAATTTCATGGTACTTGTGTACACCTATGCATCCTTACCCTGAGCTAGTAATGACAATTACAAAGTTTTATTAGCCTGCAACGAGGGTCATTCGTAATGCAAAGGGAGATAAATTGTTCACCATTTTGTCCAGTGCAATTTGAGAAGCATTTGCTTATGGGGTGAAGCCTTCCTCGGATGTCATGTTCAAAAATATGAATCTTAAGGAGCAAGAGGAAAGATACCAGTAAAATGTGATGTACCAATTCATGGAAAACCAACTAATAAAGGTGCCTCAGTTTGGTGAATTTCCAGCTTTACCAAAATATTTAACGAAGTATAGAAGTCTTGACATGTATTCCATATTGGTTTGGGTGTCCGATCTTCCTACCGATACCACAATGTACAAATGGTAGACAACATTGGTGCAATGCATTTCTTAGGTAGAATTTTATGCCCCAAAAATAATGCAGGTAAGCACAAACCCCATTTTTTTTTATTGGTCATATTAAGTGGCTCGAGCAATGTACACCCAATTAGAGAGGATATAGAACGAATGAGCATTTTTATTCAAGCACGCCTCATTTTTGGCCTAGTATTTATTATTTTACATGTACCATTGTTTCTCTTTTATTGTAGTCAGGCAAGCTAATGAGGCAGATAATAAGCTGCAAATATATTTGTGGACTCCAAGCTTGTCTAGGGGGAAGTCATTCTACAATTTTAATCACATGTTTTTGGGCCCCGTCCTTGACCTTATTTTTTGCACAAGTGAGAGAGTGCCAAGGACAATGAGGGAAGAAATTGTTACTAAGGAAAAGGAGATATTTTTTTGTTGATGTAGGGCATCGTGGTGAAAATTTTTGGCTTCATTGGCAAGTTTTTTCTACTTCCATATTTTACCATCGAGTGCCTCTTTGCAAAAGAAGTCATTTATCAAATTACTACATCAACAAAATTTATGGGGTATGACGAGACAAGAAGACTACATGCACCATGCCATTTCACTTCGGTGGCATTAATATTAACCAAGTTGGCCAAAATAAATCGCTTAATGAAGCACTCTCTGACATGGATATGGTGGAGTTACCTCAATGGTGGAAGTATGACCCTTTGGATCAGTTCGTAGATTTCATTAAAGCCAAAAAAATTCACTGCTATCCCAGACCTGATATTTAGCAACATAGAAATAACCTATAAGAGCATGATCTTGAATGACATGTTGAGTAAATGATATTGCTTCCACCATGGCATGATATTTATGAGATGGAGGTTGAGTACAACCTTGCAGTTCACAGGCACCAAATTCCTCCCTTGGATTTGTTTAGCAAAATAAAAGAACAGTTGCTAGCTTGGTCTGAGGAAAAAATTACCAATTGGTGGGTTATGGGCCCACAAAGGGAAAACAAAGTCAAATTATGGTCTGGTAATATATGAGTTATTTTTATATGTCTATGATAAATACTATGATGGCTATTAGCCAATATATTTTGCTAATATTGTGCCTTAGAATTTTCAAATATATGACAGTGAAGAGATCGTGGTTGAACAGGAGCAGCATGTGATCGAGGAAGCACCACTTTTGAAGGAAGAAATATAGCTGTCACAAGATGTGCAATTCTAATGAAAGAAGAAAAGCAAGCATGAGGTGCTCCCTTTCCCTAATATATCCAAAAATCCAAGAACAAACGTAGTTTCTTCATCAGGGGTGAAACCTCCTCCTACAGCTAAAGCCACACAAGCTGATGTTTTAGAATATCCTCATTTGGTTTAGTCAGAACAATTTGGCTAGCACATGGAAGTTATAGATATAGATAAGTAGAGAAGAAGCAAGACAAGGATGAACCGATATCACAATCACCCCAATCATTGGCTCAAATGGTGTCTGGCCTTAAGGTACATTTTCTCTACTCTCTTCCCTTTCCCTTGAGCATTCGAAGATTGTTGCACCCCATTCCATAGTTGTTGCTTCTATTTCACCTCCATTCGGTATACCTTCCACATTCATTTCACTTCTAATTTCTTAGTCCCCAGTCACCAATGCTCCCTCTTCTTCTATTCCCACTTCTACTTTTTTATTTCTTTCAGTTCTTTTGCATCTAGTATCAATCCATTTTCACTCTCTTCATCTTCCATTCTAGTAGCTTCTACCACAATTATAAGTACACAAGATCCTCTTTGAGTAAGTTTAAATATAGTCAAAACCCTCACTTTTCTCCTTAATCGCTTCTATTACACCAACCATTCCCATTTATATTTCCATTTTTGAGTCGAAACCTCATTAGGCTTGTTTTCCCATGCTCCTTTTATCGAGTTGCAGGTGCTATTGGAGCTATATATAGATATTGTACTAGGGCATATTGTTATAGCAAATATGAGTCAATCTTGACTAAGTTCATCATAGTGGCTAAAGTGACGTAATAAAAAAGAAGTTTAGGCTCCTGCAAAGACATTGGAGAAGGTCAATTTTGACCCCAAAACTATGGAGTCTCATACTGTAAAAATGATTTCCTAGGTCTAGAAGCCCCAAGGAGAAATGACTTAAAGTGATTACATTGATGAAGTCATTACAGAAGGCCTGATGAATTTTGACACCATGGAAAATTTGAGGAATATGTAGGTGGATATGAGCTCTCTTTACATGCATGGTGAGGATTACAAGAAAATATTTTTTGAAGTTGAGATGAAGATTATTGATTTGAATGATGCTCTAGAAGAAAATAGGAACCATCTAGAAACGATAAAATCCAAGGTAGAGTGCTAGTAGAAGAGGGTAGAACAGTTGGAAAAAGAATCCAAGGATTACCAGATAGCTTGGGTAGGAGCAGAGAAACAAGTGCAAGCATTAACCAGCTAGCATGAGGTTTTATAAAAATAATTGGTTGAGAAATCCACACAATCAATAGGCTTCTCCAAAGAAAAAATAAAAAAGAATCATTGCCATTTGATGAAATATTGTGTGATACTGGCGACAAATTCTCTCAAGGTTTTATTGTACATTCATAAGTATTGAATAGTGATTTTTCTTGGAGAGTGCACCTTAGACTATGCTGAGGAACAAATGGAACCAAAACTTGAACTGGAACTAAAAAATTAGGTATTGGCTCAGTATAAATTCTAAGTTAAGCTGATAAATGATATGGATTGTAGTTGGGCTAAGGCTAGGATGAGCCCCATGGAAAAAAATTAGTTGAAATTGATTAGACATTTTTCGTAGACTGCCCAAACTGCTAAACTCATTTCAGACATATCTCACTCATCTAGACTTGGATTGAGCTAAAATTTTGAGGGTAGATGCTTGAAAAACCCTAAAACATCTCCACCAGTTTTTATATCATTTGGAGAAACACAAATCCTAGTGCATCCTATGTGTGAACAAGATATTTGGCAAGCGGCTATGCGAGGGTTTCATCTGGGTTGAGTGCAAGCAGCTCCAGAGGTTGGTTTTTAGGGCCTTTGGGCCCTAGAGGCCAATATTTTTGTGGTTTATGCTCAATATTTTAGTAGAAAATGTTGTAGGGGATACAATATGGGTTAGAAATTTATCTTTAACAGATCATACTGTGAACTTGAGTGACAACGACTTCCAATTTGCTGCAGAAAAGAAAAGTGAAAACCATACCTTTCCACGGTGTCTAGGGCAATGATTAAAGAGATAACGAAACAAGTTTTAAGTAGTTGATCAAAAATGACTCATATATCAAGTGAATCTGGTGCTAAGGTGCACCCACAAAATAATTCTATTGTGAAAACCCTTGTCAAGGGTAAGAATTTCAAAGACTTAGTCCCAAAAATAAATTTTAGGGATGCCCTTAGTGGTGGACAACCTCAACCCAATGCTAATATCAATATTAGGGCTTCCCATAAACCTCTAAGAATGCCTAATATTGATCCTAGGAAAACGAAGTCAGGATGTCTTAAAGCAGCTGATGGAACTCCTATTGTTAAGCTTGATATGGGTAACATTCAGACTGGAATTGAAGATTTGGAAAAAAGAGGACTAATTTGTCGATTCGTGGGTTTTCGTTCGAGTATATCTATTTTCAAAGTCTGGGCTACAAAAATTGTTAGCGTACTTACTATTTGTCTCTATTGTTTTGTTAAGACTACTGTTACAACTTCTGTAACAGAGTTCAGTACGCCGGTGTGCTATTCCCGGCAATGGTTGTATTATTTAAACTATGCTGATTAATACAAATCTAGTTCGCTGAATTTTACATGGCATCAGAGCCGGACTGGTACGGGATCTTTTTGCAGTGAAAGGAAGCAGCGAGAGGAGGCTGGAGGCGGACGAGCAGAGGAAATTTTTTTTTATTTTTTTCCGCGACGTGTTATTCCCTGTCGCGAGATAAAAATAAAAAAAAAATTTGCGCAGCCCGACACAGGACGCAGAGCGTCTGCAGGGACGTAGACGTCCCGTCTGCACGCAGGGCGCAGAGCGTCTGCGTCGACGCCCAGGGACGCAGAGCGTCCCGTCTGTTCTTCCCCCCCCACCCCCGCGGGCGCGCGCTCCCCGAGGTGGCCCCCCCCCCCTCCCCCCACCCGCGGGCGACGCTGAGCGGGAAATTTAAAATTCTCGCTCGCGCTCCCACGGGGAGAGTATAAACCCCCCCCTTCCTTACGTGCAGGAAACGAACACCGCACAGGAAACAAACGCGGGCGTCGTCGCGCAGCAGGTCGGCCGCGTAGCAGGCCGTGAAAAATCGGGCGGAGAGAAAAAAAAAAAAAAAACGTCGCCGCGCAGCAGGCCGGGGAGCTGTTTGTTTTTTTTTTCGAAAAATAGAGCGAGTGGGGGAATTTCGGAAAAGCAGCACGGATTCGAGTTTTTTTTTGAAAAACCAGTGTGCAGGGAGCTTCGCGTCGTTGAAGCAACCAGGCCGAAAGCAGAGGAGGAGGAGGAAGAAGGTGTTCAAAAAGGAGGAGGCTCTTGATCTCTTCCGGATCAGCCCGCTGGCTCACGTGGTCGTGAGCCGTGCGGTTAAGGCTCAGGGAGCCTGCAGGTCGGGGGTTCAAATCCCGCCGACTCCCCCCAAGGTATAATTTTTTTTTCAAAGTCATTTTTAATTATTATTATTTTTAATTAAAATTTTTAATTTTAATTTTTTTTAATATAGTTTTAAACTTTATAAATTAAAATTTAATTTTAATTTATTTTTTCTAAAGTTTTAAAACTATATAAATTGAAATTATTTATTTTAATTTTAAATAAATAATGATTATAAAAATGCTTTGTTAAAGAAAGCCTTTTAAGGGGGGATATTTTTTCAAAAAAATCAAAGGGGGATTGAGAGTAATTTTATGAAAAATAGCAATTTGGCATTGTAAAAGGTGCATTTTCGGCTGTGACCGACACCTTGTGGGTTATTCTTGTGGGCATTTTTTTTTGTTGTATGTTGCATATTTCATTTTTGCACTATAACATTAAAAATTAAAATCAAAACACTCCCTAAGTCCCCGGAATATAAAACCCATCTGTGCAATTTTATTGCACTGCAGCTTTCGGTATTTGCGATACCTCTGGCCAGCACTTACGGGTAAAGCTGTCGTGATTTGGCTACTTGTATCCGCCGCCTAATATAGCTGCTATAACGACGTCTGAGCTTGTTCTCTATAAATCGTCGGGGAGGAATAAGTACGCCATTTTTGCATTTTTTACTCCATCCACTACCCTTTATCGCACTTGTGTTTAGGCGTAAATCCTGACGAAGTATTCTTCATAGTGTTTAGGGAAAGTTACGCCCCACGCATGAGAAGAATCTTCTATGGTAGGTGCCATCAACAAGGCGATTCCCTTTCAGTACCGCTTATGTTCCACGTATCGTATGATCTCTAAAATTCACCTATAGTCTCCCTCACGTAAGGGCGGGTGATTTTTTGTTGATCTTTCTAAATACCTATAGTTTCCCTCACGTAAGGGCGGGTATTTTGTACGGTATATTGGCCTAGCAAAAGGTATATCGAAAGGGGGACCAATTTGGTGATATAAGGAACCTTCACTATGGCCGTTGTTGCAAAGTTGATGACTGATCCGCATCAGTTATTGAAAGGTCCAAATTATACACCATGGAAACATAAGATGAAGGCAATTCTCCAAATGGAAGATTTGTGGGATATTGTTATTGGAGTAGCAACCAGGCCTTCACCAATAGCAGGATCCACAGGTCCTTCAGCAGATCAGATTGCTTTTGACAAGAAAGACAGTAGAGCAAAGGTGCTCATTTTGTTTGCTGTTTCGGATGAAGTGCAACCTCATATAGCTGATAAAGCAAGTGGTAAAGAGGCATGGGATGCCCTTAGAACCATCTATGAGGGGAAGAATGAATCCACCATTCTTCATCTTCAACAACAACTTCATAACCTGAGTTTGAGACAGGGTGAAACAGTTGAACTCTTTCTGTGCAGAGTGTCTGAGTTGAAAGAGAAATTGAGTTCTCTAGGAGATACTGTGGATGAAAAGCTTCTCATTTCACTTGTGATGAGAGCTTTACCTTCTTCATTTGATATGTTGATAACCTCCATCCAGGTGTCTCAACGACAAATTACCTACATCGAGTTGGTCAATCTACTCCAACAATAGGAGGCACGCCAACTTCACAAGGATGATTCTTCCAATACAGCCCTATACACCAACAGGCAGGGTTCTAGGAAGAAAGGTAATGGGAAAAAAGGAGGCAACTTTCAGAAAGGAGGAAATTCTCAACAGGATACGAAAGGAAAAGGCAAGCAACCTCAACGAGAAGAAGAGGTGGTGCAAGATCTGTGAGAAAGACAACCATGACACCAACAGGTGTTGGCATAAGAACAAGCAAAAAGGCCAAAACAAACCACAAAATAAGAACAAGCAACCCCGGGTGAATGTTGCTGTTGAAGAATCTGACTCAGATTCTGAATGGGCACACAAGGTGCTCATGACTACCACAGATTCCACTAAGAGGGATCCTATTTGGATATCGGTTTACCTCTAATGAATACCTCGATCTGAGAGTTTACCTCTAATGAATTTTCTGCATTCCTAGATAAGCATGGGATAAAGAGACAGTTAACAACTGCCTATACTCCTCAGCAAAATGGAGTTGCTGAGAGAAGGAACCGTTCTATCATGGAAATGGTTCGTTGTATGCTCACAGGAGCCTACTCTTGGGCAACAATATTGGGCAGAAGTCTGTCACCACTGCAGTGTATCTTTTGAATAGGGCACCCACAAAGGCCCTAAAAGGAATGACTCCACTGGAAGCATGGAGTGGTCGAAAACCCTCCATATCTCATCTACGTATTTTCGGGTGTCAAGCTTTCATGCACATACCGAAAGAGAAAAGGAAGAAGCTAGATGAGAAAACACTGAGATGTATTTTTCTTGGATATTCTGAGCACTCTAAAGGATATCGGTTGATAGATCCTTTGACCAAGAAAATTCATATCAGCGGAGATGTTGTCTTTGATGAAGCTTTCACATCACAGAGCACATCTACAATACACCAGGATATTGTGGAACCTAAGGAAGAGGAGATTCCTTCGTCAACACGAGACGGGAGGTCCTTCTACATCTTCTTCACCACCACCGAAGAAGAATCCTAAATGGTGTACAAATACAATCGAGAGATGCAAATTTATCCACTCCTCCCAATTTGAATTTGGATAGACCTCGTACACGCGGTATGGCTCAAAAGGAAAGAGAAGCCGAGAAGCTGGTGAGGTTGATGATCTTTGTCAATCTTTTGAGGAACTTTCCGTGACTCCAAGTAGAGAAGTTGAGGATATGGATATTGATGATGACAGGGCATTCATGTCTACCATAGATAGTCTTGAACCTGCATCAGTGCAAGATGCTCTTAGTGAGCCTCAGTGGAAGGCCGCTATGGATACAGAGTATGAGTCTCTGATGAAGAATAAAACTTGGAAGCTTGTTGATCTGCCGCATGGAAAGAAACCTATTGGCTGCAAATGGGTATACAAAGTCAAGTACAAGGCAGATGGAACAATTGATAAGCATAAGGCCCGACTTGTTGCAAAGGGCTATGCTCAAAAGGAAGGCATCGACTATGAAGAAACTTTTGCACCTACTGCTCGGATGACCACAATTCGGGTTATGTGTGCTATGGCAGCACAATATGGGTGGAAAGTTCACCAAATGGATGTCAAAAGTGCCTTTCTTAATGGTGATCTCCAAGAAGAAGTCTATATGACTCATCCTGAAGGATTTGAAGTGGAAGGCCAACAGCAGAAAGTTTGCAAATTGGTCAAATCCTTGTATGGTCTGAAACAAGCTCCTCGAGCTTGGTATATAAAAATGGACAATCACCTTATGCAGCATGGATTTAAGAGATGTCCGTCGGATGCAAACCTCTATTTCAAGAAACAGGGTTCTGAGATAGTGTTGCTTGTACTCTATGTGGATGATCTGCTCATTACGGGGAGTTCGGAAGATATGATCTCTCTTGTCAAAAGAAACTTGTGCAAATCTTTTGAGATGACGGATCTCGGACTTCTCCATTACTTGTCTTGGTCCGGAATTCAGCCGGAAGGAGCACTCCATCAAAGTGTCTCGGAAAAAGTATGCCAAGACATTGCTTGGATAAATATCGCATGATTGATCGCAAGCCAATGGCAACTCCTATGGAGAATGGACTTCGAGTTATCGTGATATGATGACTCACCTCGGGTAGATGGTACTCTCTATCGACGATTGATTGGGAGTCTCATATATCCGACCAATACTAGGCCGGATCTCGTTTTTCTTGTCAACTATCTTTCGAGGTTCATGCGGGAGCCTAAGACCACTCATTGGAAAGCGACAAAACGTGTTCTTCACTATGTCCGTGGTACTATGGAATATGGCCTAGAATACAAGAGGAACAACAAATTCTTCTTGCAAGGATACACGGACTCCGACTATGCCGGATCATTTGATGATCGCAAGTCAACTTCCGGATACATTTTTCATCCGGGATCCGGTCCTGTCTCTTGGCACGGCAAGAAGCAACAGGTGGTTGCTATTTCATCAACGAGAGGCAGAATATCGCGCCGCACGTGAAGGTGTGTGCGAAGTGATATGGTTACGTCGCATTCGGACAAGTATGGGCCATCCATCAAAATCTCCAATACACTTGTTTTGCGACAATCAGGGTGTTCTGAACCTCGTCAAGAATCCAGTCCATCATGAAAAAACAAAGCACATTGACACACAATGTCATTTCATTCGAGAGGAAGTTCCAAAGCACCGAATTCAGCTTCAACACATTCCCACCGATGCTCAAGTTGCGAGACATTTTCACTAAGGCACTTGGACGTGTCAAATTTGAATTGTTTCGTAGCTCACTTTGTATTGCAAAATAATGTAAGGGGATGTTAGTAGTCTAGTATAGCTATTAGTTATTACATTACCCAAATAATGTAATAAAGGGGGATGTTAGCGTACTTACTATTTGTCTCTATTGTTTTGTTAAGACTACTGTTACAACTTCTGTAACAGAGTTCAGTACGCCGGTGTGCTATTCCCGGCAATGGTTGTATTATTTAAACTATGTTTATTAATACAAATCTAGTTCGGTGAATTACAAAAAGACAATATTTATCAATGGTTTTCTTGTTTATCTATAAAAGAGAAAATTTCAAGGGGGCTTGGTTTTGGAAGGGGGTTTTATGAAGCCCCGGCATACTAAATTTAAAGCCAAAGAAGAGATGCCTTCTATAGCTCCCGTGTGGGTTAGACTCTTTGGACTCCCTATTGAATTTTGGAATCCTACTATTTTTTCTTCAATTGGAAACTCTTTAGGAACTTTTATGATGACTGCTGATTGTACTCAAAATTTTGAACATATTATTTATGCTTGAATTTGTGTTTTAATGGATTTTGACAAACCCCTACCTAAAAATATCACATTACAATTTGGGGAAGACACTTGGGAGCAAGTAGTGGACTATGAGAACATTCCTTTTCGTTGTAGAATTTGCCATGAATATGGTCATTTGGCTAGTGCTTGCCCAAATAAAATTCCTGATCAAAAGAAAGAAGATATAAACTCAGCAGGTTTCCAAATACCTAAGAAGAAGAACACTTAGAAAAAACCAGTTATGAAGGATCAATCAAAGTCATTTGCTAATATGTTTGAAATCCTTTCCACAAATGATGTCCCAAGTGAGGAAGAGGAAATAATGGAAACTGAAATCTTAGAAACACAATTTAAATATGAAGGGAAGAACTTAGAGACAAACCAACAAATCAAAGGTTTTCAACGAGAAAAAAAAAGGAGAAAATTTACACAAGAAAAACAATATTTCAAATGTCAAAACTTCAAATAATGCAGGTCCCAATATAGACTCCATTGAACCATCTAGTAAAATTTTGGTTGTGTATGAGCATTCTTCAAGGTTAGAAGCCATCTCAGATTCAATTGGAATAAGTCAAGAAACAGGGAAAAAAAATTGAAGATGGATTCTAATCAAAAAGTAGGTCGCAAGACCAATCAATATCATATGGTAAAAGAAGGTGAAAAGCTTGTAGAGGAAGGTAAGATTAATGCCCTTCCCAACTTTTTTAGCCCTAGTATTAATGAAGATCATCACTTGGAATATTAGAGGACTCAAAGGGAGTCTTTCAAAACAAAATGAAATTAGAAGAATGATTCAGATAAATCATCCACATCTTGTTTTCCTTCAAGAAACAAAGATGTCAATGGAGGATATGGACTTAATTGCCAATAAAATTTGGCCAACTTGGAAAAGTGGTTTCCCTCAGTTCCCAAGGGACTTCGGGTGGCATTGCTTGTCTTTGGGACCCAAAAGAGGTAGTTATTCACCATATGGTTGGCATTTGGGGTTTGTTGGCTATAGCTATTCAAAGTAGACATTCCAACCAGATTATGCTCTGCATTATTGTTTATGCTCCGACTTCTTTGGAGGAAAAAAGAAGACAGGTGGAAGGATATTACTCATATTATCTCTCATTTTCCTAAAGCTTGGATCTTGATCGGAGGAGATTTCAATACCATCCTCTCTTTGGATGAGAAAAGGGGGGAAATAGAAATTTGGACAAAAGCACTGACCTCATGAGCGAATATATTGCAAACCTCCATCTTGTGGATATCCAACTGGATAATGGCCTTATGACTTGGTCTAACAGAAGGCAAGGCTTAGCTTGTATAATGGAGAGATTGGATAGGTTTTTGCTCTCTGAAAATTTCTTAATCCATGGTCACATTCCTAAAGTGAAGACTCTTAATAATGTTGGTTCGGATCATTGGCCGATCATGGTGGAAATGTGGAAAACCAATGTGAGTTTCTCTCCTTTTCATTTTCAATTAATGTGGCTTAGAGACATTTCCTTCAGACCTCGTGTGCAACAATGGTGGAAGGAAGGTAAACCTAGGCATGGGACTAAGATGTTTTGTTTTGCCAAAAGACTGCAATACATTAAATCCAAAATCAAGACTTGGAACTGGAAAGAGTTTGGGGATGTTCATAAAAAAACATGAAGTTATTGCTCATCTTGAAAATTTGAATAAGAAAATCCGTTTAGATGGCCTCACAGAGAAGAGAAGTGCAGATGAAATTAAACTCACAACTCAGTTAGAGGAATGGGAAAAAAGAGAAGAAATATTATGGAAGCAAAAATCTAGAATTCAATGGCTCAAAGAAGGAGATCGAAACACAAATTTCTTCCACAAATCTCTTCTAGCTCGAAGATCTCACAACTTTATTTCTTCCTTAAAATCAGATTCTGGAGATGTTGTTTATACTTGGGATGGCATGAACTCTATTGTTGTTGATTACTTTTCCAATATTTTTGTTGCTACTCCTCTTGACTCGGATTCACAACAAAATGTTCTTCAAGCAATCCCTTCTCTTATCACTTCTAGGAGAACTCTATTTTGACTACTCATGTTACTATCAATGAGCTTCAACAAGTAGTTTTTAAAATGCAAAAAGGGAAAACCCCAGGTCCTGATGGTTTTCCTATTGAGTTCTACCAAGAGTTCAGGGATATCCTTCATGTTGATTTATTAGAGGTGGTGGAAGAAGCCAGGAAAGCCAAAGAAATTTTGAAGGTTATCAATAAAACTTATATTACTCTTGTTCCAAAAGCTCAAGAGGTTGATCATATCTCAGCTTTTAGACCTATTGCTTTATGTAATGTTCTTCTCAAAATCATTACTAAAATCATGGCAGAAAGGTTGAAGCCTATTTTGCATAAGATTATTTCCCCAGAGCAAGGGGGATATGTGGAAGGACGTCAAATAGTAGATGAGATAGTTCTTGCTCGAGAAGCCATCCATTCCATGGATATGCAAAATTCTCCTTCTATGTTCATTCGGTTAGACTTATCCAAAGCTTATGAAAGAGTGGATTGGCACTTCCTTATCAAAGTTTTGAGGCAATTTGGTTTCTCTAAGGATTGGATGGATTGGATTATGGGATGTATCTCTTCGGTTTCCTACTTAGTTCTTATCAATGGCGGACCTTCTCGAGTATTTCCGACTTCCAGAGGTATTAGGCAAGGTGACCCGCTATCCCCTTATTTATTCATCATTCTTGTTGAATGCTTGGGTAGGACTATAACCAAAAAGAGGGAAAACAAAACCCTTGAGGGAGTTACCATTGCTCATGGAGCTAGACCTATCTCTCATCTTCAATTTGTGGATGACTCTACTCTTTTAGGTAAAGCTACTATTAAGGAAGCTTCTAATATTAAGCAAATCATTAGCTATTTTTCTAAGGCTACTGGGCAGTTGATCAATGAAGACAAATCTAAAGTTATTTTCTTTTACTGCTCTACTAGACAGGAATCCATGGTCTTGGATAAATTAAGATATAAGAAGACCTCTCTTCCAATCACTTATTTAGGTATTCCCATAAATATTCAAAGGTAGAAAAATAAAGATTGGAATTGGTTGTTGGACAAAGTCAAGAAGAAAATTGGAAAGTGGACCAACAAGTGGCTTTCTTCTGGGGGTAGAATCACCTTGGTAAAATCAGTCCTTCAAGCTATTCCTATTTATGTTTCTTCCATTTTGAATATCCCAAAGGTTGTTCTTCGAGAATTGGATCAAATCAGTCATCGTTTCCTTTGGAGTGGTACTAAGGAGAAAAGAAAATGGGCCTTGGTGAAATGGGATACTTTATGTCTTCCTAAGAGTGAAGGGGGGTTAGGATTCTAGTCTTCAATTAATAACAACAAAGCTTTAGTTGCTAAATTATATTGGAGGATGTTGCATAACCCCAATGCTCTTTGGGCCAATAATCTCCGTGCTAAATATGCTGAGAACAAAAGTCTCGAAGACCTTGTTCGCTATCAACTTCCTACCAAAGGTTCTCCCATTTTAGCAGTTCTTAAGACTGGTGAGGATTTGATAAAGAAAAAATTATTTTGGATCATTCATAATGGTCAACATGCAAATTTTTGGATAGATTCTTGGGATGGTCACAAGCCTTTGATAACTCGGTTTCCCGATTGGAGGCCTTGGATGGAGGAGCTTCACCGAGCTAATTGGATAAAGGTGGCTAATTACTGTCGGTACCATACTGGTAATTCAAAGGTTGGTAGATATTGGATCCCTATTGAGGACTGGCCTATTCAAATCCCGGAAAGGCAAAGACAAGATATCCAAGGCATCCTTCATATGAGATCCCTCTCTTGGTCCCATGAAAAAGATTGTTTTGGATGGAACAACACTACTAAGGGTGAGTATTCAGTTGCTCAAGGTTATTTGACCTTATGCCATAATAATCCCAACCATTCTCCTGACATATTTTCTCAATTGTGGGCTCAAAAGCTCTGGCCTAAGGTGAGGTTCTTTAATTGGATTTTATTGCATCGTAGGGTGCTTACTGGTGAGCAACTTATGAAGCGTGGTTTTCATGGCCCTTTTAGATGTGAAATGTGTGAAGAGAATGTAGAAAATATCAACCATATTTTTATTGAGTGTACTTTAGCCTCTGAGCTATGGAGGAGAATGGCCACTTTACTTGGCTTACAGTGGTCAATTTTTTTTACTTTTGAACAACTTTGGAGGGATTGGCCTAATCAAGAGGGTGTTGATCATTTTATTAGGCAATTAGTTTGGATGGGTTCTACCATTCTTCTTTGGAATATTTGGAATGAAAGGAACAACCGAATTTTTAATCAAGATAGGAAGGATATTCACTATATTTGGCAAAAGACCATAGCCAACTTAGTTGAATCAATCCATCAACTCCTTAATCACCCCCAAAACTCCCACCAAAGATGGGATCAAGTGATGCAAATATTGAAGATTAAACCTTCTAAGGGCAACCAACTTAAAGGGAATGTGAGTATTAGTAAGATGGATAGGACTAGAAATTGGCAACCTCCTCCTAAGGATTTTGGAAAAGTCAATACTGATGGAGCCTCTAGAGGGAACCCTGGAAAAGCCAATGTGGGAGGAATTGGTAGACTTTCGGATGGCTCCCTGGTTTTTACTTTTGCTGAGAATTTGGGTATTCTTTCCAATAACCTTGTTGAGGGGTATGGTATCCTCAGAGGCCTTCGGGAGGCTACTAAGGTTGGATGGGAAAAGGTGTTAGTTGAGTCCGACTCTCAACTTATGATTAATCTCTTGAAGACTCCTTCTAAGAATCATAAGGTGGATTGGAGAATAAAAATAATTATTGAGAAGATTCAGTTAATCCAGATGGGATTTTTGAAAGTTGATTACAATCATGTGGTCGGAGATCAAAACAAGAGTGTTGATGCTTTAGCTAATTGGGCTTTGGACAAAGGTGATCTTACTTGTTATGGCCACCCTCCTATATGGTGGGCTTCTCAAATTAGGGAAGCTCTTCTTTCTATCATTTCTTTGGATGGCTCCAGTTTTGAAGGTACCTAGTTTCTTCTTGTTTTTTTTTTTTCTTCTCTTTGGTTCATTCAGTTTTTTTAGTTCCCTAGCTCATTCTATTCTTTATTTTGTTTCCTCTATTGATTCTTGCCTTAATAGTCTTCTGGTCTAGATAGGTCATTGTTTTGTTCAATTTTTTTTCTTTTTTGTTTTTTATTTTGTTTTTGTTTAGTTTTTTAAGGTGGGTGGGTTCTTTTGTTTTGTTTTGTTTTTGTGTTCTTTGTGTTGTTTTTTGTTGTTCTTGTGTTTTTGTTGTTTTATTTTTTTTTATGTTTTTTGTTATTGTTCTTGTGTTTTTTTCGTTCTTGTTCTTGGGTTTCTCTTTGTTTGTGTTATTTCATTTTTTTATGTGTGAGTGTTTTCTATGTTTTTTGTTTTTGTTTATTGTCTGTTGTTGGTTGTTTTTTATTTTTATTTTTATTTTACTTTTCAAATTTTTTAGGTTTTGGTTGTGTTTATTTTTCATGTTTTTTTTGGGTTATGTCTTTGTAGTGTTCTGTTGTTTTTGTCTTGTTTGTGTTTTGTTATGTGGTTCTTGTGTTTTTCTATGTGGTTTGTGTTGTGGTTTCTTTTATCTTATTGTGCGTGTTTGGTTGTGCTTTTGTTTTTGACACACTCAAGGAGCATGTTTTTTATTTTATTTTATTATTTTTGTTGTTATTTACTTATTTTTAAATTGGTTTTGTGTGTTTGTTTGCTCCTTGAGTATGTCAAAGGTGGTAGGCCAGGTCCGAGTCCTAGGCGTTTTTGGCGGAATGGATACCCTGCCTCCTTGGGTCTTACCCAAAAGTGGCATCCCTTTTGGGATGTTTTCCACAAATAAAAAAAAAGGCTAGGATGATATTGCGTAGCTTATTTTCCAAGTTAGATATGGCAAGAGAAGGCCAAAATTTGATTATGATTTTTCGAACGGGAGCATTGCATTTCACTCACCTATTTTGAGGCTCTAGCTAATGACATGTTTCTGAGCTTCATTGATGAGTAGGGTGAGCTTTTTCTAACAAAATAATTGAAGGTAACATGGTGAAATTTTACAAAATATAATTTAGAGATCAACAACTGGGAGGATCCAATCATAGAAGAAAAAGTTTTTCCATACATGGAGATACTCACTTAGATCAAATCATCCCTATTGGAACTCTAGCAACGAGCGAATCACATCAGCATGGATCACATTGAGATGTTGCATTTTGTCATTGATTCACTAAGTTTACCCTTTGCATTCACTTCATATTCCTAGGCTGAGGTGGTTGCCATGTATGAAACCACCAACGAAAGCCTCACCAAGCAAGAAGCATGAGCATGGGCAAAAGTAGAACAAAAAGTAGCTGAAGAGAAAAAGTAGTTACAAGAGGAAGGAAGAACAAAAGAGGCTATGGAATAAACCATACCATCTGATACAGCTGGCAGTGATGATAGTTGAGCCCAATGGATGAAGGCCTGGGTTCTATTGCATCTAGAATAACTGAATACCCTGAGAGCTGCCAAAAGTGTTGGTAGTTTTTCCACACTAAATTTTATTTATAAATTTTTTAAAAAGGAATATAAATGATGTAGTTGTGATTCTTTTATTGTTTTAATATTTTCCTTCCCTGTAAACAAATTCATTAAATAAAAGGTTGAGTTTATTTTTGAAGATGCACAATAATTTTTTCTAGTAAAAATTAATGGAAGTTGTGAGAAAAACGTAAGAGAGAAAAATCAACAACGATGATCGAAATATTGATGAAAAATTAGCCAAATATTTGACAGTTATTTCTTAGAGTGAAGCCGCCAGTAATACGAAGGGAAGGATTTTTTTATCTCATGGAGGGACAAAAAGCATTTTTGCCCTTCCATTGGGGAAAAACTACTATAATGAGAAGATTTCCTCCAAGAGAAGGAGAGAATAATTTACAAGTGACAAAAAAGTCAAAGTCAAAAGAGCTCCTAGAAGAGGACAAAAATAATTATCACCCCTCTTAAGGGTGAAATTCTAGTTAAAAGCATCTTCAGGGCAAAAATCAAGTGCAGTGCATGCTTGGTAAATTCAAAGTCAAATTTTCCCCTCAAGAGGGGCAAAAATCCCTTTTGCCCTTCTTTGGAGTAAAATACCAATGAAATATGCTTTTTAGAGCGCAAACATAAAGATGATGTCATCCGGGAAAGAATAAAAGGTCAAAGTCAAAGGCGCCCCTTAGGAGGGGCAAAAAATATTTTTGCCCTCCTTCGGGGTGAATTCCTAAATGGAAATTTTTTAAGGCGAAAATCTCGAAAACTGCATCCTTTTCTGTTGGTCAAATTCAAAGTCAATCCTTGGGTGGGACAAAAATCATTTTCGCCCCTCTCAGGGGGGAAATCAATAATTTTCGTCCCCTTTCCTAAAGAAGATGTTTTTGTATATTTTTGGGTGAAATTACCCAAGAAAAGGGCGAAAACATGCAAAAGGGCGAAAAACATCACATTGTATGGGTGAAATCAATTATTGCTCAGGATATCATTCCTTTTCGAAGTAGAATTAAATTTCGTTGATCTCCGCTAATGAGGGTCAGATTCTGAGGCATGGAGGAATGTAATGGTGCCTAGAATTTAATTTCCAAGTTCCTGTTTTCCATGCGATGTTACTAAGTTTTGATGCACTGACGCTTGGAATGTTTTTAATCATCTATCTTTGCTGATTTTTTAAGCGCACTTTATGAAAACTGGATTTTTGCTCCCTAAAAAATGATCTAATTTGAGCATCGCCATTATCGAGGAGAGAATTATTGCTGCTGATTTTTTATCAGCCAACATTTTTTCTGTATGAGCATTTAATGATAGAGGCGAAATCCTCTATAAATACTAAGCATTTTTATGTAAAAGAGGAAGATAGACACTCTGCATAAAAATACTTTGAGTTTTTATCATAAATAGAAATACATTCAGCTTCTAGTTTCTTGAACAATATTGTGTTTGATCTCTTTTCGCTTGTCATTTTTTATTACGTTCTTTTCCATTTTTTGCTGATTTTAAATTCTGCATCTGGATATAATTACTGCTTGTGAGGGAGTGAATACTGGAATGTTGTCTTGGAAGTTGTCTCTCCAAATTGTGAGTGATTCTTGTGTCTTTCTTTATGTTATATGGTAATTAATACTTGCTGTGAATTTTTGCTGTTAGTTTACCCTCACCTTTCATATCTGACTTATAGTCATATTTTCCATTCATTTTTGTTATTTCTCATCTCTTTCGTATACCCCTATGTTTTAAATCGATTATTAGTTTTAGTACGAGAACCAACCATCTCTAAAAATTGACCTAGAAGACATCTCTCCTTCGATATTTTAATGTTGGCTGGATCTACGACACACAAATAATATTTTGTACTCAGACAAATTCAAGACTAACAAATATAATACAAATTAAATAAATTAAATATAATATAACTATAATTAAAATTATGGTATATAATTCAAAAAAGCTCAATACTTATTTTCATTTTAATAATATTTAGAATATATACAATACTTTATAAACCTATCATATTTCAAAATCACCACTGATGGGATACCACACTATAAAATAAAACATTTTAAAAATAATTATTTAAAAACTCAATTAAATACATAAATATAATTCTGAATTTAAAGTAGTTGCTTAGTTAGTGAAATTTATATATTTACAAACAGATTGTTGCTTACACGTGCATGTAAATTTTATATCAATTTAAAATACATCAAATCTCTTAAGCCATTTAAACATACAGAATCCAACCATGTTAATCACGTATTTATTCATACAATTTACTTCCTATCATAAGACTATATTATTCATACAAATCATAGGTCAAGCCTGTCGAGCTGTTACATGAACAAATATTTAATCATTACAAAAGAAATTATAGGTAATTTCTGTTCGATTAGGCATTTAATCATTACAATTGAAATAAATTAAAGAATTCATAGCTGAATTCTGGCCACCTATTTCCTGATCAAATATTTGGCCACCTATTACCTGATCAAGTATTTAGACATCATAGGTCTAATTTATCCTACTATTATCTGATCAAATGTTTAATTATTACAGTATACTATCCTACTATTATCTGATCAAATATTTAATCATTGTAATAAAAATTAGCCTAAAAAAGAAATCATAGGTCAATTCTATATACTATTATTAGCTGATCAAATATGAAATCTTCACAGTAAAAATTAGGCCTGAAACAAAAGACTTGGAAGATTCGGAAAGCAAAAGTTTGAAGATGACTTTAAAAAAACAAATTCAGATCTCCCTTTTAATTTGAAGTTGACGTACCAACTAAAGAACGTACTGCCACTATAAATGAGGCCACGTTTGCTAAGTGACGTTCCCTATCAATCATACTGATGTTTTGGTTTCTTGGAGTTTCCAAATATGTGGTTTTGGTTTCTGTTTCATAGTAATGTTTGTGGTCAATTTAAATATCTAACCAAATATTATAAGATATCGTAGTGGTTTTACTCTAGATTCCTTGCTTTGGTTTTAAACATCTAACCAAATATTATAATTTTTTTGAAAGATCCAAATTTAATATACAAGAATATATAAATAATTAAAAAAATACACAAGACAATGCAGAATTTAATGAAATTTGTTTGGACCATTTCTACCTATTCTATAAAAGCCAATTGTCCACCTCAAGAAGTGCTTTCTGGCTGTCCTACCGTTGAGAAGAAAAAAAAAAATATGGGTGAAGCAAAAAGATCATAAGAGAATTCAGAAGAGTGGTGTCTCTTTTATTTTCATGCTCACAGCTATTGTGTCCCGTGGAGTTTTGCCTGGCCAACACTTTCTTCCGTATTCCTGGTGATCTTAGGGTTTCTTATTGCTGTAGGGCTCAGTGTGGTAGCATTCTCTGTACTGTCATGGATCTATAGCATCTATATCAAGAATAATTTAATGAAATTCAATTATGTTTATTGTATATTTTTATTATAAAAAACTAACGATTGTGAAAAAGTGGTGGTTTGGGTGTTGCTGTTTAGGCTATTTGTTACGTGCTTATATATCTTAGAAGGATGTATTTTATTTTATAATTTCTCTTAACACTGATGAAGATGTATTTTATAATTTCAGTGATGAACATAAGACAGTGATGATAAGAGCATGAAGACCAACTTTTTGAAGTTTCATGTAACAAAGGATAATTTTATATGTATAATTTTTCTTTGCAAATCTCATATAAAAATTTAAAAGATTAATTTCAAGAATCTTATGCAGACGTGAAAAGATTCTATTCTTGTAAGTGAAATTTAAAATAGTAAGGTAATTAATACATGGAATAATTTTCATATTGTATAAAGGTCCACTTTCTAGTCAATAATTTTTTCTACTTCATTCATTTTATTAAGTAATATGCATTTTTTTTTTTTTATAAAGTAATATTAAATTAAAATTTTGAACTAATTTTGGTGTCCGGGTGGTTAGATTATCAAAATATGATGGCCCGATTTTTGATACAAAACCATGTTGACTTGGGGATGCAGCGCATGGGCGCGGTTAATGCATGGGCATGATTTTTGAGGGTTCACATGGTGGCCTGATTGTAGAGGTGAATCTCGACCTGGCTAACCCAGCGAACACAACATCAAAGCGCGGTCAACGCGGAGGCATGAACATTGAAGCATGATCAACTAAGGCTTAACTGAGTCAATAGAACTAATGTTTGTTTGTGTTTACAAACCTCGCATTGGACCACCCACGAATACATGTGGGATTAAGGAGATGTATGCAAATTGGACACATCGCTCATAGATTTGGAAGGGATTGTCAAACTGTCTCAACCAGAACAAATGAGTTGCCTAATAAAATGCACCAGGGAGCGAATTTCATCTAGATCGAGAACTCACGTTGATTTGAACTTTGCAATTTCAAAATCATTTTGGAAATCACACGGAGACAAGAGCACTTTACAGTTGGTAAAATCTTTGGATTCCATCTTGTTCATTGATTCATTTTTTGTGTCAAGCAAGGATTAGAAAGTAGAGTGATGATGGTGAACCTGATGGAAAATGGTGGAAGCTTCAGTGACGACGTGGCTTGAATTGTTGTTCTATCAACGAAGTAGCAATGCTAGTGAAGTATTAGATGTCGTACATAGTGTATTGATAATGAGCAACATCTTTGATGTTTTAATTTATTTATATTCAAACATGGTTTGTGCTTAACCTTTCTCAAAATCAGCTAGATGCATTTTCGGGATATTTGAATTTTATTTATAACAAATTTCATGCTAGTATGGATGGGTTGGATCAAATTGCACGTTACAGAGTAGAGGTTGAGGCACGTGAATTAAATAGGAGAAATACAGTGAATCTGATGGTGATCAAGTGTTTAGAAGTTTCTTCCAGTGAAGCAATGTGTCGTTATGTCAATAAATCCGACATCCAATATAGAAGAATCTTTCACATTTTAAGCATTCTAGCCAAGGAAATGGACATGTTATATAGAATTTTCACACGAAGATCAAACATCTATGTATCCAGTAAAGTAAGCTACGCAATGAACTATCAATTTTACTATATAGGAAGCTGAAAAAATGGAGTAGGATTGTTTAAGCCCATCATATTTTCACAAAATAAGTTTATCCATTTACAAACATTGTGTTTATGGGTATGCATGAACAATTGCATAACTCCAGTCTTAATGCAATGGTAGATGAGGAATCGATGATCATCTAGATGATACATGATGAAGCAGGGGTGATCAATCACTGTAGAGCGAAAAAAATAGTGCACCTACCAAAGGGAAATGAATTGCATCTATTGTTCTAATCAAGCATTCAAAAGTGACATTAAAGTAAGCAATAAATGATAAATATGTGAAAGAAATCAGGGGTTCTCTTTATATTGATTAATTTATCAAATATAAAGTTCTCAATTGATACAATCCAATAACAATGTTGAAGGATCCAATCCTTTCATAAACATATGGCATGCTTTAAGTGTCTTCCTCGTACTCACGATTGAAGCATGGGTTTTTGTTACCGCTGCGATGAGCTATCCATATTCAAATTTTTAGATCCTTCCTTATATGTTGGAATACATGTACCTACACACAAGAAATTAAAATTGGTTAATAGCATGTGCGGATTAAGATAAAATCAATGAAATGCATGAAACATAGGATATAAAGATTACAATAGAGAATGCAAAGCTATTTCGAATGATACCAAAAATTAGCATAATGTATATGATATAATTTTGTAATTATATATGCATAAATTAAAATGAAATTATGATCAGAATCTATGGTCATCCCTGGGTGGGATAAGTAGGACTATCATTACTAAAACCCTAATTGAAGGTCCAAAATTGCTCCAAAATTTACCAAATTCAAGTATGATGCATATAAACTACTCTAAAAATGATCTACACTAAAATTGATTCAAAATTTTATGCCAATTCATGGTCATACCTAGGTGGACTAATTGGAACTGTTAATCGTCCTAGGTGTGAATGACCACCAAGAAGGTGGTTTTTGCCACCAATTCTTCTAGGATTTGGTCTAGAATACTCCTAGGGGTGTTGTCGTCAAATTTGGTAATTTGATTCATAGGAATGGATGGATTTTGGAAGGGATGTATGTATTTGGGGATTCTTTGAAAATTCTTTCAATTGATGAAGTTTCCAAGGGTAAATACGAGGGAAAAAAATGAGAGAAAATCTTAGTAGCACTTCATGGAGAATACTTGCAAAGACCTCTCTTTGAAATTGAATGGAATCACTCCAATTTATATCCCAAAAGGGCCAAAGGGTCAAAGGGAAAATTTGGGGTATGCAAGGTATGTGCCACCACTTTTCAAAGTCCTTGCTATGCATTGGGTGGAAGAGGCCTCAAATTTGGGCCTCCAATTTATAGATTGTGATGGCCTAGACAGTATCCCAGTCTATCATAAGTCATTGGATGAGATAAATAGCAGAAATTTATTGACATTTTTCCCATCCTTGATATTTTAAGGGGTCTATACCATGGCCACACCACCCAAGAATGATTGCTTGTGGTCATCCATGGGTGGAATGACCATAAACTGTGGTCATCCTAGGGTGGTACAACCATGGCTACATGGCCCAAAACTTCCCAAAAGTGTGGTAAACCTTTCAAAAAGTGGTTAGAATCCTAATTAACCCTTGATGATTGCCCAATGGGGCTATATGGTGTTGATAGGAGTGGCATCATCTCAGTATTATCTAATTTATACAATTTTAATGTCTACAAATAGCCATTTTTGAGATGTTTTGTGTGAAATAGAACACAAAGAAAAAATTGATGACTAAATCGTCAAATGATTAAGCTTATTTAGTAAGCTAACCAAATTTATATTCCTCCATTTTGGAAAGAGCATAAATTCTTGGAATCCTTACTTTTGACATAATTGAAGGATTGATTTTGGTATACCTTTTAGCCACACTGCAATGGCAGTCTAAGGGGGCTTAGTATTGGTTCCTTATTTTACCTATTTTAGGATACGTGTCTCAAGGATTCAAGTATATCAAGACTTTTTTTTATTGAATTGGTGCTGAATTATATACCCCAGCGTAGGCTTAAAATTTATCTTTGGCAATGATTATTTTGAATGTATGCAAGTTGCACTTTTGAGTGTTTGAGTGTTGATTTTGATTATGAATTCATTATTATGACTATATTCTCAAGCGATGAGTCAATGAGGGCATGAAAAATTATGAAAGCGATGAGTTTCTTGACCAATACGACTGGATTGGAATTACCTTCAATTTTACCATTGTAAGATTTATCAATTTTGCTAGGATTTTGATGGTTTTTTTAATATTTCATAGTATAATAGAACTGAATACCTCATTCTAGTGGAGTGGTATGACCAAAATGGAATTATTAGGGATTGAAGTAGAGACTTTTCAATTTATCCATGAATAATTTGTGTTCAATCTTGATCCTTTGTGAATTTTTATCAATTTTGACCTATTTTTGGTGGTTTTTAGGTCATTTTCTTTGTTTTTTCTTCTCTTTTTTTGGTATTTTAATTGTTTTTGAATTTTTTATTTTTGATGAGATTTCATTGAAGAAAGGAAATGAATATCTCATTCTTGTGGAGCAGTCCCACTGTGATCACCACTATAAAGTGGAAAAAATGATGCACCTAGCAAAGGGAAATGAAATGCATCTATTGTTCTATTCAAGCATTCAAAAGAGATAATAAAGTAAGCAATAAGTGATATATATTTGAAATAAATGGGGGGTTCTCTTTATATTTATTAATTTTTCTAATGCGTGGTTACAAAATGTTCCCTTGAGGGCTCTCAATTGATACAATGCATTACAATGTTGAAGGATCTAATACTTTCATAAACTTAAGGCACACTTTCAATGTCTTCCTCGCACTCACAATTGAAGATCATGTTTTTGCTACTGCTGCGTTAGCTATCCATATTAAAATTCTTAAATATTTTTTCATACACTGGAATACCTGTACCTACACACAAGAAATTGAAATTGGCTAATAGCATGTGCAAATTAAGATAAAATCAATGAAATGCATGCAATAATGGATACAAAGAGTGTAATAGAGAATGCAAAACTACTTCAAATGATACCAAAACTTAGCATGATGTATATTATCTACTTTTGGAATGATTTGTGTAGAAATTGAAATGAAATTATGAGAAAAATTTGTGGTTGTCCCTAGGTGGGACAAATAGGACTATCATTATAAAAACCCTAATTGAAGATCCATAATTGCTCCAAAATTTACCAAATTCAAGTATGATGCATATACAGTCCTATGAAAATAATCTATGCTAAAATTGATTCAAAATTGTATGCAAATTCATGGTCATTATTGGGTGAGCCAATTAGGATTGTTAACCGTCCCAGGTGGGGACGACCACCAAACAGGGTAGTTTTTGCCACCAATTCCTCTAGGATTTGGTCTAGAATAATCCTAGGGGTGTTTTAATTAAATTTGGTGATTTGATTCATATAAATGGATGGGTTTTGGAAGGGATGTACATATTTGGGGAAACCTTAAAAAATCCTTCGATTTATGAAGTTTCCAAGGACAAATACGAGGGCAAAAGGTGAGAGCAAGTCTCGGTAGCACTTTGTGGAGAATACTTGCAAAGACCTCTCTCTAAAATTGAGTGGAATCACTCTAATTTATAGCCTAAGAGGTAAAATGGGCAAAGGGGAAAGTTGGGGCATGCAAGGCAGGTACCGCCACTTGTCAAATCCATTGCCATGCATTGGGTGGAAGAGGCCTCTAATTTGGGCCTCCAATTTATGGTTTGTGATGGCTTAGACAGTCTCCCAATCTGTCATAAGTCATTGGGTAGGATAAATGGTAGAAATTGATTACCATTTGTCCCACCCTTGACTTTTTAAGGGGTCTAGACCATGGATTGTGGTCATCCTTGGGTAGGATGACCATGAATGGTGGTCGTATTGGGGTGGGATGACCATTGCTACATGGCTCAAAAATTCCCAAAATTGGGGTAAACCTTTCCAAAAGTGGTTAGGACACCTAATTAAGCCTTGAGGGTTTCCCAATTATGTCATATGGTATCAATAAGAGTGGCATCATCATAGTCTTATCTGATTTACATGATTTTAGTGTCTACACTTTATGCCCACCATATTTTCACAAATGAAGTTTGTCCACTTACAAACATTGTGTTTATGGGTATGCATAGGCAATTGCATAAATCTGGTCTTAATGCAATGGTATATGAGGAATCAATGATCATCTAGATGATACATGATGAAGTAGAGATGACCTATCACCAAGAGTTTTTTACAAAATGTGCTCAATACTAGAGCATGACGATTACCATCTATTAGGGTGAATAGATTATGCACAGATCCCGGTGGTCATGGTCAACATGAATGTTGAATCGAACCAAGATATAAAAGGTATATGTTAATGGTCAAGGTATAACACATTTGAAGCCTACACCGACATTGAAAAAATTATAATTTTAAGCAAATAACAAAATGTAATTTGGACCATGGACTTGGAAATAGGCGAGATCAAAGCCATAGGAATATAGACGTGTCATGATACCATGCTATTGTCTAATTTATAGCATTAAATTAAGAGAAAATAAGGTGAAGGTGAATTTTTTTTTTTGGTAGAGATAATTATGAAACATTTTCAAAATGGTTATGAAAATGAGCAAGCAAAAAGCGAAATGAAGGTTTTTTTTGGAAATTTTAAATATCCATTGAAGCTCACAAAAACAAGGTTGAAGACTTTGTGGAGCGAGCCAATGTTGGAAATTGGATTTTCTTTAAGAACATCTACTCCTTGGTTGTTGGACTATAGGAATTTTACCCATTGTAATCCATTGAAATAAGGTATTCTTAAGGAGCATCAATTCAATATCTTTAATTTTGCAATATATTGGAAATTTTTTAATAGGTTATATGTGTTAGAATAACTAATTATTCTCTTAAGTTCTACTAGGATAGACTTACTTGAGTTTCCACTCCTTCATGAGTCAGGTGAATTTTAAGTTATATTCTAGATCATATTTGATGAGTTGTTGTAATCCAACGACTCTCAAATGATCAACTTTGTTATTTATACAAAGTTGATCCATGGAATAATCAATCAGTTCTATTTTATTTCTTAAAATATTGTAATGCTTTGTAGTTCTACTCTTGAAAATTCTAACATGGTACTAGAGTAGGATAGATTCTGCTAGCATTCTCTCTTGAAGGAATTTTCATGAACTGGTTCTTACTCTCTTATTATTTGTTTTTTAAAAAGGAAAGAGGTTTTTACATATTGTAGATTGCTCATATATGCAATTATTTTTGGAGATATTTTATTTTCATAGTATTCACTGCTCTTTATATGCAACTTGAATATTTTTGAATTTTTTTTCTCCGCTCTATGCCTCTATAGAATTTCCCCTTCTTAACGAATGCAACTTGCTTTGGCAACTTTGAAGCCACACTGCATTCCATTCTAGGTGATATTTTAATCATAAGGCATTTTATTTTTTCTTATATGCCCTCCTCGTATGCCTAAATTTAATTTTTTTCTCCATCTCGAATGTAGCTCATTCAGCTCCATAGCCATCACTATGTATCACTCAAACTGGAGACTAAAATAAATCGACAACATATATCTAGTGGAGGGCATTATTAAAATTAGATCGTTCAACTTCCTTTAGCCTTCACTGCGTATCATTCTAACATGGAAAATAAAGATCCATAGGTCTTACCTTTTTGGTGGGCAATATATTTTATTTCTTAAGTTTGAAAATCGTTTATATCTTCATGATATCTTTAATTAAAGGAAGCATCGCTCCTCGCATCAAGATAGAGGGACTTTTGGTCTAACATAAATTAGACCAAAGTTCATTTATTTTTTTAAGCAACATGGATTTTGGCCACCGTTTAAATTGGCACGCATAGAGACTACATCTCTAAACGGGCATTTCCCTTAATTAATTTTTTGATCGTTCGAAGATCTTGTGATTTTCAATCTGTGTTCAACTCGATCTTCTTCCTTTTTTTTGTCCTTCGGTGCTCAGGAAGAAATTCAATTTTTTTTGTTATATAATCATCTTACAAATGCTTGAAAGTATGATTCTATTATTTTGATTTGTGTTTCTTCGGTTAAGCATTAAACTGATGTGTTTTTGGGCCTAACATTTTTCGTTCATTGTGAATCTCTGCTAGTGTTAGGGTTCTTGATGCCATTCATATTATTTTTTTAGATATGTCTCCATAGGTGTGTGGCATCATTGCCTTCCTCTTCCAGGAAGCCCCTCTGCTCACCGCATCCTCTACTACTAAGGCACCTTCCCTGCATAACAGAGCTCTCTGCTAAAGTAAAATAAGTGTACCTTCTGGCATCTCTCGGGATATAATATTCTCAACATCTCCTTTATGTCATCATATCGTTGGTATTGGTACAATTATTATTTTTTATTGGATAACTTCCTTTATTTTCATTTCAGGTGCAGTGTGAAGGAGCAAATCACGTTTTTTGAAACTCAAAATTAGATTTTCGTGAATGTTGCCCTTAAGGTAAAAAGAGAAATTATTTCTCCCCAAATAAGTGCAATGAATTGAAGCCTCTCATAAAGCTCCTTCCTCGTTGCCATTTTCGTCGCTTGTTGGTTGACAGACACAACACCAGATCTTTGTTGCCTCCTCTCCTATGTTTGACGTCAATTATTTTTATCTCATATTTGCATTGCTATTTTAGGCTATAATATACATATGTTCTCTGTTCACTGTTGTAGCCTTCAAAAAAAAAAAAGAGGTTTCAATCCTTTTCTTTCCAGCCTCTCCTTGGCCCAAGATCAAAGGATAGTTGTAAAATCTATAATATAATTTTTTTGGGGGTTTTATAGGTGCCTTTATGCACCTATCATAGCATCGGGGGCGGGTGTTTTCATTACGTCATTTTTTGCCTGCTTTATTAATTATATATATATATATATATATATATATATATATATATATAGGTAAGGTATTGATTTTAATTTACAATCCTTAAAACATTAAAGAACTTAATAAAATATCTCTATTTTATTCTTTCTTTAAATACTTCATTAGCAAATTTCTATATTAAAATATTAATTTGTTCAAATTAATTTTTTTTCCAAAAGTTCTTTAATATATTATAGAGATATTTTAGTAAATGAAGTGAGCATTTTTTTCCCTTTCTTGCAAAAGGTCTCTATAATAGAAGAACTTATTTTGGTTAATAATTTTTACAAAGAGTATCTTAAATTATAATTTTTTTTTAATAAAGTAAGTATAACTCTTTATTAAAACTGGATAATCTTCTCTAAAAGCACAAATATTTTATATCACCACTCACCCATATTGGACATCCTAAATAACTTATAGTTTCCCTCAAGTAAGGGCGGGTTATTAAGATAACCAATATAGGTCTGGATGATATGAGCCTATGTTCCAAATATCATATCTAATCAATACTTATAGTTTCCCTCTCGTCAGGGTGGGTATTTGAGAAGAAAAGATATAAAGGCATGGCATATTTGTTCTCTTAGAACCAAACTTAATATCAAATCTCCTCAAATTACTTATAGTTTCCCTCTCATTAGGGCGGGTATTTTGAGAAATTTTGGTGTTTCTTAAAGCTTTGGCAAAAAAAAATCTCATTAGCCTCATATTCATATCAAATAACCTTGAAAGCACAAGATTCTGGAAGTTTTGAAAGGAAAACTATTAATGTATCCAAAATCAAATAAACGCTTAAGTCCTAAAATGTGAAAAACGTGAAATGAAAAAGATGACTTTGAAAGGAGATAATAGAAAGTGTAGAAAGCACAACCCTTTTATTTAACTCTCTTAATATTGGTTACAAGGATGCCTCCTCCCTTTTCGGGGGCTAGGAGCGTTAAATGAATTTTGGTTACAATCGTGACTTAGTATTCCTCCTTCCGTGTGCCCACATTTGAAATGGGCAGGCCAAAGTGTTGCCGCTGCTTGCGTTGATGAATCCTTGGTTCTTACTGCTTCTCTTGCGATCAAAGAAACAACAAAGGCGTTAGTAGCACCTCTTTGTAAATATGAAACATTAGTTCTCTAAAATTAATGAAAGATGCATGTAAAAGATTAGCTAAATCGATAAATAAAATGACTCCAAATAACCTGCAAATTTGACAGAGATCGAAAAACATTACTAGAGGGTCACTGCCATCGAAATAGTCGGCCAATTCGCATTCAACTGAAATTCGTCCCTGGGCAGGACGAATTCTACTATAATTCGTCCCCGGGTAGGATGAATTCGACTATGATAAAATGCTGAGGTGATGCTGCCCAAATTTTGCGTCTCAGGATCTCCAAAATAACTGTAAGCATGGGGGTTAGATAATTGGGGGCATTTTGGGACAACCCAGATGGTCATATTTTCCCAATTTGGCCTCCATCCATGGGAATTCAACGTCGTTACCTGCAAGTTAGTGAGGGCCACAAAATCAACAAAGCATGATAATATTTAATCAAAATCTTATGGAATCGAAATCATAAACTACCTAAATAGCTTAACATGTAATGGAAGATAAGCAATGCAATGTAAGATAAACAAGTGATAAAAGAACAAACTAAAAATAAAACTTAGAAAGTGCAGGGCGCCCAAGCGAGCCGCCCACAGTTAGAACTTGATTTCGACACCAATCCACTTGGGATGGGCCCAAAATATCTTGTGATGGGTTGTCGGCAAATTGGTTGATTAATGTGGTCAAATGTCGGGTTTTGGGTCCGGATTCACACTTCCAATAGCCACCCAATAACCTCTCTTGCGAAAGAGATCAAGGATGTGGAAGAGGTGAATCAAAAAGGATAAAATGTGGTCTCCAATTTGGCAGCACTTCGTTGCTTGAAAATGCCTCCAACTTGTCATTTTTGGGTGGGAAAGTCCACCATTTTATAGACCCAGGGGGTCTCTTTGGAGGGGCATGCAGGGGTGCCATGTGGCAGCCATGCCTTCTCAAGAGGGAGGAGACTCCTCCCTGACTTGGGCTTCCATGACTGCCCTAGTGATAGTCCTCTAATGCCTATTCTTCCCACCTACATGTGCATGCAAGGCAGGAGGCAGTAATTGACTGTCCTCGACTGCCACTTGGTGCCATTCTTCTTTTTGCCTGTTGAATCTAGAATTCATCCTGACCCAGGACAAATTTTGAATTCGTCCCTAGGAGGGACGAATCCCAATTTGAATTTGTCCCTGGGAGGGACGAATACTGAGCAAAGTGCCTTAATGTGCCAAACTGCCTTCTGACCTTACAAAATTGCTACAAAAGTGGTTAGGACCACTGTTAACCTCTGAGGGCTGCCCTGGGGGCTGTGTGTGTCAAAGCGATCAGTGTTTGTAGTCACATAATTGGATTGGTGCTATTTTTGTGTCTACAAACCTCAAATTAGTTATAGTTTCCCTCTCATTAGGTCAGGTATTTTGAGATAATTGGTATTTCTCTCAGGCTTCTATTAACTAATATCCATTGCATTCTCTAAATTAAATTTAAATGGGGGAAATTTGGGTTAACTTCAAAATGAATTCAATGAATACAATTGATCCTCTTAATCCTCATAACTACCATACATGGAAACCCAAAATTTTAAATCTCATTTCTCAAAAAGGGCTCACACACCTACTAGAAGAGAAGCAACCTAAATTTGAAAAAGAATATGAAAAATTTGTTCATAAAGGGAAGTTGTATGAAATAATTGGTATTATAAGCACTAATGTAAATTAAAGCTTATGGTTTTACATTACGGATTGTAAAACACCTTATGAAAGTTGTGAGAAACTAAAGAAATTATTTGGAAAAGTAGATCAAATGAGGTCAATGTAGCTTGAGGTAGAATTAACAACTTTATCTCCTGACGACTTCAACAATATTGTTGACTTTCTCACTAAATTTAAATAAGTCCTTACTCAATTTAAAGGTAGTGTAAAGGATAAAAAATATGAAGAATTCATCTATCTAATTCTTTCTAAATTAAATTGTGTATTTAAAATATTTGCAACCACCTTTCTATCTACAAAAGATACTCTTGGTACAGGTTTCAAAATGCCCTCCTTAGAAGAATTTTGTGAGAGACTAGCTAGAGAAGAAAAAAAACTTGCAAAGTATGAGATCTATTCATATTCCTCTAAATCCTTAGTAGCATCAACCTCCACTAAAGAAAAAATTAAAAATAAAGAAATAAGTCCCATAACCTGTACTCACTGCAAAAAGAATGGTCATTCTACAAAAAAATACTGGAAATATTACAACTAGAGGCAGCTATGAAGGATCAAACAATAGGCGATAAAAAATAGATAGGAAAAGCCCTAAATGTTCAAGGGAATACAACCAATACTTCATCTAATTACTGGGTCTTAGATTCTGGAGTAACTCATCTCATGACTGCTTCAGATGAGTCATTCTCTTCTATCTCCTAAAGTTCAACATGTAGCATAGAAGTTGGTAACTCTTCCTTTATCCCAGTCAAAGGAAAGGGTGACATATCCATTTATGGTGGCTCTATCAAAAATATTCTCTATCTTCCAAACATTGCAATAAATCTCATCTTCGTCTATAAGATTTGTAATTTTGGAAAGGGGAAAATTTAATCTCTTCTCTCCAACAAGAGTTGAGATAATAGACTTTCAAGACCCCCACTCTCTTATAGCCAAAGGAGATATTGATCACAACACTTGCCTATTTCACTTCAAAGGATTCAAAAATCCAGAAGGGACCTCCTGTTTTGTGGCTCATGGAGATCTTAAAAGCAAAATTTGGCATGAAATGTTTGGTCATCTCAGTTATATCTACCTAAAGAAATTGAACACCCATGAAATGGTAAAAGGTCTACCTCAAGTATCTTCTATTGATGGAGTATGTCCTGGATGTGCTCTTGGAAAGCAACATCAAGATCCTTTCCACCCAAGTGGTTCTCTAAAATCCTCATTCCCTATAGAGTTAATCCATAGTGACTTGATGTTTTTTCTAGAGCCTTCTTTCAAAGGAGAAAAATATGCTCTAACATTCATTGATGACTTTTCCAGAAGAACTTGGGTCTACTTACTAAAATACATAAGTGATGTTCTATCCCACTTCAAAATATTCAAAGCCTTAGTTGAAAATCAGACCTCTTGCAACATCAAGAAAATTTGCACAGATAATGGGGGAATACTATAGTAATGAGTTCTCAATATTTCTATCAAGTCATGGCATCATTCATTAACATTCTATATCCCATAATCTACAATAAAATGGCATTGCAGAGAGGAAAAATTAAGCATTGAAGGAAATGGCAAACAATATGCTCCATTCAAGAGATCTTCCAAAGGTTTTTTTCGGTGAAATCTATTAATTGTGCAAAATATATTCAAAAACACACACCTCATAAATATCTTGACCATTTAACTCCTGAAGAAGCATGGATTGGTTCAAAACTAGATTTTTGGGTGTAATGATTGGGCGCACATCCCAAAGAAGAAAATGAATGCTCTAGATAAGAAAAGTAGAAAGCTCATCTTTGATGGTTATTGTGAGGAAATGAAAGCATAAAGGCTCCTTGATCCCTCAAGTCATGAGGCCTTTTTTCATAGGAATGTCCAATTTTATGAAACTTTACCTCAGAAAGATCATCAGACATCCTCTTCCTCTATTGAGCCTTCTCCTACAGTAGAACCTTAATATAATGAAAAACCAAATTTAGAGATTAATTTAGAGATTGATTATCAATATGAGGAACCTATAAATCCAACTCAAAGTCTTTACATTTCTTTTACTCCTTCCACTATGCCAAAATGAGCCTTCACCATTTTTAAAGAAGCTACTTCTTACATCCAAAATATTCCACCATCTAGATTAAACAACTCCATAGGCACTAGTCTTGTCTATCAGTCTATTTCCTCTAATCCTCAATCCTTCAAAGAAGCAACTGGTATTAAAGAATGGGATGATGCCATGGAAAACGAATTCTCTTCCTTAATAAAAAATGAAAGTTGGGATTTAGTTTCCCTACCTAAAAGAAGGAAAATTTTTGTTGTAAATGGATTTATAGAACAAAATATGGACCTAATGGAGAAATTGACAAACACAAAGCTTGCCTAGTAGTCAAAGGTTTCTCTAAAATTGAAGGAATTGATTATGCTGAAACCTTTGCACTAGTTGCTAAAATGGATTCTGTTAGACTTAAAGGAAGAGATATTTCTGGAATAACCTGTTGGTTTCACTTAAGACTCCTCTCTTGTTTGTAGGATAAAGAAGTCTCTTTATGGCCTCAAACAAGCTCCTAGAGATGGGTATGAAAAAATGGACTCCTTATTTCCTTAGGTTTTTCTCATTGTGAGTCTAATAACATAGTCTACATTTGGAGAGATGAAAGAAAAATCACCATACTTGTTCTACATGTTGATGATATGCTACTCAATAGTAGTGACTTCACTCAAATTCAGATTATAAAAGACTCTCTCTCTAAAAAATTTTATATGGTTGATCTGGGTCTAGCACATTACTTTCTTAGGATCCAAATAAATTAATGAATTTCATTGTGTCAACAAAAATGCACTTTAGATCTTCTTCAAAGGTTTAAAATGACATATTGAAAATCGTCTCCTAAACATTTCTAGTTTGGAGTCAATCTAAGTACTTCCTGCACATCCCCTCTATGTGATGCAACTCTATACCCTCAACTTGTAGAGATTCTATTATACCTTACTCATACTCATCCAGATATCTCATATGTTGTTGGATTAATATCCAGATTCTCACATCAACCTCATTTCAGTAACTTGCAAGCAACAATGAAAGCACGAGGATACGAAAACAAAAAGGGAAAGAGCTCCAAGCACGATGCAAAAGCGGAACTAAACTTAACGCTAAATCCTACGAATTGAAAATGCATGAAATGGGGAAAGCATGAACGAATTGAAACGCAAATGAAAATCCAATGCAGAAAACAGCCCTTTCTTTTATTGATATGTTTCGGAATTTGGTTACAATTCGCCTCCTCCCCTTTTAGGGGCGAGGAGCGTTAAATTTGTTTCTTTGTTGCATCCATGGATGCCATTCCTTCTTCCGCGTGCCCACATGTAAGATGGGTGGACCAAAACATCACTGCCGCTTGCGTTGATGAGTCTTGACTCCTTGCTTCTCCTCTAACATCCAGATCCTGCGCTCAAGGAAACAAGAAATGGTCAGTAGCACCTGCGGATGAGATGAAACATGCAATCCCCAAGCCTTCGGTTAATGCATGCAAGATATAAATAAAACGATGACTAACATGTATCCAAATAATCTAAAAACTTGATAGGGGCATGAAGACATCACAAAGAAGGCATTGCAAATGGAACAGTCAAGAAATTCCTCACCGATTTGAATTCGCTCTGGGGTGGGACGAATTGACCTACAACAAAATGCCAGATAGCACCGCTCAAAATGTCACATCTGGACAGCTCCAAATCTCCTACAAAAGTGGGGGTTAGCTAATTGGGGGTATTTTGGGATGACCCAGATGGTCAGATTTCCCCAATTTGGCCTCTAACACCCAGATTTTGATGATGCCTTCTGCAAGTTAGTAAAGGCGAAGAAAATGATAAAACATGATAAAAATTGCTCAAAACGATATGAAATCAAAATTGCAAACTATCTAAGCAGCATAAGATCAAATACAAAAAATGAAAATGACAGAAAGAGAAATCGGCCACAGATTCCTAATCATTCCTAAAAGGGACGATTAGACCTGCAGTAGTGCGGGGCGCCCGGGCAGGCCGCCCACCGTTTGGGGCCTGATTTCGGCACCAATCCACTTGGGATGGGTCCAAAATCTCTTGTAAAGTGTTGTCGGCAAATTGGGTGGTATATTGTGGTCAAATGTCGGGTTTTGGGCTCAAGATTCGTCCTTCCAATGGTCACCCAATGACCTCCTCTCTAAAAGAGATCACGGGTGTGAAAGGCACAAATCAACTAGGGGCGTATGGGGAAGTAAAATGGCAGCACTTCATTGCTCAAAATGCTCCTTCTCCTGTCTCTTTTGGGGTGAGAAGACTCACCAATTTATAGACCTGATGGTCTCTTTGGATTGAGCATGCAGAGGCGCCACTTGGCAATCATGCCTTCCCAGGGGGAGGGAGATTCCTTCCTAATTAGGGGCTTCATGACTGCCCTTGTAACTGCCTCTAATGCTCAAAAATGCTCACTCATGCTCCCATGCGATGAAGGAAGGATTAAGTGGCGGATCTGAGCTACCATTTGTCAAGATTTGACTTTTTTCCCATCAAACCTGCAATTCGCCCCACCTTGGGATGAATTCTGATATTCGTCCCTGGGTGGGGCGAATCCTAGTTTGAATTCATCCCTGGGTGGGACGAGTAGTGAGCAAAGTGCCTTGAAGGTGCCAAATTGACTCTTCGACCTTCCAAAACTACTTGTGAGAGTGGATAGGACCACTGTTTGACCTCTGGGGGCTGCCCTTGGGGCTGTGTGTGTCAATGCGATCGGTGTTTGCAGTCACATAATCGGATTGGTGCTGTTTTGGTGTCTACAGATGCCCCTTTTTGGGATGCGTTGTGCAAGGCGCAGCGTCGAGCAAAAATAGATAACCAAAGCACTAATGATTAGGGTTTCTCAGTAACCTAACCAAATTTTGATGCCCCAAGTATGGAAAGGGGCATGCATTCTTGAATCCTTGCTTCTGACGAGCGAAGGAACTCAATTCAAGTGTTAACCTTTTTCGGTGAGGTGTTACTTGAGCTTGGACATTGATCAGTCATGAATAGGCAAAGGGCGCAACCTTTTGTCTATGGGAACCTTGAGTTCATGATTCATGAATGCCAAGTGATTGATCAGCTTGTGATTATTGCTTGTTTACTGCCCCAAGCAGGAGCGTAATTGTCTTTGTCAATGATCCTTTGAATGCATGTCGTTTCCATGATTGGGTGTGTATTTGTTGGTTGGTGACTAAGTGTGCTACTACCCCTCAAGCGACGAATCGATGAGGGAATGACCAGCATGAGAAAAGTGACGAGTCGCTTGACCCAAGATGACTTGTGTAAGGGTGCCTTCAGATGTTTTAGCGTTAAATGTGTGTGCAGTTGTTCGACATTTAGACCTATTTTTGGTGGGTGTTAACCCTTTTGGTGACGCTTGTCGGGGCTGAAATTGGCAAAAATCCATCTTCCCGTGGAGCGGTCTGGCCATGGTGGCCTTCTTAGGGAGTAGGATGGTGACAATTTGTAACCCCAATGTCTATTTTGGATGCCAAGAATGTCAGGCGCAAATGCGCCTTCGTTTGGCAATGGTATTGCTATTTTTGGTTGGGTTTGGACCCTTTTGGTGACGTCGTTTGGGGAGGAAATTCTCGAAGATCTGTCTTCCCGTGGAGTGGTCCGGCTATGGTAGCCTTCTTAGGGAGTAGGATAGTGAGGATTTGTGACCTCGACATCTATTTTGCATGCCCGGAATGTCAAGTGCAAAAGCACTCTTATCGGACACTTTTAGGGCTTGTTTTTGGTGCATTTTGTGCAGTTTTTGCTATTTTTGAAATTTTTGCTCTGTATTCATCCTGGGGTGGGACGAATTCCTATTGAGCATTCATTCTAGGGTGGGATGAGTGCTAACCAGAGTGCTCATCCCAGGGAGGAATGATTACAGGCTCAAAAAGCCTATTTAAAGGCCAAAACTAGGTTTTGGGCTCATTTGCACTTGTTTTTCCTGGCGATTTGGAGCTCTGAGGAGGAGGAGGTTAATTCTGCGAAGCGAAGCATTGCTGAATTTTTCTTGTGACCATGAGTTCACACACCGGATCGAGTGGCGGAGCCGAAGCGATACCGGTGAGTGCCTTCCTCTTTATTAGTTTTTTTTTTGTATTACAGTTTTAAAACCGCAAGTTATTTTTTGCTTTTTTTTTTTTTGTATTTTGTTTTTCAAATGTAAAAATAAAAAACCTTAGTGAAATGAATGTGTTTATTTGTTTTGGTATGGCTTCATTAAAACGTAGGTTGAAATCCTAGGGGAAACCATGTTTGTTTGTGTTCATTTTTGTAAACTAACAGAAACCCTGGGCTAACAAAAATCGAAACTTAGCTAAAAACGTAGGCTAACCCTAGTTAAACAAAGATCAAAACTGAGTTTAAAAACTTAGGGTAAAATTTAGCTTAAAACTTATTGTTTTAAAACCCTAGATTGACAAACTAAGTTTGTAGGTTTTGATGATTTTTTTTTTGTTTTAATTTATCAATTTGAGAGTGTAAAACCCTAGGTTGACAAATTAATTTTGTAAGTTTTGATGATTTTTTTTTTTTTAATTTATCAATTTGAGAGTGTAAAACCCTAGGTTGACAAATTAATTTTGTAATTTGTTTATACTGTTTGTAGCTGTAAACTTTGTTTTTGATTTTAATGTGTTTTATTTTGTTTTCTTTTGCAGGTTGTGAAGAGCCGGTATCGTGTGCCTACTATTTTTGCTGAAGCGCGGGAGGCGCTAGCTGTGGCTGACTGGGAGTGGCTTGATGCCCTTGGGCTCAAGCAGGTGACTCAGTTGGAGCCAGTGATTGGGGATCGGGCCTACCTGACGGCCCTGATCAACTTGTGGGATCCCCGGACTAATACTTTCCATCTCCCAATAGGGGAGATGATAGTTACTTTGGAGGATGTCTATCGGATTCTTTGGATTCCAATAGATGGACTGTCGATCAAGATGATGCCATGGGATCAGCGGACAACAGTGCTGACATGCTGCTTCGGGCATGGGGAGGAGTTGGGGGTGGATGGTCCGGTGGAGAGGGCAGAGGTTGACTATCAGATTGGTGGGATCTTAGTTCGATGGTGGTTTGAGAGGGGTGTGTTGGGAGTGAGGCACGCAGTACTCATGGGCCTCATGTCCAACATGCTGCTACCTGACTCGTCAAGTGCGAGGTTCCCGTGGAACCTATTGGATGTGGTCTGTCGGCTGGTGGAGTGTTCGACGCATGAGCCTTTGATCATGAGGTGGGGACAGACGCTATTGGCATAGCTCTATGGTGAGTTGTACGAGGTCCACTATCGAAGGTGAAAGGGGATCAACTATAGCTATCTATTGCAGAGCTGGGCTTGGTAGCACATAGCGGTGGAGAGGCCAGTGGGGTTACCATGTATGACTCGGGTGGAGATGGTGGATAAGGATATAGGTTATGTGGCTCTATGGCGATGATCTGAGGAGCAGGGATAGAGTCGATGGTGGGCAGGTGTCATAGGGCACTATGTCGATGCCTTCGCTCGGCTTGCTCTAGGGGAGGTGTTCTGGTGCCCCTATCGGGACTGTCCAACCTGGCCAGAGGCTGGAGAGTGGCTTCGATGGGTATGCAGGGAGTGGTGGCTGATTGGGTGGCATGGGACCGAGCAGGAGTTCTTCCCTTACAGTCGGGTGACATGACAGTTTGGGGTGCGCCAGGGGTTTCCTGGTGAGCCCGTGGTCTATCGACATTGGGGGGACGAGAGGACTCTAGACCGGCCGATCATCATGCCACTTAGTGAGGATTTATATATGGTGATTGATATCCCAGATATGGATGACATTGGGACTACCATGGAGTATGACCAGTGGTGGGTACTATGGTGATGGCGGGGAGAGGGGCCATTGGGAGGCACGGAGGCAATAACAGCAGGCGGGGAGGGTGTCGAGGCACCAGGAGATGATTGGGGAGCTCCGCTAGAGGATGCGAACATGGTGGAGGTAGATGATGTGGGTGCAGATTATGGTGCTTTAGATCAGCCGGAGATGCAGGATGCTCCGGAGTAGTGGGAGCTAGAGTAGGCTGTAGTCCCGGATTTGCCTATGCACTAGGTAGTGGCAGAGGATGCGGAGGTAGGGGTGCACGCTGAGAATGCATGATTGGCAGGGCTACTACAGAGGTGAGATGAGGAGCTGGGGGAGGCTCTACAAGAGAGGGATCTCTTACGGGCCCAGCTAGCGGAGCGAGAGAATGCATGGGCTATGCACCACCGGCAGGAGGGGGATACCGATGTTGCATGGGAGAGAGACCTCCTATGAACGAACGTAGCTTGTGCAGTGTGATGATGTAGTAGTGATGTACCATCGATGGGAGGTGGAGTGGTGCTAGAATCAGATGGATTTGGAGGGAGAGATCATCCACCTCGATGGGCGGGTACCTGAGCCCTCTAGAGGTGGCTCTTCATGCCGGACGAGGGGCAGTGATACTGAGCAATCAACATCATCTCATCATAGGTGATTGGATGAGGGAGGGGGTAGTAGGCATGATGCGGGGGCTAGCAGTAGCTGCCCTGAGGGGTCCCATAGGACCCACACCACGGGGGGTAGTTCCCGTCACACCGATCCTGCATGATCATGGTGGCCGATGCCTTAGGCTTTAGGGATTTTTGAGTTTGTGGATTTTGTTGTGGGGTCATAGGACCGGTTTATTGTAGCCTACGGGCATTTTTGATGATATATATATAGATGACTTTATTTTATTTATGCGCGTGTGATGATTTGATGTTATGCATGATGATTGATGAATATGGATTTATGCATGTTAATTTATATTGATGGATGCATATGTTATGATGAATGCAAATGTTTTTTATTTATATGTGATATGCAAAATGGAATGGATGAATTGAATTTGTGTTGTTTGGCGAGGGCACCATAGACTATTTAGAACTTTATGGCTTTTTGTCCTAGGCGATTGTTGTGGTAAATGACTTTTCATGTATACATGTTGTTTTTGTATTTTTTGATGGTAATGCGAGGATGAAAGATAGCACAGTTGGTTTAGAATGTAGTTAAGGTTTTCTGAGACTCAGACATTTTTAACTAACTAGCCATGATTGTACTTTATCTTACAAGACTTTTGAACAAGGTATGAATCGGACTTGTCTTTGACCAAGTTATTTCACATCCTTGTGTGTGCAATTGAGTTCATTTCTATGGTATTTGTCAGGATACCGCTAGTGCCAGATAGGTTGTCAACCAAACCTGTACTGAGGATCACCTAATTAGCTCCACTAACTCCTTTGTTGTATTTAGTCAGATTAATCTGTGGTGCTATCTAGGATACCATAAGCTAGCTCATCCACATGCAAACATTGATCTGTACATGAGTTAATGTGACAGATATATCATCATGCGGGAGGTTTACCACCAGTGACCGATAGGCTATCCACCAAACCGGTACTGAAGTTTGCCTCATGACCTTATGAATGCTGAGAGTTCCAGGGATTCAAGTTCGACTCCCTTCTTTTCTTCAATTGTATTGGGATACTTGCTCTTTTGTAGTGATAAAAATCACTATTTATTTTTTTATTATTTTTTTTTGAGCAAGGGATTTGAATTTTGAGTGATGAGAATCACTATTGTATGTGCCTTTTGATGTATGCACTTTGGTGGTGATGTCAAATTTTTAGAGTTTTGACTTTTTGCAAAATTTTATGATGTTTGCAACTTTTTGAGAACTTGGGATTCTTGGGGAATTGGGTAGGGAAGATGCTTGTCCTTTTGCCAACTCTCAGCATTCTTGGGGTCATTCGCACAGGGGGATGAGCAAGATAACCATTTCGCTTATGGTGACCTGGATTGCTTTGCAGGTTTCATCTTTCATTCACACAACTTGGGAATTTTTATGTGTTTTAATTTGTGTTGGGATGCTACGTAACAAGGTGTGATCCAAGTAGAACTCTACCTTTGTAAAATCTGTCTGACTTGGTATAGTACGTGGCTAGAAAGCAAATGACGACTGAAGGATGAAAACTCTTGATACATTAGAAGACCACTGACTATGGTATGGTAAAAGGAAGTGAATGGCATTTATTTTTGATGGACTGCTTATAGAATGGAGAAATGTGGAACAAGATGGATTGGCGGAGTAATTACAGTCTATGGTGCCTTTGACCTGTATGACCACAAATATGCAATGTATGGATGTGATGCTTAATGCAACTATAGATTTTTGTGTTTTTGAGGGATTGATTTTTGTGAATATGAAGATGAGATGCAAAAAGAGCTCTTTATTGTTGTGATGATTTTGAGCATGCATGGAAATGAGATGCGAATTTTGGTTATTTTTGATGATTTTATTGTTTTTGAATTTTCTTATTTTTGACCAAGCGATTGTGGGAATCCTTGGAGCTTTTTGGTTTGACCAAAGGGGTAATGGGTACCTTTGGGGCATTTTGGGGATGACCAAGCGACTATGAGAATCCTTGGGGCATTTTGGGATTGACCAAGTGATTGTGGGAATCCTTGGAGCATTTTGGGTTTGACCAAGCGATTGTGGGAATCCTTGGAGCATTTTGTTTGGGCTATGGCTCTTTTAGATATGGAATGGCCGCAAATGACTGATGTTCAAGGGTTCTAGTTCCTTGATTCCATCAAGAGAGGCTAGCCGATATGTTCCAGGCCCTATTTTACTATCAATTACATAGGGACCTAACCAATTTGCCATGAACTTGTCCCTTAGATGGGACGACAAACTAGAGTTCTGTTGGTTCTCTTTTAAGACCAAGTCACCAACCTAAAAATCCCTCAGGTGAACCTTCATGTTGTATGCTTTCTTAAGTCGCTCTTGATAGATACGTAAATGCTCGAGAGCATTAACGCGTCGTTCATCAAGCAACGTAAGCTGGTCTAACCGGGCCTGCCATGCAGTGTCATCATCGATGAACTCTTGCATTGATATGCATAGGGAAGGAATTTCTAACTCGAGAGGCATGACTGCCTCGGAGCCATACACGAGCAAAAATAGAGTTGCCCCAGTGGGCATCCGAATGCTAGTGCGATAAGCCCACAGGGCAAGTGGGATTTGAATGTGCCAATCCTTATGACTGTCTGCGACTGTCTTTTTGAGGATGGCAACTAGCATTTTGTTTGACGCCTCTGCTTGCCCATTTGCCTACGGATAATAGGGTGTCAAAAAACTATGCTGAATTTTGTACTTTGTGGTCAAAGCACGCACGTCTTTGTTCTTGAATGACGTCCCATTATCCAAAATTATCTTGGATGGAATACCAAAATGACATATGATGTTATGTAAAATGAACTCCACAATGCGAGGTCCAGTCGTAGAGGTAAGCGGAATTGCTTCCACCCACTTGGTGAAGTACTCTATGGCCGTTATGATAAACGTGTGATGACACGACGACGCAGGGGAGATCTTTTCGATTAGATCTAAGCCCCACTACGAAAATGGCCAAGTCGATTGGATCGGCTGCAAGGCCTGGGAAGGTACGTGTGTCAAATTAGCATGGTGTTGACATTTCATGCACTTCCTCACATATGCGCAACAATATCGCTCTAAAGATGGCCAATAATAGCCCATGCGGAGAATGCACTTTGCGATGGCCATACCACTGAAGTGGCCACCGCACGTACCATCGTGCGCTTGGGCGATTGCCCAAGTGGACTCCTACTGGTCCAAGCAACGAAGGAGGATTCCTTCATAGCTGCGATGGTACAAAATGTCTCCTAACAAGACATACTTAGCCACTTTTTGCTTGAATGCTCATTTTGCGGCATGTGTCAATCCAAGTGGGAGATTACCTAACTTGAGGTAGTCCCTTATGGGTGAATACCAATCCTGCTGATCAGAAACCTCGATGGTATGAACAACCAATCCCTCTTGAAGTTCACCCCTAGCAAACGCTGAGCGGGAAAGAACTTGTAAGAATAGCATTGTGTTGCTATTAAGGGGAGTAGGGGAGAACAAGGACCCCTAGTTGGCATGATTCAGACGATCATGGATTCGAGAGAACTTATCCGAGGATGGTTCAATCTGGATCAAGTGGATTCCTGGCGTCAAATCAGAGCTTGCACGCTCCATCACGGATTGCGATAGTGTTTTGACTTGAATGGTTGTCATATCACCAGAAATGTCTTATGGGATTAGTGACCCCAAGGAGGCCATAGTGTCCGCAAAATGATTCGATGACCGAGGGAGTGCCTCGATGTCGTACCATTCAAGATTTGCCAGGAATTTGTCCACAAGGGCTTTGTAGGCCTGCAGAACTGGGCATTTGCATTGGAATACCCCTTTGACTTGGTTGACAATTAACAGCGAATCACCAAAGATGTTCAATCATTTGATGTTCATGGTGATTGTTGTCTGAAGACCTATGAGCAAGGCTTCATACTCTGCATTGTTGTTGGTGCATGGGAAATTTAATTTAAATGACAGAGGCATTGGAGCACCCTGCGGTGTGAAGAATACTATTCCCGTGCCACCACCTTGCTCACATTTAGAACCATCAAAAAATAGGGTTATGTCGGCATGTGACTCAGGCTCATCAGAATCTGGCGATTCTGAGACATGGAAGACCCCATCATCGGGTAGTTCTATGACTAGAGGCTGATCATCTTCGAGAGGAGCCTCTGCTAGTTGATCGGCTATGACCTGACCTTTTATGGATTTCTGTCCGATAAACTCTATGTCAAATTCCGTCAACAACATGATCCATTTCGCCATGTGACTACTATGATAAGTATGACTCATCATGTACCACAATGGATTCTCCTTAGACACAACATACGTCTTGTTGCTCAGCATGTAATGGCATAGCTTTTTGGTAGCAAACACCACTGCCAAGCAAAGCTTCTCAACGTATGCATAGTTAAGTTCATAACTGACCAGGGTGCGGCTAAGATAGTAAGTAGCCTGTTCTTTGTGAAGTTCATTTTTCTGGGCTAGCATGGCACCCAGTGCCACCTCAGTAGCTGAGATGTATAAGTAGAATGACACTCCTGGTCTAGGTGGTGCCAATACTGGCGATGAAGCCAAGTATTGTTTAATGTCATCAAAGGCTGACTGGCACTCGTCATCCCAGTGAAATGCTACCCCCTTGTGCAATAATTTGTTCATGGGTCGGCACTTGTCAGATAGCTGCGCTATGAAGCGCTTGATTGACGTGACCTTTCCCTGTAGGCTTTTGAGCTGCTTGATGGTAGTTGGGGGGAGCATTTCAAGGATTGCCTTGACTTTGTTTGGGTCCACCTCGATGCCTCACTTTGAGACTATGAAACCCAAGAGTTTTCTAGATGTGACGCCAAATACGCACTTCTTGGGATTCAGTCGAACTTTATGTTCCATGAGGCGATCGAGGATCTTGCTTAAGTCATCGAGATGATCTGGGCGCAAAAGAGACTTGGCCAACAAATCATCCATGTAATCTTCCAAAGTTTTGTGCATGTAATCATGGAAGATGTACGTCATGGCACGTTGGTAGGTGGCACCAGCATTTTTAAGGCCAAAAGGCATGACCTTATAACAAAATGTTCCCCAAGGCATTGTGAACGCCATTTTTAGTTGGTCCTCGGGATTGATACGAATCTGATTGTATCCCGAGAAACCATCCATGAGGGAAAGCATTTCGTGGCCCGTAGTAGCATCTACCAATGCGTCGATACTCGGCAAGGGAAAATCATCCTTAGGACTCACTTTGTTTAGATCTCAAAAATTAGTGCATATGCGAATCCTCCCATCGGGCTTCTTGATGGGCACCATGTTGGACAGCCATGGTGGATAATCCACGCAGATGACAAACTGTGCATCCAACAGCTTTTGCAGTTCATCTTTGACCATTAAGGCCACTTTTGGGTGCATCTTACGTAGTTTTTGCTTAACTGGCTTGACTGTCGGATCAAGCGTTAGGTTATGCATGACTAGCTGCGGATCTAGTCCCGACATGTCTTTGTATGACCATGCAAAAACCTCCTTCTTCTCTTTGAGAAGGGCAATGTAGTCGGCTTGCTCTTCGGGGGATAAGCTTACCCCTAGCTTGATAATCTATGGATTCATTGGATCAGAGCCGATGTCTACGTTAGTCGTCTCCTCGACCGACATGTGGGATCCATCCTCCAACTGGTGTGGAGTTGGGATCAAATGGATATCATTTGCTGAGTTTAAATCTATGTTGGGAACCTCGGGTTCCTCTTCAGCATGGAAGATATCCTGAGTTGGCCCCGGGGTGAGATGAAGCATCTCACCGAAAGGCCAGTACTCTGATGGGGATGGAGGTGAATTGACGCGATCCCAGTCGATGGCATCTATGTCTAGATACAATGACTGTGCTGGATCTATCGGGTTGTGGATGGGGGCGGTTAAGTCAATGGAGATCATGTTGATGAAATGATTTTGGTCTCCATTACCATGGGTGTGATGACTCAAACATTTTGGATGTTCTCTGAGCTCCGGATCGGGCTCTAGAGGTACTGGCATGAATGGATCGGCCCTATGTGTGGATAGGAAGATAGGGTCTACCCTCGACACTGATGTCGTTATAGGGTCTCTGGGCGGAAGGTATTCTTCGTATGCCCAAAGTGGTGGATCCAACACTTGGTCCCACCGCACTGGGTCTACGTACCATTCATGCCCTGGCACTATGTTTAATTGTGCGAATATGTCGTTAATCTCCAAGGGGTATGGTCACTGTCGCATATGATTGAGATAGGCCATCTCGGTTTCATCTTCATAATCACTATCGGAGATCCAAAGGCCTTCGTTGGCTCCGACAACTACTTGTGACATTAGGGGCTCATCTTGCTCGAGCAAATTGATCTGGCCCCATTGGGGTTGTTCCGCTCTCTACGGTGGGGCCTGATTGTCTTGCGGTGGTGCTTGCTCGATTGGAGCATCTAAAGGGAACATTGTCAAGAGGTTTTCTTGATAATCATCCATGGGGATCACCTGTGAGTGATCGCTATTTGATTCGAAGGGGTCATACTCTGACTCGTCCTCTGAGGACCCTTCTTGAAAATGAGCCCTCGAGCTTTCTCCTCTCTCGAGCAAAGGGAAGGGATTGTGGGTGTCAACAAGGTTGATTGCCATCAATGGGAGATAATCCCTCAATGTATATGTTGTGTGAGGGTTGGCATATGGATCCGATGCCAAACCCCCCTTGTTGCCTATCCCTAGGCCTTGCATGTTCTCCACCAAGATGTCCAAGGGTAGGGGGTAGTTGAACCCTACTCCTGACTTGTCATATGGCATTTGGTATCTTGGTTGGCAAAGAACACGTATCCCTTGCTCATATCTGCCTAACCCATATCCATGCCAATTGCATTGGCCAAGGTATCTCAGAGCAAAGTTTGGGTTAGAAAAATAGTTGACATTTTTAGCAAAAGGCTCTTCATCTTCGTCCTCTTGCATGTATGGTTCAGTACCATGATCAAGGCCCCCATACACAAAGTTTGTCTGGTTCGGAGGGTAGCCTAGGGGAACAATAGTGCCGATGGGGAGGCGAGGTCTCCCCATGTCCTGCATGGACTCCAATGTGGGTGTTGCTACAATATTCCACACCAGATACTCCCCCAGGCCTGTATTGGCCATTTCAATGGTGATCGTTGGTGGTTGAGGGGGAGGGAATGGAAGTTCTCCCTGAGTCCACTCCATGTCGGGTGAACTAGGAGCCTCGACTTCCATTCGGCTAGGCATCTCCTCAGTAGAGATAGTTGATATTGATGGCAGTGTCTCTTCCAAAGGTTGCGCCTCTTCCAGGGGTTTCTTCCCTTTGTCCTTCTGTTTGGCCCCCATCGGTGGCATCGTTGGTGGAGGACCAGACGATGAAGATAGACCCGACTGGGGCTTTGAAGAACTTGCTAATGGGGATGCCTACGAAATCAGACCCTGCTTATATGGATTCAATTGGAAATCCAAATGCATTGATGGAAGGGTCGATTGTGGCATCAGTTGCACCGCATTACAATACTTGAAGGGTTCTAAGTCCATCGGGACTACATGCACTTCCCCTTCAAATGTATACTTTAAGCACTGGTGAGCTATCGAAGGGACACACTTCATGTCCCTGATCCATGGCTGCCCCAGCAAGATGTTGTAGGCCATCTCACCTTCCAAAATATGGCACAATGTAGGTATAGTCTTTTGCCCCACCTGGATGGGTAGGACAATTGTGCCAACTATCGAGCATATCGCATCATTGAATGCTCGTAGGGTGTAGGTGGAAGCTGTGATGTGAGATGCGGGCAACTTCAGATGTTTTAGGGCCACGGTTGTGATGATATTACTGGACGAGCCAGTGTCTATCAACACCCTCTTATACGGGATCCCGTTGACCCATGCGATAACGTGCAGGGGTGGATCCGCCATGTCATCAACCACTGATTTCACTTCGTCTTCTCGAAATGTGATGACTGGCTCAGTGCATCATTTGACGTGTCCCACGAAGTTGTTGAAAGAATTTGTCTCATGGGGCTGCAACTCGATGGCTTTCAATATCTCCATTAGAGCCTCCCGATGGGGCATTGATTGTTGTATGAGCTCGTATATGGAGAGCCTAGCCGAGGTGGTCCTCAAAATCTGAGTGAGCTTGGTCTGAAGTGTGGCCACTGGCTTAGGCGGAGGAGGTTGTGCAAGGTGTTATTGTGGTTGCGATGTTGTTGGCACCTCTCCTGCAGCTATCGTAGGAGCATTTGTACTCGGGTACCTCCTGTTTCGAGTCACTATACTGATCATCCCTACATACCCCTGCATGGGGAAGTTCTATGTGACCTCATTAACTTGTAGGGTCTTTTCCTATGGAGCATGAGTAGGCAAGGGGTCTTTAAAGACCTCCATTTGTTGGTTGCTTGGTGCCACGAGATTATCCACTGCTAGTGTCTTGTTATCAATTAGGTCTTGCACCAAGCCCTTAAACTTCCAGTAGGCATTTAGGTCATGTCCCTGCCACTTGTGGAACCTACAGTACAAGTCCTCCCTGTACCCCTTAGGCTTGGGAGCATTGGGGTCTATGGTTTGAATCTCTGGTAGATTGATCAGATTTGTCGCTAACAAGTGGTCAAACAGGGAGTCCCTGGACTCTGTGTAGGGTGTGTATTGTCGCCTAGGGTGATGCTACTGACTCTATTCTTGCCTCTGATTTTCTCTATCATAGTTGCTAGGAGGCACCGCCTGATAGTTAGCCTTTTGAGGCTATGTTGCTTGTGTAGGCTTAGGGACATTGATAGCAACTTGATTGACCGCAATGGGTTTCTGTTGCATGGTCCCGATTTTAGTGTTTTTAGTCCACTCTTTTTTCTTAGGTTTGGCTATCTCGCCATCCTGTATCTTGATCTCTTCAATGATCCTGGCTTGTGCCAGAGCTTCTTCTAAGGTGGCATATTGTTGTAGCTGCAATAGCACAGAGATCGATCTCAAATAGCTCTTTGAGAACATTTGAGTGAGGTCGGACATAGGGGGAAGGTAGGGCAGCTTTGAAAGCAAAGTCCTCCATCGATTCCCATAGGCCGCCATGGTTTCTTCCTCATACTGCTTGAGGCTGGCTAAGTCACTTAGTGATGCCTTCTTCTTGGTGTTGAAGGTGAAGTGTTCGAGGAACGCATCCACTAACTGATCTAAGTTGTTAATGTTGTGCTTTGGTAATTGAGTAAACCAATCCGAGGTAGGGCCTACGAACGTGGTTATAAATGTTCTTAATAACAAAGCATCATTGTCCTAGATGCCGAAGCATTGGCTCAAGAATCTCATCACATGCTCTTGGGCATCCTCCTCACCTCTAAAGATTGCCAACTGAGGCAGCTTGAAGTGTTCAGGGTAAGGGGGTGCTGGCACTAACGGATGCATAGGATGACTACGGAGTTGGCGTAACGTGGGATTTTGGGGCCCAGAAGTTTTGGTTTCCATAGACTCCAAACGCTCTAGCAACATTTTATATGCATCTGAAGATTTAATCTTTTCCTCTTTAGTTTGCTCCCATTGTGGGTTGTGGGAGACTTGAGGCCTATGGAGGGGTGGCTGGATAGCAACCCCTCTACCTTGGTAGGGCATTTTGGCCCGCTCTTCTTCTTGTTCATACTCCTCGTAAGCTTCCTGAGGAGTCTCTGGATGAGACCTATGAGCCTGGGTGGGTCCCCAAGGAGGGTACCCATCATTGTTTCGAGGAGTGGCCTCCCGCTCAGGTCTAGGAGGTCTCGGAGGCAACACTTGATAAGGTCACAGAGACCTATCTCGCACCAAGGGGTTGTGCCTCTCATATGGTTCCACTCTTTGGGTGCGAGGGGTTGGAACCCTCTCAGGCATCGGGTTATGGAGTAGCTCATCTGTTTGGCACCGAATGTGCTCTTTGCTAAGGTGATATAGATGCTCTAGCTGCTGTTGGTCTTGCTCAAGCCACGTGATCTAGGCTTGGTGGGCGGCATGTCTTGCGACTTCCAGGTCAATTTGGTCTACCATCTTGAGCCTAGGAGGCCTGGATGCCTCTCCTATGCACTTACCTCGATCGTGATGATCCGAGATCTCAATGGGTTGCTTCCCTCTATCGAGGTTGGCGGCATTTACCCGAGGCCCTGGCCTCAGTGGGTGATCATGGTATATAGCAGGTGCGGAAGCGCATGGCTCCCATGCTGTACATTGCTCTTGAGGAATGTAATGGTCTTCCTCATGCTCCCTTTTGTATGTGTGAAAGGGGTGGGCAGAGTTGGCTCGCCCTGCTTGAAGAGCCCTACGCTCTAGGTTTTGTCTATTGGTTCTAACAATGATGGGGGGCAAAGGAGGGATGCCATAATCATGTGGCCTCTCCTCATGGACACTATGCCGCTCTAGCACTTCATCACGCGGTGGCCACTCATATCGAGCTTCTAAGGGAGCTTTCTTGTCTATATTGAGCGCCACGTGTAAGGACTCCTCCTGAAAGGGGCTATGATGAATGGGCGTGTCCCTCAAAGGGGTGCCTCTATAGTCCCATTCTAAAATGGAATGATGTGGACTCCCTTGTGGGTCAGGCCACCAAGGTGGAATGACCAAGTCCCTGGGGCTGTAGCGGAGGTGACTTGTGCCCCCTTGTACACTTTTCATAGCTTTTGCCCTTGATTGGGCTTGGCTATGGGTGTACACCATGGTGGTGTTTTTCTACAAGCTATGTAGGTTTTTATCTCTTTTTATGATTTTTATGCTACACTAAACAGAAAAGAGCACACACACACAAAGCAATGATTATCTCATTTAAATATTAAAAGTGTGTCCTAAACCTGGTTTAGTGTGTTTTGTTTTGTTTTTTTTTGTTTTTGAAGGTTTTTGTAAAGAATGTTTAAATGCAATATGATGGCTCTTATGACTCCCAAAATTGGTCGCCCCTTCGATATACCATTTCCAGGCCGATATACCAACCTCTCTATATACCCGCCCTTACGTGAGGGAAACTATAGGTACGTGAGAGCAGATGGTACGTGGAACGTAGGTGGTACGGAAGGGGAATCACCCTATTTATGACACCTACCATAGAAGACTTATCCTCGTGTGTTGGGAATCACCCCAACTACACTCGGTCAGATTTCATCAGGATTTACGTCTAGCAATAGTAGCGATCGGGGCAATGGATGCAAAAATTCAAGCCAAGGTGGTGATGAAATCCACCGTTGGTCTTGATCAAGGGCTAGGGTTTTACGACCAGCTCCTTGGTGTTTAATTTGCCACGTGATGTGTGGGGTTATTTTTATTTTGCAAAAAGGGAACAAGCAAGTAGTAAAAGAAAACTTTCCCTAAGCAAGCAAGTACCCTAAAAATAGAAAACTAAAAACAAAAAATGACAGGAAAAGTTTAGAATCCCTACCTCTTCTCTGCCCAAATCTGCTAGTTCTGAGTTTCTGCCCTGAAACTATGCAGAGAGCTATTCATCTTAGGGTGAGATGAATAATAGAACTGAATTCTTCATAGGGTGGGGCGCATTCCCATTCATCCCTGGGTGAGATGAATTCCAGCTCTGTATTCACCATAGACTGGAACGAACAGCAGTCCCGCGTTCAAAAAAAAATGATACCTGCAAGCAAGAGGCAAATTTTGATCAGATTTTTGATCTAAAAAGAATAGAGGACAAGGTCCCACCATGATCACCACTGAAAGCATGAGGATACGAAAACAAAAAGGGAAAGAGCTCCAAGCACGATGCAAAAGTGGAACTAAACTTAACGCTAAATCCTACGAATTGAAAATGCATGAAATGGGGAAAGCATGAACGAATTGAAATGCAAATGAAAATCCAATGTGGAAAATAGCCCTTTATTTTATTGATATGTTTCAGAATTCGGTTACAATTCACCTCCTCCCCTTTTAGGGGTGAGGAGCGTTAAATTTGTTTCCTTATTGCATCCATGGATGCCATTCCTTCTTCCGCGTGCCCACATGTAAGATGGGCGGACCAAAATGTCACCGCCACTTGCATTGATGAGTCTTGACTCCTTGCTACTCCTCTAACATCTAGATCCTATGCTCAAGGAAACAAAAAAATGGTCAGTAGCACCTACGGATGAGATGAAACATGCAATCCCCAAGCCTTCGGTTAATGCATGCAAGATATAAATAAAATGATGACTAACATGTATCCAAATAATCTAAAAACTTGACAGGGGCATTAAGACCTCACAAAGAAGACACTGCAAATGGAACAGTCAAGAAATTCCTCACCGATTTGAATTCGCTCCGGGGTGGGATGAATTGACCTACAACAAAATGCCAGATAGCACCGCTCAAAATGTCACATCTGGACAGCTCCAAATCTCCTGCAAAAGTGGGGGTTAGCTAATTGGGGGTATTTTGGGATGACCCAGATGGTCATATTTCCCCAATTTGGCCTCTAACACCCATATTTTGATGATGCCTTTTGTAAGTTAGTAAAGGCGGAGAAATGATAAAACATGACAAAATTTGATCAAAACGATATGAAATCAAAATTGCAAACTATCTAGAAGCATAAATATCAAATAAAAAAAAATGAAAATGATAGAAAGAGAAATCGACCATAGATTCCTAATCGTTCCTAAAAGGGACGATTAGACCTGCAGCAGTGCGGGGGCGCCCGGGCAGGCCGCCCATCGTTTGGGGCCTGATTTCGGCACCAATCCACTTGGGATGAGTCCAAAATCTCTTGTAAAGTGTTGTCAGAAAATTGGGTGGTATATTGTGGTCAAATGTTGGGTTTTGGGCTCAAGATTCGTCCTTCCAATGGTCACCCAATGACCTCCTCTCTAAAAGAGATCACGGGTGTGAAAAGCACAAATCAACTAGGGGTGTATGGGGAAGTAAAATGGTAGCACTTCATTGCTCAAAATGCTCCTTCTCTATATATTTTGGGGTGAGAAGACTCACTATTTTATAGACCTGATGGTCTCTTTGGATGAGCATGCAGAGGCGCCACTTGGCAATCATGCCTTCCCAGGGGGAGGGAGATTCCTCCCTGATTAGGGGCTTCATGACCGCCCTTGTAACCGCCTCTAATGCTCAAAAATGCTCACTCATGCTCCCATGCGATGAAGGAAGGATTAAGTGGTGGATCTGAGCTACCATTTGTCAAGATTTGACTTTTTCCGAGTCAAACCCGCAATTCGCCCCACCCTGGAGTGAATCTTGATATTCGTCCCTGGGTGGGGTGAACCCCGGTTTGAATTCATCCCCGGGTGGGACGAGTACTGAGAAAAGTGCCAGAAGGTGCCAAATTGACCTTTGACCTTCCAAAACTGCTTGTGAGAGTGGTTAGGACCACTTTTTGACCTCTGGGGGCTGCCCTTGGGGCTGTGTGTGTCAATGCGATCAGTGTTTGCAGTCACATAATCAGATTGGTGTTGTTTTGGTGTCTACAAACAAAAAGGATCTTTTGCTACTTGCAAGGAACTACTAACTTTGGGCTCTTATATGAGGGAAAATCCATGGATATCATTGGCTACACATATTTATATTGTGCAGGTTTAGTAGAAGATAGATGTTCAACTTCTGGATATGTTTTTTGTCTTGGTTCTTTGCCAATTGCTTGGTTATACAAAAAACAAGTAGTGGAGTTATCATCTATATAGGCAGAATATAGGGCAACAATTTTAGCAAGTCAGGAAGCTCTTTGGCTTTGTAAAATTCTAAAAGAATTTATGTTTTCCAATGAAAAACCTATTACTATTTGGTGTGACAATCAAAGCATAATTCATATTGCATGCAATCCAGTTGAGCATCAATGCACCAAGCACATATAGATACACATGCACTTAATTCGACAGAATATTCAGAATGGGGACATATACTTGGACTATATTCCAACTAAAAATAAGGTTGCACACATCTTCATCGAGTCATTTAATTATCCGCGTTACATATAGTTGCGAGAGAAACTTGGAGTATTATAGCTACATTGAAATAGAGGTCTTTTCACCTCTCCTTTTATTATTGTATTCTTTTGAGGATGGTTTTTTCCCATGTGGTTTTTTTATCATCTCTCCCTTACATATTGTACATGAGTACCTCATCAGGCCATGTTGCTGGGACTCATTATTTTTTGTGTTATTAAGGAAAATATTTGCCATCCGAAGACATGCCTATTTATTTCATAGAAGATGGTTTTTCCCATGTGATTTTTTCACCATATATCATAAATATTGTAAATGAGTACCTCATCAGGCCATGTTGCTGGGACTCACCTTTTTTATTAAGAGGACAATCTTCACAAACCGAAGACATACCGAAGACATACCTCTTAATTTTTTCTTTTTGATAGATGTTTTTTCCAATGGGGTTTTTATCATCTCCTCAAAATGATACCATTGTACATGAGTGCCTCATGAGGCCATGTTTTCGGGACTCATCCTTTTTTTTTATTAAAAGGACAATCTTCGCAAACCAAAGACATGCCTATTCCCTTTTTTTTTTCCTTTTGATAGATGGTTTTTCCCATGGGGTTTTTACCATCTACTCAAAATGAAACCATTGTACATGAGTACCTCATCAGAATCTATTTTCGAGACTCATTTTAACAATACACCCCTAGTATCACTTAAGGAGAGGTGTTAGAATAAGTAATTATTCTCTTAAGTTCTACTAGGATAGACTTACTTGAGTTTCCACTCCTTCATGAGTCAGGTGAACTCTCAGTTATAGTCTAGATCAGATTTTATGAATTGTTGTAATCCAACGACTCTCAAATGATCAATTTTGTTATTTATACAATGTTGATCCATGGAATAATCAATCAGTTCTATTTTGTTTCTTCAAATCTTGTAATGCTTTGTAGTTCTACTCTTGGGAATTCTAACAATATGCATATGGATGGTATACAATTTTAATTTTTTTAATATATTGTGTTATTCTCTTAGAATATTGTATCACGTTAATTTTAGATTGTGTGAAGATAGGTCGGATTAATGTTGGTTTAGTGCAAGATATTTATTTATGCAAATTCGGGTCAAAATTTTAGAAAGTTATAGTGACTTGTTCTTTTATTTTATTTTCTCAAACCCTAGCTTTTACATTTTTTCTAATTTCATAAAATAAAATAAAAAATCAAAACCCCATAAAGAAATATGTGAATTTCAAAATTAAAATTAAAATTTTCATTTTATGTAAATTCACATTTAATTGATAATTAAAATTTGAAGTTTTAAATTTTGCATAGTTTTTAAATAATCATTTAATTTCATTTTACATAAAATTGAAATTTCAATCAATTCAATTTTCCATTAAAGTGAGTAATTAATATGATATTCCAAAGTTTTACATTGCAAAGATAGATTTAGTCATTTCATTTTTTTATTTCCAATCAAATTTTAATAATCGAAGATAAAAATTGAGTAACAATCGATGATAAAAATTTGATTAACAATTTGAGATAAATTTTGATTAACAATCGAAGATAAAATTTGATTAACAATCAAAGATAAAATTTTATTAACAATTTGAGATAAAATCAAATTTGCAACGGTAAAAATCAAATGTTTATTACATTTCAAAGGTTGTTATTTCAAAGTAAATAGTTGATCAATAATTTCACATTTTCATAAATTCCATGAACAACAAAATCATTGCAAATCAAATCAACCCAAAATAGGCCCCTTGTTAACAGGTATATGCAACACTCAGGTATCCAATTAATTTTTGGCATTTCACATTTTCACTAAACATTGTAAATAGATTAATACATTAAACAGAACCTTAGAAAAATCACAAATATTTCCTTGCAAAAGAGAATATTTGGGAAAAATATATAATATGAGTATATTTTTGTGATTGGACAAAAATATCACTCTACAAAATTGGTGCTAGAAGGATAGATCCTCAAATCACTACCCTTACCATGGCAAACAGTGAGGCTTTGACTGTAGAACAATAGTTGATGCCACAAGGGTTTGGGATATGATAGTTGCCTTCCATAGGACAACCAAGTTCTTATAATCAAGTGCCTATGGTCAATAAAGCTTTGTCACAACAAATGCCTATGATGAATGCCATGCCATTCAATAATTTTAATTTACCACAATCCACATATCACACCCACTTATCCTACCACTCCACTATATTTAGAAAATCAATTCACCACTCATAACATGGATGAAACAAATGATCAAACCATACCTACATTCTTTAATACAACATCCACTCCAAATGCATCAACATTTCATCAAAATAACATGACATTTCCACAAGTTGTCCAAAATCAAAGTTTACCAAATTTTTAAAATTCCATTGCCACTACGAGTAACACAACCAATAAAATTACTGTAGGATAAAATAATAAACCTAATTTTTTAGATAAATTAACTACAAAAAATTGTCCAAAAACTTAGTAGTGACATGGTTCAAATGCATAAAAAATTACCTCAAAGTTATCATCAAAATAGAAATTTCAATTTTTAGAGAAAACAATGGAATACTCGTTCGAACAATGGAGGAGTACCTAGTCCCATTGTTAATCAAAACAATGCTACCACTAGTTCCAATAAAACCAGCACCATTGTTAATATTTTAGATTTGGATTTAAACAATTGGTGTAGGGTACATTCTATGACCCAACATAGTGAGAATGAGTGTCTTGAATTCAAAACAACTCTAGATATTCTACAAAAAAATATGGATAACATGGAAATTATTTCAGTTGAAGATCCTTCCCAACAAGCTAGTACTAGAAAAGGGAAAGAATCAACACTAGTAGTTGAAGAATTTGAATCAATTGAAGAAGATGAAGAAGGGTATGATGGGTCTATAAAATAGGAAGTTCAAGCCTTCAAAAAATTTAGAAAAGGTAATCATAATTACAAGATTAAGAGTAAGAATAAAGCTCCATTTATGTCTTCTACTCCTTCAAATGATACCATCATTACTCCTGACACACGGACTAGTAACAATACCATTCCTCCATATAAATTTGGTCTACCTAAAACACCACATGACAAAATTACATATAATACTATGGAGCATTTAAGAAAAAGAAATATGAATATATATTTATTTGATATTGCTAAGTTGATTAATCAGCAAGAATTTTTGATGCAAGGTTTTTTTGATAAAGGAAAAAAAGAATCCTATAAATCCATTGATGCACAATTTGTCTCACAAAGGGACAAAGGAAAAACTTATCCCTTTATTTTGACCATAAGAATTGCAGGAAGAAATCTGCACAATTTTCTTGTTGATTCAGGAGCATCTGATAAGGTCATGCCTCATATTGTTTATCAAAAATTGGGTTTGAAACACATCCCTTCTAATAGAACAGTTATAAAACTAGATAAATCTGAAGTTAGTGTGGTTGGAATGCTTAAGAATGTTCACATACAACTAGCCTCATAACCTAGGATACAATAGTATATTGATATACATGTTGTAGATATACCTGATAGATATAGAATGTTGTTGAGAAGAGATTGGTCTAGGAACATAAATAGATACATGGCCACAAATTGATCATATATGTCACTACCATGGAAGGGTCTCGCTAATATAATTAGAATTGAAAGAAAAACTAGACTTAAGGATTTGATTATTGAATATAAAAAAACCAATAAAATTATTTACAATGAGTTTGAGTTAGGTGTTTACACTTTGGAAATAAAATTTGATGTAGATGGATCTAAAAATGAAATACCATCTATTAATCTAATTAAGGATGAAAAACTCATTTGGATGCTTAAATTTGATGGATTCAAATCCAAAAAAGGTAGTGGATATGGTTTGGAATTGATTAGTCCTAAAGGTAAGTCATCTTTGTTAGCTTATAGATTATAGTTTCCATGCACTTACAAATTATGAGGCCTTATTCAAATTGCAGTTAGCCTTAAAGAAAAATATTAAATGTTTGAAAGTGCTAGGATATTCAGAGTTGGTTGTTAAACAGGTGAAAGGTCAATACACATATCATGATAAAATTATAATTCATTAAAAAAATACAGTTAGTGATTTGATTGATGAATTCCATGCTTCTAATATTTCATTGATATCTACGAAGAACAATCGAATTGCTGATTATTTAGCTATCATAGTAGGTACTCTTACGCCTATTGATAATATGAGGTTAAAGAAGTTTTCAATTGAGTTGATACCCTTTCCTTCTATACCTAACATTGTGAAAAAATTATAGGTATTTGAAAGTGACAGGCACATTTTTAATTTTGTAAGTAGTTCAGGAATTTTTGAAAATCAAGTGATCGATGAGGAAGAAACATTGCAAGAAGAGAAAAATGAATATCATGAGGTAATAAATAAAATCAATCTGATTCCTAAAGGTATAGTTTCTCTCAATTTTTTTTGATATTGATTACAAAAGAAAAAATTGTAATAAAACATCACTCCCATAGGATGCTTGTAATTCTATTAATCTTGGGATTAGTAAAAACCTGCATAATGTACTCATAGGAAAGGCTTTCACTCATCATGAAAAATAAGGGATTGTACAAGCTCTTAAATGTCATATTTATGTAATAGCATGAAGTTATGAGAATTTAAAGACATAATGAAAATATCATAACACATACTATCCCTTTAAAGCCATATTCCAAACCATTTAGAAAAAAGTAAATACCAGTTAACCCATTGCTAGAGCCTCTTATACAAAAGGAGGTTAAGAAATTTTTAGATGCTAAGATTATTTTTCCAATTAGACTCTCTATATGGGTAACAAACATTGTACTAGTTAGCAAGAAAACAAGTGAAATCCATTTGTGTATTGATTTTAGGAATCTCAATAAGGCCTCACAAAAAGATAACTACCTCTTGTATTCCATTGATCATATTTTGAAAATGGTGAATGGTTCTGAGATGATGTCTTTTATTGATGGTTATTCTAGATATAACCAAATTCTGATTGACCCAAAAGACATAATAAAAATTACTTTTACCATGAAGTGGGGTACCTTTTCTTACAAAATAATACCTTTTGGTTTGTTTAACTTAGGTACCACACTTCAAAGATCCATGGAATATGCATTTAGATATTTGATAGGTAAATGCATAGCTATTTATGTTGATGGCATTCCTATTTTATCAAAGAATAGATCTTTTTTTTTGGTAGATAAGATACTATAGCATTAATACCAGGTTTTACAGGTTGACCCAAAACCCTTTACAAAAATCAGCCCAGGGTTGTTGATGAACATATCCTTACTAAGGATCCTATATATGTAAAATCTATATGCCGCCAAAGCCATTACATCCGGTAAGGCACATAGCCTGTTATAAAAAAGAAAATTCCCATAAAAAATTTTGGGTATACCCCGAGAAAACACACATGCATCATAATTACAAAAAATAAACAAACACGGATCCCTTCCTTGAGATAATGGAGAAACAAAAAGCTGCAAACGCACATAGTAGAGTACTGAAAAAAACTCCACAAGATCTGTATTGACAGTTACTCTTAATAATTCTTTGGTAATTGCTTTCTTCCGTATATGACATGCTTTGGTACCACATATTATCTTGGCCAATCAGCCTTGGAGAAGTGAACCTACTGGATATATTTTTAATGATTTGAGAAAAGTTCTTCAAAAATGTAGAGAGCATGACATTTCACTAAATCCCAAGAAATGAATTTTTGGAGTAACTGAAGGTAAAATTTAGGCCATGTCATCTCAAAAGATAGAATTTCCATAGATCCTGAAAGAATAGAAGCCATCCAGAAAATCCATTTTCCTGGTAGCAAAAAATAATTACGATCATTTTTTGGGAAAATCAACTTTTCAAAGAATTCATTTCAGAATTTGTTGAAATAATCAAACCTTTAAATGATATGTTCAAAAAGGATGCTAACATTAAATGGACTAGTAAAGCTAAAGAAAATTTTTAGGATGTTAAAAATAAAATATCTTATGCACCTGTGCTTGTGATTCCTAATTACAAGAAACCTTTCTATATTTATTCATTCACTTCTGAGCATTCTTTTGCTAGTGTATTAACTCAAAAGGACGAAAAAAATTCATAAAATTCTATTGCTTTATTGATTTCACCTCTAAAATATGCATAGTTGAAATACACTATTCTAGATAAATAGGTATATGCCCTTTTCAAAACTGTGAAGAATATTAGACATTACATTTTGCACAATAGAATCTTTTGCAATAGTACCTGACCTAGCTATCAAAACAATGTTGATGCAGAATGAAATGGAAGAAAGGAGAGGCAAATAGGTTGGCTACTTTGTAGAAGTTTGATTTGGACATCCATTCGATGAAGGGATTGTTAAAATATGGTTTGATAAGAGAGCCAAGGTCAAAGCCATTAGGATTGCCGATTTGGTTTTATTGTGGGATAAAACACACGAAAAGAAGGGTGATCATGATAAATTTGACAAAATTTGGTTAGGCCCCTACAAAATTTCTGAGATTCTTAGGGAAAATGCTTTTAGATTGCAGAATTTAAGTAGAGAGAACATTCCTTTGCCTATCAATGGGTAGTTATTAAAGAATTATTTCCATCCCTAAGACATAAAGCACAATCATCACTTGTATAAATTTATCTCTTGTACATAGTTTTTGGTTTTGTAAGTTTTTCTTGTATGTATCTTTGGTGTTTTATTTTGATTTTCATTTTATGCATAGTTTTGTGTGTATGCATACCATTTTTATGTAGTCATCACTTGTTGGTTTGTTTTGTTGTTTTCATTTTGAAATTTTATTTATGTTTTTGCAATTCAATAATTCAAGTTTTTGCCAAATTGTGCGTTTTGATTTATGTTTACTTTTTGCTTATTTAGTTTCACATCATGTTTTGTTTTTTTTTTTCAGATCGTGGTATAGTTGTGTAGTTGCAATAAAATTTTCCTATTTGTTGGAGATGTTTCTTAGTTATGGGGGATGAATAATTTGTTTGAAATTGGGTGAAATTGAAGCTAAGGAAATTGGATTGTTTAGTAGTTATTCTTGAATTGTGTATTAAACTAGTGGATATTGAGGTAATGCAACATGTTTCTAAAGCTTCACATGTAAAATCATATTTAAAGGGCATTTTTTACTCCTAAAGGATAAAAAAATTCTCATTTGTTGATTAGACAATTTTTTTTATACACTCCATCTTAAGCCTTAGATGATCTCTAACCCAAGAGGCACATATGATATTTGCAAAGAAATCAAATGCTTATATAAAAAAATGCAAATCAATCTAGTGCCTGAGTGGTTCAAATAATATCTACCAGGGCTATAGACGCTTGGTTGGGATTAAATAAAGGTCTATAAGAGATCAAGTTCATCTCCACCAGAGCTATGGACGCTTGAATGGCAGTGCAGCAATGCAAAGAAATTTTTTTAGGAGTAACAATTTTCATTCCCTAATTGCAAAACAAATGAAAAAATAATGATGAATTCAAAAATAGAGAATGAATTCACAAAATACACACTAAGCTAAGGCAAATAAAGTGTTTACGTTCAATTGACGTTATTTAACCCCATATTTCTTGGATGTTACTAGATGAATTATATTTTGCTAATATTTGGTTCTCTTGATTTCAGACATGGTTATTTATACAAAATGCTCATGAGCATTTTCCAGCAGAGTTTCCATTTGTTGTTGCCATTGCACAATGTACCCCAATTTGGGGATCCACTTGAAATTTGTGAATGTTCATGTAGCTTTCAGTTTGCATAGTTTATTTTTATTTATGATATCATAAAGAGGTCAATAAAGTCTAAGGATCTTAATTGTCATATTTTTTTTAGCACTAGATAGTTTTATGATTAATTTATTTTGATATCATGTGTTTATTCTCATGTTTTTACTAGAAAAATCACACCATTTTCCTAGTACCATCTTAACCTACACATTAATAAAAATAATAATAAAAAAAATAAAATAAAAAATAAAAAATTATAATAAAAATAATAAATAAAAGATTATAATAAAAATAAAAATATAAAATAGCAAGGAAATTACTACATGGAATAATTTCCACATTATGGAATTACCACATTAAGTAATTAACATATTGTATAAAGGTAGAATTTGTAGTCAATAATTTTTTCCACTTAATTGATTTTTATAAAGTAATATAAATTTGTGTTTTTTATAAAGTAATTTTAAATTAAAATTTTGAATTAATTTTTGTGTCCATGTGGTCAGATTATCAAAATATGATGGCCCGAATTTTGATACAAAACCATGATGACCTACGGATGCAGCGCATGAGTGCGGTCAATGCAAGGACATGATTTTCGAGGGTTGGCACAATGACATGATTGTAGAGGCAAACCCTAACCCAACCAACCAGTAGATGCAAAACCAAAGCATGATCAATACAAAGGCACATACATCAAAGCACGATCAATGGAGGTATGGATCCTGAGATACCCCCAAAGGGCTTAGCTAAGTCAATAGAACTAATGTATGTTTGTGTTTATAAACCTCGTATTGGGCCACCCAAAAATACATGTGGGATTAAGGAGAAGTATGCAAATTGAACACATTGCTCGTAGATTTTGAAGGGATTGTGAAACTGTCTCCACCAGAATATATGAGTTGCCTAATAAAATATGCTAGGGAGAAAAATTCATCTAGATTGAGAGCTCGCATTGCTTTGAAATTTGTAATTTTTAAATCATTTTGGAAATCACACAAAGATGAGAGCACTTTACAGTCAAAAAAATCTTCAAAGTCCATCTTGATCATTGATTCTTTTTTTACATTGAGAAAGGGTTGGAAAGAAGAGTGATGGTGGTAAACCTGACGACAAATGGTGGAAGATTCGATGGTGGCATGGTTTGATTTTTTGTTCTATAAATGAAGTAGCAACGTAAGTGAAGTATTAGATATCGTACACAGTGTATTGACAATGAACAACATCTTTGATGTTGTATTTTTTTTATATTCAAACATGGTTTTGTGCTTAACCTTTCTCGAAATCAATTGGATGCATATTCATCAAGATATTTTAGTTTTATTTATAACAAGTTTCATTATAGTATGGATGGGTTGGATCAAATTATGCATTATGGAGTAGAGGTTGAGGTGCGTGAATTAAACAAGAACAATACAATGAATCTCATGGTAATCGAGTTTTTAGAAGTTTCCTTCAGTGAAGCGATGTGTTTTTATATCAATAAATATGACATCCAATACAGAAGAATATTTCACATTTTATGCATTGTAACCAAGGAAATGGACATGTTATGCAAAAATTTCACACAAAGATCAAATATCTGTGTATCCAGTCAAGTAAGTTGCACAATGAACTATAAATTTTGCTATATATGAAGCTAAAATAATAGAATAGGATTATTTATGCCTATCGTATTTTCACAAAATAAGTTGGTCCACTTACAAACATTGTGTTTATGGGTATGCATGATAGATTGCATAACCTCGGTCTTAATGCAATAGTAGATGAGGAATCGATGATCATCTTGATGATACATGACAAAGCAAGGGTGACGAATTATCAATATTTTATTACAAAATACGCTCAAGACCCAAGAATGATGATTACAATCTATGACGGTGAATTCATTATGCACAAATCCCTGTGCTCATGGTCGAAATGAATGTCGAATTGGACCAAGATATCAAAGGTATATGTTAATGGTTAAGGTATAACACATTTGGAGTCTGCGTCGATATTGAGGAAATTATTTTTTAAGCAAATAACCAAACATAATTTGGACAATGGACTTAGAAAGAGGTGAGCTCAAAGCCACCAGACTATATATGTGTCATGATAACCATGCTATTTTCCAATTTAGAGCATTTAATTAAGAGAAAAGAAGGTGAAGGCAAATAAATTTCCATTGGTAGAGATAATTATGAAATGTTTTCAAAATGGTTACGAAAATGAGCAAGTGAAAAGGGAAATGTAGGGTTGTTTTTGGAAATTTTAAATATCCATTGAAGCTCACAGAAAAAATGTCGAAGACTTTGTGGAGTGAGCCAATGTTGTAAATTGGATTTTCTTGAAGAACATATCCTCCCTGGTTGTTGGACTGTAGGAATTTCACCCCTTGTAGTCCATTGAAACAAGGTATTCTGAAGAAGCATGAATTCAATATCTTTCATTTTGTAATATATTGGAATATTTTTAATATGTTATATCCATGTAGATGGTATACTTATTTATTTTTAATATATTGTGTTATTCCCTTAGAAAATTACATCACGTTAATTTTGGATTATGTGAAGACGGTTCAGATTAATGTTGGTTTAGTGCAAAATATTTGTTTATGCAGATTCAAGTCAACATTTTAAAAAATTACAGGGACTTGTTCTTTTATTTTATTTTCTCAAACCCTAGTTTTTACATTTTTTCTAATTTCATTAAATAAAAAAATAAAATAAAAAATCAAAACCCCAAAAAGAAATACATGAATTTCAAAATTAAAATTAAAATTTTTATTTTACGTAAAATTAAAATTTCAATAAATTTCAAATTTTCATTAAAGTGAATAATTAATATAATATTCCAAAGTTTTACATTGCAAAGATAGATTTAGTAATTTCATTTTTTTATTTTCAAGCAAATCTTAACAATCGAAGATAAAACTTGAGTAACAATAGAAGATAAAAAATTGATTAACAATTTGAGATAAAATTTGATTAACAATCGAAGATAAATTTTGATTAAAAATCAAAGATAAAATCAATTAAAATCAAATTTTCAATGGTTAAAGTTAAATGTTTATTACATTTTAAATGTTGTTATTTCAAATTAAATAGTCGATCAATAATTTCACCTTTTTCATAAATTCCATGAACAACAAAATCATTGTAAATCAAATCAACCCAAAACACAACTATATGCAACACTGAGGTATCCAATTAATTTTTGGTATTTCACATTTTTCACTAAGCATTACAAGAAAATTAATACATTAAATAGAACCTTGGGGAAATCATAAATTTTTCCTTGCAACAGAGGATATCCGGGCAGAATCTTGATTGAGAGTATATTTTTGTAATTGGGCAAAAATATCAATCAACACTTCTAAAAGATGATGAAAATCTACAAAGGATTCAACATTATTGGAGGCATAAAATAGAAGGATCAAAGGTGGTATATTCAATATCTCTAACTTTTAAAATACCGTCCACCAAAGGAAGCTCCAAAATTGGTTTTGAAAGCTCCATAGCCCATCGTCAATCCACCTACATAAGAATAGCTTGCTTGCTGCACAAGAAACATAGCAAAGTAAAGGAATGGTATATGAAAATGTTTGAGGAGTTATAATCTCCATCTTTGAAGATGTTATAGGTAAGGACTTCATGCAGAGATACCACTTGGCATAATAGACATCATTTATCTCTCAATGCTTAAGAAACCCCACATAGGAGTTACAATAAATCGGTGACACTTGGTATCCTCCACTAGCTTCACACGAATGCCCATACATTACAAATTGATTCAAGAGTGTTGAGCAATAATTTGGACTATTACAGAATTAAAGGAGTGCTCACTTGTAATGAACGTGACACATGTCACAAATTCCATGATTATTCATCCATAAAAGGTATTTGAAGTCCAAATTCAATAGGGAGCAAAGCACGGTAAAATACATTTGAAGTGTTGTGTGGAAGGAAGGAAGAAGTAGCATTAAATTCTCCTAGTATTGAAGGTCAAACCTTCAACGTCTTTATACTAGCATTGAAGACAAGCAACTTGAAGGTAACTCCATTGATTCTAGTGCCAAAGGTGACACTTATATTGCTATTATATCTAGCCACAGAAAGTGCCAAAAAGTGATGATATTTAGCATCTAAAAAGGTAAGTTTTAATCCCATTTTATTATTTTTTCATAGTTGGAGATATAAGGATTATAAACTAAGGTTAAAACTTGGATTTTGAAAGCAAAAACTATAAGGGATAACTTATCTCATTGAATTAATATTTGCAATTTAACATAGGAGAAATAAGTAATTCTACTTGGATTAAATTATTTAACATTTTGAAAATATTATTATTATTCTAATTTTCCAAACTTGGTAGCCACAAGGGTTACTACATCAAATTTAATTTATTATAAATTAGAAATAATCTAAGGGATATAAAAAGAGGTTAGTAGGGTTTTTACTAAGGTTGAATAATTATTATTATTTTATTGTCTCAAACCTTCTAAAAAGGGACAAAAGAATTCCAACATTAAAACCTCTTCAAAAATTGAAAATTTCTTTGTTCAATTAGGATTAATAAGGTGTTAAGAATTTGATTTTTGATCTTTACAAAATTTGTACAAAATCAAACAAAATTGAACTATTTTTTTACAAAAGCACTATATTATACTCCAAAATATTAGGGAGTCATAAGCCATTCTACAAAACTTGATAAAAATAATATTTGTCTAATATTATCAATTTGGAAAGATATAACCTTTCCTCAAAATGTAAAATTAGGTATTCATACCTAGGGAGACATAAGGAAGTCTACAACCTAAGGATTAATAAAGGTTTTATCAAATCAAGCTTATATAATTCAATTAAGGAGCACATATCCTAAGACTAGGGAGCTATATAAGGATGTCTACTTCTACCAATAAGTGCTTCAGAAAGGAAAAATCCAATATCATAAAACTTGGGATCATGAATCTACTCAAGAAATTGGAAGGAGGATTATATCTAGCTTCAAAAGTAATCCATAGTGAAGCTTTAGAAGATAATTTTAATTTTGATACTATGGAATGATATCTTCAAACTTGTCTCAATGAAGCAATTGATAATGGAAAAATTCATATTTTACTTTCCTTAGACTTTGTAAGCATATTATGCATGACACCGCTCACATATAAACACTACAAGCAAAAAAATGAAGAAAAAAAAGGATTGATAGAATTTCCCCAAAAGAAGTCAAAACTTGATGAATCATATCTAGAAAAGTATTTTTTCAATACTCATGCAACATCAACACTTATTGTTCTACTAACTAAAAATATTATCATGATGTCTTAAGTGGTTGTTCAGAAACTTCTGTATAAATTAAAGATAGGAACGAAGAATATTTCTCACAAGAACCAAGTAGCAACTCAACCTCCTGTGAGAGCATAGAAACCAGAATCAAAGGTAAATCTAGAGATGATGAAGAAGACATAACAAATAAAGGAGGAATACAACGTAAAATAAATTAAAAGAAGAAGCCTTAGCTCTAGCTTACTCTGCATCATATAAAGACACAAATTACCTACTGAAATTGAATACAAAGAATGCAGAGGAAGACTATGAAGATCAAGCTGAGGATGATGAAGAAGATCCATATTGAAGACTAAAGTCTTCAATACCCAATTAATGTAATATAGAGATATTAAAAAAAGAGTCTATTCCATCATTTGGGTTATGTAAATGTATCTTCCAAGATACATACTTAGATTACTTTATGTGCAAGTTATCTAGTTACTTCATGCAATGTAATAAATGCACAAGTGTCAATGTGCAAGTTGTCCCTTGCATAACTAGATAGAGTGTTGACCAAGAACTTGTCTTCATATATAATAAAGACCTCATTGTTAGCTATAGATATAGAGAGTCGAAGGACATAGTTAGATTATGTATCTTAAGGGATAGTACAATTCTGTGTACTTCACCATGCATTGGTAATGGGTACAATGTAGTTTAGTAGCTTTATTAATGGAATGTTCATTTCCTCCATAGATACATTGTAATATTTTATATTATTTCTATTTGCAACATATTTTAGTCATCTAGAATATTTACTTTCTTTCATATTATTCTGCATCTTGTGATTGTTATCTCATAGTGATCATTCATCAAAAGCTAACAAAACTGAGCATGAGGATAGAACCAAAATAGATGTTTAAATATTTCAAACTGACCACAAGCAGGACACTTATGATTAGGAAGACCAATCCTATTGAGCCTCTCTCCCATAGGAACACCTTGATAAATAAGAGACTAGAGAAAAAAGATGATCTTAGGTTCAATATTAGAATGCTAGATATATTTCAAATGAGCAATCCTAGTATAGGAGGTAGAGTGAATATGTCATATCTCATTAAGCTTGTAAATACCAAAGGAAAAAAGGACTAAGAAGTTTATAAAGCAAGGAAGAAAAGTTGTTCTTGAAAGGAGTATCTACATTCCAATATTAATCCCTCTCCCAAGAACTTGGGGGCTAAAGACTAAGCTTATGCAGCATGACATCAGGTATAATCTCTTGGATCTTAAGAATAGAAGGAAGATCCAGGTTTTGAAGATTAAATTTACACTTGAGGTCAGACCAAGGAATCCAATTCTAAAAATACACTAAATATTTAATAAAGCAAATAACTTCATGAAATAGCCTCAAAGCTTTAACCCCTAGCATATCAACAAGAAGAATCGAAGAATTAGATAAAATAGGAGAGCACCGAATATTCTAAAAATTGAAAAAAAGACCATTACAAAAATAATGAAAATGAGGTTTCACCACCTCAAAAGCTTGTCAAATACTTTTAACAACAAATGAACCTTGAATCTTAATCGGGGTAGAAGTAATGATAAGAGTGTGAAGGCCAATATTATCCCAAGCCAGGCTTCTTTGCATGGTTAATAATTTTATCTTTGTGTGATTTCTTGGAATACCGAATTTTATTAAAAATACCTATAGTCAAAGTTGTTACAAATTAAAAATAAATAAACAAAAATAAATATCATACCTATTATAGTTTTAGGAAGACTTTGCTCAGAGGAAAATATACACTTCATTAAATCCTTAATTAATTTCTTTCCAACAAGGATATTAAAAAAATAATAATTGGTTATATAAATAGAAACATAGATTAAAAAAAAAAAAAAATTATTAGATGGGATTGAAATGTTCAATCCCATCTAATAATTTTAGATACATTTGGTTATCACCTAAATACAAACAATTCAAAACTTGTATATATAAAGCCTTTGTAATTGAAATAACAACATATAAGTATGAGTAATGGTCATTTAAAGTGGTTATTAAAGACACACATTTTTAATTTTTTTTCCTTCCACTTTACTTTGAGTTTGATACATTTTTAAGATTAACAAATAATACCATTAACTCTAACCTCGAAAAGCATCAATTTATTAAAAATATCTATAGTCCAAGTTGTTACAAATTAAAAATAAATATCATACCTATTATAGTTTTAGGAAGACTTTCCTTGCATTATTTCAGAGGAAAATACACACTTCATTAAATCTTTAATTAATTTCTTTCCAACAAGGATATTAAAAAAAAAAAAAAATGGTTATATAAATAGAAACATAGATTTAAAAAAAAAAAAATTATTAGATGGGATTGAAATGTTCAATCCCATCTAATAATTTTAGATACATTTGGTTATCATCTAAATACAAACAATTCAAAACTTGTATATATAAAGCCTTTGTAATTGAAATAACAACATATAAGAATGAGTAATGGTCATTTAAAGTGGATATTAAAGACACATAAATTTAATTTGTTTTCCTTCCACTTTACTTTGATTTTGATACATTTTTTAGATTAACAAATAATACCATTAACTCTAACCTCGAAAAGCATCAATTTATTAAAAATATCTATAGTCCAAGTTATTACAAATTAAAAATAAATAAACAAAAATAAATATCATACCTATTATAGTTTTAGAAAGACTTTGCTTGCATTATTTCAGAGGAAAATATACACTTCATTAAATCCTTAATTAATTTTTTCCCAACAAGGATATTAAAAAAAATAATAATTGGTTATATAAATAGAAACATAGATTTAAAAAAAAAAAAAAAAATTATTAAATGGGATTGAAATGTTCCCACCCATATTAAATCATGACCACAAAGTTGTAGTTTAATACCTTCAATTATGAATGTATCATTTGGCAAGATTAAACTTTAAGCTATTTGATTTTTCAAAAAAATTTCAATTAAATATATAGATCCCCCATATGGCCATAATAGTATTACAACGATGTAATTATTATTCATACATCACTTGGCAGAATTCAAGATTTGGTCTCCTCCTTGAAAATTGAAGAAATTTAATCAATTGATGTAATATCTTTTTTAATGTGGAAACCCCTTGTTGGGCCCCTTGGTCTCAAAATCACGACCAAGGAATGTAGGTTCTACACCCTTAAAGTCACCCGGAAGTTAGGCCAGGCCCGGCCCGGCTCATTTAAGTTTTGAGATGAAGAGATTGCTAATAGGTAAGAGATTAGTTAATGATTCTTCATGCAAGATTTTTTTATTTTTCATTTTTATCATAAAAAAGTATTATGATTAGTATAAAATATATTGTATTTTAAAATTACATACGTTAACTCATAACTTATTACAAATATTCATTATAATATAAAAATCCCAGTATTCATTCAATTTAATATATTAAAAAATAAAAATTACTAGTTAGAAAATCTACTTTCAATGAAAAAAGTACTCTTAATTTATTTACTTCTATAAAAGAATAAAAATAATAGTTGGAAAGTCCACTTTGAGTTAAATGGGCCATTTGTAACAGTTTTGAGCTTTCAAACGGAGAATCCTTATAAATATACATTGATTACGAGCTTATGAGCGTTTCGAAAATAAATTGACTTACTCCACAGTTCGATCCGGTATACGCTAGCTATGAGCCTTTAATTCAAAATGGGCCATTTGTAATAGTTTTGAGCTTTCATACGGAGAATCCTTATAAATATACATTGATTGCGAGCTTTTGAGCCTTTCGAAAATAAATTGACTTACTCCATATACCATACTTACAACCTTGTAGGGGCACGCCTTGTCCCAAAAAGCTCTGCCAACCAGAAAGGAAATGTGGATGTCCTTGATGCCATACAATAAAAATTCAATGGCCCACTTTATTACAAGTGTACATCTGCATGGATTCCATTCATTTCTTCTGCTGGCTTGGAAATTATTTTTATTGCAGTGAATAAAGTGCCACGATGCGGAGAATCGCCTTTGCAAAGGAAGCTCCAAAGCATCGTATCATTTTCTCTGTACAAATAGCATATGCCCATTGGATATCCCTCCTTCTCCCACCTATAACATATTCTTATTTATAGAGACACTCACAAGTCTAAAACTCATCAAGGTTGAGCGGGTGAAGAAGAAGAAGTGGTCGTGCAAGATAATTGCAGGGGAGCTCTCCTTTGGCGGGTGAGACTGATACATTCATAATGTTATTCCTTTGGCTTCCTCTACTGCCTGCCAAAGGAGAGTTGCCCTGTGATTGTCCCTCTTGTTACAAAAATTTGTATTTGCACTCAGAATTCTTTGCTAATGAATTGTATGGTGAAGATCACTCTCAAACTCTCTGAATTTTTAGTTATTATGAGTAATATACTTATTTCTGTATTTCCATCCATAAACATGTTGTATGGTTTATTACAGCAACCATTGTTTGTATGTTCTGAGAAACATGGTTATATATAGCTGTAATTATTTGCATGTTTGGGAAAACATGTTATATGGTTGTTTGTATGTTTTGAGAAGCATAGTTATATATTGCAGTAATTATTTGCATGTCTGGTAAAACATGTTAAATGGTTATGTACAATAGTTATTATTTGTTACTGTTCAATAAACATGTTGTATAGTTATATAAGACTACTATTATAAATGATTATGGAAACAAATTGTTGTATAATTATGTACGACTACTATTATTTACATGTTTATAGAAACATATAGTATGATAATTTCCAGCTGCTTTGTATGGTTATATACAGCAGCTCTTGTTGGGTGTATTTAAACTTATAGGTTACCATTATTATTTATATGTTTCTAGAAACATATTGTATGGTTATATACAACTGCTTTGTATGGATATATAAATTGGGTGTGTTTGAAAACAATAGTAAAGGCAGGGGTTTCTCTTGAAAATAACAACTATGTGCTGTGCAATCACTGTGCCAATTTTTTTTAATAAGCCTTTTTTTTTGTAAAACATGCTATGCATATTTTTCTATCCTATTTTCATACTTTAAGAATATGTAGATCAATTGAATAAAAATTTCTATGAATTAGTGAAAATTAAGTTAAATTTAATTAAATAATAAAATTATATATTCATTTTAAATAAATAAAATTATAATTGAAAGTATAACGAAAAAAAATCATGAATTAAATTTTTTGAGTTGATGTAAGTTATGATTTTTCATTTTTTATAGTTTAAAAATCATAGTTTTTTTTATGGTAATGTTGGAAGCTGTGGTTAGTTTGTTAAGGAATTTTATGGGCAATTCTCATGTAATTTTTCAGGTTGTTTTTATATAGTTTTTCTTCTGTTAATTTTTGTATAGTTCTTCAATTTCTTGTGCAGTTCTTTAGGCAGTGCTTGTGCAGTTCTTCATTCACTTCTTAAAGCTTTAGTGAAGTTCTTGTGGAAGCCTTTCTTTAGGCAGTGTTTGTGCAGTTCTTGTGCAAGCCATAGTGTAGTCCATTATTCTCTAATTGTATTTGTTCTTGTTGTTTTTGTGCAGCTCCTCAATTCTAACCATGATAGAGGATGTTAGAGGGTCCTTAGTGTAGTCTATTCTTCTCTGATTTTCTTTGTTTTTGTTGTTCTTGTGCATTTCCTCAATTCTAGCCATGATAGAGGATGTTATAGGGTCTTGTTCCAATAGTCATAAGGTCCAATGATAGGATAGTTGATTTTTTGGGTAAGCAGATTAGTTTGAATTTGTAGTATTATTTGGACCGTAGTATTTTTTTTATTAGTAGAAAGGGTCCCTCAACCTTTTTCAAATCGAACAAGAGAGAAAACCCACAGGTCAACAAGCCAAATCAGACCAGAGAAAAGAAGCAAGAGACACAACCAAACAGAAACAACTCAGGTAAAACAAACCCAAGCAAACAGACAACAACAAGAAGGACAGACCCAAGAGGGAGAATTACATTACTAGAATATTGTAAAACTTAACTCTTTCCTTGTCACTAGAAGAAATTGAAGAGGTGATGCCTCTTGATGGAATGTAATTCATCGTGCGACCATCATTAGCATGATTCCCTTATTCCCTGCCTTATTTTCGTCTCTATAAACATGTTGGATAATGATATTGGAATACTTGCTTATAAGTCTTCTGCACTCATCAATAATGTTGCACAAATTCCATGATGGAGATTGTGTGGCTTTGAGGCAGTTGATGATAAATAATGAGTCTCCTTCAACAATGATATTGTCAATATTGAAACCATTCAAAATAAGCAACCCTTGATATAGGGCTTTTGCTTCAGCCATATTGTTCGTTTCAGGCACAATGTTTTCAGCATAGTTCAAGAGAATTCTCCCACTATAGTGTCATTTGAACCACTAAAACTTGATTTTATGAATTTTGTATTGTACTCTTAAATTTCTCTTAATATATTCTTTTAAATAAAAACAAAAATCAAAACCTAAAATAATATCAATTCAAATATTTTTAATTTCAATTTTAGAAACCTAACTTTTTATCAAATATTTTTTAATTTTAATTTAAAAGAACCTGACTTTTTTTATATCTTTCTTCATTCACACGCATAAATTTTAGCTCTCAAAAATTAGTTATCTGTAGTGGTGCTTGAGCTAAATTTTAACTCTCAGAAATTAGTTATATGTAGTGATGCTTGAGCTAAATTTTAACTCTCAGAAATTAGTTATCTGTAGTAGTGCCTGACCTACGGAAAAGTAATAATAGTCACTTGAGACGCTCTAACAGGGTTAATAGTATGATATTACTCAATTAAAAATTATACAAGAGGTGCCTTCATAGCATATTACTCAATTAAAAATTATACAAGAGGTGCCGTCATAGCATTCAATTCATTCAACATTGTGCTTGATTTTTTTTCGATATTAGAATTTAAAATCATAATTTTACGATAAATAATGATTTTTCATTTCATAAACTTGATAGCATGATACTATTCAAATAAAAATTATATAAAATTATGTTAATCTTATTTGTTTTTTTTATTCATATAAAAGAGAGTTGGTAAATTTGGTTGAAGGTAGATTATGTTGATTTTAGTTATAAGTAAATAATAAATTTTTAATGGTTTGATATCTTAATTGTATTTAATAGTTTTTTATTTGGGTTGGTTATTAAGGATATTAGAGATTTGAAAGAGTCCTTTGTTTTTATTTTTTTTATTGGTTGTAAAGGGGTTTTGAAAGGGATTTCAAACCTTTTACAAATGGGTTAGGGAGAAGATTTTCACAGGGATATGGTCTATACAATGAGGAAATAGGAAACAGTACAGGAAATGATCTCAGAAAGACTATCTTTAAGACATTTAAATTGAAAAATAGGATCATCCCACATGGTAAAACACTAGATACGAAAAAACTGGCCCAGGACAAAGAAAAAAACCTACATAGAAGAAGATGATCCCAAAAGGACCATCTCTAAAACAATCAAATGAAAAACGGGATTATCCTGCATGACAACAGTAAAATCGAAGAAAAATGGCTTGAGGAAGTCTGGGATAGAAAGTTTAAAAATATTTAAAATGAGATTCCCACCCATAATGGCAGGGGAAAGCAAAAAAATAGAAAATTAAACAAATGTTTAACTAAAAATTCCTTCGGAGGAGGGGCCCAGGAAAGAAATTACCAATGATAAAAATTGAATCATGGAATCCCACCCAAAGGGGACCAAGAAAATCAGGAAACAAAAAACAGTAGAAAATTAAAAAAATGTTTAACTAAAAATTCCTTTCAAGGAGGGGCCCAAGAAGGAAATTACCAATGATAAAAATTGAATCATGGAATCCCACCCAAAGGGGACCAAGAAAATGCCCAGTAGGGAATAAACCAGAACCCTGATTCCCACTAGGGAGCCAACCGAATATAAAAAACAAAGTAGTTGTTTCCACCGATCGTTGCACCTTTGGGAGAATCCAAGATCCCAACTACAAAAAAATAAAATCCCATTCAGAAGGCCCGAGAAGACCGCAAACCTGCCCAAAATGGGCCTAAAATATGAACATTAAGTGATATACCTATCCCACTAAAATTTGAAGTTGGATCTCTCACCAGAAAAGAAGTCATCTTCCACTCACACCTCTAGGAGAATCCAGAACTAAAACAAGTCATGAAAAGTGAGTCAGTAGTAGCTAGAGATCTCCACAGGCCATGAAAATTCCTTGCCAAGGATAAGGAACATGCAAGCCATAAGGAGAGATATCCAAAGAAAAAAACCATGACCCGTGATTGAAATGATAATCAAACAAAGGGACTATCAACAGGGATCTAAAAACTACATCAAATGAAAATACATGAGATCCCCTTCTCAAAGACCTAAAAGAAACTACAGAGTCGAGTAGAGGGACAATCACCCATATTATATCTACGTTTAATCCCACCAATGTTCGCTCTAGGAAAGCCTTTGAATCCCACACCATAGTTGCATGAAGAAGCACATGGTCTCATCCCAAGATGAAATGATAGACTGAAGTGAAAGGCTTCATTGGAGAATCAAGAGTGAAGAAGCTTCTACTAAGAGATACTAAAGACCATGGAAAAGCTGAAAAGAATCCAAGGGATACCCATATGTGGAAGCTAAGCACATGCCCCCTCCCCCCTCCCCCCTCCTGTGAAAGACCAAGAAAAAAGCAAACAGGGATCTTGAGCCATTGAAACGTGTATCTAGGTGCTAAAGCCCCTCCCAAAAGCCACAACTTCCCAATTGAGCTACCCGAGAACCAACCATCACCAATGGGCACTAGGCAGAGTCTTTAGGATAGTTCAAACAACGGTAGGATTTAGTCAAATATGGAAAGACTAGCATGGAAGACTCAGGTAGATCCTTTGGGCTTATAAAAGGAAACTGGCACAGGAAAAGCCCATCCTGGCTGAAGAGGAGTAGGCCTAGAGTAGGGAGAGCGGAAAATATGGAACAAGGGCCATATCTTCCACATGGGAGCCTCCCACTCTCCCTCAAAAATTTTCCCTTGCCTTTATTTTATAGAAAGACTGGTTTGAGTTTTTTAAGCCAAAATTATCTAAAAACTATAATTGATTAAGAAGTTATTATTGTTTTTCACCTATCATTCCTATTATCTATTATTAATATTATGTTTCTATATTGTAATTGTAACATATTAGAGGAGGGGTCTAATACTTCGAGATAATTAAAATTCTTGAGGGTACTTCATACCCATACCATTGTAATATTTTTTTTAACTTAGAAATGCAAATTACAAACTTTTTCCAAGGAAAAAAAGAAATATATACATAGGTTTGAAGTAGAACCACCTATATATTGTGATTACATAATAGTATAATAAATATCTATTATTATAAAATTTGACAATAGTATTAAAACCTTAGTCTTTTCCATAAGAGTTTGTGAATTTAGTTGGAGGTAAACTATAATTTTTTAGTTAATAAACTTATAGAACTGAATTATTCAATTAAGAATTATATTAACACTTATTTATTTTAGTTGTAGTAAATCATGAGTTTTATTTTAATAGTTTGATAGCATGATTGTATTCAATTAGTTTTTTTTTTTTTAATTTCTTATATAGAATTGAAATAGACATATCCTTACTATTTACTATTTTGTGATTACATGGTAGAGTGATTACATAGCATAATATGGTAAGACTTTGGAACTTTGAATAGGAGATTTAAAGTTCTAATACAATGGTTCAGACTTTGGATCTTCTTCGGGAGGCATGAGCGAGTGTGTGAGGGTGTGTGTGTATGTATTTGTGTTTAGCCCCTATTAATAAGATTAAATTTCCTTATGAGGGGTCATGGTCATGGTTAGTATGGGAATGCCCAACCCTAAGCGTTGGTAGGAGGGGTTTCTCACACCATCCTAAAATAATAATAATAATAACTAGCAATTGTGTATGTATAATTTTATTAGATTTGAACCTTGGTAAATTACTTAAAAATTGAAAAAAAATGAACAATTGAGCTTAAGTTAATATTAATATAAATAATGTCAAATAGATGCAATTAGATGAATTTTAAAATTTGCATTGCAATAGGGAAACCAACTTTAAGGGAATGTGATAGAACAAGGAATTGGTAGCCTCCTCCTAAGGATTTTGAAAAATTCAACACTAATGGAGCCTCTAGGGGAACCCTAGAAAAGCTAGTGTGGGAGGAATTTTTAGGCTTTCATATGATTCCCTAGTTTTCACTTTTGCTAAGAATTTGGGTATCCTTTCCAATAACCTTGTTGAGGGGTATGGTATCCTTAGAGGCCTTCAAGAGGTTGCTAAGGTCATATGGAAAAAGGTGTTGGTTGAATTTTAATCTTAAGTCATGATTAATATGTTGAAGACTCCTAAGAATCACAAGGTTGATTAGAGAATAAAAATAATTGTTGAGAAGATTCAATTAATCTAGATGGGTTTTTTGAAAGTTTAATACAATCATTTGGTTCGAGAACATAATAGGAGTGCCAATTCTTTAGCTAATTGGTCATTGGGTAAAGGTGATCTTACTTACTACGACCACCCTCCCAGATGGTGGGATTCACAAATAAGGGAAGCTTTTCTTTCTATCCTTTCTCTGGAAGGCTCTAGTACTAGAGGTAACTAGTTCATTTTTTCTTTGATTTTGCTTCTCTTTGGTTCAATTAGGGTACTTTAGTTTCCTTGCTCAAATTGATCATTCTTATGTTTCCTCTATTGAATCTTGTCTGAATAGCCTTTTGGCCTAGAAATGCCAAAGTTGTTTTCTATTTTTTCTTATTTTTAGTTTTTTTATGCATGTGTTGTTTTGTATTGTTTTCATTCTATTTTGTTTGTATTTTTTGTGTTGTTTTTATGTTTTTTTTTTGTCATTTTTTGTGTTTGTGTTTTTATTTTTTGTGTTTTTTTGTTGTTGTTGTATTTGCGTATTTTTTTGTGTGTTTTGTGTTTTGCTATTTTTTTTTTGTGTTTTTTGTTGTTTTTATATTTTTTGTTGTTTTTGTGTTTGTTTTGTGTTTTTGTGTTTGTTTGTTTGTGTTTTTTTTTGTGTTGTTTTAAGCATGCTCTTTGAGTGTGCCAAAGGGAGCAAGCTAGGTGTGAGCCTTGGATGATTTTGGTGGAATATATATCCCTACCTCCTTTGGACTTATCCAAAAGTGGCATCTCAATAAAGGTGTTTTCCACAAACAAAAAAAAATGCATTGCAATGAATCATTTTAAAATGATATAATATTTTAAAATTTTAATTTTATTTAATATAATTAATTAAATATTATATATCAAATGGCATTAACTTAACCAATTAGATTCCTCAAAGAAGACCCAGGTTCAAATCTTGCCAAGGATACATGGATACTATCCAAGTTGTAATACAATATTAATATAAATAATTAAGTTTTTTTTAATATTATCAAATGGTATTAGCTCACTCGGTAAAATTCTTGAACTTTCAAAGATGATACCCACGTTCAAATCTTGTCAAGTGCTACATCCATAATAGTCAAATTGTTTTGATACAACTATGTGGTGATGTAGTATGTGTGGGGCCATTACAATATGATGCACCTAGTTTAAAAAATATATAATCAAATTATATCAAATAAAATTTCAATTGATTAAACACCTTGAGTTTTAAGGTGGAGATAGGTGTTCAAATATTGTCAAAAAATACATTGGTGAAGATGGTGTAATATCATGATAACATGATCATGATGTCATACAAGTGAGCCCCATCTCAATTCGATATAATTAGAACTTTCAAGGAAGAAATCCAAGTTTTAATCTTGCCAAATAATACATACATAATGACCAAGGTTCTTTATTACCAATATATTGCTATATATACTGTAGTTGGGGTCAATCTCAATCCCATATAACCCATTTTAAAAAAAATCATTAATTTATTTTTAAAATTAGATCTAATATATATATATATATATATATATATATATATATATATATATATATATATAATAATTTATTATGCTATATAATTTTATATATTTGATGCTAACTAACCAAAGACTTTATACACTTAATATAAGAAATTATTTTATTAAAATATTTATTTACTATCAAAATTCATGTTTGTTTTATAATTAGCTAAATGATATGAACTCAATGTTTATAATTTTATAAATTATATAATGTCTTATATCATAGATGGAAAAATTTCAGCTCTCCAAAAATTTGGTATTTCAATTTTGGTTATTTTCTTGACAAATTACGCAAATAAATTAAAAATAATAATTTAAATAAAAAAATACATTTAAAACAAATTCTGGAGAGCCAAAAAGCTGATTTTCTCTAAGATTTTCATAAAAAGAGTCTAATTACAATTTTTAATCATCAAAACCCAATATAATATAACATACTAAATATAAATTAATCTTAAATTGTTCTTGCTTTCCCTTTCTCCCCCTTGGACTAGATGCTTTGACTTTGACAGGTCATTAAATTGAGTCTTCTTAGGAATAAAATCATAATTGTATTTTTCTTGGATAATCTAAGTGGATGGTCATCTAAGTCAATCACCTCATGGGAATAATTAGCATCCAATTTCTTGGTGCAAAGACAAAAAAATATATATAATTATGGCTCTCCTAGGTTAGCATGTTGTGCTTCTTAATATGTATGACCTCAAATATAGACCAATTGTGCTCACAACAAGAAGCGCTACAAGATTGATTCAAAGGGAGATGGCAATCACCTTAAGATTTGTTATTCTAACACCATAATCTTCCCACCACCAATCTAAAAAAAAAATACAAAGCATAAACGTAATCTATAACTTTATAAATTACAAATCCTCTTAATATTTGGTGTTCTAGTCTCAATGTCACTTTTGATTCAATACAAAAGGAGAAGGAAATAAGCTCTGCTAATCCTTCTTGCAGCCTTACAACTTGATAGGGATAAGACAATGTTTTGTGGAGTCATATCTCCTCCCATTAGCATGACCATAGAATCCCCTCTCGACCTCTTCATCATTATTAAAATTGCCATTGCAAATATTTTGGGTTCAAAGAGTAGCCCATTACATGAAAAGGTCAATGAAGTTCCCTCATCCATCTCTTATCAATAATTTTCTAAATGGGTTCGAATTTGAACTTATTGCCTCCATAGTAGTGTTGGATGACCTCTTTTGTCATATCCATTACCTCATACAAATACCCCATTTTAAATTTTTTGATATCTACAAGGTGAAGAACCCCTAACCAATGGTTTTGTCACTTGTACTTTAATAGTAAAGGATAATCATTATAAAATGCTAAAAGTGTTTAATTAAAAAATATAAATCTAAATTTTTAATTCTTATTAAATTTAGAGAAAATATATATTTTAAATTTAGACAGTCAAATAATTACTTTGAGTATTTCCTATATGCTCATCCAAAATGGGTCATAAAAACTTTTCTCTAAACTCTCTCCTCCTTTGAATGCTATGATGAAGCATACCACTCTTTCTAAACATCCTCGTTAGATTAGGCACTATATCTAGAAATATTTGTAGGATGATGAAGTTTAAGGTATATTGGAAGACCCTTAGGTTAATAATGTCCCTTCCATACTTATGCTCTTTATTTAATTTGAGCATTGATGTGTGGTTGTGTGTAAATATTGTAATGCTCTTAATGTCTTCAACCATGGACTTTACCATGATAGTTTGTCAATGTCCTTAAATATGAGGTCAATAAAATGGTCTTCAAAAAATAACGGGTAATTCTCCTTGAGAAGTCTACTTACAAATACATAGATTGTCATGTTGTCTGTTACTACTTGGATAATGTTCTCTACTCCTACTTCAAAAAAATTAAACAACTATGCCCTCTTTACCTCTCTTGAGGCACCAACTAACTTCAAGAAGACCATGGATCCACTTCAAGCCATTATGAAATTGAGTGTTAGAAAAATTGATATAAAAATGAACATAATCAAAGTAGAAATGCAAGAATGCATGGAAATTATCATGAATTAGAAATAACTAAATGATAATGACAATGAAAGTAACAAAAGTGATAAAAAACAGAATGAAAATAGCAAAAAACTTACATTAATCAAGCATGACATATATCCCAAGCATCTTCAAGAAAATAACTTTCTTAGAAGTAGAGCTCCAATATAAAATGAGAAAATATGATATACCTTCTACTTTAAATCCATGTCCTTATATAGAATCTTATTCACCTTAACCCTAATGTTGAAGGGTCTTACCACATGAAAGAGGGAATTCAAGCCACCAACTCCTACTTTCAATAAAAGTAAAGGTTACATCATAATGGGTCCATGCACACTAGGCATCCATGGTGCAAACATAACATTAACACTAAAAAAGTACACTGTAATAGTTTTTTTAGGATAGGATCTAACAAGGAGTGTGTTTTTTATTGTGTATGTCCATCCATAAATAAAATATGTAGTTTTTTTACTCAATTTTTTTTCTCTTACTACAAGAGCGCGTGTTCATGACACACTCCTACAATAAAGTCCCACTAAAATATTTCATTATAGGGGGTTTCATCTCTTTTCCATCCTTATTTATTGTCCTCACCATAACTTTCCAATAAATGTTGTTTGCATAATTAAAGTAAATGTTGTAGTAGTATCATAAATTTCTAATCATTGTCAAACCTCCTTTAGATTTTTCTTACCCATGTGATAATTTAAAGGGTTTTTTGCATTGTGGTTAAGTTTAGGGCAGTATTCAAACTCTAACTAGAAGCTTTGTGAATGCTATGGAAAAGGATAAACTCTTCCACAATGATGGTAATATCCCCCAATTCAACCTCATCCTAATTAAAAGAGGCCTAAGGCCCTATTCCATGTCCAATTGTAACATTTATTTTTTTGGACTCTATCTTCTTCACCTGTATGGTGCACATCCAAGCCTTGACATCATTTTTATAGTATCATTTGCTACTATATAGGGATCTACATCATGATATTTTTCCCCAATGAGATAAAATTTGAGATGATGGATGCATCCTTTCATGTCCTTGTATTACTTGTAGAACATTTGATTTGGTAATCCTTTCATGTCATTATTCTATATAGGGTCTCTCCCTAGACTTGGAGTTGGTGCTGATGGATTTTGCTCATTGTTATTAACATTGTTCCTTGGCTCATTAGTATAATGTTATTTTTTTATCTTTTTCTCCTTTGTGTCTTAAAAGTAGGGTAAGAAAGGGCTAATAATTTTTAGGAGTTAGAGGCTAAACTTGCAAGAGGACATCAAAGTAGAACTGGCTAGGATGAGAAAATGTGTTAAGGAGAAGATAAAGGTAAATGAGTAGCAGGAATAATTGATCAGGTAGCTAAAGTAATTTTTTTCTACAAGAGAGTAGTTGCTAGAGGTGAAGACTAAGGAGGAAAAACACCATGATCAACTTATAGTAGAAAAATATGAACAATTAGTAGAAGCAACAAAGAGGAAAGCCAATTTTAAGGCTAGGTTAATTGATATTGAGAAAAAAATAACATAATATGGCATGAAGTGGGCTCAAAACCAAGTTTATTCCAAATTCTTGAAGGGAGAGAATGAGGTTTATAAACCATAGATTCAAGAGATAGAATATATTATTTTTCCTACTTCTGAGTATAACTCAAGTCCTCAAGAACAAAGGTATTCGTTGATGAGGATGTTGATCGAATTAAAGGAGAGGGTGGATGTAGGAGCTACTCTTGGTTAGCCAAATCCTTAGAGTACATAGTCGTAGTAATAAATAGTCATAGTAATAAGTGTTAATGCACATGTGTAAATACAAATACAACATAATATGAATGTTAATGTAAATAAAATGGTGGTGTAATCTAATTTTATGATAAGTCCAAGAAAGATGATATCATCATTAGGATTTTGCAATTTAATCTAATTTGCATTAAAGGTGTTAATGTATGTCCTAAGGGAATATGATTAAGTTATGACGTGTCCTAGAAGCTGTTATTGATAATGCCTAGGACCAAATGATATATAGGGTACATTTCATTTATTCAAGACCATGTATGAATGGATGTATTCTATAGAGCATGAGATAGGATTTGTGCCAAGAGAGAGAGTATATTGTGTATTTTATTTTTGTATGAGAGACGGTATAGTTCCATAAAATTAAGTGAAGCAATGATGATTCATATTCTATCTATGATATGTGTATGATCGATGTGTGATATGGTTGGTACTGGTAGCTGATAGTTGATATCTATGTATTGGGTTCTATGTGCAGGTATCAATTTATCACAATCAAAATATAGAACATAGAAGTTACAATCTAGTATTTCATACAAACATTGTTGTACAAGTGAACTTATGGAGGTTTCCATTCCAATGAAGTTGATGATGATTGTAGTTAATGCTCGCATCCAAAGGTTTTATGCACTAGAGAGTGAGCAAGCGTGTCTTGGGATAGATTTTTTTAAGGTTTCCTATTTGCTGAAATAAAAATCATGCTTGCATAAACTTAAAATCACATAGTTTAGAAAATATAAATGCGATAATGGAAATACCACTTGCAAAAATTTAAATCACACTTGCAAAAATTAAAATTACATTTGCAGAAAAATAAAATCACACTTGTAGTAATTAACATCACATTTACATAAATTAAAATCTAAGTTTCAGAAATTGAAATCTAATCTAGCATTTGCATAAAACTAACCTGGTAAATAAATAATAAAAATAATTTATAGATTAATTACAAATAAAAATAATATACAAATTAAAAATTTATTCTTAAAAAAAATTTGCATTGGAAGAGATTTGTGGCTACAGTATTCGCAAAAGGGGTGTAAAGCCTAAGGGAAGTCAAGTGATAGAACAAAATGATAAATTTGGCTACAATATTTATGAAATGGATGTAAACCCTAGGTCCAGTCGAGTGATGGATCAAAGTGACAAATTTGGATATAGTATTCATGAAAGGGATGCAAACCCTAAGTACAATCAAGTCTTGAAGGAAGTGGATAGTTTGTAGACTCTCTCTTCAGTCTATGAGAAAAACTCTTCAATTAGAATAAATATATTTTAGGGATTTTTGGGTTTAAAGGTTGACGAACCTCTACCCTCTATCAGGATTTTAGAGGATAAATTTCGATTGGATCTAATTGAACATGAAGCCTGAACAATTATTTGCAAACTCAAGGAAAAAATACCAGGCTTGAAGGAGCTCAGAGAATACCTTAAATATTGGTGGACCAATATAGAATTCCAAGTAACTCTCCTACCCAAAAAAATATTTTATGTTTCCTTTTCTAATTTAGCGGATAGAGATTGGGTAACAGATTATATATATAATTACTTTTTTGAAAAAGGGGTGTTTATATAAGAGCTTGAACTCCTAGTTTCAACCCATTTATAGAAGAATTTAATGGCTTCCCAATCTAGGTGAATCTTTATGCTCTCCCTATGGAGTTTTTGGGAGAGAAGATATTCACCAAAATTGGTAATGCCATTGGTGCATTCCAGTATATGAATGCCCAAACAAAGGAAAATGTGTCCAATAAAATTAATATGAATAAAGAAATATTGGCTATTGTAATGGAGGTTTTAGCTGCTAATCCTTAATCCATTACTATCTCCTCAAGCAAATGGAAATGGATCCAAAATATTGAATATGAAAAATTCTCCCTAATATGTTATGGTTAGTAATATAGCCACATAAATAAGAGATGATCAATCATCCGATCATTCTTTTATTCCTCCTTAGTGAATGAGAAGGCCCTGCATGGGAATGATTCAAAACCTTCAAATGTCCCAGTTCAATAGAAAAAAGCTCATCCTCCAGATGCACCAATTATCCAACAAAAATCACACAAGCAATATAAGAATCAACCCTAAAAGGAGAATTTGAAGCAGATCATTGATAAAAATAGTTACTAAATATCTTCTAGATGGTTCGATAAAAGATATTAGTATCTTAGATGGTATTCTTGAAGCTAATATAAAAATAATCGATGATGGTCATTTTTTGAAAATGAAGATCCTACAAATTATGTTACAACTAGATATTACCTCATGAGCTTGAAGTGCAAAAATGCTTTCTTAGATCTTGCCACTCTAAAGGAGGAAGAACCTTTACTATAGAAGAAAAATAATTGATTCGATTTCATCTTCGATGGATGTTTGTTATGTTTTTTTCCTTCTATATTTTGAGGTTATGTGTCATGTAAGGGATGTTCTTATTGTCAGTTCCTAGAAAACAAAATTTAATTATGGAAACTTAGTAGTTTGAGGAAGATATAGAATATCTTTGAAAGAAATATAAATATTAGGAAGCTTTTAATTAGCTAGTTAGAAATTTCATGAGAGCAATGCAATATTTTATTATTGTAATAGGAGTGGCCCACCAATAGAAGCCACATATAGATTATTCTATATATATATATATATATATATATATATATATATATATATAATTTTAATATATCCACACATAAATTAATTAGAAATTAAAATAATATACAGAATAATAAATAAATAAATGAAAATCCATTAATTATTTTACAAACATATCTATAAGAAATAATACTTTCCATTATGCTAATGGAGTGTGCTCTTCCTCCTAATCCCAATGGAAAGTAATTATTAATTCAAGATTAAATTAAAATACATACAAGTGAGAAAAAAACAAAAATCAAATAAGAGAGAATTGCCTCTTTATAAAATAGTCAATCAAAATGCATCCTCCATTTTTATTATTCTTTTTCCTCCTCTAAAAAATACATAAGCTAGGCACACCTTTTTATACAAGTGGCACCTAACCATACTCCTACTTTATTAGAACATATCTATAATCAATTTCTAATAATTAGCATATATAATACATACACACTCCTAACTATTGGAAGCATCCTATACTTAGTCAACCATTTGATAAAAATAAGCATAATAAATACAAGTGGCACCTTACATTCCTCTTATCTTGGGAGCATCTCAACCACTTGCTAACAATAAGCATAAACAAGTCAAGTGGCACCTTACACTCCTCTTATCTTGGAAGCATCTCAACCACTTGCTAATGATAAGCATGAATAAGTCAAGTGGCACATTATACTCCTTGGATTTATAAGGAATCATACCTATATCTTGGAACTAAATATTCCCCACATCTTGGAATTAACTTCACCATTTTATCCTAGGATTTAAGAAAGAACTTACAACACAATTTTAGCCCAAGATTTGAGAAGAAATTATTGAAACTAACAACATAATTTCATCCCTATTTTAAGAATAAATTATAAAAACAATTTTAGCATACATTTTACGAACGTCAAATTATTCAATCTATAAAATTCTTCACTTTATTTCCCATGTGCAACCTCCATCTCATATTGCATTTCCATATTTTTTGTCGCTTACATTTTTGGCTTATTTCGGTATGGCTTATTCAAGCACATCCTAGCTTATTCTAGTGCATTATGATAGTTTTGGATTATTCTAATGTAATATTATTCTCACACATTCTGGCTTATTCTAGCACAAGAATATTCTAGAGAATTCTAGCTTATTTTGACATAAGACTCTTCTAGCGCACTATGATAGTTTTGGCATATACACATTTAGAGGCCTACAAGATATCACCTTTCTATCTGGTTCTAGTAGTCTCATAATTATAAACTAGATAATCATGATTAAATATAAAAATGAACCTAAAATAACATAAAACCTATCTAAAATAACATAGTAATGCATTTTACCTATTCACTATGTCTAATCACAATATTAGTATAAATTACATCCTAGTCCACAATTAATTATTCTTTATCAATGCATTAAGGGAGTCAAGAATGGTTGATTTAAGATACAAAAATAAGTCATCTTAATGCCTCATCATTTGAGTGTGTCATTATAATGGATTTCTCATCATCGTTCCAATGAAGATATTGTACAAGTTGTTGAATCCTTGCAATGAACCTCTTCTTCTCATGCAAATGTTTCACCTCAAAATTCTTAGTGCGGAGCTAAACTTAGATAATAACTTTAGTACCAAAGCTAATTATAACTATGATCACATAGAAGCATTCATTAATTAAAACACTAAAATATAAAGAACAATAATTGAAGGAATTCAAAATGAGAAATATTATTATTGTGAGTCACTTCGATGGGACAACCTCCTTATAAAATATTTAAATTTTTCTCCAGCCCATGAGGATTACATCCTTCCCATTTTATAAAATTTTACAAGAATATTTCTTACCATATTATGAAAATATTCTATGACATCCTACTATGATAATATTCTTGACCTACCTAATTTATGGCAATTACATTTATAATACTAGTAGTTACATTCATAATTCTATGACAAAGCAATTATATACATTATGCTATGAAAAACACTCTCCTAACTTAACACATGGCCCACTTCTAACTAGATACATGGTCCACTTATTTACAATAACATATACCCCAATGTGTTATATGTGTTGAGTACTTGAGTATGTGTACCTATGATATCCAGTCAAAAAGAGTGATATCTGATCAAAAAGAGTGATACGTACTTGAGTATGTGTACCTATCACTTTATTAAACCAAGATACATTAAAAATTGGATGAATCTTAGATTTATCGATAATTCCAACTTGTAAGAAACCTTCCCTATTCATAGTAGTATTTTTTAGGGACCATAAAACTTGGGTGTTAGATTATGTCAATCCTCTTGTTTGAGGGATATTTGTTTATATGGTTGAAGAATATGGAAGACCATGTCACCCTCAAAAATTCCCTCTCAGTTTTGTGTTTATTTTCTTGTTTTTTCATACAATTCTAGGTAGTAACCAAATTCTATTTGAGGGTTGCTAAGACTTCCTCCCTATGACTAATACTTATTTTTATTGCATATACCTTTGAGTTGTTTGGTAGGTAAGAAAAGAGTTTTGGAGGTGGTTGACCATACACTACTTCATATTGTATTATCCTTAGTACCATCATTTGATTAAGGGAAGCTATTTAATCCTTTTGGACTAATTATTTGAAACAAAACTTCAAGGATAGGTATCAAGAAATTTATTCACCACCTCTATCTAGCCATCTATCTAGGGGTGATAGGACATGCTTCATTTCAACTAGGTCCCTTGAATGATATGTAGGTCCTCCTAGAATTTACTAGTGAATATCTTATCACAGTCATTGACTATGGAGTGTAGGCTCCTATGGAGTCTAAATATGTGATCCATGAGAAGTTTGTCCACTAGCTTGGAAGTATAAGAGTGACTTAAGGATAAAAATAAACATATTTGGTCAATCAATCTAATATTACCATTATAATTGATTTACCTCCCCAAATAGGATGTCCTTCAATGAATTGCATGGAGATGTTTGTCCACGGGGACTCTATAATGTGTAAAGGTTGAAGTAATCCTAGTGTACTGATTATTTACCCCTTTTGGTGCTGAAAAGTATCAAAACTATCCATAAATTATTTGATATTTGAATTCAACCTTGGCCAAGAAATTGTTATTTATACGTTCATAGGTTCATAATAAACTTCTTAGTACTTGGAGATAAGTGAAGCTCTATGAGAATCTAAAATTTAAGTTGGAACATGGGTGTAACAATAACTCAATGCTTATAGTGTAGCTCTTGTTGCCTTTAAGAATAATTGGGATGGCCCTTTTATATTGTCTTCAAGTTTTGAATGATCTTGGTAAGTGTTAGGTTTGCTTTCCATTCAGACCTAAGTATCTCTAACCAATTAGCCTTAATAATGGATACTACATATAGATTATGTTATGTTTTAGACAATAGAGAAAAAGCATTGACGATCATATTTTATTTTCTCTTGTGATAGAATATCTTGTAGTCATATCCTAAGAGCTTAGTGATCCATTTTTGTTGCTTAGGGAAGAAATTATTTGTTCCAAAAGATACTTGAGGTTGTGATGATCGATCTTGATGATGAAATGTCACCCCAACAAGAATGGTTGCTAATGGAGGAAGGCAAAAATAATGGCCATTATATCCTTCTCATAAGTTGATTTGGAAATATTATACTCTAATAGGGCCTTGCTTATGAAAGTAAATGTTTGACCTTCTTGCATAATTACTACCCCTAATACAACTCTTGAAGAATCACTTTCAATGATAAATATTTTTGAGAAATCAAGTATTGCCAAAACTAGTGTGCAACACAAGGCATCTTTCAAAGTCAAAAAGTATGCTCAATCACATTGTTCCATGTGAATGCATACTTCCTAAGCATAGTTTTCAAAGGAGCCACTATCTTCTTTTAGTCCTTAAATTTTTTTTGGTAATAACATGTAAGGCCAAGAAGTCCCCAAAGATTCAAATTTTTAGGTTTAAACCACTCTTTCATGATCTCAATATTTGTGGTATATAACCAAACACCATCTCTAGCCACAAAGTGCTCCAAATATCCTATTTTAGTTTCCCCAAAGGTGTATTTAGATTGCTTGACTTACAACTAGTTTTATTATAGGAGCTTCAAAACCTGATCAGCATGTTGTAATTGCTCTCCTCATATCTTGCTATAGATCATTATGTCATCAAAAAATACCAATGCAAACTTCCATAGGTGAGGTTTTAAAATCCAATTCATCAAGCCTTGGAAATTTGATGGTGTATTAGTGATGCCAATGGGTATAACAAAAAATTATAATGCCCCTCATGGGTCCTGAAATCTATTTTAGCGATGTCATTTATGTAAACACAAATCTAGTAATATCCTAACCTAAGGTCCAATTTGATAAAGTACTAAGCACCATGCAACTCATACAAGAAATCATCAATCACTAGAATGGGAAACATATATTTTATGGTGATATGATTGAGTTAATGTAAGTCCACACACATTATCCATGATCTATTCTTCTTCCTAAACACTAGATGAGAGTTAAAAAGGGCTTGTGCTTGGACGAATGAATATTGCATCTAGTAGTTCCTTTATCAATTGCTAAATATCATTCTTCTAGTGATAGAGTACCTATATGGCCTAATATTTATTGGTTACCTCCCAAAAATTAAATTGATTCTATAATATTCCAACTAACTAGGAGGTAAATGTTTGGATTCAAGAAAGACCTATTGATTCCTAGTTAAGATAACTAATAATTTTGACGACAACTACTCATCGTGGAAAACACACAACGACATATAGCAAAATAATTCCATAATTTCCCAATGATCCTTCTTAATTAGTATATGTATTTTATAGGATGTTACAATCTTGGGATTACCAATTTTTATACCTTGAATGGTGTGGGTTCTATTATTGACAATGAACTACATCCAAAGTTCTAAAATCTTCTAGGAAATTATTCTCAATGTTCATAACCAAGCTAAACCTAATACAATATCTACTCCACCCAATGGAATTGCATACAGATTAGTCTCATAGTGATAGTCACCAATGAATAAACAAGCATTTTGTTATCTTCCAGTACACGTCATGATATCTCCATTAGCAATTTTCACTTAAACATGTTCATGACCATAAATGAAAAAATCTAACCCTTTTGCAACACTAGGGTCATTAAAATTCTTAGTGCTACTAGAGTCCAATAGGATCAAAATATTTTTCCCTTTGAGAAACACTTGGACTATCATGCACTATGGTGTAGATATTCTTATGGTGACATTCAAATAAATTATTGGTTAGTGGTTCTACGTAAATCTAAATCTAGGTATCCTTCCACTAAATAAACAAAGTATTCCTCTATGACTATAGAAGAATCTAAGGTATCACTCATATCCAAGAGTTAGAAGCATTTGTTTTTGCATTTGTGTTCCATGGCCTATTTTCCATCATAATTATAGAAATATCCCTTGGCTCTATGATTAGCCATCTCCTTTGTCATTAACCTCTTAAATGTTAGGGCTCATGGAGTATTTTTTTGATGGATGCAAATTTTTTATTTGGAAATGTAGGAGGCCTAGAAGATTTCCATTGAGCATTCCATTTATTTTCTACAAGTTTATATAGCCCTATGGCTATCATGCAATTGGTTAGTTAAGCATTTGAACCTTAGTTCTTATATCTTCATTAAGGCCAAGAATAAAACAATTCCTGAAAAAATTATCAAGAAGAGCTTTAGTTATTTTTGTAAGCTTCTCAAAAATAGTGATATGCTTAGGCACAATGCTTGTTTGTCTTAGCTTGTTGAGTGCTCTAGTAAAATATTCAAAATCAGATGGCCCAAACTAACTAAGGAGTTCTCTCTTAAATTGTGTCCACCCAAGAATGATAACTTGCTTTCTCAACCATTGATACCAATGCAGTGCTTCCAAATCAAAATTAAAGGTAGATATAAATATCCTCTAGTCAAATAAATTTTCATGATGCTCATGCCATTGTTCAACCTTAATCAACCAAATATATGGATCTATTCCATTAAACCTTGAAAAATATATTTTAGGGAGTCCCAAGGTCATGCCACTATTGGTCCCCTACTACTGAGTATTTTCGTCATTAAAGACATTAAAAAAATTTGGTGATTCAATAGTTTTTCCCCTTTGAGCATTTGGGCTATTTTCAATAGACCCATAAAAATTTAGATTCTTAATCTTTAACACATAAATGTCCTAACTCATCTAGTCCTTATGCTACCAGTCTACTACCATGGTGATGAGAGAATATATTTAACCCTTGAGTTCCATGACAACATCCAGTTTGGAGAGTTGTCCCTCTAGCTTGTTCATTTGAGACTTTATAGCTTGATAATGGATCTTAGGGGGAATTTACTAAAAATGTAAATGTTATTTTTAGGAATTATTATTTTTAGAAAAGATCTCAAAAAAAATTATGGTTTCTATATACCAATACGATCAGCTCAATGAGATAATCATAATAGCCTATATCCCAAAATGACTATTTTTAGTAAGGGTCCATGGTAACTATATATCAAAACAATCAAACTTATGAAATGATCACAATGGGCTATATTCCAAAATGATGTTTTTCAGTAACCTATACTCTTCTTTCTCAAGGGTTTTCAAGTTTTGTATATATTCCCAAACTTCTAAATTACATATTTGTATCCTATGAGCTCTACTTTTGATAAAGAAAGTAGGAAATGTATGGATTCTAGGTTAGGGTTTGTGTACTATCCATAGCCCTCTACTATACTACAACAATAATTGATAATGCTTAGACTAGTATTTAGGCCACTATTCAAGGAGGGTTCCACACATACCCTTGACTGCAATACACTTGAGTGCACTACCCACCTAATTTATAATAGTTACATTCATAATACCAGTACTTACAATAATAATTATATGATGAAGCATTTGTATACATAATGCTATGAAAAACATTCTCTTGACCTAAAATGTGGCTCACTTCTAACTAGATGTATTGTCCACTTATTTATAATAACATATGCCTTCATATGTTACAAGTGTTAGGTATATAACACTCATATACAAGTGCTTTCCATACAAGCACTTTGTCATTCAAGTGGAGAACAACTTGTCGTACAAGTACTTATTGATTGTTATATACGTACTTATTAATTTATGTAGAAGTGGTCAATTTTTGATGTTTTACAAGTGCAAAAATTTTAGAAAATTTGCATTTACTATCGTTTTTATTGGCCTCTAAATTTCTCATCCTATTCCTCCACAATTGTGAAACTCACCATCATGATACAAAAATATTCTCTAAAAGTTGCCAGGTGAAAATACTACTTGCATCTCCTAGTAGAGGTGTCTTGTGAAGTGAAATTTATGTTCAAATCCCACGTATAGTTTTTTTTATTGATGCACTAGGCCACTCGCTTATGAGACCTTAAGACAAAAAAAATGGATATCTCTCATCTCCAAAATGCATGGTGGTCATGTTGGTTAGTGCATTGTGTTGAGAGGCTGTGAGGTTGAGTTTTGAGCATCTTTGTTATCATTCAAAAATATTTTTTAAGGATGATGAAGGTTTTTACCCCTAGGAAACATGATAGTTTAACATGGTAAATATAAGTTTATGTGTGTGTATGTGTATCCAACCAATTATAAAATCCTAATTATAAAATTTATAGGGGTTTAGGAGGGTTGACTTGGAAAAACATAAGTGGATAGTACTAGCAAATCATAGATCGTCAAGTGGTAGCAAATTGTTGGTCATTCTCTTTCTAAATTTGGAGCTTAATTTTTTAATTTTTGAGGGTCCATTAGGGCAAAAATTTTGGATGCCATAACTTTTGTATACGTAAAAATTTTAAAATCATTTTTTTTTCAAATCACATATTGTTTTGAGCATTATACATTGGTGGCATTAGTTCACAAACCTGCTATGGTGTTAGGGGTTAAATTATGTAAAATAGACCACAAAACCCTAGTTACTCACATTAACAATGAAACTATAGTGTTTGGTCAACTTATTTGGCTTGCTATTATGTAAGAACCTATGGTGCATCTTTTAGGAGGATAAAGTAGTTGTTCTTAATGATGAAACTCAACATCAAAAAGTAGAAGAGGCTCTAGGTTTGTTTTCCTTGTTGATTGAACTAGAGTTACTTTTCCACATCAAAAAAGAGAGTTATCATATCAAGGTATGGTTAGAACTATATAAATTATTTGGAAAGGTGTAATGCACTTGGAATTAGAGTTTTATTCTCTTAAGATATTTGATTTTGATAACATTGAGGACTATATTGTGATATTCAAGGCTTTGAGGACATATATTGTATCTTTAGAAGGTAAAAAGAAATAATATATAGAATCTGTTAAGATTTTTTTTTTCTAATCTTCCTCCCTCCTTTCAGATGTTCAATATAATGGTTTATATGATCCTATGTTCTTGGAATCTTAGAAGACTCTTATTATTTACTAGGTATTTTCTCTCCTAGTTTACTTTTAGGTTACAATGTAAAATTGTGGTGGAACTCCACAATGTAAGATCATACCAAAAAATCAAATCTAAGGAGGCTAATATCCAAGGGCGCTAATTTTTCAAATAAAATGAAGATCACTTGTAAATATTTAAATAATGAGAGACATCCAAAAATAATTGCTTATTGAATCTATAAAAAATTGAAGCTAAGTTCTTGAATTTAGTTGGGTGTCTTCCATATGATGAGGGATATTTGGAAGGATATACTTCAACTATAGAGGACCACTAGAGAATTCATTATGGGGGAAGATATTATTATCACTAATTTCTTTTCCTTCCTTTTGTTGATTTACATTTTGTATATAATATTTGAGTGAATGGACAACTTCTATCTATTTGAAAAATATCATGAATTTCAACAAAACTCATAAAAAAAAATAAAGCAAAAAAAATATAAAATATAAATTATAAATATATTATATGGGTGTCATAAACATCAAAATTATTGACTAATGATAGAAATAATTCCAACCAATGTGCAAATGATGAGGTGAATGAAGGTACATTAATACTCTTCATATCATGGGCATGTATCTCCATAACTAAATCTAAAATATTATTGGTCCACTAAATAATACATGGATACTCATGGGCCATAAACAAAAATATAACACAATATTATAATTTTGTTCCTGGTTCAACTGAATTTATATTTTCAACTATCTCTTTCAGTATTGCTTCATGTCTCTCTTATTATAATTCATTCCTTATACTTTAAATTTTTAATCCAATGGTAAAAACACTAAACCAATTTGATTTTATTGTAAAATATATATTGATTTTTAAAATATTTCAGATTTAATAAAAGGAAAAAAATAATGATTCATAATAATAACTTTAAATATCCATATACTCCTCAAAAGTACACGAACTTTACATATAAGTAATCCATTTTGATCTTGAATGAATTTAGGATTAAATGATATAGAAATTAGGTTGATATATCTCGTGTACTAAAATATAAGATTTTTTTATAAAAGAAATCCATGAAAAAATTCTCTAATGTCTAGAAGTATTCATAAATTAAATCCAATAATTTCTAAGGATTACAACCTGATGTTGAAACCCTCAAGAATCTAATTTTTTAATATGTTTTTATGGAATTGAATCGTTTTAGAAATATCCTTGTTGACACAATGAGAAATCCTAGGCTAAGTTACTAAGAGCAAATGATTGTTAGGTGTATACTAGTGGCATAATAACAATATTTTTTATACAAACTTGCTTAAGCTCATATTAAGGGATTAGAGGTTTCAAATTCTTACTCTAGTTTCATCTCAAAATTTTCCATAGGATATAGTTTGGACATGCACGTGTAGAAAACCAAGTCCCTAAAATTTAGACAATATTGTAACACAAGTAAATATGTTACATCTAAGAAGAAAAAAAATGTAGTTCAATATCATGTGGGCATTACTTAAACATATTTTATATAAGAGTTAATCAATATAAAAAAAAAATTTGGAACCAAAAATTATATTAAATAAAATAGGTTACAATAAAAATGGATAGAGATATCACAACTTGAGGTCCAAGGCCACCCACATGATCAAAACCCTAAACAGGACACCAAAATCAAAGTTTGATAAAAACTAGAAAAACTAGAATACAAGGACCAAGGCCAAATACAAAACCAACGCTTAAAAGGGTGAAAAAATATCATAAATAAGCACCAGGAATATCTCTCTTGTAGGGGGATCATTCTTTGGCCCAAAAGAGTCCAAACCATGAGGATTGTCTACAAGCGGATTGACAGGAACAACAATGTTCATCAAAGATACCTTAATACCTAAAATAGGGGGAGTAGAATTGATCAAAGTTGAATGCAGTAATGGAGTAGAATAAGCATGAGTAGGAGGAGAAGCAACCAACCAAGGATATGGGCTAGGGCTCCAACCAATACCATGATCAACTAAGCAATGCATAGGATTCCAACCAGGTTGTAAAGAGCATAAACATGAACAATGGCTACTATGATATTTGGGTAGAGATTGAGCCCTACTATGAACACTAGTAGAATGACCTAAGGTTGGAGAACATTGCCCCCTCAACATACTAAAATGAGGCCTCCCTACTTATAGTGCATACAGCCTCACACCAATACTCGATAAGATTAATCAAATACACCAACTCATGCACCACCTTGGAAGCTTGCAAATGGATCTAAATGGTAACAGTAGAAAGCATCATAATATTTTTATTTATAGAAAATTGTAAAGAAATTAAATCTCCATAATAGATATTAGTATTCCTATATTTCCACAGTTGAAACAAAACAATCACATGAAATAAATTCCATAAAGAGGTCATACAAGGAAGCTAACAACTATTATCACAAAAAAAATTATGTCATCTGAAGAACTTCGGATAAAAATATTTAAACAATAAGTTAATCCAAGCCTAGGCAAAATTTTTATAAATAGTGTCTATTCCATCATTTGGTTTATGTAAATGTATCTTACAAGATAAATACTTAGATTACTTTATGTGCAAGTTGTCTAGTTACTTCATGCAATGTAATAAATGCAGTGTCAATGTGCAAGCTATATATGTGCAAGTTATCCCTTGTACAACTAGGTAGAGTGTTGGCCAAGGAACCTATGTTCCTATATAATAAAGACCTCATTGTTAGATACAAATATAGAGAGTCAAGAGACATAGTTAGATTGTGTAGCTTAGGGGATAATACAGTTCTATGTACTACACCACCCATTGGTGATGGGTACATTGTAGTTCAATAAATTTATGAATGGAGTGCTCATTTATTCTATAGCTACATTGTAATATTTTATATGATTTCTATTTACAATATATTTTAGTCATCTAGAAAATTTACTTTCTTTCATATTATTCTACATCTTGTGATTGTTATCTCCTAGTGCTCATTCATAAAAAGCTAATAGTGGTATCAGAACCACAGTATATCTAGTCTATGTAGGTCAATAGGGAAACCACCATTATCATTTAGCCTAAGTTTTTGTCAAACTGATGCACCATTGGACCAACCACTATCAAAATATATCATAATAATCTAGGTGCTAGAATTTAGGGAGAGCCACAAAGTTAGAACTGAAATAAATCATAGTTTCAGAAAATACTGAGATCATTGTTGTCTAGAGTATTTTCCATAGATTTGCAAGGAAAACTCGTGAATACTAGGACTCAACATTCAATCCACTAGATTGAAAAATAATCAAGTGAAGATCATTCAGTTTATTTGGAATTTACTAACTAGTGCTTAAAGTTTATTTTGTTGTAGGAAATTAATTCTCAAAGGATTGGGAATCCTCCTATGATAGAAATCTAGGAGACTCCAAATTTATTGCTCAAAGGTCAGCATGCCCTCATAGTGTAGATATTAGTTCATTGTGCAAGAGGAAAATATTGCAGAAGAAGGCTTCTAGTGAAGGATCATGGTGAATACAGGAGACTGAATATCTCCATTTTTAGATTGAATATCTCCACAATTGAAGAACATGCCATAGGATCCTTGATACGAAAAATGCCATAGTAGCCTTGAATAATAGGCCATAGGATCCTTGATACAAAAATGCCATAGTAGCCTTGAAGAACAGGCCATAGAAGCCTTAAATAAGATGCCACATAAGTCTTGATATCGAAAAGGCCATAGAAGCCTTGATACCAAAAATGCCATAAAAGTCTTCATACTAAAAAGACCATAAAATCCTTGATATTGAAAAGGCCTAAAAATCCTTGATATTGAAAAAGGCCACAAAATCCTTGGTACTAAAAAATTCCATAGAAGCCTTGATATTGAAAAAGACCATAGAAGCCTTGATATTGAAAAAGTCCACAGAAACCTTGATCCTAATTTTTTTTTGAAAAGAATATTTGATTCAGAAGTAGACTAAAGATTTTAGAACTAATATCTTTGTTGTAGGAAAATAAGATTCAATAAGTTGGAAAAATTCTTACAAAAAATTTAGGAAGAGTATCTTCTTCAGAATCAACTCATCCCAGAAGCAAAAGCAAAGAGATCAAGAGAAGATCTCATTGAAGAAATTTCAGTCTTGGAAGATGAAGAAGGACTAGGAGAGTCCTTCTTGAATCTAGAAGAAACAAAATTAGAAGATCCATGAGAAGATCTCATCACCAACACTTCCAAGATCACAAGATTGAAGAGGTCTCAAGTAAGACCATATGAAGCTGCAAGATCAAAGAACTTGATAATATCTCATCAAGCATCCAAAAAAAGGCTACGAGAGTCTTGCTAAAGATCATTAAGAGAGTTCTTTGGAGAACTAATTTGAGAAATCCAGTACCAAGGTGAAGTCCCTAATAGTGAAGTACTTGGAACATTTTTTTCCATATGACAATAAGCACAAGAGGAGAATTTGGTAAGGATTACCAAATCTATGAAGGATAATTTGGCAAGGACCACCAAATATGTGAATAATAATTTGGTAAGGAGTGCCAAATCCTAGAATAAGATCCTACATAAAGTTAGAATTCGATAAGAAGACTTGATGATAGAAGAAGTTCACCAAATCTTGGAGATTTGAAGATTACCTCTCACAGTAAGAAGGCATTGCTTTAGATACAGACTTATCTAAATATACATCATAAGGAGGAGGACACAAGAGAACAAGTCACCGAATCCTAGGCTTGTGAAAGAAAGTTTGAGATCATCATTTGGTGAAGAAAGAGTTTTCTAGGACATCCTACTTGAAGCAACAACTTGGTGATTTTATACACCAAGATCTACATCCTCTAGAAAAGTGGGAGAAGAACTATGAAAAAATATAAGCAACTTTTGATGCAAGATGATTAATTAATTGGATTACTTATTAGGATTATTAGAGCACCTAGATTTGGATTAAAGTTGCAAGAAGCAAATTAGATTACAGTCTTCTAAAGTGCAAAAGGAAAAAGTTTTTTTTAAAGTATTTATTCACACATTTATTAGGTGTTTATTAGATCTTAGAATTACTTCTATCAAATACCTATCATATTCTTTGGAAAAAGAAAAAGAAGACTAAGTCCTACAATATTGATTGTAGTGAAATTGCAAAATAAGTCTTAAAAGATCCATTTTAGATTATTGTTGATTAGCTGCAGTAAATTGTTTTTGCTTTAATTTGAGAGTTGATTGGAGTGATAAGGTGTAATATTAGTGCATTAAAAGTGAAATAATTTCACTATTATACTACTCTAAAAAAGAAATTTGTTTTGTATTTTTTGAAGGGCACAAAATCTGATTTGTATCAAGTGTCTAAAGACACTATTGAAGCACGTAAATTTGGAACTCATGGTGGCCAAAATAATCCACCTAAAAAGGATAGAATCCTCCAAAACTTGGAGAACTTAACTAACCAAAAAATTAAATAGAAGCTTTAAATATTAAGACTTTGTGAGTCTCAAATCCAAAGTATTACAAGGTTAGATGCAAGGAAAGAAAGTGCAGAAAATTGCATCAATTGAAAAGCTTCTATCTACTCTTATTTAAGCTTGGATTTGTTATCAGAGTGTCCAAGAAAAATTGAAATGTGTATCTACTCATAAAATACAACCTCAAAGCCCTTGTATTGCAGGAAAAATCTACCACAAAACCAGATTTCAGATCTGGAAATAGAGTGCAAAAGAAGGTACATTAAAAGAAGTGTTATATATAATTTACGATACATTTTATTGCACTACTCTAATATAGTTTTACAGCAAAAGAGAATATTTGAGAGTGAAATAAAAGGGAACATTAACTACAGGGTAAATCAGCCAAGGAATGCCGAATGTTAGCACTCTTCTTCCCAAGCAAAATGAGCCACTCAAGGGGCTCATCTTGGATGTGTGAACCTGAAAAATTAAAGCTCATATCACACTATCATCGAGCTACATTTACATAGATAAAAGAGTGCACATCTACTTCTTGTTGTTGCCATTGCACAACGTACCCCAATATGGGGACCCACTTGAAATTTGTGATTTTCATGTAGATTTCAGTTTGCATAGTTTATTTTTGTTTATGATGTCATAAAGAGATCAATAAAGTCCGAGGGTCTTCATTGTCATATTTTTTTTTAGCACTCAATAGTTTTATGATTAATTTATTTTGATCTCATGTGTTTGTTCTCATGTTTTTACTAGGAAAATCACACCATTTTTGAGTACCATGTTAACCTACACATTAATAAAAATACTAATTAAACAAAATAAAATATAAAATAAAATATTATAATAAAAATATAAATATAAAATAGCAAGGTAATTACGACATGGAATAATTTCCACATTATGGAATTATAACATTAACTAATTTCCATATTGTATAAAGGTCCACTTTGTAGTCAATAATGTTTTTCACTTCATTGATTTTATAAAGTAATATAGATTTGTGTTTTTTATAAAGTAATTTTAAATTAAAATTTTGAACTAATTTTGGTGCTCATGTGGTCAGGTTATCAAAAGATGATGACCTGATTTTCTATACAAAACCATGTTGGCTTGCAAATAAAGCGCATGAGCACGGTCAACGTAGGGGTACAATTTTTTAGGGTTAACAGGGTGGCCTGATTGTAGAAGTAAACCTTAACCTGGCCAACCAGTTGACATAGCGTCGAAGCATGGTCAACACGGAGGCACATATGTTGGATAACGATCAAGGAAGGCACAAATTTTGAGATACCCCCAAAAGGCTTAGCTAAGTCAATAGAACTAATACGTATTTGTGTTTATAAATCTCACATTCAGCCACCCACGAATACATGTGGGATTAAGGAGACATATTCAAATTGGACACAACGTTCATAGATTCGAAAGGGATTGTGAAACTATCTCAACCAGAATAGACGAGCTACCTAATAAAACACACTAGGGAGAAAATTTCATCTATACTAAGAACTCATGTTGCTTTGAACTCTATGATTTCAAAATCATTTTGGAAATCATATGGTGATGAGAGCACTTTACCGTCGGTAAAATTTTTGGATTCCATCTTGTTCATTGATTCATTTTTTGTGTCGAGCAAGGGTTGTAAAGTAAATTGATGGTGGTAAACCTGATGGTAAATGATGGAAGCTTTAGTGGCAACATGGTTTAATTTGTTGTTCTATTAATGAAGTAGCAATGTCAGTGAAGTATTAGATGTCATACATAGTGTACTAATAATTCGCAACCTCTTTGACATTGTAATTTATTTATATTCAAACATAGTTTTGTGCTTAACCTTTATTAGAATCAATTAGATGCATCTTCATAGGGATATTTGAATTTGATTTATAACAAGTTTCGTTCTAGTATGGATGGGTTGGATCAAATTGTGCATTATAGAGTAGAGGTTGAGGCACGTGAATTAAACAAGAGTAGTACAACGAATCTAATGGTGATCGAGTGTTTAGAAATTTCCTCCAGTGAAGAAATTTGTTGTTATGTCAATAAATTTGACATTTAATATAGAAGAATCTTTCATAGTTTAAGCGTTCTAGCTAAGGAAATGGATATGTTACGCAAAAATTTTACACAAAGATCAAACATCTATGTATCCAATCAAGTAAGATACGTAATGAACTGTCAATTTTGTTATATAGGAAGCTAAAATAATGGAGTAGGATTGTTTATGCCTATCATATTTTTACAAAATAAGTTGGTCCACTTAAAAACATTGTGTTTATGGGTATGCATGATCAATTGCATAACTCCAGTCTTAATACAATGGTAGATGAAGAATCGATGATCATCTAGATGATACATGACGAAGCAGTGGTGACTAATCACCAAGATTTTATTATAGAATGCACTCAATACCTGAGCATGATGATTACCATATATGAGGCTGAATAGATTATGCACGGAGCCCTATGGTCATGGTCGCCATGAATATCGAATCGGACCAAGATATCAAAGGTATATGTTAATGGTCAAGGTATAACACATTTGGAGCCTACACTGATATTGAGGAAATTATAATTTTAAGCAAACAACCAAATGTAATTTGGATCATGGACTTGGAAAGAGGTGAGCTCAAAGCCATTGAACTATAGACATGTTACAATACCATGCTATTGTCTGATTTATAATATATAATCAAGAGAAAAGAAGGTGAAGATGAATAGATTTTCATTGGCAAAGATAATTATGAAATATTTTTAAAATGGTTATGAAAATGAGCAAGCAGAAAGGGAAACAAAGGCTTTTTTTAGAAATTTTAAATATCCATTGAAGCTCACGAAAAAAATGTTGAAGACTTTATGGAGCGAGCCAATGTTGGAAATTGGATTTTATTGAAGAACATCTCCTCCCTGTTGCTGGACTCCGGGAATTTTACCCATTGTAATCCATTGAAACAAGGTATTTTGAAGGAGAATCAATTCAATATCTTTCATTTTGCAATATATTGGAATTTTATTAATAAGTTATATGCATGTGGATGGTATACATATTTATTTTTTTAATATATTGTGTTATTCTCTTAGAAGATTGCATCACATTAATTTTAGACCACGTGAAGATGGGTCATATTAATGTGAGTTTAGTGGAGGATATTTTTTTATGCAAATTCAAGTCAAAATTTTAGAAAGTTACAGTGACTTGTTCTTTTCTTTTATTTTCTCAAACCCTAGATTTTAAATTTTTTCTAATTTCGTCAAATAAAATAAAAAATCAAAACCTCAAAAAGAAATACGTGAATTTTGAAATTAAAATAAAAATTTTCATTTTATGTCAATTCACATTTAATTGATAACGAAAATTAGAAGTTTTAAACTTTGCATAGTTTTTAAATAATCATTTATTTTATTTTACGTAAAATTGAAATTTCAATAAATTTCAATTTTCCATTAAAGTGAGTAATTAATATGATTTTCCTCGTATGAGTTTATACCACATCCCAGTTTGTAAAGACGGTTGGTGATGGTCCCTTCGGGACCATCCCCCTATACTATTTTTTGTTTTCACAAGGCCTACCCTTTGGCCCTATGGATGGTTTGTTGACCTTTTGTAAAAAAGGTTTTGGGGTCTTTTCAAAACCCACTTTTAATGAAATTTTTTTACCGACAAAAAAAAAATTGAAATTTCAATTTTCCATTAAAGTGAGTAATTAATATGATATTCCAAAGTTTTACATTGCAAAGATAGATTTATTCATTTCATTTTTTATTTTCAAGAAAATCTTGACAATTGAAGATAAAAATTGAGTAACAATCAAAGATAAAAATTTCATTAACAATTTGAAATAAAGGTTGATTAACAATCAAATATAAAATTTGATTAATAATTTGAGATCAAATCATTTAAAAATTAAATTTACAACGTCTAAAATCACATGTTTATTACATTTTAAAGGTTGCTATTTCAAATTAATTAGTCGATCAATAATTTCACATTTTCATAAATTCCATGAACAACAAAATAATTGCAAATCAAATCAACCCAAAATAGACCTATTATTAATAGGTATATGCAACACTGAGGTATCCAATTAATTTTTGGTATTTCACATTTTTCACTAAGTATTGCAAGTAGATTAATACATTAAACAAAACCTTTGGGAAATCACAAATGTTTCCTTTCAAGAGAGGATATTTGGGTAGAATCCCTACTATGAGTATATTTTTGTGTTTGGACAAAAATATCACTCAATAGATTTAGTGTTAGAAGGAGGGTCTACTTGAAGGTAATTGACATGATTTATGAAGGTTGGTTTTAAGTTGTCCATATTTATTGTTGGAAATTCTCTAATTTATGATGTATTGATTCTAATATTTTATTAATTTATAATGTTCCTTATCATTATGGCTTAATTGATGCATTTGTAATGAACATGATGATTTATCAGTTAAACAATTGAAAACTGAAATTTTTTTAAACACTCATTGTTTTTAGTATCAAAGCTAGAATCAAAAATCATAATCACAAGATCTAAGGCTTTTTAAGATACCATTTTACATAGCATTTCTCCTACAAATAGGATCAAAATATCCAAGATTCAATCAATTGTTATTTCACCCAATAGCAGTTCATCGCTACTCATCATCCCATTTGTTCCTCCACCAGTAATTCCAATGGTAGGAGTTGCAGGAGTTGCAACTTGGTTAGGTGCTCATAGCAGTCCTTTAAACATTGTTGGATCAACCCATGATATTTCAAAAAATCAGAAAGGTATTTACCTAAATATAAACATGATGGAATTAGAATTGCTGAAAAACATATTCAAGCTTACAAGGATACCTTGATTAGACTGCAAGTTGAACATGAGGATGTGGCTTGCATAATGTTTCCTCTCACCTTAGATAAAATGGTATATGATTGGTACATTAGTTTACCTATCAATTCCATTACCTCTTGGGTAAAGTTGGAAATATATTTTGTGAATCAATTTAGGCTTCCCATAGATCCTATTGTAATCTATCATCAATTTGCATTAGCCAATAGAGAGTCTAATGAACCTTTGAGATTGTTCAATACTTAGTTCCATAAGTTGCATAGCAGGTTAGTTTCTCCTTATACTCTTTAGGTAGTTGTTGCCATAGATATGTATTTTAGGTAATTGAACCCTTTAACATCTATGTTTGTAAGGAGAGCTCCTCAAATCACTACCCTTCCCATGGCATACAATGAGGCTTTGAATGTATAACAATAGTTGATACCACAAGATTTTGGGATATGATAGTTGCCTTCCATAGGACAACTAGGTCCTTATAATCAAGTGTGTATGGTCAATTAAGCTTTGTCACAACAAATTCCTATGTTGAATGCCATGCCATTCAATAATTTCAATTTGTCATATAATCCACCTATCACACCCACTTATCCTACCACTCCACTATATTTAGAAAATCAATTCACCACTCATAAAATAGCTGAAACAAATGTTCAAACCATGCCTACTGAAAGCACGAGATTCTGGAAACAAACATGATAAACTAAAAATGCAATGTAAATGAGACTAAAATAACGCTTAAATCCTATGTTATTGAAGAATGCATAAAAAGAAAGAACATGAACACAAGATATTAAAGCAATATAAAAATCGGCCCTTTTATTGATATGCTTTTCAAATTCGTGTTACAATGCGTCTCCTTCCTTTTTAGGGGATAGGAGCGTTAAATATTGCTCTTTACAACTCGTTCCAGAATTCCTTCTTCCGCGTGCCCACATATAAGATGGGTGAACCAAAACGTCGTCACCGCTTGCATTGTTAAAGGTAGATTCCTCGCTGCTCCTCCAATGCTGCAAATCTGCGTTCAAAGAAACAAACAAAGAATCAGTAGCACCTGTGTATGAAAAATAAAAGATAAATCTAACTATGGCTAAAATGAATCTAAATGAAATGAAAACTTGACAAAAGCATAAACATGAAACTAGCTAAATACTATAAAAGAAATAAAGTGGGGGGTGCCCGAAGGCAAACCACCCGAAGGTGAAACTTTGTTTCGACACCAATCCGCTTGGGATGGGTCCGAAACCTGATGTGATGTGTTGTCGACAAATTGGTAGAATATTGTGGTCAGAAAATTGGTGTTGGTTCTTGATTCGTGCCTCCAAAAGTCACCCAATAACCTCTCTTTCGATTAAGAGATTATGGATGTTGAAAACACAAATTGCAAGTAAATGAATTAGCAGCACTTCGTCGCTCAAAATGCTCCTGCTCAGCATATCTTTTGGGTGAGGAAACTCACCATTTTATAGACCCAAGGGGTCTCTTTGAATTAACATGCAAAAGTGTTTCTTTGCATGAATGTTTTTTTCCTGAAGAGAAGACTTCTTCTTGATCAAGGGCTTCTTAACTGCCTCTATGCATGTCTTTGTGTGTTTTAGAAAAACTCACTTGCACTCCCATGCAATGAAGGGATAGCTAAGTGGCAAATTTGAGTTGTCTTAAAAAGCTTACTCTCATTCCCATGCAGTGAAGGGAAAGTCAATTGGCGGATATGAGTTGTCAAAAGAACTCACTCGCAGTCCTATGTCATGCAGGAAAAGCTAAGTGGCAGTTCTGAGTTGTTATATGCCAAGATTTGACTTTTTTCCGGTCAAACCTGATATTCATCCCACCTCAAAGCGAGTGCTGGTAATCGTCCCTAGGTTAGACGAGTATCAGTAAGCACTCGTCCCTGGGTAGGACGAGTAAAACCCGCACTCGTCCCTGGGTGGGACGAATAAGCAATAAAGTGTCTAAAAGGTACCAAATTGGTTTCTGACTTGCAAAACTGCTGTGTGAGTGGTTAGAACCACTTTTTATCCTCTGAGGGCTGCCCTGGGGGCTGTGTGTGTCGGTGCGATCAGTGCTTGTTGTCACATAATCATATTGGTGCTGTTTTGGTGTCTATAGATGCCACTTTTTAGGAAGCGCTACACATGGTGTAGTGCTGAGCAAAAATATATAACCAAAGTACTAATGATTAGGGTTTCTCAGTAACCTAACCAACTCTTGATGCCCCAAGTATGGAAAGGACACGCATTCTTGAATCCTTGCTTCTGACGAGCTAAGGAACTTAAATCAAGCATTAACCTGGTTCGGTGAGGTATTACTTGAACTTAGACATTGATCAGTCATGAATAGGCAAAGGGCACAACCTTTTGTTGTGGGAACCTTGAGTTCATGATTCACGAATGCCAAGTATATGATCAGTTTGTGATGATTGCTTGTTTGTTGCCCCAAGTAGGGGTGCGATTGTCTTTTGCAATGATCCTTTGAATGCGTGTCATTTCCAAGACTGGGTATATTGGTGTTGATTGGCAACTAAGTGTGACTACCCCCTCAAGCGACGAATCGATGAGGGAATGACCGACATGAGAAAAGAGACGAGTCGCTTGACCCAAGATGACTTGTGCAAGGGTGCCTTTAGATGGTGTACCGCTAAGCATGCTCGAGCAGTTTCTCGACTGGTTTGACCTATTTTTGGTAAGTGTGAACCCGTTTTGAGATGCCATTTGGGGTTAACATTGGCAAAAATTCGAAAATCCCGTGGAGCGGTCCGGCTATGGTAGCCTTCATAGGGAGTAGGATAATGACAAGGTATACCCCGACATCATTTTTCTTATGCCAAGAGGTTAAGTGCAAGAGCACTTTTGTCCGGCAATGTTTTTTTTTTTTTTTGTTTGCATTTGTCATTTAAATTTTTTTTTTTTTTTTGGTACTCGTCCCATGGGGGGACGATTGCCGTGATGGTACTCGTCCTGGGGTGAGACGAGTGCGCCACGGTGGTACTCATCCTGGGGCGGTCAGGGACGATTATCGACTAACAAAAATTATAAATAGGCAAAAATGACGGTTTTGGTTCATTTGCACTGTTCATCGATTGCGAATTGGAGCTCTGGGGAGGAGGAGGTAGATTTTCTGACGCAAAGCGCTGCCAGATTTTCCAGCCATCATGAGTGCACAAACCGGGTCATCGAGCGATGGAGCCGAGGCTAGACCAGTAAGTGCACTATCTCCTCAAGTTTGAATTGAAAAAATGCAAATGTGTTTTTATTGGTTGTTATTTGTTTAAAACATGAAACCCTAAAAAATTAAAAGGTAAATGAATGAAACCAAATGAAACATGGATGCAAACCGATGGAAATTTAGATGGACAACCGGAGGATAAACCCAAAATGAGACTTAGAGTAACATCTTAGGGTAACCATGATTAAAAATGTTGTTTTTGATGTGAATGGTAAAACTGAGGTCGAAACCATAAGTAAACCATGCCCAATTTTTGTGTTATTTTTATGGAATTAAAAATGGAAAATGGATGAATTTGTTTTGTTTGAAATGGTAAACTTAGGTCGAAACCGTAGGTAAACCATGTCGATTTTTTGTGTTATTTTTATGGAATTAAAAATGGAAAATGAATGAATTTTTTTGGTTGAAATGGTAAACTTAGGTAAAACCGTAGGTAAACCATGTCAAATTTTTATTGTTTTTGATGAAATGAAAGATGAATTTTTTTGGTTGAAATGGTAAACTTAGGTAAAACCGTAGGTAAACCATGTCAAATTTGTATTGTTTTTGATGAAATTAAAGATGAAAAATTGATGAATTTTTTGTTTTGAAATGGTAAACTTAGGTAAAACCGTAGGTAAACCATGTCAAATTTTTGTTGTTTTTGATGAAATTAAAGATGCAAAATTAATGAATTTTTTGTTTTGAAATGGTAAACTTAGGTAAAACCGTAGGTAAACCATGTCAAATTTTTGTCATTTTTGATGAAATTAAAGATGCAAAATGGATGAATTTTTTGTTTTGAAATGGTAAACTTAGGTAAAACCGTAGGTAAACCATGTCAAATTTTTGTCGTTTTTGATGAAATTAAAGATGCAAAATTGATGAATTTTTTTTTGTTTTGAAATGGTAAACTTAGATAAAACCGTAGGTAAACCATGTCAATTTTTTGTTGGTTTTGATGAAATGTAAGATGAAAACTGAATGAATTTTTTTTTTTTTTGGATGTACATGTGAATGAAAGATGTTACTGTACAGTTATGCATTTTTGTACATGTGATTGTAATTTGATGCATGTGTTTGATGTTTGTTGTTTTCTATGATGTGCAGGTGGTGAAGATTCGACATCGGGTGCAGACGATTTTTTCTAATGCCCACGAGGCATTGACGACTGAGGACTGGGATTGGCTTGATGCCTTAGGGCTCAAGCATGTGGCTCGGTTGGATGCAGTGGTTGCGGATCGGGCATACATTATAGCTTTGATCAGCCTATGGGATGTTCGTACGAACACCTTCCATATTCCGACAGGGGAGATGACTATCACCTTAGAGGACGTATATCGGATTCTCCGGATTCCGATAGACGGGGTTCCCATTCGGATGACACCATGGGGCCAGAGGACGGTGGTACTGATGCGGTACTTTGGACATGGAGAGGATGAGGATGGGATGACCTCGCTGGAGAGGGCGAAGTTGGATTTTCATATTGGGGGGATTCTGGTACGATATTGGTATGCGAGGGGAATGTTGGGAGTGAGGCATGCGGTACTCATGAGCCTCATTTCCAACATGCTCCTGCCAGACTCGTCAGGAGCGAGGTTCCCATGGAACCTATTAGAGGTGGTATGGCAGTTGGTGGATTGCCCGGTGACAGAGCCAGTGATTATGAGGTGGGGCCAGATGCTTTTGGCTAAGCTGTATGATGAGTTGTATGAGGTCCGCTGTCAGAGGCAGAAGGGGATTGGGTGCAGTTTCTTGTTGCAGTGTTGGGCCTGGCAGCACATAGCCATAGAGCGACCATGAGGGTTGCCTTGGACTACCCGGGCTGACATGGTTGACAGAGATATTGGGTATGGTGTGCTATGGTATCGGTCTGAGGAGCGAGGGCAGAGTCGACGGTTCGTGGGAGACGTCGACCATTATAGAGATGCACTGGCATGACTGACTCCCGAAGATGTGATATGGAGGCCATATCAAGATTGTCTCGCATGGCCAGAGGCTGATGAGTGGCTTCGGTGGGTTAGGATGGGGATATGGGTGATTGGGCGGCATGGGACAGAGTAGGAGTACTTCCATTATCTTCGAGTGACGCGACAGTTTGGGGTACGCCAAGGGTTGCCTGGGGAACCCGTAGCCTATCGACATCGGAGTGATGAGAGGACCCTAGCTGCACCGATCCTCGAGCCACTGGGGGAGGAGTTGGATACAGTACTAGACATTCTAGACGTAGATGACATCGGAGTGACTGCTGAGTACTAGGAGTGGTGGACGCTGTGGCAGTGGCGAGGTGAGGTGCCATTGGGAGGAGATGAGACAACGGGAGGCGAAGAGGGTGCGGAGGCACCAGGAGAGGGTTGGGAGCTCCTGCGGATGTGGAGATGGTGGAGGTGGCAGATGTGGGAGATGACTTTTAGGAGGAGTAGCAGGAGATGCAGGAGGCTCCAGAGCAGGCTGGGTCGAGGGAGACAGAAGCGGGGTTGCGTGCTGAGGTAGCGCGTCTGATGGGGTTACTACAGAGACGAGATGCAGAGCTTGCGGAGATGACGTAGGAGAGGGATTGCCTGTGGACATAGCTGGCAGGGCAGGGGAGCGCAGGGGCTGCTGCTCACCAGCATGCAGGGGATATGGATGCTACACGAGAGAGGGATCTCCTACGGGTGTAGCTAGCATAGCATGATGATGCCATCGCATACTACCATAGGCGAGAGGTAGAGTTGAGGCTACGAGAGGCATATTGGGGATGACATCGGGCGGATATGGAGGGTGAGATTATCTGCCTTGGTGGGCGAATACCAGAGCCTCCGATTAGTGGCTTGTCGCACCGAACGAGAGACAACGGGATGAAGCAGTCGACATCATCTCGACATAGGCGACGAGAGGAGGGCAGTGCGAGTGGTCGGGATGTAGGGGCGAGCATTCACCCTGAGAGATCTCAAAGGACTGATACCGCGGGGGGTAGCTCTCGTCGCACCAATCCTGCGTGATCATGGTGGCCGATGCCCTAGGCTGGGGGTTTTTGGGATTTTGGATGATGAGAGCGAGGTCCGAGGACCAGCACATTGTAGCCTGCGGGCAATTTTTGTTATGATATATATATACAGATTATTCTTTTTGGTGTTTATCTTTTGTCATGATTTAGTTTTATGTACATGTTTTTACATTGATGTATGCATATGCGATTATGAATGCGATGATTCTAATTTGTATGATGTATGCATATGGAATGAATGAAATGAATTGTTGATGATTTGTCGATGCACCATAGACTGTACAAGATTGGATTAAGCTACTATAGTAATGGGATAACTTTGTGGAATGCTTGTGCATGTGAAAACTTTGTTTTTGTGGTTTGTCTATACTCTCTTTTTTTTTGTGATGTATGGAATGAAATGTATCGGTTGTTTGAAATTTAGTTAAGCTTTTCGGAGATGCAGATATGTTAACGAACTAGCCAAGACTGTACATTTATGTCGTAAGACTTCTGAACAAGGTCTAAATCTGAATTGAATTTAACCAGGTTATTTCACATCCCTGTGTGTGCAATTGAGTTCATTTATGTGTTATTCATAAGGATACCGCCAGTGCCAGATGGGCTTTCAACCGAACCTGTACTGAGGATCACCTAATTAGCTCCACTAACTCCTTTATTGTATTTAGTCAGATTAATCTATGATGTTATCTAGGATACCATAAGCTAGCTCATCCACATGCAAACATTGATCGGCACACAAGTTAATGTGACAAATATATCATCATGCCGGAGGTTTATCGCCAGTGAACAATAGGCTATCAACCTAATCGGTACTGAAGCTTGCCTCATGACCTGTCGAAATACTGAGAGTTCCAGGGATTCAAGTTTGACTCCCTTCTTTTCTTCAAGGGTATTGGGATACTTGCTCTTTATAGTGATGAAATCACTGTTTATTTTTGTTTTTTTTGTTTTTTTGTTTTTTTTTTAGCAAGGGATTTGAATATGGAGTGATGAAAATCACTGTTATTTGTGCCATTTGATGTGTGCACTGTAGGATGTCAAATTTTAGTGTTTTGATGATTTGTAAATTTTTGATGTTTTTGCAACTTTTGAGAAATTGGGATTCGTGGGGAATTGGGTAGGGAGGATGCTTGTCCTTTTGCCAACTCTCAGCATTCCTAAGGTCATTCGCATAGGGGGATAAGCAAGATAGTCGTTTCGCTTATGGTAACCGGGATTACGGTGCAGGTTTCATCTTTCGTCCACACAACTTAGGAATTATTTTATGTGTGTTAATTTGTGTTGGGATGCTACGTACCAAGGTGGGATCCAAGTAAAACTTTCCCATGTAAAATCTGCTTAACTATGTACAGTTTTTGGAAAGAAATTTAAAGACATCTGAATGACGAAAACCCTATATACATTAGACGACAACTGACGATGCTAAAACAAAAGGGTGATATGTTGGATGTATGCGTTTATGAAAATGGATCTGAGGTGGAAATGATGGAATTGCCAAATAATGACAGCCTATGGTGCTTTTGACTTGTATGACCTAGCAGATATGCAACGTATGGATGTGATGCTTAATGCAACCTATATTTTTGTATTTTGATTTTTATGAGAATGCATGGAATTGAAATGCAATTTTTTTTGTGATTTTTTTTTTTATGAGAATGCATGGAATTGAAATGCAATTTTTTTTGTGATTTTGTTTTTTTTATGAGAATGCATGGAATTGAAATGCAATTGTTTTTGGGATTTTGATTTTTTGTGTTGTTTTTGTTGATTTTTGAATATTTATGGTGACCAAGCAGTTGTGGTAATGCTTGGAGATTTTGGTGTTGACCAAAGGGTTTATAGATACCTTTGGGGCTTTTAGGGTTGACCAAGCGATTGTGGTAATCCTTGGAGCGTTTGGGTTGACCAAGCGATTGTGATAATCCTTGGAGCTTTTGGGTTGACCAAGCGATTATGGTAATCCTTGGAGCTTTTTGGGTTGACCAAGCGATTGTGATAATCCTTGGAGCTTTTTGGGTTGACCAAGCGATTGTGATAATCCTTGGAGCTTTTTGGGTTGACCAAGCGATTGTGGTAATCCTTGGAGCTTTTTGGGTTGACCAAGCGATTGTGGTAATCCTTGGAGCTTTTTGTTGGACTATGGCTCTCTAGCTGTGGAATGACCTCAAATGAATGATGTTCAAGGGTTCTGTTTCCTTGATTCCTTCAAGAGAGGCAAGTCGGTATGTTCCGGGTCCTATTTTACTATCAATGATGTAAGGACCTAACCAGTTTTCTGCGAACTTGTCCTGTAGATGGGACGAAAAATTAGAATTCTGCTGGTTCTCTTTTAAGACCAAGTCACCAACCTGAAATTCTCGAAGATGGACTTTCATGTTGTATGCTTTCTTAAGTCGCTCTTGATAGATACGTAAATGCTTGAGAGCATTAACGCGTTGTTCGTCAAGCAACATCAGTTGATCTAACCGGGCCTACCATGCAGTGTCATCATCGATGAACTCTTGCATTGAAATACGTAGGGAAGGAATTTCCAACTCAAAAGGCATGACTGCCTCGGAGCCATACACCAACGAAAATGGAGTTGCCCCAGTGGGTGTCCGAATGCTGGTGCGATAAGCCCATAGGGCAAGTGGGATCTGAATGTGCCAGTATTTATGATTGTCTGCAACTGTCTTTTTAAGAATGGCGACTAGTGTTTTGTTTGACGCCTCTGCTTGCCCATTTGCCTGCGTATAATAGGGTGTTGAAAAGCTATGATGAATCTTGTACTTTATGGTCAAAGCATGCACATATTTATTCTTGAATGGCATCCCATTATTCGAGACTATTTTGGATGGAATACCAAAATGACATATGATGTTATGCAAAATAAACTCTGCAATGCGGGCTCCAGTCGTAGTGGTCAACGAAATTGCTTCCACCCATTTGGTAAAGTACTCTATGGCCGTTAAAATGAATGTGTGACGACCAGACGACGTAGGGGAGATCTTCCCAATTAGATCAAAGCCCCACTGCAAAAAAGGCCAAACCGATTGAATCCACTGCAATGCCTGAGAAGATACGTGTGTCAAATTAGCATGGTGCTGACACTTCATGCACTTCTTCACATATGCGCAACAATCTCACTCTAAAGATGGCCAATAATAACCCATGCGAAGAATGTGCTTTGCAATGGCCATACCGCTGAAGTGGCCACCACAGGTACCATCGTGAGCTTGGGTGATCGCCCAAGCGGACTCCTGTTGGTCCAAACAACGAATAAGAATTCCTTCATAATTTCGATGATACAAAATGTCTCCTAACAAGACATGCTTTGCCGCTTTCTATTTGAATGATATTTTCATGGCTTGTGTCAATCCAAGTGGGAGATTACCTAGCTTGAGGTAATCCCGAATGGGTGTGTACCAATATTGCTGATCAAAAACCTCAATAGTATGAACAACCAATCCCTCTTGAAGTCTATCTCGAACAAAAGCTGAGCAGGAAAGAACTTGTAAAAACAATGTGGTGTTGCTAGTAAGAGGGGTCGGGGAGAACAAGGACCCCCAGTTGGCTTGAATCAAACAATCGCGAATTCGAGAGAACTTATTCGGAGATGGTTCAATCTGGATCATGTGGATTCTTGGCATCAGATCAGATCTTGCATGCTCCATCGTAGATTGTGATAATTTTTTAACCTGAATGGTTGTCATTTCATTAGAAGGGTCTTGCGGGATGAGTGACCCCAAGGAGGGCATAGTATTCGCAAAACAATTTGATGATCGAGGGAGTGCCTCGATGTCATACCATTCAAATTGTGCCAAAAATTTGTCCACAAGGGCTTTATAGGCCCACAAAATTGGACATTTACATTGGTATATCCCCTTTACTTGATTAACAATTAACAACGAATCACCAAAGATGTTCAATCATTTAATGTTCATGGCTATTACTGTCTGAAGACCTATGAGCAAGGCTTCGTATTCTGCATTGTTGTTGGTGCATGGGAAGTCTAATTTAAATGACAAGGGTATTGGAGCACCTTGTGGAGTGAAGAATACAATTCCCGCACCACCCCCTTGCTCACATTTAGAACAATCGAAGAATAAGGTTATGTCAACCTGTGACTCGAGCTCATCGAATACGGCGACTCTAAAACATGGAAGACCCCATCATCAGGTAGTTCAAAAGTCAGATGCTGATCGTCTTCAAGAGGAGCCTCAACTAGTTGATCGATGATGACTTGACCTTTTATAGATTTCTATCCAATGAACTCTATGTCAAACTCCGTCAACAACATGATCCATTTCACCGTGCGGCTACTATGATAAGTACGACTCATCATGTATCGCAATGGATTCTCCTTAGACACAACATACGTCTTATTACTAAGCATGTAGTGGCGTAGCTTTTTGGCAGCAAACACCACTGCCAAGCAAAGTTTTTCAACATAAGCATAATTAAGTTCATAACTGACTAGGGTGCGGCTAAGATAGTATGTAGCCTGTTCTCTGTGAAGTTCATTTTTTTGGGACAGCATGGCACCCAGTGCCACCTCGATGGTCGAGATGTATAAATAGAACGACACTCCTGGTCCGGGGTGGTGCCAATACTGGCGGCGAATCCAAGTACTATTTAATGTCATCAAAGGTTGACTGGCACTCGTCATCCCAATGAAATGTGACCCCCTTATGCAATAATTTATTCATGGGTCAGCATTTGTCAGATAACTGCGCTATGAAGCGCTTGATCGATGCAACCTTTCCCTGCAGACTCCTGAGCTGCTTGATGGTGGTTGGGAGATGCATTTCAAGGATTGTCTTGACTTTGTTTGGATCAACCTCAATTCCTCATTTGGAGACTATGAAACCCAAGAGCTTTCCAGAGGTAACGCCAAAGACACACTTCTTGGGGTTTAATCTGACTTTATGCTCAATGAAGCGATCAAGGACCTTACTCAAGTCATCGATGTGATCTAGGTGCAAAAGAGATTTGTCCAACAAATCATCCATGTAATCTTCCAAATTTTTGTGCATGTAATCATGAAAGATGTACGTCATGGCACGTTGGTAGGTGGCTCCAACATTTTTAAGGCCAAAATGCATGACCTTATAGCAAAATGTCCCCCAAGGCATTGTGAATGCCATTTTTAGTTGGTCCTCAGGATTAATACGAATCTGGTTGTATCTTGAGAAACCATCCATAAGGGAAAGCATTTCGTGGCCCGCTGTAGAATATACCAATGCGTTGATGCTCGACAAGGGAAAATCATCCATAGGACTCGCTTTGTTAAGATCATGAAAATCGATGCATATGCGAATCCTCCCATCGGGTTTCTTGATAGGAACCATGTTAGACAACCATGGTGGATAATCCACACAGATGACAAACTGGGCATCCAAAAACTTTTGTAATTCATATTTGACCATTAAGGCCACTATGGGATGCATCTTGCATAGTTTTTGCTTGACTGTCTTGATTGTCGGATCAAGTGTTAAATTATGCATGACTAGTTTTGGGTCTAGTCCCGGCATATCCTTGTATGACCATGCAAAAACCTCCTTCTTTTTCTTAATAAGGGCAACATAATCGGCTCACTCTTCAGGGGAAAGACCTACCCCCAGCTTGAGAATCCATGGATTCATTGGATCTGTGCCGATGTCTACATCAGTCGTTGCTTCAATTGACATATGGGATTCGTCTTCCAACTGGTGTGGAATTGGTATCAGATGGATATCGTTTGCTGAATTAAGATCATCATTAGGAACTTCAAGTTCCTCTTCAGCATGGAAAACATCCTGAGTCTATCCTGGAGTGAAATGAAACATCCCACCGCAAGGCCAATACTATGATGGAGATGGTGGTGTGTCAGCGCGATCCCAATCAATAGCTTCTATGTCTAGATGCAATAATCATGTGGGATTGGCTGGATCATGGATGGGGGCGGTCAAGTCAATGGATACCATGTTGATGAAATGATTGTAATCTCCATTACCGTAAATGTGACAAATATGACATTTTGGATGTTCTTGGTGCTTTGGATCTGGCTCTGTAGGCACTGGCACAAAGGGATCAGCCCTATGCATGGACCTGCAAATAGGGTTTACCCTAGGTACTGATGGTTTGATAGGGTATCCAGGTGAAATATGCTCATTGTATTCCTGGAGTGGCGGGTGCAGTAATTGCTATAACTGTGCCAGGTTGAAATGTCGCCTAGGTCTTGGATCTATGTGTAAGTGTTCAAACATGTCATCTATGTCCAAAGGATTTTGTTGTTGTTGAGGTAGCCTATGCTCACTGGGATCATTCAATGGGAACATCATCAGGAAGTCCTCCTGATCATCATTCAGTGGATATTCATGTGAATGATCATACTCCGACTCATCTTCAGAAGACCCTTCGTGGTCTTGTCCATCTTCCCCTTGTGGGTGAGTCCATGAGGTTCCTCCTTGTTCGGCCATAGGGAAAGGGTTGTTGAGGTCAAAAAGGTTATTTGTTTGTAATGGGAAATAATCCCCCAATGTATAAGTTGTATTTGGATTGACATATGGATCTGATGCCAACCCATCCTTGTTGCCTATCCCTAGGCCTTGCATATTTTCGACCGAGATGTCGAGTGGCAAAGGGTGATTAAACCCGACTCCTGATTTATCATAAGGCATTTGGTATCTTGGTTGACACAAAACATGCATTCCTTGTTCATATCGGCCTAACCCGTATCCATGCCAATTGCATTGGCTAAGATATCGTAATGCAAAGTCGGGGTTAGCCAGATAGTTAACATCTTCCACAAAGGGATCTTCATCTTCCTCTTCTTGTCGGGAAGGTTCAACACCATGATCAAGGCCCCCAAAAATAAAGTTTGTCTGATTAGGTGGGTAGCCTAAAGGAACCACGGAGCCTATGGGGAGTCGAGGTCTTCCCATGTCTTGCATAGACTGAAGTGTGGGCATTGCAACAACATTGTGCACGATGTACTCCCCCATGCCTGTGTTAGACATCTCAACAGTAATCGTTGGTGATTTAGGGGAAGTGAATGGGAGTTCTCCTTGAGTCCACTCCATGTGGGGTGAACTAAGAGTCTCACCTTCCATTCTATTAGGCGTCTCTTCTATAGAGATGTTGGAGACTAAAGGTGGTTCTGTTTCCAAGGGCTTCTTTCCTTTGTCCGTTGGGGTAGCCACCGTAGGTGGCATCATTGTGGGAGGACTGGATGAAGAAGATGATCCCGCATGAGAATTTTATTGATTTTGTGATGAATATTCTTGCTTAGTCGGACCCCATTTAGATGGATTTAACTGGAAATCCATGTGCGTTGAAGGAAGGGTCGACTGTGACATGATTTGCACTGAGTTGCAATACTTAAAAGATTCCAAATCTGTGGGGACCACGTGCACTTGTCCTTCAAATGTATATTTCAAACATTGATGAGCAATGGAAGGAACACACTTCATATCTCGGATCCAAGGCCGCCCAAGCAAGATATTGTAAGCCATCTCACCTTCTAAAATGTGGCACAACGTATGAATGGTCTTTTGTCCCACTTGGATGGGTAGGACAATTGTGCCAACTGTCGAGCATATCACATCATTAAATGCTCAAAGGGTATAAGTGGAAGGTGCAATGTGAGAGGCTGGTAGTTTCAAATGTTTCAGTGCAGTGGTTGTAATAAGGTTACTGGACGAACCAGTGTCTATCAACATCCGTTTGTACGGAGTCCCATTGACCCATGCAATAACATGCAGGGGTGGATCCACTACATCTCCAGTCATCGTTTTTAGCTCATCTTCCCTGAAGGTAATGACTGGTTCAGTACACTGTTTGACATGCCCCACAAAATTGTTGAACGAATCCGCTTCATGGGGTTGCAGTTCAATTGCCTTTAATATCTCCATAAGAGCTTCCTGATGGGGCACCGATTGTTGAATAAGCTCATAAATGGAAAGCCTAGCCGATGTGGTCTGTAGACTTTGAGTATGTCTATTTCAAATCGTGGCCACTGGTCTAGGTGGGGGCAATTATGTAGGATTTGGTTGATGTTGTGACATGGATGAAGCTTCCCTAGTGGCTGTCGCGGGGACAACTCCTAGGTGTCTCTTGTTTCTTGTCACAATGCTAATCATTCCAACATACCCCTCCATGGGGCAACTCTGTTGCACTTCATTGACATGCAGAGGTTTTGTTTGTGCATCATGTGTGGGTAAAGGATCTTTGAAAACACCCATTTGTTGGCTATTGGGTGCGATGGGATTATCCACTACCAATGTGTGATTGTCAATGAGATCTTGCACTAAACCTTTAAACGTCCAACAGACATTAAGGTCATGCCATTTCCTTCTATGGAATCTATAGAAAATATCCTCTCTATACCCCTTAGGCTTTGGCGCATTGGGATCAATTGTTGGAATATCTGGAAAATTAATCAAGTTTGCCGCTGACAAACGGTCAAACAAGGAATCCCTAGACTCGGTGTATGGTGTAAATTGTTGCTTAGGGCGACGCTGCTGATTTTGATCCTACTTCTTGTTATCTTTCTCATAATTATTGTGAGGCACTGCCTGATAGTTAGCCTTTGAAGGCTGTGTTGCTTGGGGAGGCGTAGGGGCATTAATAGCAAATTGATTGACCGTGGCGGGTTTCTGTTGCGTATTCCCTATTTTGGTGCTCTTGTTCCACTCTTTTTTCTTAGGCTTGGCAATTTCACCATCCTGTATCTTGATCTCTTCGATACGTCTAGCTTGCACCAAAGCTTCTTCTAAAGTGGCGTATTGCTGCAGATGCAATAGCACAGAGATCGATCGCAAATAGCTCTTTGCAAACATTTGAGTTAGGTCGGACATAGGAGGGAGGTAGGACAACTTTGAAAGCACCGTCCTCCATCGATTCCCATATGCTACCATAGACTCCTCTTCATACTATTTGAGGCTAGCTAGATCATTGAGTGACGCCTTTTTCTTTGTATTGAAAGCAAAACGTTCTAGGAACGCGTCCACTAGTTGATCCAAGTTGTAGATGCTATGCTTCGGTAGATGGGTAAACCAATCCGAGGTAGATCCTACAAATGTGGTTATGAATGTTCTCAATAATAATGCATCATTGTCTTGTATACCAAAGCACTGGCTCAAAAATCTCGTCACATGCTCTTGAGCATCCTCATCCCCTTTAAAGAGTGCCAACTGGGGCAGCTTGAAATGTTTGGGGTATGGAGGTGTTGGCACTGATGGATGTATCGGATGACTATGAAGTTGGCATAAGGTAGGCTTTTGAGGCCCACCAGTCTTAAGTTCCATATTCTCCAAGCGTTCTAGCAACACTTTGTATTTATCGGAGGATATAATTTCCTCCTCCTTGGTTTGTTCCCGCTGTGGGTTATGGGGAAATTGAGGCCTTTGAATAGATAAATGGGTAGCATCCCTTCTGCCTTGATAGGGTGTTTCAGCCCGCTCTTCTTCTTGGTAATAATCCTCATAATCTTCTTGAGGAGTGTTTGGCCTAGGCCTGTAAACATGGACGGGTGCCCACGAAGGATACCCATCATAGTTGCGGGGAATGGCCTCCCGCTCAGGTCTAAGAGGTTTTGGAGGCAGCGCTTGCTGACATCGTGGAGACCTATCTCACACTAAGGGGTTGTGCCTCACATACATCTCAAATTACTATGTGCGAGGGACTGGGGCCTTCTCAGGCGCATGGTTGTGAAACAATTCAACTGTCTAACTCTGAATGCGCTCTTGATCAAGGCGACACAAATGTTCTAATTCTTGTTGTTCTTGCCTAAGCCATGCGATTTGCGCTTTGCGGGCAGCTAGTTGTGTAAATTCCAAGTCAGTTTGTTCTGTTGTCTCTTGTTTAATAGGCTGAGATGTCTCTCCTACATATCTGTTTCGATCATGGTGCTCTGAGACCCCTATATGTTGCTTCCCTCTGTCGAGGTTGGCCGCATTAACTTGAAACTCTGGTCTCAATAAGTTATCTGGATACAAAGCAGGTGCAGACGTGCATTGTTTCGGCACTGGATACTATTCTCGAGGAATGTAGTGATCCTCCTCTCTCTCTCTCTGTGATATGCATAAAAAGTGTGGGCATAATTGTTTTGCCCTGTCGGGAGAACTTGTTGTTCTGGATATGGTCTACTATGTTTGACATTAATTGGGGGTAAATTAGGGACCACAAAATCATATGGTTCTTCCTTTTGGACCCTTTGCTGTTCCATAGCAGTACACAATGCTTCATCACTAGGCCACCCATATTGAACTTCAAAGGGAGGCCTCGTACTTAGACTAGGTGGTACATATAGGTTATTTTCTTGAAAATATTCTTGTTGCTCATGAGTTCCCCTTAGATAGGGGGTTCTAAAGTCTCATCTATTGAAGGCCTGACTTGGAGAGCCCGTCAAGGAGGGGCTTCTAGAACCATGTTCTATAACTGTATGGGTTGGAGTGCCTCTCAAGGAGGGGCCTCTATAGCCATGTTCTACATGGTGTGAACTAACTGGTGTACCCCGTCATTGAGGTAGGATGGCCAAGTCTTCAAGGCTATATCGGAGACGATTTGTCTCTCTTGGTGCATTTTCTACAGCTTCTGCCCGTGATTGGGCTTGGCTATGAGTATTCACCATGGTAATGCTAACCTAAAAATGCAAAAATTCTTTTTATGATTTTCTTTTTTATGATTTTTTTTATCTAAACAGAAAATAGCATACACACTCACAAGCAATGATTATCTCTTTTAAAGATTAATAGTGTGCCCTAAATCTGGTTTAGTGTGTTTTGTTGTTTTTTTTGTTTTTGAAAATTTTGTGAAACGTTTAAATGCAATTATGAAGGCTCTTATGACTCCCAAAATGGTCGCCCCTTCAATATACCATTGTCGGACCGATATACCAACCTCTCTATATACCCGCCCTTATGTGAGGGAGACTATAGGTATGTGAGAGTAGATGATACGTGGAACATAGGTGGTATAGAAGGGGAATCGCTCTGTTTATGACACCTACCATAGAAGACTTATCCTCGCGTGCTAGGAATCACCCCAAGCTACACTCGATCAGCTTTCATCAGGATTTACGTCTAGCAACAGTTGCGATCGAGGTAATGGATGCAATATCTCAAGCCAAAGTGATAATGGAATCCACCTTTGGTCTTGCTCAAGGGTTGGGGTTTTACGACCAATGCCTTGGTTTAAAATACCACGTGATGTGTGGGGTTCGTTTTAATTTTACAAAATTGAAATAGGCAAACGAAAAGAAATCTTTCCCTAAGCCATACAAACTGAAAACCAGAAAATAGAAAAATAGAAATTTAACAGAAGCTTTAAAAAAAATCCCTACCTCTTCTCTGCCTAATTGGATGTTTCTGATTTGCTCTGAAAATTTACACAGATCTATAATCATCCCTGGGTGAGGTTAATAACAGAATTGTAATCGTCACAGGGTGGAACGAATAGTTTATTCATCCCAGGGTGGAACAAATAGTTTATTCATCCCAGGGTGAAACGAATACCAATTCTGTAATCGTCACTTGCAAAGACGAATAACAGTCTGATGTTGAAAAATAGGTACCTGTAAAAAAAACAAGCAATTTTAGATCAGTAATTTAACCTAAAAAAAATAGAGGACAGAGGTCCCACCGTGATCGCCATTGAAAGCACGAGATTCCAGAAACAAAAAGGATAAACTAAAAATGCAATGTAAATGAGACTAAAATAACGCTTAAATCCTATGTTATTGAAGAATGCGTAAAAAGAAAGAACATGAACACAATATATTAAAGCAATATAAAAATCGGCCCTTTTATTGATATGCTTTTCAAATTCGTGTTACAATGTGTCTCCTTCCTTTTTAGGGGATAGGAACATTAAATCTTGCTCTTTACAACTCATTCCAGAATTCCTTCTTCTGCGTGCCCACATATAAGATGGGCGAACCAAAACGTCATCGCCGCTTGCGTTGTTAAAGGTAGATTCCTCGCTGCTCCTCCAATGCTGCAAATCTGCGTTCAAAGAAACAAACAAAGAATCAGTAGCACCTGTGTATGAAAAATAAAAGATAAATCTAACTATGGCTAAAATGAATCTAAATGAAATGAAAACTTGACAAAAGCATAAACATGAAACTAGCTAAATACTATAAAATAAATAAAGTGGGGGGTGCCCGAAGGCAAACCACCCATGGGTGAAACTTTGTTTTGACACCAATCCGCTTGGGATGGGTCCGAAACCTGATGTGATGTGTTGTCGGCAAATTGGTAGAATGTTGTGGTCAGAAAATCGGTGTTGGTTCTTGATTCGTGCCTCCAAAAGTCACCCAATAACCTCTCTTTCGATTAAGAGATTATGGATGTTGAAAACACAAATCGCAAGTAAATGAATTAGCAGCACTTCGTCGCTCAAAATGCTCCTGCTCGGTATATCTTTTGGGTGAGGAAACTCACCATTTTATAGACCTAAGGGGTATCTTTGAATTAACATGCAAAAGTGTTTCTTTGCATGAATGCTTTTTTCCTGAAGAGAAGACTTCTTCTTGATCAAGGGCTTCTTAACTGCCTCTATGCATGTATTTGTGTGTTTTAGAAAAACTCACTTGCACTCCCATGCAATGAAGGGATAGCTAAGTGGCAAATCTGAGTTGTCTTAAAAATCTTACTCTCATTCCCATGCAGTGAAGGGAAAGTCAATTGGCAGATATGAGTTGTCAAAAGAACTCACTCGCACTCCTATGTCATGCAGGAAAAGCTAAGTGGCAGTTATGAGTTGTTATATGCCGAGATTTGACTTTTTGCCGATCAAACCTGATATTCGTCCCACCTCGAAGCGAGCACTGGTAATCGTCCCTAGGTTAGACGAGTATCAGTAAGCACTCATCCCTGGGTAGGACGAGTAAAACCCACACTCATCCCTGGGTGGGAAAAATAAGCAATAAAGTGTCTAAAAGGTACCAAATTGGTTTCTGACTTGCAAAACTGTTGTGCGAGTGGTTAGAACCACTGTTTATCCTCTGAGGGCTGCCCTGGGGGCTATGTGTGTCAGTGCAATCAGTGCTTGTTGTCACATAATCAGATTGGTGTTGTTTTGGTGTCTACACCTACATTCTTTAATACAAAACCCACTCCAAATGCGCATTTCATTAAAAGAACACGATATTTCCATAGGCTATCCACAATTAAAGTTAGCCAAATTTTCAAAATTCCACTACCACTACGAGTAAAACAACAAATAAAACTACTATAGGATAAAATAATGAACCTAATTCTCAGGTAAAAAAAGTACATAGACTTGTCCAAATGCTCAGTAGTGACATGGTTCAAATGTAGAAACAATTGCATCAAAATTCTCATCAAAATAGAAATTTCAATTTTTAGAGAAAACAATGGAATACTCATCCAAACAATGGAGGAGTATCCCATTGTTAATCAGAACAATGTTACCACTAGTTCCAATAAAACTAGCACCATTGTTAATATTTCGTATTTGGATTTGAAAAATTGGTGTAGGGTACATTCTATGGCCCAACATAGTGAGAATGAGTGCCTTGAAATCAAAACAGCTCTAGATATTCTACAAAAAGAGATGGTTAACATGTAAACTTTTTTAGATGAAGGTTCTTCCCAATAGGCTAGTACTAGCAAAGGGAAAGAATCAGAACTAGTAGTTGAAAAAATTGAATCAATTGAAGAAGATGAAGAAGGGTATGATGGGTCTAGAGAAGAGGAAGTTCAAGCCTTCAGAAAATTTAAAAAGACAATCATAATTACAAGCTTAGGAGTAAGACTAAAGTTTCATTTACGTCCCCTACTCCTCCAAATAACACCATAATTCATCCTAACACATGGGTTAGTAACAATCCCATACCTCCATCTAAATTTTATCTGTCTCAAATACCACATGATAAAATTGCATATAATATTGTGGAGGATTTAAAGAAAACAAAGGCAAATATATCTTTATTTGATGTTGTGAAGTTGATTAATTAGCAATAACTTTTGATGCAAGGTTTTGGTGATAAAGGAATAAATGAATCCTAGAAATCCATGAATGCACAGTTTGTATCACAAAGGGACAAAGGAGAAGCTCCTCCCTTTCTTTTGAACATAAGAATTGTAGGAAAAAATCTGTACAATTGTCTTGTTGATTCTGGAGCATCCGGTAATGTCATGCCTCACATTGTTTATCAAAATTTGGATTTGAAACCCATACCTTCTAATAGGATAGTTTTGCAATTGGATATATATGAATTTAATGAGTTTGTAATGCTTAATAATGTTCACATACAACTAGCCTCAAAACCTAGAATACAACAGTATATTGATATACATGTTGTACATATACTTGATAGGTATGGAATGTTGTTGAGCAGATATTGGTCTAAGAACTGAAATGAATACATGACCATAGATTGTTCATATATGTGGCTACCATGGAAGGGTGTTGCAAATCAAATCAGAATTGAAAGAGAACCTAGACTTAAGGATTTGTTTATTGAATATAACAAAACCAATGAAATTCTTTACAATGAGTTTGATTTATTACACTTTGGAAATAAAATATGATGTAGGTGGATCTGAAAATGAAATACCATATATTAATCCAATTAAGGATGAAAATATCATTTGGATGCTTAAATTTTATGGATCCATATCCAAACAAGGTAGTGGAGCTGGTATGGAATTGATTAGTCCTAAGGTAAGTCGTCTGTGGCAGCTTATAGATTATAGTTTCCTTGCACTTGTAATACTGTAGAATATGAGACCTTAATATTCGGTTTACAGTTAGCCTTAAAAAAAATATTAAATGTTTGAAAGTTCTAAGATATTTAGAGTTGGTTGTTAAACAATTGAAAGGTCAATACACATGTCATGATAAAAGGTTAATTCATTACATAAATAGAGATAGGGATTTGATTGATGAATTTCTATGCCTTTAATATTTCATTGATATCTAGGAAGAACAATTGAATTGCTGATTCTTTAGATGTCATAGCAGGTACTCTTAAGCCTATTGATAATGGGAGGTTAAAGAAGTTTTCAATTGAGTTGATACCCCTTCCTTATATACCTAACATTGTGAAAATTTACAAGTATTTGAAAGTGATAGGCACATTTTTAATTTTGTAACTAGTTCAGGTATTTTTGAAAAACACGTGATCAATGAGGACAAAAGATTGAAACAAGAGGAAAATGAAGATCATGAGGTAACAAAGAAAATCAATGCAATTCCTAAAGGTATATTTTCTCTCAATTTTTTTTGATATTGATTACAAAAGCAAAATTTGTAATAAAACATCACTCCCATATGATGCTTGTAATTCTATTGATATTGGGATTAGTAAAGACCCGCATAATGTACTCATAGGAAATGTTTGCACTCAATGAAAAAGAAGGGATTGTACAAGATCTTAAATATTACGTTGATGTAATATCATGGAGTTATGGGAATTTATAGACTTATAAATAAAATATCATAACACATACTATCCCTTTAAATTCATATTCCAAATCATTTAGATAAAATCAAAGACCGGTTAATCCATTGCTAGAGTCTCTTATACAAAATGAGGTTAAGAAATTGTTAGATGCTAAAATTACTTTTCCAGTTAGACATTCTACATGGATAGTGTAGACACAAAAACAGCACCAATCCGATTATGTGACTACAAAAACTGATCGCATTGACACACACAGCCCCAAGGGCAGCCCCCAGAGGTTAAAAAACGATCCTAACCACTATCATAGTAGTTTTGGAATGTCAGAGATCAATTTGGAACCTTTAGGCACTTTGCTCAATATCCGTTCCACCCAGGAATGAATTCAAACTGGGATTCGCCCCACCCAGGGACGAATTCTAGATTTGCTCCAGGGTGGGGCGAATTGCAGGTTTGACAGGAAAAAAGTCAAATCTTGACAAATGGTAGCTCAGATCCACCACTTAATGCTTCCTTCATCGCATGGGAGTATGGGTGGGCATTTTTGAGTGTTAGAGGCAATTACAAGGGCAGTCATGAAGTCCCTATTCAAGGAAGAGTCTCCTTCCCCCTGGGAAGGCATGATTGCCAAGTGGTGCCTCTACATGCCCATTTCAAGAGACCTCTAGGTCTATAAATTGGTGAGTTTCCTCACCCCAAAATATACGGATAAGGAGCATTTTGGAGCAATGAAGTGCTGTCATTTTATTTTCACACCCACACCCTTTCGAGTTGTATCTTTCACATCCTTGATCTCTTTTGGAGAAGAGGTCATAGGGTGGTTACTAGAAGTACAAATCCAGATTCAAACTTGACATTTGGCCACAATACCCCACAAAATTTGCTAAAAATACCCCACAAGAGGTTTTGGACCCATCCCAAGTGGATTGGTGCCGAAATCAGGCCTCAAACGGCGGGCGGCCTGTCCCATGGGCGCACCCTCCCACACTGCTATAGTCCCAATCACCCCCTTTGGAGAGATGGGAATTCTATGGTATAATTTCTTTCTTTAATTTTTGCATTCAATTATATGATGCTTAGATAGGTTGTCATTTAAATTTCGTCTCATTTTGAACAATTTTGATCATGTTTCTATCTTTGCTCGCTTCTACTAATCTACAGGTAGCATCATCAAATTCCCATTGATGGAGGTCAAATTGGGAAAATCTGACCATCTGGGTCTTCCCAAAATACCCACAATTAGCTAACCCCAAGTTTGCAGGTCTTTTGGAGCTTCCTAGGTAGGACATTTGGGACAGTACCTTTTCGGCATTTTGTTACAGGTGAATTCGTCCCGCCTTGGAGTGAATTCAAATTGGCGAGGAATTTCCTGACTATTACATTTACAGTATTTTCTTTGGGATGTCTTGATGCCCTTGTCAAATTTTTAGAGCATTTAGATTTATTTTAGTCATAGTTTAATTCATTTTTCTCATTCACTTATCGTAGGCTTGGGGATTGCATGCTCTATTTTATCCACAGGTGCTACTAACTGCTTCTTGTTCCTTTGAATGCAGGGTCTGGACATCGGAGGAGCAGAAAGGAGTCAAGACTCATCAACGCAAGTGGTGGTGATGTTTGGTCCACCCATTTTACATGTGGGCATGCAAAAGAAGGAAGGGCATCCATGGATGTAACAAGAACGCATACTTAAACGCTCCTAGCCCTTGGAAGGGGAGGATGTGCATTGTAACCGAGTTGTGAAACATATAAATAAAAATGGTTTTCCTCTTTATTTGCATTTGTTTCATTTTGATTTGCTCATGCTTTCCCTCTTTTCATGCACTTTCAAATTCCTAGGATTTAGCATTAAGTTTGGTTTGGTTTGCATCGCATCTTCGCTTTCCTTTTTTCTTCAATATCCTCGTGCTTTCAGTTGCGATCACGATGGGACCTTGTCCACTATTTTTAATATCAGAGATCTGATCCAAACATGGCTATTTTTGCTTGCAGGTACTGAGTTTTCATACGCTGACTGTTGTTCGTTCCATCAGGAGGTGGATACAAAGATGTAATTCGTCTTACCCAGGGACGAATGGGAATTCGCCCCACCCTATGATGAATACAGTCTTGTAATTCATTCCCCCCTGAGATGAATTTCAGTCTGTGAAGTTTTCAGGTAGAAACTCAGAACCGACAGATTTGTGCAGAGAAGAGGTAAGAGTCCTAAACTTTTCCTGTCATTTTTTGTTGTTCTTTTTCTATTTTTCTAGTTTCTTTTTGCGTGCTTAGGAAAGTTTTGCTGCATGTTTATTTTGTTTCATGCAAAATAAAAAGAACCCCACACATCACGTGGAAAATTAAACACCAAGGAGCTGGTCGTAAAACCCCAGCCCTTGATCAAGACCAACGATGGATTTCATCACCACCTTGGCTTGAATTTTGCATTCATAAACCCTGATCGCTACTGTTGCTAGACGTAAATTCTAACGAAAATTGACTAAGTGTAGCTGGGGTGATTCCCAGCACATGAGGATAAGTCTTCTATGGTAGGTGTCATAAATAGGGTGATTCCCATTCCATACCGCCTACGTTCCACGTACCATCTGCTCTCACATACCTATAGTTTCCCTCACGTAAGGGCGGGTATATAGATAGGTTGGTATATCGGCCTGGCAATGGTATATCAAAGAGGCGACCAATTTTGGGGGTCATAAGAGCCCTCATATTGCATTTAAATGTTCTTTAAAAAAAAAACTCCAAAAAAAAAAAACAAAAACCAAAACACACTAAACCAGGTTTAGGACACACTTTCAATCTTTAAACGAGATAATCATTGCTTTGTGTGTGTGTGACCTTTTCTATTTAGTGTAGCATAAAAATCATAAAAAGAGATAAAAATCTACATAGCTTGTAGGAAAGCACCACCATGGTGTACACCCGTAGCCAAGCCCAATCAGGGGCAAGAGCTACGAAAAGTGTACAAGGGGGCACAAGTTGCCTTCGCTACAGCCCCAAGGACTTAGTCATTCCACCTTGGCATCCTGAACCACAAGGGAGTCCACATCGTTCCATTTCAGAATAGGACTATAGAGGCACCCCTTTGAGGGACACGCCCGTTCGCCATAGCCCCTTTCAGGAGGAGTCCTTACACGTGGCACTCAACATAGACAAGAAAGCTCTCTTAGAAGCTCGATATGAGTGGCCACCGCACGATGAAGCACTAAAGTAGCATAGTGTCCATGAGGAGAGGCCACATGATTATGGCATCCCTCCTTTGCCCCCCATCATTGTTAGAACAAATAGAAAAAACCCATAGCGTAGGGCTCTTCAAGCAGGGTGAGCCAACTCTGCCCATCCCTTTCACACATACGAAAGGGAGCACAAGGAAGACCATTACATTCCTCGAGAGCAATGTACAACATGGGAGCCATGCGCTTCCGCACCCGCTATGTACCATGATCACCCACTGAGGCCAGAGCCTCGGGTAAATACCACCAACCTCGACAAAGGAAAGCAACCTATTGAGATCTCAGATCATCATGACTGAGGTAAGTGCATAGGAGAGGCATCCAGGCCTCCTAGGCTCAATATGGTAGAAAAAATTGACCTGATAGTCGCCAAACATGTCGCTTGCCAAGCACAGATCACACGGCTTGAGCAAGACCAACAGCAGCTAGAGCATCTATATTGCCTTAGCAAAGAGCGCATTTGATGCCAAACAGATGAGTTGCTCCCTAACCCAGTTCCTGAGAGGGTTCTGACCCCTCGCATCCAAAGAGTGGAACCATACGAGAGGCGCAACCCCTTAGTGTGAGGCAGGTCCCCATGACCCTACCAAGTGCTGCCTCCAAGACCTCCTAGACTTGAATGGGAGGCCACTCCTTGGAACAATGATGGGCTCCCTCCGCGGGGACCCACCCATGGTCATAGGTCTCTCCTAGAAACTCCTTGATAAGCCTATGAGGAGTACGAATAGGAAGAGGAGCAAGACAAAATGCCCTATCAAGGTGGAGGGGTTGCTATCTAGCCACCCCTCCATAGGCCTCAAGTCTCCCATAACCCACAATGGGAGAAAACTAAAGAGGAAGAGATTAAATCTTTCGATGCATACAAAGCATTGCTAGAGCATTTGGAGTCTGTGGAAACCAAAGCTTCTGGGCCCCAAAAGCCCACGTTATGCCAACTTTGTAGTCATCCTATGCATCTGTCAGTGCTTGCACCCCCTTACACTAAACACTTTAAGCTGCCTCAGTTGGCAATCTTTAAGGGTGAGGAGGATGCCCAAGAACATGTGACTAGATTCTTGAGCCAATGTTTTGGCATTCAGGACAATGATGCGTTGTTGCTAAGGACATTTATAACCACATTTACGGGCCCTACCTCAGATTGGTTCACTCAAATTTTGAAGCACAACATCAGTAACTTGGATCAATTAGTGGATGCATTCCTCGAACGCTTTGCCTTTAACACCAAGAAGAAGGCATCACTAAGTGACCTGGCCAGCCTCAGGTAGTATGAGGAAGAAACCATGGTGGCCTATGGGAATCGGTGGAGGAATCTGCTTTCCAAGCTACCCTACCTCCCTCCTATGTCTGACCCTACACAAATGTTCTCACGAAGCTGTTTGAGATCGATATCTATGCTATTGCAGCTGCAGGAATATGCCACCTTAGAGGAAGCTCTGGTGCAAGCTAGAATCATCGAAGAGATCAAGATACAGGATGGCGATATTGCCAAACCTAAGAAGAAAGAATGGAACAAGAACACAAAAATAGGGACTATGCAACAAAAACCCACTATGATCAATCAAGTTGCTATAAATTTCCCTAAGCCTGCACAAGAAATACAGCCTCAAAAGGCTAACTATCAGGCAGTGCCTCCTAATAATTATGAAAGATAAAACCAAAAGCAGGAGAAAAATCAACAATGTTGCCCTAGGTGACAGTACACACCTTATACGGAGTCTAGGGACTCCCTATTTGACCACTTGGTAGCGATGAAATTGATCAACCTTCCAGAGATCCAAACCATAGATCCCAAAGCACCGAAGCCTAAGGGATACTGGGAGGACTTGTATTGTAGGTTCCATAGGCAAAGAGGGCATGACCTGAATGCATGTTGGAAGTTCAAAGTTTTGATACAAGACCTAATTGACAATAAGACGTTGGTAGTGGACAACCCCGTAGCGCCAAAAAACCAGCATATGGAGGTTTTCAAAGACCCCTTGCCTACTGTTGAGTGTTAATTTGTCATATTACAAATAATAACACACAACTTAGAGTCTTGAACAAAAGACTCTTTCTTGCAAAGAAATAATTTATTTTATTTTCCTTCCTTTTATTATTTCTCCAAGCTTCTTTGTGAAACAACTTTTACGTATATAAAAATGAATTTCAATTTAATACATACAACTGATATATCCCGTAATAACTCAAATCCCGTAGATAGTCGTTAACAAGGGGCCTTTGTTGATTCTCAATGAACTTTATAATCTTGACTTGTTTGATTAATCAAAAATAAACAAAAATCCTTTTGATGTTCTAATATTCACAATTTATTCTAAGGTTAACCTCTGTTCGTTTTATCTCTATTCAATAGTTCTCTTATTTCAATGTTAGTCTCTCACATGAAATTAAGCATATCAAGGAATAAAACAAAAACTGTTATTTTTGAGTCAGCTGGAAAATAATGAAGGATATTAAAATGGTTAACGATCTCCTCCCTGCAAAATCCCAAGTTAAGAGATGAAGTCCCCAAAACAACCCAACCGATCGGATCTGTACTAACACACAATCTAATCAGATCAGATGCAAGACTCTAAGGAAAAGAATATAACTGCATCATTCTACCATTCACCTATCGTAACCCATCCCATGGGGTAAACGAAATAGATAAAAGACAAAATGATGCAACGGAAATATTGACAGTAAAACAATAGTTTTGGCTTCGATCTCCTTTTGATTTTACACACAAAATTCATGTTACCAAAGGAAAATCCTTTATTTCAATAAATAATGCTTTTTGTTACAGTCTCCAGCCTCGTATCCATCTACATTTTTGCTATTTAACCTTTCTGTCGCGCATTCTCGACTGTTCCATGACGCTTCGTTTTGACTCCTGGGACCCTTCGCTTCAATTCCCGCATTTTGGTATTCTAACCTTTGCGTGCATTCATAACGCTCGATCTCTGCAGCCAGTAACTATTGTTATGAAAAGTTACTCTGGTTCTGTCATTTCCGCCACGTGTCCTGCATCTCCTGCACCTTTCGTAACGCTTTCCCGTGGAAATCCCGACGGAATTTGCATTTGGCCTCTTTCGTTTCCTAGCCGCGATAACGCGACATGTCACGAAATCGTGACATGTCACGATATCGCGACATGTTCTTGGTCCGTACGCCCGCAGTAGCTCGTTGTAGCGATATCGCTACCGACTTTGCTTTGCCTTCTTTTCAAAAAAGTGGTAGCGATATCGCTACCACTTTGGTTCCGAGCCTTCTTTTCAAAAAGTGGTAGCGATATCGCTACCACTTTGGTTTCGAGCCTTCCTTCGATGAAGTGGTAGCGATATCGCTACCACTTTGGTTCCGAGCCTTCCTTCGATGAAGTGGTAGCGATATCGCTACCACTTTGGTTTCGAGCCTTCCTTCGATGAAGTGGTAGCGATATCGCTACCACTTTTTGTCTCGAGCCTTTGTTTTGTAAAGTGGTAGCGATATCGCTACCACCTTGCTTTCACGCCTTTTGCTTTGTAAAGTGGTAGCGATATCGCTACCACTCTTCTTTCACTCCTTTGCTTCACGAAGTGGTAGTGATTCGCTACCACCTTTCTTTCGGAAACTTGTAGCGATGGAGAGACAAGTCACGATTTCGCGATATCGCGACATGTCGCGATTTCGCGACCCTTTCAACACTTAGGCATTTTTCTTCTTTTCTTCATTTTTAGCATCCGGGTCTTTGAGATCTTCCCTAAAACCTACAAAAACAAAGGTGGGTCCCCACTTTTGGGGTGTGTTGTGGATGAACCACAACAAATGGCGACTCTTTGCCAAATGCTCTTGAGCATTTTAGTAAGAACCCAACCTAACACAAATCACAAATTTGAAAACATGGGTTAGCCCATAATAAATATAACTAATGCCCAAAATCAGAAGTACATGAACTATCAGAATCATCAAGTACTAGCTCGGTGTGTGCAATGAATTCCTTTCCTTATCATTTGAATTTGATCCACATTCCATCATCGGTTTTGCATGAATGCATATGCAAAATTGTGAATGATTTGTGTATCCTACTGAATATGCCATGAGAAAATGCATAGTCACTTCTTGTAGTATTATGTGCAAACATTCAAGACTCGCCAAACCCTCTTAGGATCCACTAGTGAACGGTTCATTATATCCCAAAGTTGGTTATGAGTCCCTACTATCTTGAACCCATGTGCAAGTGGATGTGAAATCAGAACTTTGGGGAATCAGACTCCCAACCAACCGAGATGAGAGTTTAACCCTATCCTTACTATTCTGATTTAGAATTCTTTACCTCACTTTGAGCAAAATAACTAAACCAATTATGGAAGAAATGGTCATGCTAGTCTAACCCTCTAGACAATCAGTGGTCTTATTTTTTAGGTAAGACATGATGCCATGCATGGGCCTATCTAACCCCATAATCCAAAACTTATCTTCATTTCTTTGGACCTTGGGGATGACTACCCATCCCTTGCAGAGGACAAGTAGTACGATCCTTACAATCCAATATAAGGATGAGATGGGAAAAATTTATTTATTTTACTTCTTGGACCTTGGGGATGACTACCCATCCTGGTTAGGGACAAATAGTATGATCCTTACAACCCAAGATTTTAAATGTAAATGGAAAATATTAATCTTGTTACTTAGACCTTGGGGATGACTACCCATCCTTTGCAGAGGACAAATAGTACGATCCTTACAATCTAAGACTTAATACGAAATGAAACATAAGAGCTTTGGGGAATCAGATTCTCAACCAACCGAGATGAGAATTTATGCCCTATCCTTACTACTCCATGTGGGTCCAATCAAAGCTTTGGGGAATTAGATTCTCAACCAACCGAGATGATAATTTAACCCTATCCTTACTACTTTGATTTTAGGCTTTAAGCTCTATGGAAGTGGTCAAAACCACTATTTTTAGGATCATGTTGCATAATAGGATAGACATGAAAACCATTTTCGCCCAACCTTTTCCTCCAAGTTAGGTTTTGATCATTTTTCTCAAGATCCCTTTTAATGTATGAAACGTGCTTGGTCCTAGATACTTCAAGACTCGGTTTCCAACCTTAGGATTTACTTAGATTTATGTTATAACATAACCCTAAGAGGATTCAACATACTCAAATGAATTGCACCTAAGATGCATATGCCACTACGGTGAAATGTATGAAAAGTGAGATGGAACATGAATGCATTATTTCTTGAATTGCAAATGAGATGACTTTTTCATGCATCACAAGATTCAAATGATCTAAATTAACTGTTTGTATTACATGTGGAGCTTTTACAACATGATTCCAATGTTTCATATTCTCCCAATCTTAGGCATGCGTTCAACATCAAGCTTTTATTCCCCTTTTTTTTTTTTTTTTTTTTTTTAAGGCAATGAAAAGGAAATCAAAGGAACACCACCGCCTAAATGTCCAACCTGCACACAAATGCAAAAACCCAACATTAATACAAGAAAAACCTGAAATAAAAAATGAATACATACTAACATATCAAATTTGCACATCAAGAAACTAAATTACAGCATTGACACAAAACTAGATATCTCCTGAAACACACACTTAAGTATCAAATCTGCACACAAAGAAACAGATCACAACATTAATACAAAGCTTAGACATGTCAAAAAAAATAATAATACACACCTAAACATGAAAAATGAAAGCAAGAAATTACAGCGTTATTACATATAATACAAAGCCCAACCACCTCATGCTTGAAAGTAATGCTTCAAGTGCAACCCATTGATAGGTAGTGCCAAATCCTTTCCATCCAAGGTTTTTAGTCTAAAACTATTTTCCCCTAGGATCTCTTGAAATCTGGTAGGGACCTAACCAAAGGTAATCAAATTTATCATGTTCCCCCTTCTTCTCATGTCTTTTGTCCCATAACAGCGCTAAATCTAAAATTTTAAACGCCTTGGCCTTAGACCTTTTGTCAAACCATCTTTTTACAATGTCTTGGTGTTTACTAAAATGAAGCATAGCTTCATCCCTTTTTTCATCCAAGCGCATTAATTGCGTTAGTCTAGACTCAAGTTTATCATTAGTTCCAAAATAATCTTTCATGAAGTGCAGCGTTTGTAATCTGAGATTTGTAGGAAAAATGGGATCTTGTCCATAAACCAGATGGTAAGGAGATGTCCGTATTGCTTCTTTTACTCTGATTCTGTCAGCCCAAAGGGCCAACTAAATCTTATTGTGCCAGTCCCGCGGATTCCTTTCCAATAATTTTTTTATGAAAGTCAACAGATTCTTATTGGATGACTCGGCCAATCCGTTACCTTGAGGGTAATAATTGGAGGAGAACTTTAAACTCACATTGTTATCAAATGCCCAATTAGCAAACTCTAGAGAGGAAAAGGCCGAACCATTATCACTTACAATGGAGTTAGGCATCCCGAATCTAGTGACAATGTTATCTTCTAAAAATTTAATGACCACCTCTGCAGTAGCATTCTTTGTGGGGATAGCTTCGGTCCATCTCGTGCAATAATCCGTAGCCGTCGTAATATATTTGTGAGCATCGGATGAATTGGGGCTGATAATCCCAATAAAATCCAGGCCCCATTGCGTGAAAGGTCTAGACTCGATTACGGACTGTAAAGGCGTGGAAGCATTTCTGTCTCTATCGGCTGTAGTTTGACATATGTGACATGACCTCACATGAGAATGGGCATCCTTGAATAGTTGAGGCCAATAATAACCGGCTTCGAGGATTTGATGGGCTGTGGCATTAGCGGACCCATGCCCCGTCCCATGTTTACCATGAAACTCTTCGAGTATTCGCACCGCCTCCTCTTGATCAATGCAACGAAGGTAAATACCTTCATGGTTCTTTCCGTATAATGTGCCAGATCTAACTAGAAAATTAGCAGACTTCAAACGCAAGGCTCTGCGCTGAGTAGCATTCAAAAATGATGGACACCTACCATTTAGTAGATAGTACACCACATCTGCATACCACTCCTCCTTGGTTACATCAACGACTTCATAATGTTGACAAGGAATTGCGAGATCCTGTTCTGCGATTGCCTTAGCTAACCCTTGCCCCCGCACTATCTTCATCGATTGAATCTCCAGATCAAATTCCTGAAAAGTTGAAACCCACTTACCACGCTTCTCACCTAATTCATTCTGAACGAACATGGCTTTGACAGCAGGATCTGGGACGATAGTAAAGACCCTACTGTGGACTATGTAGTGCCTGAATTTTTTTACAGTCTTAACCAGCGCATACATTTGCTTGTCTAGGGTAGAATATCTCAGCTTCGCATCTTTGAAAGGACTACTCAGGAAAGCAATGGGATTTTCAATGTTGCCTTCACTCTTCTGAGTTAAAACTCTTGCAAAGGAGTGATCTGAAGCAAATGTGTAGATATAGAAAGGCTTCGTATAATCGAGACTCACCAAAACTGGGGCTTTAGAAATTGCATCCTTGATATTATCAAAAGCCTCTATCCTTTCATCTGTCCAAGTGATCTGGACCTCTTTCTTTAGCATTTCGTTCAAAGGTCCTGTTATCTCTGCAAAATCTACGATAAATTTTCTGACAAAATTGATCTTTTCAAAAAATGATCTCAACCCCTTCTTGCTATTGGGACGAGGAATTTGCTGTATGGCTTCTATTCTCTCAGGGTCAATGGAAATTTCATCCTTAGATATTATATTCCCCAACAGCTTTCCTTCTGTTACCCTGAAGATGCACTTCTTTGGATTGAGAGAAATACCATGTTCCCTGCATCTTTGAAAGACTTTCTTAAGATCCCTGACATGGTTTTCCCTGTTCTTAGAAAATACAGGAATGTCATCGACGTAAAAAATGATGCACTTACCAATAAGCCCTTTAAAAGCAAAATCCATAGCTCATTGGAAAGTGGCACCTGCATTCAATAGTCCGAAGGGCATTCTCCTGTATGCAAAGGTGCCCCATTTTGTCGTAAAAGCAGTCTTCATCCTATCACTAGGATGGATAAGGACCTGATTATATCCCGAATAACCATCCAGGAATGACATCATCTCCGACCCATTTACCTTTTGGAGTATTTCATCGATGGTGGGTAACGGGTAGTTGTCCTTTTGGGATGCCTTATTGAGATTTCTGAAATCAATGCACAACCTTATTTCTCCACTCTTTTTCCTCACAGGGACTAGGTTAGCAACCCACGTGGAATGCCTAACGGGAAAGATGATCTTAGCTTCTAATAGTCGCTTCACCTCTTTCTCTATCAAGGGTTCTAATAATGGATTAACTCGCCTTTGTCTTTGCCTGAAGGGCTTGGACTCTGGCTTCAAGTGGAATCGTGTGCATTATGACATTCCGATCATAGGTTTTCAACTCCTTATAACTCCAAGCAATGCAATATATGTATTCTTTTAATGCATTTGCTATGGAATCCTTCTCCTGCTTGGTACATGATTTTGCTATGAATACCTCCCGGGGATTTTTTGCACTTCCAATGTTAACCAAATCACAGGCCTCTCTAGGAGATGGAACCCTTTTACCTTTTCTTGGTTTGCATCCGATATCAAATTTTTTTTCCAATGAAGCTATCTCATCAGGCATCCTGTTGTTTTTTACAGGATTTTTATCTTTCGAAACTACCTCCTCTACGTCCCTTTCTTCTTCATCTATGTACTGCTTTTCAAATATACCAAAATTAGTGACAAAATGAAATATGTGCCTGTCACTATCAAATACTTGGAAGTTCGTAACATTATCTGGTATCGAGGGACAAGGGACCAACTCTATAGAGAAATTCTTGCATTTATTATGGTCCACTGGCTTCAACATACTCGCTGCTACAGCTAGGGAGTCTGCCAGATGATTGCCCTTTCTCGAGATCAGAGAAATGTTAAAGGCGTCAAACTCATCTATTAAATCTCTGACCCTAGTTCGGTAAAGCCTGAGCCGCTTGTCCTTGCATATGTATTGTCCCCTCACTTGTTTCACCACCAGTTTCGAATCACCAAGGACTTTGATATATTTAATTTTCTTTCGAATGGCTAGCTGTAGTCCAAGAATCAAAGCCTCATATTCTGCCATATTGTTGGTGGCAGGGAACTGTAGTCCGTATGCAGCGAATATAGGCTCCTGGTCCAAACATGACAATTCAACACCGGCTCCTGCTCCTTGTCTGGACCTGGATCCATCAAATCTTAAGGTCCAAATGTCTTGATGTCCTTCAGTAAAGTTGCACCCAATCCCTTCATCATGGGTATTTTCGAGTGCTTCTATGTCCAAACATTATGCTCCCAAATCAGCTTTAATGTACTGGATCTCGTTCGGCTTGTAATCTGTGATCATCTCTTTGAGTCGAGGTTCACTGTCAATTCGAATTTGATTGGCCACTCCCCTCCAAGGCAGCCACATGTGTGAAGAGTCTGTCACAATGTAACCGTTTAGGTTCTTACTCCAATCTCTTCCCAATACCATGCCATATTTGATAGGAATATTGAGCACCAATATGTCTATGCGCTGTTGAACTCTGGGTTCTGAAATGACTTGAATATGCACATCACCCAGCTCTCCTACTGCCCCCATGGTTGACCTGTCCAACTGCACCACCCCGCTCCTAGAAGGCTTTGGTGTAAGTCCCAATATTTTACAGATTTCTAAGGGCATGATAGTAGCCGAGGCCCCTGAGTCTATTAAACAATTGTGCAAGTTTTTACCTACAATTCTAATGGTTACCAAAAAGGGAGGTATATCTCGTTTTTATTTTTGTACAACCACTTGGGACTCAGCACTTTTAGCTTCATGAACTTGTGCAGATGGATTTAATCCTTTTTGTGAACTCACTTCTTGGCCTAATAATCGGGCCATGTCATACATCGATACATTGGCCCTATTCTTCTTCATATCTTCCACCAAATTGTAAGTGAGATTTTCTGGATTTGGCAAGTTTTGCATCATCTTAGACTTTTCGACCTTCGATGGAGGAGGGGGATTGACATCTCCTTTAGGGTCAGGAGGGAGTAATTGATTATTAGGAGGAGCAGAGGAAGTTTTGGGCTCTTTAGAACTCCTAGTGTAATATTTGTGATTTGCTTTCCCAAAACGTTTGTTTGCATGAACTTCCAAAGCTTATTCATCTTCGCTTCCAAAAAATTCTACATCCTCCTCTTATTCACTTTCATGGGAATGTATGACCTCCGTTAGCATAGAATCTGGTTTCACGTGGCCACAGTGCGGGCAATCATTATCACAAGATCCTGCATCTCCACAGTCTTCCGAAATGTCTACCTGGTTGGCAACGGGATTGGGTACCCGCCCATTGTTAGGCTGCGTGTTATACATTCATTTTCCTCTATTATTGTGAGGTTGGTTATGGCCCATGGCTTGATAAACTTTTTTATTGACATTCCCCACTGTTACCAACACCTTGGCCAACGTTTCTTTCATATTGTCTATGGCTGCTTCGGACCCTTGTGGTTGAGGCACTGCAATTGCAGGTCCAGTTGTGTTGGCTGCATTAGCCACCTCTGGACTGGGTACAATGGCTTGGGTTTGGGCAGGTGGATTCCATCCTGGATTCCTATTTTGAATGGCTTGAGTTTGGGCAGGTGGATTCCATCCTGGATTCCCATTTTGAATGGCTTGAGTTTGGGCAGGTGGATTCCATCCTGGATTCACACTTTGAATGGGAGTGATTGTTGGATAAATCACTGAGCTTGGCGTGTTAATTGGAGCAAACCCCAACATGGTCAATAGATTATTGCCCATACCGAACCCATGCAAACCCATCGAGTTATTTTGAATCAAACTCTGTGTTTGAACAACGGCATTTGGATAACCTGATAATGGCGTAACTTGGGTGGGTGTTTGGAAGTTGTTCAACATCAGATCCTGTGGTGCTACTACCTGGTTCATCATGGCAAATTGGCTGTATGGGCCATATTGTCCCATCCCAGTCAAATGAGACAATCCTGCGCCTGGCAGGTTCATCTGCTGTTCGAGAGTCATTGTTTCTACATAAGCCAAAGGAAGGGTTGTAACCTGAGGGTTCCTTCTAGTCAACAAAGATTTTAAAGGATCTAAGGCTCCGAAGTATAGTTGCAAGGCAATTGCAGGGTCTACCGCAAAGTGACGAGTCACATTCGTATATAGCTTTTGAAATCTCTGATTGAATGTTCGAATGGGTTCATTGGTTTGTCTTTTGCAAGATACGAAGAAATTATATGTCATGGAGGGATCTACTAACTATCTGAATTGACCTATGAACGCAGTTTCTAGCTGGGCCCATGAAGTTATGGACCCTGCTGGCAAATTTCGATACCATTCGTTAGCAATGTGGTCTAGACTAGCAGGGAAAACTTGACAGGCAACATCCTCGTGAGTAACCCCCTGCCTAAACATGTAATATTTATAGATTTGGACATGATATTCTGCTGTTGTTGGACCATCATGAATGAATTTGGGTAATCCCCTTTCAATGTTTCTAGGCAAGTCATGGACTGCCCCGGGAATATCTAAAGGGGAACTCTGAGCACCATACCAAAGGGCAGGTGGTTGTTGTTGTTGTTGTTGTTGGGCCATGTTATTCAAAGGTGTCAACCCTGTGGGAACAATTGGAACTCCTGGAACTATGGAGACAGATACAACCGGTGTTACTATCCCACCCGAACTTAAGGGTTCGAGCCCACTAGAGGTACTTGAGTCCAAAGAAATCCCTAACTCAAGTTTACTGGGTGGTATTTCAACTTCTAATGTTTTGTTTTTCGGCCTCCTAGCAGTGGGAGAAAGGCTTTGGAAGATAGTTTCCCCTGTGGTTTTAGACCTAGTAGCAATGTACTCAGGTTGGGCCAGCTTGGAAACTCTAGGACTCTAAAAGATTTCTCAACTCTGCTGCCAGATAAAATGTCTAAATGTTACACTTGCAAGCACAATAGGTGGAAACAAAACTACCCACGTTAATTGTTAGAACAAATCAAAATTGCAAAGCAATATAGAAGGCCCTCCTTCTAGCACCAAAATGTTGAGTGTTAATTTGTCATATTACAAATAATAACACGCAACTTAGAGTCTTGAACAAAAGACTCTTTCTTGCAAAGAAATAATTTATTTTATTTTCCTTCCTTTTATTATTTCTCCAAGCTTCTTTGTGAAATAGCTTTTACGTATATAAAAATGAATTTCAATTTAATACATACAACTGATATATCCCGTAATAACTCAAATCCTGCAGATAGTCGTTAACAAGGGGCCTTTGTTGATTCTCAATGAACTTTATAATCTTGACTTGTTTGATTAATCAAAAATAAACAAAAATCCTTTTGATGTTCTAATATTCACAATTTATTCTAAGGTTAACCCGTTTGTTTTATCTCTATTCAATAGTTCCGTTATTTCAATGTTAGTCTCCGACATGAAATTAAGCATATCAAGGAATAAAACAGAAACTGTTATTTTTGAGTCAGCTGGAAAATAATGAAGGATATTAAAATGGTTAACGATCTCCTCCCTGCAAAATCCCAAGTTAAGAGATGAATTCCCCAAAACAACCCAACCAATCAGATCAGATGCAAGACTCTAAGGAAAAGAATATAACTGCATCATTCTACCATTCACCTATTGTAACCCATCCCATGGCGTAAATGAAATAGATACAAGACAAAATGATGCAACATAAAGATTGACAATAAAACAATAGTTTTGGCTTCGATCTCCTTTTGATTTTACACACAAAAGTCGTGTTACCAAAGAAAAATCCTTTATTTCAATAAATAATGCTTTTTGTTATAGTCTCCAGCCTCGTATCCATCTACATTTCTGCTATTTAACCTTTCTATCGTGCGTTCTCGGTTGTTCCATGACGCTTCGTTTCGACTCCCAGGACCCTTCGCTTCAATTCTCGCATTTTGGTATTCTAACCTTTGCGTGCATTCGTAACGCTCGATCTCTGCGGCCAGTAACTGTTGTTATGAAACGTTACTCTGGTTCTGTCATTTTTGCCATGTGTCCTGCGTCTCTTGCACCTTTCGTAACGCTTTCCCGTGGAAATCCCGACAAAATTTGCATTTGGCCTCTTCCGTTTCCTAGCCGCGATAACGCGACATGTCATGAAATCGTGACATGTCGCGATATCATGACATGTTCTTGGTTCGTACGCCTGCAGTAGCTCGTTGTAGCGATATCGCTACCGACTTTGCTTTGCCTTCTTTTCAAAAAGTGGTAGCGATATCGCTACCACTTTGGTTCCGAGCCTTCTTTTCAAAAAGTGGTAGCGATATCGCTACCACTTTGGTTCGAGTCTTCCTTTGATGAAGTGGTAGCGATATCGCTACCACTTTGGTTTTGAGCCTTCCTTCGATGAAGTGGTAGTGATATCGCTGCCACTTTGGTTCCGAGCCTTCCTTCAATGAAGTGGTAGCGATATCGCTACCACTTTTTGTCTCGAGCCTTTGTTTTGTAAAGTGGTAGCGATATCGCTACCACCTTGCTTTCACACCTTTTGCTTTGTAAAGTGGTAGCGATATCGCTACCACTCTTCTTTCACGCCTTTGCTTCACGAAGTGGTAGCGATTCGCTACCACCTTTCTTTCGGCAACTTGTAGCGATGGAGAGACAGGTCACGATTTTGCGACATGTCGCGATATCGCGACATGTCACGATTTTGTGACCCTTTCAACACTTAGGCATTTTTCTTCTTTTCTTCATTTTTAGCATCCGGGTCTTTGAGATCTTCCCTAAAACCTGCAAAAACAAAGGTGGGTCCCCACTTTTGGGGTGTGTTGTGGGTGAACCACAACACCTACCCATGAGGCGCAGGAAAAACCCCTTCAAGTCAATGAGGTGCAACAAAATTGCCCCATGCAAGGGTATGTAGGAATGATAAGCATAGTGACTAGGAACAAGAGATACCTAGGAGTTGCCCCCGAGACAACCACAAGAGAGGTTCCATCGACGTCACAACCTCAGTAGCACCCTATGCAATCACCTCTGCCTAGACCCACGGCCATGATTCGGACCAAACTCACACAGAGCTTGAGGACCATGTTGGCTAGGCTCTCCATATACGAGCTTATACAACAATCAACATCCCATCAGGATGCTCTAATGGAGATATTGAAAGCCATCGAATTACAGCCCCACGAAGTGAATTCCTTCAACAACTTTGTGGGACATGTCAAACGATGCACGAAGTCAGTCATCACCTTTCGAGAGGATGAAGTTAAATCAATGTCTGATGACATGGCAGATCCACCCCTACACTTTATCGTGTGGGTCAACGGGATCCCGTATAAGAGGGTGTTGGTGGACACTGGATCATCCAGTAACATCATTACCACAGTGGCGTTGAAACATCTGAAGTTGCTAGCCTCTCACATCATGACTTCCACCTATACACTGCAAGCATTCAATGATGCGATATGCTCGATAGTTGGCATAATTGTCCTACCCATTCAAGTAGGACAAAAGATGATACCTACATTGTGCCATATTTTGGAAGGCAATATGGCTTATAACATCTTGCTAGGGTGGCCATGGATCATGGAAATGAAGTGTGTCCCTTCGATAGCTCATCAGTGTTTGAAGTATACATTTTAAGGGGAAGTACATGTAGTCCCGACAGAATTGGAACCCTTCAAATATTGCAATGCGGTGTAGCTAATGCTGCAATCGACCCTTCCATCAATGCACTTGGATTTTCAATTAAATCCATCTAGACAGGGTCCGATTTCGCAAGCATCCCTGGTGATAAATCCATCAAAACCCCAGCCAGGTACATCCTCATCATCTGGTCCTTCACCAAAAATGCCACCTATCATGGCTAAACAGAAGGACAAAGGAAAGCAAACCCTGGAAGAGGCTCAACCCCTAGAAGAGGCACTACCAACAGTATCAACCATCTCTACTAAAGAGATGCCTAGCAAAATGGAAGTTGAGGCTCCTAGTTCACCCAACATGGAATGGACTCAGGAAGAGCTTTCATTCCCTCCCCCTCAATCACCAACAATCACTGTTGAAATGGCCAATACAGGCCTGTGGGAGTATATTGTGTGGAATGTTGTAGCAATGACCGCACTAGAGTCCATGCAAGACATGGGGAGACCTTGCATCCCCATTGGTACAATTGTTCCTTTAGGCTACCTACCAAACCAGACAAACTTTGTGTATGGAGGCCTCGATCATGGTACTGAGCCACGTACGCAAGATGATGAATATGAAGAGCCCTTTGCAGAAGATGTCAACTATATGTCTAACCCAGACTTCATGTGCATCAACAATAATGCAGAATATGAAGCCTTGCTCGTAGGTCTTCAGACAATAATCACCATGAAAATCAAACGACTGAACATCTTTGGTGATTTGCTGTTAATTTTCAACCAAGTAAAAGGGGTATTCCAATGCAAATGCCCAGTTCTACAGGCCTACAAAGCCCTTGTGGACAAATTTTTGGCAAAGCTTGAATGGTACGACATCGAGGCACTCCCTCGATCATCGAATCATTTTATGGACACTATGGCCTCCTTGGGGTCACTAATCTCGCAAGACCTTTTTGGTGATATGACAACCATTCAGGTCAAAACACTATCACAATCCATGATGGACCGTGCAAGCTCTAACTTGATGCTAGAAATCCACATGATCCAGATTGAAACACCTCAGGATAGGTTCTCTCGAATCCACGATCGTCTAAAACATGCCAACTGGGGGTCCTTGTTCTCCCCTACTCCCATTAATAGCAACACAATGCTATTATTACAAGTTCTCTCCCGCTCAACATTTTCTAGGGATGAACTTCAAGAGGGATTGGATGTTCATACCGTCGAGGCTTCCGATCAGCAAGATTGGTATTTACCCATAAGGGACTACCTCAAGTTTGGTAATCTCCCGCTTGGATTGATGCATGCTACAAAACGAGCATTCAAGTAGAAAGCGACAAAGCATGTCTTGTTAGGAGACATTTTGTACCATCGCAGCTATGAAGGGATCCTCCTTCGGTGCTTGGACCAACAAGAGTCCACTTGGGTGATTGCCCAAGCACACGATGGTACATGTAGTGGCCACTTCAGTGGTATGGCTATCGCCAAGTGCCTTCTTCACATGGGCTATTATTAGCCATATTTAGAGCGAGGTTGTAGCACATATGTAAGGAAGTGCGTGAAGTGTCAACATCATGCCAATTTGATGCACGTACCTTCCTAGGCCTTGCAGATGATCTAGTTGGCTTGGCCATTTTCGTAGTGGGGCTTAGATCTAATCAAAAAGATCTCCCCTACATCGTCAGGTCATCACACATTTATAATAATGGCCACAGAGTATTTCACCAAGTGGGTGGAAGCAATTCTACTTACCTCTATGACAGGACCCCGCATTGTGGAGTTCATTGTACATAAAATCATATGTCATTTTGGTATTCCATCCAAAATAATATCGAATAATGGGACGTCATTCAAGAAAAAATACGTGCATGCTTTGATCGCAAAGTAAAAAATTTAGCACAGTTTTTTGACACCCTATTATCTGCAGGCAAATGGGCAAGCAGAGGCGTCAAACAAAACGCTAGTTGCCATCCTCAAAAATACAGTCACAGATAGTCATAAGGATTAGCACATTCAAATCCCACTTGCCTAGTGGGCTTATCGCACTAGCATTCGGATGCCCACTGGGGTAACTCCGTTTTCGCTCGTGTATGGCTCCGAGGCAGTCATGCCTCTCAAGTTGGAAATTCCTTCCCTGCGCATATCAATGCAAGAGTTCATCGATGATGACATTGCATGGCAGGCCTAGTTAGACCATCTTACGTTGCTTGACGAATGATGTGTTAATGCTCTCAAGCATTTATGTGTCTATCAAGAGCGACTTAAGAAAGCATACAACATGAAAGTTCATCTAAGGGATTTTCAGGTTGGTGACTTGGTCTTAAAAGAGAACCAACAAAACTCTAGTTTGCCATCCCATCTAAGGGACAAGTTCGTAGCAAATTGGTTAGGCCCCTATGTAATTTATAGTAAAATAGGACTTGGAACATACCGGCTAGCCTCTATTGACGGAATTAAGGAACTAGAACCCTTGAACATCAGTCATTTGTGGATGTTCCATATCTAAAAGAGCCATAGCCCAAACAAAATGCTCCAAGGATTCCTACAATCACTTGGTCAATCCCAAAATGATCCAAGGATTCCTACAATCGCTTGGTCAATCCCATAATGCTCCAAGGATTCCTACAATCGCTTGGTCAATCCCAAAATGCTCCAAGGATTCCTACAATCACTTTGTCATTCCCAAAATGCTCCAATGATTCCTACAATCGCTTGGTCAATCCCAAAATGCTCCAAGGATTCCTACAATCGCTTGGTCAATCCAAAAATGCTCCAAGGATTCCTATAATCGCTTGGTCAATCCCAAAAATCTCCAAGGATTCCCATAATCGCTTGGTCAAAAATAAGAAAATTCAAAAACAGTAAAATCATCAAAAATAACAAAAATTTGCATCTCATTTCCAGGCATACTCCAACTCATCACAACAATAAAGAGCTCTTTTGCATCTTCATATTCACAAAAATCAATCTATAGCTACATTAAGCATCACATCCATACATTGCATATTTGTGGTCATACAGGTCAAAGGCACCATAGACTGTAATTACTCCGCCAGTCCATCTTGTTCCACATTTCTCCATTCTATAAGCAGTCCATCAAAAATAAATGCCATGCACATCATTTCATCATATCATAGTCAGTCGTCTTCTAATGCATTAAGATTTTTCGTCATTCAGTTGTCATTTAGCTTTCTAGCCACGTACTGTACAAAGTCAGATAGATTTTGCAAAGGTAGAGTTCTACTTGTATCACACCTTGTTACATAGCATCCCAACACAAATTAAAACACATAAAAATTCCCAAGTTGTGTGAACGAAAGATGAAACCTGCAAAGCAATCCAGGTCACCATAAGTGAAATGGTTATCCTGCTCATCCCCCTGTGCGAATGACACCAAGAATGCTGAGAGTTGGCAAAAGGACAAGCATATTCCCTACCCAATTCCCCAAGAATCCCAAGTTCTCAAAAATTTGCAAACATCATAAAATCTTGCAAAAAGTCAAAACTCCAAAAATTTGACATCACCACCAAAGTGCATACATCAAAAGGCACATACAATAGTGATTCTCATCACTCAAAATTCAAATCCCTTGCTCAAAAGAAAAATAAAAAAATAAACAGTGATTTTTATCACTACAAAAGAGCAAGTATCCCAATACAATTGAAGAAAATAAGGGAGTCGAACTTGAATCCCTGGAACTCTTAGCATTTCGACAGGTCATGAGGTAAACCTCAGTACTGGTTTGGTGGATAGCCTATCGGTCACTGGTGGTAAACCTCCCGCATGACGATATATCTATCACATTAACTCATGTATAGATCAATGTTTGCATGTGGATGAGCTAGCTTATGGTATCCTAGATAGCACCACAAATTAATCTTACTAAATACAACAAAGGAGTAGTGGAGCTAATTAGGTGATCCTCAGTATAGGTTTGGTTGACAGCCTATATGGCACTGGCGGTATCCTGACAAATACCACATAAACGAACTCAATTGCACACACAAGGATGTGAAATAACTTGGTCAAAGACAAGTCCGATTCATACCTTGTTCAAAAGTCTTGTAAGATAAAGTACAGTCATGGCTAGTTAGTTAAAAACATCCAAGTCTCAAAAAACCTTAAAATACATTTTAAACCAACTATTATATTTCACCCTTGCATCGCCATCAAAAACTACAAAAAAACAACATGTATACATGAAAAGTCATTTACCACAGCAATCGCCTAGGACAAAAAGCCATAAAGTTCTAAACAGTCTATGGTGCCCTCGCCAAACAACACAAACTCAATTCATCCATTACATTTGCATATCCTAAAAATTAGAAACATTTGCATTCATCATAACATATGCATCCATCAACATAAATTAACATGCATACATACACATTCAACAATCATTGAGAATAACATCAAATGTCGACATGTGTATAAACAAAATAAAGTCATCTGTATATATATCATAAAAAAAATGCACCAAAACAAGCAATAAAATTGTCCAATGAGAGTGCTTTTGCACTTGACATTCTAGGCATGCAAAACAGACGTTGGGGTTCCAAATCCTCGCTCTCCTACTCCCTAAGAAGGCTACCATAGCTAGACCGCTCCATGGGAGAACAGATTGCCAAGAATTTCATCCCTCAGCGACGTCACCAAAAGGGTTAACACCCAACAAAAATAGGTCTAAATGTCGAGAAACTGCACACATGTTCAACGATAAGCATCTAAAGGCACCCTTACTTAAGTCATCTTGGGTCAAGTGACTCGTCACTTTTCTCATGCAGGTCACTCCCTCATTGATTTGTCACTTGAGGGGGTAGTCACACTTAGTCGCCAATCAACAAATACACACCCAATTAAGGAAAACGACATGCATTCAAAGAATCATTGACAAAGACAATTATGCTCCTGCTTGGGGCAGTAAACAAGAAATAATCACAAGCTGATCAATCACTTGGCATTCGTGAATCATGAACTCAAGGTTCTCATAGATAAAAGGTTTCACCCTTTGCCTATTCATGACTGATCAATGTCCAAGCTCAAGTAACACCTCACCGAAAAAGGTTAACACTTGAAGTAAGTTCCTTCACTCGTTAGAAGCAAGGATTCAAGAATGCATGCCTTTTCCATACTTGGGGCATCAAAAGTTGATTAGGTTACTAAGAAACCCTAATCATTAGTGCTTTGGTTATCTATTTTTGCTCAGCATTGCGCCACGCACAGCGCATCCCAAAAAGGGGCATCTGTAGACACCAAAACAACACCAATCCAATTATGTGATTGCAAACACTGATCACATTGACACACATAGCACCAAGGGCAGCCCCCAGAGGTTAAACAGTGGTCCTAACCACTCTCACAATAGTTTTGGAAGGTCAGAGATCAATTTGGCACCTTCAGGCACTTTGCTCAATATTCGTTCCACCCAAGAATGAATTCAAACTGGGATTCGTCCCACCTAGGGACGAATTATAGATTCGCTCCAGGGTGGGGCGAATTGCAAGTTTGATGAGAAAAAAGTCAAATCTTGAAAAATGGCAGCTCAGATCCATCACTCAACACTTCCTTCATCGCATGGGAGTATGGGTGGGCATTTTCGAGCATTAGAGGCAATTACAAGGGCAGTCATGAAGTCCATATTCAGGGAAGAGTCTCCTTCCCCCTGGGAAGGCATGATTGCCAAGTGGCGCCTCTGCATGCCCATTTCAAGAGACCTCCAAGTCTATAAATTGGTGAGTTTCCTCACCCAAAAATATACAGAGAAGGAGCATTTTGGAGCAACAAAGTGCTGTCATTTTATTTTCACACCCACACCCTTTTGAGTTGTGTCTTTCACATCCTTGATCTCTTTTGGAGAAGAGGTCATAGGGTGGTTACTGGAAGTACAAATATAGAGCCAAACCCAACATTTGGCCACAATACCCCACCCAATTTTTTGACAATACCCCACAAGAGGTTTTGGACCCATCCCAAGTGGATTGGTGCCGAAATCAGGCCTCAAATGGCGGGTGGCCTACCCCATGGGTGCCCCCTCCCACACTGCTATAGTCCCAATCGCCCCCTTTGGAGCGATGGGAATTCTATGGTAGAATTTCTTTCTTTCATTTTTTCATTCAATTCTATGATGCTTAGATAGGTTGTCATTTAAATTTCGTCTCGTTTTGAACAATTTTGATCACATTTCTATCTTTGCTCGCTTCTACTAATCTACAGGTAGCATCATAAAATTCCCATTGATGGAGGTCAAATTGGGAAAATCTGACCATCTGGGTCTTCCCAAAATACCCCCAATTAGCTAACCCCAAGTTTGCAGGTCTTTTGGAGCTTCCTAGGTAGGACATTTGGGACAATACATTTTCAGTGTTTTGTTGCAGGTGAATTCGTCTTGCCCCGGAGGGAATTCAAATCGACGAGGAATTTCTCGACTATTCCATTTGCAGTATTTTCTTTGGGATGTCTTGATGCCCCTATAAAATTTTTAGAGCATTTGGATTCATTTTAGTCATAGTTTAATTCATTTTTCTCATTCACTTATCGTAGGCTTGGGGATTGCATGCTCTATTTTATCCACAAGTGCTACTGACTGCTTCTTGTTCCTTTGAATGTAGGGTTTGGACATTGGAGGAGCAGCAAGGAGTCAAGACTCATCAATGCAAGCGGTGGCGACGTTTGGTCTACCCATTTTACATGTGGGCACGCGAAAGAAGGAAGGGCACCCATGGATGTAACAAGAACGCATACTTAAACGCTCCTAGCCCTTGGAATGGGAGGATGCACATTGTAACCGAATTGTGAAACATATCAATAAAAATGGCTGTCCTCTTTATTTTCATTTGTTTCGTTTCAATTCACTCATGCTTTCCCTCTTTTCATGCACTTTCAAATTCCTAGGATTTAGCGTTAAGTTTGGTTCGGTTTGCATCGCATCTTCACTTTCCTTTTTTCTTCTGTATCCTCGCATATTCCAAATCATTTAGATAAAATCAAAGACCGGTTAACCCATTGCTAGAGTCTCTTATATAAAATGAGGTTAAGAAATTGTTAGATGCTAAGATTATTTTTCCAATTAGACACTCTACATGGGTAGCAAACATTATATCAGTTAGGAAGAAAACAGGTGAAATCCATTTGTGTACTGATTTTAGGAATCTCAATAAGACCTCACAAAAAGATAAGTACCCCTTGCCTTCCATTGATAATATTTTACAAATGGTGAATAGTTTTGAGATGATGAATTTTCTTGATGGTTATTCTAGATATAGCCAAAATTTAATTGACCCAAAAGATAGAATGAAAACTGCTTTTACCATGAAATGGGGTACCTTTAATTATAGAAGAATTCTTTTTGGATTGCTTAACACAAGTGCCACATTTCAAAGAGCCATGGACTATGCATTTAGATATTTTATAGGTAAATGCATAGTTATTTATGTTTATGACATTGCTATTTTCTAAAAGAATAGATCTGACCATGTTGATGATTTGAGAAAAGTTATTCAAAAATGTAGAGAGCACGACATTTCACTAAATCCCAAGAAATGCATTTTTGGAGTAACTGAAGGTAAAATTTTAGGCCATGTCATCTCAAAAGATGGAATTTCCATAGATCCTGAAAGAATAGAATCCATCCAAAAAATCCCTTTTCCTGGTAGCAAAAAAGAATTACGATCATTTTTTGGGAAAATCAACTTTGTCAGAAAATTAATTTTGGGATTTGCTGAAATAATCAAACCATTAAATTATATGTTGAAAAATAATGCTAACATTAATTGGACTAGTGAAGCTAAAGCAGCTTTTCAGGATGTTAAAAATGCAATATCTTCTACACCTGTAATTGTGAGTCCTAATGACAAGAAACCTTTCCATATTTATTCATTCACTTTGAACCATTATTTTTCTAGTGTATTAACTCAAAAGAACAAAGATAATTTGGAATATACTATTGATTTCTTGAGTTCACCACTAAAATATGCACAGTTGAAATACACTATTCTAGATAAACAAGTATATGCTATTTTAAAAACTGTGAAGAAGATTAGACAATACATTTTGCACAATAATTTTTTTGTAATAGTACCTGAACCGACTGTAAAAATAGTGTTGATGTAGAATGAAATGGAAGAAATGGGAGGTAAATGGATGGCTACTTTGCAGGAGTTTTATTTGGATATCCGTTTTATGAAGCTTGTTAGAGGATAAGGTTTGACAAAATATTTAATTAAAATTGATCCTCAAATCACGTGTCAGTAATACACTACAAAAAGCATCACCATAGATGAATGGTATAATGACATTGTATATTTTCTTTTGAATGGTAAGTGCCCTGATCACTTTAATTCTACACAAAGAAGAGCACTTATATTAAAAATCCCTAATTTTATGATTAAAGCTAGTGAGTTATACAGTAGAAATTATGAAGAAATTTTCCTTAGATGTTTGAGTAAGGATGAGGTTATGCAAATACTTAAGGATTTTCATGGTAAGTATGGGACTAGCCATGGATCATCTAATGCCACAGTGCACCATATTTTGATATTTAGTTACTATTGGTCCCACATTTTCAAATATGTACATGCCCATGTTCGTTCTTGCCATACATATCAGATTACCACCAACAGAGAATGAAATGCCTCCATGTCTTTACAACCTGTATTTGAGGCTAGACCATTTGTACAATGGGGTTTAGATTTCATAGGATTTATAAAACCAAAATCTTCATTCAGTCACAAATACATTTTAACCACCACAAATTATTATACCATATGTATTGAAGCCATTCCCACTAAGAACTATACTTCTGAAGTGGTTATCCAATTTTTAGGACACATTGTTACTAAATTATGTATGCCATACTATATTGTTTGTGATAATGGTCCATCTTTCACTTTAATTTAGTTTGCAGAATAGGCATATGAAAATAAGGTAAGCATGCCGTTTTCTTCAAATTATTACCCACAAGGTAATGATTTAGCAGAATCCACTAATAAGAACTTATTGTCAATCATTAAGAAATTATTGGAAAAGAATTCGAGAGGCTAGCATAACAAGTTGAAATATGCTTTATGTATGGATATAACTAGATCAAAAGGGTCCATAGGCACTTATCCTTATCATTTAGTTTATGGTCAAGATACCATTTTTTTTACTAAATTGAAATTGCAGACTCTTCAGTTTATGAAAGATTCTATTGAAACTAATAATAAAACAAAGGCAAGACTTACTCAGTTAATGAGTCTATATGAAAAGAGAGAATATGCCCTAAAATATTTTAGTAAGCATCAAGGGCTTGTTAAAATATGGTTTGATAAGAGAGCCAAGTTCAAAGCCCTTAGGATTGTTAATTTGATTTTATTGTGGGATAAAGCACATGAAAAGAAGGGTGATCATGATAAATTTGACAAACTTTGGTTAGACCCCTACCAAATTTTTGATATTCTTGGGAAAAATGCTTTTAGATTGTAGAATTTGAGTGGAGAGAACATTCATTTTCTTATCAATGGACAGTTCTTAAAGCATTATTTCCATTCTTGAGACAGAAAGCACAATCACCACTTGTATAAATTCATATCTTGTACATATTTGTTGGTTTTTCAAGTTTTGCTTGTATGTATCTTTGGTGTTTTATTTTTGTTTTTGTTTTATGCATAGTTTTGTGTGTATGCATACCATTTGGATGTAGTCATCACTTGTTGGTTTGTTTTTTTGTTTTCATTTTGAAATTTTGTTTATGTTTTTGACTTTCAATAATTCAGGTTCTTGCCAAATTGTGTGTTTTTTGTTTATGTTAACATTTTACTTCTTTAGTTTCACAACATGTTTTGCTTTTTATTTCCAGATCGTGGTATTTTTAGTTGTAATAAAATTTTCTTATTTGTTGGATATGTTTCATAGTTATGGGGGATGAGTAATTTGTTTGAAATTGGGTAAAATTGAAGCTAAGGAAATTGGATTATTTAGTAGTTATTCTTAAATTGTGGATTAAAATAGTGGATACTGAAGTAATGTGACATGTTGCCAAAGCTTCACATGTAAAATTACATTTAAATTATATTTTTGACTCCTAAAGGATGAAATCATTTTGGTATTTTGATCAGGAAAGTTTTTTTATACACTCCATATTAAGCCTTAGATGATCTCTAACTGTAGAGGCGCATAAGATATTTGCAAAGCAATCAAATGCTTATATAAAAAAAAATACAAATCAATCTAGTGCCTGTGTGGTTCAAATAATCTCTATAGGGGCTATAGAGGCCTGATTGGGAGTAGATCAAGGGCTAGAAGAGATCAAGTTCATCTCCACTAGAGCTATGGATGCTTGATTGGTAGTGGAGCAATTTAGAGGTACATTATTTTGAGTAACGATTTGCATACCCTAATTACAAAACAGATGAGGAAATTCAGATGAATTTAAAAATAGAGAATGAATTCACAAAATACACACTAAGCTAAGGTAAATGAATTTTATACGTTCAATTGAAGTTATTTAACCCTATATTTCTTGGATGTTATTGGATGATTTATATTTTGCTAATATTTGGTTCTCTTTATTTCAAACTAGGTTATTTATCCAAAATGCTTAGGAGCATTTTCCAATAGAGTTGTCATTTATTGTTGCCATTGCACACGTACCCCAATTTGGGGACCCACTTGAAATTTGTGATGTTCATGTATCTTTTATTTTGCATAGTTTATTTTCGTTTATGATGTCATAAAGAGGTCAATAAATTCTGAGGGTCTTCATTGTCATATTTTTTTAGCACTAAATAGTTTTATGATTAATTTCCTTTGATCTAATGTGTTTGTTATCATGTTTTTACTAAGAAAATCACATCATTTTCGAGTACATTGTTAACCTACACATTAATAAAAATAATAAAACAAAATAAAATATTATAATAAAAATAAAAATAGAAAATAGCAAGGTAATTACTACATGGAATAATTTCCACATTATGGAATTATCACGTTAAGTAATTTCCATATTGTATAAAGGTCCACTTTGTAGTCAATAATTTTTTCCACTTCATTGATTTTTACAGAGTAATATAGATTTGTGTTTTTTATAAACTAATTTTAATTTGAAAATTTGAACTAATTTTGATATCCATGTGGCCATATTATCAAAATACGACAGTTTGATTTTCAATACAAAACCATGTTGACATGTGGATGCAATGCATGAATGAGATCAACATAGGGGCATAGTTTTTTAGGGTTCACATGGTGGCACGATTGTAGAGGCAAACCCTAACCCGACCAACCAGCAGATGCAATGCCAGAGCATGGTCAACGTGGAGGCACGAACATTGGATCATGGTCAAAGAGGTATGGATCCTGAGATGACCCCAAAAGGCTTAGCTAAGTTAATAGAACTAATGTGTGTTTATTTTTATAAACCTTGCATTGGGCCACCCTTGGATACATGTGGGATTAAGGAGACATATGCAAATTGGACACATCACTCATAGATATGGAAGGGATTGTAAACTGTCTCCACTAGGATAGATGAGCTACCTAATAAAATGCACGCGGGATAAAATTTCATCTATATCAAGAACTCGCGTTTCTTTGAACTTTATGATTTAAAAATCATTTTGGAAATCACATGGAGACTAGAGTACTTTATAGTTGGCAAAATATTTGGAGTTCATCTTTTTCATTGATTTATTTTTTACATCGAGCAAGGGTTGGAAAGTAGAGTGATGGTGGAAAACCTGACGGTAAACGGCAGAATCTTAGGTGGTGGCATGGTTTAAATTTTTGTTCTATCAATTAAGTAGCAACCCTAGCGAAGTATTAGATGTCGTACAGTGTACTGACAATGAGAAACATATTTGATGTTGTAATTTATTTATATTCAAATATTATTTCATGCTTAACCTTTCTTAGAATCAACTGGATGCATCTTTTTCGGATATTCGAATTTGGTTTAGAACAAGCTTCATGCTAATATGGATGGGTTGGATCAAACTATACGTTACGGAGTAGATGTTGAGGTACAAGAATTAAACATGAGCGTTACAGTGAATCTGATGGTGATTAAGTGTTTAGAAGTTTCCTCTAGTGAAGTGTTGTTATTTCAACAAATATAACATCCAATACTAGAAGAATATTTCATATTTTAATCATTTTACCCAAGGAAATGGATATGTTATGCAGAAAATTCACACGAAAATCAAACATTTGTGTGTCCAGTAAAGTAAGTTGTGCAATGAACTATCACTTTTGCTATGTAGGAAGCTAAAATAATGGAGTAGGATTATTTATGCCTACCATATTTTCATAAAATAAGTTGGTCCACGTACAAACATTGTGTTTATGGGTATGCGTGAGCAATTGCATAACTCCGGGCTTAATGCAATGGTAGATGAGGAATCGATGATCATCTTGATGATACATGATGAAGCAGGGGTGACCGATCATCGATATTTACTACAGAATACGTTCAAGATCTGAGCATGGTGATTACCATCTATGAGGGTGATTACCATCTATGATGTAATGCTACATAAGCTCAATCTTTAGCCCCTGGTGGTTAAAATTATTCTTGGACCCTTGTCTAGAGTGGTTATTATCCTAGATGAATTAAAGAAAAATCTTGATGAAAATGATCTTGAGGAATTGATGAGCTCCTTTATTGTTATGGAATTTGATTAACTTAGGTTTGGGTCCTTTATTATTGTTGGTGCCTATCAATTTTGATTTTCTCCAGTTATTCCTCTTGGTTTTAGGTTTTCTATGGTTTGTTTCGTAGATCTCCCTCTTTTGTCAGTCTCGGGGATCTCTCTATTTTAGGTTTTAATTTTGTTTTTAGTTTCCTCTTCTATTGTTATTCTTCCTTTGGGAGCTTGTATTGTAAGATCCTCTTCGGAGATCTTCTCCTTTTATAAATTTTACGGGGATTCTTTCAAACTTCCTCCAATCAATAAAAAAACACAAAAAAATGCTTGTTTTTTAATGATGTTAGCACTTACAAGGAAATCTAAACCACAATTTTCCATTTTAATTATATTAAAGACAATTTCTAAATTTAATTGAAGGTAAATTATGGTTTTTCATTTCATAAACTTGACAGCATAATATTACTTATGTAAGAATTATATTATTGTCATTTTATCTATATGAAGGACAATTTGTAAATTTAGTTGAAGCTAAATTAAGGTTTTTCATTTCTTAATATTAATAGCATAATATTATTTAATTAAGAATTATAATAAAGATACTTTGTGATTTTATTTTATTGATTGAAGGAAAGGGTTTTGAAATGGAACCTGAACTTTTTATGTTAAATACCTGTAAAGAAAAAGATGAAAACAACAAAGATAGCAATAAAAAAATCCACATACAAATTATATTGCACAATGAAGAAAAAAAATTTATATTAATGTGGGGGGAGCCTTTATCTCTAATGTTATAATATAGTGTATATTGATACAATAGTGACAATACAAGATTTTGAAAACCCTTGTTTACAAAGAATAGTAGGTGTCTTATGCATCATCCTTTGCTCCAAACAAGTTGTAGGTGGGCTTGAGTATCCCTATGGTACCACCTAAGTTGCAATAACCATAAATAATGTAGTTCATGTACCTGTAAATAGATCAACAACACCAAGATTTCAATAGTATATGTGAGGGCTCCACTGTGTGAGGCCCTTTGTAAATCAAATCTACAAACCCTAGTGTTGTAAATAATGAAATGCATGAAAAAGTACAAAAATAAAAGATGTAAAACAAGAAAATATTTTACCTTGTCTGATGATATCTAATTTATCTTATCTATGCTTCCACTTGGTTGATTTGATGTTGTATGAACATATGGGTGCTAGGGCTTGCGATACGATGTATAATTTTTTTCAACCTCTGGATTTTCCAATATTATTCACCAAAGTGAATCATCTCTTATATTTTACCCTTAATCATGCTAGGGTTTCGATGATACTAATGGACGATAAGGATTAAGACATGGTGAAGGGTTGAGATTGAGATTTTGTAATTGACACAGATCATGATGGATGAATGGTCAAGATTAAATCATGATGAATGGCTAAGATTATAACTTTGACATGTGACATGGATCAAGTTAGATGGATGGCTGAGATTAAAATGTTATGAGTGATTGATATATATATATAGACATAAATATAACATAAATATATATAATTGATGGGTGTGATTGGATAATGATGAGTGGTTTGAGATTTATTCATATATATATAAATGGAATGCTAGGATTTGAGGATGCATAGATGACAAGTGGCTAGATTTTTGTGTCTACAAGACCCAAAAAAAAATGACATATAGAATCGAAAAGAGAATAGGGGTTCCTAAAAATAGGGGATATCATCAAAAATAAAAACCACAATAGGAAAAGTCCCTATAACTAGCAATTTAAAGAAACAAGAGGAGGAGTCATGCATCCTTATAAGGTTTTGTCATGCCTTGAGCATTTTATCAAGGAAGCAAGCAGTTCACACTCCCTAGCAAGGAAGAATCAACACCTACATTTCCCATGCACGGATTGACACTCACTATATGATAAACTTAGGGATCAATAGGATAGATAGGGTATACCTCTAGAGGCTCCATAGACTCAGGCTTAGTCACTCCAGTCTGGGTTGATTGGGTCACCTTCTACACTTTTTTCTTATGGTTCGACTATCGGATCCCCTTGTCAGACATTTGGGACATTTCCTTCCCATTAAAATCCTAGGCCATCTTCAATACCATATTCTTACTTGTCAAAATATAGGTTTGGATCACCTCCTGGACCATTTTCTTGACATGAACCTCTTCTTAGGTCCTCTTCTCAATGTTCAAAATATTGGCCTCATCCTAGGCTCTCTTCTTAACCATCAAAACCTAGGCCTCTTCCTGATACCTCTTCTCAGCAATCAAAACCTAGGCCTCTTCCGGCACCATCTTCTCGACAATAAAAACCTCAACGTATTCCTAGGACCACTTTTTAGCAATCAAAACCTCAACCTCTTCTTGGGTCATCTTTTTGATTTTAAAAACCCGGGCCTCTTCTTAGATCCTCTTCTTGACTTCCTTGGTCCCCTTATTAATGTTCAAAACACGAACCTCTTCCAAAGAGGGAGATTAGTCTTGAGATGGTTTTGCCTTTGACATTCAGTGTAGAAATCTGGTTTTTTCTAGTAATCAATGACTTGGAGCTTGTGGTAGGAACTAGAGACAAGATCAATGATCGTAGGTAGTTCTAATTTGAAATTTTTTTTGACACACAAGCGAGCATACACAATTTGAGATTTATCTTTGTTTGTCGATTCAAATGCAACAAGGTCTCTAATGATTCAAGAAATTTCTCTTAGGATTTCATCATGCCAAAACTGAATGGGAAGGCTTAGAATCTTGACCTAGATAGGGGTTGAGTTGATACTTTGAATTTTAGGGTAAAAATCTACACCCCATCTCTTGAGTAAAAGACTATGTTGGCCAAAGAACCAAATGCTGCCAGTAAGAATACTATTAGTGTCTTCTAGATTGTTTAGTATAATAAGTAAAAATCCTCTAGGAAGACCAACAAGATCCATATCGCCATGGTGACACAATTTTGAAAAGGCCCATTTTCGGATAGAGTAAATGTCTAGGAAAGATCCAAAAAAAAATTCAACGAGGGATAAAGAGTCATGGGAAATAAAGGAAGCCATGATGTTGGGAGGAATTACCAATTCCCTATTGCTCAAAAAAAGAGTGACTAAACCTTGCAGAAAAGAGGGTGGAGAAAATCTTGTTTTGGAACTATCTCTACAAATGAGATAGGGTTGAACTTTTGAGGTTGGTTGGGAGGGAGGTCCCCCTATCACCCATGACCTCCACTCCTCCAACCAAACCATCCTAAGGTGTGTGATTTGCATTGTTTCCATCAACCTCATTTGCCTAAAAATCTTGCTAGATTGAGATTAAAAAATGTATTCATAACAACTCTCCATGGAGAACTTCTCTAGACACTTTGTGATTTTAGTTGTAGGTAAACTATGGTTTTATAATGGTTTGATAGCTTGATTGTATTTAATAATTTTTTTAATTGGTTTTATAGGTTTGAATTAGAACCACCTATATATTGTGATTATGTAATAGTGATATAATGCATCCTATTATTCAAAAATTGTATATGTATAGTTTAATAAGACTAAAATGTTAATCTCTTTCTTAAAAGTTTATGAATTTAGTTGGAGGTAAGATATGGTTATTCATTTAATAAAGTTGATAGAATTGAACTATTCAATTATGAATTAAGAATTGTATTGACAATGCTTTATGATTTTTAATTATTGCAAATCATGAATTTTATTTTAATAGTTTGATAGCATGATTGTATTCAATTACTTTTTATTTAAATTGCTTATATATAATTGAAATCGACACATTCATGTTATCTTGTGATTGCATAGTAGAGAGTGATTATATAGTAGTATAACATCCTTTATAAGGTAGTTACCCATGACCTCGAGTTCATAGTGATTTGGAAACTGTTTATGTATATAATTTTATAAGATTGAAACCTTACTCTCTTCTTTGAAAATTAAAAAACAACAATAATAAATTGAACATATATTAATATTAATATTTATAATGCTAAAGAGATATTGGTTCAATGGTTGATAGGTTTTATGATGTAACCCATACCATGCTTATAATATAAGCATCAATGATATATCTATATCTATATATATAGCCTAATATGATGTAAAATGGAAATATTAACCCTTCCAAAACCTTACATTTCAAATCATTATAATTATAATTGTAATTATAATTATATATGTAATAGATGCTATAAGGGTGAGTGCATAGTCAAGTTGGTGTGAGGTAGCCAGTTGAGGGTGTGTATCCATGCAACTCCAGTTCAAATGACACTCATTTACCATAAACCCTTTGTAGGAGACCTGGGTTCAAACCTCAAGGGCATGCCCAATTTTGGCAAAGGTAGTAGTATGACCTGAGTCTGCTGAGTTTGTGCCAACTTGATGATGTCAATACCAACCCCAATCCATCGAGGGTATCCCTCCAGGTCATGATTACCGAGGCAAGATATAGTGGTAGCACCATGATTTGACGCTACGATTGGAGGCAATGCAACTTGACCTTGTGACTAGTTGTTCAAAAAGGAAAGGTAGTTGTCCATTACTCTATGTATAATAATAATAATTAATATAGCAATAGATGCAATTAGAGTTTTAAAATTTTGAATTACAATGAATTATTTTAAAATGATATAATCAATTAAAATTTCTATTTTTGTTTAATATAATTAATTAAAAATTATAGACCAAGGTCAAATTTCTCAACACTCAAAGGAAGAGATCCAAGTTTGAATATTTTCAGTCTATACATAAATAATATTCAAATTGTTATAATACCATTACGTGATGATTATGTAATAGGGGTGGGACTCATGTCAATCCTATATAACCAATTGAAAAAATAATAATAAATTAATAATCAAATCAATTGAGTTCAATTGGTTAAATTATTTAACCTTCAAGATGATACCCATGTTTGAATCTTGTTGATTGATATATTTTTAATAGTCAAGTTGTAATAACACTATTTGGTGAATATGTAGTGTGGGTGGGACCATTTCAATCTGATGCAACTTGTTCAAAATATTATATGATCAAGTGACATCAAATAAAAGAAGTACTAAATACCTTGAATTTCAAGGTTAAGCCAAGTTGAAATCTTATAATCTTATCAATCAATAACATTGTCAAGATGGTATAATATTGCTATAACATGATCATGATGTCATTCATGTGGGACCTATTTGAATTCTATGTAATAAATACTTTCAAGGAAGAAAACCAAGTTTTAAAAAACTTCAACCAATGCATACATAATCACCAAGATGTTCTATTATTACTATATGTTTTTTTTTCTTATACATAAGGGAGTTGGTAACATCCACACTAGTTTTAGTAACTACCAAGTGTAGGATTCAAACCACAAGAGCTTCGCCCAACAAGCCTATACCACCCAATTATTTTATAACCCAACATGAAGAGGACCATCTATCACTCGATATTTGTACTGTCATCCACCAATCACTCAGGATTCGTACTATCATCATCAGTCTGGCATGCACTCAGAGGATTTGGAGCAAACTAATACCTTTTCAAACAAGCCTACCCCAAGGTTTGAACCTAGGTCTCTTCAAGGTAAGTTCATGGCTAGAGAAATAATTATCAATCCACCTAGCCCTAGGGGGCTATTATTACTATAAGGATATGATATACTACAGTTGGGGCCCATTTCAATTCCATATAACCCATTAAAAAAAAGTCGTTATTTTATTTTTAAATTAAATCTATATAAAATATATCATCATTTATTATTCTATTCAATTTTATATTTTTTGTAGATATTTTATACACTTATTATGAAATATTATTTAATTAAACTATTTTTTAGACTATTAAAATTCAAGTTTGTTTTATAAATTTTAAATGATATGAACCAAATATTTATAATTTGATAAATTGGATAATGGTTTAAATCATGAAAGGAAAACTTACAACTCTACAAACTAGTATTTCAATTTTGGATATTTTCTTGGCAACTTGGAAAAAAAAATGCAAGAAAATAATTTAATTCAAAAAAAATATAATTTTCTTGAAGAGCCAAAAAGTTGAATTTTTATTAGATTTTGATAAAAATAATCTAATTACAATTCTTGATCATAAAAAATCATTATAATATAACATACTAAATATAAAGTAATTTTAAATTGATCTTTGCTTTCCCTTAAATTATATGATTGGCCTTGGACAAGTCGTTGAATTGAGGCTCCTTAGTGTTGGAATTATGTTGAATATTTTCCATGTTATTCATGAGGGGTTAAATCTAAAAGGAATTTACACTCTATAAAAATTTCCTCGTTGGGGTTTAGGACCAGGCTGGGTTTTGAGCCGGGGTATGGGGGAAGTAGTCCCCGTTTGGGGGTTCATGGGCGTTAGCCCCTAGGAAAAATGTTTGGGGGGGTTAATCAAAAATTTAACCCATATGGGTGTTTATGGGTTAATGTAGTGTCATACCATGGTTTTGTGCCCATGGTATTGTAAAACCCTTTCTTGTGTTGTTGCTATGTAAAGCAACACTTGTATGAGGGTTTTGTAATGAATTTAAAAGAAATGTAATCGTATGAAAATAACGAGCGAAAGAATATTATTGCATTGAATACAGTCAAGTTTATACAATAAGGAAATATTCTTGCTGGAGATTTTCCCGAAAGGGTTTCCCATGATAAATTCTTATGTAATGTGTTCTTCTTATTTTTTTTTTCCTTTGATTCTAGAATTTATTTATCGGGGTTTTATTTCTCTTCATTTGGTATCAGAGTTAGGTTTTAGCTTTGTTCGAATAATAAGGGTTTAAAACCTAGAATACATTTATTCTTGAGTGGGAGCAGTGCGTGAAAGAATTTGGATGAAGAAAAATGATAGGAAGGACACGAATAGAGATCATAAAAAATTAATGGACAAAATTTTGAGTTATGGAAACTCAAGATGGAGGATCTGTTGGTGGATAAAGATCAATGGGTTGCAATCTCAGGAGTAAAACAAATAGGAATGACAAATTAGGAATGGCTAAAGATCTATAGGAAGGTAAGGAGATCTATTATATTGTTCTTACCTAATTTAGTATTATTGAATGTATCAATAGAGGCCATGACAAAGTTGTTATGGTAAAAGCTGGAAGCACTATATCAAACAAAGTCAATAGTAAATAAACTCTCTAAAAGAAGTTGTATTCTCTTCGAATGAATGATGGTGACTCTATAACTGAAATTTTGAATGCTTTTAAAACTGTGGTAAGTCAATCAAACTCTCTAGATGTAAAAATGGATGAATAGAAAAAGTGTATTACATTACTTTATTCATTACTTGACTTTTGGGACAACCTAGTTATGGCTATATCCAATACTAATACATTGAAAGTAGAGGATATAGTAGGAACATTTCTATTTGAGGAAATGATATGAAAATATTCTGAGGATTTTCATCATAAGGATGCCTTTGTTGTGTGAGAGATCATTCTCAAGAAAGAAGTAAGAATAAATCAAGAGAAAGAAGATCGAAATAAACATAAAAATTTGTTGTTCCTGATAAAAGGAAATGTTGGAAGTGTGGTAAAATAGGGTATTATAAAAGAGACTAGAGATCTAAAAAGGCTTGATGAAGGAACATCTACAATAATGAAGATCACATATTAAGATTTAGGGGACCTGTTCGTAGTTGCAGTATGCACAAGTGAAATCCATGACTCATGGTTGATTTACGTTGGCACTTATTTTCATATGACTCCTCATAGATAGGGGTTATGTGAATACAAAAATATAAATGGAGGTAAAGTCTTTTTGTTAGATAATTCAACAAAAAATAATATGTCGAGGAAGAGCCAAATTGAGGTTAAAATATGGAAGAGTTAAAACTCTTCCTTGTGTGTTGCATAATCTAGGTTTGGCAAGCAATATTATATTTGTTAGTAAGATGAATGATGCAGGTGTGAATGTGAAATTCAATAAGGATAGTTGTAATATGGTTCATGGATTATTAGTTTTGGCAAAGGGAGTTCATCCAGGAACTTTGTTGAAACTTGAGACTAGCACTGTAAGTATTGATTGCAATAACTCTTTAGTTGTAGAGGAAATTAATATGGTAGAAGAAGCTCCAAGTATTACTATAGAAAATACAATGTTGTGGCATCAATGAATGGGGTAAATTTGTGAGAAAGGCCTTCAAACATTGAAAATGAAAGGTATGGTTGAAGGAATTTCTGATTTCTTATTTAATTTTGATTTTTGTGAGAACTATATTTTTGGAAAGCAAACCAAAGTTAAGTCTCCAAGTAGTGCTACAAGATCTGAAGGAATTTTAAATCTAGTTCACAGTGATGTTTTTGGACATACAAAAGTACCATCATTAGGCAAATCCATATATTTTATTACATTTATAGATGACTTATCAATAAAAACATAGGTATACTTTTTATGGTACAAATTTGATGTTTTCAATAAATTTAGAGAGTTCAAGGCTCTTGTAGAAAATTAGAATGAGAAAAAATATTAAGGTTTTAAGAATTGATAATGGTGGTGAGTATTGTTCTATTGAATTTGAGCAACTTTACAAATACTATGGAATAGAAAGGTATAGAACAACTTTGTATACTCCACAACAGAATGAAGTTACAAAATGGATGAATAGAAAATTGATGATAAGGCTAGAAGCATGCTAAGCAGTGTAGGATTAGAAAAGAAATTCTAGGTAGAAGTTGTGTTAACTTGTTGCTACCTCATCAATAGATCTCCTACCTAAAATTTGGTGGACAAAACTCCACAGGAAGTGTGGACTGGTAAGAAACCCTCTCTTAGTTATATAAGGGTTTTTGGTTGTGAAGCTTATATGTATTTCCCAAAAGAGAAAAGGACTAAGCTAGACTATAAATATGAGAAATGTATATTTCTAGGTTATAGTAAAGGTCTGAAAGGGTATAATTTGTGGAATCCAAAATTATAGAAGATTAATTATAGTCGTAATGCTATCTTTAGAGAAACAAAAGGGGTTCCCATACAGGAAATGCAACCAAGCAAAAAACCAAAAATAGTTTAGGTAAAAATAGAATAGGAGGAAGAGCTTGTTGTAGAACCTGAATTATAGAGATTCGAAAGAGGACTATTCAAAGGAAGAAGGTGAGGAGGAAGTTGAAGATGCACAACCTGGAACTTCAATTTTGAGGAGATCAAATTGGGTGAGAAGACTCTGATAAATTTATAGCCCTTTAAAAAACATTCTACATTTAATTTATCAGTTACTGATGAAGAACCCATGATTGTAAAGGAGGCACTTCAATAAAGTGATAATAAGTCTTATAAAATGGCTATGGAAGAATAAATAGAGTCCCTGGATAAAATTAAGATATGGAACTTGGTGAAATTACCCCTTGGAAAAAAACCTATTGGTTGTAAATGGTTGTTCAAGAAGTACAATGTAGAAGGAAATTTGGAGAAGTACAAAGCTCACTTGGTAGCAAAAGGATTTTCTCAAGTTGAGGGAATTGAATTTGGTGAGATTTTTTCTCTTGTGGCTAAACTAACATCAATTAGAGTTATGTTGGTTATTTTTGTTGCATTTGATTTTGAAATAGAACATATGGATGTAAATATAACTTTTCTACATAGTGAACTTGATGAAGACATATATATTTCACAACCAGAATGCTTCAAGGTAAAATGTAAGGAGGACTCGGTATGCAAGTTGAAGAAGTCTCTTTACAGGTTGAAGTAGTCTCCAAGGATGTGGAGCCAAAAAATTGAAAGGTTTGTTTTGACACTTGGATTTGAAAAAAGCAAAGCAGATCCATGTGTATATATTAAAAATGAAGGTGAAAATTTTGTTATCATTGTATTGTATGTGGATAACATGTTGTTAATTGGTAACAATAAGGAGGTGATAAATTTACTAAAATCTCAATTATCTTCTAAATTTGACATGAAGAATTTGGGTGCTACAAAATTTATTTTGGTTATGGAAATAATAAGGGATCATGCAAAGAGAAATTTATGGTTAAATCATAGAAAATATGTTGATTTGATACTACAGAGGTTTAGGATGCATGATTGTAAACCCGGAAGTACTCCATTTCTAGTTGGTCAAAAGTTATCTTCTGAAAAATATCGTAAAACATATAGTAATAATATCATGTTATCTGAGTAAATTGAAGAAAAGTATCATGTTCCTTATGCTAGTACTGTGGGTAGTCTGATGTATGCAATGGTTTGTACTAGACTTGATATTGCACATGTAGTGGTAGTAGTTAGCAGATATATGTCCAGTCTAGGAAAGGAACATTGGACTGTTGTGAAGAGGATCTTCATATACTTGCTTGGAACTATAGATTATGTTATTTTTTATGAAGGGAAAATTTGGTGATAATGATATTGTAAATATACCAGGGTTTTTGGATGTTGACTAGGATGGATATCTTGACAAGAGAATATCCATGAGTATTTATATGTTTAGGCTATTTGGAGGGGTAGTAATTTGAAAGAGAAAAAATCAATCAGTCATTACTTTATCCACTATAGAATAAGAGTGCATTGCAACAACTCATGCTTGTAAAGAAGTAGTGTGGCTACAGAGGTTGTGTTCAATAGTTGAAATTAAGCAGAAGGTTGTGAGAATTGATACTGATATTCAAAGAACAATATTTTTGGTAAACAATCTTGGTTTTCATGATACATATTGATATCAAGTACCATTTTGTGATAGAAATGGCTAAAGAGAGTCAGGTGATATGGGAGAAAGATGATACAGATAATAATATTGGTGATTCATTAACAAATATTGTACCTACTCAAAAGTTTCCTTGCATAGAAGGTCTATGGGCATGGTTGTCCTTGATAGTTGACAATTGAAGTTATTAGCCCTTATGGAAAGTATTCAAAAAGTGGGAGAATGTTGGAATTATGTTGAATATTTTCCATTTTATTTAGGAGTTAACTCTAAAAGGACTTTACACTCTGTAAAAAATTCCTCATTAGGGTTTGGGGTCAAGTTGGATCCCGAGTGGGTGTACGGGGGTGGTAGCCCCTATTTAGGAGTTTCGGGGCATTAGCCACTAGGAATTTTTTTTGAGGGGGTTTAATCTATTTTTAGACCCATTATTGGTGTTTTTGGGTTAATGTAATATTCGTCGATGGTTTTGTGCCCATGCTATTGTAAAATACCTTCTTGTGTTGTAGGTATATAAAGCAGCACTTGCATGAGGGTTTGGTAATTATTTTGCAAGAAATGTAATCATAAGAGAATAGCGAGTGAAATGATATTATTGTATTGAATATGGTCAAGTTTATACAATTAGAAACTATTCTTGTTGGGGATTTTCTTGAAAGGGTTTCCTAGGATAAATTCTTGTGTAATGTGTTCTTCTTCTTTATTTTTCCTTTGATTCTGCAATTACTATTTTCTAGATTTCGTTTATCGGGGTATTATTTCTCTTTACTTAGTAATAGGATCATAATTGCATATTTCTTACAATCCTCAAGTATGTTTTGATTCTACCTCTAATACCTTGATGTCCTATAGAATGAACTTGGTATCCTACAAAGCATAAACAATTCAATCTATTGTTGAAGGTCATCTAAGTCAATCATCTCATAGGAATCATTAGACTCCACTTATTTAGTGCAAAACCAAATATTGTATTGTACAAATATGAGGTCATTAAATATTTCCTAGGTCAACCTGTTGTGCTTATTGGTATGTACAACCTCAAATATAGACCAATTGTGCTCATAAAAATAAGCACTATAATACTGATTCAAAATGAGGATGCCAATCCCCTTTAGATTTGGTGATCTAACACCATAATATTCCAACCAACAATCTACAAAAATTTGAATTTTTACAAATTATAAAATCAATTTGTAACTTTAGAAATTACAAGTCCTCTTAAGATTTGGTGTTCTAATCTCAAGATCACCTTTGATTCAATAAAAAAGGAGAAGAATATAGGCTCTCCTAAGCCTTCTTGTAGCATTACAACTTAGTAGGTATCATGAGAGATATCTTGTGGAGTGATATCTCATCCTATTAGCACAATCGTAGAAGACCCTATGGACCTCTTCATCATTATTAAAATTTCCAATGAAAGGAATTTGAGGTTCAAGAAGTACCTCACTACATAAAAAAGTTTATAGAGTTCCTTCACCCATGTCTTATCAATAATTCACTAAAAGGGTTTAAATTTGGGTTGATTACCTCTATAGTAGTTTTGGATGGCCTCTTTTACCATATCCATTGCCTCATACAAATAGCCCATTTTTAAATTCTCACCATCTACAAGGCAAAGAACTACTAACAAAAATTTGTACCACATGTAATTGATTAGTAAAAGTTAATCATCATAAAATACTAAATATATTTAAATAAAAATAAAAATCTAAATTTGTAATTCTTATTTTAATTGAGAAAACTATATTAAAACTAGAAAAAATAAATTTTAAATTTAGAAAAGTCAAATTATTGCCTTGAGTATTTCTTGCATGCTCAATCAAAATGGGTCGTAAAATATTTCCCTCTAAACTCTTTCCTCCTTTGAATGACATGATGAAGCATACCATTCCTTACTCATATAAATCCTCTTTAAAGGAGGCACTGTATCTAAAAGGCTATGTGAGATGATTAGATTTGAGGTATATTGGGATACCCTTAGGTAAAGTATGTCCCTCACATCCTTGTGCTCTTTCTTTAAGTTGAGCATTGATTTATTGTTGTATTTGAATCTTGTAATGTTATTCACTTCTTCAACCATAAAATTTTCTTATGAAAGTTTTCTTATGTTCTTTAGGATGATGTCAATGAAATAATCTTCAAAAATATAGGGTACTTATCTTTAAGAATTTGATCCACAAATACATAGGTTTTTTGTTATCCATCACTACATGGACAATGTTTTGGACTTCTATTTCCAATAAATTAAACAACTATACACTATTTACCTTTCATAAGACACCAACTTCAAAATGACCATGGATCCACTTTAAGCCACTATGAAATTAAGGAGTGTTAGGAAACTTCATATAAAAATGAGCATAATTGAAGTAGAAGTGCAGGAATTAATCAAAATGATCATGAATTGGAAATAATTAGATGTTCACAAAAATGAAGTAATAGAAGAGCTCATAAAAAATAATTGAAAGTAAATAACAACAAAATTATATTAATTGAATGGAAACTATATTACAGGCTTCTTTAAGGGGGAAACCTCCTTAGAAATATAGCTCCAATACAAAATGAGAAGATATGACATTCCTTCTACTCCAAACCCATGTCCTCATATAGCCTATTATTCACCCTAACCCTAATTCTCAAGGGTTGGAACACATGAAAGAGGGGATTCAAGCCACCAATTTCTACCTTAAATAAAAGTAAAGGTTACATCATACTGGGTTCATGCACACTAGGTGCCCAAGGTGCAAGAAAAACACTAACACTAAAAAAGTACTAGTAATAGTTGTATTAGGATAGGGTCCTAACAAGGAGTGTGTAGTTTCTTACAAACATCCATCTATCAAACAAAATATTGCAGCCTTTTTATTCCATATTTTTTCTCTTACTACAAGATCAGGTTTTCATGACACATTCCAACAAAGGCCCACTAAAATATTTTATTCTTGGGGGCTTCATCTATTTTCCAACTTCATTTATTGCCCTAACCATAGATTTCCAATAAATGTTGTTTGCAAACTATAGGAAATTTTGTAGTAGTACCAAATTTTTTTTATCATCTCCATGCTTCCTTTAGATTCTTCTTCTTCTATGTGATAGTTTTAAGGGTCATTTACATTGTGGTAAAGCCTAAGGTAATATTCAAACTCTGGCTAGAAGCTTGTTGAATTCCAAGAAAAAGGATAAACTCTTCCACAATGATGGTACCATCCTCCAATTCAACCACATCTTGATAAAAAGAGGCCTAAGGCCTTATTTCATGTCCAATTGTAACCTTTTTCTATTTAGAATTTATCTTCTTCACCTTCTTGGTGCACATCCAAGTCTTGACCTCATTTTTTTATTATGTCATTTGCTACTATATAGAGGTCCACATCATGGCATTTTGTCCTAATGAGATGAAATTTGAGATAATGGATGCCTTCTTTCATGCACTTGTCACAATACTTGTAGAACCCTTGATTTGGAACACTTTTCATATTATTTTTCTATAAAGGGTATCTCCCTAGAATTGGAGATAGTGCTAATGGATTTGGCTCATTGTTGTTGATGTGATTCCTTGGCCCTTGTTGGCTTTTCAGCCAAGTTATGTCAAGTCCTAATATTTTGGATATTGCATGGTGTCAAATATAAGATAAATCAATATATTATATGGTTAAACTAATTGATAATAATATTCATACAAATGATAGCAACATGAATATAAATTACCAAAATCATTCATTCAATAACATAAAGAAAACTGACAGTAGAATTACTCAATATATGCATACAAGCTTCAATATTAATGGTTGAATATGATCTTCAATTTTACATACATTTCATGGAGTTTTATCTCCATTATATAACCTTAGAAAGGTGACTCTTCAATACTTAATTATTGCACCCCTCACATATCTAGGAGTTGTAACCTTTCCTATTCCATATATAAGATAAATATCTCATGTCCTTTTGGATTCTTATGTTGCCACTTGTATACATGACTCTTGAATCTCTATTTACTTTCACACAAAACTTTATGACACTTGCACACTTTACTAAATGATGCAACAAAATTCTACATGCACATCCTAATACATGACTTTTGTGCACATCTTACACATAAATACTTACACAAATGGGAAATATAAATCACACTCCTAAACTATAAATGCAACCCCTATTTTAATATTTACATTGTACCATAGTTACCATGGGGTTACATTAGCATGTACCAAATAATGTAATATTCTCCAACACCCCCTTATATAACATTATTTGATTGTTGAAGAATTTAATCTTCAATCTTTATATTCAATCTCTAATTATTTTTTTGTTCTTCTACTCTAGTTCTGGCACAAATATGGATTCTAGTGCTTAGCATTTTCTTTTGATATCCTTATTTTAACTTCTTCTTTTTTATCTTTTTCTTCTATTTTTTTATTATGTTCTTTTCTATCCTAGTCTTGATGTTTCTTTGTTGATCCTATGTATTCTTTCCTATTCCTATAGCCTATATTTCTATAACATCTATAACATCAATGCATTCAAAAAAAATTAAAGAACTTTTATTTTTCTCCTTTTAAATATTATCTTCATTTTTTTTTTTTTAATTAGAATTCTTGTTGTAAGAGCTTTAATTTCATTTCTTCTATATAATATTCTAACTCTTGAATTTCTTGAAATAAATTTCCTTTTTTTTTATTTTTTCTTTTGATTGTAGTTGATGTTGTTGTTGTTGACCATATCATTATTGAGGTTGGTATTGCCTTGGTTAAAATTTTCTAAAAAGGTATATTCATTTGTTTTCCTTGATTCAAAGAATTATATCTACAAAGACTTGTATTATGACTCTTTTTATGTATATGTGACAAAATATTGATTTCCATAAATATCGTGACTTTGATGTTGTTGTAGTATTTGTTGGTACATTATCATTAGATGCCAAAGCATTTTTTATTAGGTAGAAGGGATTTTGAAAGGCTTCCTAAACATTTTACAAACTAAAGAAGGGATTTTAAAAGGGTCCTCGAACATTATATAGCAAAAATAAAGCCTCAAAAATATGAATGCAGAAAAATATAGAAATACAATAGAGAGAACTACTACAAGATATGACAACCAGAGTTGGATCCAAGCAGCCAAATGAAACTTGCTAAATAAAAAACTAGATACCCTAGGATTTGAATCAAACTATAACATCAAAAATCTAAATCAATAATGACATCCCAAGGAGAGAATAAATATCCATGCGAGTGACTAAAAACACACACCATATTTAAAACTAAAAATAAGAATTAAAACTTCCCACCCGAACCAAGAAAACCCACTCCATAATAAAATAAATTTAAAAAATTGAAAGTTCCTGCCCAAACTAGGAAAAATCCTTCCTTTTGAAAATAAAATTTAAAAATTAATAATTCCCGCCTAACCCATAAGCACATGCTTCTAATAAAATTAAAATTTGAAATTTACCATTTCCCTCCTAAAACAAGAAACACATTCCTAGGGTGGGTATAGAATTCCCTAAAGACTTTAAAATTCCTATTCAAGATTAAATTCAAAAATTGAAAATATTTCCCTCTTGATCTAAGTTCCAAAGAAGAATTTTCTTGCAAGGGTATCCTTAGATCCAAGCATACATGAGAAATCAAAAAGCTCTTCCCTAGCACCAAGATCCCAAAGAACATCAATGAGATATTCCTTGTATCCACTAATACTAGATCTACAAGCCCATGGATAACCAGTCAAATCTTCCCCAAATTCACAATTCCAAGGATTTAATTTCTCCTAGGAGGAGGAAGCAAAACCACAACATAGCCAAAATCCACATATCCAATAGGCTAGATAACTCCAAGACCATTAATCACCCAAAGACCTCATAGTAGTCAAAATCCTACTTATCTCAATATTTAACATTTGAAACTTGTTCCCACTTAGCACAACAACATGAACCCCAAATACATGTAGAAACTTCATAGGACCCTCAAAATCTAGATCCATGTTCACAGGAAGAACAACTCCAAGACCAGTAGCTAAATATCTCATAGCCAAAATCTTGCTAACATCAGCTTTTGAAATTTGAGTCTTTCTCCCACCTAGCACCAAGGCCACATTAAGGGTAGCCTACAAAAACCTAATAGGACCCAATAACATAGGATACATGTTCTCAAAACGAACATCTCTAGTACCAATAGTAAGGCCACTCACATTTTGAATCCTACTCACATCAGCTTTTAAAATTTGAATCTTTCTCCCACCTAACACCAAGGCTATGGAGGAGATATCCTACAAGAAACTAATAGGACAAGGACAAGACCCATGTTATCAAAGAGAACATCTCCAATACCATCAATAAGACCACTCATAACTATAATCCTACTCACATCAACATTTTAAGTTTGAACTTTTTTCATCCTTGTTCGATGGTTGCAAAAGAGAATTCCTATAAAAACACCTCAAGATCCATAATAACAAAAATAATAGTTCATTATTAGTAGTTTAAATAAAAATAGCTAACATCCTACCTGCAACTGAATTTAAAAACTAAGGAAGCCTCCTACAAATAGTAGACCTCCTATAATCAACCAAAATCCCATCCAAGAACAAAATCAACAAAACATTTTTTTCACCCAAGATGGTTTCCATGATGGGAAATCCAAAAGAAACTTCTCAAGCACCACTAAACTAGGGGGAAACGGATCCACCCCAATCCATATAGGCTCCAAGCCCAAGCTCCACAACAAGGAAGAACCTCTTCTACCAATCATATTCACCAATCCACACCCTCTCAACCTTCCTCTTCCTCTCCCTCTCATATTTTTCCCTCTAATATGGGCTATTTTATTTGTTTAATATATACCTATCACTATGATGCCAAATAATTATTATTCATTTCATCTTTACCTAAATTTTCAAACTCATATTCTTGAAGAGTCATCAAATATCATTTTCTTATTTAGTACTTGAACTGAAGTAACTAAATGTTTATAACTCTCTGTAAGTGTTCTTAATGTAACTTGAACAAGAAACTTGTCTTCTAATTTTTCTCCTAGAATCAATAGCTTTGATTTATTATCTATTACTTTTCAAACAAAGAGTTTTATAGTCTCTCCACTATTAACCTTAAAATAATATAACTGAGATTTTAAGTTTAAGATAGTTGCATTGTCCTTTCCTTCAAATATTTTAGATAATTTCTCCCAAGCATTTGTAGAAGTTTTTGCTCCACTTAAGTATAGTTGTATTTCATCAATTATCCCAAATGTAATAAACATAAGGGATATTGTATCACTTTATTCAAGTATTTATTTTTCTCTTTCATCTTCACTAAATTTTTTCTTTATTCCATTCACTATTTCCCAAAGTTTTTCTACAAGAAGAATTGGTTTCATTTTATTTTTCAATGATGGAAAATTTGGGCCTTTTAAAATTTGAGATTAGAAAAGGCAAAATTTGTTATTTGAAATAAAGGAACTCATAGAAAAAACTCTAATCAAATTTGCAAATCAATTGTTTGAAGTAGGAATCCTTTTCTATCCCCAATAATTTATCAAATTTACAATTTCTATAAATCAATAAAATACTTAAAATATTATTTTGGAGTAGAAACCATTATCTCTCTAAAATCTGATTAGTTCAACAATTTTTGAAACTTAAAGTTTTGAAATAAAATGCAAATATAAAATATCAATATTTCAATATCTTCAATTTTTAAAAATATTGAGGTTGAGGTTCTTGTAACTTTCATCTTCAATTTTTGACTCCTACGAGATTGAATTCCTTTTAACTCACACCTTTAATTTTATAATTGCTAAGCTTATTAATTATTCAAATATCAACCTTAGAACTAAATTCAAATGCCAAATATAAAAGTAAAGGTAGGGTTTCTTACCTTTAATTTTTCCTTCCAAATTAGGCCTTAGAAATATCATTGACCATGTCATGTTAGGAATGAATATGATCCAAAAAATGCTTAATAAGGGTGCTTTGATTCATAACTTTAATTAGATATTTAATGAAGGTGCTTTGCTTGAATTCTCTCTGCTTCACCCCTACCAACTATGCCTTTTAGGTCAGATTAATCAGGTGTTACAGTGATGATTGGCTCTTATCAGGTGAATGCAATTGATGTGTTTCATCTCTGAATGCAAATGTTCTAATTTTTTTTCTTACTTTAACTTATATCCTTTTTCAAAATAATTGTTATATCTTTGTCTTTATTAACAAAGACTCAAAAATGAATTACAACAAACAACATGGTTTGTCTAAGCTTAGCTCAGCTCGTATGTAGCACATTCTACCTAAGTTGGATAAACTCAAGCACCTCTCTGGCTATGCTAGCTTGACCCAACACCAATCCATAGATTGCTAGTTGCTTATACAATATTTCTTTTACAAAAAAGTCTTCATTTGCCTTTGCTTTCTATAAGTTGGTCATGAACTTTACAATACTTATGGATCTTTTTTCCTTTTATATTCTTAATTCTATTGGACACTTCATACAATGCAAGTATTATGGACCTTTTTTCCTTAATGTTGATGAATACTTATAGAATTTATGCCCTTCAATGATTATGGACTTTTTGTCCTTCAAAGCTTATAGACTTTTCATCCTCCAATGGTGGTTGAAACCACTATAATATTTTGGTTCTCTTTTCTTAGATAATCCTCAAATATAGGTGACTTAGATTGTCCCCTAATCACTATTAAAATATACAAGCTTGTGATAATAGATGTTATCTTCCAAATAATGCCTTTGAATAGAGTCCTAGTATTCACCAATATTAGCACTAAATGGATAGACTCCAACATATAGTGAAATATTTCAAATATTTGAAGCTTTGAAATAACTCCCTTTCATATATCAATCTGCAAATTCAAAATTTGCATAAATATGAATCTATATTTCCTTCACATAAATCTTAATATAAATTCATGCCAAAGACTTCCTCTAATGCTAGCAATAAAGACTACTTGAAGTAGAATTTATACCACTATTGAATTTTTCAACCAAATTATCTCAAATCCTAATATTATGAATCTTGAGTAATCTAAAATATAATAGCAATCAATATTATCTAAAATATTATACAAAATAAGAGATGGAGGATGAGGGGGCTAGCATATGGCTTGGGATTTTAAAGATAGAGGAAATTTCTACAATTTGAAATTGAAGAGCCCAAGTAAATCTTAAACCATAAGGAAACTGAAAACATATTTCCCAAGAAAGAGAAAAAATGTGCATAATTGCAATTAGTAAGGTGTCACTCAGCATGGGAGGGATGATATGATCATGATGCACCCAATGAATAAGCAAAAATGGATTCCGTGGAATGCATATCAAAAGAATTTGAACAAATAAGGAGAAAAAACCTGATTCAAAAGCAAATCTTAATGCCAACGGTAAGAAGATTTCCTAGTAATTATTATAAAGATCCAACCCACATCCAGTCACATGGAAAGACGTGTTCAAGGCATTGATTTTCTAAATTTTTGGTACATCTAACAAAATCTCTGGATTCAATACACAAGGTGATGAATACCAGTCTCAAAGATAATTTTATGTAGGTCCATGTATGACTAGGGAGTGAAAATGGAATGCCACACTAGAGTATCATGCCACTAGATATTCCAATGGAAATCCAAGCACCATATGTGAATTGAAGTAGTGCTTAGCTGGAGGATTTGACAGAGTCTTCACACGAGGCACGAGATCCTTGAAACTCTATCTTCATGATTTTTGCTTTCTGTGATGATTTGCTAAGTTCCAATATTGCCATGAGTATTCAAAGTTGATGTTCACCCATAGGAAAATATACCATTCGCCAGAGGGTATGACACCTATGATGCCCACATTGAAAAATATCATCAATACATGGCATCAACTAATAAATTCTAAATATAACCAGTGACAATTCCATTACGATTAGGAGTGGTTGACACCTATGAAATCCTTGTGGATATGATGGGTCCACGCATGACATCCATGGGGTCTTGAGAGTTGCATGTCATAGTGAAAACTTGAGCATCGTTCCACATGGAAACTTAGAATAATTAACAATAATATTCATAAAAATGATAATAATATGAATATAAATGGCCAAAATAATTCATGCAAATATGTGAAGAAAACTTGTAGTACAATTGTTGAAAGTATGCATACAAGCTTCAATATTAATTCTTGAATATAATATTTAATTTTGTATACATTTCATGGAGCTTCGTCTCCATTATATAACCTTATAAAGGTGACTCTTCAATACTTAACTATTGCACTCCTCACATATCTAGGAGTTGAAACATTTTCTATTCCATACATAAGATAAACCTCTCGCGTCATTTTGGCTTCTTATATTACCACTTGTACACATGAGTCTCATTTTCATTAAGAAAAAGAAATATATTAAGAGAAACTCAGAAATATTAAGAGAAACTTGTATACATAACTCTTGACTCTATATTTACTTGCACACTTAACTCTATGACACTTGCACACTTGTACATGCATACTTTACTAAATGACATTTACACACTTCTATATGCACACCATAATACATGACACTTGTGCACTTTCTCATATGATATACTTGAACACTTAATTACATGACACTTGTGCACATACTCTAAACTCTATAACAAGGCCTTGTATTTCCACAATTATCTCTTGTATGGTCTATCAAGTCTTTAATTTCCTCCAAATTGTATTTATCACTATTAGTGATTTGCCTTCCATCCATATACTCTATTCCATTTCATTTCTCTACATACTTTCAACCCTTCTAAAGCCACCCAAGATTCACTTCCATTATTTATCTTATATCTACTATTGAGAGTATAATGTGACAAAATCTCACCTCTATTATTTCTAATTATTTTTCCTCCTCATATTGGTCCTAGATTTCCTTTAGATGCTCTATCAAAATTTAATTTGAGCAACCTCACTTCTAGTTTTTTTCACTTTATATTCTTTATTTTTATTTTTTTCTCCTATACCCAATATTATAATTATATTTTATGACTTAAATCTATCTATCAAGGCTTTCTACTTCAAAATTAGGAATTGGGTGAGTTTATGGGGTTGGTTTAAACTTCTCTATGGCTAAAAAAATCTTTATTTTCATTGCATCTATTTTTTTTCCTTTTCTTTAAATGTTTTTCTATTATTTTCTAGCGATATAGTCTAAAGTATTGTGTCTTTTAATATATCCAAAATTGTCTATAATATCTCATTTTTAAAAGTGCTTTGACATTGCTTTAACCATTTTTTTATTTTCACATTCATCACCATGCATTTACCAAACATATTAAGAATCTATTGCCATAGTTCCTAGACTATTGAATGGTGTACCAAGAGATGGTCTAGACTTTCCTCCTCCATTTTACATAGAACACATTATGAGGGACCATGAAAATCACTTTTCATTAAGTAATCCTAGAATAAAATTTCTTTATCTACTAGCCATACAAATATTTGGACTTTTGACATGCTCAGGCTACCCAAATATCTCTCCATATTCTTGCAATATTCCTATCTTGTTGGTTATTTACATTATATTTGTTTATTGTTGTATATTCTCTTGAGCTATTCAAATCCTATATCAAGTTATCCTTGGATTCCCTTAAAATATTCATTGTTTTTACCTTTCTGCTCAACTGCATCTAGCAACATTCTTCTATATACTTGTAAAAAATATTATTTCCATTTATATATTCCTTCCTTATTCTTATACATAATATTTTAAGCCCTATCACCAAATTTATCTTGAAGTAATATCATCCATGGTTTAAAATTTGGATCTATATAGAGTGGTCCTTTATCACACCAAGTTTCCATATAAATAGAAACTTTTTTCTAGTTCTCACCACCCATCTTAGACCTATAATCATTAGATCAATTAATTTTTTTGAACTTTTACATAGTGTAAAACCATCTTGTAGTGATAATGCAATAAATATTAAGCATGGATCATTGGAATCAATAGAATTACTTAGAAGGATTATTGCCCATTGTCTTTGACTTTCTTTGTACAATATCCAAACTAGTTTTCGCCTTAGATCTAGGCTTGCATCCATATGAACTCTTCCCTATTTTTATCATAACTTACCTTGCTTCATTTCACCAAATAAAATTTATATTTATGAAAGCACGAGGATACGGAAGCAAAAAGGAAAGCGAATATGCGAAATGCAAACGAAGAAACCGAACTTAGCGCTAAATCCTAAAAACTTGAAAATACATGAAAAGAGGGAAAAGCATGATCGAATCGAAATGAAACAAATGGGAATAAAGAAGACAGCCCTTTTTATTAATATGTTTCAAACTCGATTACAATACGCATCCTCCCCTTCCAAGGGCTAGGAGCATTTAAGCATGAGTTCTTGTTACATCCATGGGCGCCTTTCCTTCTTCCGCGTGCCCACATGTAAAATGGGCGAACCAAAATGTCGCTGCCACTTGGAATGATGAGTATTGACTCCTTTCTGCTTCTTCTATGACCAAACCCTGCATTCAAAGGAATAAGAAATGGTCAGTAGCACCTACGGATGAAACAAAGCATGCAATCCCCAAGCCTACGATAAGTAAATAAGAAAAATGAATTAAAATATGACTAAAACAGGTCCAAATGCTCTAAAAATTTGACAGGGGGATCAAGATACCACCAGTAAGGTTCTGCAAAAAGAAAAATTTGGAAATTCTTCACCGATTTGAATTCGTTTCGGGGCGGGACGAATTCACCTGCAACAAAATGTCGAAAAGACACTGTCCTAATGTCCTACCTAGGAAGCTCCAAAAGACCTGAAAACTTGGGGTTAGATTATTGGGGTCATTTTGAGAAGACCCAGATGGTCATATTTTCCCAATTTTGCCTCCATAAATGGGAATTTGATGATGCTACCCGTAGGTTACTAAAAGCGAACAACGCTAGAAATATGATCAAAACTACTCACAACGAGACGAAATTCAAATGAAAACCTATATAAACATCATAGAATTTAATGCAAAAATTAAAGAAATAAAATCTACCATGAAGTTCCCATCGCTCCGAAAGGGGACGATTAGGCTTTTGGCAGTGTGGGAGGGGGCGCCCATGGGGCAGGTCGCCTGCTGTTTGAGGCCTGATTTTGGCACCAATCCACTTGGGATGGGTCTAAAACATCATATATGATATTTTCATAAAATTTGGTGGGATATTGTGGCCAAATATCGGGTTTTGGGATCGAGATTCGTCCTCCCAATAGTCACCCAATGACCTCCCCTCTAAAGGAGATCAAGGATGTGAAAGGTGCAAATCCAAAAGGTGTGAGGTGTATAAATAAAATGATAGCACTTCATTTCTATGAAATTCTACTTCTCTCCATTTTTTGGGTGAGGAAAATCACCAATTTATAGACCTAGAGGTCTCTTGAAATGGGCATGCAGAGGCGCCACTTGGCAATCATGCATTCCCAGGGGGAAGGAGATTCCTCCCTAAATAGGGACTTCATGACTGACCTTACAGATGCCTCTAACGCTTGAAAATGCTCACCCATACTCCCATGTGATGAAGGAAGTGTTGGGTGGTGGACCTAAGCTACCATTTGTCAAGATTTGACTTTTTGCCCGTCAAACCTGTAATTCGCCCCACCTTGGAGTGAATTCAGAATTCATCCCTGGGTGGGGTGAATCCCAGATTGAATTTGTCCCTGGGTAGGATGGATACTGAGCAAAGTTCCTGAAGGTGCCAAATTGATCCCTGACCTTCCAAAACTACTGTGGGAGTGGTTAGGACCACTGTTTGACCTCTAGGGGCTGCCATTGGGGCTGTGTGTGTCAAAGCGATCAGTGTTTGCAATCACATAATCGGATTGGTGTTATTTTGGTGTCTACACTTTATCATGTAATCCTAACCATAAAAATTACCATATAACATAGATTAAACTTTTTTGTATTGATTTTGGCATAATATACAAGGATACGTAATATGTTGAAAATGCCTATAAGATTGGTTTAATTAGCTACACTCTTTATTCTAACGATAATCATCCTTTCCATATCTATAGTTTATTTTGAACTTTACTTATAAATGGATTCCAAAATTATATTCTCATTCTCCCCTCAAATAAGAGATTGCCTAGATATATTGCTGGTAAATTTGCCTCATCCATTTGAAGTAACCTACATATCCCTACTTTGATTCTAGCTAGAGTTTTTAGGAAGTAAATTTTATATTATGTCCTATTAAATTTTTGTCCTAAAAATATTTCATATTCCTTTAATAAGTTATTTGAAGCTCTAGCCTCATTTTTCCTTACCCTCACAAAAAGGGTTGTATCATCTATAAATTATTGATGGGTGATGTCGATGTTATTATTAGCCTTAATATTGCTCATAATCCCATATTTCTATGTATTCTTCAATTTTCTTCCCAATATCTCTACCATAATAATGAAAATATATGGTGATAGAGGATCTCCCTATATAAAACCCCTCTTGGATTTAAATGATTCTATTACTATCCCATTGACCAACACTAAATATGATATTGTAGAGACAATATTTAATCCATTTGACCCATTTATTGCCAAATCTAAAATTTTCTAACGCTAAAAAAACTCCCATTTAACCTTGTTACATGATTTATTCATATCAAGTTTTAAATAATTGCTCTCTCTTTTCTAAAAGTTTAATGTATTATTTCATAAGCTATTATGATCCCATCTATAATATGTCTCCCTTTCACAAATCCTCCTTACTCTTCTAAAATAATTTTTTTTAACAATGGTATTAACCTATTTGTCATCACTTTGAATATTATATTATATGTCATATTACATATAATTATGGGCCTAATTAAATAAAACAATTCTATGTCATTATTTTTTAGAATTAACATAAGATATGTTCTATTTATTTTATAAGGTATGTACTATTTACCCTAGACTATTCCATTGCCACCAATAAAGAATGCTTCAATATTTCCTAGTTATGCTATTATAATGTCATTGAGCACCCATATGGAACTGGAGATTTATCCTTATTAAACCATAAAAGAGTTAAATGAAATTCCTCTTTAGTAATAAGATCCATAAATTTGCTATTGTCTTCATGTGCTATGTTTGAAGGCACTTCTTGTGGTTTTGTATCATTAGGAACTTCAATCTCCTCTGATCCTAGAATATTATTGTAAAAAGGCCTTTCCTCCTTTTTTATTTCACTCTGATCTTCAATCCAAACCCCTTCTAATAATTTAATTTTTATTAATTTTGAATAACATGTGCTTATACTGAGAGGGGGGGTGAATAGTATAAGATAAAACTTTTTGCTTTTCAATCCATATGATAACATAAGCAATATTAAAGCAGTAAACATTACACAAAGCATCACACACATGAGAGACATGATTTAACGTGGTTCACCCAATGTGGGCTACTCCACGGAGAAAATATTCCTTATAAAATTTTCTCAATAAATTCTCTTGGGAATCCTTTCCCTATTACAATGTTTATGGACCTCTGTCCAAAGGAGACACCAATCCCCTAATCAAGTTTGTGGAACTCTATCCATAGGAGAACTCCTTCTCCTCTACTTTGGCTGGTGATCCTCTTAGAAGACTACTGCCTCCACTACACTGGCTTGTGGATCTCTCTCCATAGAAGACTCTATCCTCACTTAGAAGATCTCTATCCTCACTACCTTGGCTAATGGATCTCTATCCACTAGAGACTATTATCCTCTACTTTGTCACCTCCAAAGCTTACTCTCAACTCTATCTCAAATCCTCCTAACACATCCTTTGTCTACACAAATATGCTCAATCTCTATCTTCAAATCTACACTAAACATAGTCCTTCGATCTAGCACAAATTTGCTCAATCTCTATCTCTGGTCTAGCACAAACCTGTCCTCAAATCTGCACCAAAATATATCCTCAAGCCTTAACACAAAGCTTGATCCAATCACAAATCAACTCTGCTAGATCTGCCCCAAACCTTAACTCAAGGTTTGAACAAATCAATCAATCAAATCTGCTCTCAAGTCTTCTCAGACTTACCTCAAATCTCTCAACAAGTCCTCACTAGAACTTGTTCAATCTGCTCAACAAGTCTTCACCAAGACTTACCTCAAATCTTATTGTAAGCTTCCACAAAAGCTCACACAAATATGTCCTTAAGTCCTCTCTAGGACTTACTCAAATCTACTCACAAGCTCTCACAAAAGCTTGTTCAACTCAACTCAACCAATCACTTAATGAAAAATTAGTCAACAATGCTTATCAAACAAACTTCACATAACAATGATACTCATGATATTTCACAAACCCTAATCATGCACATGAAGGCTTACTCAATATTTCCAACAATGCTTATCAAACAAGGTTTCTAGCATCAACTCTCATTCCAGAAAAACCTTCATCAATCAATATTGGATATCTCAAAACCAAACTCAACAATGCTTATCAAACAATCCTTTTCACTCCAACTTAGCATTCACAACATCCAATCCAACAATATTTCACTCACAAGGAAAATGTGCCCATACCTTTTGTTCTTGATGGAGATATGTCTTCAAAACCTGTCTTAATCACAATTAAATTTTCTTTGCCAACACTAGGGTTAGGTAGCCACAACCTATCTCAATATCTCCTCAAAATAATTTTCCCAATAATTATTTTTCATACAAAATATCAAATCTCTTAGTACACCTTATAATCTCCAAACTTACACAATATAAGTCAACATTTTCATAATAACAAAATACACCACAATTTCCTTGATACACCTTATAATCTCCAAACTTATAAAATAAATTTCAATCACCAAGAATCAAAAATAAAATATTTTAATTCTCTTTACCTTATAACTCCCTCAAACACTTATAGAAAAATCAAATAACTCACGTTGATAATTTCCCCCTCAACACTATAGTCCAAGCACAAAAAATCATGCGCCTTAGCGCCACCAAAGACCTTGGGCAATGCAAAATATAATTAAAAATTAAATACCTCCTTGTGCGCTCCCGTGGGATCGATCCCTAGTCGAAGTGTCTGCAACACCTTAGATGCAGCTCCCTAGATGCATGAGCTAAGTGCTCACATGGGAGTCAAAGGCGCTAAAAGCGCTTTGACTCTCCCTTACCTGCCAAGAGCCAAAAGGCTCTTATCCCACATCGTCGATGGGTATCGAACGCAACACCTTCACGTTCTCAAAAACATTTGCACACTCCAAAATCGCTGCTAGCCCAATCATTGTTGGTTGGTGGTCCCTTCCGCTTTCACCGCTTTGACTTCCACAGAAATTGAAGGTTAAATAAAAATTTAATCTTTCTCCTTAGCTTTGCTTGCTCACGAAATTATGGCGCATTCCCTCTTAATTCGCATGTGCTTGAATTTTCAGAGACTTACTTTCCTTTGGGGAAAGGTTATGGTATTTATACCATATGCCTCCCTCTCTCCCATGTTGGCAGAGATATAAAATTAAATTATTTTTGGTGCCCAACCCAACTTTGGGTTATAAACAATATTATTTTATAAATAAATTTATAATATAAATATTATAAATTATTTATAAACTCCCTTGGGCATAATTAAACTTTTAATATTATAATTAAATATTATAATATTATTTCCATTGGGCCTAGGTGATTTCCTCTTTTGCCCTTGGCATTTTCTGACCACCTTTAATATTATAATAATAAATATTATAATATTATTTCCTTTAGGCCTTTTCTTCAGGGTATTTAACCATCCTTTTGACCAAGCAACTGGAGCTCTTAGATCAAATCTCTTGGGATTAAAATATAAATATTTTAACCCTTCTTCTACCAAGTCCTGTACTGATTCCTGACACTGACTCTTGACATCAATGACAACACAACTAACTCAAAATTTCCAACAATCTCCCCCTTTGTCATTGATGGCAACCCCTTTTTTTTTACCAAACCTTTTCCTCTTTCAAAACTGCTCCCCTGACTGAATGCTCTCCCCTAACTCAAATCTCTCCCCCTTTGACATCAATGGCAAAGGGTCACCTTTGGGGCTCGAGGCTAAGAATGAGACTCTTAGCTTAGCCCCTCCCCCACCTCCTCTTGAGGTGGTTAATTCTAGGGTGGGAGTAGAACTACTCCCAAATTTTCTTGAAGGTACTCAAAAGTCTCTTTCGAAAGTGGCTTAGTGAAAATATCTGCAATCTGCTCCTTTGTAGTAACATATTCCAACATGACTTGCTTATCTGTCACCTGCTCTCTCAGAAAGTGATACTTGATCGAAATGTGCTTTGTCCTGGAGTGCATCACTAGATTCTTTGAGATATTTATAGCACTTGTATTATCACACAATATGGGAATAAGATGATCATGTTTTATCTTGAAATCCTCTAGAGTTCATTTCATCCATAATACCTATGTACAACTAGCAACTGCTACAATATACTTTACCTCTACTGTAGATAAGGATATTGATGCATATTTCTTACTTAGCCAAGAGACCAAACAGTCTCCAAGAAAGAATGCTCCTCCACTTGTACTTTTTTTGTCATCAATGTTGCTAGCCCAATCTGCATCTGTATAAGTTGTGAGAGTGAAACTGTCACTTTTGGGATACTAGAGCCCAAAGTCCATAGTCCCTTTTAGATACTTGAGAATCCTTTTAACTATTGCTACATGTGTTTCCTTGGGTGCTGCCTGAAACCTTACCACTAGTCCCACTGCCTGCATGATATCTGGTCTAGTAGTTGTGACATACAATAAGTTGCCAATCATAGATCTATATAATTTCTGATTTGCCTCTAGAGATTCATCATCTTTACTTAACTTACATCCTGTAACCATGGGGGTACTTACTGGTTTGCAATATTCTAACTTGAATTTCTTTAGCATCTCTTTTATATACTTGGTTTGTGAAAGGAATACCCCTTTCTCTGATTGTGAAATCTAAAGTCCAAGAAAGAAGGACAACTCACCAAGCATAGACATCTCAAATTCATTCTGCATGCTCTTTGCAAATTTTTGACACATCTTATCATTGTTTCCCCCAAAAATGATATCATCAACATAAACAACCACAATTAGTAGGTCATTCCCTTCATTTTTGATGTATAAGTTACTGTCCACTATTCCTTTCCTGAACCCCTATTCCTGTAGGTACTTATCCAATCTTGAATACCAAGCTCTAGGAGCCTGCTTTAATCCATAAAGTGCTTTCTTCAATCTGCATACATAGTCTAGTTTATCCATAAGTCTGAATCCCTCTAGTTGCTCAATGTAAACTTCTTCTTCTAAAACACCATTTAGAAAGGTTGATTTAACATCCATCTGATATACTTTGAAGTTTTTGAAGCTTGAAAAGGCTAAGAACATTCTTATAGCTTCAAGTCGTGCAACTGGAGAAAATGTCTCATCAAAGTCAATTCCCTCTACCTGTGCATAACCTTTGCATACTAATCTTGCTTTATTTTTGACCACCTGACCATCTTCATTTAACTTGTTTCTGAATACCCATTTAGTGCCAATCACATTTTTATCTTTTGGTCATGGGACAAGTTCCCAAGTCTTGCTTTTCTCTATCTGATCTAATTCCTCATCCATTGCCTTAATCCAAAACTTATCTTCACTTGCCTCATTGAAGTCTTTTGGCTCAATTTTAGATAATAAGGAAAAATTTGCTTGTTGAGATGGTGTTATTATCCTTCTCCTTGTCTGTCTCTCATCTGGATTCCCAATGATTAGCTCTTTTGGATGATGTTTTTGTACATACCTGGATGGAGTCTTAGGAAGAAGTCTTTGTGTTTCTTCCTCTTCTTCATCTGATTCCTCACGAAACTCTTCTTGACAACTTCCATCTTCCTGATACACAATTTGTTGAACTGGTTCTCTTGAATCTATCTTCTCATCAACTGTTACATTTATACTTTCTACAATAGTGTGTGTCCTTTTGTTGTAGCATCTATAGGCTTTACTCTTAGTAGAATAACCAAGAAAAATACCCTCATCACATCTTGGGTCAAACTTGCCCAAGTTTTGCTCTTCCCGTCTTATGTAACACTTGCTTCCAAAAACCTTGAAGTGTTTTACAGTGGTCGGTCTTCCTTTCCAAAGCTCATATGGAGTCTTGTGATGGTTTACCCTCATTTGAGCCCTAGTGATTATATACACTACTGTGTTGACTGCTTCCCTCCAAAATCCATCTGAAAGCTTGGACTCATTTAACATAGCTCTAGCCATATTCTCAATAGTCCTATTTTTCCTTTCAACTACTCCATTTTGTTGAGGAGTTCTTGCAGCTGAGTATTCTCTCTTGATTCCATGTTGTTCATAGAAATATACAAATTCATTTGAGGTAAACTCTCCTCCTCTATCAGATCTCAAACACTTAATCCTTTTTTCGATTTTATTTTCGACCCGTTCTTTAAATACCTTGAATTTATCAAATGCTTCTGACTTATCTTTTAGGAAAGCTACCCAAGTCATTATGGAGTAATCATCTATGAACAATATGAAGTAACTTTCACCTTGAATACTCCGTGTTCTGGTAGGACCACATAGATCAGTATGTATTAGATTTAATGTCTCAGATGACATATATCCCTTTGATTTGAAACTTGTTCTAGTTTGCTTTCCATGTTGACAAGGTGCACAAATTGTGTTTTGTGGCCTTTTCAGCTTGGGTAAATCTCTGATAACCTATTTATTGCTTAAGTTGACTATGTTGTCAAAATTCAAATGACCCATTCTTCTATGCCACAACCAAATCTCATCCTCTTGTGATAGAAAACATTTTTCTCCTTTAATCTCACTAAGCATATAGAGGTTGTTTGGAGTTCTACTTGCATTTGCAATGACTTTTCTAGTTTCAGACTTTCTTATCTCACATCTATCTGGATGAAATGTAACCATATGACCTTGATCACAAAGTTGGCTTACACTTAGCAAATTGTGTCTTAATCCTTTGACATATAGTACATTTTCTGTTCTTGTCTTTCCGTTATCTAAACTCAGAGTTCCTTTTCCATAAATTTTTGCTGATCCATTATCACCAAAACTTACTGATCCTCTATTAGTTTCTTTGAGTACAAGAAATTTATCTTTGTCTCCTATCATGTGTCTAGAGCAACCATTATCAAGAAACCATTGTTCTTCTTTATCCTGAGCATGAAGAGTTGTTTGAACTAACATTGATCTAGCCTTTTCATTCCCCTTTTTCTCTTTCCTAGTTGTTGAAGTTGTATTCTTTTTACTAGACTCAGGAAGTACCATTTTGCACCATCTAGCCTTGTGCCCAAAATTATTGCATTTGTAACATATGATATCATCATTCATAAGAGGTGCAAAAGAGTTGAAATTTCTATTGACATCATTTTTCACATAACCAGTGTAGTGTACAACTCTATGACCATATTTGTTACAAGAAAAGCAATAGCCATGGAAGAAATTATGTAACCTATTTGGATGCCTTTGAAAATGCGGTTGAGTGCTTCTCCTTTTGTGATTAACTCTTGTCCATGGTTCTTCTTTACTTTCTTCTTTCCTGATGTCCTTTCCTTTTGGGGTATGAGTAACGAGCTTATCTCTGTTTGATGTCTCTATTTCTTGAAAGTTGGATTCCTCTTTCTATTTCCCTAACTTTATATCTTGTTGAAGCTTGGTCTTTTCAACTTCATGCCTTAGAGATACAATTTTTACTTCCAATATTTCACACTCTGTTTCCCTTGCTCTTAATAGATCTGTCATATCCTGTTCAATTTTCTTTCCTTCTTCTACCTTTATCTTGAGTTCTGTGAAACTCTGTAGAAGTTCCATTTTTGCTTCCTCATCTTCTTGAATTTGTTCCTTCAAGCTTGAGTTCTTCTTTCTAATCCTTTCCAAATTCCTGAGAGCAATGAAGAATTCCTCTTTTATATCAAACATGGTCTCTTCTTCATTTTATGAAGTCATGTGTGTTTCTGATGGATCCTTCTCCAAGATGTTAGTCTTTTCATGGAGAGACCCGCTCTGATACCAATTGAAGAACATGTGCTTATACTGAGAGGGGGGTGAATAGTATAAGATAAAATTCATTTTTCAATCCATATGATAACATCAACAATATTAAAGTAGTAAACATTACACAAAGCATCACACACATGAGAGACATGATTTAACATGGTTCACCCAATGTGGGCTACTCCATGGAGAAAATATTCCTTATAAAATTTTCTCAATAAATTCTCTTGGGAATCCTTTCCCTATTACAATGTTTATGGACCTCTGTCCAAAGGAGACACCAATCCCCTGATCAAGTTTATGGATCTCTATCCACAGGAGAACTCCTTCTCCTCTACTCTAGCTAGTGATCCTCTTAGAAGACTACTGCCTCCACTGCACTGGCTTGTGGATCTCTATCCACAGAAGACTCTATCCTCACTCAAAAGATCTTTATCCTCACTACCATGGCTAATGGATCTCTATCCACTAGAGACTATTATCCTCTACTCTATCACCTCCAAAGCTTGCTCTTAATTTGTCTTAAATCTACACTAAACACTATCCTTCGGTCTAGCACAAATCTACTCAATCTCTATCTTCAAATCTGCACTAAACACAATCCTTCGGTCTAGCACAAATCTTCTCAATCTCTATCTTTGGTCTGGCACAAACCTATCCTCAAATCTACACCAAACTATATCCTCAAATATATCCTCAAGCCTTAACACAAATCTTGATCCAATCACAAATCAACTCTACTAGATCTGCTCCAAACATTAACTCAAGGTTTGAACAAATCAATCAATCAAATCTGCTCTCAAGTCTTCTCAAAGACTTACCTCAAATCTTCTCAACAAGTCCTCACTAGAACTTGTTCAATCTGCTCAACAAGTCTTCACCAAGACTTACTTCAAATATGATTGTAAGCTTCCACAAAATCTCACACAAATATGTCCTTAAGTCCTCTCTAGGACTTACTCAAATCTGCTCACAAGCTCTCACAAAATCTTGTTCAACTCAACTCAACCAATCACTTAATAAAAAATTAGTCAACAATGCTTATCAAACAAAACTTCACATAACAATGATACTCATGATATTTCACAAACCCTAATCATGCACATGAAGGCTCACTCAATATTTCCAACAATGCTTATCAAACAAGGTTTCTAGCATCAACTCTCATTCCAGAAAAACATTCATCAATCAATATTGGATATCTCAAAACCAAACTCAACAATGCTTATCAAACAATCCTTTTCACTCCAACTTAGCATTCACAACATCCAATCCAACAATATTTCACTCACAAGGAAAATGTGCCCATACCTTTTGTTTTGATGGAGATATGTCTTCAAAACCTGTCTTAATCACAATTAAATTTTCTTTGCCAACACTAGGGTTAGGTAGCCACAACCTATCTCAATATCTCCTCAAAATAATTTTCCCAATAATTATTTTTCATACAAAATATCAAATCTCTTAGTACACCTTATAATCTCCAAACTTACAAAATATAAGTCATCATTTTCATAATAACAAAATACACCACAATTTCCTTGATACACCTTATAATATCCAAACTTATAAAATAAATTTCAATCACCAAAAATTAAAAATAAAATATTTTAATTCTCTTTACCTTATAACTCCCTCAAACACTTATAGCAAAATCAAATAACTCATGTTGATAATTTTCCCCTCAACACTATAGTCCAAGCACAAAAATCATGCACCTTAGTGCCACCAAAGACCTTGGGCAATGCAAAATATAATTAAAAATTAAATACCTCCTTGTGCGCTCCCTATGGGATCGATCCCTAGTCGAAGCGCCTATAGCACCTTAGCCGAGGCTCCCTAGCCATGTGAGCTAAGCGCTCACATGGGAGTCAAAGGCGCTAAAAGCGCTTTGACTCTCCCTTGCCTGCCAAGAGCCAAAAGGCTCTTGTCCCACATCATCGGTAGGTATCGAATGCAGCACCTTCACGTTCTCAAAAACCTTTGCACACTCTAAAATCATCGCTAGCCCAACCATCATTGGTTGGTGGTCCCTTCCGCTTTCACCACTTTGACTTCCACAGAACTCGAAGGTTAATAAAAATTAAATCTTTCTCCTTAGCTTTGCTTGCTCATGAAATTATTTCACATTCACTCTTAATTCGCATGTGATAGAATTTTTGGAGACTTACTTTCCTTTGGGGTAAGGTTATGGTATTTATACCATATGCCTCCCTCTCTCCCACGTCGACGAAGATATAAAATTAAATTATTTTGGTGCCCAACCCAACTTTGGGTTATAAACAATATTATTTTATAAATAAATTTATAATATAAATATTATAAATTATTTATAAACTCCCTTGGGCATAATTAAAATTTTAATATTATAATGAAATATTATAATATTATTTCCATTGGGCCTAGGTGATTTCCTCTTTTGCCCTTGGCCTTTTCTAATTGCATTTAATATTATAATAATAAATATTATAATATTATTTCCTTTAGGCCTTTTCTTCAGGGTATTTAACCATCCTTTTGACCAAGCAACTGGAGCTCTTAGATCAAATCTCTTGGGATTAAAATATAAATATTTTAACCCTTCTTCTACCAAGTCTTGTACTGATTCCTGACACTGACTCTTGACATCAATGACAACACAACTAACTCAAAATTTCCAACAAATTCTATATGCTAGTATCTATAATATTGACATCTTATGAAAAAATATTTTTATCTCCTTTTAATCAAGTTTGTCTTGATTTTAAGATCCAATATTTATGTTCCTTACTCAAAATATTATGATATTCACTAAACAAATCCCTTTCCTCTAAGCCTTGGTTAATGAGTTCACATTTTTAATATTTTGAAAGTTTTTCTTTTAGTTATTTCTTTACAAAAATATTTTCAAAAATGTTCTTGTTTCATTCTATAATCAAGATGTCACAGATTTAATTTGTTTTAGAACTATATACAATTCACTATTTCCCAAAGAATTTTGTTTGTGCTATCATATCAACAAATTGAGGATGGTCTTCCCACATCTGCTCATATTTAAAATATTATCTTTTTTAAATTCACTTATAACGATTTTAACTCTTATTGGCAAGTGATCTAAACCAATCATTTCCAAGGTGCTAGTTTTAGTATAAGTCCATTTATCTATCCAATGATCTAAGAGTATGCATCTATATAATATATATACTATTAGGTTTAGGCATATCGTTTTGTTGGTCCAAGTATAGTTCTCTTCAAACTTAACCTCCTAGAAATTATTATTTTGAATAAAAGATGTGACATCTCTCATACATTGTGTTATTTTCCTAATTCCCCTAAAATTTTAATCTAGCTTGATTATGACATTAAAATATCTTATGATCATGAATCAAGTTTCTTTGTCTTTACTTCTCATAAAGGATTTAATTATACTCCATATTTTTTATCTTCTTGATTTAGTTGTAGGACCTTAGATATCGATAAGCATGAAATAAATATATGTAAAGTAGTAGGTGACTAATGAGGCTATCTAATTCCTAGTCTATGAATAGTTTCATATGTGGTTGAAACTCGTTTTCAACATGTTAAATTCCTCATATCACTCCTTTTGAATCCATATCATCCCATTCACATCTTGCCCATATTGCTTTCATGGTTTTGGAAACTTCTTCGTTTGTCATTTTACTTCCTAGATATAAAGAATATTAGGCTTATTACTTAAATAGAGGTCCTTGATACACCTCTACTTTGAGAGGATATTAGCACCCCATATATTCCATGATATGGTAGTAATATCTCATTAGGGGTTTTTGACCCCTCCTATGAATTACCAATATCATTTTGTTGTTTGGTAAAGATAAATTCAACCAATTTAGATTGTGTTCCTTTCTCTATGTTTGCTTTTTCTTCCATGGCTATCACTTGACAATTTTAAGATTTTCCTCATTTTCTTGCTAGTATTGAGAGTAGGTCTTATTATTATATTCCTTAATATTATTTCAAAACTTTTCTTTGCATTATATTTATTCTCTCCTAGCTTTTCCAAGGAATATTTTAACTTATCCTACTCATCTTCTAGTATTTCCTTGTTAATGGCATCTAACACTATGTTTTATCTACCACTTTCCTTCTCCTAAATGGTGCATGGTCCTACAAGAGAGTCTTCAAAATTTGATGAGACATATTTCTTAGGTTCAACAAGAATGTTCATACTTAAATAAGAATCATACTTAGTAGATGGTTCCTTGTTAATATTTTGATTCTATTATGCCATATCCTCTAAACTATAATCTATTTTTTCTTCATAGGCTAAATCCTCAAAAGAATTAGTATTTCTTATAATATCCTTACTTACTAGTCTTCACTACATATTTAATTTCATCTGTCTACACCTATTTTTTGCAAGTGGAAAACCATCCTCATCCATATCCATTTGTAAGTTCCTCTTGTTGCTTTCTACATATAGCTTGTTGGATTCTTCTTAAGGAATGATCCCTCAACATGCCCCACCTCTTGAAATCTTCTACATCTAAAATATATGCTTTCATAATCAAATGTCTCGATCCACAACTTACCCCCAAATTTAATAATGACTGATTTTAATAAATTTTTACTGATATTAATCATGACCAATATATGGGTGTAGATAGTCGAGACTCTATATTTAGTAGTTTCTAAAATATTAAATATTTTTTCTAGAATTTTGCATGTTGCCTTGAAGGTATGTATTTCCTAAAAGTTAATTGGTGGCCCATACATCCTAAATCAAACTAGTGCTAGGGATATATATATATATATATATATTTAGGTGTAAATCCTTCACACCAACAGGTTAGGAAGAGTGTTGCTCTTCCTATAAACAAAAGGCCCCCTTTAAGAATTCTAAATATTTCCTCCCTGGAATAGAAAATGTCTAGGAAGAAACCTTTTGAGAGAAAGGATAGACTCACTCTTGGAGACTACCATCTCCTATCAATCTATTTTCTCATAGTCAAAGCCCTTGGTCAAGACCCATTAAATTTACGAATGAATACCTTATCTTTGGGCAATGAGGATCATTGCTCTATGAGATCCTCTTTAACCTCTACTACTTGGTATGTTCCTCAGTATTGCTTAGGTTTATTTGTATGACCATTCATTTTAACGTTCTTCAAATTCTATGTAAATTGGTCCAAGAATCATCTAAATCATACAACCCTTTGTAAATTTATGACTCATGAAAGATGAGAATGTTTTTATAATTTTTTCCCATTGCTTAGGTTTCTTTGTATGACCACTCATTTTAAGGTTCTTCAAATTCTATGTAAATTGGTCCAAGAATCATTTGAATCAGACAACCCTTTGTAAAGTTATGACTCATGAAATATGAGAATGTTTTTATAATTTTTTCCTAACTCTGCCCTTATTCTGAATAACTATCTTCACATGGTCATATCTCCCTCAATACTACTCAGATTATTTCATATGGCCACTCATTTCAAAGCTCTTTAAATTATACACAAAATGACATAAGAATCATCTAAATAAAACAACTCTATGCAAGGATATTGCTAATAAAAGATGAGTCATTTTCAAAAAATTGCCCTAAGCTCAAGTCATATTTTTTAAAGTACCAATTTATTAAAATTATGTGTATTTCCAGTTCTTACAAAATTAAAAATACATAAACTAAAATAAATACCATACCTATTATAGTATTTAGGGAGACTTTGCTTGTATTAATTCAAATAAAAATATACACTTCATTTAACCCTTATTTAATTCCTTTCTAATAAGGATATTAACAATTTTTTAATTGGTTTTATATAGAGTGTAGACACCTAAGAATATCACATTATCCCTTGTGTAGTGTTAATGGTTAATTAATTTGTAAAAGCCTAAAAAATACAATAAATTTGTATTAAAACATTGTTTAGTCATTTAAGCCCATTCTCCCACTAAGTCCCCTCCTACACCTTGTCCATTGTCACCATGTGACCACCCCTTTAAACTAGCCTAGGGCCACCTCGCCCTAGTCTACCATTTGATTCTAGCATCCACCACACCCTAGCCTACCTTACCCCCTACTCCCCACATACCCATGCTCATTCAATGCAATAAAAGGGATGAAGACTTTCTTCACCCATGTGCATTAATGACATGAAGACTTTTCATCCACATGCCATAAATGGGGTGAAGAATTTCTCCACCCCCATGCATTTATGAGGTATGGTGCACCCATGCCCATTTAATGCATATGGATGTGTGAGTATTTTCTCCACTCAAGTTAATTTATGAGGCATGGTGCACCCATGCCATCTCACCTCCCCTAACAATTACTAAATTCTATAAAAAAAAATTGCCCCCTTTTTTCGGAGCGATTTACACATAGCGGAGCGATTTTCGAGATTCCCACGGTTGGTGGGTGGTTGGTGGGTGTAGGTGGTTTAGCTCATGGAGTTGTGCCCATTGTATTATAATACCACATAGTGATTTAAGGTTGTAATATTTTCCTTTATATTTATTGTAATGTCCCATTTTCAAGAAAGAAAGGGAATAATAATATCAAGGAGGAGTGGCTATTGTTTTGCTAGAGTAGCCCACATCGAGTGAACCAAGGTAAATCTCATGTGTCATATGTGCATTGTGTGGTGTCATTTCCCCTAAGTTATTTATTTATGCTTTATTTATAGAATAAGTTTTTGTAGATCTCTTTAGTTTGCTCCTTGGCCACAGACTTTCTTATATGGGGTGCCTGAGCCCCGATGTCCATTTTATCAAGAACCAGAGTCTTGTATGCATCTTTTTTGGGCCTATAGACGGTTCAGTCTCACGATTTGGATGGGTTCTTTCTTTGCTCTATTTATGTCTCCGCAACTTTCATTGCATCATGTCCTTCTGTGTGATTCCATTTAGTTTTCTCTCCCATTGAGGAAAGTGTGGTAAATCTTCAAAGTCAACCTCCTGTTTCACATTTGGAAATCTAGAAACAAAATTATTTTCAAGCAGGTTGATTCATCTCAAAAAAAAATTGCTGACAAGCTCGAAGTTTTTCATGAAGTGTGGTTTCAGATCTGTGACCAGGCTAAAAAGGTGGCTATGGAGCTGGACCATTTGCAGGTTTTGCTGAAATGTTGGGATGATGCCCCTTGTGCCGTCAGTAGGGAGGCCTCTAAGCATTCACCTCCTCACCCAACCAGATCTCGTTCGCATCTACGCCCTGATCATGCACAACATCAACATACTCGGATCATATCCCATGACTGTGGAGGGCCACCATAGTAGCCGGAGCTGTATACCTCCCAGCATTATGTGCCTATGATCACACCGCAATATGCATCTGTGCCTAATGGTGGTTGGGAGGCTTCGAGCAACTACAGGTATATTTTTGGTTGGTCTCGTCCTTCTTCTCCAATTACTCATGCTTCAAGATGGGGTGAGGAGCGTTGTGCTGGGTGGGGGGAACCACCCACTTCAAATGGATAATGCTTTGTCTACCATGAACCCCTTCCTTAAGGCCTTTCTGGTTTTAAAATGTTTCTAGTTTGATGTTGATGGTCATGGTGCCTGTGTGGTGCAGTTTGTTTTTCTTTATACATTATTACTATAAGATAATGACTTTCAGGGTGTGATTTTTTTTTAACCCATACTTTTTTTTGGGAGGGACTGTAAAGGACTTTTATTTTTATAATTAAAATGGTCTTTCATTAAAAAAAAATACACTTCTATAAATAAAAAATAAAAATTACTAATTGAAAATACTCTAAAAATTAGACTTTAATAAAAATTATAATTGAAAAGTCAAATGAAATGGTCATTTGTAGTTTTTTTGAGATTGATTTTCATTTTAGATTAAAAAATATAAGATAGTTCAATATGGCATACACGCTAGCTATGAACCTTGGAATTTTTTTTTTGACGTACTTCATATACCATACTTACAACCTCGTAGGGGAACGCTTGTACCAAAAAAACTCTGCCAACCATAAAGGAAGTGTGTGGTTGTCCCTCATGTCATACATTAAATATTCGATGACCCACTTTATTGCAAGTGTACATCTGCATTGATTCCATTCATTTCTTGGGAATTATTTTTATTGCATTCAATAAAGTGCCAGGAATCGTCTTTGCAAAGGAAGCTCCGAAGCATTGTACCATTTTCTCTATACAAATAGCATATACCCATTGGATATCCTTCCTTCGCCCACCTATAACATATTCTTACAGACACTCTCCACTCTAAAACTCATCAAGGCTGAGCAATTGAAGAAGAAGAAGTGTTTGTGCAGGATAATTGCAGGGGGGCTTTCCTTTGGCAGGTGAGAGATCGATACATGCATAATTCTATTCCTTTGGCTCTCTCTACTGCCTGCCAAAGGAGAGTTGCCCTGTGATTGTCCCTCTCCGAGTTTTTAGTTATTACAGGTATTATACTTGTTTCTATATTTAGATCCATTTTATGGTTATATACCGCAACTATTATTTGTATGTTTTTGAGAAACATGTTGTATGAATATATAGCAGTTATTATTTATAGATATACAATAGTAATTATTTGTAAGTTTCTGTATAAGACGGCTATTATTTTTATGGTTCTCAGAATATGTTGTATGATTATATACAGTTACTTTCTATGATTCAGCTAGTGTTGTTTCGGTTTGAAATTATATGGTTATATACAACGGGCTATTATTTATATGCTTTTGAAAAAGTATTGTATGGTTATAAAAGATGGATGTGTTTGAAAACAATAGAAAAAGGCGTGGTTTTTTTTGGTAGATAATAAATAAGTTTAGGTTTTTTGGAAGATAATAAATAAGTTTTTTTTTTAGGTTTAAAGTTTGGTATTCTTAGAAAGAAATAGGTTGGATGGTAGTGGATGGTAGGGAAGTATTGGTCAGTTAACTGCTTCTTTCCAGTTGATGCCCTATAAAATAGGGGTTGACTGCTCCTGCCCAGTTGATGCTGTATAAAGTAAAGGTCTCCTTGATTTTGTTTAACACAACAAACCGATAACAATTTTATTTATTAAGAATTCCTTACAAAGTTTCTTATCTATTAAATATTTTTTAAAACTATATGCTGTATAATTACTTTGTAATTTTTTTTAATAAATCTCTTTAAAAAAACCGTCCTTGATTTTTTTCACCGTGTATATTTTTCTACCCTATTTCATACTTGAGAAAATATATGATTGATAGCTTCTCTATCCATCTTAAGAGGCAAGGTTGAAAATAATATGAGAAGTGTGTTTTTTTTTAAACTGGGTTAAGATAGAACTTTTTATTCAAAAACTATTGATCAATAAGGTTATGAATCCATCTTCTACATTGATCATGAATCCATCTTCTACATTTTGTGCGAAATATTAATTTTGTAGTCCCTCGTAAATGTAATAATAGTCTTTCACCGCCATTACCTTCTCAAAACCGATTGACTGTTTTTTATAGATTTGATTTTTAAGTTTTTATGGGTTTGAAATGTGGTTATTAAAATTATAAAAGTTAGTTCATTTTACAAACATATTATAAAGGTACTAAGGAAAGTTAATAGGTTAATATTTACATATATGTAATAATAGTCTTTCACCGCCATTACCTTCTCAAAACCGATTGACTGTTTTTTATAGATTTGATTTTTAAGTTTTTATGGGTTTGAAATGTGGTTATTAAAATTATAAAAGTTAGTTCATTTTACAAACATATTATAAAGGTACTAAGGAAAGTTAATAGGTTAATATTTACATATATTTGAATGTTTGGTGTTAAATTTTCTTAAGTAAATGAATTAAATAAAAAAATTAATAAACTAATAAAAAATATATTAAATAATAAAATTATTTTGGTGAAGTAAATAATAATTATAATTAAAAAATATAAAAAATAATTTTTTTTTAATTTAATTTAAATTTTTTATCAAACAACTTAAATATTTTTAGGAAAAGTATTAAATCAAACCGCTTAATAATTAGTCGCATGTAGTAGTGCTCAACTAAGGAAAAGTATTAATAGTCGCTTGAAGTGTTTTAATGGGTTTGATAATCCGATAGGACTCAATTAGAAATTGTACTAAGTTTTCATAGCCATATGAGATAATGCAATCAACAAAGTGTTTGTTTTTGTTTTTAATGATAAGATTAAATATAGTTTATAAATGTAGTTGAAGATAAATTATAGTTTTTATTTTATAAATTTGATAGCATGATATTATTTAATATAGAATTATATTAACAAGAGATTGTGATTTTTAAGTATTAATTTTTTTATTCTTTCCCATAATGCTTAATGTTTCAAAAAAAACTCTTCAACATGTTTTTGCACATACACATGTATTATTCTACATTTATATTCACATAATTTTTTTTTTTCAGTCTTGCTTTTGCACTTACACTTTTAACTCTTCAACTTGCTATTGCACTTACATTTTTATTGTTGTACATTCAAAACTAGAAGTATTTATGGTAACCTTTTCATTTTTCACATAAATCTAAAGTATCTTTATGACAACTTTATCATCTTACATGGATAACCAGTAACCACCAAGTGTAATAGAGTACATTACTACTTACTAGGTTCTTGCATCCACATCAATCCTTTATCTTTTTTTTTTTATGTGTGTGGGACTTTACTTCTACTACACATAACCTTTATTCAATGGTCCTCATCACTTCCCCTTTCTACTTTGATTATATTGTCCTTCTCACTTCCCCTTTCTCATTTGAGAATACTCTTGTTATCACTCTTTTTTCTTTTAGCATAGCTTTAGCTTCTACTTTTTTCTTCTACTCTTCTATTTTTCTTATTTTGCTTCTGCTTTTACTTTTCTTCAGCTTATCCTTTTGCTTTTGCTTCTACTTTTCTTCAATTGTTGCTTTTGCTTTTCTTCTTCAATTTTATTACATCAACTTTCATACCATGTTAAAGGTATGAAGCAATTAGGACTCAAATCTAACATCTCCATCTATTGAGATTGCTCTATCAATGAGTTTTTGGCTCCTCCTTGAACCAGCCTACTATTCAAATATAGGAGTCTTATTTATTGCTCCAACACTCACCCTAAACCACATTGTGAGTGCTTGGGACTCCTAGCATAAACACAACTCTGAGCCTAACATTGATTCTTAACTTCAACTCTTGCTTTTAAAATCGACATTGTCCCTAATATCAAATTTTGGATAGAAGAGAGGCAAAAACTATGTAAAACAAAATACAAAACAGAAAATCAAGGACACAAATTGTTGTTGCAATAAACATAAGTTTTGTTTTTATTCATTCATTGCCTTGCAAATACCTTCTTTCTACTCTACCTTACCTTCTTGGTGCTCTGCCTTGTAGTACCTTCTTGATGCTTAATTTTATTTTTATTCATTCACTGCATTGCAATACCTTCTTGATGCTTAATTTTATTTTTATTCATTCATTGTCTTGCAATATCTTCCTGTTGCTTTGCCTTGCAATACCTTCTTGGTATTTTCTTGATTTTGCTACATTATTCTAACACCCATATCAATACAACATACAATATAATCCATTGCACATCATACAATATAATCCAACTACACAGAGGTTGGATGATCCACCCAAGTGAAGATGGATAGATTGTCTAATAGATGATGAATACACTATTATATAAATTTATTACAATAGAAAAATCCAAATATAAATGATTCAACGCTACAAAAATTATGAGCACAAAACAATCTATTTGTTTATTACATTAGGTATTAACTCCTTCACAAATTCAATAAATTCAACAAAATATGAAGGTAAAACAATATCAAGGGGTAAATCCTTACCTAGCAGAAGCCATTTCCAAGGACACCCTAAAGGTTCCATTAACAATATATGTCTCCTTTACAACACCAACATAAATCGTTAGGCCGTTGGAGTTGGGGGCCATGGAAAACTCCAAAAAATCATAAAAACCCTAACTCGAATCAAACCAAAAACCCTAATAAAAGGTCAAGACCTATAGAAAAGAAGGAGACTTATGGAACTATAGAAATGTAATCAAAGGTGGTATTATTAGTCTTAGAGGTCAAACATGGTTCTCACATGAAAGTAATTTCAATAGTGCCTAAATTTACATGTTATTTTTTTTTACTTAAGACATATCCTTCATAACTTCAATAGTGCCTAAATGTACATGTTTCCTTTTACATAAGGCATATTGTTCACTCTTTGTGTTGTCCCCTAGGACCCTCAATCCCCTTAATTTATAAATTGTAATTTATAAATTGTGTTCTTTTTAATTAAAATACTATTATAAAATATAAATAAATCTGTTTATTGTTAACTAGTATTAATTTAATATGTTATATTTTTTTAGTTTTAAAAAAAATTAAGTTTAAATATTATTACGTATATATACATACTTACCATACTTTTATATCAATAAGTGAGTCTTGTTTCAATTCCATATTCAATAAATAATTAAATCATATTATTTGTTCTTTTATTTATAAATTATTTTTTGATTAATAGATTATAGAGTCTAGAGTAATTGTTTTAAAGAATTAATGAACTTAATCAACCACATTCCCAAACTTCATAAGGGGAAGATTTAAATTTAAATCTTATCAACAATATATAATAAAAAATCTATTTTAATATCACTATATAATCATAATATAATAAACAATAAATTGTTTATCAATATTAGAAAATCGAGATTAAATATTTCTTACATTTATCATATAAAGTCGAGGTGTCTAATCTTACATTTGAAATATGATGCATATTTTGGAGGTTCAAGGTTCAAAAGGCTTTGACCTCTTTTTGGGTGAGAGTTTCAAGGTTCAAACCATGACATACCTAAAAAATAAGAAAAAAAATAAATTAAATGGTAGTGATAAAGTGTTTACCAATATCCTAGAAGGTTAAAAATGTTACATATTACCTGTTAGACCATTATCTCCATGTTAACTAGCTTCTCTACCGTTTATATGTCTTCCTAATACAACAAAAGCTATGCCAAGTGCCAACTAGAAAGGAAGTGTGGAAGTCCCTTTCCTGCTGCAAAAACAGTACCCAAAAGTCCCTTTCCTGCTAAAAAATAGTACTTAGAAAAATAAAAGAAAATAAAAAATTTGTGCTTTTAACAATTCAATGACCTGCTGTGTAGGTGTGTATGTACATGTCTTATTTCTTCTTTTATTCTTCCTCCTTGGACTCCTTGGGAACTATTGTTGCAGTCAATGAAGTGCTAGGAAGCATACCTTGTCTTTGCATGGAAAGTCTAATAAAATTGCACCATAATATCTGTATAAAAAGCATACACTGGGTGGATATCTCCAAGGCTGTGAAGAAGAGGAGGAAGTGTAGGATAATTATAAGGAAACTCTCCTTTGGCAGTAAGATAAATGTTTTAATTTTTATTAGGTTAAGTTTATGAACCTAATCGTGAAGAAGAGGAGGAAGTGTAGGATAATTATAAGGAAACTCTCCTTTGGCAGTAAGATAAATGTTTTAATTTTTATTAGGTTAAGTTTATGAACCTAATCATTTATTATTTTCTTATAAAGAGAGTTTTAGGTTTCACAATATAAACCATTTAGCTCACTACACACAAGATTCTTCATCTTAGATCATTTATTTAATTATAAGTAAGACACTAGAACTCGTCAATCAACTGGCTTAGTGGGCCATGCCCAATGTCACTTATACAAAATTCCTTACTTCTATTCAAATAAGAAAATTCCTTCCTTCTATTAATATGAGATCTTTTGTTTTTTTAAGTTGGATTTTTGTGACGCAAGTTTTAAAAAAACTATAAATTAAAACGTGGCACATCCTTACCATGAATTTGAATCTGCATTATTGTCTTCTTTGTTTTTTTCTTTTATCTTGCCTGCCAAAGGAGAGTTGCCCTGTAATAGTCCTCTCACGGAGAAATCTATATTACCATCGTCTATAGAATTCCGTTTCAGAAGAATAGCAGAATTAGAGGTGTGATTGATATCCTCTTTCCATCGTATTACTATAGTGTATGAGTGTAATAATCTTCTTGCCTTGTATTTGGATCACTGTGATGTGCACTAGCTTTTCCATATCTATAGTGACATGTAAATTTGTTCAAAATTTTGATTAACTAATTGCATTTTGTAGATGAGTCTGATATTCTTCACATTCAAAAACCAAATATGAAATGAAGCATCAATCTTCTGCTAGTGCTTCTGCTAGGCTGGGTTTCTCTATCGCTTGCGATTAATATTGTGTTCTTCCCTTGGGGTGTTAGGACGTTCAACATACCCAAACCCTCATGCAAGTGTTGTTTTATATACCAACAACACAAGAAGGGGTTTTACAATAACTTGGTCATAAAACATTGGTTCAAATATATGAACCCAAAACCCAGCCTATGGAAAATATTCAACATATTTCCAACATTCTCCCAATTGTTAAATACTTTCCATAAGGTTCAAAAACTGTCACAGTAGTCCAATGTTCCTTCCCTGGATTGGACATATATTTGCTAACTACTCCCAATGCATGTGTAATATCTAAACATATTAGCTTCACCTGTTACCCTCAACCATATACCGATGAGGTAACAAAATAGTCCAAAAATCCACTTTAAAAAACATTACAAATATTACTTGAGCTAACTCTGAGAACATTACACTAGAAAACCACCACTAGCATCCACACCAGTCTCTTTTTGGCCACAACTACACTAGTTATAGTAGCTTCTTTAGGTACAAGCTACACTAGTTACAATAGTTAATAATTACTCAAAAAAATGTGGTACAACCAATAAACCATCTCAGAATTTTTTTAGCAACTTTGCAATAAAATCACTAGAACAAGCATTTCCAATGTTAATCTGCAAATCTACCATTTTCAAATCTCACCAGATCTATTGCTACCAAAGCTCACTAGATCTACCATTGTCGAAGCTCACCAGATCTACTCGAAGATCACAAGATCTACCATTTTCGAAGCTCACAAGATCTAATGTTGCCGAAGATCACTAAATCTATTGCTATCGAAGATCACCGGATCTATTTCTAAATCTCACTGGATCTACCGCTTCGGACGGATCTACCGTTGTTGGAGCTCACCAACTCTATCATTGTGCTTCCTATTATTTTTCCTTCATCTAGATTCTTCCACACACTACTTCCACTCAAGAATTGATTTATCCTAGGGTTGAAACCCTTTCTCCTCAAACCAAGCTACAACCCATCTCTGATACTAAATGAAGAGAAATAATACCCCCATAAACAAATTTAAGAAAATATAGTAATTGTAGAATCAAAGGAAAAATAGAGAAAAACACATTAAACAAGAATTTATGCTAAGAAACCCTTTTGAAAAAAAACCCAACAAAAATATTTCTTTATTGTATAAACTTAATCGTCTTCAATACAATAATATCCTTTAGTTCCTTTCACGCTTGCTCTACCACTTACGATTACATTTCTTGCATATTATGATGTCGAACATTCACCATAATCAAACCATTATACAAGTGTTTTTTTATATACCAACAACACAAAAAGGAGTTTTACAATACCTTGGTCATAAAACACTTAGCCCAATTATATTAATTCATAGATTCAAATATATTAACCCAAATATATTAATCCATGGGTTCAAATATATTAATCCATAAAAAATATTTCATATTTCCAACAATTCAATGTTCAATATTAAATTTATAATAATCAAAAAATTTATTAGTAAAAACTTTGTTTTTTCCACTGCCTTTGAGAAGCATGCCTATATTTAAACTTTTCTAATATTTTTCTCCTTAATAGTTATACGAGGATATATAAAAAACTTTTTTTATTTATTTATTTTCAATATTAATCAGTGGGTTTTTGGGAGAGTGGTAGATTGGGATGTTTCCTTAAAAATAAAAATTTATATTTTTTAATAAAAAATTAAATTCTATAAAATATTATTTTAAAATGATAGATTTAATAAAAGGTTAAAAAAATTAAAATTTACTGAACAATATCAATACTTATTAATTAAATTAAAAAAAAACAAACAAACAATTAAGATATCTAATAGGGTATGACCTAGTAGGAAGGGTAAGATATTTAATAGGGTATGACCTAGTAGGAAGGGTAATGGGATGACAACAGTTTAAAGGATTTGATTGAGTAAAATACGATAACATGCATTTTCTTTATCTTACAATCTGCGTCTCATATTGATATGTTATAGGCAAAATAACTGCCAGCAGTATGTAATTGTCACTGTCATTGCCATGCACTTAATGAAGGAAGAGGAAGAAAAATTGCCATGTACTTCATGGAGGAAGAGAAATAAAAATTGAAATGTACAATAAAGAGGAGAAAAAGGACAGTCAAGCATAGAATAGAATATGAGAGGCATATAAGGGCAACATAAATGTAGCATAATGAGGTTGAAGGGTAATATCCCTTGACATTATTATTTTGTAATTACACTATTACAGACATATGTACATTGACTCTGTGTCAATGACGAATGTTCTATGCCCTTAAATTTGTATGTTGTGAAATGCATAGAATGGTTTCGTCTGGAAGGAAACCATTTAAGAGTGACATCGTGCCAAATGGTTTTTTTTAAGATAATAAATATATGTTTTGAGTTTAACTGGAAGATTTTAGTTTTTTTAGGAGGTTTAAAGTTTATGATATATGTAGAGAGGAATAGGTTGAATGGTATAACAGATTGCTGGTTGATTGTTCCTATCTAAAATCCTGTTATCTTTATTTAAGATAATAAAATAATAACAACTAAAAAATTATAAGAGATTATTAGAGACGGCTGCGAAGAAGAGGAGGACGTGTAGGATAATTATAAGGTAAATGTTTTAATTTTTATTTGGCTATGTTTATGAACCCAAAATTTGGGTAAGTTTATGAACCCAATCACTCATTATTTTTTTATAAACAGAGTTTCAGAGTTTTAGGTTTAACAGTATAAGCCATTTAGCTCACAACACATAAGATGAAGATCTTAGATCATTTATTTAACTATACGTAAGACTCTATTAAAGGATTTATGAACTCGTCAATCAACTGGCTTAGTGGGCCATGCCCTATTTCACTTATACAAAATTCCTTACTTCTATTCAAATAAGAAAATTCCTTTCTTCATCTTTTGCTTTTTTTTAGCTGGATTTTTGTGATGCAAGTTATTATAAAGCAAGTTTTTAAAAAACTAGAAATTATAACGTGACACATCCTTACCATGAATTTGAATCTGCATTAATGCCTTTTTTGTTTGTTTCTTTTATGTTGCCTGCCAAAGGAGAGTTCCCCTGTGATAGTGCTTTTACTGGGAGAAATCTGTATAATCTGTATTACCATCGCTTACAGATTTCTCTTTTAGAAGAACAGAAGAATTAGAGGTGTGATTGATATCCTCTTTCCATCGAATTAGTATAGTGTAAGAGTGTAATGATCTTCTTGCCTTGCATTTGGATCACTGTAATGTGCAGCAGTTTTTCCATATCTACAGTGACATGTAAATTTGTTCAAAATTTTGATTAACTAATTGCATTTGTGTAGATGAGTCTGAGACCCTTAACGTTCATAAACAGAATATGAAATGAAGCATCAATCTTCTGCTAGGGGACAATCATTAGTGGGCAATCATTAGAGTATACATGCTTTAAAAGAACAAATCAAGTATATTCGATGGTCAATATTAGATTTATAATAATCAAAATTGTTATCAGTAAAAACTTTTTTTTTTCACTGCATTCGTATATTTAAACTTTTCTAATATTTTTCCGTTTAATAGTTATACCATACTAAGGTTGGATATATAAATGATACGAAGTTTTACTTTAAGTTTTTTTTTCAATATTAATCGGTGGGTTTTGGCATAGTGGTAGATTGAAATGTTTCTTTAAAAAATAAAAATTCATATTTTTTAATAAAAATTTAAAGTTTATATAAAATACTATTTTAAAAAATTTAATAGTAAATGATAGGCCTTAATAGAACGGTAAAGAAATTAAAAATTCAAATTATTTAGACACTGAACAATATCAATATTTATTAATTTAATTTAAAAAAAAAACAATTAGATTAACAATATCAATATTTATTAATTTAATTTAAAAAAAAGCAATTAAAAAATCTAATAGGATATATGACCTAGGAAGGGTAATTGGATGACAACAGTTCAAAGGATCTGATTGAGTAGAAACATTAAAATATGATAACATGCATTTCATAAAGAAAAGACATCTGACAATCTGCATCTGATATTGATTATAGGCAAGATAACTGCCAATAGTATGTAATTGTCACTGTTATTGCCATGTACTTAATGGAGGAAGAGGAAGAAAAATTGCCATGTACTTCATGGAGGAAGAGAAAGAAAAATTGAAATGAACAATATAGAGGAGAAAAAGGACAGTCAAGCATAGAATAGAATATGAGCGGCATATAAGGGCAACATAAATGTAGCATAATGAGGTTGAAAGGTAATATCCCTTGACATTGTTATTTTGTAATTACACTATTATAGACATATGTATATTGACTCTGTGTCAATGACGAATGTTTTATGCCCTTAAATTTGTATGTTGTGAAATGCATAGAATGATGTATGTAGATTGTATGTGAGGACTAGATGACTCTTGCAGTCCAAACGTAGACGTAGATGCTGTACCATAGTGTGTCATTAAGTTTCGTCTAGAAAGAAACCATTTAAGAGTTGTTAGAAAAATTAACCCAGATTTCACGCCTCCGCCCAACTACGCTCAGAACCTTGGGCGAAACCGGATTGCACTCCAAACATGGGAGAAGTCGGACTGCGCTCTCGCAGTCCGGGATCCAGGCAAAAGTATGACATGACGTCGCACCTACCTTCTGACAGATTTGACACCTGATAGATCCGATCTCCGCAGGAGTTAATGCCAAGTCGACGATTAGTCAAAAACTCTAGTTGAGGGCCTGTCAGAGGATAACCCTTATCCGGGCCTGTTAGAGGATAACCCTTATCCGAACCTGTCATAGGATAACCCTTATCCTAACCTGTCAGAGGATAACCCTTATCCTCCTCTCCCCGTGACTATAAAAGGCAGTTCGGGTCCTCAGACAAACAAGAGGCGAAAAAGAGAGAAGTTCGTAAAAGAGGAGGCGAAGAGAGTAGAGCAGAGAAAGGAGGGTAGGCGATTCAATGAGCAGTGTGGCTCAGCTAATTAATGTCCGAGCAGCAGACTCAACATTTTTCCTTGTTTAGTTTATCCTACAGCGTAGCTTGCAGATGTTGTAAATTCCTCAGTTGAAGATTTCTGTAAATCTAGTTTCATATGAATAAAGTTTGCAATCGTTTCAAGCATCTTTAGGGTTTACAGTTTTATTGTGCTAAAGTTTATTGTTCTCTGTTACGATGTTTCTCTCCTCTCATACGGGTCTTGCCAAGCTAGGCAAACCCAGCGGCAGCCGTGCAAGACAAAGAAGTCGAAGTCCATAGTTGGGCAAGTCTCAGAGAAGCCTTTCCAACTTCGCTGCGAAAGTTCGACTGTGCCCGAGATCCGAGCGCAGCCTGAGTGTGCAAGCACAACTTGAGTCGGGCACCTTTCAAACTTTGCTGCACACCATCCAAAGTCTGCAGTTCGCTCTTGTTGATGGACTTCGCCCATAGAAAGTGCGTTGTCCACACTTTGCTGCGACATTCGCACTTCGACCACTTTACGGGCGTAGTCCGCACTACGCTGCGATTACCGGTGACGATTGCACTTCACTCCCGAAGCTTGGACCTGGTCGTGCGCCCTGTGCAGTTCGAACTGACGAACTTCGACTGAAGAGAAATTTGAAAAGTTTCCTTCAAATTGGTATCAGAGCTGATTGTGTCGTGACATGGAGATAGAAGATGGATTCTGGAAAGAATTCCCTGCAGTTGCAAATCCTATGATTTAATGGCAATAACTACGATTACTAGAGCATCCAGATGAAGATCTTGTTTAGATCTCAGGAGCTATGGGAGTTAGTCGAGAACGGCTATCTAGAACCGACAGATGCAACAGCACTAGTCGCCCTCTCTCAAGCAGACAAGGATCTGTTGAAAGAGCACACGAAGAAGGACCAGAAGGCCCTCTTCTACATCATGCAAGCGATTGAGGAGACCATCTTCCCATGGATTGCATCAGCCACCAAGGCCAAGCAGGCCTGGGAAACCCTGGCAAGTTCGTATCAGGGCACCAACAAAGTGAAGTTGGTGAATCTACAGATGCTCAGAAGAGAGTTTGAGAATATACAGATGACTGAGTCCAAGTCCATGAGTGATTTCTTCATCTGGATTACAGACATTATCAACCAGATGCGATTGAACAGAGAAAATGTGCAGAGCTAGAGAATCGTGGAGAAGATTTTTAGAAGTCTGCCTGCCAAGTTCGACTCGGTTGTGATAGCAATCGAAGAGTCGAGGGATTTGACAACCCTCTCGACAGACGAACTCATGGGTTCTCTATAGACCCTTGAACAGAGGCTGAGCCGCTCAACTCAGTCTACTTTGGAGCAAGCCTTCAAAGCGCAAATCTTAGTCCGAGACAACTGTAGAAAAGACTCCCACCATGGCGCTTCTAGTTCTCAAGGAGGAAGAGGCAGAAGCAGGCGTGGGAGAAGTAACAAGCAAGGAGGGAGATCAAACCCTCATGACGCTGAGCCAAGTTGCAACTTTCATCAGCAAGGAGGAAGAGGCACTGGCAGAAATCAGCAAGGAAGCTCTCAACAGAAGAAGGACATGTCAAAGGTCCAATGCTACTACTACAGTAAGTTCGGCCATTATGCCTCACAGTGCAGGAAGAAGATGGCAAACGAGAATCAGTAGCAAGCCCATTATACAGAGAAACCCATAAATGTGGTAGGAGGAAATGTGCTACTGACTTGTAGTATTGAAGAGGAGAGCAAGAAAAACATCTGGTATCTTGACAGTGGTTGTAGCAACCATATGACTGGGAACAAGGAGATGTTCTCACAACTGGATGAAATAGTCCAGTCCGAAGTCAATATGGGGAACAACTTCAAAGTTCCTGTGATGGGGAAAGGAAAGATCCTCATCCGAACCCGACACGGTGAAAGAAAAACAATTCAAGATGTTTTTTATGTGCTTGGGTTGAAGCACAATCTGCTAAGTGTTGGACAACTTGTGCAGAAGGGGCACACTGTACTGTTCAAAGATGGTGTATGTTCCATCAGAGACAAAGTGCATGGACAAATCACAATAGTTTCCATGATGAAAAACAAAAAAATTTCACTGTAGATTCAGAATGAATATTTGATGTCTCTAAGTGCAGTTGAGAAGGATGCTACCTGGCTGTGGCATCTAAGATTCGGTCACCTGAGTTTCAGTGGCTTGAATCTACTGCACAAGAAGTAGATGGTGAAGGGTTTACCCCTTATTGAGCAACCAAATCATGTTTGTGAAGGTTGCCTGGTCGGCAAGCAGCACAAGGATGCATTCCCTGTAGGACAGTCTTGGAGAGCATCACGGCCATTGGAGCTGGTGCACTCAGACATCTGTGGTCCCATGCAGACAACCACATATGCCGCAAATAAGTATTTCCTGACCTTCATTGATGACTTCAGTCGAAAGACCTGGGTTTATCCCATCAAGTTGAAGTCAGAGGCATTTGCAAGGTTTAAGGAGTTCAAGGCTCTGGTTGAGAAACAGAGCGAATATTATGTGAAGACTCTCAAAACTGATGGAGGTGGACAGTACATCTCCAATGAATTCCACAAATTTTGCAAACAGCATGGAATTCGAATGCAGTTCACTGCCAGATACATGCCGCAGCAGAATGGCGTAGCTGAGAGGAAGAACAAAACTATCATGGAGATGGCACGGAGCATGCTAAAGGCAAAAAGTTTGCCACATGAGTTTTGGGCAGAAGCTATAAGTTGTGCAGTTTATCTGCTGAACCGGTGTCCCACCAAGAGTGTGAGGGACAAAATTCTAGAGGAAGCCTGGAGCAAGTTGAAGCCAAGTGTGGCTCATTTGCAAGTTTTCGAGTGCATAGCATATGCACATGTTCTAGATGAGAAAAGGCAGAAGTTGGATGACAAAGCTGAAAAGTGCATCTTCATAGGGTACAACGAACTAGCAAAGGCATACAGGCTGTACAATCCTGTGACAAAGAAACTTGTCATCATCCGAGATGTGAAGTTCCTGGAGGTTGAAGCCTAGAACTGGAATTCAAATACTAGTTAGTCTAAATCAGCAACTGTTGAACCTGTAAACTTGGAGGATGACAGTGTGCAGCCACCTATACCTTCAAGCAGCAACAGTGGTGCCAGCAGCAACATAGCCTCATCATCTCGGTCACCTCCACTTGCAAGAAGAATTCAAAACTTGAGGACTCCTGCAAAGACTCGGAGCTTACAAGACATTTATGAGGTAACCCATAATCAGTTAGATGAAGAATATTCTGATTTTGCTCTCTTTACTGAATGTGATCCAGTGGAGTTTGAAGAGGCAAGTCAGAATTGCAAATGGGTGAATGCGATGGATGAGGAGATAGCAACCATTGAGAAGAATGAGACATGGCAACTGACAGATCTTCCAGCAAGAAAGAAGACCATTGGGGTCAAGTGGGTATATAAAATGAATTTTAATGCCCAGGGAGAAGTTGACAGGCATAAGGTCAGATTAGTGACGAAAGGCTACAAGTAGAAGTCAGGTGTTGACTATCATGAGGTGTATGCACCTGTAGCCCGACTTGACACAGTTATAATGATTCTGGCACTGGCAACTCAGAAAGGATGGAGCGTGTACCGGATGGATGCCAAGTATGCCTTCCTCAACGGAGTGTTGGAAGAAGAGGTCTACATAGACCAGTCGCTCGGTTATGAAATACAAGGGCAAGAGGGCAAAGTCCTGAAACTGAAGAAGGCCCTAAATGGGTTGAAGCAAGCACCCAGGGCATGGTACAGCCGTATTGATGGCTATTTTCAAGACAATGGGTTTCAAAAATGCCCATATGAGCACTCCCTGTACATGAAGACAAATGCAACAGGTGAGCTCATCATCGTCTGCCTGTACGTGGACGACTTGATATATACTGGCAATAGTAGCAGCCTATTAGCGCAGTTTAGAACAGCCATGAAGTCCGAGTTTGAAATGACAGACATGGGGCTAATGAAATTTTTTCTCGACATTAAAGTTGACCAATCTGCAGATGACATCTTCATTTCTCAGGGAAAGTATGCAAAGGATGTCCTAAAGCGTTTCAAGATGGAGGACAACAAACCTGCCATCACACCTGTAGCCATAGGTTTGAAGCTGAGCAAGTTGGATACAGGGAGGAATGTAGATCCAACCTTGTTCAAGAGGCTAGTTGGCAATCTGATGTATTTGATCGCAACTTGGACCGGATCCGATGTTCGGAGTTAGTCCGATCGACCGTTTCATGGAGACTCCGAAGGACATGCATCGGCAAGGTGCAAGAGGATCTTGCGCTATGTCAATGGGACGTGAAACCATGGCCTATTTTATGCCAGACAAGACCAGTTGGAACTGGTCAGCTTCATAGACAGTGACTGGGTTGGCAGTATCGACAATCGAAAGAGCACCTCCAGGTATGCTTTCCATATTGGATCAGGGGCAGTCTCATGGGCATCCAAAAAGCAACCCATCATTGCATTGTCCACAGCCGAAGCAAAATATGTCACTGCCACGACAGCCTCATGCCAAGCAGTTTGGCTGTAAAGAATTCTAAGTGAACTGTACTATCCTCCAGAAGGCGCGACAACAATTTTTTGTGATAACAATTCGGCCATTGCACTGTCAAAGGATCCCGTGTTCCATGGCCGGATGAAGCACATTGATATTCGTTATCACTTCATCAGAGAGTTGGTGAAGTTCGAAGAAATTCATCTACAGTTTTGCAGACCCAAGGAGCAGTTGGCAGATATTTTCACGAAGCCTTTGAAGGAGGAAGACTTCAGCAGATTGCGAGAGCAGCTTGGAGTCAAAGCGATCATGAAATCAGGTTTAAAGGAGGGTGTTAGAAAAAGTAACCCAGATTTCACGCCTCCGCCCAACTATGCTCAGAACCTTGGGCAAAATCGGATTACGCTCTAGACATGGGCGAAGTCGGACTGCGCTCTCGCAGTATAGGATCCTGGCAAAAGTTTGACATGATGTCGCACCTACCTTCTGACAGATTTGACACCTGACAGATCCGATCTCCGTAGGAGTTAATGCCAAGTCGGCAATTAGTCAAAAACCCTAGTTGAGGGCCTATCAGAGGATAACCCTTATCCGGGCCTGTTAGAGGATAACCCTTATCCAAACCTGTCAGAGGATAACCCTTATCCTCCTCTCCCCGCAGCTATAAAAGGTAGTTCGGGTCCTCAGACAAACAAGAGGCAAAAAAGAGAGAATTTCGTGAAAGAGGAGGCGAAGAGAGTAGAGCAGAGAAAGGAGGGCGAGCGATTCAGTGAGCAGTGTGGCTCAGCTGATTAATGTCCAAGCAGTAGACTCGACATTTCTCCTTGTTTAGTTTATCTTGCAGCGTAGCCTACAGATGTAAATTCCTCAGTTGAGGATTTTTGTAAATCTAGTTTCATATGAATAAAGTTTGCAATCATTTCAAGCATCTTTAGGGTTTACAGTTTTATTGTGCTAAAGTTTATTGTTCTCTGTTCCGGCGTTTCTCTCCTCTCATACGGGTCTTGCCAAGCCAGGCAAACCCAGCGGCAGCCGCGCAAGACAAAGAAGTCGAAGGCCATAGTTGGGCAAGTCTCAGAGAAGCCTTTCCAACTTCGCTGCCGAAGTCCGACTGCGCCCGAGATCCGAGCGCAGCCCGAGTGCGCAAGCGCAACTTGAGTCGGGCACCTTTCGAACTTCGCTGCACGTCGGCCGAAGTCCGCAGTTCGCTCCTGTTGACAGACTTCGCCCATAGAAAGTGCGTTGTCCGCACTTCGCTGCGACATTCGCACTTCGCCCACTTTACGGGCGCAGTCCGCACTGCGCTGTGACTGCCGGCGACGACCGCACTTCGCTCCCGAAGCTTGGAGCTGGCCGTGCGCCCTGCGCAGTTCGAACTGACGAACTTCGGCTGAAGAGAAATTTGAAAAGTTTCCTTCAAGAGTGACATCGTGCCAAATGCCATCAAACGGAACGCCGCAATGGCATATTTTCCATCTTGAGTCTTGCCAACATGAGCATAGCAATGCTCATGATAATCATAGTCGTAAGCATTGCTGACTTGACCATGGCCGCCTTGAACTTGACCGTCTTGTGCAAGGGAAAATTGCCATAGGATTATTGTCATGCAGTCACAACAACTGTCGTCACAATGAGATGCCGTCACAAAAGGTGTAGTCTTATGTTTATCCCAACACCTTACCTTCTTGTATTAGAGATCCCACCATTGTTTGTGCCGATGTGTTAGAGAGCATGTCATGACAAATGTTGTCTTGGGGCACAGAGTGGTGAATGTTGTCATGCAAGTTGTAAAATCATAAGGGAAGCAATAAAAGGATGTGGTCGTGGAAAGTGCCATCACCAAAGGAGCCTTCTGAAGGCAAAGTGATCGTCTAGGGGCTAACGTCTTGCCATGTTGGTTAATGTCCTCTTACAATTGTCGTCCTTTCATCTGCATTATTTTAAATCGTTAATCATGATTCACAACATTCCGCACGTATAAATTTATTGCCACACATGAATGTTTTATTTTGATACATAAAGAATAGACTGTCTTGCTTGAAATCTTGAGGATGTCCTTTATCTGGTTGTTATTGACTTGATCTGAGGAAACCATTAGGGCTCGGGGATACATAAAGAATAGATTGTCCTTTTTCAAGAGGTTAAAATCTTGGGAATATTATCTATGTCACCTGATTGTTGTTGATCTGGCCTGAGGAGACCACCAGTGAGGGATTGTAGGATTTAAATCTTGGGGCTGTCTTCTATTGAAGGATTCAAATCTTAGGACTGCCACTATAACCCCTATGCCACCTCGTTGTTGAGGGAACCATTGTTGAACCATTGTTGAAGCAAATCTTAGGACTGCCCCTATAACCCCTATGCCACCTCATTGTTGAGGGAACCATTGTTGAAGCATTGGCTCGCTTGCACCATATTCAAGTCAGACTAAGCACCAAAACATACCAATCCACCCAACACTTGAAGACAACCACATATGCATGTTTCTCATTCAAAATAATCTGGCACTTTCTTTTGGGGTTCCGGGAGACAGCACAATGGGTTTTCATTTTTAAGAGGTTATCACAGTGCGGGTTTTGATTATTTTTAGAAGGTTATTACAATGTGTGGAGATGTGTGTTAATTTTCTATTGATAAATTTGATGAGAAGATGTTTAACCTAATAGAAAAAAAATTCACACTAACCAAATCTAACATAAATTAAAAAAATAAAAAAAATCTGGCACATTTCTCACAACTTCCTTTCAAAGTTCTAGGAATACATTGCATTTCAGGCAATTTTATCTACCCCACCACTAAAACAAGTCTCTCTGTTATTCGAGGCATAGAAATCTAAAAAGGAAATATGATCAGAAGGGTGGCACCAACATATATGGCCATTAAGAGCTGTGGTGGAAAACTATAGCATAAAATAATAGGAGCACAACATGGAGAATTTCAAGGTAAGAGGATGTCTCACCCTAACAACAATTCCATATTGCATTAATGGAGATTTATGGCTATGGAAATCAATAGTGTTGTTGATAACTTTTTTAATTCTGTAAGTACATTTTAAGGTATTCTAAGAGTATGAGGAGAGAAGGAATTTGTTTGTGTGAAAGAGAAGATTCAGAAAAGAAGAGAAGAAAGCCCTGGTGGGTTCAGCACGAAGTGATTGAAGATGTTCCTACATTCCAAAAAATAAAGAAGGGCAGACCTTGTCCAAATCATCTGAAGATGATGGTGAAAGGATTAAAAATGTCACTGGCATCGCCGTATAGGTGTTGTTATGTTTATAACTTACCAGCATGAACAACTCATTTTGTCAATATTTCGTACTGCTTAACACATATTTGGCCATGATGATTGTCTCAAGTTATGTACTGCAGCCTTTAGCAGACTTACCCATGTGAGAATTTACTGTTTAAATTATTGCACTTCTCGGAAAATATATTAGGGATTGTCAAGGTGGTTTTTTTTTATTATATATGTTTTGTTAAGTGTATTGACGTCACTTTAGGGGTCATTTGTTAATATATATTTGTTTATTATATATGTTGGGTTGAGTGTTTGACCTCACTTTAGTGGTCATTGTATTATATTTGATTGTGGCGGTATAAATATTATTTGATTATATTATAATAGTATTTTGGGATATATATATATATATATATATATATATATATATATATATATATATATTTATTTATTTATTTATTTATTTATTGTATTATATATGATGGGTTGAGTGTATTGACTACACTTTAGAGGTCATGATTGATTATTTGGTGGTATTAAGATTATTTTATTATATGTGTGTTGTGGTTTGAAGAAGTTAAAGTTTTATTCATTAAGTTGTTTTTATTAGGATATGGTTTGAACATTGGATCTCTTGAATAAAAGTTAAAGTCTTAACCATTGTACTCTTTCCACCAAAAACATATTATAAAAATTTGATAAGGGGGTTGATGCAGACCAGATTTTAAACTTCTTGAATTATATCCCTGTTTCGATTCCTAGTGATCCTTGATGGCTTCAGATAGTTCGAGTTCTGAAGCTGAGATTGTGCACTCTTCCTATTTGGGATCGGGTTTGGATAAGGTTTATAGTAAAGGATTTGATTCTGCTAAAGGGGTGTGGGGTTCTGCAGTGGGGAAGCCTTCTGTTGATGATGAGAAGAAGCCCTTGGTTTCTTCAGTCGTTGTTTCGATTGTGGAGAGCCTCTTAGTGGGTGCTTGTGGGGATTTTTGTAGTGTTCGTAAATCTATTCGGTTGAGTGGTAAAAGGGTAACTTGGTGGAGTCATCCTACCTTTCTAAGGTGGTCAACATGGATGAGGTTGTGGAGGTCCTTCCTAGATCTATTGCCAATGACAAACTAGATATTGAGATGTACTCTCAAGGTAAATTTGCTATGAAGAAGAGCGTAATTCTCCATAGCCTTCGTCTGATGGAGATCAAACAGTGTGTCGTTTGGAGTTCTATGAAGTGGTGTTAGACTATGCTGAGGAGGCTACCCAAATGTATGGAGAAATTATTCACGAGTTTTATTATCTGATGTAGAACCACCTTAGTTGTCTCTTTTGTCAGTTCATTGGCTTTTCTAGAGTTTCTAGGATTCTCCTTTCTGTTTGTTTTTTTTCTGCTTTGTGTCTTTTGTTTGTCGGTTAGAGCTTTGTAAAAGGTTGTGGGGTCCCTTTCAAAACCCTATTTTCTCTTAATATTACCAAAAATAATAATTTGATAATTATGTATTATTGTTTGATAAATTATTATTATTTTAATTAAAAAATTTAATCCATTGAATAAACTATTTAAAAATATATCCACTGATCATAGTATTTTTTCATGAGTAAACAAATATTCAACATCAAATTAAAAACAATACATAAAAAATCATTTTTTTAAAATAGTTTTAGAAATGCATTCGTAGTTTAATGTTATTTTCTTCTGAGTTATACATAAAATGCATTTTTTAAAACAAATTTATAAATGCTTTAGTTGTTTAATGTTATTTTCCTTCTAAGTTTTGAAAACATGCACTTATCACTATCCCTTCAATTTTGAAGATATAATAATGATGACAAGGGATCAAGCAAAGATTTTAGATGAAAATCTCAATAGCCTCCAGTTGCAAATAGTGTCACGCATGTGGTATTATAATCCAAAGGGTAAGTTTCAATCTAAATTGACATAATTGAATAACAAGCCCCCATCATTTGATCACCTTCCACGACCAAAAATTGAGTAGTTTAGAAATAATGAAGAAGATCAAGAAATTGAGTAGTTTAGAAATAATGAAGAAGATCAAGCCATTGAAATTGACATAAATGAAATGCAAGAACAACCACCATGGAGGAAATGCTATCACTTCAAATAGCTTTATGATCTAGTAATAAATAAGGAGTAGAGGATAAGTGAAGATTTCATAGATAAGATTAAGGAGACCTAAAATAGACAAAGAGTAAGATTCGAGAATGGTGGATTTGATGTTGTGAATAACACAAGTAGAAGAAAAATTTACTCGGTGCTTTCGAAAAGTTTTTTGAAAAGGAATTTAATGACAACTATGAAAATTGGATGGAGAAACACCAAAGAGAGAGATATTTGGCATTGATAGTATTGAAGGATCAAGAAGAAGAAACTTATTATGAAGAAGAAGTCCCTCAAAATATTCCCACTCAAGCAAGGTCATTGGTTATAAAGATTCAAAAGAATATGCAGGTTCAAAGGACCTCCCTTTGCGTAGAAAATAGAGAACCCAAGCTAAGAAGGCTAGTGTACCTAAAACTATTTTACCAATTGAAATTCTCTCAGAAACTAGTGAAGAAGATACAACGAGGAAAATTATGGGAACTAAAGTAGCACAAGAAATAACATACATACAAAAAGCAACTATTTTAGAAATCCAAGATAAAGCTAAGTCTCATCCAAAGACCCAACAACATGCTCAATATAAGAAATCCAATCAAAATGAGATGTCAAAAAATAAAATTTATCCAAGCACTACACAAAAGGAGACATCAAAAAGGGTTAAAAGGTGGTAACTGGAGTAGGAAATTCTAAGTACTAGAATGTAGTTTAAAATATTTGATGCAATAGCCCAATATTTGATGTTGGAAGCGAAAGGATCAGGTATGTCTCCCATATCTACCCCTTTGGTTGAAAGTAATCCACCACCTGTATATCCTTCATCCAAACAATCACTCCCACCATCTTGTCCTACCAAAGAGGTTTTTCCCCTTCATAATTTACCATAAAAATAATTACCACTTCCCATGTATAGGAGATCCAAGCAACATAGAAATATGTATATCTATGAACCCCTATAAATACTAGCATTGTATCACTAAACCCTCCATCTATGATTTTCTCACCTTTTTCAATCTACATTTATTGTTTCCCCTTCTTCTAAGCATCAAATCTCAAAAGCATTATCTATAATTCAAAATATAAAAATAAACACCTAGAAATGAGCAGAGCAACAATAATTGCAAGAGAGGACAAAGAAGACAACCACTCAAACATATGATGAAGTAGATTCGATCATTTAATATCAGATAAAGGTGGTTGCATATCCTAAAGTTAGAAAATCGATAGCAAATATGACAATAGAGGATTATCACATCAAGATTCAAAGGTATGAAATTTTCAAGATTCCCAAAATTGACGCATGTAGGGCACTTCATACCAAAGTAGATACACTTTTCCTCCAAATAAACCAGATAGATATAAATATTGTGACAACAAAAGGGAAGATTAAAGTCTTAGAGAAAAATCTAGATAATGAAAAGGTAGAAAAGGATGGTCTAAAAATGAGATTTTGGAATTGAAACACTTGCTAGAAAAATATCCCTCTGAAAATCAATTACAGTAGAAGGACAAGAGGATTCAAAACTTGGAGGCACAGTAAGATTAAATCATAGGAAAAGGAAATGCAAGAGTTGAGGTCCAAACTCTAGAGCCAGGAAGAAATTTTGGTGATAGCTTAGTAAAAACTAGAAATGGACAATATTAGATCACAAGTCCACAAGTCCATGTAACCTCTAAATAATTGCTAAAGCAATTCAGAGGCCAATATTAGATCAAAGTGAAGGATGTTATAATGAAATATTTCCCCTTGATAAGAAGGATATCATACATTACAAAATTGATCCAATGTGCAAAAGAAGAATTCAACAAAGGAAGAGATGAACTAATGAGTAAATTCCAATAAGTAGAGGTCACACTCCATATGCTATGAAATAGAGATAAATACCCCCACCTAGCAAAATCCTCAAATAGATATCTGAGTGAGTCAATATTTCACTTAGCCCAAGTCATATTTGGAAGTAATCTAATCAAATAAGGAGGAGCAATTATCAGTGTCGTCAAAGTAAGCATTGATAAGATAAAATTGGTAGTGCAAGAGGTCATGGATCTTAGATTCTTAGTATTTTGGGATATGAGTGGTCATCTATACAATGCAAAACAAATCAACCAAAGACTAGATTAGTACCTCAAGAACACAAATAAAATTGATGCATTTCTTGAACCTCTAGCAATAGAGTAGAGCATTGCCTTCTTTCATAGGATCTCCATGTTGTTGTCAAAATTTGAAGAACTAGTGCAAAGATATGGGAACACCTCCTATGATCCTTACTTTGAATTGTAGGAAGTTATCCATAAATTTAAATAAATGCATATACCCTCTCAAAAGGCATGGGATAAAGTATGCAGATTATTCTAACCGATAACAACTCCTTCAATGGCTCAAGCAATAAGTCAACAAGGAAAAACATATAAAATGGCCATGGAATAAGAGTAGGAATAATCTAATAGAACAACCAAGACCTCAAAGGTGGAAAGCATATAGGAGGTCAACCCTTGTACCAAAAAAAAAGATTCTATTTTACCCCTTTTTATATCATTTTTAACTCCACTACCCAATAGGATAAATTCATATGAGTTATATGCTTCTACAAGCATAAACACCTTGTGAGGTGCTAATAATGTGAGTAGAATAACTCTTCCACATATATCTCCTTAGAAGAGGATAATTTAATTCTATTAAATATTCTACTATTTTTCTAAGGTTGCTTCAAAAATTTATCTGGGCACCTGAAATAGATGTTGGATCAAAAGGAAGGTACGTAGGGATCAACTAAGCCTAAGCAACACCACAACGCTGAATTTTTTGAAGTGTAGATAGTTGCTAGATTTTTGAGATGATCATGTCGACAATATATAAAAATATTCAACATCCAACATAACTAAAGCTCATAATTCAACTAAGACAAAAGAGCTCATCTTTTTTTTTGTGTCTGAGTCAAATTTTGAATAAGTATGAGACATGAATAGAAATATAAAATGTTGATTTCATTAGACGCTTGATAAAATATTGGAATCCAACATGTTATCAAATAGTTTTTGGCTAAGTACGAGTAAAAATTTGGCATTCAGTGTTATAGAAAAGCCTGTCGAATACAACAAAATTTTGACTATGTAGCAAAGAGGGTCAAATTTTTGAAGGTGATGACATGAGTATAGGTTGCATAAAAATCTAGCACAATAAAATAGAGCTTGAGAAAAAAAAATTAAGGCATTGAACCTAGCACACTAAGGACTATATAAAGTTCACTTGAGAGTATGCATCTATATAATATATATACTATTAGGTTTAGGCCTATCATTTTGTTGGTCCAAGTATAGTTCTCTTCAAACATAACCTGCCACAAATTATTATTTTGAATAAAAGATGTTAAATCTTTCATACATTGTGTTATTTTCCTAATTCCCCTAAAATTTTAATCTAGCTTGATTATGACATTAAAATATCTTATGATCATGAATCAAGTTTCTTTGTCTTCTTATAAAGGATTTAATTCTACTCCATATATTTTATCTGCTTGATTTAGTTGTAGGACCTTAGATATTGATAAGCATGAAATAAATATATGTAAAGTTGTAGGTGACTATTTCCTAGTCTATGAGTAGTTTCATACGCGGTTGAAACTCGTTTTCAACATGTTAAATTCCTCCTATCACTCATTTTGAATCCATATCATCCCATTCACATCTTGCCCATATTGCTTTTATGGTTTTGGAAGCTTCTTCTTTTGTCATTTTACTTCCTAGATATAAATAATATTAGGGTTATTACTTAAATAGAGGTCCTTGATACACCTCTACTTTGAGAGGATATTAACACCCCATATATTCCATGATATGGTAGTAATGTCTCATTAGGGCTTGTTGACCCCTCCTATGAATTACCAATATCATTTTATTGTTTGGTAAAGAGAAATTCAACCAATTTAGATTGTGTTCCTTTCTCTATGTTTGCTTTTGCTTCCATGGCTATCACTTGACAATTTTAAGATTTTCCTCTTTTTCTTGCTAGTATTGAGAGTAGGTCTTATTATTATATTCCTTAATATTATTTCACAACTTTTCTTTGCATTATATTTATTCTCTCATAGCTTTTCCAAGGAATATTTTAACTTATCCTACTCATCTTCTAGTATTTCCTTGTTAATGGCATCTAACACTATGTTCTATCTACCACTTTTCTTCTCCTGAATGGTGCATGGTACTTCAAGAGAGTCTTCAAAATTTGATGAGACACATTTCTTAGTTTCAACAAGAATGTTCATACCTGAATAATAATAATACTTAGTAGATGGTTCCTTGTTAATATTTTGATTCTATTGTGCCATATCCTCTAAACTATAATCTATTTTTTCTTCGTAGGCTAAAGCCTCAAAAGAATTAGTATTTCTTCTAATATCCTTACTTACTAGTCTTCACTGCATATTTAATTTCATCTATCTAGACCTATTTTTTGGAAGTGCAAAACCATCCTCATCCATATCCATTTGCAAGTTCATCTTGTTGCTTTCTACATATAGCTTGTTGGACTCTTCTTAAGGATTGATCACTCAACATGCCCTATCTCTTGACATCTTCTACATCTAAAAGATATGCTTTCATAATCAAATGTTTCGATCCACAACTTACCCCCAAACTTAATAATAATTCATTTTAATAATTTTTTACCGATATCAATCATGACCAATATATGGGTGTAGATAGCCGTGACTCTATCTTTAGTAGTTTCTAAAATGTTAAAGATTTTTTCTAGAATGTTGCATGTTGCCTTGAAGGTATGTATTTCCTAAAATTTAATTGGTGGCCTATACATCCTAAATCAAACTAGTGCTAGGGATATATATATATATATATATATATATATATATATATATATATATATATATATATATATATATATATTTAGGTGTAAATCCTTCACACCAACAGGTTAGGAAGAGTGTTGCTCTTCCTATAAACAAAAGGCCCCCTTTAAGAATTCTAAATATTTCCTCCCTGGAATAGAAAATGTCTAGGAAGAAACCTTTTGAGAGAAAGGATAGACTCACTCTTGGAGACTTCCATATCCTATCAATCTATTTTCTCATAGTCAAAGCTCTTGGTCAAGACCCATTAAATTTATGAACAAATACCTTATCTTTGAGCAATGAGGATCATTGCTATATGAGATCCTCCTTAACCTCTACTACTAGGTATGTTCTTGTAATACCACTATGTGGTGATGATGTAATAGGGGTCCATTTCAATCCCATATAACTCACACACACACACACACACACACACACACATATATATATATATATATATATATATATATATATATATATATATATATATATATATATATATATATATATATAACTTCTAAGATAATGAAGAGATAAATTAAACTTAGTTAAAAATTATATGCCGGGAAAGAATGTCCTACTTTCTTAATTCCCTAGTCCTACATTTCTCCTTCCATTATGAAAACCCTGGCTAACAAATATATGTAATTGTGTTTCTTGCAACTTGAAAAATCATCACTACTCTTGTTTTAGATGGATGACTTCATAGGGTTGTATCTCCCTCAGTATTGCTTAGGTTTATTTGTATGACCACTCATTTTAACGTTCTTCAAATTCTATGTAAATTGGTACAAGAATCATCTGAATCATACAAACCTTTGTACAGTTATGACTCGTGAAATACGAGAATGTTTTTTATAATTTTTTCCTAACTCTGCCCTTATTCTAAATAACTATCTTCACATGGTCATATCTCCCTCAATACTACTCGGATTCTTTCATATGACGACTCATTTCAAAGCTATTTAAATTCTACATAAAATGGCATAAGAATCATCCGAATAAAAAAACTATATGCAAGGATATTGCTACTAAAAGGTGAGTCATTTTAAAAAAATTGCCCTAAGCTCAAGTCATATGATTTTTTAAAGTACCAATTTATTAAAATTATTTGTATTTCCATTTCTTACAAAATTAAAAATAAATTAAAATAAAATAAATATCATACCTATTATAGTATTTAGGAAGACTTTGCTTGTATTAATTGAAATAAAAATATACACTTCATTTAACCCTTATTTAATTCCTTTCTAATAAGGATATTAACAATTTTTTAATTGGTTTTATATAGAGTGTAGACACCTAAGAATGTCACATTATCCCTTGTGTAGTGTTAATGGTTAATTAATTTGTAAAAGCCTAAAAAATCCAATAAATTTTTATTAAAACATTATTTAGTCATTTAAGCCCATTTTCCCACTAAGTCCCCTCCTACACCTAGCCCATGGTCACCATGTGACCACCCCTTTAACCTAGCCTAGGGCCACCTCACCCTAGTCTACCCTTTGATTCTAGCCTAGGTCCACCTCACCCTATCCTACCTTACCCCCTACTCTCCACATCCCCATGTTCATTCAATGCCATAAATGGTATTAAGACTTTCTTCACCCATGTGCATTAAAAACATGAAGATTTTTCATCTACATGCCATAAATGGGGTGAAGACTTTCTCCACCTCCATGCATTTATGAGGTATGGTGCACCCATGCCCATCAATGCATATGGATGTGTGAGGATTTTCTTCACTCAAGTTAATTTATGAGGCATGGTGCAACCATGCCATCTCACCTCCCCTAACCCTTACCAAATTCTATAAAAAAAATTACCCTCTTTTTTCGAAGCAATTTCTGAGATTCCCACGGTTGATGGGTGGTTGGTGTGTCTGGGTGGTTTAGCCCATGGAGTTGTGCCCATTGTATTCTAATACCACATAGTGGTTTAGGGTTTTACGAGTTTCCTTTATATTTATTGTAATGTCCCATTTTCGGGAAAGAAAGGGAATAATAATATCGAGGAGTGGCTCTTGTTTTGCTAGAGTAGCCCACATCGGGTGAACCAAGGTAAATCTCATGTGTCATATGTGCATTGTGTGGTGTCATTTCCTCTAAGTTATTTATTTATGTTTTATTTTTGGAATAAGTTTTTTGTAGATGTCTTCAGTTTGCTCCTTGGCCGCAGACTTTATTATATGGGGGTGCCTGAGCTTTGATGCCTGTTTTATCAAGAACCAGAGTCTTGTATGCATCTTTTTTGGACCTATAGTCGGGTCAGTCTCGCTTGGAGTTAGGTGGGTTCATTCTTTGCTCCATTTATGTCTCTACAACTTTCATGGCATCATGTCTTTCTGTGTGATTCCATTCAGTTTTCTCTCCCGTTGAGGGAAGTGTGGCAAATATTCAGAGTCAGCCTCATGTTTCACATTTGAAAATCTAGAAACAAAATTATTTTCAAGCAGGTTGATTCATCTAAAAAAAAAATTGCTGACAAGCTCGAAGTTTTTCATGAAGTGTGGTTTCAGATTTGTGACCAGGCTAAAAAGGCGACTATGGAGCTGGACCATTTGCAGGTTTTGCTAAAATGTTGGGATGACGCCCCTTGTGCTGTTAGTAGGGAGGCCCCTAAGCATTCACCTCCTCACCCAACCAGATCTCATTTGCATCTACGCCCTAATCATGCACGACATCAACATACTCGAATCAGATCCCGTGACTGTGGAGGGCCACCATAGCAGCTGAAGCTGTATACCTCCCAGCATTATGTGCCTATGATCACACCACAATCTGCGTCTATGCCTAATTATGGTTGGGGGGCTTCGATCAACTATGAGCATATTTCTGGTTGGTCTCGTCCTTCTTCTCCAATTACTCATGCTTCAAGATGGGGTGAGAAGCGCTGTGTTGGGTGGGGGAACCACCCACTTCAAATGGATAAGGCTTTGTCTGCCATGAACCCCTTCCTTAAGGCCTTTCTTGTTGTAGAATATTTCTAGTTTGATGTTGATGGTCGTGGTGCCTATGTGGTGCAGTTTGTTTTTCTTTATACGTTATTTGGATAAGATAATGACTTTTATGATGTGATTTTTTGTTCACCTATACTTTTTTTTTGGAGTTGTAAAAGACTTTTATTTTTATAATTAAAATGGCCTTCCATCAAAAAAAAAAATTACACTTCTATAAATAAAAAATAAAAATTACTAGTTGAAAATACTCTAAAAATTAAACTTTAATAAAAATTATAATTGGAAAATCAAATAAAATGGTCATTTTTAGTTGTTTTGAGATTGATTTTCATTTTATATTAAAAAATATAAGATAGTTCAATATGGTATACACACTAGCTATGAACCTTTGAAAAAAAAAATTGACTTACTTCTTATACCATACTTACAACCTCGTAGTACCAAAGAAAATTCTGCCAACCATAAAGGAAGTGTGGCTGTCCCTCATGTCATACATTAAATATTCGATGACCCACTTTATTACAAGTGTAAATCTGCATGGATTCCATTCATTTCTTCTGCCTTCTTCGGAACTATTTTCACATAGCATTCAGTAAAGTGCCAGGAATCGTCTTTGCAAAGGAAGCTCCGAAGCATTGTACCATTTTCTCTGTACAAATAGCATATACCCATTGGATATCCTTCCTTCTCCCACCTATAACATATTCTTACAGACACTCTCCACTCTAAAACTCATCAAGGCTGAGCAATTGAAGAAGAAGAAGTGTTTGTGCAGGATAATTGCAGGGGGGCTTTCCTTTGGCAGGTGAGAGATCGATACATGCATAGTTCTATTCCTTTGGCTCTCTCTACTGCCTGCCAAAGGAGAGTTGCCCTGTGATTGTCCCTCTCCGAGTTTTTAGTTATTACAGGTATTATACTTGTTTCTATATTTAGATCCATTTTATGGTTATATACCGCAACTATTATTTGTATGTTTTTGAGAAACATGTTGTATGAATATATAGCAGTTATTATTTATATATATACAATAGTAATTATTTGTAAGTTTCTGTATACGACGGCTGTTATTTATATGTTTCTCAGAATATGTTGTATGATTATATACAGTTGCTTTGTATGATTCAGCTAGTGTTGTTTCTGTTTGAAATTATATGGTTATATACAACGGGCTATTATTTATATGTTTTTGAAAACGTATTGTATGGTTATAAATGATGGATGTGTTTGAAAACAATAGGAAAAGGCCTGGTTTTTTTTGGAAGATAATAAATAAGTTTTGGTTTTTTTTTGGAGGTTTAAAGTTTATGGTAGGTTGGATGGTAGTGGATGGTAGGGGAGTGTTAGCCGGTCCAGTTGATGCCATAGGTCCAGTTGATGCCATATAGATCTATAGGGGTTGACTGCTCCTGCCCAGTTGATGCCTTATAAAATAAGGGTCTCCTTGATTTTGTTTAACACAACAAACTAATAAAATCGTGCTTGATTTTTTTTACCGTGTATATTTTTCTACCCTATTTTCATACTTTAGAAAATATATGATTGATAGCTTCTCTAACCATCTTAAGAGGCAAGGTTGAAAATAATATGAGAAGTGTGTGGTTTTTTTAAAACTGGGTTAAGATAGAACTTTTTATTCAAAAACTATTGATCAATAAGATTATGAATCCATATACCAGGATATATAAATGATACGAAGTTTTACTTTATTTATTTATGGGTTTTGGCAGAATGATAAATTGGATGTTTCCTTAAAAAAAAAAATTAAATTCTAAAAAATATTAATTTAATATGATAGGCCGTAATAAAAGGTTAAAGAAATTAAAAATTCAAATTATTTAGACACTGAACAATATCAATACTTATTCATTAAATTAAAAAAAAAAACAACCAAACAATTAAGATATCTAATAGGGTATTACCTAGTAGGAAGGGTAATGGGATAGGGTATGACCTAGTAGGAAGGGTGATGGGATGACAACAGTTTAGAGGATCTGATTGAGTAAAGTACGATAACATGCATTGCATAAAGAAAAGACATCTTACAATCTGCGTCTGATATTGATACGTTATAGGCAAAATAACTGCCAACAGTATGTAATTGTCACTGTCATTGTCATGTACTTAATGGAGGAAGAGGAAGAAAAATTGCCATGTACTTCATGGAGGAAGAGAAAGAAAAATTTAAATGTACAATACAGAGGAGAAAAAGGACAGTCAAGCATAGAATAGAATATGAGAGGCATATAAGGGCAACATAAATGTAGCATAATGAGGTAGAAAGGTAATATCCTTTTTGTAATTACACTACTACAGACATATGTACATTAACTCTGTGTCAATGACGAATGTTCTATGCCCTTAAATTTGTATGTTGTGAAATGCATAGAATGATGTATTCAGATTGTATGTGAGTACTAGATGACTGTTGCAGTCCAAACGTAGACGTAGACGCTGTACCACAGTGTGTCATTAAGTTTCGTCTGGAAGGAAACCATTTAAGAGTGACATCGTGCCAAATGCCATCAAACGGAACGCCGCAATGGCATATTTTCCATCTTGAGTCTTGCCAACATGAGCATAGCAAGGCTCATGATAATCATAGTCGTAAGCATTGCTGACTTGACCATGGCCGCCTTGAACTTGACCGTCTTGTGCAAGGGAAAATTGCCATAGGATTATTGTCATGCAGTCACAACAACTGTCGTCACAATGAGATGCCGTCACAAAAGGTGTCGTCTTATGTTTATCCCAACACCTTACCTTCTTGTATTAGAGATCCCACCATTGTTTGTGCCGATGTGTTAGAGAGCATGGCATGACAAATGTTGTCTTGGGGCACAGAGTGGTGAATATTGTCATGCAAGTTGTACAATCATAAGGGAAGCCATAAAAGGATGTGGTCGTGGAAAGTGCCGTCACCAAAGGAGCCTTCTGAAGGCAAAGTGATCGTCTAGGGGCTAACGTCTTGACATATTGGTTAATGTCCTCTTACAATTGTCGTCCTTTCATCTGCATTATTTTAAATCGTTAATCACGATTCACAACATTCCGCACGTATAAATTTATTTCATCTGCATTATTTTAAATCGTTAATCACGATTCACAACATTCCGCACGTATAAATTTATTGCCACACATGAATGTTTTATTTTGATACATAAAGAATAGACTGTCTTGCTTGAAATCTTGAGGATGTCATTATTTTGATACATAAAGAATAGACTGTCTTGCTTGAAATCTTGAGGATGTCATTTATCTGGTTGTTATTGACTTGATCTGAGGAAACCATTAGGGCTCGGGGATACATAAAGAATAGATTGTCCTTTTTCAAGAGGTTGAAATCTTGGGGATATTATCTATGTCACCTGATTGTTGTTGATCTGGCGTGAGGAGACCACCAGTGAGGGATTGCAGGGTTTAAATCTTGGGGCTGCCTCCTATTGCAGGATTCAAATCTTAGGACTGCCCCTATAACCCCTATGCCACCTCGTTGTTGAGGGAACCATTGTTGAACCATTGTTGAAGCATTGGCTCGCTTGCACCATATTCAAGTCAGACTAAGCACCAAAACATACCAATCCACCCAGCACTTGAAGACAACCACATATGCAAGTTTCTCATTCAAAATAATCTGGCACTTCAAAATAATCTGGCACTTTTTTTTGGGTTCCCGGAGACAGCACAACGGGTTTTCATACTTTTGAAGAGGTTATCACCCTGCGGGTTTTGATTCTTTTTAGAAGGTTATTACAGTGTGTGGAGATGTGTGTTAATTTTCTATTGATAAATTTGATGAGAAGATGTTTAACCTAATAGGAAAAAATTTCACACTAACCAAATCTAAAATAAATTAAAAAATAAAAAAAATCTGGCACACTTCTCACAACTTCCTTTCAAAGTTCTAGGAATACATTGCATTTCAGGCAATTTTATCTACCACACCACTAAAACAAGTCTCTCTGTTATTCGAGGCATAGAAATCTAAAAAGGAAATATGATCAGAAGGGTGGCACCAACTTATATGGCCATTAAGAGCTGTGGTGGAAAACTATAGCATAAAATAATAGAAGCACAACATGGAGAATTTCAAGGTAAGAGGATGTCTCACCCTAACAACAATGCCATTAAGAGCTGTGGTAGAAAACTATAGCATAAAATAATAGGAGCACAACATGGAGAATTTCAAGGTAAGAGGATGTCTCACCCTAACAACAATTCCATATTATGGCTATGGAAATCAATAGTGTTGTTGTTAACTTTTTTTAATTCTGTAAGTACATTTTAAGGTATTCTAAGAGTATGAGGAGAGAAGGAATTTCTTTCTCTGAAAGAGAAGATTCAGAAAAGAAGAGAAGAAAGCCCTGGTGGGTTCAGCACGAAGTGATTGAAGATGTTCCTACATTCCAAAATATAAAGAAGGGCAGACCTTGTCCAAATCATATGAAGATGATGGTTAAAGGATTAAAAATGTCACTGGCATCGCCGTATAGGTGTTGTTATGTTTATAACTTACCAGCATGAACAACTCATTTTGTCAATATTTTGTACTGCTTAACACATATTTGGCCACGATGATTGTCTCAAGTTATGTACTGCAGCCTTTAGCAGAATTACCCATGTGAGAATTTACTGTTTAAATTATTGCACTTCTCGGAAAATATATTAGGGATTGTCAAGGTGTTTTTTTTTTATTATATATGTTTTGTTAAGTGTATTGACGTCACTTTAGGGGTCATTTGTTAATATATATTTGTTTATTATATATATGTTGGGTTGAGTGTTTGACCTCACTTTATTGGTCATTGTATTATATTTGATTGCTTATTTGATGGTATATAGATTATTTGATTATATTATAATAGCATTTTGGGATATATATATATATATATAATTATATTATATTATATAATATAATATAATATAATATATGATAGGTTGAGTGTATTGACTACACTTTAGAGGTCATGATTGATTATTTGGTGGTATTAATATTATTTGATTATATATGTATGTACGTTGTGGTTTGAAGAAGTTAAAGTTTTATCCATTAAGTTGTTTTTATTAGGATATGGTTTGAACATTGGATCTCTTGAATAGAAGTCAAATTCATAACCATTGTATTATTTCCACCAAAGACATATTATAATAATTTGATAAGGGGGTTGATGCAGACAAGATTTTAAACTCCTTGAATTTTATCCCTGTTCCGGTTCCTAGTGATCCCCTGATGGCTTCGGATAGTTCGAGTTCTGAAGTTGAGATTGTACGCTCTTCCTATTTGGGATCGAGTTTGGATAAGGTTTATAGTAAAGGATTTGATTCTGCTAAAGGGGTGTGGGGTTCTACGATGGGGAAGTCTTCTGCTGATGATGAGAAGAAGCCCTTGGTTTCTTCAGTCATCATTTCAGTTGTGGAGAACCTCTCAGTGGATGCTTGTGGGGATTTTTGTGGGGTTCGTAAATCTGTTCAGTTGAGTGGTAAAAGGCATAACTTGGTGGAGTCATCCCATATTTCTAAGGTGGTCAACATGGATGAGGTTGTGGAGGTCCTTCCTAGATCTACTGCAAAATACAAACTAGATGTTGAGATGTACTCTCAAGGTAAATTTTTCGTGAAGAAGAGCGCAATTCTCCATAGCCTTCATCTGATGGTGATCAAACAACATGTCGTTTGGAGTTCTATGAAGATGGTGTTAGACTATGCTGATGAGGCTGCCCAAATGTCTGGAGAAATTATTCATGAATTTGATTCTCTAATGTAGAACCACCTTAGTTGTCTTTTTTTTCAGTTCGTTGGCTTTTCTAGAGTTTCTAGGATTCTCCTTTCTATTTTTTTTTTTTGCTATGTTTCTTTTTGTTTGTCAATTAGAGCTTTGTAAAAGTTTGTGGGGTCCCTTTCAAAACCCTCTTTTCTCCTAATATTACCAAAAAAAAATAATTTGATAATTATGTATTATTTTTTGATAAATTGTTATTATTTTAATTAAAATTATTCCATTGAATAAACTATTTAAAAATATATCCAATGATCATAGTATTTTTTCATGAGTAAACAAACATTCAACATCAAATTTAAAACAATACATAAATTTTTTTTTTTTGCAAATAGTTTTAGAAATGCATTCATTATTTAATGTTATTTTCTTCTTAGTTATACATAAAATGCATTTTTAAAACATAGCTTTAGAAATGCATTAGTTGTTTATTGTTATTTTCCTTCTAAGTTTTGAAAACATGCACTTATCACTATCCCTTCAATTTTGAAGATATAATCATGATGATAAGGGATCAAGCAAAGATTCTAGATGAAAAGCTCAACAGCCTCCAGTTGCAAATAGTGTCACGCATGTGGTGTTATAATAGAAAGGGTAAGTTTCAAGCTAAATTGACATAATTGAATAACAAGCCCTCATCATTTGATCACCTTCCACGACCAAAAATTGAGTAGTTTAGAAATAATGAAGAAGATCAAGCCATTGAAGTTGACATCAATGAAATGCAAGAACAGCCACCATGGAGGAAATGCTATCAGTTCAAATAGCTTTATGATCTAGTAATAAATAAGGAGTAGAGGATAAGTGAAGATTTCATAGATAAGATTAAAGAGACCTAAAATAGACAAAGAGTAAGATTTGAGAATGGTGGATTTGATGTTGTGAATAACATAAGTAGAAGAAAACTTTCCTCGGTGCTTTCGACAAGTAGTTTGAAAAGGAATTTAATGACAACTATGAAAATTGGATGGAGAAACACCAGAGAGAGAGAGATAGTTGGCATTGATAGTATTGAAGGATCAAGAAGAAGAAACTTATTATGAAGAAGAATTCCCTCAACAAAGTCCCACTCAAGAAAGGTCCTTGGTTATAAAGTTTCAAAAGAATATGCAGGTTCAAAGGACCTCCCTTTGCATAGAAAATATAGAACCCAAGATAAGAAGGCTAGTGTACCTAAAACTATTTTACCAATTGAAATTCTCTCAGAAACTAGTGAAGAAGATACAACAAGGCACATTATGGGAACTAAAGTAGCACAAGAAATAACATACATACAAAAGCAACTATTGTAGCAATCCAAGATAAAGCTAAGTCTCAGCCAAAGACCCAACAACATGCTCAATATAAGAAATCCAATGAAAATGAGATGTCAAAAAAAAATTATCCAAGCACTACACAAAAGGAGACATCAAAAAGGGCTAAAAGGTGGTAACTGGAGTAGGAAATTCTAAGTACTAGAATGTAGTTTAAAATATTTGATGCAATAGCCCAAGTTTTGATGTTGGAAGCAAAAGGATCAGGTATGTCTCCCATATCTACTCCTTTGGTTGAAAGTAATCCACCACCTGTATATCCTTCATCCAAGCAATCACTCCCACCATCTTGTCCTACCAAAGAGGTTTTTCCCCTTCATAATTTACCATAAAAATAATTACCACTTCCCATGTATAGGAGATCCAAGCAACATAGAAATATGTATATCTATGAACCCCTATAAATGCTAGCATTGTATCACTAAACCCTCCATCTATGATTTTCTCACATTTTTCAATCTACCTTTATTGTTTCCCCTGCTTCTAAGCATCAACTCTCAAAAGCATTATCTATAATTCAAAATATAAAAATAAACACCTAGAAATGAGCAGAGCAAAAATAATTGCAAGACAAGACAAAGAAGACAACTACTCAAACATATGATGAAGTAGATTCGATCATTGAATATCGGATAAAAGTGGTTGCATATCCTAAAGTTAGAAAATCGATAGCAAATATGACAATAGAGGATTATCACATCAAGATGCAAAGGTATGAAATTTTTAAGATTCCCAAAATTGACGCACTTAGGGCACATCATACCAAAGTAGATACACTTTTCCTCCAAAGCAACCAGATAGATATAAATTGTGACAACAAAAGAGAAGATTAAAGTCTTAGAGCAAAAGCTAGATAAAGAAAATGTAGAAAAGGATGGTCTAAAAATGAGATTTTGGACTTGAAACACTTGCTAGAAAAATATCCCTCTAAAAAGCAATTACAATAGAAGGACAAGAGGATTCAAAACTTGGAGGCACAATAAGATTAAATCATAGGAAAATGAAATGCAAGAGTTGAGGTCAAAACTCTTGAGCCAGGAAGAAATTTTGGTGATAGCTTAGTAAAAAATAGAAATGGAGAGAGAAAGTCCACAAGTCCATGTAACCTCTAAAGAATTGCTAAAGCAATTTAGAGGCCAGTATTAGATCAAAGTGAAGGATGTTATAATTAAATATTCCCCTTGATAAGAAGGATATCATACAGTACAAAATTGATCCAATGTGCAAAAGAAGAATTCAACAAAGAAAGATATGAACTAATGAGTAAAGTCCAATAAGTAGAGGTCACACTCCATATGCTATGAAATAAAGAGAAATACCCCCAACTAGAAAAATGCTCAAATAGATATCTGAGTGAGTCAATATTTCACTTAGCCAAAGTCATATTTGGAAGTAATCTAATCATATAACGAGGAGCAATTATCAGTGTCCTCAAAGTAAGCATTGATAATATAAAATTGGTAGTGCAAGAGGTCATGGATCTTAGATTCTTAGTATTTTGGGATATGAGTGGTCATATATACAATGCAAAACAACTCATCCAATGACTAGATCAGTACCTCAACAACAAAAATAAAATTGATGCATTGCTTGAACCTCTAGCAATAGAGTAGAGCATTGCCTTCTTTCATAGGATCTCCATGTTGTCAAAATTTGAAGAACTAGTGCAAATATATGGGAACACCTCCTATGATCATTACTTTGAATTGTAGGAAGTTATCCATAAATTTAAATAAATGCATAACCCCTCTCAAAAGGCATGGGATAAAGTATGTAGATTATTCTAACCGATAACAACTCCTTCAATGGCTCAAGCAAATCAGTCAACAAGGAAAAACATATAAAATGGCCATGGAAGAAGAGTAGGAAGAATCTAATAAAACAACCAAGACCTCAAAGGTGGAAAGCATATAGGAGGTCAACCCTTGTACCAAAAAAAAAGATTCTATTTTGCCCCTTTTTATATCATTTTTAACTCCACCATCCAATATGATAAATTCATATGGGTTATATGCTTCTACAAGCATAAACACCCTGTGAGATGCTAATAATGTGAGTAGAATAACTCTTCCACATATATCTCCTTAGAAGAGGATAATTTAATTCTATTAAATATTCTACTATTTTTCTAAGGTTGCTTCAAAAATTTAGTTGGGCACCTGAAATAGATGTTGGATCAAAAGGAAGGTAGGTAGGGATCAACTAAGCCTAAGCAACACCACAACGCTGAATTTTTTGAAGTGTAGAGAGTTGCTAGATTTTTGAGATGATGATTTTGGCAATATATAAAAATATTCAACATCCAACATAACTAAAGCTCATAATTCAACTAAGACAAAAGAGCTCATATTTTTTTTGTGTCTGACTCAAATTTTGAATAAGTATGGGACAGGAATAGAAATATAAAATGTTGATTTCATTAGAGGCTTGATAAAATCTTGGCATCCAATATGTTATGAAATAGTTTTTGGCTAAGTACCAGTAAAAATTTGGCATTCAATGTTATAGAAAAGCCTGTCGAATACAATTTTTTTTTTATTATGTAGCAAAGAGGGTCCAATTTTTGAAGGTGATGACATCAGTATAGGTTGCATAAAAATCTAGCACAATAAAATAGAGCTTGAGAAAAAAAAATTAAGGCATTGAACCTAGCACACTAAGGACTATATAAAGTTCACTTGAGAGTATGCATCTATATAATATATATACTATTAGGTTTAGGCCTATCATTTTGTTGGTCCAAGTATAGTTCTCTTCAAACATAAACTGCCACAAATTATTATTTTGAATAAAATATGTGAAATCTTTCATACATTGTGTTATTTTCCTAATTCCCCTAAAATTTTAATCTAGCTTGATTATGACATTAAAATATATTATGATCATGAATCAAGTTTCTTTGTCTTTACTTCTTATAAAGGATTTAATTCTACTCCATATATTTTATCTACTTGATTTAGTTGTAGGACCTAAGATATTGATAAGCATGAAATAAATATATGTAAAGTTGTAGGTGACTAATGAGGCTATCTAATTCCTAGTCTATGAGTAGTTTCATACGTGGTTGAAACTCGTTTTCAACATGTTAATTTCCTCCTATCACTCATTTTGAATCCATATCATCCCATTCACATCTTGCCCATATTTCTTTTATGGTTTTGGAAACTTCTTCCTTTGTCATTTTACTTCCTAGATATAAATAATATTAGGGTTATTACTTAAATAGAGGTCCTTGATACACCTCTACTTTGAGAGGATATTAACACCCCATATATTAGGGCTTATTGACCCCTCCTATGAATTACCAATATCATTTTATTGTTTGGTAAAGAGAAATTCAACCAACTTAGATTGTGTTCCTTTCTCTATGTTTGCTTTTGCTTCCATGGCTATCACTTGACAATTTTAAGATTTTCCTCTTTTTCTTGCTAGTATTGAGAGTAGGTCTTATTATTATATTCCTTAATATTATTTCACAACTTTTCTTTGCATTATATTTATTCTCTCCTAGATTTTCCAAGGAATATTTTAACTTATCCTACTCATATTCTAGTATTTCCTTGTTAATTGCATCTAACACTATGTTTTATCTACCACTTTCCTTCTCCTGAATGGTGCATGGTACTTCAAGAGAGTCTTCAAAATTTGATGAGACACATTTCTTAGTTTCAACAAGAATGTTCATACATGAATAATAATCATACTTAGTAGATGGTTCCTTGTTAATATTTTGATTCTATTGTGCCATATCCTCCAAACTATAATCTAATTTTTCTTCATAGGCTAAAGCCTCAAAAGAATTAGTATTTCTTCTAATATCCTTACTTACTAGTCTTCACTGCATATTTAATTTCATCTATCTAGACCTATTTTTTGGAAGTGGAAAACCATCCTCATCCATATCCATTTTTAAGTTCATCTTGTTGCTTTCTACATATAGCTCGTTGGACTCTTCTTAAGGAATGATCCCTCAACATGCCCCACCTCTTGACATCTTCTACATCTAAAAGATATGCTTTCATAATCAAATGTTTTGATCCACAACTTACCCCCAAACTTAATAATAATTCATTTTAATAAATTTTTACCGATATCAATCATGACCAATATATGGGTGTAGATAGTCGAGACTCTATCTTTAGTAGTTTCTAAAATGTTAAAGATTTTTTCTAGAATGTTGCTTGTTGCCTTGAAGGTATGTATTTCTTAAAAGTCAATTGGTGGCCCATACATCCTAAATCAAACTAGTGCTAGGGATATATATAAAAAAAAAATATATATATATATATATATATATATATATATATATATATATATATATATATATATATATATATATTAGGTTTAAATCCTTCACACCAAAAGGTTAGGAAGAGTGTTGCTCTTCCTATAAACCAAGGGTCCCCTTTAAGAATTCTATATATTTCCTCTCTAGAATAGAAAATGTCTAGGAAGAAACCTTTTGAGAGAAAGGATAGACTCACTCTTGGAGATTACCATATCCTATCAATCTATTTTCTCATAGTCGAAGCCCTTGGTCAAGACCCATTAAATTTATGAATGAATACCTTATCTTTGAGCAATGAGGATCATTGATGTATGAGATCCTCCTTAACCTCTACTACTAGGTATGTTCTTGTAATACCACTATGTGGTGATGATGTAATAGGGGCCCATTTCAATTCCATATAACTCTCACACACACACACATATATATATATATATATATATATATATATATATATATATAACTTCTAAGATAATGAAGAGATAAATTAAACTTAGATAAAAATTATATGCCAAGAAAGAATGTCCCACTTTTTTAATTCCCTAGTCCTACATTTCTCCTTCCATCATGAAAACCCTAGCTAACAAATATATGTAATTGTGTTTCTTGCAACTTGAAAAAGCATCACTACTCTTGTTTTGGATGGATGACTTCATAGGGTCGTATCTCCCTCAGTATTTCTTAGGTTTATTTGTATGACCACTCATTTTAACGTTCTTCAAATTCTATGTAAATTGGTCCAAGAATCATCTAAATCATACAAACCTTTGTAAAGTTATGACTCCTGAAAGATGAGAATGTTTTTTATATTTTTTTCCTAACTCTGCCCTTATTCTGAATAACTATCTTCACATGGTCATATCTCCCTCAATACTACTCGGATTCTTCATATGACCACTCATTTCAAAGCTATTTAAATTCTACATAAAATGGCATAAGAATCATCTGAATAAAACAACTCTATGCAAGGATATTGCTACTAAAAGATGAGTCATTTTCCAAAAATTGCCCTAAGCTCAAGTCATATGATTTTTTAAAGTACCAATTTATTAAAATTATTTGTATTTCCAGTTCTTACAAAATTAAAAATAAATTAACTAAAATAAATATCATACCTATTATAGTATTTAGGAAGACTTTGGTTATATTAATTCAAATAAAAATATACACTTCATTTAACCCTTATTTAATTCCTTTCTAATAAGGATATTAAAAAAAAAATAATTGGTTTTATATATAGTTTAGACACCTAAGAATGTCACATTATCCCTTGTGTAGTGTTAATGGTTAATTAATTTGTAAATGCCTAAAAAATCCAATAAATTTGTATTAAAACATTGCTTAGTCATTTAAGCCCATTTTCCCACTAAGTCCCCTCCTACACCTAGCCCATGGTCACCATGTGACCACCCCTTTAACCTAGCCTAGGACCACCTCACCCTAGTCTACCCTTTGATTCTAGCCTAGGTCCACCTCACCCTAGCCTACCTTACCCCCTACTCCCCACATACCCATGCTCATTGAATGCCATAAATGGTATTAAGACTTTCTTCACCCATGTGCATTAACAACATGAAGATTTTTCATCTGCACCCCATAAATGGGGTGAAAACTTTATCCACCTCCATGCATTTATGAGGTATGGTGCACCCATGCCCATTAATGCATATGGATGTGTGAGGATTTTCTTCACTCAAGTTAATTTATGAGGCATGGTGCACCCATGCCATCTCACCTCCCCTAACCCTTACCAAATTCTATAAAAAAAAATTACCCTTTTTTCTCGGAGTGATTTTCGAGATTCCCACGATTGGTGGGTGGTTGGTGGGTGTGGGTGGTTTAGCCCACGGAGTTGTGCCCATTGTATTCTAATACCACATAGTGGTTTAGGGTTTTACGAGTTTCCTTTATGTTTATTGTAATGTCCCATTTTAGGGAAAGAAATGGAATAATAATATCAAGGAGGAGTGGCTCTTCTTTTGCTAGAGTAGCCCACATCGGGTGAACCAAGGTAAATCTCATTTGTCATATGTGCATTGTGTGGTGTCATTTCCTTTAAGTTATTTATTTATGATTTATTTTTGGAATAAGTTTTATGTAGATCTCTTCAGTTTGCTTCTTGGCCGCAGACTTTCTTATATGGGGTGCCTGAGCCTCGATGCCCGTTTTATCAAGAATCAGAGTCTTGTATGCATCTTTTTTGGACCTGTAGATGGGTCAGTCTCACTTGGAGTTGGGTGGGTTCTTTCTTTGCTCCATTTATGTCTCTGCAGCTTTCATGGCATCATGTCTTTCTGTGTGATTCCATTCAATTTTCTCTCCCATTGAGGGAAGTGTGGAAAATCTTCAGAGTCAGCCTCATGTTTCACATTTGAAAATCTAGAAACAAAATTATTTTCAAGCAGGTTGATTCATTCAAAAAAAAATTGCTGACAAGCTCGAAGTTTTTCATGAAGTGTGGTTTTAGATTTGTGACCAGGCTAAAAAGGTGGCTATGGAGCTGGACCATTTGCAGGTTTTGTTGAAATGTTGGGGTGACGCCCCTTGTGCTATTAGTAGGGAGGCCTCTAAGCATTCACCTCCTCACCGAACCAGATCCCGTTTGCATCTACGCCCTAATCATTCACGACATCAACATACTTGGATCAGATCCTGTGACTTTGGAGGGCCATCGTAGTAGCCAAAGTTGTATACCTCCCCGCATTCTGTGCCTATGATCACACCATAATCTACATCTGTGCCTAATTATGGTTGGGGGGATTTGAGCAACTACGAGCATATTTCTGGTTGGTCTCGTCCTTCTTCTCCAATTACTCATGCTTCAAGATGGGGTGAGGAGCGTTGTGTTGGGTGGGGGAACCACCCACTTCAAATGGATAAGGCTTTGTCTGCCATGAAGCCCTTCCTTAAGGCCTTTCTTGTTGTAGAATGTTTCTAGTTTGATGTTGATGGTCGTGGTGCTTGTGTGGTGCAGTTTGTTTTTCTTTATACATTATTAGGATAAGATAATGACTTTCAGGGTGTGATTTTTTCTTCACCCATACTTTTTTTTGGGGCTGTAAAGGTTTTTTATTTTTATAATTAAAATGGCCTTTCATCAAAAAAAATTATACTTCTATAAATAAAAAATAAAAATTACTATTTGAAAATACTCTAAAAATTAAACTTTAATAAAAGTTATAATTGGAAAATCAAATAAAATGGTCATTTTTAGTTGTTTTGAGATTGATTTTCAGATAGTTCAATATGGTATACACACTAGCTATGAACCTTTAAAAAAAAAAATTTACTTACTTCATATACCATACTTGGTATACATACTAGCTATGAACCTTTGAAAAAAAAAATTGACTTACTTCATATACCATACTTACAAACTCGTAGGGGAACGCTTGCACCAAAGAAAATTCTGCCAACCATAAAGGAAGTGTGATTGTCCCTCATGTCATACATTAAATATTCGATGACCCACTTTATTACAAGTGTACATCTGCATGGATTCCATTCATTTCTTCTGCCTTCTTGGGAATTATTTTTATTGCATTCAATAAAGTGCCAGGAATCGTCTTTGCAAAGGAAGCTCCGAAGCATTGTACCATTTTCTCTGTACAAATAGCATATACCCATTGGATATCCTTCCTTCTCCCACCTATAACATATTCTTACAGACACTCTCCACTCTAAAACTCATCAAGGCTGAGCAATTGAAGAAGAAGAAGTGTTTGTGCAGGATAATTGCAGGGGGGCTTTCCTTTGGCAATCCTTCCTTCTCCCACCTATAACATATTCTTACAGACACTCTCCACTCTAAAACTCATCAAGGCTGAGCAATTGAAGAAGAAGAAGTGTTTGTGCAGGATAATTGCAGGGGGGCTTTCCTTTGGCAGGTGAGATCGATACATGCATAGTTCTATTCCTTTGGCTCTCTCTACTGCCTGCCAAAGGAGAGTTGCCCTGTGATTGTCCCTCTCCGAGTTTTTAGTTATTACAGGTATTATACTTGTTTCTATATTTAGATCCATTTTATGGTTATATACCGCAACTATTATTTGTATGTTTTTGAGAAACATGTTGTATGAATATATAGCAGTTATTATTTATATATATACAATAGTAATTATTTGTAAATTTCTGTATACGACGGATATTATTTATATGTTTCTCTGAATATGTTGTATGATTATGTACAGTTGCTTTGTATGATTCAGCTAGTGTTGTTTCTGTTTGAAATTATATGGTTATATACAACGGGCTATTATTTATATGCTTTTGAAAACGTATTGTATGGTTATAAAAGATGGATTTGTTTGAAAACAATATATACAACGGGCTATTATTTATATGCTTTTGAAAACGTATTGTATGGTTATAAAAGATGGATGTGTTTGAAAACAATAGAAAAAGGCCTGGTTTTTTTTGGAAGATAATAAATAAGATTTGGTTTTTTTTGGAGGTTTAAATTTTATGATAGGTTGGATGGTAGGGGAGTGTTAGCCGGTTAACTGCTTCTGCCCAGTTGATGCCATATAGATCTATAGGGGTTGACTGCTCTTGCCCAGTTGATTCTGCCCAGTTGATGCCATATAGATCTATAGGGGTTGACTGCTCTTGCCCAGTTGATGCCTTATAAAGTAAGGGTTTCCTTGATTTTGTTTAACACAACAAACTAATAACAATTTTATTTATTAGGAATTCTTTACAAAGTTTCTTATCTATTAAATATTTTTTAAAACTATATGTTGAAAATAATATGAGACACAAACTAATAACAATTTTATTTATTAGAAATTCCTTACAAAATTTCTTATTTATTAAATATTTTTTAAAACTAAGTTTGAAGAGGGTCCCAAGGGAAGGGGTGGGCTCGGCTTCAGAACCCTCTCTATTTAAAATGGGTTGAGGAAGCAGGCGCTTTCCCCGGAATCTGAGAGATTCGTTGGCTCCGGTAAACTAAACGGTCGCTGCCCCAAATTGATCAGTAGGTTAAGTGGTGGCTGAGGAAGGGAAAGCGCCTTTCAAATTCCTCTCTATAATCTTGAAAATAATATGAGAAGTGTGTGGTTTTTTAAAACTGGGTTAAGATAGAACTTTTTATTCAAAAACTATTGATCAATAAGGTTATGAATCCATCTTCTACATTTTGTGTGAAATATTAATTTTGTAGTCCCTCGTAAATGTAATAATAGTCTTTCAATAATAGTCTTTCACCGCCATTACCTTCTCAAAACCTATGATTGTTAGATACTATTTTTTATAGATTTGATTTTTAAGTTTTTATTGCTTTTGGGTTTGAAATGTGGTTATTAAAATTATAAAAGTTAGTTCATTTTACAAACATATTATAAAGGTACTAAGGAAAGTTAATAGGTTAATATTTACATATATTTGAATGTTTGGGTGTTAAATTTTTAGGTAGATGAATTGAATAAAAAAATTAATAAATTAAGAAAAAATATATTAAATAATAAAATTATTTTGGTAAAGTAGATAATAATTATAATTTAAAAAAATAAAAAAATAATATTTTTTAATTTAATTTAAATTTTTTATCAAACAACTCAAATATTTTTAATTTTAAAAAACTAACTTTTGATATGTATGAATTTTACCTCTAAAAAATCAAACCACTTAATAATTAGTCGCATGTAGTAGTACTCAACTAAGGATAAGTATTAATAGTCGCTTGAAGGGATAAGTATTAATAGTCGCTTGAAGTATCTTAATGGGTTTGATAAGGATAAGTATTAATAGTCGCTTGAAGTGTCTTAATGGGTTTGATAATACGATAGCACTCAATTAAAAATTGTACTAAGTTTTCATAGCCATTTGAGATAATTCAATCAACAAAGTGCTTGTTTTTTTTAATGATCTTATCATTTGAAATTTAAAACCATAATATTTATTTATAAATTTGAAATTTAAAACCATAATATTTATTTATAAATTTATATTAAGGATAGTTTGTAAATATAGTGGACGTAAATTATGGTTTTTTATTTTGTTTTTTTAATGATATTAACATTTATTAGAAATTTAAAATCGTAAGTTTTTTTAATTATTTGTATTAAAAATAGTTTATAAATGTAGTTGAAGATAAATTATAGTTTTTTATTTTATAAATTTGATAGCATGATATTATTTAATTTAGAATTATATTAACAAGAGATTGTGATTTTTAAGTATTAACCATTAACTTTTTTATTCTTTTCCATAATGCTTAATTTTTCAAAAAAAACTTTTCAACATGTTCTTGCACATACACATATATTACTCTACATTTATATTCACATAATTTTTTTTTCAGTCTTACTTTTGCACTTACACTCTTTAACTCTTCAACTTGCTATTGCACTTACATTTTTATTGTTGTACATTCAAAACTAGAAGTCTTTATGGTAACCTTTTCATCTTTCACATAAATTTATGGCAACTTTATTATCTTACGGGACTACATGGATAACCAGTCATTGTAACCACCAAGTGTAATAGAGTACATTACTACTTACGAGGTTCTTGCATCCACATCAATCCTTTATCTTCTTTTTTTTTATGTGTGTGGGAATTTACTTCTACTACACATAACCTTTACTCAATGGTCCTCATCACTTCCCCTTTCTCCTTTGAGTATATTGTCCTTATCACTTCCCCTTTCTCATTTGAGAATACTCTTGTTATCACTCTTTTTTCTTTTAGCATAGCTTCAGCTTCTATTTTTTTCTTCTACTCTTCTACTTTTCTTATTTTGCTTCTGCTTTTACTTTTCTTCAGCTTATCCTTTTGCTTATGTTTCTACTTTTCTACTTTTCTTTAGCTTCTGCTTTTATTTTTCTTCAATTTTTGCTTTTGCTTTTCTTCTTCAATTTGATTACATCAGCTTTCATACCATGTTAAAGGTATGAAGCAATTAGGACTCAAATCTAAGACCTCCATCTATTGATATTGCTTTATCAATGAGTTTTTGGCTCCTCCTTGAACCAGCCTACGATTCGAATATAGGAGTCTTATTTATTGCTCCAAAATTCCCCCTAAACCACATTATGAGTGCTTGGGACTCTTAGCATCAACACAACTCTGAGCCTAACATTGATTCTTAACTTCAACTCTCCCTTTAAAATTTGACATTGTCTCTAATATCAATTTTTTTGATAGAAGAGAGAGGCAAAAACTATTTAAAATAAAATACAAAATAGAAAACCAAGGACACAAATTGTTGTTGCAATAAAAATAAGTTTTATTTTTATTCATTCATTGCCTTGCAAATACCTTCTTTCTACTCTACCTTACCTTCTTGGTGCTCTACCTTGTAGTACCTTCTTGATGCTTAATTTTATTTTTATTCATTCACTTCATTGCAATACCTTCTTGATGTTTAATTTTATTTGATTCAGTCATTGTCTTGCAATACCTTCCTGTTGCTTTGCCTTGCAATACTTTCTTGGTATTTTCTTGATTTTGCTACATCGTTCTAACACCCATATCAATACAACATACAATATAATCCATTGCACATCATACAATATAATCCAACTACATAGAGGTTGGATGATCCACCCAAGTGAATATAGATAGATTGTCTAATAGATGATGAATACACTATTATATAAATTTATTAGAATAGAAAAATTCAAATATAAATGATTAAATGCTACAAAAATTATGAGCACCAAACAATCTATTTTTTTTATTACATTAGGTATTAACTCCTTCTCAAATTCAACAAATTCAACAAACTATGAAGGTAAAACAATATCAAGGGGTAAATCCTTACCTAGTAGAAGTCATTTTCAAGGACACCTTAAAGGTACCATTAACAATATATGTCTCCTTTACAACACCAACACAAACCATTAGGCCGTTGGAGTTGGAGGCCATGGAAAACTCCAAAAAAACCGTAAAAACCCTAACTCAAATCAAACCAAAAACCCTAATAAGAGGTCAATACCTATAGAAAATAAGGAGACTTATGGAGCTATAGAAATGTAATCAAAGGTGGTATTATTAGTCTTAGAGGTCAAACATGGTTGTCACATGAATATAATTTCGATAGCACCTAAATTTACATGTTATTTTCTTTTAGATAAGACATATTCTTCATAACTTCATTCAATAGTGCCTAAATGTACATGTTGTTTCCTTTTACATAAGGCATATTGATAACTCTTTGTGTTGTCCCTTAGGACCCTCAATCCCCTTATTTTATAAATTGTGTTCATTTTAATTAAAATACTATTATAAAATATAAATAAATCAGTTTATTATTAATTAGTATTAATTTAATATGTTATATTTTTTTATTTAAAAAATAAAAAATAAGTTTAAATATTATTACGTATATATACATACTTACCATATTTTTATATTAATAAGTGAGTCTTGTTTCAATTTCATATTCAATAAATAAGTAAATCATATTATTTGTTATTTTATTTATAAATTATTTTTTGATTAATAGATTATAGAATCTGGAGTAATTGTTTTAAAGAATTAATAAAATTAATCAACAACATTCCTAAAGGGAAGATTTAAATTTAAATCTTATCAAAAATATATAATAAAAAATCTATTTTAATATCACTATATAATCATAATATAATAAATAATAAATTTTTTATCAATATTAGAAAATTGAGATTAAAGATTTCTTACCTTTATCATATAAAGTTGAGGTGTCTAATCTTACATTTGAAATATGATGCATATTTGGGAGGTTCAAGGTTCAAAAGGTTTTGACCTCTCTTTGGGTGAGAGTTTCAAGGTTCAAACCATGACATACCTAAAAAATAAAAAAAATATAAATTACATGGTAGTGATAAATGTTTACCAATATCCTAGGTGGTCAAAAATGTTACATATTACCACTATATGTTAGACCATTATCTCCATGTGGCATATACCACCTTGTTAACTAGCTTCTCTACCGTTTATATGTCCTCTTGATATAACAAAAGCTATGCCAAGTGTCAACCAGAAAGGAAGTGTAGAAGTCCCTTTCCTGCTGCAAAAATAGTACCCAAAAGTCCCTTTCCTGCTAAAAAAATAGTACCTAAAAAAATAAAAGAAAATAAAAAATTTATGCTTTTAACAATTCAATGACCTGCTGTGTAGGTGTGTATGTACATGTCTTATTTCTTCTTTTCTTCTTCCTCCTTGGACTACTTGGGAACTATTGTTGTAATCAATGAAGTGCTAGGAAGCAGACCTTTTCTTTGCATGGAAAGTCTAATAAAATTGCACCATAATATCTGCACAAAAAGCATACACTGGGTGGATATCTTCAATGCTGTGAACAAGAGAAGGAAGTGTAGGATAATTATAAGGAAACTCCCCTTTGGTAGTAAGATAAATGTTTTAATTTTTATTAGGTTAAGTTTATGAACCCAATCATTTATTATTTTCTTATAAACAGAGTTTTAGGTCTCACAATATAAACCATTTAGCTCACTACACATAAGATTCTTCATCTTAGATCATTTATTTAATTATATGTAAGACACTTTAATTAAAGGATTTATGAACTCGTCACTCAACTGGCTTAGTGGGCCATGCCCAATGTCACTTATACAAAATTCCTTATTTCTATTCAAATAAGAAAATTCCTTCCTTCTATTAATATGACATCTTTTGTTTTTTTAAGCTGGATTTTTGTGATGCAAGTTTTTAAAAAACTATAAATTAAAACGTGGCACATCCTTACCATGAATTTGAATCTGCATTAATGTCTTCTTTGTTTTTTTCTTTTATCTTACCTGTCAAAGGAGAGTGCATTAATGTCTTCTTTGTTTTTTTCTTTTATCTTACCTGCCAAAGGAGAGTTGCCCTGTAATAGTCCTCTCACGGAGAAATCTGTATTACCATCGTCTATAGAATTCTATTTTAGAAGAATAGCAGAATTAGAGGTGTGATTGATACCCTCTTTCCATTGTATTAGAATAGTTTATGAGTGTAATGATCTTCTTGCCTTGCATTCGGATCACTGTGATGTGCACCAGTTTTTCCATATCTATAGTGACATGTAAATTTGTTCAAAATTTTGATTAACTAACTGCATTTGTGTAGATGAGTATGATATTCTTCACGTTCATAAACCAAATATGAAATGAAGCATCAATATTATGCTAGTGCTTCTGTTAGTGGGTAATCATTAGAGTATTCAAGTATATTCGTGAAGAGAAATAATACCTCCATAAATAAATTTCAGAAAACTAGTAATTATAGAATCAAAGGAAAAACAGAGAAGAATAACATATTATACATGAATTTATTTTGGAAAAAAAATTCAAGAAAAAATTCAGCATGAAAACTTGACCATCTCTAATACAATAATATCCTTTAGTTTCTTTTGTGCTTTCTCTACCGCTTGCTATTAATATTGTGTTCTTCCCTTGGGGTGTTAGGATGTTCACCATACCCAAACCCTCATGCAAGTGTTGTTTTATATACCAACAACACAAGAAAGGATTTTACAATACTTTGGTCATAAAACATTGGTTCAAATATACAAAACCAAAACCCAGCCTATGGAAAATATTCAACATATTTCCAACATTCTCCCAATTGTTAAATACTTTCCATAGGGTTCAAAAACTATCACAGTAGTCCAATGTTCCTTCCCTAGATTGGACATATATCTGCTAACTACTCCCAGTGCATGTGGGATATCTAAACATATTAGCTTCACCTGTTACCCTCAGCCATATACCGATGACGTACCAAAATAGTCCAAAAATCCACTTTAAAAAAATATTACAAATATTACTCGAGCTAACTTTGAGAACATTACACCAAACAACCACCACTAGCATCCACACCAGTCTCTTTTTGGCCACAACTACACCAGTTATAGTAGCTTCTTTAGGTACAAGCTACACTAGTTACAATAGTTAATACTTACCCAAAAACTTATGGTACAACCAATAAACCATCTCATATATTTTTCAGTAACTTTGCAATAAAATCACTAGAACAAGCATTTCCAACGTTAATCTCGAGATCTACCATTTTTGAAGCTCACCAGATCTATCGCTACCAAAGCTCACTAGATCTACCACTGTCGAAGCTCACCAGCTCTACTCGAAGCTCACAAAATCTACCATTGTCGAAGCTCACAAGATCTAATGTTGTTGAATATCATTAAATCTATTGCTATCGAAGCTCATCAGATCTATTTCTAAATCTCACTGGATCTACTGCTTCAGATGGATCTACCGTTGTCGAAGCTCACCAAGTCTACCATACCGCTGTCGAAGTTCACCAACTCTACCATTGTGCTTCCTGTTATTTTTCCTTCACCTAGATTCTTCCACACACTTCGTTTCCGCTCAAGAATTGATTTATCCTAAGGTTGAAACCCTTTCTCCTCAAACCAAGCTACAACCTATCTCTCATACTAAATGAAGAGAAATAATACCCCTATAAACAAATTTCAGAAAAAATAGTAATTGTAGAATCAAAGGAAAAAAAGAGAAGAAAAATAGATTAAACAAGAATTTATCCTAAGAAACCCTTTTGAAAAAAACCCAACAAAAAATATCTCTTTATTGTATAAACTTGATTGTCTCCAATACAATAATATTCTTTAGTTTCTTTCACGCTTGCTCTACCCCTTAATATTACATTTCTTGCATATTATGTTGTCGTAGGTTCACCATATTCAAACCCTTATGCAAGTGTTGTTTTATATACCAACAACACAAGAAGGAGTTTTACAATACCTTGGTCATAAAACACTTAGTCCAATTATATCAATTCATAGATTCAAATATATTAACCCAAATATATATATATATATATATATATATATATATATATATATATATATATATATATATATATATACTTTTTTTTTGAATTTACATGGTAGAATCGGTAGCCGCCATGAATCCGGGTAGGCTGTCCAGCTTTTTATGGCCGCCACAGTATTATGCACTGTCCGCCCAGAAGCTGCCACACAAATATATTAATCCATAGATTTAAATATATTAATCCATAAATTCAAATATATTGATCCATAAAAAATATTCCATATAATAATCAGAATCAAAATTTTTATTAGTAAAAACTTTGTTTTTACAATGCCTTTTCTCAAAGTACACATAAGCATTCCTATATTTAAACTTTTCTAATATTTTTCTCTTAATAGTTATACCAGGATATATAAATGATACGAAGTTTTACTTTATTTATTTATGGGTTTTGGCAGAGTGATAAATTGGGATGTTTCCTTAAAAAAAATTAAAAAAATTAAACTTCTAAAAAATATTATTTTAATATGATAGGCCAGAAATTAAAAATTCAAATTATTTAGACACTGAACAATATCAATACTTATTAATTAAATTAAAAAAAAACAACCAAACAATTAAGATATCTAATAGGGTATTACCTAGTAGGAAGGGTGATGGGATAGCGTATGACCTAGTAGGAAGGGTGATGGGATGACAACAGTTTAGAGGATCTGATTGAGTAAAATACGATAACATGCATTGCATAAAGAAAAGACATCTTACAATCTGCGTCTGATATTGATACGTTATAGGCAAAATAACTGCTAACAGTATGTAATTGTCATTGTCATTGCCATGTACTTAATGGAGAAAGAGGAAGAAAAATTGCCATGTACTTAATGGAGGAAGAGGAAGAAAAATTGCCATGTACTCCATGGAGGAAGGGAAAGAAAAATTGAAATGTACAATACAGAGGAGAAAAAGGAGAGTCAAGCATAGAATAGAATATGAGGGGCATATAAGGGCAACATATGAGAGGCATATAAGGGCAACATAAATGTAGCATAATGAGGTTGAAGGGTAATATCCCTTGACATTATTATTTTGTAATTACACTATTACAGACATATGTACATTGACTGTGTGTCAATGACGAATGTTCAATGCCCTTAAATTTGTATGTTGTGAAATGCATAGAATGGTTTCGTCTGGAAGGAAACCATTTAAGAGTGACATCGTGCCAAATGGTTTTTTTTTTTTTAAGATAATAAATATATGTTTAAGATAATGGTTTAGTGTTTAATTGGAAGATTTTGGTTTTTTAGGAGGTTTAAAGTTTATGATATATGTAGAGAGGAATAGGTTGAATGGTATAACAGATTTCTGGTTGATTGTTCCTATCCAAAATCCTGTTATCTTTATTTAAGATAATAAAATAATCACTACTAAAAAATTATAAGAGATTATTAGAGACGACCCTTGAAGGCTGCGAAGAAGAGGAGGAAGTGTAGGATAATTATAAGGTAAATGTTTTAATTTTTATTTGGCTAAGTTTATGAACCCAAATTTTGGGTAAGTTTATGAACCCAATCACTCATTATTTTTTATAAACAGAGTTTCAGAGTTTTAGGTTTAACAGTATAAGCCATTTAGCTCACTACACATAAGATGAAGATCTTAGATCATTTATTTAACTATACGTAAGACTCTTTAATTAAAGGATTTATGAACTCGTCAATCAACTGGTTTAGTGGGCCATGCCCTATTTCACTTATACAAAATTCCTTCTATTCAAATAAGAAAATTCCTTCCTTCATCTTTTGCTTTTTTTTAGCTGGTTTTTTGTGATGCAAGTTATTATAAAGCAAGTTTTTAAAAAACTAGAAATTATAACGTGACACATCCTTACCATGAATTTGAATCTGCATTAATGCCTTCTTTGTTTGTTTCTTTTATGTTGCCTGCCAAAGGAGAGTTCCCCTGTGATAATGCTTTCACTGGGAGAAGTCTGTATTACCATCGTCTACAGATTTCTCTTTTAGAAGAACAGAAGAATTAGAGGTGTGATTGATATCCTCTTTCCATCGAATTAGTATAGTATACGAGTGTAATGATCTTCTTGCCTTGCATTTGGATCACTGTAATGTGCAGCAGTTTTTCCATATCTACAGTGACATGTAAATTTGTTCAAAATTTTGATTAACGAATTGCATTTGTGTAGATGAGTCTGAGACCCTTAACGTTCATAAACAGAATATGAAATGAAGCATCAATCTTCTGCTAGGGGGCAATCATTAGTGGGCAATCATTAGAGTATACATGCTTTAAAAGAACAAATCAAGTATATTCGATGGTCAATATTAGATTTATAATAATCAAAATTGTTATCAGTAAAAACTTTTTTTTTTTCACTGCATTCGTATATTTAAACTTTTCTACTATTTTTTCCGTTTAATAGTTATACCATACTAAGGTTGGATATATAAATGATACGAAGTTTTACTTTAAGTTTTTTTTTCAATATTAATCGGTGGGTTTTGGCATAGTGGTAGATTGGAATGTTTCCTTAAAAAATAAAAATTCATATTTTTTAATAAATATTCAAAGTTTATATAAAATATTATTTTAAAAATTTTAATAGTAAATGATAGGCCTTAATAGAATGGTAAAGAAATTAAAAATTCAAATTATTTAGACACTGAACAATATCAATATTTATTAATTTAATTTAAAAAAAAACGCAATTAAAAAATCTAATAGGATATATGACCTAGGAAGGGTAATTGGATGACAACAGTTCAAAGGATCTGATTGAGTAGAAACATTAAAATATGATAACATGCATTTCATAAAGAAAAGACATCTGACAATCTGCATCTGATATTGATACGTTATAGGCAAGATAACTGCCAACAGTATGTAATTGTCACTGTTATTGCCATGTACTTAATGGAGGAAGAGGAAGAAAAACTGCCATGTACTTCATGGAGGAAGAGAAAGAAAAATTGAAATGTACAATACAGAGGAGAAAAAGGACAGTCAAGCATAGAATAGAATATGAGAGGCATATAAGGGCAACATAAATGTAGCATAATGAGGTTGGAAGGTAATATCCCTTGACATTGTTATTTTGTAATTACACTATTACAGACATATGTACATTGACTGTGTGTCAATAATGACGAATGTTCAATGCCCTTAAATTTGTATGTTGTGAAATGCATAGAATGATGTATGCAGATTATAGATGATTGTTGCAGTCGAAACGTAGGCGTAGACGCTGTACCACAGTGTGTCATTAAGTTTCGTCTGGAAGGAAACCATTTAAGAGTGACATCGTGCCAAATGCCATCAAACGGAACGCCGCAATGGCATATTTTCCATCTTGAGTCTTGCCAACATGAGCATAGCAATGCTCATGATAATCATAGTCGTAAGCATTGCTGACTTGACCATGGCCGCCTTGAACTTGACCGTCTTGTGCAAGGGAAAATCGCCATAGGATTATTGTCATGCAGTCACAACAACTGTCGTCACAATGAGATGCCGTCACAAAAGGTGTCGTCTTATGTTTATCCCAACACCTTACCGTCTTGTATTAGAGATCCCACCATTGTTTGTGCCGATGTGTTAGAGAGCATGTCATGACAAATGCTGTCTTGGGGCACAGAGTGGTGAATGTTGTCATGCAAGGTGTACAATCATAAGGGACTTCACCATAAAAGGATGTGGTCGTGGAAAGTGCCGTCACCAAAGGAGCCGTCTGAAGGCAAAGTGATCGTCTAGGGGCTAACGTCTTGCTATATTGGTTAATGCCCTATTACAATTTTCGTGTTTTCATCTGCATTATTTTAAATCGTTAACCACGATCACAACATTCCGCACGTATAAATTTATTGCCACACATGAAAGTTTTATTTTGATACATAAAGAATAGACTGTCTTGTTTGAAATCTTGAGGATGTCATTGATCTGGTTGTTATTTGACTTGATCGGAGAAAACCATTAGAGCTTGGGATGCATAAAGAATAGATTGTCCAGAGGATGAAATCTTGGGGATATTATTTATGTCACCTGATTGTTGTTGATCTGGCGTGAGGAGACCACCAGTGAGGGATTGCAGGGTTTAAATCTTGGGGCTGCCTCTTATTGCAAGATTCAAATCTTAGGACTACCCCTATAACCCCTATGCCACCTCGTTGTTGAGGGAACCATTGTTGAAGCATTAGCTCCCTTACACCATATTCAAGTCAGACTAAGCACCAAAACTTACCAATCCACCCAGCACTTGAAGACAACCACATATGCAAGTTTATCACAGTGCGGGTTTTAATTCTTTTTAGAAAGTTATTACAGTGTGTGGAGATGTGTGTTAATTTTTTATTGATAAATTTGAGGAGAAGATGTTTAACCTAATAAGAAAATTTTTCACACTAACCAAATCTAAAATAAATTAAAAAATAAAAAAAATCAGACACACTTCTCTCAACTTCATTTCAAAGTTCTAGGAATACATTGCATTTCAGGCAATTTTATCTACCCCACCACTAAAACAAGTCTCTCTGTTATTCGAGGCATAGAAATCTAAAAAGGAAATATGATCAGAAGGGTGGCACCAACTTATATGGCCATTAAGAGCTGTGGTGGAAAACTATAGCATAAAATAATAGGAGCACAACATGGAGAATATCAAGGTAAGAGGATGGCTCACCCTAACAACAATTCCATATTGCATTAATGGAGTTTTATGGCTATGGAAATCAATAGTGTTGTTGTTAACATTTTTTAAATCTGTAAGTACTTTTTAAGGTATTCTAAGAGTATGAGGAGAGAAGGAATTTGTTTGTGTGAAAGAGAAGATTCAGAAAAGAAAAGAAGAGAAGAAAGCCCTGGTGGGTTCAGCACGAAGTGATTGAAGATGTTCCTGACATTCCAAAAAATAAAGAAGGGCAGACCTTGTCCAAATCACCTGAAGATGATGGTGAAAGGATTAAAAATGTCACTGGCATCGTATAGGTGTTGTTATGTTTATAACTTACCAGCATGGACAACTCATTTTGTCAATATTTCGTACTGCTTAACACATATTTGGCCATGATGATTGTCTCAAGTTATGTACTGCAGCCTTTAGCAGACTTACCCATGTGAAAATTTACTGTTTAAATTATTGCACTTCTCGGAAAATATATTAGGGATTGTTAAGGTGTTTTTTTTTTATTATATAGGTTGGGTTAAGTGTATTGACCTCACTTTAGAGGTCATTTGTTAATATATATTTGTTTATTATATAGGTTGGGTTGAGTGTTTGACCTCACTTTAGTGGTCATTGTATTATATTTGATTGCTTATTTGGTGGTATAAATATTATTTGATTATATTATAATAGTATTTTGGGATATATATATATATTGTATTATATATGATGGGTTGAGTGTATTGACTACACTTTAGAGGTCGTGATTGATTATTTGGTGTTATTAAGATTATTTGATTATATATGTATGTATCTTGTGGTTTGAAGAAGTTAAAATTTTATCCATTAAGTTGTTTTTATTAGGATATGGTTTGAACATTGGATCTCTTGAATAGAAGTCAAAGTCTTAACCATTGTACTCTTTCCACCAAAAACATATTATAATAATTTGATAAGGGGGCTGATGCAGACAAGATTTTAAACTCCTTGAATTCTATCCCTATTCCAGTTCCTGGTGATCCCCTGATGGCTTTGGATAGTTTGAGTTCTGAAGCTAAGATTGTGTGCTCTTCCTATTTGGGATCGGGTTTGGATAAGGTTTATAGTAAAGGATTTGATTCTACTAAAGGGGTGTGGGGTTCTATGGTGGGAAATTCTTTTGTTGATGATGATAAGAAGCCCTTGGTTTCTTCAGTCGTCGTTCTGATTGTGGATAGCCTCTCAATGGATGCTTGTGGGGATTTTTGTGGGGTTCGTAAATCTGTTTAGTTGAGTGGTAAAAGGGTAACTTGGTGGAGTCATCCTTCCTTTCTAAGGTGGTCAACATGGATGAGGTTGTGGAGGTCCTTCCTAGATCTGCTTCCAAAGACAAACTAGATGTTGAGATGTACTCTCAAGGTAAATTTGTCGTGAAGAATAGCCTTCATCTGATGGAGATCAAACATCATGCCATTTGGAGTTCTATGAAGATGGCGTTAGACTATGCTGAGGAGGCTGCCCAAATGTCTAGAGAAATTATTCACGAGTTTGATTATCTGATGTAGAACCACCTCAATTGTCTCTTTTGTCAGTTCGTTGGCTTTTCTAGAGTTTCTAGGTTTCTCCTTTCTGTTTGTCTTTTTATGCTTTGTTTCTTTTTGTTTGTTGGTTAGAGCTTTGTAAAAGGTTGTGGGGTCCCTTTCAAACCCCTTTTTTCTCTTAATATTGCCAAAAAAAATAATTTGATAATTATGTATTATTGTTTGATAAATTATTATTATTTTAATTAAAAAATTTAATTCATTGAATAAACTATTTAAAAATATATCCAATGATCATAGTTTTTTTTCATGAGTAAAAAAACATTCAACATCAAATTAAAAACAATATATAAAAATTCATTTTTTGAAAATAGTTTTAGAAATGCATTCGTTGTTTAATGTTATTTTCTTCTAAGTTATATATAAAATGCATTTTTTAAAAATAGCTTTAGAAATGCATTAGTTGTTTAATGTTATTTTTCTTCTAAGTTTTGAAAACATGCACTTATCACTATCCCTTCAATTTTGAAGATATAATCATGATGACAAGGGATCAAGCAAAGATTCTAGATGAAAATCTCAACAGCCTCCAGTTGCAAATAGTGTCACGCATGTGGTATTATAATCCAAAGGGTATGTTTCAAGCTAAATTGACATAATTTAATAACAAGCCCCCATCATTTGATCAAGAACAACCACCATGGAGAAAATGCTATCACTTCAAATAGATTTATGATCTAGTAAGAAATAAGGAGTAGAGGATAAGTGAAGATTTCATATATAATATTAAAGAGACCTATAATAGATAAAGAGTAAGATTCGAGAATGGTGGATTTGATGTTGTGAATAACACAAGTAGAATAAAAATTTCCTCGGTGCTTTCGACAACTATGAAAATTGGATGGAAAAACACTAGAGAGAGGGATAGTTGGCATTGATAGTATTGAAGGATCAAGAAGAAGAAACTTATTATGAAGAAGAAGTCCCTCAAAAAAGTCCCACTCAAACAAGGTCCTTGGTTATAAATATTCAAAAGAATATGTAGGTTCAAAGGACCTCCCTTTGCATAGAAAATAGAGAACCCAAACTAAGAAGGCTAGTGTACCTAAAACTATTTTACCAATTGAAATTCTCTTAGAAACTACTGAAGAAGATACAACAAGGCAAATTATGGGAACTAAAGTAGCACAAGAAATAACATACATACAAAAAGCAACTATTGTAGCAATCCAAGATAAAGCTAAGTCTCAGCCAAATACCCAAAAACATGCTCAATATAAGAAATCCAATGAAAATGAGATGTCAAAAAATAAAATTTTTCCAAGCACTACACAAAAGGAGACATCAAAAAGGGTTAAAAGGTGGTAACTAGAGTAGTAAATTCTAAGGACTAGAATGTATTTTAAAAGATTTGATGTAATAGCCCAAGATTCGATGTTGGAAGCGAAAGGATCAGGTATGTCTCCTATATCTACCCCTTTGGTTGAAATTAATCCACCACCTGTATATCCTTCATCCAAGCAATCACTCCCACCATCTTCTCCTACCAAAGAGGTTTTTCCCCTTCATAATTTACCATAAAAATAATTACCACTTCCCGTGTATAGGAGATCCAAGCAACATAGAAATATGTATATCTATGAACCCCTATAAATACTAGCATTGTATCACTAAACCCTCCATTTATGATTTTCTCACATTTTTCAATCTACCTTTATTGTTTCCCATGCTTCTAAGCATCAACTCTCAAAAGCATTATCTATAATTCAAAATATAAAAATAAACACCTAGAAATGAGCAGAGCAACAATAATTGCAATACAGGACAAAGAAGACAACTACTCAAACATATGATGAAGTAGATTCCATCATTGAATATCAGATAAAAGTGGTTGCATATCCTAAAGTTAGAAAACTGATAGCAAATATGACAATAGAAGATTATCACATCAAGATGCAAAGGTATGAAATTTTCAAGATTCCCAAAATTGACGCACTTAGGGCACTTCATACCAAAGTAGATACACTTTTCCTCCAAAGCAACCAAATAGATTTAAATCTTGTGACAAAAAAATGGAAGATTGAAGTCTTAGAGCAGAAGCTAGATAAAAAGAAATGTAGAAAAGGATGGTCTAGAAATGATATTTTGGACTTGACACACTTGCTAGTAAAATATCCCTCTGAAAAGCAATTATAGTAGAATGAAAAGAGGATTCAAAACTTGGAGGAGCATTAAGATTCAAGCATAGGAAAATGAAATGCAAGAGTTGAGGTCAAAACTCTAGAGCCAGGAAGAAATTTTGGTGATAACTTAGTCAAAACTAGAAATGGAGATAGAAATTCCACAAGTGCATGTAACCTCTAAAGAATTGCTAAAGCAATTCAGAGGCCAATATTAGATCAAAGTCAACGATGTGATAATGAAATATTTCTCCTTGATAAGAAGGATGTCATACATTACAAAATTGATCCAATATGCAAAAGAAGAATTCAGCAAAGGAAGAGATGAACTAATGAATAAAGTCCAATAAGTAGAGGTCGCACTCCATATGCTATAAAATAGAGGGAAATACCCCCACCTAGCAAAATGCTCAAATAGATATGTGAGTGAGTCAATATTTCACTTAGACCAAGTCATATTTGGAAGTAATCTAATCATATAAGGAGGAGCAATTATCAGTGTCCTCAAAGTAAGCATTGATAAGATAAAATTGGTAGTGCAAGACGTCATGGATCTTAGATTCTTAGTATTTTGGGATATGAGTGGTCATCTATACAATGTAAAACAACTCAACCAATGACTAGATTAGTACCTCAACAACAAAAATACAATTGATGCATTGCTTGAACCTCTAGCAATAGAGTAGAGCACTGCCTTATTTCATAGGATCTCTACGTTGTTGTCAAAATTTGAAGAACTAGTAAAAATATATGGGAACACCTCCTATGATCATTACTTTGAACTGTAGGAAGTTATCCATAAATTTAAATAAATGCATAACCCCTCTCAAAAGGCATGGGATAAAGTATGTAGATTATTCTAACCGATAACAACTCCTTCAGTGGCTCAAGCAATCCGTCAACAAGGAAAAACATATAAAATTGCCATGGAAGAAGAGTAGGAAGAATCTACTAGAACAACCAAGACCTCAGAGGTGGAAAGCATATAGGAGGTCAACCCTTGTACCCAAAAAAAGATTATATTTTGCCCTTTTTATCTCATTTTTAACTCTACTACCCAATAGGATAAAGTCATATGGGTTATATGCTTCTACAAGCATACACCCTGTGAGGTGCTAATAATGTGAGTAGAATAACTCTTCCACATATATCTCCTTAGAAGAGGATAATTTAATTCTATTAAATACTCTACCATTTTTCTAAGGTTGTTTCAAAAACTTAGTTGGGCACCTGAAATAGATGTTGGATCAAAAGGAAGGTAGGTAGGGATCAACTAAGCCTAAGCAACACCACAACATGGAATTTTTTGAAGTGTAGAGATTTGCTAGATTTTTGAGATGATGATGTCAGCAATATATAAAAATATTCCACATCCAACATAACTAAAGCTCATAATTCAATTAAGACAAAAGAGCTCATTATTTTTTTTTTGTGTCTAACTCAAATTTTGAATAAGTATGATACATGAATAGAAATATAAAATGTTGATTTAATTAGAGGCTTGATAAAATCTTGGCATCCAACATGTTATGAAATAGTTTTTGTCTAAGTACGAGTACAAATTTGGCATTCAGTGTTATAACAAAGCATGTCGAATACAACAAAATTTTGACTATGTAGCAAAGAGGGTCACATTTTTGAAGGTGATGACATCAGTATAGGTTGCATAAAAATCTAGCACAACAAAATGGAGCTTGAGAAAAAAAATTAAGGCATTGAACCTAGCACACTAAGGACTATATAAAGTTCATATGATGTCCAATATAATGCTTCACAGAATATTGGCTAAGTATCAAATACCGATAGATATTTCAAATGTTGACATAATTATAAGGCACATAAAATTATGATAGAGATATGAATTAATGTCAGACAAATATTTGATAAGGAACAGAGACCATCAATAAAATATATTTCGATTTATAGAGTCATGCATAAAAGTGTGGCTAAGCAAGAAGGTTGGTCGAACTCTAGAGATTCTAAACTCATCAAGGTAAGCTAAGAAACTTAGCATCTAACAAAAGTTTGATCTAATAGCAAAGTACCCAAGCATACTCCCTATAGTCATAATCTATTATCATAGAATATTAACAACCATAAACCTTCCTAATTAGCACTTGCATCGATACAACTAGACTAGTTGTGGAACAACTAGAATCAAAAAACACTTTCCAGATGATCCTATGGATTAGATGAAAACTTTTTGACCACCTCTCTATTATATGAACTAGAAGAAAGCCACATCAACATCATGGTGCCAATTCAGTTGCAATAAAATAAGCTAAAAAGGGATGCACACGTGCTACATCAACTTGACAAGCCTGTGGTCCACTCTAAGAGCAATTATGCTAAAATAACTAAATATAAATGTGAAGCTATATACTTGAATGTTTATCATTCAAATGGTTAGATATTTAGCATTTACAATTGCATATTGTATGATGATTGTATTGTGCACCTTTGAATAAAGATTGGATTGTTGTTTGGCCTCTTATTGAACTTATTGAATATCATGTATGTATTTCAATTTGATTCAACATTTACGTTAAAGCTAAGTGAACGGTTTATTCTATTACAATTATTTTGCTATGTAGATTTCTCCCTAGATTTATTGTTCAGTAGTTCTTGGAATGCTTAGTAATAATTATAGCTTAATATTGTTAAATTTCCTATAATATTGAAGGATAGTTGGTATGTTAGGCAGTCTTGTTTAATTAAAAATGCAAGACTTTCATGCTTTATATCTCTTGATGTTGTTAAATATGTTTCACTTTAAATCTAGATTCTAACCTTATGCAATTATTACTTTAGTATTCAACCCCCTCCTTTTTTTCCTTTTGTTTGTTAGTTTAGCTAGAGTGCTAGGAACTGGCCTACTTTAGAGGCTGATTCAAAAAGACCTATTTTTAGATATTTTAATATTTTCCAAGTTCTTGAGGATGTAAATCATCCACTTAGGTAGATTTTAGATCAAGATGTTTTGGCACGCCTGATGGGATGCAACTCATCCACTTAGGAATATTTCAAACCAAGAGGTCTATTATCTAGTATTTTGGTATGATTCTTGCTTGTCTTTTTTTCTCTTTCCTTTTTCTTCTATCGACTTGTTGATTCTAATCTCAACCATACTTACAAACAACTTTATAAAGATAAAATTGACCATAATGGTTCGGTAATTTATGTGATTGTTTATATATTTAGTCTCAAAGAGAAGTATTGTTAGACTTATCCAAACCCTTGGAAATCATATTGGATGATGTTATTAAATATCCTCTTGATGTGTGGTGTTAATTCCTTTTCTACCCATTTTAATTATTTTGGTTCTAATTTATCCATGTCACAATTTCCTAGTTTTTTCATACCTTCCTTGACCTCCCTTAAGGTAAGTAAATTTGATGTTTTGATTATAATAGGAGGGATGACATATATAAATATATGTAAAAGGAAAAATTAAGACACATTATGAATTTTTAAAGTGTGAATATACAACATTACCACATGATAAATCAAAATAAGAAAGACTAACTCAAAGAGTTCAAACATTAAAAAAAGGTGAAACTATAGGCATGCATTAGAATTTAGAGATTGAAATATTACAAAATTAAAATTTCAACTATGGCCCATATCCCAGATATAAACAGACATGCATTAGAATTTAAAGGTTGAAATATTACAACATTAAAATTTCATCTATTGTCCAAGTTCCAAATGTAAACATAGATGTGTTTGTGTAATGCGTGCATGTACATGTGTTTTTGTGCATGCGTGCATGTACATATGTGTACATATATACGTGTGTGCATGTGTGCATGTCTAAGGGGTTTGGAAATAGTGGTGAATAAAGAAGAGTTCCACACTATAGGTCACGGGTGTAATCCAATGGGTGAACCTAAATATTTTACCCAAGATTTTTGGGGCAAGTGGTGGTGAGCTAGGACTTTCACGTTGTAAACCAAAGTTAGAAGTCTGACCATTGAGAATGTTTGGGTTGCAAATATCCCATCAGGATTCAATTCCTACATGTATTATATTAAAAATTTGGTGTAATAAACACAATAGTGTGGTTAAGGTTGGACATTTTTCAAGATGCCCAAGTTCTCCTTAGACATATCGATGACTTTTAGGTGTCCCCAATGCTCCAAAAAATCTTAGAGATTTTATTTATATGGTTTGGCTTCCCCACAAAATCTCATGGAATTTGGGGATTCTTTGGATAGTTTCTTCAATTACAACCTCCAAATCCCTTAAACATTTAGAGGATGACTAACCCTAATTCCAAAAAAAGGTGGATGTTGATGAGGCATCATACCAATCTTGGAGTTCCTGAAATATTAAATATGACAAGACAAGGCCTTTTGATGTGTATGCTTGAAACATAGGCATTTTTGTATTTTTTGGAACACTATTTTTGGCTACCCCAAGCTATTTTAACTAATTCCCATTCATATGCTTTGCTTGGACATGGGTAATAGTTTTTCCTTTCTTTCTTTCTCCACTTATTTTAGACCTATCATGTTTTGGTTACTATCTTGTATGAATGTGTATAGGAACTCTAGCATGTGGTTGTGTATTTTTCCACTATGTATAGGTATCTGGTGGGATAGTTGGTAAGAATACTATCAAATTAGACATATTTCTCCCACCTACCAAGATCATGGATAACAACAAACCTAGTTGTGAATAAATTCATATGACTTGTAATTGGTACAAAGTCTATGAAGGTAAAGATTAGGACTAATAATTTCTCATAAATTGATAGAAATGTAGACATGAAAATGCACCATGCAATAGAAAACAAGCAAAGATTATGTATATTTCCAACAAATAGTTTTGAGTATAGTGTGACCCTTTGGAGGGTATATTTTACAAATGTTATAGTTCAAGAACAAAGGGAGGATGACCCCATTTACATCAATTTATTTTAGTGCAATATCCCTTTTCATACCACAATATATTAGCTTTTGAGGATATATGTAGTGAGAGAGATCTATCACAGGTCCTAATAAAATGCATAAAATATGAAAGAAAGTAATTCTGTAATATGGCTGAAATATACTTTAAATATAAAGTGGTAAAAATACAATACAGTATGGAGGTAATGGTCACTCCATTACTATAAGCTAAAGAACTACATTGTACTCCATAGAAGAGTTCTACCACTATCTGCTACACTCTACTATAATACACTTGATATGCTTGATATGAAATTGATATGAACTATCACTATGAGGCCCTTTATATAAGAAAATAAATTCCTTGGCCAACACTCTACCTAGTTATAAAAGGGGACACCTTGCACATTACAACTTGCACATTGACACTTGTGCATTTATTACATTGCTTGAAGTAATTAGCTAAATTTCCCCTAAAGTAATCTCCTACTCTAAGTATGTACCAAATGTGGTACATATACATGACCCAAATGATGTAATATACTCTAACTCTAACACCCCCTTTGTATTACATTATTTGGGTATTGAATATTTCAATCTTCAATATGGATCTTCTTCTTGAGAATGGTCTTTATCAGGTTCTTCTTTAGCTACTTCAGTCTTCATGTTATAGCTTCTTTTATTTTCCAATCCTATGTTCTTTAACATCATATATTTTATGAACTAGTGATCTCATGATTTTGCATGTCTTAATTTCTCTCCTTTGGACATTTGTATGACATGTCTCTCTGACCTTCATAAGTATCAACCTTGATCTCATTGTTAGTATATGCTTATAGAATAAAATTTTGAAAGTGACAATCTATTATGTGTAGTAATCTTTCTTCATGGCTTTTATAGTGCTTGTATTTATAGTAGTAGAATAAAGATGAGTGATTTTTCCCTTCATAGCAGCTACATGGATTAAAATTCTAACAATTGATCTTTTCATGGCTGTATTGATTGTAATAGGTGCACAATAGATATGTTCTAATTGCTTTGTAGTCTATCTTAGGGATATCATGTTTATCTATGTTGGATATTTTGAGTCCTAAAGTCAAAGTTGTCATTGATGTCACCGAATGAATTCATCATTAATGTCAAGGAATTCGGCAAGAAATAAAGTCATAAAGGTTGTCACTAATATCCAGGAAGAAGCTTCAATAGTGCAGAAGATAAAGACAAAAGGGCTCCATATTTTTTAATATTATATGGGAGCATAAGTTAAAAGGTTTTTCATAAAAATAGGCTTTATTGCAATGTTAAAAGGAGGTCCAATATTTATTTTATAAAATATTTAAATTCAAAAGGAATTTAAATTTTATAAATAAATATCATTAATACCAAGTTGTGCAATAAGATAAGGCCCTAATAAAACCAAAGGTTTTATTAAATTAATTTATAATATTTAAATTTAAATAAATTTAAATAATTTATAAATTAATTCGAGCATCGACGTTCAATAAGGTTGGAAGAGTGTCGACGTGTTTTCATAAAGGTGGAAAGACTATATATACCATGCCTTAAAGCATTCAAATTTATCCTTGCTTGGAAACGTGATTGCATACGAACTGTGAAGAGGAAGCTCATGAGAAAATAGTAATTTCATATTTCTTTGTCATAGTGATGAATAATTTGAAAGCGATGGAAATTTTGGAGCGAACTAGGTAGTGGCCAAGTGGCAAGGAGGCATTGGCTAAAACATTGATGCATAGAGTGGCCTACGTTCGAAACATGATGGTAGTGTTTGCATTGATTTGGAAGCGCCAAGGGAAGCTGCACATTTTGTTTTGGCGGAGAGAGGAAGGTTCATAGAGCACATGGTACTCTCCCTTTCCCAAGCAAGCACATAGCTTGTGTAGTGGTTGGAGTCGCATCTAAGGCATTGGTCATGGGCTACGTTGAGGGTTCAAATCCCTCCAAAGGTAAGGTAATTAAATTTTGATTATTTTTAATATTGCCTAAAGTTGGGATTTAAAAGGATTGCTAGTTGGAAATAGTTAAAAGGGTTGCTATTTGGAAATTGGTGTTTGTTGAAAATTGTTTTTAATAAAATTTGGAGTTATAAGGAATTTCATTTTATTTTTAATAAAGTATTAATTATTGTATTTGCATATTGGAGTAAGAATTTATGAGTGTTGATTTTATTTTTAAAGGGATTTTTGCCAAAGAGATTATTTATGAATGTGTTGGATATTATTTTAATGTTGGAGTGATACGCTGTATTTTGTTTTATATCATTTTGTATTGTGATTTATTGAGAAAATTATTATATTCTAACCTTTCTTGAGATTGGCATAGAAGTGTTTGTGGTTGTGAAAGATTTATGAGATCCCTTCATATTCAATTAAAATTTATGAGCATATTCTTCCATAAGAATTGATTGATTGGTTTTCTGGAAAATAAGTTTGGAGTGAAAAGGACTTGATTAGGGTTTCTTATTGAGTGTGTTGAGTTAATTCTTAAAGCTTTTTTGTAATAAAGAGTTGTTGTTAAAACCTTGTTTGATAAGCATTGTTGTTGAAGCCATTGGTTGTGTGAAGAATTTGAGTTAGGGTTTTGCAAATATCATGAGTATCATTATTATGTGAAGATTGTTTTATAAGCATTGATGACTGTCATCAATCACATCATTTAATATTTAACTATCAATCTAGGGCGATGTCCTAATGGATGTATATGATAGTAGAGGTAAGTAGCTTAAATATCAATTTACTCAGGAAATGGCTTTATTTGTGGGACAAATTAGATTTTTGGGGTGTTTAGTATCATGTTGAATCCTATGAACTAAAATTGAATACTAATTACAATTGTTGAAGTAAAATTGCAGAAAAATAAAACTTACATAAAAATGAAGCTAGTTACTTTTGTAGAATCTTAAATACCAATAAGGAAATCTACTTATGCTGACAAAAATAATAGTTTTTCATAAAGTAAATCCTAATTGCATTAACAAAATTAAAAATGCGGGAATTAGAATGTTGCAAAAATGAAACAACTGGAAATCAAATAACACGAATGGAAATGCCAAAAACTGGAAACAACTACTGAAAACAAGGGAACTTCAAAAGTGTTGTAAGATTCAAAATCCTATGCTAGGTGATCAGATGCCTTGCATCTACATCTACAACACAAATATTTCATTCATCTACAAAAAACATAGTAAAAAAATGAAATGGAAATTTTCAGGTTTCTGCTAATCTGCTGCAACAAGAAATGAACAAAAAACCTATCAAAAGTTGATCCTTCTCATGGTCCTGGAAGTGGCCCTTGCTCCCTCATCCAGAAGAAGGAAAGAAGACTTCTATAAACTACCTAATGCTCACACATGCACTCAATATACTAATTAAATGGATAAACTACGCCTTTATTGATTATGAAATAACATTACAATAATGTTGGAGAAATCCTATAGAATTACTACTCTGTTATAGCCGAAACTGTAGACACCAAAACAGCACCAATCCGATTATGTTGCTGCAAACACTGATCGCTTTGACAAACACAGCCCCCAGGGCAGCCCCCAGAGGTTAAACAGTGGTCTTAACCACTTTCATAGCAATTTTGTAAGGTCAAGAGGCAATTTGGAACATTCAGGCACTTTGCTTAGTATTCGTCTCACCCAGGGACGAATTCAAACTAGGATCCATCTCACCCAGGGACGAATTCTGAATTCATCTCTGGTCGGGACGAATTCCATGTTTAATGGGCAAAAAGAAGAATGGCGCCAAGTGGCATCCAAGGACAGTCAGTTGATGACTCCTGCCTCGCACGCGTGTGTGGGTGGGCAGATGGGTAGTTAGAGGACTGTCACAAGGGCAGTTATGAAAGCCCAAGTCATGGAGGACTCCCCTCCCTCATGGGAAGACATGACCGCCACATGGCACCTATGACCAACACATGGCGCTTATTCATCCCTCTCAAAAAAGACCCCATGGGTCTATAAAATGGTGGACTTTTATCACCCAAAAAGGACGGATGGGAGGCAATTTCAAGCAATGAAGTGCTATCCAATTGAACACCCATTTGCATCCTTTTGATTCACCTTCTCACATCCATTAATCTCTTTTGCAAGGGAGGTTATTGGGTGGCTTTTGGAAGCGTGGATCCAACCCAAATCCAACATTTTACCACCTGACACCACAAATTTGTAGACACCCCAATCCTAAGAGGTTTTGGACCCATACCTAGTGGATTGGTGCCGAAATCAAGTGCCAACGGTGGGAGGCCCACTTGGGCACCCTCGTATTTTCTAAGTTTTATTCTAAAGCATTTTAGATTATTTGTTCATGTTGCATTTTTACGTTATTCTATTTAGTGAACTCATAGCTTCAATTCTATAACAATTTGATCAGATTTTATCACGCCTTTTGTTGCTTTGTTGTCCTACTAATTTGCAGGTGGCGATACCGAATTCCTGAGGATAGAGGCCAAATTGGGAGAATCCGACCATCTGGGTCGTACCAAAATGGCCCCAATTACCTAACCCCTCTGTTTGCAGGTGTTTTGGAGGTCTCAGGAGTTGACATTGGAGTAGGATCACTTCGGCTTTTCCAACACAGTCGAATTCGTCCCACCCAGGGATGAATAGCAGTTAGAATCCGTCCTGCCCAGGGATGAATTCCAGGTGAAGGCAGATTGGCCGACTGTTTCAATGGCAGTGGCCCTCTGGTAATGTCTTCTGACCTCTGTCAGATTTGCAGGTAACTTAGATCCATTTTATTCACTATATTTGACAATCTTTTGCATGCATCTTTTGGCGATTTCAAAGAACGAATTTTCCCTTTTGTCATAGGTGCTACTAACGCCTTGTTTGTTTCTTTGATTGCAGGAGGAGCAACAAGAAGTGAAGATTCATCGGCATAAGCGGCGACGACATTCTGGCGCGCCCATTTCAAACGTGGGCATGCGAAAGAGGGATCAATGATCAAGATTGTAACCAAATCCATTTAACGCTCCTAGCCCCTAAAAAGGGAGGAGGCAATTTTGTAACCGTGGTTAAAGAGTTTAATAAAAGGGCTGTGACTTCTCTCTAAATTCTTGTAACTGCTTTCAATCAATTTGCCTCTTTCGTTTAATGCACTCCATGTTTTAGGACTTAAGCGTTATTTTGATTTGAATGCATCGAAGTAGTTTTTCCTTTCAAAAGCTTCCGGAATCTCATGCTTTCAGAAACAACTATGAAAGCATCTATCTATCTTGATATCTCTTTATATCTATATATTCTCAACCAATATGGGAGCTTGGTTATTTATACTACTCTATTACATATGCTGATTCGTTATGTTGCTACTTTTCAGGGATTCAACGACTGTTTTGGAACTGTCTTCCTAAAATACAAGAAATTATTCTTCTACAGCATATCCATTTTACTTGTTGGGTGTAATCCATTGGGATAAATGCATTAGAATGGGTTATAAAACCCCTAATATAGTTGTATCCATCCTCATTTCACTATTTTCCACCTTTCTAACCCTTCTGTTGATAGTTTTGACCAAAATTGGTCCTACTCCACTCATTTTGGAGCTGCTTTGGAATATCAAGCAGTTTAACCAATTTGACTCTTATCCATACACCAGATGCATAGGAAAGTAGGTTTGACCAGGTAAGTAGTCTCTCTAAGTCCTTAGAAGACTAATTCCATAGGTTTTACATGCTAGAGCTGACCAATTCCAAGACATTCTAATTATGCACAATTGGCTAGAATTTGTATGGTCAAATTCTATTTTTTCACAGTCAGACCAGTTTGAACAGGTTTTGGCACCTTGTTTTGCAAATTTAACCGGTTAGGAGGTAAGGAAACCAAATTAAATAATCCTATAATGGAATACACATCAACATACATTATTACATTAATACATACTATGCTTTTGAACATTCAAACATGCAAATATTAATACAAAATGTATTCCATAAACAAAATTAGCACAAAAAAATAACATAAGGTCTATCAAATAGTTTATGAAATATCTAAAAATGTTCTATAAATGAGGCAATTTTTGTCCTCATCATTTCCCCCCAACCTATTATAATGCATGTTCTCATGCATTCCGTGTATCCATAGAGGCACATAGATCTATGTTCAGATGTATCTCTTAATATTTCCATAGTTTCCCCTAATAGTATCCTCTATTTTACTTTATTTCTCTGAGCCATACTTGAAACTGTTCATTAGGTTGAGGATCACTATCAAAGAAATAAGGGGTAGGGGTGATAACAGTAGGTAACTTGTACCTTAGACCTATTCAATGATCCTTGATTTCTAGTATGGTCTGGATAATACTCTTTTATCTCCTTCTAGACCATAGCAGGTTGTTGAGTGAGATGGGATCCCTCTTTTGTAATGATATGGGTAACTCTCCCCACTGACCCTTGCAAGCTGGTAAAGCATCAGCAAAATGCTTAGCACAAAAAACTTGAAAACTAGACATACAACTCTGAAGATTATCCATATACACATCTTTGATCCTTTTCTCCCTCATCATAGTGAAATGCTGGTTGGTGGAGGTTCTGTGGTTGACATGAATAGGTCTTATCAGTAATACAACTTTTAACTCCATTTCCTTATTTGCCTTCTTTTCTTGTTCCTAGTGTATTTGATTTTGCAATGTAGACATAAAAACCCTTAATTGGATATCTCCTATGAAAATATGTGGTAAAAATGTCACATTTTCTAGTAGGAAGAAGTTATGCAGAAATAACTCACATAGTAAATTTTGTTGTTCTTCTGGACTGTGCCAAAATGTTTCTAGAAATTCCTCAACAGTGTCTAGCTTGTAGGGAAGATTAGAACTAACCCTCATTACCTACCAGCGAAGATATTTTTCCTTCAAGATCAAACTATAAAACCTTGCTGGTCTTCTACACTGGACTAAACATTCTGCAATTTGGCACATATCCTATATCAGTTCCTATAATTTAGTTATATCTGCATTTTAGGCATCCAGCTTCTATTTCAAAGGTTTCAAAGATGAAATTTGTTCTTTCATCTCTTGACACTACAACATCCAATTGGCTATATCCTCATAATACATAATTAATGTAACTATTTGTGGTGGCCTAAATATTTGCTGTATTTTTGGAGGCATGTCCACTTGTACTCTAATTTATGCTGTGTCAACAAGGGGTAAATCTACTTGCACCCCAATTTCTATTGTTTTGATTTCAGATGTAGTCAATTCAATAGAAACTTGAGGGAAATGCATTTTTACCTATTCTTGTACTTCCTCTTGTTCACTAGCATCCACTGTTGCTTGTGATGTTTGTGTTTCCTTTTGTTGTAAATTATGAGAATGTTCTATAGCAGCCTTAGAAACTTCATGTTCTGCCATACTTCCATCCTACTAAAAGATTTGTGTTGTTGTTTCTTCGATTTCTACCCTTTTGATGGGTGATCCTCCTTCAAATAGGGCTGCCTCCCTATGATCCTCTTCTAATTTCAACAAAATTTGGGCCAACTCATCTTTAGAATAAGATGCTATAGGTTGTTGCTCAAAATTTGACAACCTAGCCCTTAGTTCATTTATCTCTTGCTACAAATCAACTATAAGTTTATCCTTCTCTTTGATAGAGGCTTCATTTTTTTCAATCCAACCCATTCATGTCCTAATGACACTTCTAGTGGCATGCAACTGTTCTTGTATATCTTCCTTCTCTTTCTCTGCTATGGTATCTTCTTAAGAATCATAATAATCAACAAGTGGGATATGCATTGTAGGCATTGTTGTATCTATGTCTGTAATTGTTGTGCCTACCTCTACATCCTTTGTGCCTATATATGCTTCTTCTATACTTATCTCTACAATCTCATCTACAAGCACTTCTTCCTACAACATAACTTCAGTAGATGTATCAATGTATTTTTCCTACTCTGCACTTATTTGTTGGGATAGTGATACTACCTCTATATCCACTACCTCCTCCATTGCTTTCTGCTTTCGAAGTCTAGAGGACATTCCCAACCCAAAAATAGATTATTTGTGTTTGACCTTTTTAGGGGACTCTGGAATAAATTTTGACAATTCTAGAGCAGATTCTGCTCCAGGTGTTTCCTTATCCATCTGCTCTTCCATGCTTGAACTCCCAAGCTGCTCAGTGGGCTGTGTTGAAAAAATAGTTACATTTTCAAAAAATGTAACCTTCCTTATTTTTCTTAGAGGATCAACCTTATATTATTTCTCTCTTTACTTCCTAGTTCTAGAATATGGAGGTCCTTCTGGTGAAAGGGTAATTTCATTCCCAAAGGCCTCATCATCTTCTTCAGGTTCAGGGATTTCAACCTCTAAATCATTCCATGCAGAGAAAAACCTATCAAAACTTCTAGGGTTTCCCATAAAATGATGTTTACAAATTAGTTTAATGAGCCCATGGTTTTTAGGAGTCCCTTTACCTACTTGGTATCGTTTGGCCATATTTTGTAACTCCTTGTATAAATACAGAGAGGTATTTACTGTGAATTTTGGGTTTGAACCACCATGCCTTAAATGGTTTAAAATTCTAATATGGTGTCCAAATAAAACGGCAAATTGTCCATCGCAAGCTAGAAACCTGATTACCCATACTGGTATGTCTTCCCAAGTATGTTGTAAACTGGTTCTTTTTACCCCTTTGTAGATGTTATTGTTTATGACAAACTTAGTTGGTCTATCCTCTTCCTCCTTAAACTGGTTAACTAGTTCAACTAGGGCATTTTTACCAGTTTTTAAAATTTGCAACCCTTGCAGAGGTAATTCAGTAATGTGGCTTAGGATTTCTAGTGTTACCTAGATTGCCATACCAGTAATATAAGCCTGGTTATTTCTGAATGTGCGCATAAATTTAGCTTCCATTCCTTCAGAGTATCCATAAAATTTACGTAGAAACGACATCAATCCTCCCTCTATAAAGATGCATAGGGACTCAGGATTTCTCTATAGATATTCTATGTTTTAAGGCTCAATTTTATTTTTCTTGCCTCCCATATTCAATTTCCTGTGCTCTGTTTTCTCTCAGCCTTCTGGAGTAGATCATTTTTGGTTTATGGACCAAACAATTTGGGGCTATAATGTTTTTGGCTACGAAATTTAATTTCTCTTAGAGTAGGAACCTGCTTTGGAATGTGTCGAAGCATTCCCTATAGAAATGTGATTTATCCCTTTCCACTGCTTTTTATTAAATGGTTATGACTTGCTGATATGGTATTTGATCGTTGTCTACATCGTGTACAACATGCAGAATTTTCTTCTGCCGAAGTGTCTTGTTACGTGTGCCAATGATTTCGCATATCACAAAGCACACGGTGATTCCCAATGATATCTTTCCCATCACAACGTTGAAATCTACAGCTTGGAATGTTTTCCCTAACTTATATTTCCCACATCAAATGGTAAGATGAGAGATAATTTTTTTTTTTTGAAGAACCTTTTATATACAACATATCCGCAACATGTGAGGGGAGAGATTTGAATCTAGGCCTCTCGATAACTGGAGAGTTTTAACTACCCATTTGCTCTCCAACTCCTCTACATGAGTGGATAGAGATAATTTTTATGCTACATGACATTTTGGTTTTTTTATTTGTTCATTCCAAAGTTTATTTTTTGTTTCGAAGCATGACCTTGTTTCATTATGAAGGTTAAAAATCCCTCCTCATTTTGGAGCACAAACCCTTTTCATTCTGAAGCTGTTTTTGTAGCTGGACCATTTGTAGGTTTTGCTAACATGTCAGGATGATGCCCCTTGTGTCGTCAGTAGGGAGGCCTCTAAGCATTCACCTCCTCACCCAACTAGATCCTGTTCGCATCTACACCCTGATCATGCACAACATCAACATACTCGGATCATATCCCGTCACTGTGGAGGGCCACCATAGTAGCCGAAGCTGTATACCTCCCAGCATTATGTGCCTATGATCACACCGCAATCTGCATCTATGCCTAATGGTGGTTGGGGGGCTTCGAGCAATTACGGGTATATTTTTGGTTTGTCTCGTCCTTCTTCTCCAATTACTCATGCTTCAAGATGGGGTGAGAAGCGTTATGTTGGGTGGGGAGAACCACCCACTTCAAATGGATAAGGCTTTGTCTGCCATGAACCCCTTCCTTAAGGCATTTTTGGTTTTAGAATGTTTCTAGTTTGATGTTGATGGTCATGGTGCCTGTGTGTTGCAGTTTGTTTTTCTTTATACATTATTACAATAAGATAATGACTTTCAGGGTGTGATTTTTTATTAACCCATACTTTTTTTTTAGGGGGCCTGTAAAGGACTTTTATTTTTATAATTAAAATGGTCTTTCATTAAAAAAAAATTACACTTCTATAAATAAAAATTAAAAATTACTAGTTGAAAATACTCTAAAAATTAGACTTTAATAATTGAAAAGTCAAATGAAATGGTCATTTGTAGTTTTTTTGAGATTGATTTTCATTTTATATTAAAAAATATAAGATAGTTCAATATGGCATACACGCTAGCTATGAACCTTGAAATTTTTTTTTTGACGTGCTCCATATACATACTTACAACCTCAGTAGGGGAACGCTTGTACCAAAAAAAACTCTGCCAACCATAAAGGAAGTGTGGTTGTCCCTCATGTCATACATTAAATATTCGATGACCCACTTTATTGCAAGTGTACATCTGCATGGATTCCATTCATTTCTTGGGAATTATTTTTATTGCATTCAATAAAGTGCCAGGAATCGTCTTTGCAAAGGAAGATCCGAAGCATTGTACCATTTTCTCTATACAAATAGCATATACCCATTGGATATCCTTACATCTCCCACCTATAACATATTCTTACAGACACTCTCCACTCTAAAACTCATCAAGGCTGAGCAATTGAAGAAGAAGAAGTGTTTGTGCAGGATAATTGCAGGGGGGCTTTCCTTTGGCAGGTGAGAGATCGATACATGCATAGTTCTATTCCTTTGGCTCTCTCTACTGCCTGCCAAAGGAGAGTTGCCCTGTGATTGTCCCTCTCCGAGTTTTTAGTTATTACAGGTATTATACTTGTTTCTATATTTAGATCCATTTTATGGTTATATACCGCAACTATTATTTGTATGTTTTTGAGAAACATGTTGTATGAATATATAGCAGTTATTATTTATATATATACTATAGTAATTATTTGTAAGTTTCTGTATAAGACGGCTATTATTTTTTATGGTTCTCAGAATATGTTGTATGATTATATACAGTTGCTTTCTATGATTCAGCTAGTGTTGTTTCGGTTTGAAATTATATGGTTATATACAACGGGCTATTATATGCTTTTGAAAAAGTATTGTATGGTTATAAAAGATGAAGGTGTTTGAAAACAATAGAAAAAGGCGTGGTTTTTTCTGGTAGATAATAAATAAGTTTTGGTTTTTTGGAAGATAATAAATAAGTTTTTGTTTTTTTTAGGTTTAAAGTTTATGGTATTCTTAGAAAGAAATAGGTTGGATGGTAGGGAAGTATTGGCCGGTTAACTGTTTCTGTCCAGTTGATGTCCTATAGAATAGGGGTTGACTGCTCCTACCCAGTTGATGCTGTATAAAGTTAAGGTCTCCTTGATTTTGTTTAACGCAATAAACTGATAATAATTTTATTTATTAGGAATTTCTTACAAAGTTTCTTATCTATTAAATATTTTTTAAAATTATATGCTGTGTAATTACTTTGTAATTTTTTTAATAGATCTCTTTAAAAAAATGGTGCTTGATTTTTTTCACCGTGTACATTTTTCTACCCTATTTCATACTTGAGAAAATATATGATTGATAGCTTCTCTATCCATCTTAAGAGGCAAGGTTGAAAATAATATGAGAAGTGTGTTTTTTTTAAAACTGGGTTAAGATAGAACTTTTTATTCAAAAACTATTGATCAATAAGGTTATGAATCCATCTTCTACATTGATCAATAAGGTTATAAATCCATCTTCAACTTTTTGTGTGAAATATTAATTTTGTAGTCCCTCTTAAATGTAATAATAGTCTTTCACCGCCATTACCTTCTCAAAACCGATGATTGTTAACTGATGACCGTTTTTTATAGATTTGATTTTTAAGTTTTTATGGGTTTGAAATGTGGTTATTAAAATTATAAAAGTTAGTTCATTTTACAAACATATTATAAAGGTACTAAGGAAAGTTAATAGGTTAATATTTACATATATTTGAATGTTTGGTGTTAAATTTTCTTAAGTAGATAAATTAATTTAAAAAATTAATAAACTAATAAAAAATATATTAAATAATAAAATTATTTTGGTAAAGTAAATAATAATTATAATTAAAAAATATAAAAAATAATATTTTTTAATTTAATTAATTTTTTATCAAACAACTTAAATATTTTTAATTTAAGGAAAAGTATTAAATCAAACCGCTTAATAATTAGTCGCATGTAGTAGTACTCAACTAAGGAAAACTATTAATAGTCGCTTGAAGTGTTTTAATAGGTTTGATAATACGATAGGACTCAATTAGAAATTGTAGCCATTTGAGATAATTCAATAAACAAAGTATTTATTTATTTATTTATTTATATGATCTTATCATTTGAAATTTAAAACCATAAGCTTTATTTTTATTTATATTAAGGATAGTTTGTAAATTATGGTTTTTTATTTTGTTTTTTAAAATGATATTAACATTTATTAAAGTTTAAAATCGTAAGTTTTTTTATTATTTATATTAAAAATAGTTTATAAATGTAGTTGAAGATAAATTATAGTTTTTATTTTATAAATTTGATAGCATGATATTATTTAATTTAGAATTATATTAACAAGAGATTGTGATTTTTAAGTATTAACTTTTTTATTCTTTCCCATAATGCTTAATGTTTCAAAAAAAACTCTTCAACATGTTCTTGCACATACACATGTATTATTCTACATTTATATTCACATAATTTTTTTTTTTCAGTCTTGCTTTTGCACTTACACTTTTAACTCTTCAACTTGCTATTGCACTTACATTTTTATTGTTGTACATTAAAAACTAGAAGTCTTTATGGTAACCTTTTCATTTTTCACATAAATCTAAAGTATCTTTATGGAACTTTATCATCTTACTGGACTACATGGATAACCAGTAACCACCAAGTGTAATAGAGTACATTACTACTTACTATGTTCTCGCATCCACATCAATCCTTTATCTCTTTTTTTTTATGTGTGTGAGACTTTACTTCTACTACACATAACCTTTATTCAATGGTCCTCATCACTTCCCCTTTCTACTTTGAGTATATTGTCCTTATCACTTCCCATTTCTCATTTGAGAATACTCTTGTTATCACTCTTTTTTCTTTTAGCATAGCTTCAGCTTCTACTTTTTTCTTCTACTCTTCTATTTTTCTTATTTTGCTTCTGCTTTTACTTTTCTTCAGCTTATCCTTTTGCTTTTGCTTCTACTTTTCTTCAATTTTTGCTTTTGCTTTTCTTCTTCAATTTTATTACATCAAATTTCATACCATGTTAAAGGTATGAAGCAATTAGGACTCAAATCTAACATCTCCATCTATTGAGATTGCTCTATCAATGAGTTTTTGGCTCCTCCTTGAACCATCCTATGATTCGAATATAGGAGTCTTATTTATTGCTCCAAAACTCACCCTAAACCACATTGTGAGTGCTTGGGACTCCTAGCATCAACACAACTCTAAGCCTAACATCGATTCTTAACTTCAAATCTTGCTTTTAAAATCGACATTGTCTCTAATACCAATTTTTGGATAGAAGAGAGGCAAAAACTATGTAAAATAAAATACAAAACAGAAAACCAAGGACACAAATTGTTGTTGCAATAAACATAAGTTTTGTTTTTATTCATTCATTGCCTTGCAAATACCTTCTTTCTACTCTACCTTACCTTCTTGGTGCTCTGTCTTGTAGTACATTCTTGATGCTTAATTTTATTTTTATTCATTCACTGCATTGCAATACCTTCTTGATGCTTAATTTTATTTGTATTCATTCATTGTCTTGCAATATCTTCCTGTTGCTTTGCCTTGCAATACCTTCTTGGTATTTTCTTGAGTTTGCTACATTGTTCTAACACCCATATCAATACAACATACAATATAATCCATTGCACATCATACAATATAATCCAACTACATAGAGGTTGGATGATCCACCCAAGTGAATATGGATAGATGATGAATACACTATTATATAAATTTATTACAATAGAAAAATCCAAATATAAATGATTAAATGCTACAAAAATTATGAGCACCAAACAATCTATTTTGTTTATTACATAAGGTATTAACTCCTTCACAAATTCAATAAATTCAACAAACTATGAAGGTAAAACAATATCAAGGGGTAAATCCTTACCTAGCAGAAGCCATTTCCAAGGACACCCTAAAGGTGCCATTAAAAATATATGTCTCCTTTACAACACCAACACAAACCGTTAGGCCGTTGGAGTTGGGGGCCATGGAAAACTCCAAAAAATCATAAAAACCCTAACTCGAATCAAACCAAAATCCCTAATAAAAGGTCAAGACCTATAGAAAAGAAGGAGACTTATGGAACTATAGAAATGTAATCAAAGGTGGTATTATTAGTCTTAGAGGTCAAACATGGTTGTCACATGAATGTAATTTCAATAGTGCCTAAATTTACATGTTATTTTTGTTTACTTAAGACATATCCTTCATAACTTCAATAGTGCCTAAATGTACATGTTGTTTCCTTTTACATAAGGCATATTGTTCACTCTTTGTGTTGTCCCGTAGGACCCTCAATCTCCTTACTTTATAAATTGTGTTCTTTTTAATTAAAATACTATTATAAAATATAAATAAATTTGTTTATTATTAATTAGTATTAATTTAATATGTTATATTTTTTTAGTTTTAAAAAAAATTAAGTTTAAATATTATTACGTATATATACATACTTACCATACTTTTATATCAATAAGTGAGTCTTGTTTCAATTCCATATTCAATAAATAATTAAATCATATTATTTGTTCTTTTATTTATAAATTATTTTTTGATTAATAGATTATAGAGTCTAGAGTAATTGTTTTAAAGAATTAATGAACTTAATCAACCACATTCCTAAATTTTTTAAGGGGAAGATTTAAATTTAAATATTATCAACAATATATAATAAAAAATCTATTTTAATATCACTATATAATCATAATATAATAAACAATAAATTGTTTATCAATATTAGAAAATTGAGATTAAAGATTTCTTACTTTTATCATATAAAGTTGAGGTGTCTAATCTTACATTTGAAATTTGATGCATATTTGGGAGGTTCAAGGTTCAAAAGGCTTTGACCTCTTTTTGGGTGAGAGTTTCAAGGTTCAAACCATGACATTGCTAAAAAATAAAAAAAAAGATAAATTAAATGATAGTGATAAAGTGTTTACCAATATCCTAGAAGGTCAAAAATGTTACATATTACCTGTTAGACCATTATCTCCATGTGGCATATACCACCTTTTTAACTAGCTTTTCTACCGTTTATATGTCTTCCTAATATAACAAAAGCTATGCCAAGTGCCAACCAGAAAGGAAGTGTGGAAGTCCCTTTCCTGCTGCAAAAATAGTACCCAAAAGTCCCTTTCCTCCTAAAAAACAGTACTTAGAAAAATAAAAGAAAATAAAAAATTTATGCTTTTAACAATTCAATGACCTGCTGTGTAGGTGTGTATGTACATGTCTTATTTCTTCTTTTCTTCTTCCTCCTTGGACTCCTTGGGAACTATTGTTGCATTCAATGAAGTGCTAGGAAGCAGACCTTGTCTTTGCATGGAAATTCTAATAAAATTGCACCATAATATCTGTAAAAAAATCATACTCTGGGTGGATATCTCCAAGGCTATGAATAAGAGGAGGAAGTGTAGGATAATTATAAGGAAACTCTCCTTTGGTAGTAAGATAAATGTTTTAATTTTTATTAGGTTAAGTTTATGAACCCAATCATTTATTATTTTCTTATAAAGAGAGTTTTAGGTTTCACAATATAAACCATTTAGCTCACTACACATAAGATTCTTCATCTTAGATCATTTATTTAATTATAAGTAAGACACTATGAACTTGTCAATCAACTAGCTTAGTGGGCCATGCCCAATGTCACTTATACAAAATTCCTTACTTCTATTCAAATAATATAATTTCTTCCTTCTATTAATATGAGATCTTTTGTTTTTTTAAGCTGGATTGTTGTGATGCAAGTTTTTAAAAAACTATAAATTAAAACGTAGCACATCCTTACCATGAATTTGAATCTGCATTAATGTCTTCTTTTTTTTTCTTTGTTTGTTTCTTTTATCTTGCCTGCCAAAGGAGAGTTGCCCTATAATAGTACTCTCACGGAGAAATCTGTATTACCATCATCTATAGAATTCTGTTTTAGAAGAATAGCAGAATTAGAGGTGTGATTGATATCCTCTTTCCATCGTATTATTATAGTGTATGAGTGTAATAATCTTCTTGCCTTGTATTTGGATCACTATGATGTGCACCAGTTTTTCCATATCTATAGTGACATGTAAATTTGTTCAAAATTTTGATTAACTAATTGCATTTGTGTAGATGAGTCTGATATTCTTCACGTTCATAAACCCAATATGAAATGAAGCATCAATCTTCTGCTAGTGCTTCTGCTAGTGGGTAATCATTAGAGTATTCATGTATATTCGTGAAGAGAAATAATACCTCCAAAAAAATAGTAATTATAGAATCAAAGGAAAACAGAGAAGAATAACACATTATACATGAATTCATTTTGAAAAAAAAATTCTAGAAAAAATTCAGCAAGAATATCTCCATACTACATAAACTTGACTATCTTTAATACAATAAAATCCTTTAGTTTCTTTTGTGCTTTCTCTACCGCTTGCGATTAATATTGTGTTCTTCCCTTGGGGTGTTAGGACGTTCAACATACCCAAACCCTCATGCAAGTGTTGTTTTATATACCAACAACACAAGAAGGGGTTTTACAATAACTTGGTCATAAAACATTGGTTCAAATATATAAACCCAAAACCCAGCTTATGGAAAATATTCAACATATTTCCAACATTCTACCAATTGTTAAATACTTTTCATAAGGTTCAAAAACTATCACAGTAGTCCAATGTTCCTTCCCTAGATTGGACATATATTTGCTAACTACTCCCAATGCATGTGGTATATCTAAACATATTAGCTTCACCTGTTACCCTCAGCCATATACCGATGAGGTACCAAAATAGTCCAAAAATCCACTTTAAAAAAAACATTACAAATATTACTTAAGCTAACTCTGAGAACATTACATCATAAAACCACCACTAGCATCCACACGAGTCTCTTTTTGGCCACAACTACACCAGTTACAGTAGCTTCTTCAGGTACAAGCTACACTAGTTACAATAGTTAATAATTACTCAAAAAAATGTGGTACAACCAATAAACCATCTCGGACATTTTTCAGCAACTTTGCAATAAAATCACTAGAACAAGGATTTCCAATGTTAATCTCCAGATCTACCATTTTCAAAGCTCACCAGATCTATCGCTACCAAAGCTCACTAGATCTACCATTGTCGAAGCTCACCATATCTACTCGAAGATCACAAGATCTACCATTTTTGAAGCTCACAAGATCTAATGTTGCCGAAGATCACTAAATCTATTGCTATCGAAGCTCACCGGATCTATTTCTAAATCTCGCTGGATCTACCGCTTCGGACGGATCTACCGTTGTCGGAGCTCACCAACTCTACCATTGTTCTTCCTATTATTTTTCCTTCACCTAGATTCTTCCACACACTTTGCTTCCACTCAAGAATTGATTTATCCTAGGGTTGAAACCCTTTCTCCTCAAACCAAGCTACAACCTAGCTCTGATACTAAATGAAGAGAAATAATACCCCCATAAACAAATTTCATAAAAAATAGTAATTGTAGAAAAATAGAGAAGAAAAACACATTAAACAAGAATTTATCCTAAGAAACCCTTTTGAAAAAAAACCCAACAAAAATATTTCTTTATTGTATAAACTTGATCGTCTCCAATACAATAATATCCTTTAGTTCCTTTCACGCTTGCTCTACCACTTACGATTACATTTCTTGCATATTATGTTGTCGAAGGTTCACCATAATCAAACCCTTATACAAGTGTTGTTTTATATACCAACAACACAAAAAGGAGTTTTACAATACCTTGATCATAAAACACTTAGTTCAATTATATTAATTCATAGGTTCAAATATATTAACCCAAATATATTAATCCATAGGTTCAAATATATTAATCCATAAAAAATATTCCATATTTCCAACAATTCAATGTTCAATATTAAATTTATAATAATCAAAAAATTTATTAGTAAAAACTTTGTTTTTTCCACTGCCTTTTATCAAAGTAGAGAGAAGCATTCCTATATTTAAACTTTTCTAATATTTTTCTCCTTAATAGTTATACCAGGATATATAAAAAACTTTCTTTATTTATATAATATACGAAGTTTTACTTTATTTATTTATTTTCAATATTAATCAGTGGGTTTTGGGAGAGTGGTAGATTGGAATGTTTCCTTAAAAATAAAAATTTATTTTTTTTAATAAAAAATTAAATTCTATAAAATATTATTTTAAAATGATAAACTTAATAGAAGGTTAAAAATTAAAAATTCAAATTATTTAGACACTGAACAATATCAATACTAATTAATTAAATTAAAAAAAAACAAACAAACAATTAAGATATCTAATAGGGTATGACCTAGTAGGAAGGGTAAGATATCTAATAGGGTATGACCTAGGAAGGGTAATGGGATGACAACAGTTTAAAGGATCTGATTGAGTAAAATACGATAACATGCATGTTTTTTATCTTACAATCTGCGTCTGATATTGATAAGTTATAGGCAAAATAACTGCCAACAGTATGTAATTGTCACTGTCATTGCCATGCACTTAATGTAATTGTCACTGTCATTGCCATGCACTTAATGGAGGAAGAGGAAGAAAAATTGCCATGTACTTCATGGAGGAAGAGAAAGAAAAATTGAAATGTACAATACAGAGGAGAAAAAGGACAGTCAAGCATAGAATAGAATATGAGAGGCATATAAGGGCAACATAAATGTAGCATAACAAGGTTGAAGGGTAATATCCCTTGACATTATTATTTTGTAATTACACTATTACAGACATATGTACATTGACTCTGTCAATGACGAATGTTCTATGCCCTTAAATTTGTATGTTGTGAAATGCATAGAATGGTTTCGTATGGAAGGAAACCATTTAAGAGTGACATCGTGCCAAATGTTTTTTTTTTTTTTAAGATAATAAATATATGTTTTGTGTTTAATTGGAAGATTTTGGTTTTTAGGAGGTTTAAAGTTTATGATATATGTAGAAAATAATAAGTTGAATGGTATAACAGATTGCTGGTTGATTGTTCCTATCCAAAATCCTGTTATCTTTATTTAAAATAATAAAATAATAACAACTAAAAATATTATAAGAGATTATTAGAGATGACCCTGGAAGGCTGCGAAGAAGAGGAGGAAGTGTAGGATAATTATAAGGTAAATGTTTTAATTTTTATTTGGCTAAGTTTATGAACCCAAAATTTGGGTAAGTTTATGAACCCAATTACTCATTATTTTTTTATAAACAGAGTTTCAGAGTTTTAGGTTTAACAGTATAAGCCATTTAGCTCACTACACATAAGATGAAGATCTTAGATCATTTATTTAACTATACGTAAGACTCTATTAAAGGATTTATGAACTCGTCAATCAACTGGCTTGGTGGGCCATGCCCTATTTCACTTATACAAAATTCCTTGCTTCATCTTTTGCTTTTTTTTAGCTGGATTTTTGTGATGCAAGTTATTATAAAGCAAGTTTTTTAAAAACTAGAAATTATAACGTGACACATCCTTACCATGAATTTGAATCTGCATTAATGCCTTCTTTGTTTGTTTCTTTTGTGTTGCCTGCCAAAGGAGAGTTCCCCTGTGATAGTGCTTTCACTGGGAGAAATCTGTATTACCATCGTCTACAGATTTCTCTTTTAGAAGAACAGAAGAATTAGAGGTGTGATTGATATCCTCTTTCCATCGAATTAGTATAGTGTACGAGTGTAATGATCTTCTTGCCTTGCATTTGGATCACTGTAATGTGCAGCAGTTTTTCCATATCTACAGTGACATGTAAATTTGTTCAAAATTTTGATTAACTAATTGCATTTGTGTAGATGAGTCTGAGACCCTTAACGTTCATAAACAGAATATGAAATGAAGCATCAATCCTCTGCTAGGGGGCAATCTTTAGTGGGCAATCATTAGAGTATACATGCTTTAAAAGAACAAATCAAGTATATTCGATGGTCAAAATTAGATTTATAATAATCAAAATTGTTATCAGTAAAAACTTTTTTTTTTCACTGCATTCGTATATTTAAACTTTTCTAATATTTTTCCGTTTAATAGTTATACCATACTAAGGTTGGATATATAAATGATACGAAGTTTTACTTTAAGTTTTTTTTTTCAATATTAATCGGTGGGTTTTGGCATAGTGGTAGATTGGAATGTTTCCTTAAAAAATAAAAAGTCATATTTTTTAATAAAAATTCAAAGTTTATATAAAATATTATTTTAAAAATTTTAATAGTAAATGATAGGCCTTAATAGAACGGTAAAGAAATTAAAAATTCAAAATATTTAGACACTGAACAATATCAATATTTATTAATTTAATTTAAAAAAAAAGCAATTAAAAAATCTAATAGGATATATGACCTAGGAAGGGTAATTGGATGACAACAGTTCAAAGGATCTGATTGAGTAGAAACATTAAAATATGATAACATGCATTTCATAAAGAAAAGACATCTGACAATCTGCATCTGATATTGATACGTTATAGGCAAGATAACTGCCAACAGTATGTGATTGTCACTGTTATTGCCATGTACTTAATGGAGGAAGAGGAAGAGGAAGAAAAATTGCCATGTACTTCATGGAGGAAGAGAAAGAAAAATTGAAATGTACAATACAGAGGAGAAAAAGGACAGTCAAGCATAGAATAGAATATGAGAGGCATATAAGGGCAACATAAATGTAGCATAATGAGGTAGAAAGGTAATATCCTTTTTGTAATTACACTACTACAGACATATGTACATTGACTCTGTGTCAATGACGAATGTTCTATGCCCTTAAATTTGTATGTTGTGAAATGCATAGAATGATGTATGCAGATTGTATGTGAGGACTAGATGACTGTTGCAGTCCAAACATAGACGTAGACGCTGTACCACAGTGTGTCATTAAGTTTCGTCTGGAAGGAAACCATTTAAGAGTGACATCGTGCCAAATGCCATCAAACGGAACGCCGCAATGGCATATTTTCCATCTTGAGTCTTGCCAACATGAGCATAGCAATGCTCATGATAATCATAGTCGTAAGCATTGCTGACTTGACCATGGCCGCCTTGAACTTGACCGTCTTGTGCAAGGGAAAATTGCCATAGGATTATTGTCATGCAGTCACAACAACTGTCGTCACAATGAGATGCCGTCACAAAAGGTGTCGTCTTATGTTTATCCCAACACCTTACCGTCTTGTATTAGAGATCCCACCATTGTTTGTGCCGATGTGTTAGAGAGCATGTCATGACAAATGCTGTCTTGCGGCACAGAGTGGTGAATGTACAATCATAAGGGACTTCACCATAAAAAGATGTGGTCGTGGAAAGTGCCGTCACCAAAGGAGCCGTCTGAAGGCAAAGTGATCGTCTAGGGGCTAACGTCTTGCCATATTGGTTAATGTCCTCTTACAATTGTCGTCCTTTCATCTGCATTATTTTAAATCGTTAATCACGATTCACAACATTCCGCACGTATAAATTTATTGCCACACATGAATGTTTTATTTTGATACATTAAGAATAGGCTTGAAATCTTGAGGATGTCCTTTATCTGGTTGTTATTGACTTGATCTGAGGAAACCATTAGGGCTCCTGGATACATAAAGAATAGATTGTCCTTTTTGAAGAGGTTGAAATCTTGGGGATATTATCTATGTCACCTGATTGTTGTTGATCTGGCGTGAGGAGACCACCAGTGAGGGATTGCAGGGTTTAAATCTTGGGGCTGCCTCCTATTGCAGGATTCAAATCTTAGGACTGCCCCTATAACCCCTATGCCACCTCGTTGTTGAGGGAACCATTGTTGAACCATTGTTGAAGCATTGGCTCGCTTGCACCATATTCAAGTCAGACTAAGCACCAAAACATACCAATCCACCCAGCACTTGAAGACAACCACATATGCAAGTTTCTCATTCAAAATAATCTGGCACTTCAAAATAATCTGGCACTTTTTTTTGGGTTCCCGGAGACAGCACAACGGGTTTTCATACTTTTGAAGAGGTTATCACCCTGCGGGTTTTGATTCTTTTTAGAAGGTTATTACAGTGTGTGGAGATGTGTGTTAATTTTCTATTGATAAATTTGATGAGAAGATGTTTAACCTAATAGGAAAAAATTTCACACTAACCAAATCTAAAATAAATTAAAAAATAAAAAAAATCTGGCACACTTCTCACAACTTCCTTTCAAAGTTCTAGGAATACATTGCATTTCAGGCAATTTTATCTACCACACCACTAAAACAAGTCTCTCTGTTATTCGAGGCATAGAAATCTAAAAAGGAAATATGATCAGAAGGGTGGCACCAACTTATATGGCCATTAAGAGCTGTGGTGGAAAACTATAGCATAAAATAATAGAAGCACAACATGGAGAATTTCAAGGTAAGAGGATGTCTCACCCTAACAACAATGCCATTAAGAGCTGTGGTAGAAAACTATAGCATAAAATAATAGGAGCACAACATGGAGAATTTCAAGGTAAGAGGATGTCTCACCCTAACAACAATTCCATATTATGGCTATGGAAATCAATAGTGTTGTTGTTAACTTTTTTTAATTCTGTAAGTACATTTTAAGGTATTCTAAGAGTATGAGGAGAGAAGGAATTTCTTTCTCTGAAAGAGAAGATTCAGAAAAGAAGAGAAGAAAGCCCTGGTGGGTTCAGCACGAAGTGATTGAAGATGTTCCTACATTCCAAAATATAAAGAAGGGCAGACCTTGTCCAAATCATATGAAGATGATGGTTAAAGGATTAAAAATGTCACTGGCATCGCCGTATAGGTGTTGTTATGTTTATAACTTACCAGCATGAACAACTCATTTTGTCAATATTTTGTACTGCTTAACACATATTTGGCCACGATGATTGTCTCAAGTTATGTACTGCAGCCTTTAGCAGACTTACCCATGTGAGAATTTACTGTTTAAATTATTGCACTTCTCGGAAAATATGTTAGGGATTGTCAAGGTGTTTTTTTTTTTATTATATATGTTTTGTTAAGTGCATTGATGTCTCTTTAGGGGTCATTTGTTAATATATATTTGTTTATTATATTTGTTTATTATATATGTTGGGTTGAGTGTTTGACCTCACTTTAGTGGTCATTGTATTATATTTGATTGCTTATTTGGTGGTATAAATATTATTTGATTATATTATAATAGTATTTTGGGATATATATATATATATATATTTATTTATTTATTTATTTATTGTATTATATATGATGGGTTGAGTGTATTGACTACACTTTAGAGATTATGATTGATTATTTGGTGGTATTAAGATTATTTGATTATATATGTATGTACGTACGTTGTGGTTTGAAGAAGTTAAAGTTTTATCCATTAAGTTGTTTTTATTAGGATATGGTTTGAACATTGGATCTCTTGAATAAAAGTCAAAGTCTTAACCATTGTACTCTTTCCACAAAAAACATATTATAAAAATTTGATAAGGGGGTTGATGCAGACCAGATTTTAAACTCCTTGAATTCTATTCCTGTTTTGGTTCCTGGTGATCCCTGATGGCTTCGGATAGTTTGAGTTCTGAAGCTGAGATTGTGCACTCTTCCTATTTGGGATCGGGTTTGGATAAGGTTTATAGTAAAGGATTTGATTATGCTAAAGGGGTGTGGGGTTCTGTGGTGGGGAAGTCTTCTATTGATGATGAGAAGAAGCCCTTGGTTTCTTCAGTCATTGTTTCGATTGTGAAGAGCCTCTCAGTGGGTGCTTGTGGGGATTTTTGTAGGGTTCATAAATCTATTCGGTTGAGTGGTAAAAGGGTAACTTGGTGGAGTCATCCTCCCTTTCTAAGGTGGTCAACATGGATGAGGTTGTGGAGGTCCTTCCTAGATCTGTTGCCAATGACAAACTAGATTTTGAGATGTACTCTCAAGGTAAATTTGTTGTGAAGAAGAGCTTAATTCTCCATAGCCTTCGTCTGATGGAGATCAAACAGTGTGTCGTTTGGAGTTCTATGAAGTTGTGTTAGACTATGCTGAGGAGGCTGCCCAAATATCTGGAGAAATTATTCATGAGTTTGATTATCTGATGTAGAACCACCTCAGTTGTCTCTTTTGTCATTTCATTGGATTTTCTAGAGTTTCTAGGATTCTCCTTTCTGTTTTTTTTTTTTTCTGCTTTGTCTTTTGTTTGTCGGTTAGAGCTTTGTAAAAGGTTGTGGGGTCCCTTTCAAAACCCTATTTTCTCTTAATATTACCAAAAATAATAATTTGATAATTATGTATTATTGTTTGATAAATTATTATTATTTTAATTAAAAAATTTAATCCATTGAATAAAGTATTTAAAAATATATCCACTGATCATAGTATTTTTTCATGAGTAAACAAGCATTCAACATCAAATTAAAAACAATACATAAAAATTCATATTTTTAAAATAGTTTTAGAAATGCATTCGTAGTTTAATGTTATTTTCTTCTGAGTTATACATAAAATGCATTTTTAAAAACAGCTTTATAAATGCTTTAGTTGTTTAATGTTATTTTCCTTCTAAGTTTTGAAAACATGCACTTATCACTATCCCTTCAATTTTGAAGATATAATCATGATGACAAGGGATCAAGCAAAGATTCTAGATGAAAAGCTCAACAGCCTCCAGTTGCAAATAGTGTCACGCATGTGGTATTATAATACAAAGGGTAAGTTTCAAGCTAAATTGACATAATTGAATAACAAGCCCCCATCATTTGATCACCTTCGACGATCAAAAATTGAGTAGTTTAGAAATAATGAAGAAGATCAAGCCATTGAAATTGACATAAATAAAATGCAAGAACAACCACCATGGAGGAAATGCTATCACTTCAAATAGCTTTATGATCTAGTAATAAATAAGGAGTAGAGGATAAGTGAAGATTTCATAGATAAGATTAAAGAGACCTAAAATAGACAAAGAGTAAGATTCGAGAATGGTGGATTTGATGTTGTGAATAACACAAGTAGAAGAAAACTTTACTCGATGCTTTCGACAAGTTGTTTGAAAAGGAATTTAATGACAACTATGAAAATTGGATGGAGAAACACTAGAGAGAGAGATAGTTGGCATTGATAGTATTGAAGGATCAAGAAGAAGAAACTTATTATGAAGAAGAAGTCCTCAAAAAATTCCCACTCAAGCAAGGTCCTTGGTTATAAAGATTCAAAAGAATATGCAGGTTCAAAGGACCTCCCTTTGCATAGAAAATAGAGAACCCAAGCTAAGAAGTCTAGTGTACCTAAAACTATTTTACCAATTGAAATTCTCTTAGAAACTAGTGAAGAAGATACAACAAGGCAAATTATGGGAACTAAAGTAGCACAAGCAATAACATACATACAAAAAGCAACTATTGTAGCAATCCAAGATAAAGCTAAGTCTCAGGCAAAGACCCAACAACATGCTCAATATAAAAAATCCAATGAAAATGAGATGTCAAAAAATAAAATTTATCCAAGCACTACACAAAAGGAGACATCAAAAAGGGTTAAAAGGTGGTAACTAGAGTAGGAAATTCTAAATACTAGAATGTAGTTTAAAATATTTGATGCAATAGCCCAATATTTGATGTTGGAAGTGAAAGGAAAAGGCATGTCTCCCATATCTACCCCTTTGGTTGAAATTAATCCACCACCTGTATATCCTTCATCCAAGCAATCACTCCCACCATCTTGTCCTACAAAAGAGGTTTTTCCCCTTCATAATTTACCATAAAAATAATTACCACTTCCCATGTATAGGAGATCCAAGCAACATAGAAATATGTATATCTATGAACCCCTATAAATACTAGCATTGTATCACTAAACCCTCCATCTATGATTTTCTCACCTTTTTCAATCTACCTTTATTGTTTCCCCTGCTTCTAAGCATAAAATCTCAAAAGCGTTATCTATAATTCAAAATATAAAAATAGAAACCTAGAAATGAGCAGAGCAACAATAATTGCAAGACAGGACAAAGAAGACAACTACTTAAACATATGATGAAGTAGATTCGATCATTGAATGTCAGATAAAAGTGGTTGCATATCCTAAAGTTAGAAAATCGATAGCAAATATGACAATAGAGGATTATCACATCAAGATTCAAAGGTATAAAATTTTCAAGATTCCCAAAATTGACGCACGTAGGGCACTTCATACCAAAGTAGATACACTTTTCCTCCAAAGCAACTAGATAGATATAAATATTGTGACAACAAAAGGGAAGATTAAAGTCTTAGAGAAAAATCTAGATAAAGAAAAGGTAGAAAAGGATGGTCTAAAAATGAGATTTTGGAATTGAAACACTTGCTAGAAAAATATCCCTCTGAAAAGTAATTACAGTAGAAGGACAAGAGGATTCAAAACTTGGAGGAACAGTAAGATTAAATCATAGGAAAAGGAAATGCCATAGTTGAGGTCAAAAATCTAGAGCCAAGAAGAAATTTTGGTGATAGCTTAGTAAAAACTAGAAATGGAGAGAGAAAGTCCACAATTCCATGTAACCTCTAAATAATTGCTAAAGCAATTCAGAGGCCAATATTAGATCAAAGTGAAGGACGTTATAATGAAATATTTCCCCTTGATAAGAAGGATATCATACATTACAAAATTGATCCAATGTGCAAAAGAAGAATTCAACAAAGGAAGAGATGAACTAATGAGTAAATTCCAATAAGTAGAGGTCGCACTCCATATGCTATGAAATAGAGATAAATACCCCCACCTCGCAAAATCCTCAAATAGATATTTGAGTGAGTCAATATTTCACTTAGCCCAAGTCATATTTGGAAGTAATCTAATCATATAAGGAGGAGCAATTATCAGTGTCCTCAAAGTAAGCATTGATAAGATAAAATTGGTAGTGAAAGACGTCATGGATCTTAGATTCTTAGTATTTTGGGATATGAGTGGTCATCTATACAATGCAAAACAACTCAACCAATGACTAGATTAGTACCTCAAGAACAAAAATAAAATTGATGCATTTCTTGAACCTCTAGCAATAGAGTAGAGCATTGCTTTCTTTCATAGGATCTCCATGTTGTTGTCAAAATTTGAAGAACTAGTGCAAATATATGGGAACACCTCCTATGATCCTTACTTTGAACTGTAGGAAGTTATCCATAAATTTAAATAAATGCATATCCCCTCTCAAAAGGCATGGGATAAAGTATGTAGATTATTCTAACCGATAACAACTCCTTCAATGGCTCAAGCAATAAGTCAACAAGGAAAAACATATAAAATGGCCATGGAAGAAGAGTAGGAATAATATAATAGAACAACCAAGACCTCAAAGGTGGAAAACATATAGGAGGTCAACCCTTGTACCAAAAAAAAAAGATTCTATTTTGCCCTTTTTATATCATTTTTAACTCCACTACCCAATAGGATAAATTCATATGGGTTATATGCTTCTCAAGCATAAACACCCTGCGAGGTGCTAATAATGTGAGTAGAATAACTCTTCCACATATATCTTCTTAGAAGAGGATAATTTAATTCTATTAAATATTCTACTATTTTTCTAAGGTTGCTTCAAAAATTTAGTTGGGCACCTGAAATAGATGTTGGATCAAAAGGAAGGTAGGTAGGGATCAACTAAGCCTAAGCAACACCACAACGCTGAATTTTTTGAAGTGTAGATAGTTGCTAGATTTTTGAGATGATCATGTCGACAATATATAAAAATATTCAACATCCAACATAACTAAAGCTCATAATTCAACTAAGACAAAAGAGCTCATCTTTTTTTTTGTGTCTGAATAAAATTTTGAATAAGTATGAGACATGAATAGAAATATAAAATGTTGATTTCATTAGAGGCTTGATAAAATATTGGCATCCAACATGTTATGAAATAGTTTTTGGCTAAGTACGAGTAAAAATTTGGCATTCAGTGTTATAGAAAAGCCTGTCGAATACAACAAAATTTTGACTATGTAGCAAAGAGGATCAAATTTTTGAAGGTGATGACATCAGTATAGGTTGCATAAAAATCTAGCACAATAAAATAGAGCTTGAGAAAAAAAAATTAAGGCATTGAACCTAGCACACTAAGGACTATATAAAGTTCACTTGAGAGTATGCATCTATATAATATATATACTATTAGGTTTAGGCCTATCATTGTGTTGTTCCAAGTATAGTTCTCTTCAAACATAACCTGCCACAAATTATTATTTTGAATAAAAGATGTGAAATATTTCATACATTGTGTTATTTTCCTAATTCCCCTAAAATTTTAATCTAGCTTGATTATGACATTAAAATATCTTATGATCATGAATCAAGTTTCTTTGTCTTTACTTCTTATAAAGGATTTAATTCTACTCCATATATTTTATCTTCTTGATTTAGTTGTAGGACCTTAGATATTGATAAGCATGAAATAAATATATGTAAAGTTGTAGGTGACTAATGAGGCTATCTAATTCCTAGTCTATGAGTAGTTTCATACGCTGTTGAAACTCGTTTTCAACATGTTAAATTCATCCTATCACTCATTTTGAATCCATATCATCCCATTCACATCTTGCCCATATTGCTTTTATGGTTTTGGAAACTTCTTCCTTTGTAATTTTACTTCCTAGATATAAATAATATTAGGGTTATTACTTAAATAGAGGTCCTTGATACACCTCTACTTTGAGAGGATATTAACACCCCATATATTCCATGATATGGTAGTAATGTCTCATTAGGGCTTGTTGACCCCTCCTATGAATTACCAATATCATTTTATTGTTTGGTAAAGATAAATTCAACCAATTTAGATTGTGTTCCTTTCTCTATGTTTGCTTTTGCTTCCATGGCTATCACTTGACAATTTTAAGATTTTCCTCATTTTCTTGCTAGTATTGAGAGTAGGTCTTATTATTATATTCCTTAATATTATTTCACAACTTTTCTTTGCATTATATTTATTCTCTCCTAGCTTTTCCTTTCTATTTGTCTTTTTATGCTTTGTTTCTTTTTGTTTGTCAGTTAGAGATTTGTAAAAGGTTGTGGGGTCCCTTTCAAAACCGTATTTTCTCTTAATATTGCCAAAAAAAATAATTTGATAATTATGTATTATTGTTTGATAAATTATTATTATTTTAATTAAAAAATTTAATCCATTGAATAAACTATTTAAAAATATATCCAATGATCATAGTATTTTTTCATGATTAAATAAGCATTCAACATCAAATTAAAAACAATACATAAAAATTCATTTTTTGAAAATAGTTTTAGAAATGCATTCGTTGTTTAATGTTATTTTCTTCTGAGTTATACATAAAATGCATTTTTAAAAATAGCTTTAGAAATGCATTAGTTTTTTAATGTTATTTTCTTTCTAAGTTTTGAAAACATGCACTTATCACTATCCCTTCATTTTTGAAGATATAATCATTATGACAAGGGATCAAACAAAGATTCTAGATGAAAAGCTCAATAGCCTCCAGTTGCAAATAGTGTCACACATGTGGTATTATAATCCAAAGGGTAAGTTTCAAGATAAATTTACATAATTGAATAACAAGCTCCCATCATTTGATCACATTCCACGACCAAAAATTGAGTAGTTTAGAAATAATGAAAAATTCAAGCCATTGAAATTGACATAAATGAAATGCAAGAAAAACCACCATGGAGGAAATGCTATCACTTCAAATGGCTTTATGATCTAGTAAGAAATAAGGAGTAGAGGATAAGTGAAGATTTCGTAGATAAGATTAAAGAGACCTAAAATAGATAAAGAGTAAGATTTGAGAATGGTGGATTTCATGTTGTGAATATCACAAGTAGAAGAAAACTTTCCTCAGTGCTTTTGACAAGTTTTTTGAAAAGGAATTTAATGATAACTATGAAAATTGGATGGAGAAACACCAGATAGAGAGAGATAGTTGGCATTGATAGTATTGAAGGATCAAGAAGAAGAAACTTATTATGAAGAAGTCCCTCAAAAATGTCCCACTCAATCAAGGTCCTTGGTTATAAATATTCAAAAGAATATGCAGGTTCAAAGGACCTCCCTTAGCAGAGAAAATAGAGAACCCAAGCTAAGAAGGCTAGTGTACCTAAAACTATTTTACCAATTGAAATTCTCTCAGAAACTAGTGAAGAAGATACAACAAGGCAAATTATGGGAACTAAAGTAGCACAAGCAATAACATACATACAAAAAGCAACTATTGTAGCAATCCAAGATAAAGCTAAGTCTCAGGCAAAGACCCAACAACATGCTCAATATAAAAAATCCAATGAAAATGAGATGTCAAAAAAGAAAATTTATCCAAGCACTACACAAAAGGAGACATCAAAAAGGGTTAAAAGGTGGTAACTAGAGTAGGAAAGTCTAAGGACTAGAATGTATTTTAAAATATTTGATGCAATAGCCCAAGATTCGATGTTGGAAATGAAAGGATCAGGTATGTCTCCCATATCTACCCCTTTGGTTGAAGGTAATCCACCACTTGTATATCCTTCATCCAAGAAATCACTCCCACCATCTTGTCCTACCAAAGAGGTTTTTCCCCTTCATAATTTACCATAAAAATAATTACCACTTCCCATGTATAGGAGATCCAAGCAACATAGAAATATGTATATCTATGAGCCCCTATAAATACTAGCATTGTATCACTAAACCTTCCATTTATGATTTTCTTACCTTTTTCAATCTACCTTTATTGTTTCCCCTACTTCTAAGCATCAACTCTCAAAAGCATTATCTATAATTCAAAATATAAAAATAAACACCTAGAAATGAGCAGAGCAAGAATAATTGCAAGACAGGACAAAGAAGACAAATACTCAAACATATGATGAAGTAGATTCGATCATTGAATATCAGATAAAAGTGGTTGCATATCCTAAAGTTAGAAAACCGATAGCAAATATGACAATAGAGGATTATCACATCAAGATGCAAAGGTATGAAATTTTCAAGATTTCCAAAATTGACGTACTAAGGGCACTTCATACCAAAGTAGATACACTTTTCCTCCAAATAAAATAGATAGATATTAATCTTGTGACAACAAAAGGGAAGATTGAAGTCTTAGAGCAGAAGCTAGATAAAAAAAAGGTAGAAAAGGAGGGTCTAAAAATGAGATTTTGGACTTGAAACACTTGCTAGAAAAATATCCCTCTGAAAAGCAATTACAGTAGAAGGACAAGAGGATTTAAAACTTGGAGGAGTAGTAAGATTCAAGCATAGGAAAAGGAAATGCAAGAGTTGAGGTCAAAACTCTAGAGCCAGGAAGAAATTTTGGTGATAGCTTAGTCAAAAGTAGAAATGGAGATAGAAAGTCCACAAGTGCATGTAACCTCTAAATAATTGCTAAAGAAATTCGGAGGCCAATATTAGATCAAATTCAAGGATGTTATAATGAAATATTTCCCCTTGATAAGAAGGATAGCATACATTACAAAATTGATCCAATATGCAAAAGAAGAATTCAGCAAAGGAAGAGATGAACTAATGAGTAAATTCCAACAAGTAGAGGTCACACTCCATATGCTATGAAATAGAGGGAAATACCCCCACCTAGCAAAATGCTCAAATAGATACCTGAGTGAGTCAATATTTCACTTAGCACAACTCATATTTGGAAGTAATATAATCATATAAGGAGGAGCAATTATCAGTTTCCTCAAAGTAAGCATTGATAAGATAAAATTGGTAGTGCAAGAGGTGATGGATCTTAGATTCTTAATATTTTGGGATATGAGTGGCCATCTATACAATGTAAAACAACTCAACCAATGACTAGATCAGTACCTCAAAAACAAAAATAAAATTGATGCATTGCTTGAACCTCTAGCTGTAGACACCAAAACAGCACCAATCCGATTATGTGACTGCAAACACTGATCGCTTTGGCAAACACAGCCCCCAGGGCAGCCCTCAGAGGTTAAACAGTGGTCTTAACCACTTTCATAGCAATTTTGTAAGGTCAAGAAGCAATTTGGCACACTTGGACACTTTGCCCAGTATTCGTCTCACCCAGGGACGAATTCAAAATAGAATCCGTCCCACCCCAGGATCGACTTCGAATCCGTCCCCGGGTGGGACGAATTCTAAGCTTAACGGGCAAAAAGGCAAATGGTGCCAAGTGGCAGCCCGTAACGCTCGCTTAAGGGCTCCTACCTTGCACGCATGTGTAAGTGGACAGAGGGGCCGTTGGAGGACTCGTTACAAGAAGCATTTATCAAAGTTCAAGTCAAGGGAAGACTCCCCTCCCTCATGGGAAGACAAGACTGCCACATGGCGCCCATGGCCAACACTTGGCTTTTGTGCTTCCCTCCCAAAAGAGACCCCTTGGGTCTATAAAAGGTGGGACTTTTCTCACCCAAAACAGACAGGTTGAAGGAGTGTTCAAGCAACGAAGTGCTCGCCGAACCGAAGACTCACTTGCATCCCCCTTTGTTCACCTTCCTACATCCATCAATCTCTTTTGCAAGGGAGGTTGTTGGGTGGCCTTTGGAAGCTCGAACCTTACTCAAATCCGACGCATGGACATCCGAACCTACCAATTCGCCGACCCCCCAATCCTAAAAGGTTTTGGGCCCATCCTTGGTGGATTGGCTCCAAAATCGAGGGCCAACGGTGGGAGGCCCACTTGGGCACCCCCGCACACCCCAAGTCCTAATTTTAGTTTTGAGCGCTTTAGATTATTTTTTAGATTGCATTCTGTGTTACTAGGTCTGATTAGTCTATTATTGCAATTTTGTAGCTTTTGGTCAGAGTTTAGGGTGTTTTGTATTGCTTTGTCGTTTCGCTAACTTGCAGGTGTCAAGGTCAAATTCCCGAGGGTGGAGGCCAAATTGGGAAAATCCGACCATCTGGGTCGTCCCAAAATGGCCCCAATTACCTAACCCCCCTATTTGCAGGAGTTTTGCAGGTCCCGGGATCCGACATTGGAGCAGCAGCAGGTCGGTTTCTCCTACTCAGAAGAATTCGTCCCACCCAGGGACGAATTACAGTCAGAATTCGTCCTGCCCAGGGACGAATTCCAGTTTAAGGTGGATTGGCCGACTGTTTCAGTGGCAGAGGCCTTCTGGTGATGTTTTCTGTCCCTTGTCAAGTTTTTATATCATTTGGATTTGTCATAGCCATCTGTTTTAGACAACTTTTCATATATGCCTTTTAGCAATTTCAAAAGCGTGAATTTCTCTTCTTGTCACAAGTGCTATTAATGTCTTGTCTATTTCTTTGACCGCAGGAGGAGCAACCAGAAGCGAAGACTCATCAACATCAGCGGCGGCAGCAGCTTGGCCCGCCCATTGCAATCGTGGGCACGCGGAAAGGAGGAAGACTAAGTCACACAATGTGACAAAGACCAATCTAACGCTCCTCGCCCCCAAAAGGGGAGGAGACGTCTATGTAACTGAGGACAAAATGTTTGAATAAAGAGGGCTGTGATTCTTTTATATCTTGTCTTTCGTTTTCTTAAATCGTCTCTTTCTTCATTTTGGTGCATAGGATCAAAGTGTTTCATTTTCGTCTTATGTTGCATAACTAGTGTTTCTTTTGACCGGAATCTCGTGCTTTCAGTGGCGATCACGGTGGGACCCTGTTCCCTGGTTTTTGAAATCACAGAAAACTGATTAAATTTTTGTGTTTGTGCTTGACAGGTACATCTTTTTTGTTGCAATTGCTATTCGATCTCGACGGAGGGACGAATCCTTTTCTGCAATTCGTCTGACCCTGAGACGAATTCAAATTCGTCTCTGGGTGGGACGAATTCTGTTCTGCAATTCGTCTCCCAGAGGGACGAATTCCTGTCTGTGGATTTTCAGAGCAGAAATTCAGAGACAACAGGAGCAGGCAGAGAAGAGGTAGGGATTTTCATGATCTCTGTTATATTTTTCTGTTTCTGTTTTTGTTTCGTTAATTGTTTTCATTTAATCTTGCATTGCATTAGGAAAAGTCATGTATGCTAGTTTCATTTTGTTGGATAAAACGAATCCCACACACATCACGAAACAACTTTAAACCAAGGAGCTGGTCGTAAGACCCCAGCCCTTGATCAAGACCATTGGTGGATTTAATCACCACCTTGGCTTGATTTGCATCCATTTCCCGATTGTCAACTGTTGTTAGGCGTAAATCCTGACGAAGACAGACCGAGCGTAGCTGGGGTGATTCCCATGCGCGCGAGGATAAGTTTTCTATGGTAGGTGTCATTAACAGGACAATCCCCCTTCCGTACCGCCTATGTACCACGTACCTTCTGCTCTCACGTACCTATAGTCTCCCTCTCGTAAGGGCGGGTATATAGAGAGGTTGGTATATCGGCCTGGTTGGTATATTGAAGGGGCGACCTTTTTTGGAGTTATAAGAGCCTACATGATGCATTTAAACGTTCTACAAAACCTACAAAAACAAAACAAAACATCAAAATGCACTAAACCAGTTTAGGACACACCAAGAATCCTTAAAAGAGATAATCACGGTTTTGTGAATGTGTGTGTTTAATTCTGCTTAGTGTAGACAAAAAAAAAAAGAGAAAATCATAAAACGAGATAAAAATTTATTTAGATAGCATAGAAGCACCGCAATGGTGTACACCCGCAGTCAAGCCCAATCAAGGGCGGAAGCTCCGGAAGGTACACAAAAAGCAGGCGCAAGTCGTCTTCACTTCAGTCCTGAGGATTTGGTCATACCGCCTTATAGGTCAAACCTACAAAAGAATCCAATTCAGAATCCTCGGTGGGGTATGCCTATTCAAAGCAGCCCCTTTCGGGAAGATGCCTTACATGTAGACCTTGACATAAATAGAGAATCACCTCTTGAAGGTAGGCATGAGTGGCCACCGCGCGATGAAGCGCTAAACAAGCACACTTGTCCATTTGGAGGGGCAACGTGGATATGGCGTCCCTTCTTTACCTATCATCAGAACAGAGAGACCAAATCCGGAGCGCAGGGCTCCTTACATAGGGCGACCTAACTCCGCCCATCCCATTTACACTCGTGAAAGGGAGTATGAGGAAAACCATCGCATTCCTCGAGAGCAACAAACAATGCGGGAACCTTGCATTTCCGCACCAGCAGGATATCATGATCACCCCTTGAGGCCAGAACCTCGAGCACATACCGCTTACCTCGACAGAGGGAAGCGACCCATTGAAACCTTAGAGCATCAAAATCGAGGTAAACCCATAGGAGGAACATTTGAACCTTCTGAACAAAATAGGGTAGAACAAATTGATCCGGCTGTCGCCAGATATACCACCCGTCAAGCCCAAATCATGCGGCTTAAACAAAGTCAGCAAGAGATAGAGTATCAATACCGCTTGGATAAAGAACGCATGCAACGCGAAGCGGATGAGTTACGCTATGAAATACCTGAGAGGGGGCCAACCCCTCGCATCCAAAGAGCTGAACAATATGAGAGGCGTAATCCGTTGGCGCAAGATAGGTCTCCACGACCTCGTCAAGCTCGGCCTCCAAGACCCCATAGATTCGAGAGGGAGGCAACTCCCCGAAACAATGATGGGTACCTTCAGCAAGAACTTGATCAGGGTCATAGGTTTCGCCCTGAGACTCCTCAAGAATTTTACGAGGAGTATGAACCAGAAGAGGAGTATATCGAAACTCCCCATCAAGGCAGGAAGGATGCCATTCGGCCACCCCTCCATAGGCCTCCAGTTTACCGTAACTTGCAACAAGAGCGAACAAGAGAGGAAGAAATAAAATCTTCCGATGCATACCAAGCGCTATTGGAGCGTTTAGAGTCGGTGGAGACAAAAGCTGCTGGGCATCAAAAACCCACATTACGTCTACTCCGCAATAATCCGGTGCATCCCTCAGTGCCTACACCTCTTTACCCCGAACACTTCAAGTTGCCTCAATTGGCAGTTTTTAAAGGTGAAGAGGACGCACAGGAACATGTTACACGGTTTCTAAGCCAATGCTTCGGCATTCAAGATAATGACGCATTATTGCTTAGAACATTCATAACCACATTCGTAGGCCCTGCCTCGGATTGGTTCACACAACTGCCCAAACACAGCATAAGCAGCTTAGATCAGCTAGTAGATGCGTTTCTTGAACGTTTCGCCTTCAACACAAGGAAGAAGGCATCACTTAGTGATCTTGCTAGCCTTAAACAATTTGAGGAGGAAACAATGGCAGCGTACGGGAACCGATGGAGAGCTTTGCTTTCTAAGTTACCCTACCGTCCTCCCATGTCGGACCTCACGCAAATGTTCGCGAAAAGTTGTTTAAAATCAATCTCTGGTCTATTGTTGCTGCGACAATACGACAGCTTAGAAGAAGCTTTGGCGCAAGCCAGAGTCATAGAAGAGATTAAGATAGGCGAAGGCGCAATTGCCAAGCCTAAGAAGAAAGAGTGGAATAAAACCACTAAAACTGGGACAACGCAACCACAACACGCTGCAGTCAACCAAGTTGCGATAAATGTCCCCGCGCCTGTGCAAGAAACGCAGCCTCAAAAGGCTAACTACCAGGCAGTGCCTCCTGCTTACGAAAGAGATAACAGGAGACAGGAACAGTATCAGCAGCGTCGCCCTAGGCGACAATTCACCCCGTATGCGGAGTCTAGGGACTCCTTATTTGACCGCTTGTCAGCGGCAAATTTAGTTACTCTGCAGTAAATCCAAATTTTTGACCCTAACGTTCCCAAGCCTAGGGGGTATAGGGAGGAATTGTATTGCAGATTTCATAGACGCAGAGGACATGACCTAAATGGGTGCTGGAAATTCAAAGAACTAGTCCAAGATTTGATCGAAAACCGAACATTGGTCGTGGACAACCCCATCGCACCTAACAACCAACAAATGGGGGTATTCAAGGACCCCTTGCCTGCCCACGAGGCGCAGACAAAACCGCTCCAAATTAACGAGGTGCGACAAGATCTTCCCGCGCAAGGATTTGTGGGAATGATTAGCATTGTAACAAGGAACAGAAAATACCCAACAGTTGCCCCCGAGGTACCTGCGAGGGAAGTTCCGTCGACATCACAGCCTCAACAACGCCCAACGCAGCTTACCTCCGCCTAGACCTCGAGGTCACGATACGAACCAAACTCACGCAGAGTTTGCGGACCACGTCGCCTAGGTCTGTCCATCTACGAGCTTATTCAACAATCAGCTCCACATAGAGAAGCTCTTATGGACATCTTAAAAGCCATTGAAGTACAACCCCACGAAGCTAATTCTTTCAACGCCTTCGTGGGACATGTGAAACAATGTACGGAGCCCGTCATCACATTCAAAGAAAATGAGGTCAAAACAATATCGAATGACATGCCGGATCCACCCCTGCACGTTATCGCGCGGGTCAACGGGATCCCGTACAAGAGAGTGCTGATAGATACTGGCTCGTCCAGTAACATCATAACCACTGCAGCGTTAAAGCATTTAAAACTGCCAGCCTCTCACATCACAGCTTCCACGTACACACTGCGAGCTTTTAACGATGCAATATGCTCGACAGTCGGCACAGTCGTTCTGCCTATACAGGTAGGACAAAAGTCAATACCCACACTGTGCCATGTGCTGGAAGGCGAAATGGCTTATAACATACTGCTAGGGCGGCCTTGGATCAGGGACATGAAGTGTGTCCCCTCGATCGCACACCAGTTCTTGAAGTATGCCTATGAAGGGCAAATACATGTAGTCCCAATGGACTTAGAGCCCTTCAAGTATTGCAATGCGGTACAATTCATACCTCAATCGACCCTACCATCAACGCATTTGGATTTTCAATTGAATCCATCTAAACAGGGTTCGATACCGCAGGCACCACTGGTGGCCAATAAGGCAAAATCCCAGCCAGGTGAGACGTCATCATTGGCTCCTTCATCATCAACGCCACCTATCGTGGCCCAACAGAAGGACAAGGGAAAGCAAATCATGGAGGAGGTTAAGCCTCTAGAAGAGGGGTTGCCCACGATCTCAGCAATATCAACAGAGGAAGCGCCCAACGCAACGGAAACCAAGATTCCTGAACAACCAAACATGGAATGGACTCAGGAAGGACTACCGTTTCCTCCTACCCAATCATCAACAATCATCGTTGAGATGGCCAAGACAGGCCTGGGGGAGTACATAGTGCAAAATGTTGTGGCAACCCCCACACCGGAGTCAGTACAAGACATGGGAAGACCTCGCCTTCCCATTGGAACAATCGTCCCTCTAGGCTACCCACCGAACCAAACGAATTTTGTGTATGGGGGCCTTGATCATGGTTCTGAACCATGCGAACAAAAGGAAACAGATGAAGAACCTTTTGTCGAAAACATCAATTATTTGTCGAACCCATAATTTGCCCTAAAATATCTCGAACAATGCAATTGGCATGGGTATGGGCTAGGCAGATATGAGCAAGGGATGCGGATCCTTTGCCAACCAAGGTATCAGATGCCATATGACAAGTCGGGGGTAGGGTTCAACCATCCCCTGCCATTAGACATCTTGGTTGAAAACATGCAAGGCCTAGAAATAGGCAACAGGGGGGGATTGGCACAAGACCCATACGCCAATCCAAACATAGAATACACCTTAGGGGATTATCTCCCATGGTATACAAACACCCCTGGAAATAGCAATAATCCCTCTCCTTTACTAGAGAGAGGTGAAAGTTCGTAGAGCAGTCCTCGAAGAGAACAACAACGGCTTCCAGACATTTTTTTGAAACTGTTCCCCTTAGAGGTTCCGGACTGAAATAACACAAGTCTCAAAAGAATCAGGTCCCTCCACTAAGAGTGGAACAACCGCAATGGGACCAGATTAATTCACTGGAACAAGAAGAGTCCTCAATGTCGGAAGCAACAGATGCTGAAGAGGATGAACAATTTTGGATCTATGAAAGCGATTCAGAAGACGAGACTGAGATGGACTATCTCAGACATGCGCGACGACATCACCGCGCTCTAACCCATGAAGATCTAATGGGACAAATGGGTATACGGTTGGGACATGAATGGCACTTAGACCCAACGAGGTGGGACCAAGTGCTAGGCCTATGGCTTCAAATTCAAGATGAGCATCGTCCACCTCAAGATCCCATCAAGACAACAGTACCAAGGGAAGACCCCGCCTTCCTTTTCGCACATAGAGACGAATTTGCACCTAGAGAGGATCCATTCGTGCCTGTTCCCGTAGAGCCAGATCCAGAGTATAGGGAACATCTGAAAGAATCAAGTCGTCACACCCGTGGTTCTGGAGACCAAATTCATTCCATCCACATGATCTCCATTGATTTGACCACACCCATCCGCAATCCGACCGATCCATCACGGTCATTGCATCTAAACATGGATGCCATTGACTGGGATCGCGTCAATTCACCATTGTCACCATCAGAGTACTAGCCTTTCGGTGAAATGCTTCATTTTACCCCAAGGACAACTCAAGATATTTTTCAAGCCGAAGAGGGACCCGAGGTCCCAAACGTAGATCTTAACTCACCTGATGATATCCATTTAATCCCAACTCCACATCAGTTGGAGGACGGATCTCACATGTCAGTCGAAGAGACGACTGACGTAGACATCGGCACAGATCCAATGAATCCAAGGATTCTCAAGCTGGGGGTAAGCCTTTCCCCCGAAGAGCAAGCCGATTACATTGCCCTTCTCAAAGAGAAGAAGGAAGTTTTTGCATGGTCATACAAAGATATGCCAGGACTAGACCCGCAGCTAGTCATGCACAATTTAACGCTTGATCCGAAAATCAAGCCAGTAAAGCAAAAACTAAGAAAGATGCACCCAACAGTGGCCTTGATGGTCAAAGACGAATTGCAAAAGCTGTTGGATGCACAATTTGTCATCTGGCGTGGATTATCCGCCATGGTTGTCCAACATGGTTCCCGTCAAGAAGCCCGACGGGAGGATTCGCATATGCACCGACTTTCGAGACCTAAACAAAGCGAGTCCTAAGGATGATTTCCCCTTGCCAAGCATCGACGCATTGGTAGACGCTACAGCGGGTCACGAAATGCTCTCCCTAATGGACGGTTTCTCGAGGATACAATCAAAATCGTATCAATCCAGAAGACCAACTCAAAATGGTGTTCACAACACCTTGGGGACATTTTGCTATAAGGTCATGCCTTTTGGCCTTTAAAACGCTGGCGCTACATACCAACGTGCTATGACGTATATCTTCCACGATTACATGCACAAAACTTTGGAAGATTACATGGATGATTTGTTAGCCAAGTCTATCTTGCGCTCAGATCATCTCGGTGACTTAAGCAAGATTCTCGATCGCCTCATAGAGCATAAGGTCGATCGAATCCCAAGAAGTGCGTGTTCGGCGTCACATCCGGAAAACTCTTGGGTTTTATAGTCTCAAAAAGAGGCATCGAAGTGGACCCAAACAAAGTCAAGGCAATCCTTGAAATGGCTCCCCCAACCACTATCAAGCAACTCGAAGTCCGCAAGGAAAGGTCGCGTCGATTAAACGCTTCATAGCGCAATTATCCGACAAATGCCGACCAATGAACAAACTATTGCACAAGGGGGTCACATTTCATTGGGATGACGAGTGCCATCGACCTTTGACGAAATCAAACAATACTTGGCTTCGCCGCCGTATTGGCACCGCCTAGACCAGGTGTGCCGTTCTACTTATACATCTCAGCCATCGAGGTGGCACTGGGCGCAATGCTAGCCCAGAAGAATGAACTTCACAAAGAACAGGCTACATACTATCTTAGCCGCACCCTGGTCAGTTACGAACTTAACTATGCATACGTTGAAAAACTCTGCTTGGCAGTGGTGTTTGCTACCAAAAGGCTACGCCACTACATGTTGAGCAACACGACGTATGTTGTGTCTAAGGAGAATCCATTGCGATACATGATGAGTCGTACTTATCATAGTAGCCGCACGGCGAAATGGATCATGTTGTTGACGGAATTTGACATTGAGTTTATTGGGCAAAAATCTATAAAAGGACAAGTCATAGCCGATCAACTAGCAGAGGCTCCTCTTGAAGACGATCAGCCTCTGGTCATAGAACTACCCGATGATGAGGTCTTCCATGTCTCAGAATCGCCAGATTCGAAGAGCCCGAGTCTCGAGCCGACATAACCTTATTTTTTGATGGTTCTAAATGCGAGCAAGGTGGTGGCGCAGAATTGTATTCTTCACACCGCAGGGCGCTCCAATGCCCCCTGTCATTTAAATTAAACTTCCAGTGCACCAACAACAATGCAGAATATGAAGCCTTGCTCCTAGGTCTTCAGACAGCAATCGCCATGAACATCAAAAGACTGAACATCTTTGGCGATTCGCTGTTAATCGTCAATCAAGTCAAGGGAATATATCAATGCAAATGCCCAGTTCTGAAGGCCTATAAAGCCCTCGTGGATAAATTCCTGGCAAAACTTGAGTGGTATGACATCGAGGCACTCCCTCGATCATCGAATCATTTTGCGGACACAATGGCCTCCTTAGGGTCACTAATCCCGCAAGACCTTTCCGGTGATATAACAACCATTCAGGTCAAAACCTTATCGCAACCCGCGATGGAGCGCGCAAGCTCAGACTTGACGCCAGGAATCCACATGATCCAGATCGAACCATCTTCGGATAAGTTCTTTCGAATCCGAGACTATTTGAAACACGCCAACTGGGGGTCTTTGTTCTCCCCCACTCCCATTAATAGCAACACAACGCTATTTTTACAAGTTCTCTCCCAATCAGCATTTGTTAGGGAAGAACTCCAAAAGGGATTGGCTGTTCAAACCGTCGAGGTATCCGATCAACAGGATTGGTATTTACCAATAAGAGATTACCTCAAGTTAGGTAATCTACCCTTTGGATTGACGCAAGCCGCAAAACGAACATTCAAACAGAAAGCGGCAAAATATGTCTTGATAGGAGACATTCTGTATCGTCGCAGCTACGACGGAATTCTTCTTCGTTGCTTGGACCAGCAAGAGTCCACTTGGGCAGTCACCCAAGCGCATGACGGTACATGTGGCGGCCACTTCAGTGGTATGGCCATTGCAAAGCGCATTCTTCGCATGGGCTATTATTGGCCATCTTTAGAGCGAGATTGCTGCGCATATGTCAAGAGGTGTGTAAAATGTCAACATCATGCCAATCTGATGCACGCACCTTCCCAGGCCCTACAGATACCCGACTGCTTGGCCATTTTCACAGTGGGGCCTCGATCTAATCGGAAAGATCTCCCCTGCATCGTCAAGCCGTCACACGTTTATCATAACGGCCACAGAATACTTTACCAAATGGGTGGAAGCAATTCCGTTAACCTCTACGACAGGACCCCGCATTGCGGAGTTCATTTTGCATTACATCATATGTCGTTTTGGTATTCCATCCAAAATAATCTCGGATAATGGGCCATCATTCAAGAACAAAGACGTGCGTGCTTTAACCACAAAGTACAAAATTCAGCACAACTTTTCAACACCCTATTATCCGCAAGCAAATGGGCAAGCAGAGGCGTCAAACAAAACGCTAGTCGCCATCCTTAAAAAGACCGTCGCAGACAGTCATAAGGATTGGCACATACAAATCCCACTTGCCCTTTGGGCCTATCGCACTAGCATTCGGACGCCCACTGGGGCAACTCCATTTTCACTAGTGTATGGCTCAGAGGTAGTAATGCCTCTCGAGTTGGAAATTCCTTCCCTCCGCATATCAATGCAGGAATTCATCGATGATGACACTGCACGGCAGGCCCGGTTAGACCAGCTTACGTTGCTTGACGAAAGACGCGTTAATGCTCTCGAGCACTTACGTATCTATCAAGAGCGGCTTAAGAGAGCTTACAACATGAAAGTTCACCTAAGAGACTTTCGGGTTGGTGATCTGGTTCTGAAGGAAAACCAACAAAACTCTAATTTGCCGTCCCATATGAGGGACAAATTCATGGCAAATTGGTTAGGTCCTTATGTCATTGATAGAAAAATAGGACCAGGAACGTACAGGTTAGCTTCTCTTGACGGTATCAAGGAAACAGAACCCTTGAATATCAGTCATTTACGACCATTTCATATCTAAGAAAGCCATGTACCAAAAAAAAAAAAAAAACAACAAACAAACAAAAAACCAACAAAGATAAACCAAGGAATACCAAAAGCTCCAAGGATTATCGCAATCTCTTGGTCACCCAAAAGCTCCAAGGATTATCGCAATCTCTTTGTCACCAAAAGCTCCAAGGATTATCGCAATCTCTTGGTCACCCAAAAGCTCCAAGGATTATCGCAATCTCTTGGTCACCCAAAAGCTCCAAGGATTATCGCAATCTCTTGGTCACCCAAAAAGCTCCAAGGATTATCGCAATCTCTTGGTCACCAAAAAGCTCCAAGGATTATCGCAATCTCTTGGTCACCTAAAAAGCTCCAAGGATTATCGCAATCTCTTGGTCAATACAAAAAGCTCCAAGGATTATCGCAATCTCTTGGTCAACCCAAAAAGCTCCAAGGATTATCGCAATCTCTTGGTCAAACAATCAAGAAATTCAACAAAAACAAAACAACAAAAATCATCAAAAACAACAAAAATTTGCATCTCAATTCTAGGCATACTCAAATTCATCAAAATCAACAAAAACACCATGTATAAATTTTACCACACTACAGTCAGTGGTCTGGGAACGTACTAAGAGTTTCAGTAATTCAGTCATCATTTTCCTCTTTAGCCATGTAGTGTAACAAGTCGAACGGATTTTACAAAGGTAGAGTCATACTTGAAATACACCCTGTTACGTAACATCCCAACACAAATCAAACATTAAAATTCCCAAAATTGTGTGAACGAAAGACGAAACCTGCAAAATAATCTAGGTCACCACAAGCGAAACGGTTATCTTGCTCATCCCCCGTGCGAATGACCCCTAGAATGCTGAGAGTTGGCAAAAGGACAAGCTTCCTCCCTACCCAATTCCCTAAGAATCCCTAAAGTTCTCAATAGTTGCAAAACACAAAAATTTGCAAAACGTCAAAACTCAAAAATTTGACAAAATATAGTGCACACATCAAAAGGCACAAACAACAGTGATTTTCGTCACTCCATATCCCCAATCCCTTGCTCGAAAGAAAAATAAATCAAAATAAACAGTGATCTCATCACTACAATGAGCAAGTATCCCAATACAATTGAAAAAAAAGAAGGGAGTTGACCTTGAATCCCTGGAACTCTCAGAGCATTCTGTAGGTCATAAGGCAAGCTTCAATACCAATTCGGTAATGTAAGTAAACCTCCCGCATGACGATATATCTCGTCACATTAACTTGCGTACGGATCAATGTTTGCATGTGGATGAGCTAGCTTATGGCATCCTGGATTACACCGCAGATTAATCTTAGTACATACAACAAAGGAATTCGTGGAGCTAATTAGGTGATCCTCAGTACAGGTTCGGTTGAAAGCCCATTTGGCACTGGCGGTATCCTAACAAATACCACTAAATGAACTCAATTGCACACACAGGGATGTTAAATAACTCGGTCAAAAATAGGTCCGATTCATACCTTGTTCAAAAGTCCTGTAAGATAAAGTACAGTCATGGATAGTGAGTTAAAACCGTCTGAATCTCGGAAAATCGTACATTCATCCCAAAACCATCTGCGCTACTTATCATCCTTATGATACCATCATAAAATACAAAAACAAGAAAGAAAAAGTAGATAAATAAAAATATCATTCATCCATTTCAATTTGCATATCACATAGACATCTAAAACACTTCAATTCATCATAACATCTGCATTCATCAAATAAATAAACATGCATAACAAAAATCACATCATCACATGTACAAATCCAAAAATAAAACCGGTATATATATATATATATCGTCAAAAAAAGGTGCCCGCAGGCTACAAAACAGGTCCTCAGACCCCGCAATCATATCCAAAACCCAACCTAAGGCGTCGGCCACCATGATCACGCAGGATCGGTGCGACGGGAACTACCCCCCGTGGTGTGGGTCCTACGGGACCTTGCAGGGCGGCTACTGCTAGCCCCCGCATCATGCCTACTACCACCCCCATCATCTAACCGCCTGCGGCGAGATGATGCCGACCGCTCGCCGGACTATCCCTCGTCCGTCGAGAAGATCTCGCTGATCGAAGGCTCGGGGAGCCGCCCGCCAAGGCGGATGACCTCCCTCTCCAAGTCTATCCGAGTACAGACACCACTCTGCCTCCCGTCGATGATAGATAGACAATGCATCATCGCGCTGCGCCAAAACGCTATCCCGCTCTGCCAACTGAGCCCGCAAAAGATCCCTCTCCAGATCCCGCATCCGTAGCAGCTCTGTAAGCCGTGCAACCTCATCGCCTACATCCGACCCCACCCCCTCCGTATCTGCCGGACGCATAGGACTCACGGGGACAGTAGCTCGCTCAGGCTCCAACTGCTCCTCCACATCCTGCATGTCCGCTGCTCCGGAACACCCAAGTCCACATCCTCATCTCCCGCATCCACCATATCTGCATCATCCAACGGCCCTCCCCAATCACCCCCTGCCGCCTCAGCATCCTCCACTGCCGCCTCCGTGCCTCCCAGTGGACCCTCACCTCTCCAGCGCCGCAAAACCCACCACGAGTCATACTCAGTGGTAGTACCTACGTCATCCACATCCAACACCTCAATAACCGCATCCGACTCCTCGCCCAATGGCACGAGGACCGGTGGCTCCAGATCCCTCTCATCTCCCCGACGGCGATAGCCAACGGGCTCACCGAGCAACCCCTGGCGCACCCCAAACTGTCGTGTAACCCGGCGGTACGGAAAGAACTCATGCTCCGTCCCGTGCCGCCCAGTCAACCATCGCTCCCTCCGTACCCGTCGGAGCCACTCTCCAGCCTCAGGCCAAGCTGGACAGTCCCGATAGGGACGCCAAAACACCTCCCCTGGAGTGAGCCGCGAAAAGGCATCAATGTAGTGCTCAACTGCACCTGCCCATCGCCGACTCTGCCCCTGCTCCGCAGACCGTCGCCATAAAGCCGCATAACCAATCTCCTCATCCTCCATCGCCGCCCGAGTCGTCCACGGTAACCCGGTAGGCCTCTCAACAGCTATGTGCTGCCAACCCCAGCACTGCAACAAGAAGCTGCAACTGACACCCTTCCGCTGTCGACAGCGGACCCCGTACAGCCTCCCCGTACAGCCTGCGCCAACAAAGTCCGTCCCCATCTCAGGATCAACGGTGCCTCTATCGGGCAATCTGCCAACTGCCACACCAAATCCAGCAGGTTCCACGGGAACCTCGCGCCTGACGAATCAGGGATAAGAATGTTAGAAATGAGACCCATCAGGAATGCGTGCCTCACTCCTAACACCCCCTCTCCTTCCACCAGCCAACCAAAATCCCGCCAGCCTGGCAATCCGCCTCGGCCGTCTCCACTGGGTCTGCTACACCCAGCTCCCCCCCATGCCCAAAACATCTCGTGAGTATAGCAGTCCGCTGATCGAACGGAGATGTCCTAATAGGCAGACCATCTATCGGAATCCGAAGCAACCGATAGACGTCCTCAAGAGTCACAGTCATCTCCCCGTCGGGAGATGGAAAGTATTGGTCCGCGGATCCCAAAGCTTGATCGGGGCCGTCGGATAGGCCCGATCCGAAACCACAGGCTCCGGCCGAGCCACCCGCTTGAGCCCAAGGGCATCAAGCCATTCCCAGTCGTCATCAGTCAAGGCCAACCGCGCCTCAGTAAAGGCAGCGGGTACACGGTAGCGGCTCCTAACAACCTGCAAGCAAAAAAAAAAAAAAATGAAATGAAAAAGATAAAATTTTCAATTCTAGGGTTTCTAACCTTAGTTGTTAAACAAAAACATCAAAAAAAAAAATCTTAAAGTTTTGAAAAGCGTAACACAAAAATAATACATTAAGTAAAAGCAAAATAAACCCTAGGGTCACTTACAGGTCTCGCCTCGGCTCCGCCGCTCGAACCAGTTTGTGCACTCATGATGGCAGAGAGAATTCCAGCAGCGCTTCGCTTCGCAGAATTACCTCCTCCTCCCAGAGCTCCAAAATCGCAAGAAAAAAATGACACAAATGAGCCCAAAATCAAGTTTTGGCCCTTAAATAGGCCTTTTGCACTCGGAATTCGTCCTTGACTGGGACGAGCGCTCTGATCAGCGCTCGTCCCACCCAGGGACGAATTCTTCAGCTGGAATTCGTCCCACCCAGGGACGAATTCAGGCCAGCAAAAAAAAAATCAAGAAAAATGACTAAAAATGCACTAAAAACAGACAATAAAACTGCCTGACAGGATTGCAAATGCAACTGACAACATGGGCATACAAAATCGACATCGGGGTCACAAATTATTACTATCCTACTCCCTAAGAAGGCTACCATAGCCGGACCGCTCCACGGGAAGACAGATTTTGACAATTTAATCCCAAAATGGTGTCACAAAAAAACAACAAAACAACAAAAAATGCAACACAAACAAGCAATAAACATGCCAGACAAAAGTACTCTTGCACTTAAACTCTTGGCATAGCAAAATTGATGTCGGGGTTTTAATTGTCACTATCCTACTCCCGAAGAAGGCTACCATAGCCGGACCGCTCCACGGGAGGACGGATTGCCGACAATTCAATCACCAAATGGTGTCACAAAAACAACAAAAACAATACAAAATTCAACAAAAACACAACAAAAATAATGCCGGACACAAGTGCTCTCGCACTTAGCCTCTAGGCAAAGAAAATCGATGTCGAGGTCCAAATTATCGCTCTCCTAATTCCCCAAGAAGGCTATCATAGCCGGACCGCTCCACGGGAAATAGGTTTTCGACGATTTCACCTCATTATGACATCACCAAAAGGGTTAACACCCACCAAAAATAGGTCCATATGTTGGAAAAATTGCACACGCTTAACGGTAAACCCTCTAAAGGCAACCTTGCACAAGTCATCTTGGGTCAAGCGACTCGTCGCTTCTCTCACGAAGGTCATTCCCTCATCGATTCGTCGCTTGAGGGGGTAGTCACACTTAGTCACCAACCAACAATCACACACCCAATTAAGGAAAATGACATGCATTCAAAGAATCATTGACAAAGACAATCACGCTCCCGCTTGGGGCAGTAAACAAGCAACAATCAAATCAATCAAACACTTGGCATTTCGTGAATCATGAACACAAGGTTCCCCCCGAGGATAAAAAACGCCCTTCACTTGTTCATGACTGATCAATGTCTAAGTTCAAGTCACACCTCACCAAAACAAGTTAATACTTGAAATCAAATTCCTTAGCTCGTCAGAAGCAAGGATTCAAGAATGCATGCCCTTTCCATACTTGGGGCATCAAAAGTTGGTTAGGTTACCAAGAAACCCTAATCATTAGTGCTTTGGTTATCTATTTTTGCTCAGCACTCGCGTCACCCGCAGCGCTTCCCAAAAAGGGGCATCTCGTAGACACCAAAACAGCACCAATCCGATTATGTGACTGCAAACACTGATCGCTTTGGCAAACACAGCCCCCAGGGGCAGCCCTCAGAGGTTAAAAAGTGGTCTTAACCACTTTCATAGCAATTTTGTAAGGTCAAGAAGCAATTTGGCACACTTGGACACTTTGCCCAATATTCGTCTCACCCGGGGACGAATTCAAAATAGAATCCGTCCCACCCCAGGACGAATTCCGAATCCGTCCCTGGGTGGGACGAATTCTAAGCTTAACGGGCAAAAAGGCAAATGGTGCCAAGTGGCAGCCCAGAACAGTCAGTTAAGGGCTCCTACCTTGCACGCATGTGTAAGTGGACAGAGGGGCCGTTAGAGGACTGTTACAAGAAGCATTTATCAAAGTTCAAGTCAAGGGAAGACTCCCCTCCCTCATGGGAAGACAAGACTGCCACATGGCGCCCATGGCCAACACTTGGCTTTTGTGCTTCCCTCCCAAAAGAGACCCCTTGGGTCTATAAAAGGTGGGACTTTTCTCACCCAAAACAGACAGGTGGAAGGAGTGTTCAAGCAACGAAGTGCTGCCGAACTGAAGACTCACTTGCATCCCCCTTTGTTCACCTTCCTACATCCATCAATCTCTTTTGCAAGGGAGGTTGTTGGGTGGCCTTTGGAAGCTCGAACCTTACTCAAATCCGACGCATGGACATCTGAACCTACCAATTCGCCGACCCCCCAATCCTAAAAGGTTTTGGGCCCATCCTTGGTGGATTGGCTCCAAAATCGAGGGCCAACGGTGGGAGGCCCACTTGGGCACCCCCGCACCCCCCAAGTCCTAATTTTAGTTTTGAGCGCTTTAGATTATTTTTTAGATTGCATTCTGTGTTACTAGGTCTGATTAGTCTATTATTGCAATTTTGTAGCTTTTGGTCAGAGTTTAGGGTGTTTTGTATTGCTTTGTCGTTTCGCTAACTTGCAGGTGTCAAGGTCAAATTCCCGAGGGTGGAGGCCAAATTGGGAAAATCCGACCATCTGGGTCGTCCCAAAATGGCCCCAATTACCTAACCCCCTGTTTGCAGGAGTTTTGCAGGTCCCGGGATCCGACATTGGAGCAAGCAGCGAGTCGGTTTCTCCTACTCAGAAGAATTCGTCCCACCCAGGGACGAATTACAGTCAGAATTCGTCCTGCCCAGGGACGAATTCCAGTTTAAGGTGGATTGGCCGACTGTTTCAGTGGCAGAGGCCTTCTGGTGATGTTTTCTGTCCCCTGTCAAGTTTTTAGATCATTTGGATTTGCTGCAGTCACTGTTTTAGACAACTTTTCATATATGCCTTTTAGCAATTTCAAAAGCGTGAATTTCTCTTCTTGTCACAGGTGCTATTAATGTCTTGTCTATTTCTTTGACCGCAGGAGGAGCAACCAGAAGCGAAGACTCATCAACATCAGCGGCGGCAGCAGCTTGGCCCGCCCATTGCAATCGTGGGCACGCGGAAAGGAGGAAGACTAAGTCACACAGTGTGACAAAGACCAATCTAACGCTCCTCGCCCCCAAAAGGGGAGGAGACGTCTATGTAACTGAGGACAAAATGTTTGAATAAAGAGGGCTGTGATTCTTTTATATCTTGTCTTTCGTTTTCTTAAATCGTCTCTTTCTTCATTTTGGTGCATAGGATCAAAGTGTTTCATTTTCGTCTTATGTTGCATAACTAGTGTTTCTTTTGACCGGAATCTCGTGCTTTCACTAGCAATAGAGTAGAGCATTGCCTTCATTCATAGGATCTCTACGTCGTTGTCAAAATTTGAAGAACTAGTGCAAATATATGGGAACACCTCCTATGATCATTACTTTTAACTGTAGGAATTAATCCATAAATTTAAATAAATGCATAACCCCTCTCAAAAGGCATGGGATAAAGTATGTAGATTATTCTAACAGATAAAAAATCCTTCAGTGGCTCAAGCAATCAATCAACAAGGAAAAACATATAAAATGGCCATGGAAGAAGAGTAGGAAGAATCTACTAGAACAACCAAGACCTCAAAGGTGGAAATCATATAGGAGTTCAACCCTTGTACCAAAAAAAAAGATTATATTTTGCCCCTTTATCTCATTTTTAACTCCACTACCCAATAGGATAAAGTCATATGGGTTATATGCTTCTACAAGCATAAACACCCTGCGAGCTGCTAATAATGTGAGTAGAATAACTCTTCCACATATATCTCCTTAGAAGAGGATAATTTAATTCTATTAAATATTCTACAATTTTTCTAAGGTTTCTTCAAAAACTTAGTTGGGCACCTGAAATAGATGTTGGATCAAAAGTAAGGTAGGTAGGGATCAACTAAGCCTAAGCGACACCACAACGCTGAATTTTTTGAGGTGTAGAGAGTTGCTAGATTTTTGAGATGATGATGTCAGTAATATATAAAAATATTCAACATCCAACATAACTAAAGCTCATAATTCAACTAAGACAAAAGAGCTCATCATTTTTTTTTGTGTCTGACTCAAATTTTGAATAAGTATGAGACATGAATAGAAATATAAAATGTTGATTTCATTAGAGGCTTGATAAAATATTGCCATCCAACATGTTATGAAATAGTTTTTGGATAAGTACGAGTAAAATTTTGGCATTCAGTATTATAGAAAAGCTCGTCGAATACAACAAAATTTTGACTATGTAGCAAAGAGGGTCAAATTTTTGAAGGTGATGACATCGGTATAGGTTGCATAAAAATCTAGCACAACAAAATAGAGCTTGAGAAAAATAAAATTAAGGCATTGAACCTAGCACACTAAGGACTATATAAATTTCATATGATGTCCAATATAATGCTTCATAGAAGATTGGCTAAGTATCAAATGCCGCTAGATATTTCAAATGTTGACATCATTATAAGGAACATAAAAGTATGATAGAGATATGAATTAATGTCATACAAATATTTGATAAGGAACAGAGACCATCAATAAAATATCTTTCAATTTATAGTCATGCATAAAAGTGTGGCTAAGCAAGAAGGTTTGTCGAACTCTGGAGATTCTAAACTCGTCAAGGTAAGCTAAGAAACTTAGAATCTAACAAAAGGTTTATCTAATAGAAAAGTATCCAAGCATACTCCCTATAGTCATAATCTGTTATAGAGAATATTAACAACCATAAACCTTCCTAATTAGCACTTGTGTCGATACAACTAGACTAGTCGTGGAACAACTAGAAGCAAAAAACACTTTCCAGATGATCCTATGTATTAGATGAAAAATTTTGACCACCGCTCTATTATATGAAGTAGAAGAAAGCCACATAAACATCATGGTGCCAGTTCAGTTGCAATAAAATGAGCTTAAAAGGGATTCACACGTGCTACATCAACTTGAAAAGCCTATGGTCCACTCTAAGAGCAATTATGCTAAAATAACTAAATGTAAATGTAAAGCTATATACTTGAAGGTATATCATTCAAATGGTTGGATATTTAGCATTTACAATTGCATATTGTATGATGATTGTATTGTGCACATTTGAATAAATATTGAATTATTGTTTGGCCTCTTACTGAAATTATTGAATATCATATATGTATTTCAATTTGATTCAAAATTTATGTTAAAGTTAAGTGAACGGTTTATTCTATTACAATTATTTTGCTATCTAGATTTCTCCCTAGATTTATTGTTCACTAGTTCTTGGAATGCTTAGTAATACTTAGAGCTTAATATTGTTAAATGTTCTATAATATTGAAGGATAGTTGGTATGTTAGGTAGTCTTGTTTAATTCAAAGTGCAAGACTCTCATGCTTTATATCTCTTGATGTTGTTAAATATGTTCCACTTTAAATCTAGATTCTAACCTTATGCAATTATTACTTTAGTCTTCAACACCCCCCCCTTTTTCCTTTTGTTTGTTAGTTTAGCTAGAGTGCTAGGAACTGGCCTACTTTAGAGGCTGATTCAAAAAGCCCTATTTTTAGATATTTCAATCTTTTCCAAGTTCTTGAGGGTGTAAATCATCCACTTAGGTAGATTTTAGATCAAGATGTTTTGGCACGCCTGATGGGATGCAACTCATCCACTTAGGAATATTTCAAACCAAGAGGTCTATTACCAAGTATTTTGGTATGATTCTTGCTTGTCCTTTTTTATCTTTCCTTTTTCTTCTACCCACTTGTTGATTCTACTCTCAACCATACTTCCAAACAACTTTAAAATAGGAAATTGACCATAATTATTCAGTAATGTATGTGATTTTTTATATCTTTAGTCTCAAAGAGAAGTATTGTTAGACTTATCCAAACCCTTGGAACTCATATTGGATGATTTTATTAAATATATTCTTGATGTGTGGTGTTAATTCCTTTTCTACCCATTTTAATTATTTTGGTTCTAATTTATCCATGTCACAATTTCCTAGTTTCTTCATACCTTCCTTGACCTCCCTTAAGGTAAGTAAATTTGATGTTTTGATTATAATAGGAGGGATGACATATATAAATATATGTAAAAGAAAAAATTAAGACATATTATGATTTTTTAAAGTGTGAATATACAACAGTACCACATGATAAATCAAAATAAGAAAGACTACCTCAAAGAGTTCAAACATTGAAAAAAGGTGAAACTATAGGTATGCATTAGAATTTAGAGATTGAAACATTACAAAATTAAACTTTCAACTATGGCCCATATCTCAGATGGAAAAGGACATGCATTAGAATTTAAATGTTGAAATATTACAACATTAAAATTTCATCTATGGTCTAGGTCCCGAATGTAAACATACATGTGTTTGTACAATGTGTGCATGTACATGTGTGTTTGTGAATGCGTGCATGTACATATGTGTACATATATATGTGTGTGCATGTGTGCATGTCTAAGGGGTTTGGAAAAAGTGGTGAATAAAGAAGAGTTCCACACTCTAGGCCAAGGGTGTAATCCAATGGGTGAACCTAAATATTTGACCCAAAATTTTTGTGGTAAGTGGTGGTGAGCTAGGATTTTCTCGTTGTAAACCAAAGTTAGAAGTCTGACAATTGAGAATGTTTGGGTTGCAAATATCCCATCAAGATTCAATTCCTACATGTATTATATTAACAAGTTGTTGTAATAAACACAATAGTGTGGTTAATGTTGGACATTTTTCAATATGCCCAAGTTCTCCTTAGACATATCGATGACTTTTGGGTGTCCCTAATGCTCCCAAACATCTTAGAAATTTTATTTATATGTTTTGGCTTCCCCACAAAATCTCATGGACTTTGGGGATTCTTTGGATAGTTTCTTCAATTACAACCTCCAAATCCCTTAAACATTTAGAGGATGACTAACCCTAATTCCAAAAAAAGGTGGATGTTGATGAGGCATCATATCAATCTTGGAGTTCCTAAAATATGAAATATGACAAGACAAGGCCTTTCGATGTGTATGCTTGAAACATATGCATTTTTGTATTTTTTGGAACACTATTTTTGGCTACCCCAAGCTATTTTAACTAATTCCCATTCATATGTTTTGCTTGGACATGGGTAATAGTTTTTTCTTTCTTTCTTTCTCCACTTATTTTAGACCTATCATAGTTTGGTTACTATCTTGTGTGAATGTGTATAGGAACTCTAGCATGTGGTTGTGTATTTTTCCACTATGTATAGGTATCTGGTGCGATAGTTGGTAAGAATACTATCAAATTAGACATATTTCTCCCACCTACCAAGATCATGGATAAAAACAAACCTAGTTGTGAATAAATTCATATGACTTGTAATTGGTAGAAATTCAATGAAGGTAAATATTAGGACTAATAATTTCTCATAAATTGATAGAAATGTAGACATGAAAATGCACCATGCAATAGAAAACAAGCAAAGATTATGTATATTTCCAACAAATAGTTTTGAGTATAGTGTGACACTTTGGAGGGTATATTTTACAAATTTTATAGTTCAAGAACAAAGGGAGGATGACCTTGAAAGCACAAGGATACGGAAGCAAAAAGGAAAGCAAATATGCGATGCAAACAGAACCGAACTTAGCGCTAAATCCTAGGAATTTGAAAGCGCATGAAAAGAGGGAAAATCATGAGCGAATAAAAATGAAAAAAATATGAATAAATAAGACAGCCCTTTTTATTGATATTTTTCACAACTCGGTTACAATGCGCATCGTCCCATTCCAAGGGCTAGGAGCGTTTAAGTGTGCATTCTTGTTACATCCATGGGTGCCTTTCCTTCTTTCGCGTGCCCGCATGAAAGATGTGCAGACCAAACATCACCATTGCTTGCATTGATGAGTCTTGACTCCTTTCTGCTCCTTCGATGTCCAAACCCTACGTTCAAAGGAACAAGAAACGGTCAATAGCACCTGCGGATAAAACAAAGCATGCAATCCCCAAGCCTACGATAAGTGAATGAGAAAAATGAATTAAACTATGACTAAAATGGGTCCAAATGCTCTAAAAATTTTATAGGGGCATCAAGACACCACCAAGAAGGCCTTGCAAAAATAACAATCAGGAAATTCCTCACCGATTTGAATTCACTCCGGGGTGGGACGAATTCACCTACAACAAAATGCCGAAAATGTACTATCCCAAATGTCCTGCCTAGGAAGCTCCAAAAGACCTGCACACATGGGGTTAGCTAATTGGGGGAATTTTGGGAAGACCCAGATGGTCATATTTTCCCAATTTGGACTCCATCAATGAGAATTTAATGATGCTACCCGTAGATTAGTAGAAGCGAGCAAAGATAGAAATATGATCAAAATTGTTCAAAACGAGACGAAATTTAAATGACAACCTATCTAAGCATCATAGAATTGAATGGTAAAATGAAAGAAAGAAAGTCTGCCAAAGAATTCCCATCGCTTCGAAGGGGTGTGATTAGGATTGTGGCAGTGTGGGAGGGGGCGCCCATGGGGCAGGCCACCCACCGTTTGAGACCTGATTTCGATGCCAATACACTTGGGATGGGTCCAAAACCTTTTGTGTGGTATTGTTGGAAAATTTGGTGGGGTATTGTGGCCAAGTGTTAGGTTTTGGGCTCAAGATTCATCCTCCCAATAGTCACCCAATGACCTCCCCTCTAAAGGAGATCAAGGATGTGAAAGGCGCAAATCCAAAAGGTGTGAGGTATGACAATAAAATGACAACACTTCGTTCCTCTAAAATTCTCCTTCTCTCTATCTTTTGGGGTGAGGAAACTCACCAATTTATAGACCTGGAGGTCTCTTGAAATGGGCATGTAGAGGCGCCACTTGGCAATCATGCCTTCCCAGGGGGAAGGAGATTCCTCCCTGAATAGGGACTTCATGACTGACCTTGTAAATGCCTCTAACACTCAAAAATGCTCACCCATACTCCCATGCGATGAAGGAAGTGTTGAGTGGCGGATCTGAGCTACCATTTGTCAAGATTTGAATTTTTCTCCTCCCACACCCCCCCTTGGAGCGAACGACGGAAGAATTTGTCCTTGGGAGGGGCGAATCCCAGTTTGAATTTGTTCCAGGGTGGAACGGATATTGAACAAAGTGCCTGAAGGTGCCAAATTGATCTCTGACCTTCCAAAACTGTTGTGAGAGTGGTTAGGACCACTATTTAACCTTTGGTGGCTGCCCTTGGGGCTGTGTGTGTCAAAGCGATTAGTGTTTGTAGTCACATAATTGGATTGGTGCTATTTTGGTGTCTAAAGATGCCCCTTTTTGGGATGCGCTGTGCATGGCGCAACGCCGAGCAAAAATAGATAACCAAAGCACTAATGATTAGGGTTTCTCAATAACCTAAAAAAAATTTGATGCCCCAAGTGTGGAAAGGGGAATGCATTCTTGAATCCTTGCTTCTAACGAGCAAAGGAACTCAATTCAAGTATTTAACCTTTTTCGGTGAGGTGTTACTTGATCTTGGACATTGATCAGTCATGAATAGGCAAAGGGTGCAACCTTTTATCTGCGAGAACCTTGAGATCATGATTCATGAAATGCCAAGTGATTTGATCAGGTTGTGATTATTGCTTTTTTACTTCCCCAAGTAGGAGCGTAATTGTCTTTGTCAATAATTCTTTGAATGCATGTCATTTTCTTTAATTGGGTGTGTATTTGTTGGCTGGTGACTAAGTGTGATTACCCCCTCAAGCGACGAATTGATGAGAGAATGACCTTCATGAGAAAAGAGACGAGTCGCTTGACCCAATATGACTTGTGTGAGGGTCCCTTTAGAGGTTTTAACATTAAGTGTGTGCAGCTTTCCGACATTTAGACCTATTTTTGGTGGGTGTTAACCCTTTTGGTGATGCTTTTTGGAGCTGAAATCGGCAGAAATACATCCTCCCGTGGAGCGGTCCGGCTATGGTAGCCTTCTTAGGGAGTAGGATAGTGACAATTTGCAACCCCAACATCTATTTTGGATGCCAATAATGTCAGGCGTGAAGGCGCCTTCGTTCGGAAATGTTATTATTATTTTTGGGTGGGTTTTGACCCTTTTGGGCGATGCCATTTTGGGGATGAAATTCTCGAAGATCCGTCTTCCCGTGGAGTGGTCCAGCTATGGTAGCCTTCTTAGGGAGTAGGATAGTGAGGATTTGTGGCCCCGACGTCCATTTTGCATGCCCGGGAGAGGGATGTGACGTGCAAAAGCACCTCTCACAGGATCAGGTGGTCATGCTAGGTCGGGGTTTTTGGTCATTGATTTTGTTGTCATCATTTTTTTGTTGTTTTTGACACTTTTGTCCTGGATTCATTATTTATTTATGCGCATGTGATGATTTGATTTTATGCATGATGAGTGATGAGTACGGATGTATGCATGTTAATTTCTTTTGATGGATGCATATGTTATGATAAATGCAAATGTTTCTAAGTTTCAGGATATGCAAATGTAATGGATGAATTGAATTTTGTGTTGTCTAGCGAGAGCACCATAGAATGTTTAGACCTTTGTGGTTTTGGTGATTGTTTATGGCAATGTGAGGATGAAATATAGCATAGTTGGTTTAGAATGTAGCTAATGTTTTTTGAGACTTAGATAGTTTTAACTAACTAGCCATGACTGTACTTTATCTTACAAGACTTTTGTACAAGGTATGAATCGGACTTGTATTTGACCAAGTTATTTCACATTCCTATGTGTGCAATTGAGTTCATTTATGTGGCATTTGTCAGGATATCACCAGTTCCATATAGGTTTTCAACCAAACCTATACTGAGGATCACCTAATTAGCTCCACTAACTCCTTTGTTGTATTTAGCTAGATTAATCTACGATGCTATCTAGGATACCATAAGCTAGCTCATCCACATGCAAACATTGATCTGTACATGAGTTAATGTGATAGATATATCATCATGCGGGAGGTTTACCACCAGTGACGGATAAGCTATCCACCAAACCAGGATTGAGGTTTGCCTCATGACCTGTCGGAATCTTTGAGATTTCTAGGGATTCAAGTTCAACTCCCTTCTTTTCTTCAATTGTATTGGGATACTTGCTCTTTTGTAGTGATAAAAATAATTGTTTATTTCTATATATTCTTATTTTGAGCAAGGGATTTGAATTTTGAGTGATGAGAATCACAATTGTATGTGCCTTTTGATGTATGCACTCTAGTGGTGATGTCAAATTTTTGGAGTTTTGACTTTTTGTAAAATTTTATGATGTTTGCAACTTTTGAGAACTTGGGATTCTTGGGGAATTGGGTAGGGAAGATGCTTGTCCTTTTGCCAACTCTTAGCATTCTTGGGGTCATTCACATAGGGGGATGAGCAAGATAACCATTTCACTTATGGTGACCTGGATTGCTATGTAGGTTTCATCTTTCATTCACACAACTCGGGAATTTTTATGTGTTTTAGTTTGTGTTGGGATGCTACGTAATAGGGTGTGATCCAAGTAGAACTCTACCTTCGTAAAATCTATCTAACTTGGTACAGTATGTGGCTAGAAAGCTACATGACGACTGAAGGATAAAAACTCTTGGTACATTAGAAGACCACTGACTTTGGTATGGTAAAAATAAGTGAATGGCATTTATTTGTGATGGACTACTTATAGAATGGAGAAATGTGGAATAAGATGGACTGGCAAAGTAATTACAGTCTACGGTGCCTTTGACTTGTATGACCACAAATGTGCAATGTATGGATGTGATGCTTAATGCAGCTACATATTTTTGTGTTTTGATGGATTGATTTTTTTGTGAATATGAATATGAGATGTGAAAAGAGCTCTTTATTGTTGTGATGAGTTGGAGTATGCCTGGAAATGAGATGCAAATTTTTGTTATTTTTGATGATTTTACTGTTTTTGAATTTTCTTATTTTTGACCAAGCGATTGTGGGAATCCTTGGAGCTTTTTGGTTGAAAAAGTGGTAATGGGTACCTTTGGGGCATTTTGAGATTGACCAAGTGATTTTAGAAATCCTTGGAGCATTTTGGGATTGACCAAGCGATTGTAGGAATCCTTGGAGCATTTTGGGATTGACCAAGAGATTGTAGGAATCCTTGGAGCATTTTGGGGATTGACCAAGCGATTGTAGGAATCCTTGGAGCATTTTGTGGATTGACCAAGTGATTGTAGGAATCCTTGGAGCATTTTTTTTGTGATATGGCTCTCTTAGATATGGAATGGTCACAAATGACTGATATTCAAGGGTTCTAGTTCCTTGATTCTGTCAAGAGAGGATAGCCAGTACGTCCCAGGTCGTATTTTGCTATAAATTACATATGGACCTAACTAATTTACCATGAACTTTTCCCTTAGATGGGACGACAAACTAGAGTTCTATTGGTTTTCTTTTAAGACCAAGTCACCAACCTAGAAATCCCTCAGGTGAACTTTCATGTTGTATGCTTTATTAAGTCACTCTTGATAGATACGTAAATGCTCAAGGGCATTAATGCATTGTTCATCAAGCAACGTAAGATGGTCTAATAGAGCCTACCATGCAGTGTCATCATCGATGAACTCTTGCATTGATATATGCAGGGAAGGAATTTCCAACTCGAGAGGCATGACTACCTCAGAGCCATACACAAGCAAAAATGGAGCTGCCCTAGTGGGCATCCGAATGCTAGTGCAATAAGCCCATAGGGCAAGTGGGATTTGGACATGCCAATCCTTATGACTATCTACGATTGTCTTTTTGAGGATAGCAATTAGCGTTTTGTTTGACACCTTTGCTTGCCCATTTGCCTACGGATAATAGTGTGTCGAAAAGCTATGCTAAATTTTGTACTTTGTGGTCAAAGCACGCACATATTTGTTCTTGAATGACGTCCCATTATCCGAGATTATTTTGGATGGAATACCAAAATGACATATGATGTTATGCAAAATGAACTCCACAATGTGGGGTCCTATCGTAGAGGTAAGTAGAACTTCTTCCACCCACTTGGTGAAATACTTTGTGGCCATTATGATAAACATGTGATGACCTGATGATGCAGGGGACATCTTTTTGATTAGATCTAAGCCCCACTATGAAAATGGCCAAGCTGACTGGATCGACTGCAAGACATAGGAAGGTACATGTGTCAAATTAGTATGGTGTTGACATATGCGCAACAATCTCACTCTAAATATGGCCAATAATAGCCCATGCAAAGAATGTGCTTTGTGATGGCCATACCACTGAAGTGGCCACCACACGTACCATCGTGCGCTTGGGCGATCACCCAAGTGGACTCTTGCTGGTCCAAGCAACGAAGGAGGATCCCTTTGTAGCTGTGATGGTACAAAATGTCTCCTAACAAGACATACTTAGCCACTTTCTGCTTGAATGCTCATTTTGCAGCATGCGTCAATCCAAGCGGGAGATTACCTAACTTGAGGTAGTCCCTTATGGGTGAATACCAATCTTGCTGATCGAAAGCCTCGACAGTATGAACAACCAATCCCTCTTGAAGTTCATCCCTAGCAAACGCTGAGTGGGAGAGAACTTGTAAGAATAGCATTGTGTTGCTATTAATGGGATTAGGGGAGAACAAGGACCCCTAGTTGGCATGTTTTAGATGATCGTGGATTCAAGAGAACTTATCCGAGGATGGTTCAATTTGGATCATGTGGATTCCTGGTGTCAAGTCAGAGCTTGCACGCTCCATCATGGATTGTGATAGTGTATTGACTTGAATGGTTGTCATATCACCAGAAAGGTCTTGCAAGATTAGTGACCCCAAGGAGGCCATGGTATCCACAAAACAATTTTATGACCGATGGAGTGCCTTGATGTCGTACCACTCAAGCTTTGCCAAGAATTTGTCCACAAGGGCTTTGTAAGCCTGTAGAACTGGGCATTTACATTGGAATACCCCTTTGACTTGGTTGACAATTAACAACGAATCACCAAATATTTTCAGTCATTTGATGTTCATGGTGATTGTTGTCTGAAGACCTATGAGCAAGGCTTCATACTCTACATTATTGTTGGTGCATGGGAAGTCTAATTTAAAGGACACGGGCACTGGAGCCCCTTGTGGTGTGAAGAATACAATTGCCATGCCACCACCTTGATCACATTTAGAACCATCTAAAAATAGGGTTATGTCGGCCTGTGACTCAGGCTCATCAGAATCTAGTGATTCTGAGACATGGAAGACCCCATCATCGGGTAGTTCTATGACCAAAGGCTGATCGTCTTCGAGAGGAGCCTCTGCTAGTTGATCTGCTATGACCTATACTTTGATGGATTTCTGTCCAATAAACTCTATGTCAAATTCTATCAACTACTATGATAAGTGTGACTCATCATGTATCACAATGGATTATCCTTAGACACAACATACGTAGTGTTGCTCACCATGTAGTGGCATAGATTTTTGGTAGCAAACACCACTGCCAAGCAGAGTTTCTTGATGTATGCATAGTTAAGTTCATAACTAACCAGGGTGCGACTAAGATAGTAAGTAGCCTATTCTTAGTGAAGTTCATTCTTCTGGGCTAGCATGGCATCCAGTGCCACCTCAGTAGCTAAGATGTATAAGTAGAATGACACTCCTGGTCTAGGTGGTGCCAATACTGGTGGCGAAGCCAAGTATTGTTTGATTTCGTCAAAGGTTGACTAGCACTCGTCATCCCAGTGAAATGCTACCCCCTTGTGCAATAATTTGTTCATGGATTAGCACTTGTCAGATAGCTACGCTATGAAGCACTTAATTGACATGACCTTTCCCTACAGACTTTTGAGCTGCTTAATGGTAGTTGGGGGAACCATTTCAATGATTACCTTGACTTTGTTTGGGTCCACCTCGATGCCTCACTTTGAGACTATGAAACCCAAGAGTTTTCTAGATGTGACGCCAAATACACACTTCTTGGGATTTAGTCTAACTTTATGTTCCATGAGGCGATTGAGAATCTTGCTTAAGTCATCGAGATGATCTGGGTGCAAAAGAGACTTGGCCAACAAATCATCCATGTAATCTTCCAAAGTTTTATGCATGTAATCGTGGAAGATGTACGTCATGGCACATTAGTAGGTGGCGCCAGCATTTTTAAGGCCAAAGGGTATGACCTTATAACAAAATGTCCCCCAAGGCATTGTGAATGTCATTTTTAGTTGGTCTTCGGGATTGATACAAATCTGATTGTATCCCAAGAAACCATCCATGAGGGATAGCATTTCATGACCTATTGTAGCATCTACCAATGCATCAATGCTTGGCAAGGGGAAATCATCCTTAGGACTCGCTTTGTTTAGATCTCAAAAATCAGTGCATATGTGAATCCTCCCGTCGGGATTTTTGATGGGCACCATGTTGGATAGCCATGGTGGATAATCCACGCATATGACAAATTGTGCATCCAATAGCTTTTGCAATTCATATTTGACCATCAAGGCCACTATTGGGTGCATCTTACATAGTTTTTGTTTAACTGGCTTGACTTTCGGATCAAGCATTAGATTATGCATGAATAGCTACGGATCTAACCTCGTCATGTCTCTGTATGACCATGCAAAAACCTCCTTCTTCTCTTTGAGAAGGGTAATGTAGTTGGATTGCTCTTCGGGGGATAAGCTTACCCCCAACTTGATAATATGTGGATTCATTGGATCCAAGACAATGTCTACATCAGTCGTCTCCTCGACCGACATGTGGGATCCATCCTCCAACTAATGTGGAGTGGGGATCAAATGGATATCATTTGCTGAGTTTAAATCTGTGCATTGGGAACCTCGGGTTCCTCTTCAGCATGAAAGATATCTTGAGTTGTCCCTGGGGTTAAATGGAGCATTTTATCGAAAGGCTAGTACTCTGATGGGGATGGAAGTGAATTGACGCGATCCCAGTCTATGGAATCTATGTCTAGATGTAAGGACCTGTTGGCATTTTTGCCACATTTATTTGATTGTTGATTATTCATGCATAAGATATTGAAGTTCTCACTCCTATACAGTTTTTGATGCAAAAAAGGCTAAGTTCGAAGTATCATGATATCGTGAAAAAAAGCAGCATGGGGAGCACAGTTTCAAAACCGTCACGATATTGCGACATGTCTCATTATCGCAGGTCTATAAAGGAGAGAGAATCAAAGTCAGAAAATGTCACGATTTCATGACGTGTTCCAAAATCACGGTCAACGCAGTCAACAGTAGCAAAGCAGCAAGGTTGTCGCAATATCGCAACGTGTTGGATTTTCACGGTCAAAATGGTCAACGGGGGGCAGCACAGTGAAATTGTCATGATATCGTGACATGTCGCGTTTTCACAACTTATAATGGCCATGAAGCAGAGTAAGAGAAAAGGTAGCGATATCACGATAGAATATTGAACAAGGCACAAAAAAAGAAAGACGTCGCGAAATCGCGACGTGTTGCATGGTCGCGACAAAGTTGCAAGAAAAGTCATAAGGCATGAAAAACGTCGCGATTTCACGACATTTTTGAAGATGAGGGCAAGAAAGAAGTTGGCGTCATGATTTTGCGACATTTGTGGAGGTGCAGTCTAGCAACATAGAATCGTCACGATTTTGCGACATATTGGGGCGGAAGGACCAAGTGCAAAAAATTGTAGCGATTTCGCACCTTGTCGCATTTTCGCGAGGAGGAAGGAAGAAGACAGCCAAATTGTACGGAATGTCATGACTTTGTGACATGACAAATTTTCGTGTTCAAGAGCAATAAAGTCCAAGGATATAGAACCTATCGCGATTTCGCGACATGATGGAGATTAACGAAGCACTTGAGGCAAGCTTGTCATGTTTTCATAGGTTAGAAGCAGGACCGTACAGGGTGGATGAAAATTGTCGTGATATCGCGACATGTCAAATTTTTGCGACATAAAAGAGAAGATTGAGCAGCGAGAAGATAGTGTAGCAATTTTGTGACTTATTTGGTTTTCGTGACCCAGAGATAAAACAAATATGCTAATGGAAGAACGTAGCGAAAGCATGACTTGTCTTGTTTTCGCGACGTGTAAGTGAGACACAGCCAAAAAAGAGGAAGGTGTAGCGAAATTGCGTAGTGTCATGTTTTCATGGTTAAAAGTAGCGAAGAGAACAACATGGATGAAGAACATAATGAAATCATGCCTTGTCACATTTTCACGGGAATAGAGCAGAGAAAGAGCATAATAGTACGAACGTCGCGATTTTGCAACGCATCACGTTTTCTCGAGCTAAGGTAGCGAAGAAGACAAAGGAGCCGAACCTATAGCAATTTTGCGACATGGTTGATTTTCGTGGTCCCAAAGTGAAAAAAGTGTACGGAGTAGAGATACATCACGATTTCGTGACATGTCACGTTTTCGCGACCTGTTATAGTTTTGCACCAGAAAGTAGTTCAAACGGCCTGATGAAGTTTTGCGATTTCTAATGATTAAAAGCACTCCAAAATTAAATGTTTTGTTGCTTTCCAATGCGAACAAGATAGAAGAATGTGTCCAAGCCACCATAATTAAATATTTTAGTATCCAAAGCTATTTTTCATGATTTTTAAATGGTTCAAGAATTTTTCGAGAATGACCATTTAATGAAGACGACTGACTCCTTGTTTCGTTCAATTTCTAGTTTCTCTAAGGCTGGTTTAAGGGGATCATTTCCTTGTTTCTATTGCACATTTTGTAGATCTTGAGGAAGTTCGTTGCATGTTTTTAATGTTGTAAAGAAGCAAGACTTCTATATAAATCAATGTAGATCTCAGAAAGAGGGATCGAGAAAGAGACTTTTGCTGAAAGCTTTGAAGTTCTTTGCATGAATGAAAGATATTTGGCCTCTAGTTTTGCAAGCAACTCTCTATGTAGTTTATTCTTCTATCATATGCATTCCTGCTTTACGCTCATATTTCTTATCTACTGCTTCATTTGAATTCTATATTTGAGTTTAAATATTGCTAGTGAGGAAGTGAGTTCTGGAATGTGATCTTGGAGGTTTTTTGCGCAAGGTTGTAAGTTGATTACGTTGATATCTTCTGTTATATGTTGTTACCGTACTTGAAGTTATCTACTGTTATTCTTTCCCGATCTAATAAATTTGGCCTACGGCTATATTTCCCATTTCTTTCTGCACATTTATAATTCCTTTCCTGCAACTTTAGTCTTGATCAAGCTTAGATTAGTAAGGGAACCAGCCCTCTCTAGATATTAGTCTAGGAGACATTTCTTTCTTCTAGCCTTTCAATGTTGGCCGGGTCTAGGGTGCTTTTAGTATAAAATTCTTTCCTGTGGCAGATTCGTGACCAACAGTTTTTGGCAGGCCCGATGGGACAGACTTCTGTCTCTCGAAGAATCCATGGTCGGTGGGACAAGTTGTATTCCAAATTGACAAACCCACCTATGCCAACAGTTTTTGGCATGCTCGGTGGGACAGACTGTTTCTGTCTCGAAAGTCCATAATCGATGATATTACTTGTTTCGTTGTTTAAAACCCGGAGGTATCAAGATTTTGATGAGCTATCTTGACCTCATAGCGGAGATTTGTAAGTTCATCTGGTGACTTTGCTCAGCTGAAGATCCAAATTTCTTGATTGTGGATGCCTGCATTTTCAAGCTGAAAGAAGATACCCCGGAGGAATCAAGGTTTGGTGAGCAGCCTTGACCTTACAAGCGAGAGAAAGAATGTTCACTTGGCGACTCTAACTTGGTGACAATCGTGATCTCATAGGCCGCTGCTATAATGGTGAGGGTATGTCCTAGATGGGATGATACTGGCCCTCTAAATATCCAAATCCGACATGAGATTCCCAAAAGTGCCCTAAAAGCCTTAACAAAATATGATGGCACCGAGGGCATGGCTCTAGAGCATATTGAAGATGTTGCCACTTTGTCAACCATCCATGGCATAAACCATGAGGATGTCATGCTCAGACTTCTGGTTCTGTCTTTGGAAGGAAGGGCGTTATAGTGGTACAGACTGCTCAGACGTCAAAGCATCAGCTCATGGGACCACTTAGCAGGAGCACTAATCAGAAGATTTGACGAAGATCCCTTTAATGGATCTCAGGATCCCTTTCAGATTTTGATGTACATCGCAAGATCACCTCTAGAGAGCATCACGGACTTCAATGTCTGATTCTACAGAACTTGGAAGAGAATTCCAAAGAAGATCCGACCGACACCCACCCAAGCCCACCTCTTCTATGTTCAAGCTTTCCATCCGGATATAGGCCTCCTCTTGCTGCAATCAAGCGAATGTTGATTCCCTCAAATATTTGAGGAAGCATTACAAGAAGGGCACCTTCTACTCCTATCAGGAAAATTACCATGGGGAGAAACTCCATTACCTTATCCGGTAGTCACCACTCCTATTTACCCTATGCAATATTCATCATGGTTGATCCCACATACCATGCAGAGACCTAAAATGCAATTGTGTGGAACTCAAGAGGTAGATTTCATCCAAATACAACGATGGGCATATGCAAGCACAGTCCCAGCAAAAGATAGTATGATTGCTTGTACTGTCTATTAGGATATGGGCCAAGGAGAGGAACAAATTCAAGTTCTAGAACCTGAGCACCAAGAGGGCATAACTGTGCACAACACGCAAGTATTTAGCTAGAACCTATTGAGCATGCCTCATTAAGAAGAAGAGCCTGAAGAGATCCTGGGAAAAGGACTGTCGTTGGACAATTTTTATGATCGGATCCAAGAGTTGAAGGAACCCGTTCTTAGTCCACAACTAGGGAACCCTTCAAGATGGTGGTATTGGCTTCAGTAATTACTACAACTGGTACCTACAGGAGCCCTCCATATGGCAAATTTATTTGCTACATTATTTTTCGATTGTGTGGGTACTGGCATGTAGGATAACTTACCCATGTCTGCAACATGGAGAATTTCAGGAGGTCATCCCAACTTCAAGGACTGACTCAAGTATGATCAGATCTGGTCTGGTCACTGTCGATTCACCGAATAACCCCTGAGACTGGGTTTGTGGTGGTAGCATGCCAATCATGTCGTAAATGTATATAGCTAACAAAAAAAAAGCCAAAAAAAAAAAGAAAACAGAAAAAGAAAAAAAAAAGTATTGTTTTCCTTTGCCAACTTCAGCTCTTTTTGCATGCAAGCCCGTAGGTACGTGTATTTCTTTTTGTTTTCTTTCTTCCTTCCCAGTAGTTAGTGGCTTCCTCTTTATTTCTCCCTACCCTTCTTTATTCCCTTCTTCTCCTACTCCTTTTTCTTCTGCAAGTAATCAAGCCACTGCTATTGTTTCTTTTTCCCTTCCTGCTATTCCCATTTCTTCTTTCCCTTTTTGTCTAATTTCTTTGTCATTTTAGCATTTATCCATAGTTCATCCCGCATTTGTCATCTCTTCCACCTCCATTCCATTATTCCATTCACTTATGTTTCCCTTTCATAGCAACTGGTAGCACAGAAACACTCTGTTACTATATCTACCGCATCACTCCCTCCACTCATACATTCCATCATATCACCATTCCATTCCCATTCCACAGCCTGTGCATCCGCAGGATCTCATTTCATTCATTTCCATTTTGCAACCCCTGGTGCTTTCATGGAGATTCTTTTACAACACCTGGTCAGCTAAGCCAAATACAGATTCCTTGAGTTTTCAATCATTCAACAAGAGTTGTTGCAGCAGTTCACCAAGATGTACCCCATCAGCCAGCTTTCTGTTCTCAAATTTTCTTAACTCTGTTGCCCAATGGATTCAGGCCTGGGATTCATGCATATAGCAGAACTGTATACCCCACGAGCCGCCAAGAATGTTGGCATTTTTGCCACATTTATTTGATTGTTGATTATTCATGCATAAGATGTTGAAGTTCTCACTCCTATACAGGTTTTGATGCAAAAAAGGCTAAGTTCAAATACTTTCGTGATATCACGACAAAAAGCAGCATGGGGAGCATAGTTTCAAAACCGTCACGATATCGTGACATGTCGCATTATCGTGGATCTGTTGAGGAGAGAGAAGCAAAGTTAGAAAATGTCACGATTTTGTGACGTGTTCCAAAATCACGGTCAATGCAGTCAATGGCAGCAAAGCAGCAAGGTTGTCACGATATCGTGATGTGTTGGAGTTTTGTGGTCAAAAAGGTCAACGGGGGGCAGTGCAGTGAAATTGTCGCGATATCGCAACATGTCGTGTTTTCACGACTTACAATGACCATGAAGCAGAGTAAGAGAAAAGGTAGCGATATCGCGACATAATATTGAACAAGGCACAAAATACGAAAGACGTCACAAAATTGCGATGTGTTGCATGGTCGCGGCAAAGTTGAAGAAAAGTCAAGGCATGAAAAACATAGCGATTTCGTGACATTTTTGAAGATGAGGACAAGAAAGAAGTTGGCATCATGATTTCATGACATTTGTGGAGGTGCAGTCTAGCAACATAGAATCGTCACGATTTTGCGACATATTGGGGCGGAAGGACCAAGTGCAAAAAATTGTAGCGATTTTGTGCCTTGTCGCATTTTCATGAGGAGAAAGGAAGAAGACAGCCAAATTGTACGAAATGTCGCGACTTCGTGACATGACAAATTTTCACGGTCAAGAGCAGTAAAGTCCAAGGAGATAGAACCTATCGCGATTTCACGACATGATGGAGATTAACAAAGCACTTGAGGCAAGCTTGTCATGTTTTTGCAGGTTAGAAGTAGGACCGTATAGGGTGGATGAAAATTGTCGTGATATCGTGACATGTCAGATTTTTGCAACATAGGAGAGAAGATTGAGCAGCGAGAAGATAGTGTAGCAATTTCATGACTTGTTTGGTTTTCGTGACCTAGAGATAAAACAAAGATGCTGATGGAAGAACGTAGCAAAAGCGTGACTTGTCTTGTTTTCGTGACGTGTAACTGAGACAGCCAAAAAAGAGGAAGGTGTAGCAAAATCACGCAGTGTCATGTTTTCGCGGTTAAAAGCAACGAAGAGAACATGGATGAAGAACATAGCAAAATCATGCCTTGTCGCATTTTCATGGGAACAGAGCGGAGAAAGAGCATAATAGTATGGAAAATCGTGATTTTGCGACGCATCGCGTTTTCGTGAGCTAAGGTAGAAAAGAATACAAAGGAGCCAAACCTATAGTGATTTCGTGACATGGTTGATTTTCGCAGTCCCAAAGTGACAAAAGTGTATGAAGCAGAGATACGTCATGATTTTGCGACATGTCGCGTTTTCGCGACCTGTTACAGTTTCGTGCCAGAAATTAGTTCAAATGGCCCGATGAAGTTTTGCAATTTCCAATGATTAAAAGCACTCCAAAATTAAATGTTTTGCTGCTTTACAATGCGAACAAGGTAGAAGAACGTGTCCACGCCACCAGAATTAAAGATTTCAGTATCCAAAGTTGCTGTTCATGATTTTTAAACGGTTCAAGCATGTTTCAAGAACGACCATTTAATGAAGACGACCGACTCCTTGTTTCATTCAATTTTTGGTTTCTTCGAGGCTGGTTTAAGGGGATCATTTCCTTGTTTCTATTGCACATTTTGTAGATCTCAAGGAAGTTCGTTGCAAGTTTTTAATGTTGTAAAGAAGCAAGACTTCTATATAAATCAATGTAGATCATAGAAAGAGGGATCGAGAAAGAGACTTTTGCTAAAATCTTTGAAGTTCTTTGCATGAATGAAATATATTTGGCCTCTGGTTTTGCAAGCAACTCTCTATGTAGTTTATTATTTTGTCATATGCATTCCTGCTTTATGCTCATATTTTTTATCTACTGCTTCATTTGAATTCTGCATTTGAGTTTAAATATTGTTAGTGAGGAAGTGAGTTTTGGAATGTGATCTTGGAGGTTTTCTGTGCAAGGTTGTAAGTTGATTACATTGATATTTTCTATTATATGCTGTTATCGTACTTGAAGTTATCTGCTGTTATTCTTTCTCGATCTGATAAATTTGACCTACGACTATATTTCCCATTTCTTTCTGCACATTTATAATTCCTTTCCTGCAACTTTAGTCTTCATCAAGCTTAGATTAGTAAGGGAACCAGCCCTCTCTGGATATTGGTCTAGGAGACATTTATTTCTCCCAGCCTTTCAATGTTGGTCGGGTCTAGGGTGCATTTAGTATAAAATCCTTTCCTGTAGCAGATTCGTGACCAACAGGACCATGTTGGATCGGTTGGATTGTGGATGGGGGCGGTTAAGTCAATGGAGATCATGTTGATGAAATTATTTTGGTCTCCATTATCATGGGTACAATGACTCAAACATTTTAGATGTTCTCTGTGCTCTGGATCTAGATCTATAGGTATTGGCACGAATGGATCGGCCCTATGTGCTGATAGGATGATAGGGTCTGCCCTCGGCACTGATATCACACTAGGGTTTCGGAGTGGAAGGTGCTCTTCGTATACCTGGAGCGGTGGATCCAACACTTGATCCCACCTTGCTGGGTCTATGTACCACTCATGCCCTGGCACTATGACCATCTATTCAAATATGTCATTAATATCCAAGGGGTATGGTTGCGGCCTCTCTCGCATGTGAGTAAGATATGTTATTTCTGTTTCATATTCGTAATCACTATCGAAGATCCAAAAGGCCTTGTTAGCTGCGACAACTGTTTGAGGTATTACAAGCCCATCCTGCTCAAGCAAATTAATCTGGCCACATTGTGGTTGTTCCACTCTCCATGGGGGGACCTGATTCTCTTGATGTGGCACTGGCTCGCTTGGAGCCTCTAGAGGAAACATGGTCAAGAGGCTCTCTTGACAGTCATTCATGGGGATCACTTGTGAGTGATCACTATCAGATTCAAAGGGATCATATGATGTTGGTTCATATTTTGATTTGTCCTCTGAAGATAACCACTGAAAGCACAAGGATACAGAAGCAAAAAGGAAAGCGAATATGTGATGCAAACAGAATCGAACTCAGCGCTAAATCCTAGAAACTTGAAAGTGCGTGAAAAGAGGGAAAAGTATGAGCAAATTGAAATGAAACAAATGTGAATAAAGAAGACAACCCTTTTTATTTATATGTTTCAAACTCGGTTACAATGCGCATCCTCCCCTTCCAAGGCCTAGGAGCGTTTAAGAATGCGTTCTTGTTACATCCATGGGTGCCTTTCCTTCTTTCATGTGCCCACATGTAAAATGGGTGGACCAAATGTCGCTGCCACTTGTGTTGATGAGTTTTGAATTATTGCTACTCCTTCGATGTCCAAACCCTACATTCAAAGGAACAAGAAACGGTCAGTAGCACCTGCGGATAAAACAAAGCATGCAATCCCCAAGCCTACGATAAGTGAATGAGAAAAATGAATTAAACTATGACTAAAATAGGTCCAAATGCTCTAAAAATTGGAAAAATGCATCAAGACACCACCAAGAAGGCCCTGCAAAAAGAACAGTCGAGAAATTCCTCACCGATTTGAATTCACTCCGGGGTGGGACGAATTCACCTACAACAAAATGCCGAAAAGGTACTATCCCAATGTCCTACCTAGGAAGATTCAAAAGACTTGCAAAATTGGGGTTAGCTAATTGGGGGTATTTTGGGAAGACCCAGATGGTCATATTTTCCTGATTTGGCATCCATCAATGGGAATTTAATGATGCTACCTGTAGATTAGTGAAAGCGAGCAAAGATAGAAATATGATCAAAAATTGTTCAAAACGAGACGAAACTTAAATGACAACCTATCTAAGCATCATAGAATTGAATGAAAAAATGAAAGAAAGCAATTCTACCATGGAATTCCCATCACTTCAAATGGGGGGCGATTGGGACTGTGGCAGTGTGGGAGGGGGCACCCATGGGGTAGGCCGCCCACCATTTGAGGCTTGGTTTCAACACCAATCCACTTGGGATGGGTCCAAAACCTCTTGTGTGGTATTGTCAACAAATTTGGTGGGATATTGTCACCAAATGTCAGGTTTTGGGCTTGATATTTGTCCTCCCAATAGTCACCCAATGACCTCTCGTATAAAGGAGATCAAGGATGTGAAAGGCGCAAATCCAAAAGGTGTGAGGTGTATAAAAAAAATGATAGCACTTCATTGCTCTAAAATGCTCCTTCTCTCTCCCCTTTGGGGTGAGGAAACTCACCAATTTATAGACCTGGAGGTCTCTTGAAATGGGCATGCAGAGGCGCCACTTGGAAATCATGCCTTCCCAAGGGGAAGGAGATTCCTCCTTGAACTGGGACTTCATGACTGACCTTGCAAATGCCTCTAACACTAAAAAATGCTCACCCATACTCCCATGTGATGAAGGAAGCGTTGAGTGGTGGATCTGAGCTGCCATTTGTCAATATTTGACTTTTTGCCCATCAAACCTGTAATTCGCCCCACCCTAGAGCGAATTCAAAATTCATCCCTAGGTGGGGCGAATCCCAATTTGAATTCGTTCCAAGGTGGAACAGATATTGAGCAAAGTTCTTGAAGGTGCCAAATTGATCTCTGACCTTCCAAAACTACTGTGAGAGTGGTTATAACCACTATTTAACCTCTTGGGGCTGCCCTTGGGGCTGTGTGTGTCAATGCGATCAGTGTTTGTAGTCACATAATCAGATTGGTGTTGTTTTGGTGTCTATAGAACCCTTTTACATAAATTAATTTTAGTGCAATATCCCTTTTCATACCACAATATATTAGCTTTTGAGGATATATGCAGTGGAGAGATCTATAACAGGTCCTCATAAAATGTATAAAATATGAAAGCAAGTAATTCTGCAATATGGCTGAAATATACTATAAATATAGTGGTAAAAATACAATGCAGTATGGAGGTAATGGTCACTCCATTACTATAAGCTAAAGAACTACATTGTACTCCATAGAAGATTTCTACCACTATCTACTACACTCTACTATAATACACTTGATATTATTGATATGAACTTGATATGAACTATCACTATGAGGCCCTTTATATAAGAAAATAAGTTCCTTGATCAACACTCTAACTAGTTGTAAAAGGGGACACCTTGCACATTACAACTTGCACATTGACACTTGTGCATTTATTACATTGCTTGAATTAATTAGCTAAATTCCCCCTAAAGTAATCTCCTACTCTAACTATGTACCAAAGGTGGTACATTTACATGACCCAAATGATGTAATATACTCTAACTCTAACACCCCCTTGTATTACATTATTTGGGTATTGAATATTTCAATCTTCAATATGGATCTTCTTCTTGAGAATGGTCTTGATCAGGTTCTTCTTTAGCTACTTCAGTATTCATGTTATAGCTTCTTTTATTTTCCAATCCTATGTTCTTTAACATCATATATCTTTTATGAACTAGTGATCTCATGATTTTGCATGTCTTAATTTCTCTCCCTTGGACATTTGTATGAGATGTCTCTCTGACCTTCATAAGTATCAACCTTGATCTCATTGTTAGTATATGCTTATAGAATAAAATTTTGAAAGTGACAATCTATTATGTGTAGTAATCTTTCTTCATGGCTTTTATAGTGCTTGTATTTAAAGTAGTAGAATAAAGATGAGTGATTTTTCCCTTCATAGCATTTGCATGGATTAAAATTCTAACAATTGATCTTTTCATGACTGTATTGATTGTAATAGGTGCACAATAGATATGTTCTGACTACTTTGTAGTCTATATTAGGGATATCATGTTTATCTATATTGGATATTTTGAGTCCTAAAGTCAAAGTTGTCATTGATTTCACCGAATGAAGTCATCATTAATGTCAAGGAATTTGACAAGAAATAAAGTCATAAAGGTTGTCACTAATATCCAGGAAGAAGATTCAATAGTGTATAAGTTAAAGGAAAAAGGGTTCCATAATATTTTAATATTATAAGGGAGCATAAGTTAAAAGGTTATTCATAAAAATAGGCTTATTGCAATGTTAAAAGGAGGTCCAATATTTATTTTATAAAATATTTAAATTCAAAAGGAATTTAAATTTTATAAATAAATCTCATTAATACCAAGTTGTGCAATAAGATAAGGCCCTAATAAAACCAAAGGTTTTATTAAATTAATTTATAATATTTAAATTTAAATAAATTTAAATCATTTATAAATTGATTCGAGCATCGACATCGAATAAGGTTGGAAGAGCGTCGATGTATTTGCATAAAGGTGGAAAGGCTATATATACCATACCTTAAAGCATTCAAATTTATCCTTGCTTCAAAACATGATTGCATGCGAACTGTGAAGAGGAAGTTCATGAGAAAATAGTGATTTCGTATTTCTTTGTGGTAGCGATTGGGAATAATTTGAAAGCGATGGAAATTTTAGAGCCAGCTGGGTAGAGTGGCCAAGTGGCAAGGAGGAATTGGCTAAAATGTTAAGGCGTCGAGTGTCCTACATTCAAAAAAAATGGTAGTGTTTGCATTGTTTTGGAAGCGCCAAGGGAAGCTGCACATTTTGTTTTGGCAGAGAGAGGAAGGTTCATAGAGCATGTGGTGCTCTCCCTTTCCCAAGTGAGAACATAGCTTACACAGTGGCATCCACCAAGAAAGGACAACTCACCAAGAATAGACATATCAATTTGCATGCTCTTTGCAAATATCTAATACATCTTATCATTATTTCCCCCAAAAATAATGGCATCCATGTAAAGAACCACAATTAGTAGATCATTCCCTTCACTTTTTATGTATAAGTTATTGTCCACTATTGCTTTCCTGAACCCCTATTCCTGAAGGTACTTATCCAATCTTGAGTACTAAGCCCTAAGAGCCTGCTTTAAACCATATAGTATCTTTTTCAATCTACATACATAGTCTGGTTTTATCTATTAGTTTGAATCCCTCTAGCTGCTCAATATAAACTTCTTATTCCAAAACACCATTTAGAAATGTTGACTTAACATCCATTTGATAAAATTTGAAGTTTTTAAAACTTGAGAAGGCTAGGAACATCCTTATAGATTCAAGTCATGCAACTGGATCAAATGTATCATGAAATTCAATTCCCTCAACCTATGCATAACCTTTGCATACTAATATTGCTTTATTTTGGACCACCTCACCATCTTCATTTAACTTGTTTTAGAATACCCATTTAGTGCCAATCACATTTTTGTCTTTTGGTTGTGGGACAAGTTACCATGTCTTAATTTTCTCTATATGGTCTAATTCCTCATTTATTGCCTTAATCCAAAAGTTATCTTCACTTGCCTCATTGAAGTCTTATGGCTCAATTTTAGATAATAAGGAAAAATTTGCTTATTGAGATGGTGTTATTATCCTTCTCCTTATCTGTCTCTCATCTAGATTCCAAATGATTAGATCTTTTGGATGATGTTTTTGTACATACTGATGTGTAGTCGTTATACCATCATTAATTCTCAATGAATCTGTCAATCTAGGGCAGTGTACAAGGCTATCTACGAAAGAAGAGGCAAAACAGCTATAACTTAGGTCAATCTAGAGCAACAGGTTTTATTGGTGAAACCAGTTGTGTGGGGGGTTTTAGGACATTCCTATCTCTAAATTGCATGAATTAAACCTTAATCTAAGTTGCAGAATTGGAAACTAATCATTAACTACAGAAATGAAGTCCTAATTACAATTGCAGAATGAGACCTACTTATGTTGTAGAAATAACAGTTACAAAATTGAAAGTCTGATCCTAATTGTAGAAAGGAAATCTAATTACTTTTGCAGCAATGAAAGTCTAATTCTAACATGGAAATGAAAACTGTCAAGGCTCTGTAATAGAAGGTTGTCAATCTTCTATGTAGGAGTTGACAACAAAACATAAAATGCAAGAAATTACAAAAAACAACAAATTTTAGAAATAATAGTCTGAAATAAAATGGAAGCTTTACTGAAAGTAAATATTACAGCTAAAACATTAAGCACAAGATTAATCTAAGCATAAATAAACTAAGACTACAGATATTGTCAGCTGTTTACAAGCAATTGAAATAACAAGTTCTACAACTCATTCTGTTGTAGCAAAATCAGAATAAAACCTGTTGTTAGTCCTCCTCCTAGGTCTGGAAGTGGCCAGCCTCCTTGTCCAGAAGAAGGTATGAGTATCTCTCTCTCTCTAGATCTTAATCACACTCATTTACAAGCAATATGAAATAGAACTGGTGCACTTTATTGATTAAAGAACATGATTACAATAATTCTGCTGAAAACCTGTTACAGGACTGTAACAGTCAAATTCTACCTATTTTTTGCTTCTTTACTTTCTCTACATATATTACTTACTTCCTACTACTCACTACTAGGCTCAACCTGAACGGAAGCAATATTTATAGATGTCCTAAGGTCTGATTACAAACAAAGAATATCTCAAAAGATCTAATCCTACAATGCTGCAACAAATTCTGGTTTTATCCTAGAAGAAGATTAAAACTTGATCTTTCCCTTAATGATGGCTTTGGTCGGAAATGACAGCAAAGACAGATGGAATATATTTTCCTTTACCTTTTCCAACCTTTATTTCCCTTTTTTGGCTTCAAAAATTGGTCAACAAGTCAAAAAGCACACTCTATTTTCATTTCGAAGATAAGTGGCTTCATTCCGAAGACAATGCAATTCTCATTCCGAAGATCGCTCATTCTGAAGATACTATAGTTCTCATTCCGAAGATACTGCAATCCTCATTCCGAAGATCCGCTCATTTCGAAGATAATGCATTCTGAAGATCCGCTCATTCCGAAGACGCTGTGTTCTCTCATTTCGAAGATATTTGTTCATTCCAAAGATACTTCGAAATGAAAAAATGTGTGCTTTTCCAATGATTTCTTCTGCATCTCTCAAGTGGGTTATCTCCTAAGATCAAATTCCAATGGTCTTCATCTCTTTCCTCATGTGAATTCCATGCCTTGCTATTTATGGACAGCTGGCTGGAATTTACATGGGAAAGACCAGTTTTTGTTGCACATCAATAGTTTGCTTGCACTCGTTGCGCGATTTAGGTGAAATAAATGCTTGAGACAAATCAAAACATGATTAGTGAAATGCTGCTATTATTCTAAGCATATCCCATTTTAGCAAGTCATAGCAAAAAGAACACAAAACTATGCAAAAAGCTATAAAAATCAGCATATAATATTCCAAATACATTGATCATGCAAAATGGTTAATATACAACATATTGAATCAACTTAACTAACATATCAGATAAAACATAAGAGTTTATAGGCAAATTTAGTGTTCAAAACATGTTATGATTGAGGCATTTCCAGTGCCTCATCATTTTCCCCCCAACTTATATTAATGCATGCCCTCATGCATTCTGTTGGGCTATGGAATCACATATGTCCATGTTTAGATTCCATGACCTATAGAATAATTTCTTGCCTATATAATACCCCCTATTTTCCTGAATGTTTCTGAGCCAGTCTTCAAATTGTTCATCAGATTGGGCATCTTCCTCAAAGTAGAATGGAACTGGAGTAATGATGGTTGGAGGCCTAAACCTAAGACCTATCCAGTTATGTTGCATGATTTGAATCAACTGGATTACACCTTCTGCTCTTCTTTTGGACCATTCTAAGTTGATGGGGGAGATAGGTTCTCTTTTCCTCAAAGACATGGAAAGTTCAGCCCATCTATCTCTGCACACTGACAATGTTGGGAAAAAATTGTGATCACAAAAATTGTTGAATCTGGCCACATAGTCCCTTAAGTTGTTCAAGTACATCCTCTTTATATCATCCATGTTCATCATTGAGAAGTGTTGTCTGGTGATAACTAGGTGGTTTGGCTGGATTGCTTTGACTAACAACTCAACCCTTGTTTCAATCTCTTTATTCTGCTTTTTCTCTTGATCCTAGTAAAGTTGATTCTGCAAAGTAGACATAAATGCTCTCAACTAAACATCTCCAATGTAGATTTGAGGATGAAATTCTACTTCCTCTGGAATGAAGAAACTATGTAAAAATAGTTCACACAGGAGATTTTTCTGCTCAAAAGGACTGTCAAAGTATGCTTCCAAAAAATTTGTAGTGGTGTCCAATTTATATGGGAGGTTTGAACTAATCCTCATGACCTGCCATCTAAGGTATTTCTCCTTCAAAATAAGGCTATAAAATCTGGCTGGTCATCTAAATTGAACTAAAAATTCAGCAATTTGGCATAAGTCAGACACCTTTTCTTTCAATGCCTGAATTTTTGTGTCCTTGGCTTCTAGTTGTTTTGCTTCCAATTTGAACTTTTCAGTTTTAGTGGCAAGCTGCTCATATTAATCATCCAACTAGCTATGTCTGCATTGTTCTTCTCTAGAGACACAGTATTAGGTGGTCTGACTACAGGGGGGATCCTAGGCAATAGATCTATCTGAACTCCTTTTTCTGCCACTTCCATTGGTTGTTCATCTATCAATAACTCTACTTGCACCCCCTTATTTGCTATTTCTATTGGGTTGTCATCAGATAGTAATTCTACTTGTACCTCCTTATCTGTTGTTTCTACTGAAAGTGTAACAAGTTGAAATGTAGGAACCTCAATAGGAGTACTTACTTGAACATTTTCTTACTGTTGGGACTGTTCTTGTGTTGGTGACTCATCTTCAACATCCTCTGCTATGCTCTTTACCATTTTTGAAGCATCTTCAAAACAAGAAGGCAATGCTTCAGAATGAGATGGTGCTGCTTCAAAATGAATAGGCACTTCTTCAGAATGAAGGGGTGCTACTTCAGAATGAACACCCATGTTTGTCTCAATAGAGTCATCTGCCCTTGATAGACCCAGAAGCAATTGAGCCAAATTGTCTTCATCAATGGATACAATTGGCTATTTTTCAGATTGTGACAACATTCTTCTTAATGCTGCCACTTCCTGCTGAAGCTCTGTAATTTTTCTTTCATGTATCTCAATGATGCTTTCTTTATCTGAAATCCATATGGTCTGTGTTTTGACAACACTCCTTGTTGCCCTCAGCTGCTCTATGATGTCTTCCACTTCTATTTCTGCCTCAGAATCTGATGTAGATAGATCAACTATAGTTGATAGTTCAACCATTATCTCTTCTTTTACAACAATTTGCTCTTGTTCAACAGGTTCTATGAAATTGCTTATGATTGTATCCACCATATCTGTAGCCTGTTGAACTGTAGCCTCTTCCAAATTATCCTGCCTAGTTTCTACCTCAGCTATCTGTTCAAGGAATTTTGGAAAGTTTTCAGAGGCTGGTTGTATTTCTGTGACATCTGGGCTGCTTTGTCCTTCTTTTTCCTCCATAACCTGTTTTGCTATTTCTTTCAAATGGATTCTAGTGGACCTCCTAGTTCCAGATGCAAACTTCTTCTTTTTGCTCTGCTTCCTGGTGTCAGCAGGGGTTGTGGGGACAGTTTCAGATGCCTTTGTTTCCCTTATTATTTCTTGTTCTATCAAATCAGTAGTCACCTCAAAAAAATGAACCTTCTTTTTTTTTTCTGCTCTGCTGCCAGTTCTAGATCCTCTTTTTCTTTGTTTCTTGGTTTGTGAAGTTGAGGGTTTAGGAGCAAGGTTTTCGGTTGTTGCTGCTGGGTGTGGTTCTGTAACAGCATCTGGGGCACCTTCAACAATTTCCTCTGTAGCATCTTTTGCAACATTCTCTACAGTAGCTATTTCTTCTTTTGTAGCAACATCAGTAGTATCTCGTTCTTCTTCTTCCTCATCTTCATCCCCAAAAATGACATCATTTAGGGTAGAGTAAAACCTATCAAAACTCCTAGGGTTTCCTCTAAAATGGTGTTGGCAAACTAGTTTGATGAGGCCATGATGGCGAAGGCTTCCTTTACCCTCCTGATATCTCTTTGCCATGTTTTTTAATTCTTGATACAGATACAGGGGAAGATTTACCCTAACTTCTGGTTGTTGCTCACCATGTCTGAGATGGTTTAAAATTCATAGATGATGCCTTGACAATAGCACATACTGCCCTTCATAGGTTAGGAATTTAATTACCCAGGTGGCTACTTCATCCCAGGGTTCCTGTAGGCTAGCCCTTTTTAACCCTTTGCATGTGTTGTTATGGGTTAAGTACTCTGGCTCTCTATCATTTTCTTCTACAAACTGATTAACTACATTTGCTAATGTATTCTTTCCGGATCTAGAAATTGAAATCCCTTCTAATGGCAAACTCAAGAATCTAACTTAAAATTTTAGGGGTTACCTCAATAGTCATGTCGTTAACATGTGCTTGGTTGTTTCTGAATGTATGGGCGAACATGCCAGCCAAATCTTCAGAAGAGCCATTAAACTTATCCAGAAACGGCATAAACCCTCCATCTTCAAAAATTTGCATGACTGTCGTATTTTATCGGAGGTAGGTGGTATCTGTAGGTTCTTTTCTGATCTTTCGCCCCATCTTTTCTGTTTAAAAAAATTGTTCACTGCTGCTGCTATTCCTCTGCTGGATCTCTGGTTTTTTTTTTTATGTTGCATATTTGCAGGGTTTTAGTTTGAAATCTTTGTTTCCCCTGTTTCTCATCTTCTTCTTCAGAATGACCCGTAACCTGAGAACTGTACTTTGCAAACATGTCTTTGAAAAGAAAGGTGGCACACATTTCAACTATTGCACTGAACACCTATCCGTCAATGATTGCGTGGACGTCCTTGCCGTCAGATCCACTTCATTTGTTTTTAATTTTTCTATTTTTCCTGTAGATTCTCATGTGCATGTTTATTGGCATCAAAAATTGGTGGCATATGGTTGGTCACGTCCTCCGTAATTCTAGTATTTTCCAATGGGTGCAAAAACAAACCATGTGCTAACTGATACGTGTCCCTTTATGATTTTGTCGTACCTTATCTTCTTGGATGCCATGTGGAAATGCTCTTTTCAAAGATTATAACTTATTACGCAAACAAAACTTCATTTCGAAGATTATGACTTCATTCTAAAGACGAGTCTTCATTTCGAAGACAAATCCTCATTTCGAAGATTATAACTTCATTCCGAAGACAGGTCTTCATTCGAAGACAAATCCTGCTTTATAAATTTAAATCTTCATTCTAAAGATTAATCCTCATTTTGAAGATCAATCCTCATTTCGAAGATCAGGCTGTATTGTGAAGGTAAATCGTCATTCCGAAGATAGATCTTCATTTCGAAGACAGATCTTCATTTCGAAGATAATGCAGCAAGTCGTCATTCCGAAGACCAAGTTTCATTCTAAAGACAAATTGTCATTCCGAAGACAAATTTCCTTTTCGAAGACAAAGTGCAACATTCATTCTATTGTCATTTCGAAGACAATTTCAATCCGAAGATAATACAACAGGCATTGTTTTTGGCATTCTTGTTCTGAAGATTAGGCAAAAATCAATATTTTCAAAACATGTTTTAAGTATGCCAACTCTTATGAATACCTTTTATGCTAATGGTTAATTGTCATATACTATACACCAATCATTTTACAATGAAGAAATGTAAGAAATATATACCTGATAAAAACAGTTAATGCCAGTTTTGAAGAATGACTGCCTTTGTTGATATTCTGCCGAGATTTTTTGCAACATTTCAAAACAAGTGCACTTGGTGAATTTGTACAATGATGGTTCAAAAATTTCTCAAGGTTATGCATGCCAAAAAACTAGTTTTCATGCATACCAACCCAATAGTGCCTTAAGAAAAGGTTTTCACTACTGAGTTATTCATTTTTCTCTTTTTTTTTTCTTGATTTTCCCCTTTTTTTATTTTTACCTCTCCTTTTCTCTTTTTTTTTTACCTCTCCTTTTCTCTCTTTTTTTTTTTTTGATCCTGACTATGCCCATGAAGGAATTTCATGATTTCCCCTGAAACCATGCCCATGAAGGAATTCATACTCATAATTTATTCATCTTTTTGTTTTCTATTTTTTTCTGATTTTTTTGTATTTTCTACTTTTTCTTGAAATCCATGATCATGCTGATTGTTTTGAAGTGGAAGAGGGAATCTCTTCCACCTGTTGTGTATCCAAACTATCAAGTTGTTGCAAGAATTCTTCTTTAGTCGGAGGTGTATGGTACACTCTGAGGCGATGTCCATTCACTACCAACTTCCTTTGTGATCCATCAATAGGGGATAGACGAGTTGCTCCATTGTCAAATACCTCCTCAATCCAATAAGGTCCCAACCATCTAGTTCTTAGTTTTCTAGGGAAGTCCTCATAGCGAGAATCAAACAATAAAGCCCAATCTCCTTGTTGAAGTTTCCTCTGCTGAATGTGACTGTCATGCCACAGCTTCCTCTACTCCTGAATTACCTTAGTTTGGTGTAGAGCATCCAATCTAAGTTCATCCAATGCATTCAGCTATAGAATCATGTCTGTCTATGCCTGCGACAATTCAATTCCAATTTCCAGTGCTATGCGTAATGTTAGTAGCTCAAATTCAATAGGTAAGAGAGGCTTTTTACCAAAGACTAGTTCATAAGGTGTGAATCTAGTAGTGGACTTCCAAGTAGTATTGTAGGCCCAAACTGCTTCAGGTAATTTATCTAGCCAATTTCTCCTATGAAAAGCTACTGTTTTTGTCAAGATGCATTCTAGTTCCTTGTTTTTTACTTCAACCTGGCCATTTGCTTGTGGGTGGTAAGGTGATGATTTCCTATGTTTGATTTCATACAATTCTGTAAATGCATTTATGACTTTGGATGCAAATTGGGGTCCTTGGTCTGTGGTGATAGACCGTGGAGCTCCAAATCTCTAAAAAATTTGAGTATACAAGAAATCAGCGACCTTATCTTCACGAGCATGTTTGAAAGCACGCACCTCTACCCACTTTGTTAGGTAATCAGTGCATACTAGAATATGCACCTTTCCTTGAGAAGGTGGATCAATAGGTCCTACAAAATCAAGCCCCCACCTCTCAAATGGTTCTAAAACCATTTGAGGCTACAATGGCATCTCATTTGTATGAGTGGGTTTCCCCATTCTTTGGCATGCATCACAATGCCTGATGTACTTTTTCACATCCTTGTGAAGAGATGGCCAATAATATCCTGTCCCTAAGATTTTCCTAACTGTGCTTTTTACAAAATAGTGTCCACCTGAGGGTTCATCATGACAAGCTCTAAGGATATCATACACTTCATCCTTTCGGATGCACCTATGTAACACATGGTCAAGAATGCACTTAAAAAGCATACCCTTAATCCATTCAAAAGAAGAACTTTGTTTGATCAATTATTTTTTTCTGTTTTGAAGTGAAATGTGGAGGAACTTTCCCTGTGACCAAATAATTGGCTATATCTGCAAACCAAGGTGATTGGACTGATATAGCAAATAGTTTTTCATCAGGAAAAGTGTCATCAACTAATTCCCCTTCATCTTTGTTTTGTAACCTAGACAAGAAATCTGCCACAACATTAGCTTTTCCTGGTTTGTTGATTATAGTGATATCAAATTCTTGTAGCAATAGCAACCAACGAATAATTCTTGCACTTACCATAGGTTTATTCATCAAATACTTAATGGTTGTATGATCTGTGTGAATAAATATTTGATAACCTGTGATGTAATGCCTGAATTTGTTGATGGCATAAATTACTGCTAGGAATTCCTTCTCAGTTGTTGTATAATTTTTCTTAGCTCCTGTCAAGTTCTTGCTAATGTTGTAGATGGTATAGTGTTCACCATTATCAATTTGTCCTAATGTTGCTCCAATTGCTGTATTGGAGGCATCGATCTGTATGTGAAATGGTAATGTCCAATTAGGTCCTCCGAGCACAAGTGGAGTTATTAATTTCTCTTTCAGAGCTTCAAATGCTTCCTGACACTTTGTAGTCCAAGAGAATTCAGAATCTTTAGTCAATAGGGCAAACATAGGATGGGAAATTGTGCTAAAATTGGGAATAAACCTACGGTAAAATCCAATGTGTCCTAGAAAGCTTTTGACATTAGTCTGAGTTTTAGGAGGAAGGAGATTCTTGATAATTTCCACCTTCTTTGGATCAACTTGGATCCCTTCGGGAGAGATGTGATGACCAAGAACTATCCCTTCCTTCATCATCATGAAGCATTTTTCTTGATTCAAGGATAACTGGTATGTTTCACAGTGAGTTAAGACTTTGTCAAGATTTTCCAATGTAAAATCAAAAGTCTGTCCACATACTATGAAATCATCCATGTATATTTCAACACTTTTGGTGGTCAGATCAGCAAAAATTGCTAGGACTGCTCACTGAAAAGTTGTTGGGGAATTACACAAACCAAAAGGTAAAACCCTATAGGCAAATGTTCCCCATGGACATGTAAAAGTTGTTTTCTCTTGATCTTCAAGTGCAATCTGAATTTGATTATATCCACTAAATCCATCAAGAAAACAAAAGTATCTTTTTCCAACAAGAGTATTTAACACCTGATCTATGAAAGGTAATGGAAAATGGTCTTTGTATGTCACCTTATTCAACTCTCTATAGTCTACACATACTCTCATTTTTCCATTTTTCTTAGGAACTATTACTAATGGAGAAACCCATTGGCTATCGTAAATTGGGTAAATGAATCCTACTTCTAGAAGTTTTTCAATTTCTTCTTTCACAATATCTCTTAAGGCAGGATTCAATCTTCTTTGGGGTTGTCTAACTGGCTTGACTTCTTCAATATAGATTCTGTGGGTACATATATCAGGATGAACTCCTGACATATCTTTGTAGTTCCAAGAAAAAGCATGAACATGCTTCGCAAGACAACTATCAATTTTTCTTCCTCTTCCCTAGTAAGCTGGCTGTAAATGTTCAAAAATTTGCCTGGCTAGACTTCTATTTGTTTTGTATTTAGAAGGACCGAATTCACTCCTTCATACTTGGTGATTAAGGGATTAAGAGGACATTGTTGATATTGGAGAAAAGAAGCAGTTTCTGTTTTATTGCTGCTTGAGGGAAGCATATCTTGTATGGAAAAGTGAGAAGGAAAAATCAGATGATGATGCCATCCATGTGGTAGTGAAATAGAGTTTCCCTGTGATAGTATAGATGGTTCATCTTCAGATTTTTGATTCTCCTCATTACTTAACAACTGTTGGATATTTATTGTTTCCCCTTCTAAACCTTGTTCATGTAGAACATTCATCAAGATTGTTTCATTTTCTAAATTTTCTATGTCACTGAGGTCTTCTGTGTGTTCTCTTACTACTAAGGTAGCTAGTGTAGAAATGACCTCTTCTGGTTCTTCCTCTGAGTCAGAAAACCATAACTAACCTAAAAATTTATGAGGATATAAAGAAATCTATTTCAGATCAATACCATTTGAAATAGTCATATTTCCATATCTATAGTCTATGAAGGCTGCTACAGTTGCAAGCCAAGGTCTTTCCAAAATAATGGGATATCCATGTGCTGAATTTATTGGCTGTAAAACTAGAAAATCTATAGGGAATTCCCAAGAAGAAACTTCTATAGGGACATCTTCAATGATACCTTCGAGTTTTGCAACTGACCTATCAGCCATTTCTAAAACTGTAAATGTGGGGCTGAGATGTTTGAGCTGTAATTGTTTCATTGTATCCTTGGTCATGACGTTTATTGCAGCTCCTAGATCTACTAAAACATTTGATATTGGTACTGAACCTATGGTAACTATGATAACTGGACTTCCTGGGTCACTATACTTTGGAGGTACTAGTTTTCCAGATAAGAGATTAGCTATCTTTCCTTCAACCTACACAGTCTTGGGAAATGCCTTCTTTTTTCTTCCTGCTCTTTTAATGCACAAATTTTGGATAGTACTGTTAATCTCTGGTATTTCCATAATGGCTTGCAATAAGGGCAATGATATAGTCAATTTTTTGAGTTCTTTGACCAATTCTGACTCAGAATTTTTTGGTATTGCATTGAATCTTTCAGGATATGGAATTATCCTTGGTAATTGTTCTACCTGTGGTTCTATTTTTGTCTCTTTCTCTATTGTTGGTTGGATTCTCTCTGGTTCCAATTTTTCTTCTGTCTCCATTGTTGGTTGGATTATCTCTAGTTTTGATGATTCTTGTTCTTCATTTTCTTTGATTTCATTTGAAATTGGTTCACGTACAACTTTTCCTGAACGAAGTTGAATGTTACTACAATCAAGAACATTAAATTCAACATTTTCTTCAACTTCAGCCACATAGACATGAGGTTTCTGTCTCATGCTGTTTGGATTAGTGACTGGTTGAGCTGGCAATTGAGGTTGTTTCACTTGCTGTGTTTTCTGTTGTTTTTCTTGAAAATTTTGATTAGGTGTAGGCAACAAATGCTTAGTTTGACCTTGATTCCTTTGCTGCCTTGGATAGGACTGGTATTGCTGACTCCATTGTGGTTGGTTTTGCATCCAATGTGGATTAGTCTAATTTTGATTCCAGGATAGATTGTTTTGATTCCAATATGGGTTGTTTTGATTCCATGAGGGGTTGTTTTGATTCTAATTCCAGGCTGGGTTACTCCAATTTGATTGTGGCCATTCTTGGGAATTTGTCCATTGAGGATAATTCCAAGGACGTTGGGGTGGTTTTGATTGTCCCCAAGGCATAGTACCAGGATTATGCCCCCAATTTGTAGGAAAACAAGGGGGATTTTGGTATTGAGAGAAATTTCCCCCTTATTTCGATCCAATACAGTTGAGTTCCTCAGTCTGGTTTTCTAACACAGTTTTGAGTTGTGGTAGCAGGTGGCATTGATCAGTTGAATGCCTTTTGAACGGATACTACAAATGGCTAAGATAGATGTTTTATTCAAATGACATTCCTGCAAAGCATGTTTATTTCTACATCTTGGGCAATAAATTGCCAAAGGTTATGTGTTTTTTGCTTTTGTAGACATTTCCCCCAAAGTAGTGTTTAGATGCACTAGAATATCAGTTTTGAAATTTGCAAGTTTCTCTATCAGGTCCTTCACATCAGTGCCATTTGTGCAGATTTTTCTTCTTCTTTGCTTAGTGTGAGAGTAATTCCTACAGAGATCCATAATTTCCTCATTATTGAGAGTGGTTACGTCCCTTTTTCCCATCAAATCTAGAACTTCTATGGATTCATCTTGTAGTCCTCTCAAAAATATGGTTTTACATAATTCTGGTTCTACAAGTCCACATCTCCTTTGAACAAAGGAGAACCTATCAAGATAATCTTCCAATGTCTCATCATCTTCCTGCTTGATTCTGAATAACTCATCTTTTCTATTCCTTACACGGCAATATTCTTGATATTTGTCTAAAAAGACAGTTTCCATTTGATCCCAGGTTCTTATGGAATTAGGCTCTAAGCTCATGAACCAGCGCAATGTTGAATCCTTGAATGTTGACAGAAAAACCTTAAGTTTTTTATTATCATTTATATAATCATAGGTCTGACACACTACCTTGAATTCAAACAAAAATTGATCAGGATCTTCAGATACAACACCTCGGAAGGTTGGAAGTACTAAAGGTGAAATGGTTTTCATGGGAGATTTTTGTGTTGGATTCATATGGATAGGATATTCAAATGTTCTGGAAGGTTGGAGCATATCCTGATCATCTCCTTCATTATGAACATAGCCATGTTGGCCATCTATATTGCCTCCTTCTGCCATAGTTTTCTATTTGTTGGAAGAAGTTAAAGCTTCCCAAATTGTTCTCTCAAGAGGTCCAAGACTCTCTGTTGATTATGAGTTTGATGAATTGTATTTCTTAGGATATTCTGATGATGATAAAATTGGTGATTTTCCTTTCTCAAAATGTTCTAATGATGGTGAGACTGGTGATTTTTTATCAATATTTCTGGTAATTCAAACACAGGTGATTCACCCCTTAGGCGTGAAGATCTCCTTAATGGAAAAAGCCAGGGATCCTTTGGGATAGTTCAACCTTTTTCATCCCTAGACTTACTCATTCATGTTTACTCCTAAATGACATAAATTAAGTCAATAGTTGTTATCTTCCTCAGCTATTGTATTCAAATTTTAACTTGAATTTTCATAGCTTAGTCTGATTACAGCTATTGGACTATTTTTTTTCTTCTAGCAACACTATTCCCTAGAAACGATGCCAAAATTATGCGTATTCATTATACCATCATTAATTCTCAATGAATCTATCAATCTAGGGAAGTGTACAAGGCTATCTGCGAAAGAAGAGGCAAAATAGCTATAACTTAGGTCAATCTAGAGCAACAGGTTTTATTGGTGAAACCGATTGTGTGGGGGGTTTTAGGAAATTTCTATCTCTAAATTGCATGAACCTTCTATTTTCTGTAATAGAAGGTTGTCAATATTCTGTGTAGGAGTTGACAGCAAAACATAAAATGCAAGAAATTACAGAAAATAGCAAATTCTAGAAATAATAGTCTGAAATAAAATGGAAGCTTTGTTGAAAGTAAATATTACAGCTAAAACATTAAACACAAGATTAATCTAAGCATAAATAAACTAAGACTACAGATATTGTCAGTTGTTTACAAGCAATTGAAATAACAAGTTCTACAACTCATTCTACTGCAGCAAAATTAGAATAAAACCTGTTGTTAGTCCTCCTCATAGGTCTGGAAGTGGCCAACCTCCTTGTCTAGAAGAAGGTATGAGTCTCTCTCTCTCTCTAGATCTTAATCACACTCATTTACAAGCAATATGAAATAGAACTGGTGCACTTTATTGATTAAAGAACGTGATTACAATAATTCTGCTAAAAACCTGTTACAGGACTGTAACAGTCAAATTCTGTCTATTTTTTGCTTCTTTACTTTCTCTACATATATTACTTACTTCCTACTACTCACTACTAGGCTCAACCTAAACGGGAGCAATATTTATAGATGTCCTAAGGTCTGATTACAAACAAAGAATATCTCAAAAGATCTAATCCTACAATGCTGCAACAAATTTTGGTTTTATCCTAAAAGAAGATTAAAACTTGATCTTTCCCTTAATGATGGCTTTGGTCGGAAATGACGGCAAATATAGATGGAATATCTTTTCATTTACTTTTTCCAACCTTTATTTCCCCTTTTTTGACTTCAGAAATCAGTCAACAAGTCAAAAAACACACTTTGTTTTCATTCTAAAGATAAGTGGCTTCATTCCAAAGATAATGCAATTCTCATTCCGAAGATCACTCATTCCAAATATACTACAGTTCTCATTTTGAAGATACTACAATTCTCATTCTGAAGATCCGCTCATTCCGAAGACAATGCATTCTGAAGATCCGCTCATTCCGAAGATGTTGTGTTCTCTCATTCCGAAGATATCTGTTCATTCCAAAGATACTTCGAAATGAACAAATGTGTGTTTTTCTAGTGATTTCTTCTGCATCTCTCAGGTGGGTTATCTCCTAAGATCAAATTCCAATGGTCTTCATCTCTTTCCTCATGTGAATTCCATGCCTTGCTATTTATGGACAACTGGCTGGAATTTACATGGGAAAGACCAGTTTTTGCTGCACAACAACACTTTGCTTGCATCGTTGCGCGATTTAGGTGAAATAAATGCTTGAGACAAATCAAAACATGATTAGTGAAATGCTGCTATTATTCTAAGCATATCCCATTTTAGCAAGCCATAGCAAAAAGAACACAAAACTATGCAAAAGCTGTAAAAATCAGCATATAATATTCCAAATATGTTGATCATGCAAAATGGTTAATATACAACATATTGAATCAACTTAACTAACATATCAGATAAAACATAAGAGTTTATAGGAAATTTTAGTGTTCAAAACATGTTATGATTGAGGCATTTCCAGGCCTCATCACATACCTGGATGGATTATTAGGAAGAAGTCTGTGTTTCTTCCCCTTCTTCATCTGATTTTTCACGAAAATCTTCTTGACAACTTCCATCTTCCTGATACACAATTTGTTGAACTAGTTCTCTTGAATCTATATTCTCATCAATTGTTACATTTATACTTTCTACAATAGTGTGTGTCCTTTTATTGTAGCATTTATAGGCTTTACTCTTAGTAGAATAATCAATAAAAATACCCTCATCACATCTTGGGTTAAACTTGCCCAAGTTTTGCTCTTCCTATCTTATGTAACACTTGCTTCTAAAAACCTTGAAGTGTTTGACAGTGGCCGGTCTTCCTTTCCAAAGCTCATATGGATTCTTGTGATGGTTTACCATCATTTGAGCCCTAGTGATTATATACATTTTTTTGTTGAATGCTTCCCTCCAAAATCCATCGGAAAGCTTGGACTCATTTAAAATAGCTCTATCCATATTTTCAATAGTCCTATTTTTCCTTTCAACTACTCCATTTTGTTGAGGATTTCTTGCAGCTGAGTATTCTCTCTTGATTCCATGTTTTTCACAAAAATATACAAATTCATTTGAGGTAAACTCTCCTCCTCTTTCATATCTCAAACACTTAATCTTATTTTCGGTTTCATTTTCAACCCATTCTTTAAATGCCTTGAATTTATCAAATGATTCTGACTTATCTTTTAGGAAATCTATCAAAGTCATTCTAGAGTAATCATATATGAACAATATGAAGTAAATTTCACCTTAAATACTCTGTGTTTTGGTAGGACCACACAAATCAGTATGTATTATATTTAATGGTTTAGATGACATATATCACTTTGATTTGAAACTTGTTCTAGTTTGCTTTCCATGTTGACAAGGTGCACAAATTGTATTGTATGGTCTCTTCAAATTGGGTAAATATCTTACAGCCTATTTATTTCTTAAGTTGACTAAGTTGTAAAAATTCAAATGACCCATTATTCTATGCCACAACCAACTCTCATCCTCTTGTGATAGAAAACATTTTTCTCCTTTAATCTCACTAAGCATATAGAGGTTGTTTGGAGTTATACTTGCATTTGCAATCACTTTCTAGTTTTAGAATTTCTTATCTCACATCTATTTGGATGAAATGTAACCATATGACCTTGATCACAAAGTTGACTTAAACTTAGCAAATTTTGTCTTAATCCTTTGACATATAATACATTTTATGTTCTTGTCTTTTTGTTATCTAAAACTCAGAGTTCCTTTTCCACAATTATTTGCTAATCCATTATCACCAAAACTTACTGATTCTCTATTAGTTTCTTTGAGGACAATAAATTTGTCTTTGTCTCCTGTCATGTGTCTAGAGAAACCACTATTAAGAAACCATTGTTCTTCTTTATCCTGAGCATGAAGAGTTGTTTGGACTAACATTGATCTAGCATTTTCATTCCCCTTTTTCTCTTTCCTAGTTATTGAAGTTATATTCTTTTTACTAGACTCATGAAGTACCATTTTGCACCATATAGCCTTGTTCCCAAAATTATTGCATTTGTAATATATGATATTATCATTCATAAGAAGTACAAAAGAGTAGAAATATTTATTGACATCATTTTTCACATAACCAGTGTAGTGTACAACTCTATGACCATATTTGTTACAAGAAAAGCAATAGCCATGGAAGAAATTATGTAACATGTTTGGATGCATTTGAAAATGTGGTTGAGTGCTTCTCATTTTGTGATTAAATCTTGTCCATGGTTCTTATTTGCTTTCTTATTTCCTGATGTTCTTTCCTTTCGGGGTATGAGTAGCGAACTTATCTCTGTTTGATATCTTTGTTTCTTGAAATTTGGATTCCTCTTTCTATTTCCCTAACTTTATATATTTTTGAAGCTTGGTATTTTCAACTTCATGCCTTAGAGATACAATTTCTAATTCTAATATTTCACACTGTGTTTCTCTTGCTCTTAATAGATTTTTCATATCATGTTCAATTTTCTTTTCTTCTTCTACCTTTATCTTGAGTTCTGTGAAACTCTATAGAAGTTCCATTTTTGCTTCCTCATCTTATTGAAATTGTTCCTTCAAGCTTGAGTTCTTCTTTCTAATCATTTCCAAATTCCTAAGAGCAATGAAGAATTCCTTTTTTATATCAAACATGGTATCTTCTTCATTTTTTGAAGTCATGCATGTTTATGATGGATCCTTCTCCAATATGTTAGTCTTTTCACGAAGAGACCCACTCTAATACCAATTGAAGAACATGTGCTTATACTGATAGGGGGTGAGTAGTATAAGATAAAACATTTTTCTTTTCAATCCATATGATAACATCAGCAATATTAAAGTAGTAAACATTACACAAAGTATCACACACATGAGAGACATGATTTAACATGGTTCACCCAATATAGGCTACTCCATAGAGAAAATATTCCTTATAAAATTTTTTCAATAAATTATATCGAGAATCATTTCTCTATTACAATTTTTATGGACTTATGTCCAAAGGAGATACCAATCCCCTGATCAAGTTTGTGTAACTCTATCCACAAGAGAACTCCTTCTCCTGTACTCTATCTAGTGATCCTCTTAGAAGACTGCTACCTCCATTGCATTGGCTTATGGATCTCTATCCATAAAATATTTTGTCCTCACTCAGAAGATCTTTGTCCTCACTACCATGGCTAATGGATCTCTACCCACTGGAGACTATTATCCTCTACTCTGTCACCTCCAAAGTTTTCTCTAAGATTTGTCTTAAATATACACTAAATGTAGTCCTTCAGTCTAGCACAAATCTACTCAATATCTATCTTCAAATCTACACTAAACATAGTCCTTTGGTCTAGTATAAATATGCTCAATCTCTATTTTGGTCTGGGATAAACTTATCCTCAAATATACACCAAACTATGTCCTCAAATCTATCCTCAAGCATTAACACAAGTACTGATCCAATCACAAATCAACTCTGCTAGATTTGTTCGAAACCTTAACTCAAGGTTTGAATAAATTAATCAAGCAAATCTGCTCTCAAGTCTTCTCAAATACTTACCTCAAATATGCTCAACAATTCCTCACTAGAACTTTTTCAATCTGCTCAAAAATTCTTCACCAAGACTTGCTTCAAATATGATTGTAATATTCCACAAAATATCACACAAATATGTCCTTAAGTCCTCTCTAGGACTTACTCAAATCTACTCACAAGCTCTCACAAAATCTTGTTCAACTCAACTCAACCAATCACTTAATAAAAAATTAGTCAACAATGCTTATCAAAAAAAATTCACATAATAATGATACTCATGATATTTCACAAACCCTAATCATGCACATGAAGGCTCACTCATTTTTCCAATAATGCTTATCAAACAAGGTTTTTAGCATCAACTCTTATTCTAGGAAAACCTTTATAAATCAATATTGGATATCTCAAAACCAAACTTAACAATGCTCATCAAATAATCATTTTCACTCCAACTTAGCATTCACAACATCCAATCCAACAATATTTCACTCACAAGGAAAGTGTACCCATACCTTTTGTTTTGATGGAGATATGTCTTCAAAACTTGTCTTAATCACAATTAAATTTTATTTCCCAACACTAGGGTTAGGTAGCCACAACCTATCTCAATATTTCCTCAAAATAATTCTCCCAATAATTAATTTTCATAAAAAATATCAAATCTCTTAGTACACCTTATAATATCCAAACTTATAAAATATAAGTCATCATTTTCATAATAACAAAATACACCACAATTTCCTTGATACACCTTATAATATTTAAACTTATAAAATAAATTTCAATCAACAAGAATTAAAAATAAAATATTTTATCTATCTTTAACTTATAACTCCCTCAAACACTTATAGCAAAATCAAGTAACTCATGTTGATAATTTACCCCTCAACAATGTAGTCTAAGCACAAAAATTTATGTACCTTAGGGCAACCAAAAACCTTGGGCAAGCAAAATATAATTAAAAAATTAAATACCTTCTTGTACGCTCCCTTTGGGATTGATCCCTGGTCGAAGCACCTGTAGCACCATACCTGAGGTTCCCTAGCCATGTGAGCTAAGTGCTCACATGGAATTCAAAGGTGCTAAAAACGCTTTGACTCTCCCTTGCCTGCCAAGAACCAAAAGGCTCTTATCCCACATCATCTAAAGGTATCGAATGGAGCACATTCTTGTTCTCAAAATCCTTTGCACACTCTTAATTTTTTGGTAGCCCCACCAGTGGTCCCTTCCTCTTTGACCACCTTGACTTCCACATAACTCGAAGGTTAATAAAAATTAAATATTTCTCCTTAGCTTTGCTTGCTCACGAAATTATGTTGCATACCCTCTTAATTCACATGTGATAGAATTTTTGAAGACTTACTTTCCTTTTGGGAAAGGCTATGGTAGTTATACCATATGCCTCCCTCTCTCCCACATAGGTAGAGATATAAAATTAAGTTATTTTGCTGCCCAACCAAACTTTGGGTTATAAAAAATGTTATTTTACAAACAAATTTATAATATAAATATTATAAATTATTTATAAACTCCCTTGGATATAATTAAAATTTTAATATTATAATGAAATATTATAATATTATTTCCATTGGGCCTAGGTGATTTCCTCTTTTGCCCTTGGCCTTTTCTAATCGCCTTTAATATTATAATAATAAATATTATAATATTGTTTCCTTTAGGCCTTTTCTTCAAGGTATTTAACCGTCCTTTTGACTGAGCAATTGGAGCTCTTAGATCAAATCTCTTGGTATTAAAATATGAGTATTTTAACCCTTCTTCTGCCAAATATTGTACCGATTCCTAACACTGACTCTTGACATCAACGACAACACAACTAACTCAAAATTTCCAACAAATTCTATATGCTAATATCTATAATATTGACATCCTATGAAAAAAATATTTTTATCTCCTTTTAATCAAATTTGTCTTGATTTTAAGATCCAATATTTATGTTACTTACTCAAAATATTATGATATTAACTAAAAAAATACCTTTCCTCTAAGCCTTGGTTAATGTGTTCACATTTTTAATATTTTGAAAGTTTTTCTTTTAGTTATTTCTTTACAAAAATATTTTCAAAAATGTTCTTGTTTCATTCTTTTAATCAAGATGTCAGAGATTTAATTTGTTTTAGAACTATATACAATTCACTATTTCCTAAAGAATTTTGTTTGTGCTATCATATCAACAAATTGAGGATGGTCTTCCCACATCTGCTCATATTTAAAATATTATATTTTTTTTTAATTTCACTTATAACGATTTTAACTCTTATTGGCAAGTGATCTAAACCAATCATTTCCAAGGTGCTAGTTTTAGTATAAGTCCATTTATCTAGCCAATGATTTGAGAGTATGCATCTATATAATATATATACTATTAGGTTTAGGCCTATCATTTTGTTGGTCCAAGTATAGTTCTCTTCAAACTTAACCTGCCACAAATTATTATTTTGAATAAAATATGTGAAATCTCTCATACATTGTGTTATTTTCCTAATTCCCCTAAAATTTTAATCTAGCTTGATTATGACATTAAAATATCTTACGATCATGAATCAAGTTTCTTTGTCTTTACTTCTCATAAAGGATTTAATTCTACTCCATATATTTTATTTGCTTGATTTATTTGTAGGACCTTAGATATTGATAAGCATGAAATAAATACATGTAAAGTAGTAGGTGACTAATGAGGCTATCTAATTCCTAGTCTATGAATAGTTTCATATGTGGTTGAAACTCATTTTCAACATGTTAAATTCCTCCTATCACTCATTTTGAATCCATATCATCCCATTCACATCTTGCCCATATTGCTTTCATGGTTTTGGAAACTTCTTCCTTTGTCATTTTACTTCCTAGATATAAATAATATTAGGCTTATTACTTAAATAGAGGTCCTTGATACACCTCTACTTTGATAGGATATTAGCACCCCATATATTCCATGATATGGTAGTAATGTCTCATTAGTGGTTTTTGACCCCTCCTATGAATTACCAATATCATTTTGTTGTTTGGTAAAGAGAAACTCAACCAATTTATATTGTGTTGCTTTCTCTATGTTTGCTTTTGCTTCCATGGCTATCAATTGACAATTTTAAGATTTTTCTCTTTTTCTTGCTAGTATTGAGAGTAGGTCTTATTATTATATTCCTTAATATTATTTCACAATTTTTCTTTGGATTATATTTATTCTCTCCTAGATTTTCCAAGGAAGATTTTAACTTATCCTACTCATCTTCTAGTATTTCCTTGTTAATGACATCTAACACTATATCTTATCTACCACTTTCCTTTTCTTGAATGGTGCATGGTACTTCAAGAGAGTCTTCAAAATTTGATGAGACACATTTCTTAGGTTCAACAAGAATATTCATACCTAAATAAGAATCATACTTAGTATATGGTTCCTTGTTAATATTTTGATTCTATTGTACCATATTCTCTAAACTATAATATATTTTTTCTTCATAGTCTAAAGCCTCAAAAGAATTAGTATTTCTTCTAATATCCTTACTTACTAGTCTTCACTGCATATTTAATTTCATCTATCTAGACCTATTTTTTGGAAGTGGAAAACCATTCTCATCCATATCCATTTGTAAGTTCATCTTGTTGATTTCTACATACAGCTTGTTGGACTCTTCTTAAGGAATGATCCCTCAACATGCCCTACCTCTTGACATCTTCTACATCTAAAAGATATGCTTTCATAATCAAATGTTTTGATCCAAAACTTACCCCCATACTTAATAATGATTCATTTTAATAAATTTTTACCGATATCAATCATGACCAATATATGGGTGTAGATAGTCAAGACTCTATCTTTAGTAGTTTCTAAAATGTTAAAGATTTTTTCTAGATTGTTGCTTGTTGCCTTGAAGGTATGTATTTCCTAAAATTCAATTGGTGGCCCATACATCCTAAATAAAAATAGTTCTAGGGATATATATATGTTTTTAGGTGTAAATCCTTCACACCAACATGTTAGGAAGAGTGTTGCTCTTCCTATAAACCAAGGGTCCCCTTTAAGAATTCTAAATATTTCCTCCCTGGAATAGAAAATGTCTAGGAAAAAACCTTTTGAGAGAAAGGATAGAATCACTCTTGGATAATACCATCTCCTATAAATCTATTTTCTCATAGTTGAAGCCCTTCATCAAGACCCATTAAATTTACCAATGAATACCTTATCTTTGAGCAATGAGGATCATTCCTCTATGAGATCCTCCTTAACCTCTACTACTAGGTATGTTCTTGTAATACCACTATGTGGTGATGATGTAATAGGGGCCCATTTCAATCCCATATAACTCACACACACACACACACACACACACATATATATACATATATATATATACGTATATATATATATATATATATATATATATATATATATATATATATAACTTCTAAGATAATGAAGAGATAAATTAAACTTAGCTAAAAATTATATGCCCAAAAAGAATGTCCTACTTTTTTAATTCCCTAGTCCTACATTTCTCCTTCCATCATGAAAACCCTGGCTAACAAATATATGTAATTGTGTTTCTTGCAACTTGAAAAATCATCACTACTCTTGTTTTGGATGGATGACTTCATAGGGTCGTATCTCCCTCATATTGCTTAGGTTTCTTTGTATGACCACTCATTTTAACGTTCTTAAAATTCTATGTAAATTGTTCCAAGAATCATCTGAATCATACAACCCTTTGTAAAGTTATGACTCATGAAATATGAGAATGTTTTTTATATTTTTTTCCTAACTCTGCCCTTATTCTGAATAACTATCTTCACATGGTCATATCTCCCTCAATACTACTCGGATTATTTCATATGACCACTCATTTCAAAGCTATTTACATTCTACACAAAATAGCCTAAGAATCATCTGAATAAAACAATTATATGCAAGGATATTGCTACTAAAAGATGAGTCATTTTCAAAAAATTACCCTAAGCTCAAGTCATATTTTTTTAAAGTACCAATTTATTAAAATTATTTGTATTTATAGTTCTTACAAAATTAAAAATAAATAAAATAAAATAAATAGCCTACCTGTTATAGTATTTAGGAAGACTTTGCTTGTATTAATTCAAATAAAAATATACACTTCATTTAACCCTTATTTAATTCCTTTCTAATAAGGATATTAACAATTTCTTAATTGGTTTTATATAGAGTGTAGACACCTAAGAATGTTACATTATCCCTTGTGCAGTGTTAATGGTTAATTAATTTGTAAAAGCCTCAAAAATCCAATAAATTTGTATTAAAACATTGTTTAGTCATTTAAGCCTATTTTCCCACTAAGTCCCCTCCTACACCTTGCCCATGGTCACCATGTGACCACCCCTTTAACCTAGCCTAGGAGAAAGAAAGGGAATAATAATATCAAGGAGGAGTGGCTCTTGTTTTGCTAGAGTAGCCCACATCGGGTGAACCAGGGTAAATCTCATGTGTCATATATGCATTGTGTAGTGTCATTTCCTCTAAGTTATTTATTTATGCTTTATTTCTGGAATAATTTTTCTATAGATCTCTTCAGTTTACTCCTTGGCCGCAGACTTTCTTATATGGGGGTGCCTGAGCCCCGATGCCCATTTTATCAAGAACCAGAGTCTTATATGCATCTTTTTTGGGCCTGTAGATGGGTCAGTCTCACTTGGAGTTGGGTGGGTTCTTTCTTTGCTCCATTTATGTCTCTACAGCTTTCATGGCATCATGTCTTTCTGTGTGATTCCATTCAGTTTTCTCTCCCGTTGAGGGAAGTGTGGCAAATATTCAGATTCAGCCTCATGTTTCACATTTGGAAATCTAGAAACAAAATTGTTTTCAAGCAGGTTAATTCATCTCAAAAAAAAATTGCTGACAAGCTCAAATTTTTTCATGAAGTGTGGCTTCATATCTGTGACCAAGCTAAAAAGGGGACTATGGAGCTAGACCATTTGCAGGTTTTGCTGAAGTGTTGGGGTGACGCCCCTTGTGCTGTCAGTAGGGAGGCCTCTAAGCATTCACCTCCTCACCCAACAAGATTTCGTTTGCATCTACACCCTAATCCTACACGACATCAACATACTCAGATCATATCTCGTGACTGTGGAGGGCCACTCTAGCAGCCAAAGCTGCATACCTCCCAGCATTATGTGCCTATGATTGCACTGCAATCTGTGTCTATGCCTAATTATGGTTGGGGGGATTCGAGCAACTACAAGCATATTTTTTGTTGGTCTCGTCCCTCTTCTCCAATTACTCATGCTTCAAGATGGGGTGAGGAGCGTTGTGTTGGGTGGGGGGAACCACACACTTCAAATGGATAAGGCTTTGTCTGCCATGAACCCCTTCCTTAAGGCCTTTCTAGTTTTAGAATGTTTCTAGTTTGATGTTGATGGTCATGATGCCTATGTGGTGTAGTTTGTTTTTCTTTATACATTATTAGGATAAGATAATGACTTTCAGGGTGTGATTTTTTCTTCACCCATATTTTTTTTTGGGGGTTGTAAAGGACTTTTATTTTTATAATTAAAATGTCCTTTCATAAAAAAAAAAATTACACTTCTATAAATAAAAAATAAAAATTACTAGTTGAAAATACTCTAAAAATAAAACTTTAATAAAAGCTATAATTGAAAAGTCAAATGAAATAATCATTGAGATAATGAAATAGTCATTGAGATTGATTTTCATTTTATATTAAAAAATATAAGATAGTTAAATATGGTATACACACTAGCTATGAACCTTTGAAAAACAATTTTGACTTACTTCATATACCATACTTACAACCTCGTAGGGGAACGCTTGTACCAAAAAAACTCTGCCAACCATAAAGGAAGTGTGGTTGTCCCTCATGTCATACATTAAATATTCGATGACCCACTTTATTACAAGTGCACATCTGCATGGATTCCATTCATTTCTTCTGCCTTTTTGGGAATTATTTTTATTGCATTCAATAAAGTGCCAGGAATCGTCTTTGCAAAGGAAGCTCCGAAGCATTGTACCATTTTCTCTGTACAAATAGCATATACCCATTGGATATCCTTCCTTCTCCCACCTATAACATATTCTTACAGACACTCTCCACTCTAAAACTCATGAAGGCTGAGCAATTGAAGAAGAAGAAGTGTTTGTGCAGGATAATTGCAGGGGGGCTTTCCTTTGGCAGGTGAGATCGATACATGCATAATTCTATTCCTTTGGCTCTCTCTACTGCCTGCCAAAGGAGAGTTGCCCTGTGATTGTCCCTCTCCGAGTTTTTAGTTATTACAGGTATTATACTTGTTTCTATATTTAGATCCATTTTATGGTTATATACCGCAACTATGTTTTTGAGAAACATGTTGTATGAATATATAGAAGTTATTATTTATATATATACAATAGTAATTATTTGTAAGTTTCTGTATACGACGGCTATTATTTATATGTTTCTCAGAATATGTTGTATGATTATATAAAGTTGCTTTGTATGATTCAGCTAGTGTTGTTTCTGTTTGAAATTATATGGTTATATACAACGGGCTATTATTTATATGCTTTTGAAAACGTATTGTATGGTTATAAAAGATGGATGTGTTTGAAAACAATAGAAAAAGGCGTGGTTTTTTTTGGAAGATAATAAATAAGTTTTGGTTTTTTTTAAGATAATAAATAAGTTTTGTTTTTTTTTTTTTGAAGATAATAAATAAGTTTTGGTTTTTTTTGAGGTTTTAAGTTTATGGTATTCTTAAAAAGAAATAAGTTAGATGGTAGGAGAGTATTGGCCGGTTAACTGCTTGTCCAGTTGATGCCCTATAGAATAGGGGATGATTGTTCCTGCCCAGTTGATGCTGCCCAGTTGATGCTGTATAAAGTAAGGGTCTCCTTGATTTTGTTTAACCGAACAAACTAATAACAATTTTATTTACTAGAAATTCCTTACAAAGTTTCTTATCTATTAAATATTTTTTAAAACTGTATGCTGTGTAATTACTTTGTAAATTTTTTTAATAGATCTCTTTAAAAAAATCGTGCTTGATTTTTTTCACCGTGTATATTTTTCTACCCTATTTTCATACTTGAGAAAATATATGATTGATAGCTTCTCTAACCATCTTAAGAGGCAGGTTGAAAATAATATGAGAAGTGTGTGGTTTTTTTAATACTGGGTTAAGATAGAACTTTTTATTAAAAACTATTGATCAATAAGATTATGAATCCATCTTCTACATTTTGTGTGAAATATTAATTTTGTAGTCCCTCGTAAATGTAATAATAGTCTTTCACCGCCATTACCTTCTCAAAACCGATGATTGTTAACTGATGACTGTTTTTTATAGATTTGATTTTTAAGTTTTTATTGCTTTTGGGTTTGAAATGTGGTTATTAAAATTATAAAAGTGAGTTCATTTTACAAACATATTATAAAGGTACTAAGAAAAGTTAATAGGTTAATATTTGGGTTTTAAATTTTCTTAGGTAGATGAATTGAATAAAAAATTAATAAACTAATAAAAAATATATTAAATAATAAAATTATTTTGATGAAGTAGATAATAATTATAATTAAAAGATATAAAAAATAATATTTTTTAATTTAATTTAAATTTTTTCTCAAACAACTCAAATATTTTTAATTTTAAAAAACTAACTTTTTGATATGTATAAATTTTACCTCTAAAAAATCAAACCGCTTAATAATTAGTCGCATGTAGTAGTACTCAACTAAGGAAAAGAATTAATAGTCGCTTGAAGTGTTTTAATGGGTTTGATAATTCGATAGGACTCAATTAGAAATTGTACTAAGTTTTCATAGCCATTTGAGATAATTCAATCAACAAAGTGCTTGTTTTTTTTTTTTTTATAATGATCTTATCATTTGAAATTTAAAACCATAAGCTTTATTTTTATTTATATTAGAGGTAGTTTGTAAATGTAGTGGATGTAAATTATGGTTTTTTATTTTGTTTTTTTTAATGATATTAACATTTATTAAGGAGTTTAAAATTGTAAGTTTTTTTATTATTTATATTAAAAATAGTTTATAAATGTAGTTGAAGATAAATTATAGTTTTTTATTTTATAAATTTGATAGCATGATATTATTTAATTTAGAATTATATTAACAAGAGATTGTGATTTTTAAGTATTAACCATTAACATTTTTATTCTTTCCCATAATGCTTAATGTTTAAAAAAAACTCTTCAACATGTTCTTGCACATACCCATGTATTACTCTACATTTATATTCACATAATTTTTGTTTTCAGTCTTGCTTTTGCACTTACACTTTTAACTCTTCAACTTGCTATTGCACTTACATTTTTATTGTTGTACATTCAAAACTAGAAGTCTTTATGGTAACCTTTTCATCCTTCACATAAATCTTTATGGTAACTTTATCATCTTACCGGACTACATGGATAACCAGTCATTGTAACCACCAAATGTAATAGAGTACATTACTACTTACGAGGTTCTTGCATCCATATCAATCCTTTATATTTTTTTTTTATGTGTGTGGGACTTTACTTCTACTACACATCACCTTTATTCAATGGTCCTCATCACTTCCCATTTCTCCTTTGAGTATATTGTCCTTATCACTTCCCCTTTCTCATTTGAGAATACTCTTGTTATCACTCTTTTTTCTTTTAGCATAGCTTCAGCTTCTACTTTTTTCTTCTACTCTTCTATTTTTCTTATTTTGCTCCTGCTTTTACTTTTCTTCAGCTTATCTTTTTGTTTCTGCTTCTACTTTTCTTTAGCTTTTGTTTCTATTTTTCTTCAATTTTTTCTTTTGTTTTTCTTCTTCAATTTGATTACATCAGCTTTCATACCATGTTAAAGGTATGAAGCAATTAGGACTCAAATATAAGACCTTCATCTATTGAGATTGCTCTATCAATGAGTTTTTGGCTTCTCCTTGAACCAGCCTACGATTCGAATATAGGAGTCTTATTTATTGCTCCAACACTCACCCTAAACCACATTGTGAGTGCTTGGGACTCCTAGCATCAACACATGAGCCTAACATTGATTCTTAACTTCAAATATTGCTTTTAAAATCGACATTGTCTCTAATATCAAATTTTTGATAGAAGAGAGAGACAAAAACTATGTAAAAAAAAATACAAAACAAAAAACCAAGGACACAAATTGTTGTTGCGACAAACATAAGTTTTATTTTTATTCATTCATTGCCTTGCAAATACCTTCTTTCTACTCTACCTTACCTTCTTGGTGCTCTGCCTTGTAGTACCTTCTTGATGCTTAATTTTATTTTTATTCATTCACTGCATTGCAATACCTTCTTGATGCTTAATTTTATTTTTATTCATTCATTGTCTTGCAATACCTTCCTATTGCTTTGCCTTGCAATACCTTCTTGGTATTTTCTTGATTTTGCTACATCGTTCTAACACCCATATCAATACAACATACAATATAATCCATTGCACATCATACAATATCATCCAACTACACAGACATTGGATGATCCACCCAAATGAATATGGATAGATTTTCTAATAGATGATGAATACACTATTATATAAATTTATTACAAAAATCCAAATATAAATGATTAAATGCTACAAAAATTATGAGCACCAAACAATCTATTTTGTTTATTACATTAGGTATTAACTACATCACAAATTCAACAAACTATGAAGGTAAAACAATATCAAAGTGTAAATCCTTACCTAGTAGAAGCCATTTTCAAGGACACCCTAAAGGTGCTATTAACAATATATGTCTCATTTACAACACCAACACAAACCGTTAGGCTGTTGGAGTTGGGGGCCATAGAAAACTCCAAAAAATCATAAAAATCCTAACTCGAATCAAACCAAAAACCCTAATAAGAGGTCAAGACCTATAGAAAAGGAGGAGACTTATGGAACTACAGAAATGTAATCAAAGGTGGTATTATTAGTCTTAGAGGTCAAACATGGTTGTCACATGAATGTAATTTCAATAGTGCCTAAATTTACATGTTATTTTCTTTTACTTAAGACATATTCTTCATAACTTCAATAGTGCCTAAATGTACATGGTGTTTCCTTTTACATAAGGCATATTGTTCACTCTTTGTGTTGTCCCGTAGGACCCTCAATCCTCTTACTTTATAAATTGTGTTATTTTTAATTAAAATACTATTATAAAATATAAATAAATCAGTTTATTATTAATTAGTATTAATTTAATATGTTATATTTTTTTAGTTTTTAAAAAAAATTAAGTTTAGATATTATTACGTATATATACATACTTACCATATTTTTATATCAATAAGTGAGTCTTGTTTCAATTCCATATTCAATAAATAAGTAAATCATATTATTTGTTCTTTTATTTATAAATTATTTTTTGATTAATAGATTATAGAGTCTAGAGTAATTGTTTTAAATAATAATGAACTTAATCAACCACATTCCTAAACTTTTTATAGGGAAGATTTAAATTTAAATCTTATCAACAATATATAATAAAAAATCTACTTTAATATCACTATATAATCATAATATAATAAACAATAAATTGTTTATCAATATTAAAAAATTGAGATTAAATATTTCTTACTTTTATCATATAAAGTTGAGCTGTCCAATCTTACATTTCAAATATGATGCATATTTTGGAGGTTCAAGGTTCAAAAGGCTTTGACCTTTCTTTGGGTGAGAGTTTTAAGGTTCAAACCATGACATACCTAAAAAATAAGAAAAAAGATAAATTAGATGGTAGTGATAAAATGTTTACCAATATCCTAGAAGGTCAAAAATGTTACATATTACCACTATATGTTAGACCATTATCTCCATGTGGCATATACCACCTTGTTAACTAGCTTCTCTACCGTTTATATGTCCTCCTAATATAACAAAAGCTATGCCAAGTGCCAACCAGAAAGGAAGTGTGGAAGTACCTTTCCTGCTGCAAAAACAGTACCCAAAATTCCCTTTCCTGCTAAAAAACAGAACCTAGAAAAATAAAAGTAAATAAAAAAATTATGCTTTTAACAATTCAATGACATGCTGTGTAGGTGTGTATGTACATGTCTTATTTCTTCTTTTCTTCTTCCTCCTTGGACTCCTTGGGAACTATTGTTGCAGTCAATGAAGTGCTAGGAAGCAGACCTTGTCTTTGCATGGAAAGTCTAATAAAATTGCACTATAATATCTGTACGCATACACTGGGTGGATATATCCAAGGCTGTGAAGAAGAGGAGGCAATGTAGGATAATTATAAGGAAACTCTCCTTTGGCAGTAAGATAAATGTTTTAATTTTTATTAGGTTAAGTTTATGAACCCAATCATTTATTAATGTTTTAATTTTTATTAGGGTAATTTTATGAACCCAATCATTTATTATTTTTTTATGAACAGAATTTTAGGTTTCACAATATAAACCATTTAGCTCACTACACATAAGATTCTTCATCTTAAATCATTTATTTAATTATAAGTAAGACACTTTAATTAAAGGATTTATGAACTCGTCAATCAACTGGCTTAGTGGGCCATGCCCAATGTCACTTATACAAAATTCCTTACTTCTATTCAAATAAGAAAATTCCTTCCTTCTATTAATATGAGATATTTTGTTTTTTTAAGCTGGATTTTTGTGATGCAAGTTTTTAAAAAACTATAAATTAAAACATGGCACATCCTTACCATGAATTTGACTCTGCATTAATGTCTTCTTTGTTTGTTTCTTTTATCTTGCCTGCCAAAGGAGATTTGCCCTGTAATAGTCCTCTCACGGAGAAATCTGTATTACCATCGTTTATAGAATTCTATTTCAGAAGAATAGCAGAATTAGAGGTGTGATTGATATCCTCTTTCCATAGTATTACTATAGTGTATGAGTGTAATGATCTTCTTGCCTTGCATTTGGATCACTGTGATGTGCACCAGTTTTTCCATATCTATAGTGACATGTAAATTTGTTCAAAATTTTGATTAACTAATTGCATTTGTGCAGATGAGTCTGATATTCTTCACGTTCATTAATCGAATATGAAATGAAGCAGCAATCTTCTGCTAGTGCTTCTACTAGTGGGTAATCATTAGAGTATTCAAGTATATTCGTGAAGAGAAATAATACTTTCATAAATAAATTTTAGAAAAATAGTAATTATAGAATCAAAGGAAAACAGAGAAGAATAACATATTATAAATGAATTTATTTTGGAAAAAAAATTCGAGAAAAAATTCAGCAAGAATATCTCCATACTGCATAAACTTGACCATCTCTAATACAATAAAATCTTTTAGTTTCTTTTGTGCTTTCTCTACCACTTGCGATTAATATTGTGTTCTTCCCTTGGGGTATTAGGACGTTCACCATACCCAAACCCTCATGCAAGTGTTGTTTTATATACCAGCAACAAAGAAGGGGTTTTACAATACCTTGGTCATAAAACATTGGTTCAAATATATAAACCCAAAACCCAGCCTATGGAAAATATTCAACATATTTCCAACATTCTCCCAATTGTTAAATAGTTTCTATAAGGTTCAAAAACTGTCACAGTAGTCCAATGTTCCTTCCCTAGATTGGACATATATTTGCTAACTACTCCCAGTGCATGTGGGATATCTAAACATATTAGCTTCACCTGTTACCCTCAACCATATATCGATGAGGTACCAAAATAGTCCAAAAATCCACTTTAAAAAAAACATTACAAATATTACTTGAGCTAACTCTGAGAACATTACATCAGAAAACCACCACTAGCATCCACACAAGTCTCTTTTTGGCCACAACTACACCAGTTACAGTAGCTTCTTTAGGTACAAGCTACATTAGTTACAATAGTTAATACTTACTCAAAAACTTGCGGTACAACTAGTAAACCATCTCAGACATTTTTTAGCAACTTTGCAATAAAATCACTAGAACAAGCATTTCCAACATTAATCTCCAAATCTACCATTTTTGAAACTCACCAGATCTATCACTACCAAAGCTCACTAGATCTACCACTGTTGAAGCTCACCAGCTCTATTCGAAGATCACAAAATCTACCATTTATGAAGCTCACAAGATATAATGTTTCCGAAGATCTCTAAATCTATTGCTATCGAAGCTCATCGGATCTATTTCTAAATATCATTGGATCTACCGCTTCGGACGGATCTACCATTTTCAGAGCTCACCAAATCTACCATTGTGCTTCCTGTTATTTTTTCTTCACGTAGATTCTTCCACACACTTTGCTTTCACTCAAGAATTGATTTATCCTAAGGTTGAAACCCTTTCTCCTCAAACCAAACTACAACTTATCTCTGATACTAAATGAAGAGAAATAATACCCCCATAAACAAATTTCAGAAAAAATAGTAATTGTAGAATCAAAGGAAAAACAGAGAAGAAAAACACATTAAACAAGAATTTATCCTAAGAAACCCTTTTGAAAAAAAACCCAACAAAAATATCTCTATTGTATAAACTTGATCGTCTCCAATACAATAATATCCTTTAGTTTCTTTCTCGCTTGCTTTACCACTTATGATTACATTTCTTGCATATTATGTTGTCAGACGATCACCATATTCAAACCCTTATGCAAGTGTTGTTTTATATACCAACAACACAAGAAGGAGTTTTACAATACCTTGGTCATAAAACACTTAGCCCAATTATATTAATTCATAGGTTTAAATATATTAACCCAAATATATTAATCCATGGGTTCAAATATATTAACCCATAAAAAATATTCCATATTTCCAACAATTCAATGTTCAATATTAAATTTATAATAATCAAAATTTTTATTAGTGAAAACTTTGTTTTTTCCACTGCCCTTTTCTCAAAATAGAGAGAAGCATTCCTATATTTCAACTTTTCTATTATTTTTCTCCTTAATAGTTATACCAAAATATATAAATGATATGAAGTTTTACTTTATTTATTTATTTATTTTCAATATTAATCAGTGGGGTTTGGCAGAGTGATAAATTGGGATGTTTCCTTCAAAAATAAAAATTTAAATTCTATAAAATATTATTTTAATATGATAAGTCGTAATAAAAAGTTAAAGAAATTAAAAATTCAAATTATTTAGACACTGAACAATATCTTTCTTTCTTTTTTTTTAAGCGAAAAACCACTTGTGGGGTCGCCTTGGTCTGAGAGACCACGAACAGGGGGGTCTACACTGTCAAAGTCATCTGGGAGTCGCACCCGACCCCTGCCCGCACCAACATTATCAATTGGATTTTGGATACCTAATTCAACTTTTTGGTAGGGTGCAGATTTGAACCTGGGACCTCCCTTGGAGGATTACCCTCTCCTCTCCAACTCACCTACAACACCTGGGTAGACACTGAACAATATCAATACTTATTAATTAAATTAAAAAAAAAAACAACCAAACAATTAAGATATCTAATAGGGTATGACCTAGTAGGAAGGGTAATGGGATGACAATATTTTAAAGGATCCGATTGAGTAAAATATGATAACATGCATTTCATAAAGAAAAGACATCTTACAATCTACGTCTGATATTGATACGTTATAGGTAAAATAACTGCCAACAGTATGTAATTGTCACTGTCATTGCCATGTACTTAATGGAGGAAGAGGAAGAAAAATTGCCATGTACTTCATGGAGGAAGAGAAAGAAAAATCGAAATGTACAATACAGAGGAGAAAAAGGACAGTCAAGCATAGAAAAGAATATGAGAGGCATATAAGGGCAACATAAATGGAGCATAATGAGGTTGAAAGGTAATATCCCTTGACATTGTTATTTTGTAATTACACTATTATAGACATATGTACATTGACTCTGTGTCAATGATGAATGTTCTATGCCCTTAAATTTGTATGTTGTGAAATGCATAGTATGATGTATGTAGATTGTATGTGAGGACTAGATGATTGTTGCAGTCCAAACGTAGACGTAGATGAAGAAAATTAAAGCTGTTTTATTTTCTTTTCTCTTGTCGACGTTCGAGAGCGAAGTGCGAACTGCAGACGACGTAGGACGATTTGCCAAAGTTTGACTTTGGGAGCGAAGAGTGGAGTGCGGACAGTGCACAATGAAGTGTGGACGGGCCCGACTCAAACTTCGCTTGCACACTCGGAGTGCGCTCCCATGGATTACGCAATCGGGTTGCACTTGCGCACTCGGGGTGCACTCCAAGGGTATTGTGCAACCGGGTTGTGCTTGCGCACTCGAGCTGCGCTCGGCTCTTGGATGCAATTGGGTTGTGTAGGGATCTCGGGTGCAGTTGGGTTGCGCAACGAAGTTGGGAAGACTCTTTTGGACTTAGCCAAATTTTTGGCCTTGTAATATTTTTCATTTCGAAGGCTTGCACGGCTGACACGTTGGTTTCCCTGGCTTGGGAAGAACTATACGGAAGAGAGAAACACTGGATTTGAGTCCAATGTTTTAGATTTGAGCTCTAACTTATAGAACCCGAACAAAATCGCTCTGAGGTGATTTGTACAAAGAACAACAGACTTTAGCACATAATAATAACTACAAACCCTATAGATGCTTTAAACAACAGCAAAATTTATTCATATAAAATGAGGGTTATAGAAGTCCTCAACTAAGGAAATAATAACATCTGTAGACTAAGCTACAGGATAAACTAAAAGGAAAAATGTCGAGTTGGCTGCTCGGACATTAATCAGATGAGCCACACTGCTCACTGAAAGGTTCTCCTTTCTTTCTCTGCTCTATTCTCCACACTTTATCCACTATTCTTCCTTTCTTACCTGAAGACCCGAACTACCTTATATAGCCATGGGGAGAGGAAGATAGGGTTTGTCCTCTGATAGGTTCTGACAGACCCTTAACTGGGGTTTCTGACCAATCTCTGAACTGGCATTAAATCACCGAACTAGTATTAACTTTTGCAATGATCAGATCTGTCAGAAATCACATCTATCAGATGGTAGGTGTGACATTAAGTCAAAAAAAAATTTTGGGATCCCGGACTGTGTGAGCGCAGTCCGGCTTCGCCCAAGTTCGAAGCGTAGTCCGGCGGAGGCGTGAAATCTAGATTAATATTTCTAACACCCTCCTTTAAACCTGATTTCACGAGTGCTTTGACTCCAAGCTGCTCTCACAATCTACTAAAGTCTTCCTCCTTCAAAGGCTTCATGAAAATATCTACCAACTTCTCCTTGGATCTGCAAAACTGTGGTTGAATTTCTCTAGACTTCACCAACTCTCTACTGAAGTGATAACGAATATCGATGTGCTTTGTTCGGCCATGGAACACGAGATCCTTTGACAGTGCAATGGCCAAATTATTATCACAAAAAAATGTTGTCGCACCTTCTAGAGGATAGTTCAGTTCACTCAGAACTCTTTGCAGCCAAACTGCCTGGCATGCGGCTAACGTGGTGGTGACATATTCTACTTCGACTGTGGACAATGCAACAATGGGTTGTTTCATGGATGCCCATGAAACTGCCCCTGATCCGAGATGGAAAGCATACCCAAAGGTTCTTTTTTTATTGTCGATACTGCCAGCCCAGTAACTATTTGTGAAGCTGACCAGGTCCAACTGGTCTTGTTTGGTGTAAAATAGGCCATTGGTCTGTGTCCCATTGACATAGCGCAAGATCCTCTTGCCTTCTTGCTAGTGCGTGTCCTTCGGAGTCTCCATGAAACGACTGATCAGACTAACTCCGAACATCATATCTGGTCGAGTTGCAGTCAAATACATCAGACTACCAACTAGCCTCTTGAACAGGGTTGGATCTACATTCCTCCCTAAATCCAACTTACTCAGCTTCAAACCTCGTGGCAACTGGTGTGATGGCAGGTTTTTTGTCCTCCATATTGAACCACTTCAGGACATCCTTTGCATACTTGCCCTGAGAAATGAAGATGCCATCTGCCGATTGGTCAACTTCAATGCCGATAAAATACTTCATCAGCCCTAAGTCTGTCATCTCAAACTCCTTCATGGTTGTTCTAAACTGGTCGAACAGGACATTGTTGTTGCTAGTATAAATCAAATCATCCATATATAGGCAAACGATAATGAGCTCACCTACTTCATTTGTCTTCATGTACAGGGTGTGCTCATATGGGCATTTGACAAACCCATTTTGCTAAAAATAACTGTCAATCCGGCTGTACCAAGCTTGGGGCGCCTGCTTCAAATCGTACAGGGCCTTTTTCAGCTTCAGGACTTTGCCCTCCTGGCCTTCAATTTCATAACCTAGTGGCTAGTCTATGTAGACCTCTTCCTCCAACACTCCATTGAGGAAGGCTGACTTGACATCCATCTGGTACATCTTCCAACCCTGTTAGGTTGCTAATGCCAGGATCATCCTGACTGTGTCAAGTCGGGCTACAGGCGCATAAACCTCATGGTAATTTATGCCTGACTTTTGCTTGTAACCCTTTGCCACCAGTCTAGCCTTATACTTGTCAACGTCTCCTTGGGCGTTGAACTTTGTCTTATAAATCCACTTGACCCCAATGGTCTTATTTCCTGCTGGAAGATCAACCAACTGCCATGTCTCATTCTTTTCAACTCTAGCCTACACCCACTTCTGATTCTGACTTGTGTCTTCGAACTCTACTGGATCAACTTCAGTAAAGAATGCAAAGTCAAAGTACTCTTCATCTACATGGGTTTGGGTTGCCTCGTAGATCTCTTGCAAGGTCCTTGTCTTCGCTGGCGTCTCCAGGTTCTGGATTCTACTTGCACATGGGGGCAATCAAGATGGAGTGGTTGTGATACTACTGGCATCGCTGCTATTGCTGGGAGTTGCAGGTGGCTGCACACTTCCTTCTTCCAAGTCAACAGACTGTACTACTGCTGGCTCTGACTGGCTAGTCTCTGACTTCCAGTTCCAGGCTTCATCTTCAAGAAACTTCACATCACGGTTGATGATGAGCTTCTTCGTCATAGGGTTTTATAGCCTATATGCCTTTGCCTGCTCACTGTACCCTATGAAAATGCACTTCTCAGCTCTATCATCCAATTTCTACCACTTTTCTTTTGGAACATGTGCATATGCAATGCACCCGAACACACACAAGTGAGCCACACTTGGCTTCACACCGCTCTAGGCCTCCTGAGGGATTTTGTCCTTCACGCTTTTGGTGGGACATCTGTTCAGCAGGTAGACTGCACATGTTATAGCCTCTACCCAAAATTCATGCGGTAATCCCTTCGCCTTCATCATGCTTTATGCCATCGCCATGATGGTTCGATTCTTCCTCTCAGCTATGTCGTTTTGCTATGGCGTGTATCTAGCAGTGAACTGCCTTCGAATTTTGTGCTGCTTGCAGTAGTTATGGAATTCATTGGAGATGTATTCACCTCCACCATCTGTCCTAAGAGTCTTGATCTGATATCTGCTCCATAAGAGCCTTGAACTCCTTGAATCTGGCAAATGCTTCTGACTTTAGCTTGATGGCATAGATCCAAGTCTTTCGACTGAAGTCATCTATGAATGTTAAGAAGTACTTATTGCCGACAAACATGTTGGTCTACATCGGACCACAAATTTTTGAGTGCACCATCTCTAGTGGTTGTGATGCTCTCCAAGACTGACCAGAAGGGAATGCATCCCTATGTTGTTTTCCAACTAAGCAGCCCTCACAAACTTGATTTTGCTGCTCTATCAGGGGTAAACCCTTCACCATTTGAATCTTGTGCAGTTGATTTAGGCCACTAAAATTTAGGTGACCAAATCTGAGATGCCACAGCTAGGTAGCATCTTTCACAACTGCACTTACATACATCAATGATTCATTCTGAATCTGTAGCGAAAACATTTTGTTCTTCATCATGGACACCGTAGCAATTTGCCCATGCGACTTGTCTTTGATGGTGCAATCTCTATCTTTGAACTGGACCATATGTCCCTTATGCACGAGTTGTTCAATGCTCAGCAGGTTATGCTTCAATCCAAGCACATAGTAGACGTCACAGATTTGCTTTCGTTCACCATGCCTGGTGCGGATGAGGATTTTTCCTTTCCCCATTACGGAAACCTTGTTGTTGTTCCCCATATTCACCTCAGATTGGACTATTTCATCCAGTTGGGAGAACATCTCTTTGTTCCCCATCCTGTGGTTGCTGCACCCACTGTCTAAATACCAGACATTCTTCTGGCACTCCTTCTCAATGTTGCAAGTCAACAACACATTTCCTCCTGTCGCATTTCGAGTTTCATCCATGTAATGGGCTTGCTGCTGGTTCTTCGTGGCCATCCATTTTTTGCACTGTGAGATGTAATGGCCGAACTTCTTGCAAAAATAGCACTGGACCTTTGACATGTCCTTCTTCTGACTAGATCATGTTTGCTAATTTTTTGAACTGCCTCTTCCACCTTGCTAATGGAAATTACAGTTGGTCTCCCATTTGCTAGGGTTTGACCTTCCTCCTTGCTTGTTGCCTTTCCCACACCTGCCTTTGCCTCTTCCTCCATGAGAACTACAGGCACCATGGTGGGAATCTTGTATGTCGTTGTCTCGAAATGAGACCTAAGCCCTGAATGCTTGCTCCAGAGAGGTCTGAGATGAATGTCTCAGCCTCTTTTCATGTGTCTGCAATAAACCCATGAGTTCGTCTATCAAGAGGGTTGTCAGATCCCTCGACTCTTCGATTGCTATCACAACCGAGTCAAACTTGGTAGGTAGACTTTTGAGAATCTTCTCCATGATTCTCTGGCTCTGCACATTTTCTCCGTTCAACCGCATTTGGTTGATAATGTCCATCGTTCGGGTGAAGAAATCACTCATAGACTCGAACTCACTCATCTACAGATTTTCAAACTCCCTCCTAAGCATCTACAGCTTCACCAACTTTACCTTATTGGTGCCTTGGTATGAGCTGGCTAGAATCTCTCAGGCCTGCTTTGCCTTGGTGGCTGATGCGATCCATGGGAATATGGACTCCTCGACCGCTTGCATGATGTAGAAGAGGGTCTTTTGGTCCTTCTTCGTGTTCTCTTTCAACAGGTCCTTGTCTGTTTGAGAGAGGGTGGCCAGTGCTGCTGCATCTGCCAGTTCTGGGTAGCCATTCTCGACTAACTCCCACAGCTCCTGAGATCCAAACAGGATCTTCATCTAGATTCTCCAGTAATCATAATTTTTCCCGTTGAAGTACAGGATCTATAACTATAAATTGTTGTTGTTGGAAGCCATTCTGCTTCGGTCTCCGCATCAAGGGATCAGTAGCTTTGATACCAATTTGAAAAAAATAAAGTTGTTTTATTTTCTTTTCTCTTGCCGACGTCCAAGAGCAAAGTGTGAACTACAGATGACACAGGATGATTTGTCGAAGTCCAACTTCGGGAGAGAAGAGCGGAGTGCAGATGAGGCCCGACTCGAACTTCGCTTGCGCACTCGGAGTGCGCTCCTATGGATTGCGCAACCGGGCTGCGCTTGCGCACTCGAGGTGCGCTTCAAGGGTATTGCGCAACAGGGCTGCGCTTGCTCACTCGGGCTGTGCTCAGATCTTGGGCGCAGTTGGGTTGCGCAGGGATCTCGAGCACAGTCGGGTTGCACAGGGATCTCGGGCACAATTGGGTTGTGCAACGAAGTTGGTAAGACTCTTCCGGACTTAGCCAAATTTTTGGCCTTGCAATCTTTTTCAGTCCGGAGGCTTGCGCGGCTGACGCGTTGGTTTCCCTAGCTTGGGAAGAACTGTACGAAAGAGAGCAACACTGGATCTGAGTCCAATGTTTCATATCTGAACTCTAACTTATAGAACCCGAATGAAATTGCTCTAAGGTGATTTGTACAGAGAACAACAGACTTTAGCACATAATAATAATTGCAAACCCTATAGATGCTTTAAACAACAACAAACTTTATTCATATAAAACGAGTGTTACAGAAGTCCTCAACTGAGGAAATAATAACATCTGCAGACTAAGCTACAGGATAAACTAAAAGAAAAAATGTAGAGTCGGCTGCTCGGACATTAATCATATGAGCCACACTGCTCACTAAAACGTTCTCCTTTCTTTCTCTGCTCTATTCTCCGCACTTTCTCCACTTTTCTTCCTTTCTTGCATGAAGACCTGAACTGCCTTATATAGCCGCGGGGAGAGGAAGATAGGGTTTGTCCTCTGACAGGTTCTGACAGACCCTCAATTAAGATTTTTGACCAATCGCCGAACGGGCATTAAATCGCCGAACTGGCATTAACTTCTGCGACGATCGAATCTGTCAGACGTCACATCTGTGAGAGGGTAGGTGCGACGTCAAGTCAAACATTTTTTTCGGGATCCCGGACTGCGCTTCACCCAAGTTCGGAGCGCAGTCTAACGGAAGCGTGAAATCTGGATTAATATTTCTAACGGTAAACGCTGTACCACAGTGTGTCATTAAGTTTCGTCTGGAAGGAAACCATTTAAGAGTGACATCGTGCCAAATGCCATCAAACGGAACACCGCAATGGCATATTTTCCATCTTGAGTCTTGCCAACATGAACATAGCAATGCTCATGATAATCATAGTCGTAAGCATTGCTCACTTGACCATGACCGCCTTGAACTTGACCGTCTTGTGCAAGGGAATATTGCCATAGGATTATTGTCATGCAGTCACAACAACTGTCGTCACAATGAGATCCGTCACAAAAGGTGTCGTCTTATGTTTATCCCAACACCTTACCGTCTTGTATTAGAGATCCCACCATTGTTTGTGCCGATGTTTTGGAGAGCATGTCATGACAAATGCTGTCTTGGGGCAGAGAGTGGTGAATGTTGTCATGCAAGGTGTACAATCATAAGGGAAGCCATAAAAGGATGTGGTCGTGGTAAGTGCCGTCGCCAAAGGAGCCTTCTGAAGGCAAAGTGATCGTCTAGGGGCTAACGTCTTGCCATATTGGCTAATGCCCTCTTACAATTGTCGTCCTTTCATCTGCATTATTTTAAATCGTTAATTACGAACACAACATTCCGCACGTATAAATTTATTGCCACACATGAAAGTTTTATTTTGATACATAAAAGAATAGACCGTCTTGCTTGAAATCTTGAGGATGTCATTTATCTGGTTGATCAGAGGAAACCATTAGGAATCGGGGATACATAAAGAATAGATTGTTCTTTTTCAAGAGGTTGAAATCTTGGGGATATTATTTATGTCACTGATTGTTATTAATCTGGCGTGAGGAGACCACCAGTGAGGGATTGGAGGGTTTAAATCTTGGGGCTGCCTCCTATTGCAGGATCCAAATCTTAGGACTGTCCCTATAACCCCTATGCCACTTCGTTGTTGAGGGAACCATTGTTGAAGCATTGGCTCCCTTGCACCATATTCAAGTCAGCACCAAAACTTACCAATCCACCCAACCACATATGCAAGTTTCTCATTCAAAATAATCTGGCACTTTTTTTGGGGGGTCTGGGAGACAGCACAACGGGTTATCATTCTTTTTAAGAGGTTATCACAGTGCGGGTTTTGATTCTTTTTAGAAGGTTATTACAGTGTGTGGAGATGTGTGTTAATTTTCTATTGATAAATTTGATGAGAAGATGTTTAACTTAATAAGAAAATTTTTCACACTAACCAAATCTAAAATAAATTAAAAAATAAAAAAAATCTGGCACACTTCTCACAACTTCCTTTCAAAGTTCTAGGAATACATTGCATTTCAGGCAATTTTATCTACCCCACCACCAAAACAAGTCTCTCTGTTATTCGAGGCATAGAAATCTAAAAAGGAAATATGATCAGAAGGGTGGCACCAACTTATATGGCCATTAAGAGCTGTGGTGGAATACTATAGCATAAAATAATAGGAGCACAACATGGAGAATTTCAAGGTATGAGGATGTCTCACCCTAACAATTCCATATTGCATTAATGGAGTTTTATGGCTATGGAAATCAATAGTGTTGTTGTTAACTTTTTTAATTCTGTAAGTACATTTTAAGGTATTCTAAGAATATGAGGACAGAAGGAATTTGTTTGTGTGAAAGAGAAGATTCCGAAAAGAAGAGAAGAAAGCCCTGGTGGGTTCAGCACGAAGTGATTGAAGATGTTCCTACATTCCAAAAAATAAAGAAGGGCAGACCTTGTCCAAATCATCTGAATATGATGGTGAAAGGATTAAAAATGTCACTGGCATCGTATAGGTGTTGTTATGTTTATAACTTACCAGCATGGACAACTCATTTTGTCATTATTTCGTACTGCTTAACACATATTTGGCCATGATGATTGTCTCAAGTTATGTACTGCAGCCTTTAGCAGACTTACCATGTGAGAATTTACTGTTTAAATTATTGCACTTCTCGGAAAATATTTTAGGGATTGTCAAGGTGTTTTTTTTTATTATATATGTTGGGTTAAGTGTATTGACGTCACTTTAGAGGTCATTTGTTAATATATATTTGTTTATTATATATGTTGGGTTGAGTGTTTGACCTCACTTAAGTGGTCATTTTGATTGTTTATTTGGTGGTATAAAGATTATTTGATTATACTATAATAGTATTTTGGGATATATATTTTGTATTATATATGATGGGTTGAGTGTATTGACTACACTCTAGAGGTCATGATTGATTATTTGGTGGTATTAAGATTATTTGATTATATTTGTATGTATGTTGTGGTTTAAAGAACTTCAAGTTTTATCCATTAAGTTGTTTTTATTAGGATATGGTTTGAACATTGGATCTCTTGAATAGAAGGCAAAGTCTTAACCATTGTACTCTTTCCACAAAAAACATATTATAATAATTTGATAAGAGGGTTGATGCGGACCAGATTTTAAACTCCTTGAATTTTATCTCTATTCTCGTTCCTGGTGATCCCTTTATGGCTTCGGATAGTTTGAGTTTTGAAGCTGAGATTGTGCGCACTTTCTATTTGGGATCGAGTTTGGATATGGTTTATAGTAAAGGATTTGATTCTGCTAAAGGGGTGTGGGGTTCTGCGGTGGGGAAGTCTTAATAAGGCCTAATTTAGAATTAAAATCAAGCTACTCAATATTGCAACTACTAAGGTTTTAAATAGGCCCTTAGTGCCAGAAAATACAACCATAATCCATAATTGCGTAACAACATGCCTAAGCGCGTAGGAGCAAGAATAGGGAGGAAACAATCCCTAAGTATATGCTAACTAACCCTAATAAGCAGCTAACAATATGCCAACTATTGTCATAAGATATTATTAGCAAATAACAACTATCCTAGGAATAATAGAAACATACGAAAGCCTAAGTAGAAATAGATGCCCTCATCATACCTCCCCACTCAAGAAGCATTGGACTCCAATGCTTTTACAATAGGAGTGGAAATAGAACTCATCATGAATGTGATGACAAGGAGTAAGGAACGGCTGCTGGATCTGCGGAAGCTGGTGTACATCTGAAACCTGAGAAAATGACATCAAAAGAGGCCATTGCAGTACTTGATGTGAAACAACTGAAAGAGCAGTAGGAACAACAGGAGGAGGCACTGAGGCTGGAGATGAATTAACCTCTTTAAGAACAGAAGGGCAAGTGTCTTTTGGCCATGACACTAAAGACATTCTTGGTAAAGATGCCAAGAAATGTGTATGAGGAAGATTACGTATAAGAAAGCTCTTATTCTGATGATGCAAAGAATAGGTTTTATGATAAGCATCATAGGAAGCTCTCTTATCATATTGATAAGGCTGGCCGAGAATCATTCCACATAAGTCCATGGGAGTCACATCACAGGTGACTCGATCCACATAGTGTGGACCAAAGGCAAATGACAAAGTACAACGTTTAGTGATTGCAGAAGTAGTTCCCTCATCCTTCCATCCAAGTGAATAGGGAGAAGGATGGGGTTCGACTGGCAATTTGAGGTGATCAACCACATCTTGAGAAATGAGATTGGTCGTGGAGCCATTGTCGAAGATGCAACTCACAGAAAAGTTGGGAAGAAGATGGGCTCGTGTGAAGAACAAACTCTCTCTATGTTTTTGTTGATGCAGGAGGGTCACTTGGTTTAGTTTCCCTTGAAGTTCTGGATACTCAATATCTTCTCCTATATACTCAATGGGCCCATCTTGTGGTGCCTCCTGTTGAGGTTGTGCAAGCAAATTTTTCTTCTTCTTGAAGCATTCAGCTTCATTGTGTCCTCGTATCTTACAATAATTACAAAACTTTTTCCAATTATAAGAAGAGGGGGAAGAAGAAGAAGGAGAAGTAGAAGAAGAAGAATTTGTTGAAGCCTTGTCGGATGGCTGCTGTGGTGGTCCTTGTTTGGGTAACTTGGATGAGGCCCTTGACTTCATAGCAATTTTCTCTTCTTCCAGTTGTGCTTTATTATAGACTTCATTCAAAGTGGCACAAGGTGCGTATTTCAACTCTCTAAAGAGTTGATCTTGCAATCCACTCTTAAAATTGTTGATAAGTTTAGGAGTGGGATCAAGGATGCTATTGAGAATCCTTAATTTGTTGAACTTCCCAATGTAATCTTGAACACTCATGTTGTGTTCTTGCCTCAGACGAAGCCATTGGAAATCCAAATCCTCAAAAATTGGAAGGATAGAATGTATCCTTCAATGTCGTGACCAGGTCATCCCAAGTGTCTATGGGATCCTGGGTGCTTTGACGATCCTGTACCAAAACTTTAGCAATGCCAGAAAGTTTCAATTTTGCAAACGCAACTTGGTCATCTTTTTTAATTTTGTTGTAGTCAAACCAGGTATCCATGTCGAGAATCCAACTATTGAGGACATCTGGATCTCGAGAGCCATTATAAATGGTAACTTCACATTTGATTTGATGTCGAGGTTCAGGAGCGAAACTAGGTGGACTAGGTCCAGTCATGTATTGAACCTTGTCAGCCAAGAGGCTAACAATGTCAGCGATGGCGGCCACTTGTTCTGCCAAACTAGCAGCCATCTGACCTCTAGTGTAAGCCAGGAGGCTACAAAACTCGTAAAAAGAGTTACAAAATTTTACCTCACAGGGCAATTTACAATGAGTGCTATGAGTTCCAAGCACAATAAGTCTCGTAGGCTTACAATTGGTTGCCTCTTAGGCAATTTACAAAAACTTTTTCCCAAGGTTTGGAAAAAAAAAAAATTCATGCAAAACTTGAATGTTTAATTAAAATATTTAAACATTTTTAAATTTTAAAATGATTGAAACATTTAAAAAATATATATATTTTAATTAACTTTAATTAAAATTAATGATATACCTTCGAAGGTATACTGTGCGGTATACTTCACCAACACATAATGGATGGCACGAAAGGTAACAGAACCCCGGCGATTTTGATTTAAAAAAAATCATGCAAAACTTGAATGTTTAATTAAAATATTTAAACATTTAAAATTTTTAAATGATTGAAACATTTTAAAAAAAAATTATTTTAATTAACTTTAATTAAAATTAATTATATACCTTTGAAGGTATACTGTGCGGTATACTTCACCGACACATAATGGTTGGCACGAAAGGTAATAGAACCCCGATGATTTTGATTTATTTCCTTCGGTGCCCGCCACTAAACCCCGGCGATCATCTTTAGCTACGACCACCGCTATTATCTGGTGCAAGCAAATGTCAGCTACGACCACCGAGCCTATCCGAATTGAACAAGTCCGTCGACAATTCTTTGAATTGGAAATCTGCACTGGAAATCCAAAGTTTCCTCAGCGTAGCCCTGACAAACCAGGCCACCTGTCTCGAACGCCTCCAGGAAGCCACGCTCCTGTAACGCCTCCACATAACACTTCTTTTGAAGATCGCTCCTGTTGAAAATGATCGCCGCGAAAGATAGAATTCAACACAACAACGGGCCTGTCGCAAAACCCCTCGTATGCGTACACTACAACAATGTCTGAAGGAAAGATGTTGGAACTTGATTGAAATGTGACCAAAGCCAACACCAGTGCCGATTTGATCTTTAGGCCACCGGCATCTCATTGGTCCACAGAAATAACAAATTTTTGGAAATAAAATTGCTGCCTAATCAACAAATTTGACTGACAGAGCCATCAATGGAACGAAGCGGTGTAATTTCGAGAGGAATTCTAACCACTTAAGGAGCCCGATCGATCGATCGGCTCTGATACCAATAATAAGGCCTAACTTAGAATTAAAATCAAGCTACTCAATATTGCAACTACTAAGGTTTTAAATAGGCCCTTAGTGCCAAAAAATACAACCATAATCCGTAATTGCGTAACAACACGCCTAAGCACGTAGGAGCAAGAATAGGGAGGAAACAATCCCTAAGTATATGCTAACTAACCCTAATAAGCAGCTAACAATATGCCAACTATTGTCATAAGATATTATTAGCAAATAACAACTATCCTAGGAATAATAGAAACATACGAAAGCCTAAGTAGAAATAGATGCCCTCATCAAGTCTTCTGATGTTGATGATGAGAAGAAGACCTTGGTTTCTTCATTCGTTGTTTCGGTTGTGGAGAGCCTCTCAGTGGATGCTTGTGGGGATTTTTGTGGGGTTTGTAAATCTGTTCGGTTGAGTGGTAAAAGGCGTAACTTGGTGGAGTCATTCCCCCTTTCTAAGGCGGTCAACATGGATGAGGTTGTGGAGGTCCTTCCTAGATCTGCTGCCAAAGACAAACTAGATGTTGAGATGTACTCTCAAGTTAAATTTGTCGAGAAGAAGAGCGCAATTATCCATGGCCTTCATCTGATGGACATCAAATAGCGTGTCGTTTGGAGTTCTATGAAGATGGCATTAGACTATGCCGAGGAGGCTGCCCAAATGTCTGGAGAAATTATTCACGAGTTTGATTCTCTGATGTATAACCACCTCAGTTGTCTCTTTTGTCAGATCATTGGCTTTTCTAGAGTTTTTAGGATTCTCCTTTCTATTTGTTTTTTTTTTTTGCTCTATTTCTTTTTGTTTGTCAGTCAGAGCTTTGTAAAAGGTTGTGGGGTCCCTTTCAAAACCGTATTTTCTCTTAATATTACCAAAAAATATTAATTTGATAATTATGTATTATTGTTTGATAAATTATTATTATTTTAATTAAAAAATTTAATCCATCGAATAAACTATTTAAAAATATAGCCAATGATCATAGTATTTTTCATGAGTAAACAAACATTCAACATCAAATTAAAAACAATACATAAAAATTCATTTTTTGAAAATAGTTTTAGAAATGCATTCATTGTTAAATGTTATTTTCTTCTAAGTTATACATAAAATGCATTTTTAAAAAATAGCTTTTGAAATGCATTATTTGTTTAATGTTATTTTCCTTCTAAGTTTTGAAAACATGCACTTTGAAAGCACGAGGATATGGAAACAAAAAGGAATATGCCAAGCAAGATGCGTGTAAAACCAAACTTAACGCTAAAAGCCTATATACTGAAAGAACATAGATGAATTGACACAAGATAAAAGCAGTATGAAATATAGGTCCTCTTTATTGATGAGCTTTCAAAGTCGTGTTACAATACGTCTCCTTCTTTTTTTAGGGTATAGGAGCGTAAAATATATTTTTGATCACATCCATGATAACAATCCTTCTTCTGCGTGCCCACATGTAAGATGGGCGGACCAAAACGTCGTTGTTGCTTGTGTATATGATTTTTCACTCCTTCCTGCTCTTCTGATGTTGAAATCTTGCATTTAAAGAAATAGAAAATATTAGTAGCACCTGTAGATAGAATAAAGCATGTATTTCCCAAGGCCTACTGTCAATATATGCATGAAAATATTAAAATGATAATCAAATGACCTCAGATCGACCTAAAATTTTAACAAAAGCATAAATATGTTACCAGGAAGCCACTGCAAAATGAACAGTTTGGAAATTCCTCACATATTTGTATTCACTCTAGGGTGGGACGAATAGACCTACAATAACTTGTTAGAAAGCACCCTCTTCAATGTCCTATCTAGAAAGCTCCAAATGACCTAAAAAGTTGGGGTTAGATAATTGGGGGTGTTTTGGGAAGACCCAGAAGGTCATATTTCTCCAATTTTGCCTCTATCACCCATATTTTGCTAGTGCCATATGCAAGTTAGTAAAGGTAGGAAATGATAAAAACCTGGTCAAAATTTCTCAGAATGAAATAAAATTTAAACTACAGCCTATTTAACAGACCTAGAATAATATGAAAAATAAAAATCAAAGAATTCTATCACATATTTCTAATCATCCCGAGGTGGGGCGAATAGGACTATGACATCTTGGGGGGCGCCCGGGGGCAGAACGCCCACCATTTGGGACACTTTTTCGACACCAATCCACTTGGGATGGGTCCAAAACTTCTTATGGGGTGTTGTCGACAAATTTTGTGGAATATTGTGGCCAAAAATTAGGTTTTGGGTCCGGATTCGTGCTTCCAATAATCACCCAATAACCTCCCTTTCAAATGAGAGATTAAGGATGTGAAAGGCACAAATTGCAAGTAAGTATGTAAATTGGCAGCACTTCTTTGCTCAAATGCTACTTCTCTATATATCTTTTGGGTGAGAAAACTCACCAATTTATAGACCTAGGGTCTCTTTGTTTGGAATGCGCATGCGAGGGCGCCACTTGAGTTGATAGTCCTATTTTGAGGGCAAAGATAATTCCTTGATTTAGAATCTCCTTGCATGAGGTCTCTAAAATAAATACATGCATGGCATAAGTCTCTCTTTTTGATTTAAAGCTATGCCTCGCAATTGCATGGCCTGAATTCTTAGTTAACTGGCGGACTTGTCGAGGTTTGACTTTTTGCCAGTCAAACTTGCTATTCACCTCACCCTAGGGCGAATGCTACTATTCGTCCCTAGGTGGGACGAATGCTAGTTTGTAATCATCCCGGGGTGGGACGAGTAGAGAGCAAGGTGCCAAAAAGGTGCCAAATTGACCTTTGACCTCCAAAATTGCTTTTGAAAGTGGTTAGGACCATTGTTTAACCTCTGGGGGCTTCCCTAGGGTCTGTTTGTGTTAATGTGATCGGTACTTGTCGTCACATAATCGGATTGGTGTTGTTTTGGTGTCTACACATTTATCACTATCCCTTCAATTTTGAAAATATAATCATGATGACAAGTGATCAAGCAAATATTCTAGATGAAAATCTTAACATCCTCCAGTTGCAAATAGTGTCACGCATGTGATATTATAATCCAAAGGGTAAGTTTCAAGCTAAATTGACATAATTGAATAACAAGCCCCCATCATTTGATCACCTTCCACGACCAAAAATTGAGTAGTTTAGAAATAATGAAGAAGATCAAGCCATTGAAATTGACATCAATGAAATGCAAGAACAACCACCATGGAGGAAATGCTATCACTTAAAATAGCTTTATGATCTAGTAAGAAATAAGGAGTAGACGATAAGTGAATATTTCATAGATAATATTAAAGAGACCTAAAATAGACAAAGAGTAAGATTTGAGAATGGTGGATTTCATGTTGTGAATAACACAAGTAAAAGAAAACTTTTGACAAGTAGTTTGAAAAGGAATTTAATTACAACTATGAAAATTGGATGGAGAAACACCAGAGAGAGAGATAGTTGGCATTGATAGTATTGAAGGATCAAGAAGAAGAAACTTATTATGAAGAAGAAGTCCCTCAACAAAGTCCCACTCAAGCAAGTTCCTTGGTTATAAATATTCAAAAGAATATGTAGGTTCAAAGGACCTCCCCTTGCATAGAAAATAGAGAACCCAAGCTAAGAAGGCTAGTGTACCTAAAACTATTTTACCAATTGAAATTCTCTCAGAAACTAGTGAAGAAGATACAACAAGGCACATTATGGGAACTAAAGTAGCACAAGCAATAACATACATACAAAAATAAACTATTGTAGCAATCCAAGATAAAGCTAAGTCTCAGCCAAAGACCCAACAACATGCTCAATATAAGAAATCCAATGAAAATGAGATGTCAAAAAAGAAAATTTATCCAAGCACTACACAAAAGGAGACATCAAAAAGGGTTAAAAGGTGGTAACTAGAGTAGGAAAGTCTAAGGACTAGAATGTAGTTTAAAATATTTGATGCAATAGCCCAAGATTCGATGTTGGAAGCAAAAGGATCAGGTATGTCTCCCATATCTACCCCTTTGGTTGAAATTAATCCAGCACCTATATATCCTTGATCCAAGCAATCACTCCCACCATATTGTCCTACCAAAGAGGTTTTTCCCCTTCATAATTTACCATATAAATAATTACCACTTCCCATGTATAGGAGATCCAAGCAACATAGAAATATGTATATCTATGAATCCCTATAAATACTAGCATTGTATCACTAAACCCTCCATCTATGATTTCTCACCTTTTTCAATCTACCTTTATTGTTTACCCTGCTTCTAAGCATCAAATCTCAAAAGCATTATCTATAATTCAAAATATAAAAATAAACACCTAGAAATGAGCAGAGCAACAATAATTGCAAGACAGGACAAATAAGACAACTACTCAAACATATGATGAAGTAGAGTCAATCATTGAATATCAGATAAAAGTAGTTGCATATCCTAAAGTTAGAAAACCGATAGCAAATATGACAATAGAGGATTATCACATCAAGATGCAAAGGTATGAAATTTTCAAGATTTCCAAAATTGATGCACTTAGGGCATTTCATACCAAAGTAGATACACTTTTCCTCCAAAGCAACCACATAGATATAAATCTTGTGACAAAAAAAGGGAATATTAAAGTCTTAGAGTAGAAACTAGATAAAGAAAAGGTAGAAAAGGATGGTCTAAAAATGAGATTTTGGACTTGAAACACTTGGTAGAAAAATATCCCTCTGAAAAGCAATTATAGTAGAAGGACAAGAGGATTCAAAACTTGGAGGAGCAGTAAGATTCAAGCATAGGAAAAGGAAATGTAAGAGTTAAGGTCAAAACTCTAGAGCCAGGAAGAAATTTTGGTGATAGCTTAGTCAAAACTAGAAATGGAGAGAGAAAGTCCACAAGTCCATGTAACCTTTAAAGAATTGCTAAAGCAATTCAGAGGCCAATATTAGATCAAAGTCAAGGATGTTATAATGAAATGTTCCCCTTGATAAGAAGGATATCATACATTACAAAATTGATCCAATATGCAAAAGAAGAATTCAGCAAAGGAAGAGATGAACTAATGAGTAAAGTCCAATAAGTAGAGGTCGCACTCCATATGCTATGAAATAGAGGGAAATACCCACATCCCGGATGAAATTGAATTGAATGGATTGTCTCAAGGGCTTTATTTTTTGAAAAAAATCTTTTGAAACCCTATCACCAATTTTCAGCCAATGAAGTCGAGCATGAAGTTGAGCTCCCCTTGCTTGATAAAGATCAATTTTTTAAATCTCATGCCTAAGACTTGCAACTTGGGATTGAAGAATAGAGCTTAGAGGGCTCGCTTCCAGTCTGACAGAAGCATGCGCCAGTTCAGCTTTAAGGGCTGCATTAGAGATTCGTCTCTGCTTGGCAACTTTAACTCCTAAATTCCTGAGAAGAATAGTTGTTCTATAGATAACTTCATTCCACCAGGAAATTCTACCATGAATTGAAGTTGGTCTAGGAACTAGATTCCAAATCCTATGAATATAAGAAGACATAGCTTGATGTTTCAAAAAAGAAACATTCAGATAAAACTGAAACTTGAACTGACGAGGTGGATGTGGAAAACAATAAATGGAAAACACAACGGGAGCATGATCAGAAAGGGTGGTATCAGGAATAATTGAAACAAAGGGCAAATAAGCCGACAAGGGATGGAAATAAAAATGAGAATTTTCAGATAGCATAGCTCTATCAAGCCGCTTCAAAATACGGGCATTGCTTAGCTTGAAAGTTGGATCAGGTATACCATATAGACTCAGGAAAATTAGAGGGTATAAAGCAGGAATTATGTTCACTCAGCCCAAGTTTATTTTTGAAAAAAAACCATGCTTCCCACTCACCAATATTCCAATGCATAGGAAGCAAGAGAAGTTTATCAATCGATTTCTCCACCATATTGAAATCACCACACACCACCCAAACCGTTTCAGACAGGAAAAGAGCAAGCCATCGTCATAAAGCTTTAAATTTATATGCGTTAACTCAAAAATTTTAAAAATAAGAAAATGTAGTATTCATAAAATTCAACTTACTAACACTTTTAAAAATTACACTTCTATAGATTAAAAACGAGAATTGCTAGTCAGATAATCTACTTTTTAATGAGATGAAAATGCTCTAAAAATTATAGATAAAAATTATAATCGGAAAGTCAATGAAATGGTTATTTGCAGTGGTTTTGATCTTTCAGTGGTTTTGAGCTTTCAAAATGAGAATCGATATGAGTTTATTTTTATATTAAAAAGTATAAGTTAATTCAATATGGTATACACACTAAGGTTCATATAATTGACTTACTTCAAATACCATATAATTGACTTACTTCAAATACCATACTTACAACTTCGTAGGGCAACGCTGGTACCAAAAAAAACTCTACCAACCAGAAAGGAAGTATGGTTGTCCCTCATGTCATACATTAAAAAATCAATGACACACTTAACTACAAGTGTACATCTGCATGGATTCCATTCATTTCTTCTGCCTTCTTCGGAATTATTTTCATTGCAGTCAATAAAGTGCCATGATGCGGAGAATCGTCTTTGCAAAGGAAGCTCCGAAGCATTGTACCATTTTCTCTGTACAAAGAGCATATACTCATTGGATATCCTTCCTTCTCCCACCTTTAACCTATTCTTAGAGACACTCTCAACTGTAAAACTCATCAAGGCTGAGCAGTTGAAGGATAATTGTAGGGGAGCTCTCCTTGGGCAGGTGAGATTGATACATTCATAATGCTATTCCTTTGGCTTTCTCTACTGCCTGCCAAAGGACAGTTGCTCTGTGATTGTCCCTCTCCGAGTTTTTACTTATTGAGTATTTTACTCGTTTCTATTTTTCCATCCATAAACATGTTGTATGGTTATATACCGCAACTATTATTTGTATGTTTTGAGAAACATGTATGAATATATATACAATAGTTATTATTTGTAAGTTTCAAGAAACATGTTATTATATACGACGGCTATTATTTATATGTTTCTGAAAACATGTTGTATGATTATATACAGTTACGTTGTATGATTCAGCTAGTGTTGTTTCTGTTTGAAATTATATGGTTATATACAACGGTTATTATTTATATGTTTTTGAAAACGTATTGTATGGTTATAAAAGATGGATGTGTTTGAAAACAAAGGCGTGGTTTTTTTTTAAGATAATAAATATATGTTTTGTGTTTAATTGAAAGATTTTGGTTTTTTAGGAGGTTTAAAGTTTATGGTATATGTAAAGAAGAATAGGTTGAATAGTATAACAGATTGCTGGTTGACTGTTTCTACCCAAAATCCACTTATCTTTATTTAAGATAATAAAATAATAACAACACCTAAAAAATTATAAGTGATTATTAGAGACGACCCTTGAAGGCTGCGAAGAAGAGGAAGTGTAGGATAATTATAAGGTCAATGTTTTAATTTTTATTTGGTTAAGTTTATGAACCCAAAATTTGGGTAAGTTTATGAACCCAATCACTCATTATTTTTTTATAAACAGAGTTTCAGAGTTTTAGGTTTAACAGTATAAGCCATTTAACTCACTACACATAAGATGAAGATCTTAGATCATTTAATTAACTATAAGTAAGACTCCTTAATTAAAGGATTTATGAACTCGTCAATCAACTGGCTTAGTGGGCCATGCCCTATTTCACTTATACAAAATTCCTTACTTCTATTCAAATAAGAAAATTCCTTCCTTCATCTTTTGCTTTATTTTAGCTGGATTTTTGTGATGCAAGTTATTATAAAGCAAGTTTTTAAAAAACTAGAAATTATAACGTGACACATCCTTACCATGAATTTGAATCTGCATTAATGCCTTCTTTGTTTGTTTCTTTTATGTTGCCTGCCAAAGGAGAGTTGCCCTGTGATAGTGCTCTCACTGGGAGAAATCTGTATTACCATCGTCTACAGGTTTCTCTTTTAGAAGAACAGAAGAATTAGAGGTGTGATTGATATCCTCTTTCCATCGAATTAGTATAGAGTACGAGTGTAATGATCTTCTTGCCTTGCATTTGGATCACTGTAATGTGCAGCAGTTTTTCCATATCTACAGTGACATATGTAAATTTGTTCAAAATTTTGATTAACTAATTGCATTTGTGTAGATGAGTCTGAGACCCTTAACGTTCATAAACAGAATATGAAATGAAGCATCAATCTCCTGCTAGGGGGCAATTAGAGTATACATGCTTTAAAAGAACAAATCAAGTATATTCGATGGTCAATATTAGATTTATAATAATCAAAATTGTTATCAGTAAAAAAAAAAAATTTCGCTGCATTCGTATATTTAAACTTTTCTAATATTTTTCCCTTTAATAGTTATACCATACTAAGGTTGGATATATAAATGATACGAAGTTTTACTTTAAGTTTTTTTTTCAATATTAATCGGTGGGTTTTGGCATAGTGGTAGATTGGAATGTTTCCTTAAAAAATAAAAATTCATATTTTTTAATAAAAATTCAAAGTTCATATAAAATATTATTTTAAAATTTTTAATAGTAAATGATAGGCCTTAATAGAACGGTAAAGAAAGTAAAAATTCAAATTATTTAGACACTGAACAATATCAATATTTATTAATTTAATTTAAAAAAAAAGCAATTAAAAAATCTAATAGGATACATGACCTAGGAAGGGAAATTGGATGACAACAGTTCAAAGGATCTGATTGAGTAGAAACATTAAAATATGATAACATGCATTTCATAAAGAAAAGACATCTGACAATCTGCATCTGATATTGATACGTCATAGGCAAGATAACTACCAACAGTATGTAATTGTCACTGTTATTGCCATGTACTTAATGGAGGAAGAGGAAGGTACATTGCCATGTACTTCATGGAGGAAGAGAAATAAAAATTGAAATGTACACTACAGAGGAGAAAAAGGACAGTCAAGCATAGAATATAATATGAGATGCATATAAGGGCAACATAAATGTAGCATAATGAGGTTGAAAGGTAATATCCCTTGACATTGTTATTTTGTAATTACACTATTACAGACATATGTACATTGACTCTGTGTCAATGACGAATGTTCTATGCCCTTAAATTTGTATGTTGTGAAATGCATAGAATGATGTAGGCAGATTGTATGTGAGGACTAGATGATTGTTGCAGTCCAAACGTAGACGTAGACGTTGTACCACAATGTGTCATTAAGTTTCGTCTGGAAGGAAACCATTTAAGAGTGACATCGTGCCAAATGCCATCAAACGGAACGCCGCAATTGCATATTTTCCATCTTGAGTCTTGCCAACATGAACATAGCAATGCTCATGATAATCATACTCGTAAGCATTGTTGACTTGACCATGGCCGCCTTGAACTTGACCGTCTTGTGCAAGGGAAAATTGCCATAGAATTATTGTCATGCAGTCACAACAACTATCGTCACAATGAGATGCCGTCACAAAAGGTGTCGTCTTATGTTTATCCCAACACCTTACCTTCTTGTATTAGAGATCCCACCATTGTTTGTGCCGATGTGTTAGAGAGCATGTCATGACAAATGCTGTCTTGGGGCACAGAGTGGTGAATGTTGTCATGCAAGGTGTACAATCATAAGGGAAGCCATAAAAGGATGTGGTCGTGGAAAGTGCCGTCACCAAAGGATCCTTCTGAAGGCAAAGTGATCGGTCTAGGGGCTAACGTCTTGCCATATTGGTTAATGTCGTCCTTTCATCTGCATTATTTTAAATCGTCCTTTCATCTGCATACATGACATCCTACAATTGTCGTCCTTTCATCTGCATTATTTTAAATCGTTAATCACGATTCACAACATTCCGCACGTATAAATTGATTGCCACACATGAATGTTTTATTTTGATACATAAAGAATAGATTGTCTTGCTTGAAATGTTGAGGATGTCATTTCTGGTTGTTATTGACTTGATTTGAGGAAACCATTAGGGGTTGGGGATACATAAAGAATAGATTATTCTTTTTCAAGAGGTTGAAATTTTGGGGATATTATTTATGTCACCTGATTGTTGTTGATTTAGCGTGAGAAGACCATCAGTCAGGGATTGCAGGGTTTAAATCTTGGGGCTGCCTCCTATTGCAGGATTCAAATCTTAGGACTGCCCCTATAACCCCTATGCCACCTCGTTGTTGAGGGAACCATTACAATGAAGCATTGGCTCGCGTGCACCATATTCAAGTCAGACTAAGCACCAAAACTTACCAATCCACCCAGCAGTTGAAGACAACCACATATATGCAAGTTTCTCATTCAAAATAATCTGGCACTTTTTTTGGGGGTTCTCGGAGACAGCACAATGGGTTTTCATTCTTTTTAAGAGGTTATCACAGTGCGGGTTTTGATTCTTTTTACAAGGTTATTACAGTGTGTGGGAATGTGTGTTAATTTAGTGTTAATTTTCTATTGATAAATTTGATGAGAAAATGTTTAACAAAGTTTCTCACACTAACCAAATCTAAAATAAATTAAGAAATAAAAAAAATCTGGCACACTTCTCACAACTTCCTTTCAAAGTTTTAGGAATACATTGCATTTCACGCAATTTTATCTACCCCACCGCTAAAACAAGTCTCTCTGTTATTAGAGGCATAGAAATCTAAAAAGGAGCACAACATGGAGAATTTCAAGGTAAGAGGATGTCTCACCCTAACAACAATTCCATATTGCATTAATTCCATCTTGCATTAATGGAGTGTTATGGCTTATGGAAATCAATAGTGTTGTTGTTAACTTTTTTAATTCTGTAAGTACATTTTAAGGTATTCTAAGAGTATGAGGAGAGAAGGAATTTCTTTGTGTGAAAGAGAAGATTTAGAAAAGAAGAGAAGACAGCCCTGGTGGGTTCAGCACGAAGTGATTGAAGATGTTCCTACATTCCAAAAAATAAAGAAGGGCAGACCTTGTCCAAATCATCTGACGATGATGGTGAAAGGATTAAAAATGTCACTGGCATCGTATAGGTGTTGTTATGTTTATAACTTACCAGCATGGACAACTCATTATGTCATTATTTATTACTGCTTAACACATATTTGGCCATGATGATTGTCTCAAGTTATGTACTGCAGCCTTTAGCAGACTTACCCATGTGAGAATTTACTGTTTAAATTATTGCACTTCTCGGAAAATACATTAGGGATTGTCAAGGTGTTTTTTTTATTATATATGTTGGGTTAAGTGTATTGACGTCACTTTAGAGGTCATTTGTTAATGTATACTTGTTTATTATATATGTTGGGTTGAGTGTTTGACCTCACTTTAGTGGTCATTCTATTATATTTGATTGCTTATTTGGTGGTATAAAGATTATTTTGATTATATTATAATAGTATTTTGGGATATATATATATCAACAATATCCACAACCAACAATCTCCACCGCTACTTCACCTATTGGACTATGCTTTAACTTTAGACCTAGAAATTTTCTCATATATTACTATCATGCTTAAAGATCAACTAAAATTGAGCAAGAGCTCAGTTTCTCCTTGGTTACTACTTTTGTTAGCATGTTTACAGGATTCTAGCTACTGTGTATGTTCTTCAACTTCAATTGTCCATCTTCCAAAATCGATCATATGAAATGGTACTTGGTCCATATATATTTAGTCCTAGAATGGAAGGTTGAGTTCTTTGTAAGATGAATGACGCTCTGATTGTCACTATATAATATTCTTAGATGATGCTCTCCTTCTATCAATCTTCTTTAACTGAAGATGCCTCACTTTAGTGGTCATTGTATTATATTTGATTGCTTATTTGGTGGTATAAAGATTATTTGATTATATTATAATAGTATTTTGGGTATATATATATATATATATATATATATATATATATATATTTATTTATTTATTTATTTATTTATTGTATTATATTATATTATATATGATGGGTTGAGTGTATTGACTACACTTTAGAGGTCATGATTGATTATTTGGTGGTATTAATATTATTTGATTATATATGTATGTACGTTGTGGTTTGAAGAAGTTAAAGTTTTATCCATTAAGTTGTTTTTATTAGGATACGAAATGGACATTGGATCTCTTGAATAGAAGTCAAAGTCGTAACCATTGTATTATTTTCACCAAAAACATATTATATTAATTTGATAAGGGGGTTGATACGGAAAAGATTTTAAACTCCTTGAATTCTATCCCTGTTCTCGTTCCTGGTGATCCCCCGATGGCTTCGGATAGTTCGAGTTCTGAAGTTGAGATTGTGCGCTCTTCCTATTTGGGATCGGGATTGGATAAGGTTTATAGTAAAGGATTTGATTCTGCTAAAGGGGTGTGGGGTTCTGCAGTGGGGAAGTCTTCTGTTGATGATGAGAAGAAGCCCTTGGTTTCTTCAGTCATTGTTTCGGTTGTGGAGAGCCTCTCAGTGGATGCTTGTGGGGAATTTTGTGGGGTTTGTAAATCTGTTCAATTGAGTGGTAAAAGACGTAACTTGGTGGAGTCATCCCCCCTTTCTAAGGTGGTCAACATGGATGAGGTTGTGGAGGTCCTTCCTAGATCTGCTGCCAAAGACAAACTAGATGTTGAGATGTACTCTCAAGGTAAATTTATCATGAAGAAGAGCGCAATTCTCCATAGCCTTCATCTGATGGAGATCAAACAACGTGTCATTTGGAGTTCTATGAAGATGGCGTTAGACTATGCTGAGGAAGCTGCCCAAATGTTTGGAGAAATTATTCACGAGTTTGATTCTTTGATGTAGAACCACCTCAGTTGTCTCTTTTGTCAGTTCGTTGGCTTTTCTAGAGTTTCTAGGATTCTCCTTTCTATTTTTATTTTTTTTTCTGCTTTGTTTCTTTTTGTTTGTCAGTTAGAGCTTTTTAAAAGGTTGTGGGGTCCCTTTCAAAACCCTCTTTTCTCCTAATATTACCAAAAAATAATAATTTGATAATTATGTATTATTGTTTGATAAATTATTATTATTTTAATTTAAAAAATTAATCCATTGAATAAACTATTTAAAAATATATGCAATGATCATAGTATTTTTTCATGAGTAAACAAACATTCAACATCAAATTAAAAACAATACATAATTTTTTTTTTTTGAAAATAGTTTTAGAAATGCATTCGTTGTTTAATGTTATTTTCTTCTGAGTTATACATAAAATGTATTTTTTAAAAATAGCTTTAGAAATACATTATTTGTTTAATGTTATTTTCCTTCTAAGTTTTGAAAACATTCACTTATCATTATCCCTTCAATTTTGAAGATATAATCATGATGACAAGGGATCAAGCAAATATTCTAGATGAAAATCTCAACAGCCTCCAGTTGCAAATAGTGTCACGCATGTGGTATTATAATCCAAAGGGTAAGTTTCAAGCTAAATTGACATAATTGAATAACAAGCCCTAATAATTTGATCACCTTCCATGACCAAAAAATGCGTAGTTTAGAAATAATGAAGAAGATCAAGCCATTGAAGTTGACATCAATGAAATGCAAGAACAACCACCATGGAGAAAATGCTATCACTTCAAATAGCTTTATCATCTAGTAAGAAATAAGGAGTAGAGGATAAGTGAAGATTTCATAGATAATATTAAAGAGACCTAAAATAGACAAAGAGTAAGATTTGAGAAAGGTGGGTTTGATGTTGTGAATAACACAAGTAGAAGAAAACTTTCCACGGTGCTTTCAACAAGTTTTTTGAAAAGGAATTTAATTACAACTATGAAAATTGGATGGAGAAACACCAGAGAGAGAGATAGTTGGCATTGATAGTATTGAAGGATCAAGAAGAAGAAACTTATTATGAAGAAGTCCCTCAACAAAGTCCCACTCAAGCAAGTTCCTTGGTTATAAATATTCAAAAGAATATGTAGGTTCAAAGGACCTCCCCTTGCATAGAAAATAGAGAACCCAAGCTAAGAAAGCTAGTGTACCTAAAACTATTTTACCAATTGAAATTCTCTTAGAAACTAGTGAAGAAGATACAGCAAGGCACATTATGGGAACTAAAGTAGCACAAGCAATAACATACATACAAAAAGCAACTATTTTAGCAATCCAAGATAAAACTAAGTCTCAGCAAAAGACCCAACAACAGGCTCAATATAAGAAATCCAATGAAAATGAGATGTCAATTTTTTTTTTATCCAAGCACTACACAAAAGGAGACATCAAAAAGGGCTAAAAGGTGGTAACTGGAGTAGGAAATTCTAAGGACTAGAATTTAGTTTAAAATATTTGATGCAATAGCCCAAGATTCGATGTTGGAAGAAAAAGGATCAGGTATGTCCCCATATATACCCCTTTGGTTGAAAGTAATCCACCACCTGTATATCCTTCATCCAAGCAATCACTCCCACCATCTTGTCCTACCAAAGAGGTTTTTCCCCTCATAATTTACCATAAAAATAATTACCACTTCCCATGTATAGGAGATCCAAGCAACATAGAAATATGTATATCTATGAACCCCTATAAATACTAGAATTGTATCACTAAACCCTCCATCTATGATTTTCTCACCTTTTTAAATCTACCTTTATTGTTTCCCCTGCTTCTAAGCATCAACTCTCAAAAGCATTATCTATAATTCAAAATATAAAAAAAAACACCTAGAAATGAGCATAGCAACAATAATTGCAAGACAAGACAAAGAATACAACTACTCAAACATATGATGAAGTAGATTCGATCATTGAATATCAGATAAAAGTGGTTGCATATCCTAAAGTTAGAAAACCGATAGCAAATATGACAATAGAGGATTATCACATCAAGATGCAAAGGTATGAAATTTTCAAGATTCCCAAAATTGATGCACTTAGGGAACTTCATACCAAAGTAGATACACTTTTCCTCCAAAGCAACCAGATAGATATAAATCTTGTGACAACAAAAGGGAAGATTAAAGTCTTAGAGCAAAAGCTAGATAAAGAAAAGGTAGAAAATGATGGTCTAAAAATGAGATTTTGGACTTGAAACACTTGCTAGAAAAATATCCCTCTAAAAAGCAATTACAGTAGAAGGACAAGAGGATTCAAAACTCAGAGGCACAGTTGAAAGCATGAGATTTCGGAAGAAAAACAGTATTAAGATGTAATGAAAACAGAACTAACTTGCTGCTAAACGAATATGCATGAAATAGAACGCATGTAATCGAATCAACCAAACATAAAGGAGGAAGCAGGAGCACAACCCTTTTTATATTAATTCCATTCGGTTACAATACATCTCCTGCCTTTTCAGGGGCTAGGAGTGTTAGCCGGTCTTGGTTACAATCATGATTAATACTTCTTCTATCCGCATGCCCACATTTGAAACGGGCGGGCCCAAGTGTTGCCGCCGCTTATTGCTGATGAATCCTTGCTCCTTGCGGTTCTTCCTGCGATCAAAGAAACACAGAGACGTTGTTAGTAGCACCTGCTGCAAAAAGGTAGAGCGTTTAACTTTAGAAATCGATAAGAAATACGTGCGAAAGATTTGATTAAATGCGTGCAACCAAAACAACTCTACGCAACCTGCCACTCTGACAGAACTCAAAAAACGTCACCAGATGGCCACTGCCATTGAAACAGTCGGCCAATCCACTGTCGAATCAATGTTGTTACCTGCAGGTTAGTGGGGCAACAAAAGCGATAGAAACATGATAATACTTGATGAACGTCTAAAGTCACGATAGCATGATAATGTGAACAGAAAGCATAATCTATTTAAACACTGTTAACTACAGGATATATTCGAAAACAGCATAAATTAAATTAAAACTAAGAACGTGCGTAGGGTGCCCAAGCGGGCCGCCCCCGTTAAAACTTGATTTCGACGCCAATCCACTAGGGATGGGCCCAAAATCTAAGATAATGTGGTGTCGGCAAATTGATGGATTACTGTGTCCAATGTCGGGTCTGAAGGTTCGGATTCACCTTCTAACAGCCACCAATAACCTCCCTTGCGAAAGAGATTACAGGTGCAGAAGAATGAATTCGAAAGGAATGCAAATGGGTCTCTGGTTTAGCAGCACTTCGTTGCGTTAAAAATGCTTGTCAACCTCCTCTTCTGGGTGGGAAAGTCCACCGTTTTATAGACCCATGGGGTCTCTTTGAAAGGGGCACGCAGGGATGCCACGTGGCGGCCATGCCTTCTCAAAAGGGAGGAGACTCCGCCTTGACTAGGGCTTACCTGACTGCCCTTGTGACAGTCCGCTAACTGCCAATCTGCCCACCTACGCGCGCATGCACAGCAGGCGGCAATAACTGACTGTCTTCAGCTGCCACTTGTCTCACGTCTACTTTAAGTCATTTTAATGTTGCCTCTGAATGCCTTGATGTCTGCCTTTGAGTATTTTAATGTTCACTTTAGCAAATGCGAAGTTCGTCGCGATATCGCGACGTCGCGATATCGCGACACTTCGGGTGAGGCTCCCCTTTGGGCCTTAGGTGTCACGATTTCGCGACGTCGCAAAATCGTGACACCCTCGGCCAAAGCTCCCTTTTGGGCCTTAGGTGTCACGATTTCACGACATCACGAAATCGTGACACCCTCGCCAAGCTCCCCTTTGGGCCTTAGGTGTCGACGATTTCATGATGTCACGAAATCGCGACACCCTCGGCCCAAAGCTCCCCTTTGGCCTTAGGTGTCACGATTTCGACGTCGCAAATCGTGACACCTCCAGTCCCGTAGGCCCTCAAGCTCCCCTTTGGGCCTTAGGTGTCACGATTTCACGACGTCGCAAAATCGTGACACCCTCGGCCAAGGCTCCCCTTTGGGCCTTAGGTGTCACGATTTCGCACGCCCTAGTTCCTTTGGCTTAGGGACCCTCAGGTTTAAGTTTTTTTAAGGTTTGCTCTTGATTAAAGTTTGCTCTTGCTTAAAGTTTGCTCTTGATTAAAGTTTGCTCTTGCTTAAGGCTTGCTTGCTTAAGGCTTGTTAAAATGACCAGCTTTGTTTTGTTTACTTTTCGACCTTCTAAACTGCTGTGTAAGTGGCTAGGACCACTGTTTGACCTCTGAGGGCTGCCCTGAAAGTTGTGTGTGTCAATGCGATCAGTGTTTGTAGTCACATAATCGGATTGGTGCTATTTTGGTGTCTACAGATGCCCCTTTTTGGGAAGCGCTACGGGTGATGCAGTGTTGAGCAAAAATAGATAACCAAAGCACTAATGATTAGGGTTTCTTGGTAACCTAACCAACTTTTGATGCCCCAAGTATGGAAAGGGCATGCATTCTTGAATCCTTGCTTTTGACGAGCTAAGGAATTTGATTTCAAGTGTTAACCTATTTTGGTGAGGTGTGACTTGAGCTTGGACATTGATCAGTCATGATTAGGCAAAGGGCGTAACCTTTTGTCCATAGGGGGAACCTTGTGTTCATGCTTCGGGAATGCCAAGTGTTTGATCAATTTGATGATTGCTTGTTTACTGCCCCAAGCAGGAGCGTAATTGTCTTTGTCAATGATTCTTTGAATGCATGTCATTGCTTTGATTGGGTGTGTGCTTGTTGATTGGTGACTAAGTGTGACTACCCCCTCAAGCGACGAATCGATGAGGGAATGACCTTCATGAGAAAAGCGACGAGTCGCTTGACCCAAGATGACTTGTGCAAGGGTGCCTTTAGATGTTTTACCATTTAAGCACGTGCAATTTCTCGACATTTGGACCTATTTTTGGTGGGTGTTAACCCTTTTGGTGATGCCATAATGGGGTGAAATCATCAAAAACCCGTCTTCCCGTGGAGCGGTCCGGCTATGGTAGCCTTCTTGGGGAAGTAGGAGAGTGACAATTTGAGCCCCGACATCGATTTTTTTATGCCAAGAGGTTAAGTGCAAGAGCACTTGTGTCCGACAATGCTTATTGCTATGTTTTTGTGTTGCATTTTTGGGATGTTTTTGTTGTTTTGATTTTCTTTCTTTGTGTATATGTCATGATTTTATGTTATGCATAATGATTGATGTTGATGGATGCATGCTACTTTATATTGATGGATGCATATGGTATGATAAATGCGATTGTTGTATGTTGATTTATTTTGATGGATGCATATGTTGTGATGAATGCAAATGTTTTTGATTTATATGTGATATGCAGAAAATGAAATGGATGGATGGACTTTGTGATGTTTGGCTATGGCACCATAGACTGTTTAGAACTCTATTATTTTGTCTTTTAGGCGATTGCTGTGATGCATGACTTTGTATGTATACATGTGGTTTTTCTTTTTTTGTATTTTCTGATGGTATTGTAAGGATGAAAAGTAGCGCAATTGGTTTAGAAATGTAGCTAAGGTTTTCTGAGACTCAGACGGTTTTAACTTACTAGCCATGACTCGTACTTTATCTTACAAGACTTTTGAACAAGGTATGAATCGGACTTGTTTTTGACCAAGCTATTTCACATCCCTGTGTGTGCAATTGAGTTCATTTATGTGGTATTTGTCAGGATACCGCCAGTGCTAGATGGGCTTTCAACCGAACTTGTATCGAGGATCACCTAATTAGCTCCACTAACTCCTTTGTTGTATTTAGTTAGATTAATCTGCGGTGTTATCCAGGATACCATAAGCTAGCTCATCCTTATGCAAACATTGGTCTACACATACGCAAAGCGAATGTGACAGACATATCGTCATGCGGGTAGGATACCACCATTGCCAGATAGGCTATCAACCAAACCTGTAATGAGGATCACCTAGATGGTTTTCGAATGCTGAGAATTCCAGGGATTCAAGTTCAGGATATTTGTTGGCTGAATGATTTAGAAAGTTGCTCGTCTATATAGTGATGAAAATCACTGTTTATTTTCTATTAATTCTTTTTGAGCAAGGATTTTGAATAGTAGTGATAACCACTGTTATTTGATTTTGTATTTTGAGTATTGTGAGTTTGGGCTGGTGAGTGGCCTTGATCCTTGTGGACTTGGGGATGACTACGCATCCTTTGTAGGGACGTGTAGTACGAATCCTTACGACGTTAGGGACCAAGGGGGTGATGGAGATTATGGAGTAAGGGCATTGATCTGTTAGGCCTTGGGGATGACTACCCATCCTGGTTAGGGGCGGATAGTACGAATCCTTACAACTTGGAGACCAAAGGTGAATGGAAAGTGTTAGGATGATGATTTGTTGGAATTTTGTTTGTGAATGGTGTTGATCCCTTTAGGTCTTGGGGATGACTACCCATCCTTGGCAGGGACGTGTAGTACAAATCCTTACAACTTTGGGAACCAACTATGATTGGGATTTGGTAGTGGTGAAAACCACTATATATGGAGGTGAATGGATAGGAAAGAGCTTGTCCTTTTGTCAATTCTCAGCATTCTAGAACCATTCGCATGGGGGGATGAGCAAGATAACCGTTTCACTTATGGTGACCTGGATTACCGCACAGGTTTCATCTTTCGTTCACACAACTTGGGAATTTTTATGTGTTTTAATTTGTGTTGGGATGTTACGTAACAAGGTGTATTTCAAGTGTAACTCTACCTTCATAAAATCTGTTTGACTTGATACATTACATGGCTAAAGAGCAAAATGATGACTGAATCATGAAAACTCTTGATACATTAAAAGACCACTGACTCTAGTGTGGTAAAAGCAATGCATGGTGTTTTTGTTGTTTTTGTAAAATGGAACAAGTGTGGAACAAGATGGACTAGTAGAGCAATTACAGACCTATGGTGCCTTTGACCCGTACGACCACAAATATGCAATGTATGGATGCAATGCTTTAATGCAGCTATGTATTTTTGTATTTTTGATGGATTGATTTTTGTGAATATGAAGATGAAGTGCGAGAAGAGCTCTCTATTGATGAATTTGAGTATGCCTAGAAATGAGATGCAAAATTTTTGTTGTTTTTGATGATTTTTGTTGTTTTTGAATTTTCTTGATTTTTGACCAAGCGATTGTGGAAATCCTTGGAGCATTTTGGGATTGACCAAGCGATTTTAAGAATCCTTGGAGCCTTTTTGGGATTGACCAAGCGATTTTAGAATCCTTGGAGCATTTTGGGATTGACCAAGCGATTTTAGAATCCTTGGAGCATTTTTGGGATTGACCAAGCGATTTTAGAATCCTTGGAGCATTTTTGGGATTGACCAAGCGATTGTGAGAATCCTTGGAGCATTTTTGGGATATGGCTCTCTTAGATATGAAATGGTCGCAAATGACTGATATTCAAGGGTTCTGTTTCCTTGATACCATCAAGAGAAGCTAGCCGGTATGTCCCGGGTCCTATTTTGCTATCAATGACATATGGACCTAACCAATTTGCCGCAAACTTGTCCCTTAGGTGGGATGGCAAACTAGAATTCTGCTGGTTTTCCTTCAAAACCAAATCACCAACCCGAAAGTCCCTGAGGTGAACTTTCATGTTGTAAGCTTTCTTAAGTCGCTCTTGATAAATACGTAAATGCTCGAGAGCATTAACGCGTCGTTCGTCAAGCAACGTAAGCTGGTCTAACCGGGCCTGCCGTGCAGAGTCATCATCGATGAACTCCTGCATTGATATGCGCAGGGAAGGAATCTCCAACTCTAGAGGCATGACTGCCTCGGAGCCATACACGAGCGAAAACGGAGTGGCCCCAGTGGGTGTCCGAATGCTAGTGCGATAGGCCCATAGGGCAAGTGGGATTTGAATGTGCCAATCCTTATGACTGTCTGTGACGGTCTTTTTAAGGATGGCAACTAGCATTTTGTTTGACGCTTCTGCTTGCCCATTCGCCTGCGGATAATAGGGTGTCGAAAAGCTATGCTGAATCTTGTACTTTGTGGTCAAAGCACGCACGTCTTTGTTCTTGAAAGGCGTCCCATTATCCGAGACTATTTTGGATGGAATACCAAAATGACATATGATGTTATGCAAAATGAACTCCACAATGCGGGGTCCTGTCGTAGAGGTAAGCGGAATCGCTTCCACCCACTTGGTAAAATACTCTGTGGCCGTTATGATAAACGTGTGACGGCCTGACGACGCAGGGGAGATCTTTCCAATTAGATCGAAGCCCCACTGCGAGAACGGCCAAGCAGATTGGACTGTCTGCAAGGCCTGGGAAGGTACGTGCATCAAATTGGCATGATGTTGACACTTCACGCACTTCTTGACATATGCGCAACAATCTCGCTCTAAAGATGGCCAATAATAGCCCATGCGAAGAATGCGCTTTGCAATGGCCATACCACTAAAGTGGCCACCACATGTACCATCGTGCGCTTGGGCGATCGCCCAAGTGGACTCTTGTTGGTCCAAGCAACGAAGGAGGATTCCTTCATAGCTGTGACGATACAAAATGTCTCCTATCAAGACATACTTAGCCGCTTTCTGCTTGAGTGCTCGTTTTGCGGCATGAGTCAATCCAAGCGGGAGATTACCTAACTTGAGGTAGTCTCTAATGGGTAAATACCAGTCCTGTTGATCAAAAACCTCGACAGTATGAACAACCAATCCCTCTTGAAGTTCATCCCTAGCAAACGCTGAATGGGATAGAACCTGTAAGAATAGCATTGTGTTGCTATTAATGGGAGTAGGGGAGAACAAGGACCCCCAGTTGGCATGTTTCAGACGATCTCGGATTCGAGAGAACTTATCCGAGGATGGTTCAATCTGGATCATGTGGATTCCTGGCGTCAAGTCTGAGCTTGCACGCTCCATCATGGATTGCGATAAGGTTTTGACTTGAATGGTTGTCATATCACCGGAAAGGTCTTGCGGGATTAGTGACCCCAAAGAGGCCATTGTGTCCGCAAAATGATTCGATGATCGAGGGAGTGCCTCGATGTCATACCACTCAAGTTTTGCCAAGAATTTGTCCACGAGGGCTTTATAAGCCTGTAGGACTGGGCATTTGCATTGATATACCCCTTTGACTTGATTGACTATTAACAGTGAATCACCAAAGATATTCAGTCATTTGATGTTCATGGCGATTGTTGTCTGAAGACCTAGGAGCAAGGCTTCATACTCTGCATTATTGTTGGTGCACGGGAAGTTTAATTTAAATGACAGGGGCATTGGAGCACCCTACGGTGTGAAGAATACAATTCCCATGCCACCACCTTGCTCACATTTAGAACCATCGAAGAATAGGGTTATGTCGGCCTGTGACTCAGGCTCATCAGAATCTGGTGATTCTGAGACATGGAAGACCCCATCATCGGGTAGTTCTATGACCAGAGGCTGATCGTCTTCAAGAGGAGCCTCTGCTAGTTGATCGGCTATGACTTGTCCTTTGATAGATTTTTGTCCAATAAACTCTATGTCAAATTTCGTCAACAACATGATCCATTTTGTCGTGCGACTACTATGATAAGTACGACTCATCATGTATCGCAATGGATTCTCCTTAGACACAACATACGTAGTGTTGCTCAGCATGTAGTGGCATAGCTTTTTGGTAGCAAACACCACCGCCAAGCGGAGTTTCTCAACGTATGCATAGTTAAGTTCATAACCGACCAGGGTGCGGCTAAGATAGTAAGTAGCCTGTTCCTTGTGAAGTTCATTCTTCTGGGCTAACATGGCGCCCAGTGCCACCTCGTAGGCTGAGATGTATAAGTAGAATGGCACTCCTGGTCTAGGTGGTGCCAATACTGGCGGTGAAACCAGGTATTGTTTGATCTCGTCAAAGGCTGACTGGCACTCGTCATCCCAATGAAATGTAACCCCCTTGTGCAATAATTTGTTCATGGGTCGGCACTTGTCAGATAATTGCGCTATGAAGCGTTTAATCGACGCGACCTTTCCCTGCAGACTTTTGAGCTGCTTGATTGTAGTTGGGGGAACCATTTCAAGGATTGCCTTGACTTTCTTTGGGTCCACCTCGATTCCTCGCTTTGAGACTATGAAACCCAAGAGTTTTCCAGATGTGACGCCAAATACGCACTTCTTGGGGTTTAGTCTAACTTTATGCTCCATGAGGCGATCGAGGATCTTGCTTAAGTCATCGATATGATTTGAGCGCAAAAGAGACTTGGCTAACAAATCATCCATGTAATCTTCCAAAGTTTTGTGCATGTAATCATGGAAGATATATGTCATGGCACGTTGGTAGGTAGCACCAGCATTTTTAAGGCCAAAAGGCATGACCTTATAACAAAATGTCCCCCAAGGCATTGTGAACGCCATTTTTAGTTGGTCTTCAGGATTGATACGAATCTGATTGTATCCTGAGAAACCATCCATGAGGGAGAGCATTTCATGACCTGTTGTAGCGTCTACCAACGCGTCGATGCTCGGCAAGGGGAAATCATCCTTAGGACTCGCTTTGTTTAGATCTCAAAAATCGGTGCATATGCGAATCCTCCCGTCGGGCTTCTTGACGGGAACCATGTTGGACAACCATGGCGGATAATCCACGCAGATGACAAACTGTGCATCCAACAGCTTTTGCAATTCGTCTTTGACCATCAAGGCCACTGTTGGGTGCATCTTACGTAGTTTTTGCTTTACAGGCTTGATTGTCGGATCAAGCGTTAAATTATGCGTGACTAGTTGTGGGTCTAGTCCTGGCATATCCTTGTACGACCATGCAAAAACCTCCTTCTTCTCTTTGAGAAGGGCAATGTAGTCGGCTTGCTCTTCGGGGGAAAGACTTACCCCAGCCTTGAGAATCTATGGATTCATTGGATCTGTGCCGATATCTACGTCAGTCGTCTCCTCGACTGACATGTGGGATCCGTCCTCCAACTGATGTGGAGTCGGGATCAAATGGATATCATTAGCTGAGTTTAGATCTACGTTGGGAACCTCGGGTTCCTCTTCAGCCTAAAAAATATCCTGAGTTGTCCCTGGGGTAAAATGAGGCATTTCACCGAAAGGCCAGTACTACGATGGTGATAAAGGTGAATTGACGCGATCCCAGTCGATGGCATCTATGTCTAGATGCAATGACCATGCTGGATCGGCCGGATTGCGGATGGGTGCGGTCAAATCAATGGAGATCATGTGGATGGAATGAATTTGGTCTCCATTACCGTGGGTGTGATAACTTGAATCTTCTGGATGCTCCCTATACTCGGATCTGGCTCTAGGGGAACGGGCACGAACGGATCGGCCCTATGTGCGGATAGGAGGACAGGGTCTTCCCTCGGCACTGTTGTCATGATAGGGTCTCGGGGTGGACGGTGCTCATCATGAATTTGGAGCCATGGATCCAACACTTGGTCCCACCCCGTTGGGTCTACCCACCATTCATGCCCTAACCTTATGCCCATCTGTCCCATCAGATCTTCATGAGTTAAAGGGCGATTATTCCATCGTGCATGATTGAGATAGTTCATCTCAGTCTCATCTTCTGAATCACTTTCGAAGATCCAAAAATGTTCATTCTCTTCAGCAACTATTACTTGCGACATTGAGGGTTCTCCTTGTTCCAGCAAGTTAATCTGGTCCCATTGCGGTTGTTCCACTCTTGGTGGAGGGACCTGATTCTCTTGACACTGTATTGACTCAACTGGAACCTCTAAGGGGAACAGCTTCAAAAAGATGTCCGAACACCGTTTATGTTCTCTTTGGGGATTAATGTCCGAACTTTCACCTCTCTCTAGCAAAGGAGAGGGATTACTGATGTTGCCAAGGGTGTTTGTTGACCATGGGAGGTAATCTCCCAATGTATATTCTCGTATTTGGGTTGGCATAAAGATCTCGGTGCCAATCCCTCTTTGTTGCCTATTTCTAGGCCTTGCATATTTTACACCAAGATGTCTAAGGGCAGGGGGTGGTTGAACCCTACTCCCGACTTATCATATGGCATCTTGATATCTTGGTTGGCAAAGGACACGCATCCCTTGCTCATATCTGCCTAGCCCATATCCATGCCAATTGCATTGGCCGAGATATCTTAGAGCGAAGTCCGGGTTTGACAGATAGTTGATATTTTCAGCAAAAGGCTCTTCGTCTTCTTCCTTTTGCTTGCATGGTTCAAGACCATGATCAAGGCCCCCATACACAAAATTTGTCTAGTTTGGTGGGTAACCTAGAGGAACAACTATTCCTATGGGAAGGCGAGGTCTCCCCATGTCCTGTACTGATTCTAATGTGGGCGTTGCCACAACATTCTGCACTAAATACTCCCCTAGGCCCGTACTGGCCATTTCAACAGTGATTGTTGATGCTTGGGAGGGAGGGAACGGGAGTCCTTCCTGAGTCCATTCCATGTTTGGTGTTTTAGGAGTCTCAGCTTCCGTTGTGCTAGGTATTTCCTCTGTTGATACCGTTGAAATTGTTGGCAACCCCTCTTCTAGGGGCTGAGCCTCTTCCATGATCTATTTTCCCTTGTCCTTCTGTTTAGCCATGACAGGTGGCATTGGTAGTGAAGGAGCAGATGATGAAGACTCACCTGGCTGGGATTTTGATGATTTGGTCACCAGTGGTGCCTACGGTATTGGACCCTGTTTAGATGGATTTAACTGGAAATCCAAATGCGTTGAAGGGAGGGTCGATTGAGGCATTAATTGCATCGCATTGCAATACTTGAAGGGTTCTAAGTCCATCGGGACTACATGTATTTCTCCTTCAAATGCATACTTTAAGCACTGGTGAGCGATCGAAGGGACACACTTCATGTCCCTGATCCAAGGCCGCCCTAGCAGTATATTGTAAGCCATCTCGCCTTCCAACACATGGCACAATGTAGGTATTGTCTTTTGTCCTACCTGGACAGGCAGAACAACTGTGTCGACTGTCGAGCATATTGCATCGTTGAAAGCTCGCAGTGTGTATGTGGAGGCTGTGATATGAGAGGTTGGCAGCTTCAAATGTTTTAATGCTGTAGTGGTAATGATGTTACTGGACGAGCCAGTATCTACCAACACTCTCTTGTACGGGATCCCGTTGACCCGCGCGATAACGTGCAGGGGTGGATCTGCCATGTCATTCGATATTGCTTTGACTTCATCCTCTCTGAAGGTAATGACCGGCTTCGTACATCGTTTCACATGTCCCACGAAGTTGTTGAAAGAATTTGCTTCGTGAGGCTGTAATTCGATGGCTTTTAAAATTTCCATAAGAGCTTCCCTATGAGGTGTTGACTGTTGAATAAGCTCGTAAATGGAAAGCCTAGCCGATGTGGTCCGCAAACTCTGCGTGAGTTTGGTCCGTATCGTGACCTCGGGTCTAGGCGGAGGCAACTACACAGGGCATTGTTGAGGCTGCGACGTTGTTGGAACTTCCCTTGTAGCTACCTCGGGGGCAACCGTTGGGTACTTTTTGTTCCTGGTCACTATGCTGATCATTCCCACAAATCCTTGCATGGGAAGATTCTGTCGCACCTCATTAACCTGGAGAGGTTTTGCCCGTGCCTCATGGGCAGGCAAAGGGTCCTTGAATACCCCCATTTGTTGATTATTTGGCGCTATGGGGTTGTCCACGGCCAATGTTTTATTGTCGATCAAATCTTGGATTAATCCTTTGAATTTCTAGCATCCATTCAAGTCATGTCCCCTTCGCCTATGGAATCTACAATATAATTCCTCTCTGTATCCCTTAGGCTTGGGAGCGTTAGGGTCTACAGTTTGGATCTCTGGAAGGGTGACTAAATTTGCCGCTGACAAGCGGTCAAATAAGGAGTCCCTAGACTCCGTATAAGGGGTGAATTGTCGCCTAGGGCGACGCTGCTGATTCTGCTCCTATTTCTTATTATCTCTTTCATAACTAGGAGGCACTGCCTGGTAATTAGCCTTTTGGGGCTGTATTTCTTGCACAAGCTTGGGGACATTTATCGCAACTTGGTTAACCGCAGCGGGTTGTGATTGCGTAGTCCCAGTCTTAGTGGTTTTATTCCACTCTTTCTTTTTAGGCTTGGCGATTGTGCCTTCACCTATTTTGATCTCTTCTATAACTCTGGCTTGCGCCAAAGCTTCTTCTAAACTATCGTATTGCTGCAGCAGCAATAGCCCAGAGATTGATTTTAAGCAACTCCGTGCAAACATCTGTGTGAGATCAGACATAGGGGGACGGTAGGGTAGCTTAGAAAGCAAAGCCCTCCATCGATTCCCGTATGCTGCCATTGTTTCTTCCTCATATTGCTTGAGGCTGGCCGGATCACTCAGTGATGCCTTCTTCTTTGTGTTGAAGGCAAAGCGTTCAAGAAACGCATCTACTAATTGATCTAGGTTGTTTATGCTATGTTTTGGTAATTGTGTGAACCAATCCGAGGTAGGGCCCGCGAATGTGGTTATGAATGTCCTAAGCAACAATGCGTCATTATCTTGGATGCCGAAGCATTGACTTAGGAATCTTGTGACATGTTCTTGTGCATCCTCTTCACCTTTAAAGACTGCCAATTGAGGCAACTTGAAATGTTTGGGGTAAAGAGGTGTGGGCACTGAGGGATGCAATCGGATGACTACGGAGTTGACGTAATGTGGGTTTTTGATGCCTAAGCTTTTGTCTCCACAGACTCCAAACGCTCTAATAGCGCTTTGTATGCATCGAAAGATTTTATTTCTTCCTCTTTTGTTTGCTCCCGTTGTGAGTTATGGGAGACTGGAGGCCTATGGGGGGGTGGCCGAGTGGCAGCCCTCCCGCCTTGATGGGGCATTTTGGCCCGTTCTATTTCTGGTTCATACTCCTCATAAACTTCTTGAGGAGTCTCTAGGTGAGACCTATGACCCTGATTGAGTCCCCGCTGAGGGTACCCATCATTGTTTCGGGGAGTGGCCTCCCTCTCGGGTCTATAAGGTCTCGGAGGCAAAGCTTGACGAGGTCGCGGAGACCTGTCCTGCACCAAAGGGTTGTGCCTCTCATATTGTTCTGCTCTTTGGGTGTGAGGGGTTGGCACCCTCTCAGGGAGTTTATAGCGCAACTCATCCGCTTCGCGCTGCATGCGCTCTTTATTAAGGCGGTATAAGTACTCTAACTCCTGATGACCTTGCTCAAGCTGCGTGATTCAGGCTTGGTGGGCGGCATGTCTGGCGACTGTCGGGTCAACTTGGTCTGCCCTCTTTTGCTCAGGAGGCTTGAATGTTTCTCCTATGTGTTTGCCTCGATCTTGATGATCTAAAATTTCAATGGGTCGCTTCCCTCTGTCGAGGTAGGCGGCATTTACTTGAGGCTCTGGCCTCGATGTGTGATCATGATATCTAGCAGGTGCAGAAATGCAAGGTTCCCGCATTGTTTGTTGTCCTTGAGGAATGCGATGGCTTTCCTCGTACTCCCTTTCATGGGTTTGAAAGGGGCGGGCGGAGTTAGCTCGCCCTGTGTGAAGAGCCCTACGCTCTGGGTTTTGTCTTTCAGTTCTGATGGGAGGCAAAGGAGAGATGCCATATCCACGTTGTCTCTCCAAATGAACACTGTGCCTCTCTAGCGCTTCATCGTGTTGCGGCCACTCAGATCTAGCCTCAAGAGGCGGTTGTCTATTTACATTGAGATCTACATGTAAAGCTTCTTCCCGAAAGGGGCTGTGTTGAATGGGCATACCCCACAGAGGGGGGTCCCAATAATTCCTTCTTGATGTGGCCTGATGTGGACTCTCTTGTAGGCCAGACCGCCAAGGCGGTATGGCCAAGTCCTCAGGGCTAAAGCGAAGGCGACCAGCGCCCTCTCTTTGTGCACCTTCCGTAGCATCCACCCTTGATTGCGCTTGGCTACGGGTGTACACCATTGTGGTGCTTCTCTACTATCTAAGCAGATTTTTATCTCGTTTATGATGATTTTTCTTTTTGTTTACACTAAGCAGAAATGAACACACACATACACAAACCGTGATTATCTCTTTTAAGGATTAAATAGTGTGTCCTAAACTGGTTTAGTGCATTTTGATGTTTTGTTTTGTTTTTGCAAGTTTTGAAGAACGTTTAAATGCATAATGTTGGCTCATATGACTCCCATAAATGGTCGCCCCTTCAATATACCATTGCCGGACCGATATACCAACCTCTCTATATACCCGCCCTTACGAGAGGGAAACTATAGGTACGTGAGAGCAGATGGTACGTGGAACATAGGCGGTACGAAAGGGGGGATTGTCCTGTTAATGACACCTACCATAGAAGACTTATCCTCGCGTGCATGGGAATCACCCCTAGCAACACTCGGTCAGCTTTCGTCAGGATTTACGCCTAACAACAGTGACAATCGGGGAAATGGATGCAAAGCTAAGCCAAGGTGGTGATGAACCCACCGTTGGTCTTGCTCAAGGGCTGGGGTTTTACGACCAGCTCCTTGGTTTAATTTTACCACGTGAAGTGTGTGTGGTTCATTTTATTTAAAAATGAAACAAGCAGCAAAAAGAAACTTTCCCTAAGCCATACAAACACTACAAACCGGAAAACAACAAATAGAAATTTGACATTTTTTTTTTTTTTAACAATTAAATAAATAAATAAAGCATGAAAATTGACGACAACTTTCTCTACCCTTCTTTAACAATTAAAAAAAAATGAAAGTAAAAAATAAACAAATAAAATGATTTTTTTTTTTAAATTTTATAAAAAAAAAAAAAAAAAAAACAAGAAATATCACACAAAATGACAGGACATTAGAAACCGTTACCTCTTTTCTGTTTTTCGCTCTTAAAGCACAAAACACAAAATTTAATTAGTTTCTAATATTAAAAAATGGGGAACGGTCCCACCGTGATCGCCACCGAAAGCATGAGATTTCCGAAAGAAAAACAATACTAAAGTGTAATAAAAACTAGTAAATGCATGAAATAACATATAATCAATCACAAGAGGAGCACAACCCTTTTTATTAATTAATTCCAATTCGGTTACAATACATCTCCTCCTTTTCAGGGCTAGAGATGTTACGGTCTTGGTTACAGTCGTGATTAATACTTCTTCTATCCGCATGCCCACATTTGAAATGGGCGAGCCAAAGTGTTGCCGCCGCTTATTGCCGATGAATACTTGCTCCTTGCTGTTCTTCCTACGTTCAAAGAAACACAAACCGTTTAGTAGCACTCTAAAAGAGAACGTTTAACTTTAGAAATCATAAGAAATACATGCAAAGATTTGATTAAATCGTAACCAAAACAACTCTACCAACTACACAAAAAAAAGTCACGATGAAAAATAATATCAATCAATGTAGTTACTAACAAAATATAAAACATGATAATACTTCGATAACGTCTAAAGTCACGATAGCATGATAATTAACATAAAATATTCTATTTAAACATTAACTGTAGGATATATTCAAAAACAACATAAATTAAATTAAAACTAAGAACGTGCGTGGGGTGCCCAAGCGGGCCGCCCCCGTTAAAACTTGACTTTGACGCCAATCCACTAAGGATGGGCCCAAAATCTCGAAGAATGAGTTGTCATCAAATTGATGGAATACTGTGTCCAATGTCGGATCTGAAGGTTCGGATTCACCTTCTAACAGCCACCAATAACCTCCCTTGCGAAAGAGATTACAGGTGCAAAAGAATGAATTCGAAAGGAATGCAATCGGGTCTCTGGTTTAGCAGCACTTCGTTGCGTTAAAAATGCTTGTCAACCTCCTCTTTGGGTGGGAAAGTCCACCATTTTATAGACCCACGGGGTCTCTTTGAAAGGGGCACGCAGGGATGCCACGTGGCGGCCATGCCTTCTCAACAGGGAGGAGACTCCGCCTTGACTAGGGCTTACATGACTGCCCTTGTGACAGTTCGCTAACTGCCAATCTGCCCACCTACGCGCGCATGCACAGCAGGCTGTAGTAACTGACTGTCTCGGCTGCCACTTGTCTCACGTCTGCTTTAAGTCATTTTAATGTCTGCCTTTGATTGATTAATGTCTGCCTTGATGTCTGCCTTTGAGTATTTTAATGTCCGCTTAGAAAATGTGAAGTTCGTCGCGATATCGCGACACTTCGGGTGAGGCTCCCCTTTGGGCCTTAGGTGTCATGATTTCACGACGTCATGAAATCATGACACCCTCGGCCAAAGCTCCCTTTTAGGCCTTAGGTGTCACAATTTCCGACGTCACAAAATCATGACACCCTCGGCCAAAGCTCCCTTTGGGCCTTAGGTGTCACGATTTCATGACGTCACAAAATCGTGACACCCTCGACCAAAGCTCCCTTTGGGCCTTAGGTGTCACGATTTTGCGACGTCATGAAATCGTGACACCCTCGGCCAAAGCTCCCTTTGGGCCTTAGGTGTCATGATTTCGCGACGTCACGAAATCGTGACACCCTCGGCCAAAGCTCCCTTTGGGCCTTAGGTGTCACGATTTTCACGACGTCACGAAATCGTGACACCCTCCCAAGCTCCCTTTGGCCTTAGGTGTCACGATTTCGTGACGTCACGAAATCGTGACACCCTCCAAAGCTCCCTTTGGGCCTTAGGTGTCACGATTTTGCGACGTCGCAAAATCGTGACACCCTCGGCCAAAGCTCCCCTTTGGGCCTTAGGTGTCATCGATTCGAGACGTAAAATCAAGACACCCTCGGCCAAGGTTCCCTTTGGGCCTTAGGTGTCACGATTTCGCGACGTCGCGAAATCGCGACGCGACACCCTCGGCCAAGGTTCCCCTTTGGGCCTTAGGTGTCGCTTTCGTGACGCCCTTGGCCAAGGCTTGCTTTTAATTAAAGTTTGCTCTTGATTAAGGTTTGCTCTTGCTTAAGGCTTGCTTGCTTAAGGCTTGTTAAAACGACCAACTTTTCTTTGTTTACTTTTCGACCTTCTAAACTGTTGTGTAAGTGGCTAGGACCACTGTTTGACCTCTGAGGGCTGCCCTGAAAGCTGTGTGTGTCAATGCGATCAGTGTTTGTAGTCACTTAATCGGATTGGTGCTATTTTGGTGTCTACAACAGTAATATTAAATCATAGGAAAATGAAATGCAAGAGTTGAGGTCAAAACTCTAGACCCAGGAAGAAATTTTGGTGATAGCTTAGTCAAAACTAGAAATGGAGAGAGAAAGTCCACAAGTCCATGTAACCTCTAAAGAATTGCTAAAGCAATTCAGAGGCCAATATTAGATCAAAGTGAAGGATGTTATAATGAAATATTTCCCATTGATAAGAAGGATATCATACATTACAAAATTAATCCAATATGCAAAAGAAGAATTCAACAAAGGAATAGATGAACTAATGAGTAAATTCCAATAAGTAGAGGTCACACTCCATATGCTATGAAATAAAAAGAAATACCCCCAACTAGAAAAATGCTCAAATAGATACCTGAGTGAGTCAATATTTCACTTAGCCCAAGTCATATTTGGAAGTAATCTAATAATATAAGGAGGAGCAATTATCAGTGTCCTCAAAGTAAGCATTGATAAGAAAAAATTAGTAGTGCAAGAGGTCATGGATCTTAGCTTCTTAGGATTTTGGGATATGAGTGGTCATCTATACAATGCAAAACAACTCAACCAATGACTAGATCAGTACCTCAACAATAAAAATAAAATTGATGCATTGCTTGAACCTCTAGCAATAGTGTAGAGCATTGCCTTCTTTCATAGGATCTCCACGTTGTTGTCAAAATTTTAAGAACTAGTGCAAATATATGGGAACACCTCCTATGATCATTAATTTGAACTGTAGGAAGTTATCCATAAATTTAAATAAATGCATAACCCCTCTCAAAATGCATGGGATAAACTATGCAGATTATTCTAACCGATAACAACTCCTTCAGTGGCTCAAGCAATCAGTCAACAAGGAAAAACATATAAAATGGCCATGGAAGAAGAGTAAGAAGAATCTAATATAAAAACCAAGACCTCAGAGGTGGAAAGCATATAGGAGGTCAACCCTTGTACCAAAAAAAAAGATTCTATTTTGCCCCTTTTTATATCATTTTTAACTCCACTACCCAATAGGATAAATTCATATGGGTTATATGCTTCTACAAGCATAAACACCCTATGAGGTGCTAATAATGTGAGTAGAATAACTCTTCCACATATATATGAAAGCATGAGGATATAGAAACTAAATAGAAATGCCAAGTGCGACGTATGCAAAAGCAAAACATAACGCTAAGTCCTACAAACTAAAATGCATAAAAGGAGAGAAACATCAATGAAATGAAACAAGATAGAAAGAAAATATCGAGTACAACCCTTTTTATTAATTTTATTTAAAATTGTGTTACAATACGTCTCATCCATTTTTGGGACTAGGAGCGTTAAGTAGGGCTCTATTACACCACGGATTGGTACGCTTTCTTTCGCGTGCCCACATGTAAAATGGGCGGACCAAATGTCACCGCAACTTGCGTGAATATGTCTATGGTTCCTTGCTACCCCTCTGGTGTCGATATCCTGTGTTTAGAGAAATAGAAAAGGATTAGTAGCACCTATGGATGGAGAGAAACATGTGATCCCCATGGCCTACAGTCAGTGCATGCATAAAATGATTAAAATGATAAATGAAACATATCAGAATGAGCTAAAAATTTTATAGAAGCAATAAAACATTACCAGGAAGCCACTACAAAAGTAACAATCCATAAATCTTGCACATATTTCTAATCGCTTCAGGATGGGACGATTAGGACTGTCATAACCTGTCCGAAAGCCACCTCCTAAATTTCTGGTCTAGAGGCCTCCAAATCACCTGCAAAGTTGGGGTTAGGTAAAACGGGGTATTTTGGGACCATATGGTTGGATTTTGCCTATTCGGCCTCTATCACCCAGAATCGTATGATGCTCCTTGCATGTTAGTGAAAGCGGGAAATAACAAAAGCATGATCAAAACTTGTCATAATCACATGAAATTTAAATGAAAGCATATGTAAGTAACCTAGATTCAAATGCAAAAGAAAAATTAGGGAAATATACCATAGATTTCTAATCACTCCGAGGTGGGATGATTAGAACTGCAACAGTGCGGGGGGCGCCCGGGGGCAGGACGCCCGTCGTTTGGGACTTAGTTTTGGCACCAATCCACTTGGGATGGGTCCAAAACCTCTTATGGGGTTGTTTCAAAAAATTTGGTGGGATATTATGGCCAAATTTTTGGGTTTGGGTTCGGATTGCGCTTTAAATAATCACCCAATAACCTCCCTTCCAAAAGAGAGATCAAGGATATAAAAGCACAAATGATGGGTGAGGATGTAATTCGACAGCACTTCGTTGCTCCAAATGCTCCTCCTTGTTCCTATTTTTGGGGTGAGAAGACTCACCAATTTATAGACCTAGGGTCTCTCTCTTGGAATGCGCATGCAAGGGTGCCACTTGAGTTTCTTGTCTTATTTTGGGAGAAAATATTCTTCCCTGATTTAGAGTCTCCTTGCATGAGGCCTCCAAAATCAAGGCATGCATGACTAAAGTCTCTCTCTCTGATTTGAAGTCGTTCCTCACAATTGCATGTCTTGAAGTTGCAGTTAAGTGGCAGACCTGTCGAGGTTTGACTTTTGCCATTCAAACCTGCTATTCACCCCACCCTGGAGCAAATACTGCTAATCGTCCCAGGGTGGGACGAATACCAGTTTGTAATCGTCCTAGGGTGGGACGAGTAGGGAGCAAAGTGCCAAAAAGGTGCCAATTGACCTCTGACCTTCCAAAATTGCTATGGGAGTGGTTAGGACCACTGTTTAACCTTTGGGGGATGCCCTAGGGGCTATGTATATCAATTCAATCAGTGCTTGTCATCACATAATCGGATTGGTGTTGTTATGGTGTCTACAGATGACCCATTTTGGGATGCGTTGTGTGTGGCACAGTGCTGAGCAAAAATAGATAGCCAAAGCACTAATGATTAGGGTTTCTTAGTAACCTAACCAAATTTTGATGCCCCAAGTATGGAAAGGGCACGCATTCTTGAATCCTTGCTTCTGACGAGCTAAGGAGCTTAATTCAAGTGTTAACCTTTTTCAGTAAGGTGTTACTTGATCTTGGACATTGTTTAGTCATGAATAGGCAAAGGGCACAACCTTTTGTCTATGGGAACCTTGAGTTCATGATTCTAGAATGCCAAGTGTTTGATCAGCTTGTGATTATTGCTTGTTTACTGCCCCAAGCAGGAGCGTGATTGTCTTTGTCAATGATCCTTTGAATGTGTGCCATTTCCTTGATTGGGTGTGTTTTTTTTTATTGGTGACGAAGTGTGACTACCCCATCAAGCGATGAATCGATGAGGGAATGACCAACATGAGGGAATCAAAGACTTACTTTCCTTTGGGAAAGGCTATGGTATTTATACCATATGCCTCCCTCTCTCCCATGTCAGCAAAGATATAAAATTAAATTATTTTGACGCCCAACCTAACTTTGGGTTATAAAAAATATTATTTTATAAATAAATTTATAATATAAATATTATAAATTATTTATAAACTCCCTTGGGCATAATTAAACTTTTAATATTATATTGAATATTATAATATTATTTCTATTGGGCCTAGGTGATTTCCTCTTTTGCCCTTGGCTTTTTCTGATCACCTTTAATATTATAATATTATTTCCTTTAGGCCTTTTCTTCAGGGTATTTAACCATACTTTTGACCGAGCAACGAGAGCTCTTAGATCAAATATCTTGGGATTAAAATATGAATATTTTAACCCTTATTCTGGCAAATCCTGTACTGATTCCTGACACTGACTCTTGACATCAATGACAACACAACTAACTCAAAATTTCCAACAATCTCTGCCTTTGTCATTGATGGCAACCCCTTTTGTTTTTACAAAACCTTTTCATCTTTCAAAACTTCTCCCCCTGATTGAATGCTCTCCCCCTAACTCAAATCTCTCTCCCTTTGACATCAATGGCAAAGGGCCACCTTTGGGGCTCGGGGCTAAGAATGAGACTCTTAGCTTAGCCCCTCCCCCACCTCCTCTTGAGGTGGTTAATTCTAGAGTGGGAGTAAAACTACTCCCAAATTTTGTCGAAGGTACTCAAAAGTCTCTTTCGAAAGTGGCTTAGTGAAAATATGGTTTGTCCTGGAGTGCATCACTATATTCTATGATATATTTATAGAACTTGTATTATCACACAATATGAACATAGGATGATCATGTTTTATCTTGAAATCCTCTAGAGTTCGTTTCATCCATGATACCTATGTACAACTGGCAATTGCTGCAATATATTTTACCTCTATAGTAGATAAGGATACTGATGCCCATTTCTTAGTTAGCCAAGAGACCAAATAGTCTCCAAGAAAGAATGCTCCTCCCCTTGTACTTTTTCTATCATCAATGTTGCCAGCCCAATCTACATTTGTATAATTCGTGAGAGTGAAATTGTCACTTTTGGGATACTAGAGCCCAAATTCCATAGTCCCTTTTAGATACCTGAGAATCCTTTTAACTACTACTACATGTGTTTCCTTGGGTGCTACCTAAAACCTTACCACTAGTCCCATTGTCTGCATGATATCTGGTCTTGTATCTGTGACATACAGTAAGTTGTCAATCATAGATCTGTATAGTCTCTAATTTGCCTCTGGAGATTCATCATCCTTACTTAACTTACGTCCTATAATTATGGGGATACTTACTGGTTTGCAATATTCTAACTTGAATTTCTTTAGCATCTCTTTTATATACTTGGTTTGTGAAATAAATGATCCTTTCTCTATTTGTCAAATCTAAAGACCAAGAAAGGACAACTCACCAAGAATAGACATATCAAATTCATTTTGCATGCTCTTTGCAAATTTTTGATACATCTTATCATTATTTCCCCCAAAAATAATGTCATCCATGTAAACAACCACAATTAGTAGATCATTCCCTTCATTTTTTATGTATAAGTTACTATCCACTATTCCTTTCCTGAACCCTTGTTCCTGAAGGTACTTATCCAATATTGAGTACTACACCCTAGGAGCCTGCTTTAAACCATATAGTATCTTTTTCAATATGCATACATAGTCTAGTTTTATATATTAGTCTGAATCCCTCTAACTGCTCAATATAAACTTCTTATTCCAGAAAACCATTTAGAAATGTTGACTTAACATCCATTTGATAAAATTTGAAGTTTTTAAAACTTGAGAAGGCTAGGAACATCCTTATAGCTTCAAGTCATGCAACTGGAGAAAATGTCTCATCAAAGTCAATTCCCTCAACCTATGCATAACCTTTGCATACTAATATTGCTTTATTTTGGACCACCTCACCATATTCATTTAACTTGTTTATGAATACACATTTAGTGCCAATCACATTTTTATCTTGTGGTTGTGGGACAAGTTACCATGTCTTAATTTTCTTTATCTGGTCTAATTCCTCATTTATTGCCTTAATCCAAAACTTATCTTCACTTGCCTCATTGAAGTCTTTTGGTTCAATTTTAGATAATAAGGAAAAATTTACCTATTGAGATGGTGTTATTATGCTTCTCCTTGTATGTCTCTCATCTAGATTCCCAATGATTAGCTCTTTCATATGATGTTTTTGTACATACCTAGATGGATTCTTAGGAATAAGTCTTTGTGTTTCTTCATCTTCTTCATCTGATTTGTCATGAAACTTTGATGTTCACACAATGACATTGAGAGGGGGGGTGAATCAGTGTAGTTATTTAACTTCAATACAGCAGCATTCAAAGACTGAAGAACAGAAAACTTATAAAACCAGAAGAACAAAATGAGAGCACACCACAACACACAATATAATGAGGTTCACCAATTTGGCTACTCCTCAAAAATTAACTGCTTGGACTTCAATCCAAATCCAGTCTTTGCAAAATTTCAATTTTACAACTTCTTTACCAGCATCCACTGGAAGGAGCACCAACCCCTAGTACCAAGCACCAAATAGGACTACAATTCTGATCAATTAGAATGACATAAAAGTGTCTTCACTTCATGCACAACCCTGACTGGTCTGCAATTAATCCAACTCTGCACACTCTCACGGCTCTGCTAATTTTCTTATTCAAACCCTCTTTTCACAGCAATATTTCTCTTTCTGCAACAACTTCTCTCTCACAGCAGCAACATTATTCTGTGCTCGACTGTCCTTTTATACCCTATTTTTCTCATCGGGACTCTTTGTCTTCTATCGCGTTTCAATTCTTCATGCAGTCGGATGACATTCTCAAGACGGTCGAATTCTTTTCTTCTTTCCAATGCGGTTGTTCGAATCCTTCCAAATACGACCGTTTGAATGCTGCACATCCTTCTTCTCGAAAGCTTTTCGATCCTTCCTATTTTATGTTTCAAATGCTGTAAATGCGTCTATTTTAATCGGCTGTTCTAATGCATTCTTCAATCGGCTATTCGTTTGCACTTTCAATCGGCTGTTCGAATGCTGCACTTTGGTCGTTCGAATGCTTTTTCGATACAACCTATACGACACTTAGAAAGCGTTTCAAGCATGCATCTACATCTGTTTCCATGCATGTTCGACACCTGTCCATGTGTAACTGGTCATTCGACATCGATTACTATTTACGTAATAAAGTCGCATGATTATGCTTTTTCGACACGTGTCATTTTGCATGCTCCTGCGGCTTTTACCCGCCAAACAGTTGCCTGTCGCGATATCACGACACTTTTAATTTTTGCTGACGTCATCCTTCATAATGTCACGAAATCATGATGCTTCCAGATTCTAGCACCTTTCCTAGCATCCTGTCGCAAAATCGTGACACTTTCTGACTTTGCTGACGTCATCATCATTCTTGTCGCGAAATTGCGATGCTTCTGGCTTCTGCTGACGTCATCATCCTTCTTGTCATGAAATCGCGACGTTTTCGACTCTTGCTGACGTCATCATCCTACTTGTCGCGAAATCATGACACTTCCGGCTTTCGTACACTCTTCTTTGCCAGCAGCAGCGAAAAAGGAACATGTCGCGAAATCACGACACTTTGCTCTTCCGTACAACTCTCCTTGCCAACTCCAGTGAAAATGGAACATGTCACTAAATCGCGACACTATGCTTCATGCAATGGCGAAATTTTTATATCTTTGTGCCTTGTGTTTTCACCTTGCCTCTTTTCATGAAATTTCGACTTGTAATATCATTGCTGCATCTTTCAGTTCTACACTTTTGACTAGTAGCGAAATCGCTACACCTTAGTTTCCCTTTGTTTCAACATGTAGCGCCATCGCTACACCTTAGTTTCTCTTTGTTTCAACATGTAGCGCCATCGCTACACCTTAGTTTCTCTTTGTTTCAACATGTAGCGAAAACGCTACACCTTCTTCTTGTGAATTTTTACTTGTGTCGAAATCGCTGCAACTCAGTTTTCTTAACTTTCAATTTGTAGCGAAATTGCTACACCTTTGTTTCCATACATTTCCAGCTGTGCTTTGAAATGCGAAACTTCAACATGCATGGAAATCGCTACTCTCTTCATTGCAAGCTCCTTTCCTCCATTTATGTCGTGAAATCGTGACACATTTTCTCTCTCCTCAGCGAAAACTTGACATGTCGCGACATCGCGACATTTTGGCGTGCATTTTCTCTCTCCTGCTTTTTGTCGTGAAATCGCGACACATTTTCTCTCTCCTCAGTGAAAACTCGACATGTCGCGACATCGCGACATTTTGGCGTGCATTTTCTCTCTCCTACTTTTTGTCGCGAAATCGTGACAGAAAACATGTCGCGATATCGCGACAGTTTTCTTCCTTGTCTCTTTCTGCCAATTTTTGAATCTGGGTCACCTCTGTTTTGCTTGAAACTTTCTCGCACTTGATCGTCGACCTCCGAACCGCATCAATTGCATCAATGCATGCCGTGTTGACAACAATGACAATACTTTCTCAATGCTTTTGCTGCACCTTGCTCAACAATCTCCCCCTTTGGAATTGTTGGCAACACACAACAACCTTGCTCAACTTCTTCTCCCCCTTTGCCAATAATACCAAAGGGCTGCTGCAGACTCCCCCTGAGTCTCTTTACAACATTCTCAGGAAAATATTGTTATAGTTAGCAAAAATCATAAATATAAACAAAAATATAAGTATAGGCATGCATGCACCCATTGAGAATGTGATCCCTAATGATAGTCAGTTCTTGGGAATTGTGACCACTCCCAACTTATTCCTAAGGTACTCAAAAACATCCTTGGGCAATGGTTTTGTGAATATATCAACTACTTGCTCTGTAGTTGGAACAAAATCCAACTTGACTTCTCCTTCTGCAACTTTATCCTTCAAAAAATGATATCGGATTGCAATGTGTTTGGTTCTTGAATGCATAACTGGATTTTTGGATATGTTGATAGCACTAGTGTTATCACATTTTATTGATATTGGCTCTTTGAAGTGGATACCAAGATCTTTCAAATTTTGTCTCATCCATAATATCTATGTACAGCAAGTTGTGGCTGCAATGTATTCTGCCTCTGTAGTGGATAGAGAGACTGATTCTTGTTTCTTGTTGTGCCATGCTACCAGCCTGTCTCCAAGATAAAATGTTCCTCCACTTGTACTCTTCCGGTCATCAATGCACCCTGCCCAATCTGCATCAGAATATGCAATCAAAGTGAAGTATTTGCCTTTTGGGTACCACAACCCATAATCCATGGTACCTTTGAGGTACTTGAAGATCCTTTTTACAGCTATGACATGAGTTTCTTTGGGACTTGCCTGAAATCTAACAACCATGCATACTGCCTGTAGTATATCTGGTCTAGTAGCTGTTAAATATAGCAAGCTTCCAATCATAGACCTGTACATTGTTTGATCCACATCTGGAGATTTATCATCCTTGCTCAACTTGCGACTGTTGTCATGGGAGTGCTGACCGGTTTACTGTCTTCCATTGTGAACTTTTTCAGCATTTCTTTTACATATTTAACTTGAGAAATAAAAATTCCTTTTTCATTTTGATTGACCTGCAGTCCTAAGAAATAAGAAAGTTCACCAATCATTGACATATCAAATTCTTTTTTCATTTTAATTGATATGTCTTTGCAGTATTCATCCATGCTTCTGCCAAATATTATGTCATCTACATAAACAACAAGAACAATAAGATGACCCTTCTCTGTTTTGACATATAAGTTGCTATCCACCAAACCTTTCTTAAACCCTTGTTTAATTAGATAATTATCCGGCCTTGCATACCATGCTCTGGGTGCCTCTGTTTTAATCCATATAAAGCTTTCTTTAACCTGCAAACAAAATCTGGATTGTCACCAAGTTGGAAGCCATATGGTTGTTCAATGTAAACCTCTTCTTCCAGTTTTCCATTCAAAAATGCTGATTTTACATCCATTTGATATACTTTGAAGTTTTTATGAACTGCTAATGCCAGAAACATTCTAATTGCCTCTAGTCTGGCTACCGGTGCAAAATTTTCTTCAAAATCAATGCCTTCAACCTGAGCATAGCCTTTACATACCAATCTTGCCTTATTTCTGACAACCTTCCCATCTTCATTCAATTTATTTCTAAAAACCCATTTAGTGCCAATTATGTTTTTATTTGTTGGTCTAGGTACTAATTCCCGGGTATTGTTTTTCTCTATCTGATCTAGTTCTTCATTGATTGCCTTCATCCAACTTTCATCGGTGCTTGCTTCGACAACATCTTTAGGTTCAATACTAGGTAACGAGAGAATAGTTCCTCACCGTTGTTCTTCTTGTCCGAATACCATCTGTGGGATCCCCAATAATCTGTTCACTTGGATGATTTTTCTACCAGTTACTGTTTTAAATTTCCTGTTTTCTTCTTCTTCAGATTCAGTTTTTACACCATCTGGATCAATTTTATGATTCTTCTCTATTTCTTTTTCATCATCACCTTCAATGACTTCTTCATACATAGGGTAGTTTTCTTGATAAGTAGTTTCTTGTTCTCTACCTTCATCAACTTTCACATCAGCACTTTCAACAATTTTCTTCAACCTCTTGTTGTAACATGTGTATGCCTTGCTTTTTGTTGAGTAACCAAGAAAGATACCTTCATCAACTCTATCTTCAAATTTACCGAGGTTATCTTCAGTCCGTTTTATGTAGCACTTGCTTGTCAAATACTTTGAAATGTCTTGTTGTTGCCTTTCCGCCAAACCACAACTCATAAGGTGTTTTGCTTTCATGTGGTCTCAGCATGCACTTGTTTTGAATGTAAACTGCAGTATGAACTGCCTCTTTCCAAAATCTGTCAGCTATTTTATTTTTTGCCAGCATTGTCCTTGCCATTTCCTGCATTGTTCTATTCTTCCTTTCTACAACACCATTCTGCTGAGGTGTCCTAGCTGCTGAAAACTGTCTTCTTATCCCATGTTTTTGACAGTATTCTGCAAATTCTTCGGAGATAAACTCTCCTCCCCTATATGATCTTAGGCATTTAATTCTTTTTCCTGATTGATTCTCAACAAGATTTTTGAAGGTTTTAAACATCTCAAAGGCTTCTGAATTGAGTTTCAAAAATAGTACCCATGTCATTCTTGAGTAGTCATCTATACACAACATAAAATATTTGTGTCCATTTATGCTTTCAGTTCTCATGGGTCCACATAGATCAGTGTGAATTAGTTCTAATGGCTTGCTAGTGAAGTATTATTTTGCTTTGAAAGTGGCTCTGGTTTGTTTTCCCTTTTGGCATGACTCACAGATGCTATTTACAGGTTTGCCAATGTTTGGTATATCTCTAACTACTCTTTTTGAACTGATTTTTGCTAGATTGTCAAAACTAATATGCCCAAGCCTCTTGTGCCATAGCCAGTTTTCATCTTCCTGTCCAATCAAGCATGTTCCTTCTGCAGTTTCTGAAAGTGTATATAGATTTCCAGAAGTTCTCAGTCTAGTGGCTATTAACTTTCTATTTTTTGTCTTTCTTACTTCATGACCCTCCTTCTTGAAGATTACATCATGACCTCTGTCACATATTTGACTTACACTTAGCAAGTTATGCTTCAGGACAATTACAAACAAGACTTATTTTGATTTTATATTGCCATCACTGATCTTGACTGATCCCTTTCCAACAATATTTGCTCCATCATTATTTCCAAATTTCACAGAACCACCTTCATAATTCTGTAAATTCTCAAACTTTTGCTTGTCACCTGTCATGTGACTGGAACAACCACTGTCAAGTATCCAAGGTGTTGATTTGTTCTGAGCTTTAAAAGTAGTATGGACAATCAAAGATTCCTTTTCTTTCCATTCTGATTTGATAGCAGATTTTTCTACTTGTTTTGCCTTTGTCCTTTCATTAGCATGTGCCTGTTTTTCAAGAAATTTCTGGTTTTGTTTCAACCCACTTGGCTGAGATTTTCTACCCTGATAATTATTTGATGCAAAAGTGCTTCTGCAGTTTCTAGCAATATGTCCAAAATTATGACAATTATAACATTCAATCGCATAATTCATTAAATGAGAAAAAACATTTCTGCTGGTAAAATTCCTTTGAGATACATTATGCCCGCAATCTGAAATCTTATGGCCATAAGCATTGCATTTAAAACAATAACCAGAAAATGCATGATTAAACCTGGGTGCCGGTCTTTTCCAGTTTGAAGTAGGAGCCATGACTCTTCTCCTCCTTGGATGTGTGACTTTTGTGAATCCATCTTTGTCAGTATTCTTCTTGAATCTGGCATTATTGTTTTCTTTTGCATGATTTGGTTTTTTTGGTTCAACCCTGATATTTTCTTCTTTCTTTATGGGTTCTATATTCAAGTTCTTTGAATCCTTTGAATATTCTCCTTCATCAAAGCCTAAACCAAATTTTATGCCAGAAGGCCTTTGGTTATTTAACATTTTATCCAGCTTTACAGTACTTTCTTCAAACTTATGAATACAGTTCAATTTTTTATTCATCTCCTCTAACTGCATCCTTAACTTAACAATGTCTTCCTCTAGCTTGCTTCATTCAACTGTCTTTACAGTTAATTGTTCATCAAAAACTTCGGACATTTTCTTGAATTCCTCTGTCTGTATTTTTAGATTGTTTATTATGTCTGTGGCATTCTCTAATTTCTTTGAAAATTTCTTATTCTTCTTCCTTTCTGCACTCAACTCTTCAAGTGCAGCAACCAATTCTCCTTCCAAATACACTTCAGCTTCATCCTTGGAATTTTCATCACCTTCCTGTTTTTTCTCTGTTCTTTCTTCTTCAAGTGCCATGAACAGAGCTTCACCTCCTTCTTCTTCGGACTCCTCATCCGTGCTTTCTTCGAACTACCGACATTCTTGGTTATGAAGCTTTTCTTCTTGAAGTTGTTCTTTCTGAAATTTTGTTTCTTCTTCCAGTCACCTTTTTCTTGGTGTGAACCTTCACCATTTTTGGTTCTCTCCTGCATTGGACATTTGGCTGCAAAATGACCGACTCCTCCACAATTGAAGCATTTAAAAGGTAGCTTCCCTCTATATTTTTCTTTTCCTTTTGTGAGTTTTTGAACAAAATTGGCTTATGTTTCATCCAGTGTTCCTTCATCCTCAGATTCATGTTCAGCTTTTACATTCTTGTGTGCTTTAAAAGCTGCTTCTCTGTCTATAGACTTGGTTTGTCCTATTCTCATTTCATATGCTGTCAGGGAACCATGCAACTCATCCATGCTGAAGTTGTTTAGATATTTTGCCTCTTCTATTGCAGAGACTTTGGAGTTAAATATTTTGTGAAGTGTTCTGAGAACCTTTTTCACAACAACTACATCATCAATTTCTTCACCGAGTCCTCTGATTGCATTAATAATTTCGTTGACTCTCAGCATATAAGTCTCTATGTTTTCATCTTCATTCATTTGTAGTGCTTCGAACTGTGCTCGATGAGTTTGCAGTTTTGCTTCCTTAATCTTACTGTCTCCTTCATGGATGCTCTTCAGTTTATCCCACATGTCTTTTGCTGATTTACAACTCATGACTCTTATCGGTTCACTGTCAACAAGCCCACACATTATGGCATTCTTAGCTTTGGAGTTGTTCTCAAATTTCTTTTTCTCGGTAGTATCCGTTGGAGGAGTAGTGGGTCTTGTGTATCCACTATCTACAGAATCCCAAATATCATATCCCAATGCACTCAGATATGTTTGCATTCTGAGTTTCCAGAAGGTGTAATTTGTTCCATCAAATAAGGGAGCTTTGTTGGATGAAAATCCTTCACCGCCTGCCATTGTTTCTTCCAAGATCTCCTTAGCTGATTAAGCTTGTACAAGGAAACTTGGCTCTGATACCAATTGATGTTCACACAATGACACTGAGAGGGGGGGTGAATCAGTGTAGTTATTTAACTTCAATACAACAACATTCAAAGACTGAAGCACAAAAAACTTATAAAACCAGAAGAACAAAATGAGAGCACACCACAACACACAATATAATGAGGTTCACCAATTTGGCTACTCCTCAAAAATTAACTGCTTGGACTTCAATCCAAATCCAGTCTTTGCAAAATTTCAATTTTACAACTTCTTTACCAGCATCCACTGGAAGGAGCACCAACCCCTGTAATTTTCTACTGCAACAGATGGAGCACCAACCCCTAGTACCAAGCACCAACTTGGACTACAATTTTGATCAATTAGAATGACATAAAAGTGTCTTCACTTCATGCACAACCCTGACTGGTCTGCAATTAATCCAACTCTGCACACTCTCACGGCTCTGCTAATTTTCTTATTCAAACCCTCTTTTCACAGAAATATTTCTCTTTCTGCAACAACTTCTCTCTCACAGTAGCAACATTATTCTATGCTTGACTGTCCTTTTATACCCTATTTTTCTCATCGGGACTCTTTGTCTTCTATCGCGTTTCAATTCTTCATGCAGTTGGATGACATTATCGAGCCGATCGAATTCTTTTCTTCTTTCCAATGCGACTGTTCGAATCCTTCCAAATACGACTGTTCGAATGCTGCACATCCTTCTTATCGAAAGCTTTTCGATCCTTCCTATTTTATGTTTCAAATGCTGTAAATGCGTCTATTTTAATCGGCTGTTCTAATGCATTCTTCAATCGGCTGTTCGTTTGCACTTTCAATCGGCTGTTCGAATGCTGCACTTCGACCGTTCGAATGCTTTTTCGATACAGCCTATACGACACTTAGAAAGCTTTTCAAGCATGCATCTACATCTGTTTCCATGCATGTTCGACACCTGTCCATGTGTAATCTGTCATGCTCGACATCGATTCATTGTTTACGTAACAGGCTGCATGATTATGCTTTTTCGACACGTGTCATTTTGCATGCTCCTATGGCTTTTACCCGCCAAACAGTTTCCTGTCGCGATATCGCGACACTTTTAATTTTTGTTGATGTCATCCTTCATAATTTCACGAAATCACGACGCTTCCAGATTCCAGCACCTTTCCTAGCATCCTGTCGCGAAATCGCGACACTTTCTGACTTTGCTGATGTCATCATAATTCTTGTAGCGAAATCACGACGCTTCTGGCTTCTGCTGACGTCATCATCCTTCTTGTCATGAAATCACGACGTTTTTTACTCTTGCTGATGTCATCATCCTGCTTGTTACGAAATCGTGACACTTTCGGCTTTCGTACACTCTTCTTTGCCAGCAGCAGCAAAAAAGGAACATGTCGCGAAATCGTGACACTTTGCTCTTCCGTACAACTCTCCTTGCCAACTCCAGTGAAAATGGAACATGTCACTAAATCACGACACTATGCTTCATGCAATGGCAAAATTTTTACATCTTTGTGCCTTGTGTTTTCACCTTGCCTCTTTTCATGAAATTTTGACTTGTAATATCATTGCTGCATCTTTCAGTTCTACACTTTTGACTAGTAGCGAAATCGCTACACCTTAGTTCCCTTTGTTTCAACATGTAGCGCCATCGCTACACCTTAGTTTCTCTTTGTTTCAACATGTAGCGCCATCGCTACACCTTAGTTTCTCTTTGTTTCAACATGTAGCGAAAACGCTACACCTTCTTCTTGTGAATTTTTACTTGTGTCGAAATCGCTGCAACTCAGTTTTCTTAACTTTCGATTTGTAGCGAAATCGCTACACCTTTGTTTCCATACATTTCTAGCTGTGCTTTGAAATGCAAAACTTCAACATGCATGGAAATCGCTACTCTCTTCATTGCAAGCTCCTTTCCTCCATTTATGTCACGAAATCACGACACATTTTCTCTCTCCTCAGTAAAAACTCGACATGTCACGACATCACGACATTTTGGCATGCATTTTCTCTCTCCTACTTTTTGTCATGAAATCGCAACACATTTTCTCTCTCCTCAGCGAAAACTCGACATGTCGCGACATTGCGACATTTTGGCATGCATTTTCTCTCTCCTGATTTTTGTCGCGATATCGCGACAGAAAACATGTCGCGATATCGCGACAGTTTTCTTCCTTGTCTCTTTCTACCAATTTCTGAATCTGGGTCACCTCTATCTTGCTTGAAACTTTCTGCACTTGATCTGACTGACCTCTGAACTACATCAACTACATCAATCTGTCTGTGTTGACAACAATGACAATACTTTCTCAATGCTTTTGCTGCACCTTGCTCAACAAACTCTTCTTGACAACTTCCATCTTCTTGATACACAATTTGTTGAACTGGTTCTCTTGAATCTATCTTCTCATCAATTGTTACATTTATACTTTCTACAATAGTGTATGTCCTTTTATTGTAGCATCTATAGGCTTTACTCTTAGTAGAATAATCAATAAAAATACCCTCATCACATCTTGGGTCAAACTTGCCCAATTTTTGCTCTTCCCGTATTATGTAACACTTGCTTCTAAAAACCTTTAAGTGTTTTACAGTGGTCGGTCTTCCTTTCCAAAGCTCATATGGATTCTTGTGATGGTTTACCCTCATTTGAGCCCTAGTGATTATATACATTGTTTTTTTGACTACTTCCCTCAAAAATCCATCTGAAATCTTGAACTCATTTAACATATCTCTATCCATATTTTCAATATTCATATTTTTCCTTTCAACTACATTTTGTTGAGGAGTTATTACAACTGAGTATTATCTCTTGATTCCATGTTTTTCATAGAAATCTACAAATTCATTTGAGGTAAACTCTCCTCATATTTCAGATCTCAAACACTTAATCCTTTTTTTAGTTTTATTTTCAACCCGTTCTTTAAATGCCTTGAATTTATCAAATGCTTATGACTTATCTTTTAGGAAATCTACCCAAGTCATTATGGAGTAATCATATATGAACAATATGAAGTAAATTTCACCTTGAACATTATGTGTTCTAGTAGGACCACACAAATTAGTATGTATTACATTTAATGGTTTAGATGACATATATCCTTTTGATTTGAAACTTGTTCTAGTTTGCTTTCCATGTTGACAAGGTGCACAAATTTTATTGTATGGTCTTTTCAACTTGGGTAAATCTCTAACAGCCTATTTATTGCTTAATTTGACTATGTTGTCAAAATTCAAATGACCCATTCTTCTATGCCACAACCAACTCTCATCCTCTTGTTATAGAAAACATTTTTCTCCTTTAATCTCACTAAGCATATAGAGGTTGTTTGGAGCTATACTTGCATTTGCAATGACTTTTCTAGTTTCAGACTTTCTTATCTCACATCTATTTTGATGAAATGCAACCATATGACCTTGATCACAAAGTTGGCTTACACTTAGAAAATTTTGTCTTAATCCTTTGACATATAATACATTTTCTGTTCTTGTCTTTCTGTTATCTAAAACTCAGAGTTCCTTTTCCATAATTTTTTTCTAATCCATTATCCCCAAAACTTACTGATCCTCTATTAGTTTCTTTGAGGACAAGAAATTTGTCTTTGTCTCCTGTCATGTGTCTAGAGAAACCACTATCAAGAAACCCTTGTTTTTCTTTATCCTAAGCATGAAGAGTTGTTTGAACTAACATTGGTCTAGCCTTTTCATTCCCATTTTTCTCTATCCTAGTTGTTGAAGTTGTATTCTTTTTACTAGACTCATGAAGTATCATTTTGCACCATATAGTATTATGCCCAAAATTATTACATTTTTAATATATGATATTATCATTCATAAGAGGTGCAAAAGAGTAGAAATTTTTATTGACATCGTTTTTCACATAACCAGTGCAGTGTACAACTCTATGACCATATTTGTTACAAGAAAAGCAATAGCCATGGAAGAGATTATGTAACATGTTTGGATGCCTTTGAAAATGCAGTTGAGTGCTTCTCCTTTTGTGATTAAATCTTGTCCATGGTTCTCATTTACTTTCTTATTTCCTAATGTTCTTTCCTTTTGGGGTATGAATAGCGAACTTATCTCTATTTGATGTATTTTTTTCTTGAAATTTGGATTCCTTTTTCTATTTCCCTAACTTTATATCTTGTTGAAGCTTGTTGTTTTCAACTTCATGCCTTAGAGATACAATTTCTACTTCTAATATTTCACACTCTGTTTCTCTTACTCTTAATAGATTTGTCATATCTTGTTCAATTTTCTTTCCTTCTTTTACCTTTATCTTGAGTTATATGAAACTCTGTAGAAGTTCCATTTTTGCTTCCTCATCTTCTTAAAATTGTTCCTTCAAGCTTGACATATAATACCTTTTCTATTCTTGTCTTTCCGTTATCTAAACCCAGAGTTCCTTTTCCAATTTTTTTTTCTAATCCATTATCCCAAAAACTTACTGATCCTCTATTAGTTTCTTTGAGGACAATAAATTTGACTTTGTCTCATGTCATGTGTCTAGAGCAACCACTATCAAGAAACCATTGTTCTTATTTATCATGAGCATGAAGAGTTGTTTGAACTAACATTGATCTAGCCATTTCATTCCCCTTTTTCTCTATCCTAGTTGTTGAAGTTGTATTCTTTTTACTAGACTCATGAAGTGCCATTTTGCACCATATAGCCTTGTGCCCAAAATTATTGCATTTGTAATATAAGATATTATCATTCATAAGAGGTGCAAAAGAGTAGAAATTTTTATTGACATCATTTTTCACATAACCAGTGCAGTGTACAACTCTATGACCATATTTGTTACAAGAAAAGCAATAGCCATGGAAGAGATTATGTAACATGTTTGGATGCCTTTGAAAATGTGGTTGAGTGCTTCTCCTTTTGTGACTAACTCTTGTCCATGGTTCTTATTTACTTTCTTATTTCCTAATGTTCTTTCCTTTTGGGGTATGAGTAGCGAACTTATCTCTGTTTGATGTCTTTTTTTCTTGAAATTTGGATTCCTCTTTCTATTTCCCTAACTTTATATATTGTTGAAGCTTGGTGTTTTGAACTTCATGCCTTAGTGATGCAATTTTTACTTCTAATATTTCACACTCTATTTCTCTTGCTCATAATAGATTTTTCATATCCTGTTCAAGTTTCTTTTCTTCTTTTACCTTTATTTTGAGTTCTATGAAACTTTGTAGAAGTTCCAATTTTGCTTCCTCATCTTCTTAAAATTGTTCCTTCAAGCTTGAGTTCTTCTTTCTAATCATTTCCAAATTCCTAAGAGCAATGAATAATTCCTATTTTATATCAAACATGGTATCTTCTTCATTTTTTTAAGTCATGCATGTTTATATTGGATCCTTCTTCAAGATGTTAGTCTTTTCACGGAGAGACCTGCTCTGATACCAATTGAAGAACATGTGCGTATACTGAGAGGGGGGGTGAACAGTATAAGATAAAACATTTTGCTTTTCAATCCATATGATAACATCAACAATATTAAAGTAGTAAACATTACACAAAGTATCACACACATGAGAGACATGATTTAACATGGTTCACCCAATGTAGGCTACTCCATAGAGAAAATATTTCTTATAAAATTTTCTCAATAAATTCTCTCGGGAATCCTTTCCCTATTAAAATTTTTATGGACTTATGTCCAAAGGAGATACCAATCCCCTAATCAAGTTTGTGGAACTCTATCCACAAGAGAACTCCTTCTCCTCTACTCTATCTAGTGATCCTCTTAGAATACTACTGCCTCCACTGTATTGGCTTGTGGATATCTATCCACAAAATATTTTATCCTCACTCAGAAGATCTTTGTCCTCACTACCATGGCTAATGGATATCTATCCACTGGAGACTATTATCCTCTACTCTGTCACCTCCAAAGCTTTCTCTCAGATTTGTCTTAAATCTACACTAAACATAGTCCTTTAGTCTAGCACAAATCTTCTCAATCTCTATCTTCAAATCTGCACTAAACACAATCCTTTGGCCTAGTATAAATCTGCTCAATCTCTATTTTGGTCTGGGATAAACTTATCCTCAAATATACACCAAACTATGTCCTCAAATCTATCCTCAAGCCTTAACACAAATCTTGATCCAATCACAAATCAACTCTGCTAGATCTATTCCAAACCTTAACTCAAGGTTTGAACAAATTAATCAAGCAGATCTATTCTCAAGTCTTCTCAAATACTTACCTCAAATCTGCTCAACAAGTCCTCACTAGAACTTGTTCAATATGCTCAAAAAATCTTCACCAAGACTTGCTTCAAATATGATTGTAATATTCCACAAAATCTCACACAAATGTGTCCTTAAGTCCTCTCTATGACTTACTCAAATTTTCTCACAAGCTCTCACAAAATCTTGTTCAACTCAACACAACCAATCACTTAATAAAAATTAGTCAACAATGCTTATCAAACTAAATTCACATAATAATGATACTCATGATATTTCAAAAACCCTAATCATGCACATGAAGGCTCACTCATTTTTCCAACAATGCTTATCAAACAATGTTTTTAGCATCAACTCTTATTCCAGGAAAACCTTCATAAACCAATATTGGATATCTCAAAACCAAAATCAACAATGCTCATCAAACAATCATTTTCAGTCCAACTTAGCATTCACAAAATCCAATCCAACAATATTTCACTCACAAAGAAAGTGTACCCATATCTTTTGTTTTGATGGAGATATGTCTTCAAAACCTGTCTTAATCACAATTAAATTTTATTTTCCAACACTAGGGTTAGGTAGCCATAACCTATCTCAATATTTCCTCAAAATAATTCTCCCAATAATTAATTTTCATACAAAATATCAAATCTCTTAGTACACCTCATAATATCCAAACTTATAAAATATAAGTCATCATTTTCATAATAACAAAATGCACCACAATTTCCTTGATACACCTTATAATATTCAAACTTATAAAATAAATTTCAATCAACAAGAATTAAAAATAAAATATTTTAATTCTCTTTACCTTATAACTCCCTCAAAAACTTATAGCAAAATCAAGTAACTCATGTTTATAATTTTCCCCTCAACACTATAGTCTAAGCACAAACATCCATGCACCTTAGTGCCACCAAAAACCTTGGGCAATGCGAAATATAATTAAAAAATTAAATACCTTCTTGTGCGCTCTCTTTGGGATCGATCCCTGGTTGAAGTGTCTGTAACACCTTAGCTAAGGTTCCCTAGCCATGTGAGATAAGCGCTCACATGGGAGTCAAAGATGGTAAAAACTCTTTGACTCTCCCTTGCCTGCCAAGAGTCAAAAGGCTCTTATCCCACATCGTCGAAAGGTATCGAATGGAGCACCTTCATGTTCTCAAAATCCTTTGTACACTCTTAAATTTTTGCTAGCCCAATCTTTGTTGGTTGGTGGTCCCTTCCTCTTTCAACACCTTGAATTCCACATGTAGACACCAAAACAACACCAATCCGATTATGTGACTGCAAACACTGATCGCTTTGACACACACAGCCCCCAGGGCAGCCCTCAGAGGTTAAACAGTGGTCCTAACCACTTTTGCAGCAATTTTGGAAGGTCAAAAAGCAATTTGGCACATTCAGGCACTTTGCTCAATATCCATCCCACCTTGGGAAAAATTCAAATTAGGATCTGTCTCACCCAGGGATGAATTCTAAATTCACTCTAGGTCAGGACGAATTCCAGGTTCAACGGGCAAAAAGAAAAATTGCACCAAGTGGCAGCCAAGGATAGTCAATTAATGCCTCTTGCCTTGCATGCGCATGTAGGTGGGCAGATTGGACGTTAGAGGACTGTCACAAGGGTAGTCATGGAAGCCCAAGTCAGGGATGACTTTCCTCCCTCATGGGAAGGAATGACTGCCACATGGCACTCATGCATGCCCCTCCAAAGAGACCCCCTGGGTCTATAAAATGGTGAAATTTTTCACCCAACAGAGGACAGGTTGGAAGAATTTTCAAGCAACGAACTGCTGCCAAATTTGATACCACGCTTTTACCTTTTTGATTCACCTCTTCCACATCCTTGATCTCTTCCACAAGAGAGGTCATTGGGTGGTTATTGGAAGTGTGAATCCGGATCCAAAACCCGACATTTGACCACATTGATCTACCAATTCATCAAAAACCCATTACAAGAGATTTTGGGCCCATCCCAAGTGGATTGGTGCCGAAATTAGGTTCTAACGGTGGGCGGCCTACCCGGGCGCCCCGCACTCCTGCGAGCTTAATCTTCTTTTTTTAAGAATGATTGGGAATTCATGGCAGATTGTTATTTTGTCACTTTTTTATCTTGCATTCCATTTTATGCTGTTTAAATAGTTTGTAATGTCGATTTCATAATGCTTTTATCAAATCTTATCATGTTTTGTCGCTTTTGTTGTCCTCACTAACTTGCAGGTAGCAACGTCAAATTCCCTTTTATGGAGGTCAAATTGGGGAAATCCGACCATCTAGGTCGTCCCAAAATGCCCCTAATTAGCTAACCCCTAAGTTTGCAGGTCTTTTGGAGCTTTCAAGACACGACATTTTGGGCAGCATCACTTCGGCATTTTATCGCAGGAGAATTCGTCCTACCCCTGGACGAATTACAGTCAAATTCGTCCCGCCCAGGAGCGAATTCAAATCGACGATGATTTTTCTGACTATTTTGATGGCAGTGGCCCTCTGGTAATGTTCCCTAGTTCCTGTCAAATTTGCAAGTTGTTTAGAATCGGTTTATTCATCGTTGTAATCAATCTTTTGCATGCATCTTTCATTGTTTTCAGAGAACAAGCGTTTCATATTTGCAGCAGGTGCTACTAACGATTTTTTTGTTTCTTTGAATGCAGGAGGAGTAGCAAAGATCAAGAATTTATTCACACCAATGACGACAACACTTTGTCCTACCCATTTTTTGCATGTGGGCACGCAGAAGAGAGATGACTTTCCATTGATGTGACCAAGAGACAAGTTTGATGCTCCTCTCCCCTAAAAAGGGAGGAAGCGAATTGTAACCGAATTTGAAATACATCAATAAAATAAGAGGGTTGTTTCGTTCCATTTGGGTTCCAATTTGTCTATGCTTTCTCCATTTTACGCATTTCTAATTTGTAGCATCAAGTTTAGTTTCGTTTGGAGTTTTCCCTTTTTGTTTTCTGGAATCTTGTGCTTTCACCACATAACTCGAAGGTTAATAAAAATTAAATATTTCTCCTTAGCTTTTCTTGCTCACAAAATTATGTCGCATACCCTCTTAATTCGCATGTGATAGAATTTTTGAAGACTTACTTTCCTTTTGGGAAAGGCTATGGTATTTATACCACATGCCTCCCTCTCTCCCACGTTAGAAAAGATATAAAATTAAATTATTTTGGCGCCCAACCCAACTTTGGGTTATAAAAAATATTATTTTACAAATAAATTTATAATATAAATATTATAAATTATTTATAAACTCCCTTGGGCATAATTAAAATTTTAATATTATAATGATATATTAAAATATTATTTCCATTGGGCTTAGGTGATTTCCTCTTTTGCCCTTGGCCTTTTCTAACTGCCTTTAATATTATAATTATAAATATTATAATATTATTTCCTTTAGGCCTTTTCTTCAAGGTATTTAACCGTCCTTTTGACTGAGCAATTGGAGCTCTTAGATCAAATCTCTTGGGATTAAAATATGAGTATTTTAACCCTTCTTCTGCTAAATCTTGTACTGATTCCTAAAACTGAATATTGACATAAACGACAACACAACTAACTCAAAATTTCCAACAAATTCTATATACTAATATCTATAATATTGACATCCTATGAAAAAATATTTTTATCTCCTTTTAATCAAGTTTGTCTTGATTTTAAGATCCAATATTTCTGTTCCTTACTCAAAATATCATGATATTCACTAAACAAATCCCTTTCCTCTAAGCCTTGGTTAATGTGTTGACATTTTTAATATTTTGAAAGTTTTTCTTTTAGTTATTTCTTTACAAAAATATTTTCAAAAATGTTCTTGTTTCATTCTTTTAATCAAGATGTCACAGATATAATTTGTTTTAGAACTATATACAATTCACTATTTCTTAAAGAATTTTGTTTGTGCTATCATATCAACAAATTGAGGATGGTATTCCCATATCTGCTCATATTTAAAATATTATCTTTTTTAAATTCACTTATAACGATTTTAACTTTTATTGGCAAGTGATCTAAACCAATCATTTCCAAGGTGCTAGTTTTAGTATAAGTCCATTTATCTAGCAAATGATTTGAGAGTATGCATCTATCTAATAAATATACTATTAGGTTTAGGCCTATCATTTTGTTGGTCCAAGTATAGTTCTCTTCAAAATTAACCTCCTAGAAATTATTATTTTGAATAAAATATGTGAAATCTCTCATACATTGTGTTATTTTCCTAATTCCCCTAAAATTTTAATCTAGCTTGATTATGACATTAAAATATCTTATGATCATGAATCAAGTTTCTTTGTCTTTACTTTTCATAAAGGATTTAATTATACTCCATATTTTTTATCTACTTGATTTAGTTGTAGGACCTTAGATATCGATAAGCATGAAATAAATATATGTAAAGTAGTAGGTGACTAATGAGGCTATCTAATTCCTAGTCTATGAATACTTTCATACGTGGTTGAAACTCGTTTTCAACATGTTAAATTCCTCATATCACTCCTTTTGAATCTATATCATCCCATTCACATCTTGCCCATATTGCTTTCATGGTTTTGGAAACTTCTTCCTTTGTCATTTTACTTCCTAGATATAAAGAATATTAGGCTTATTTCTTAAATAGAGGTCCTTGATACACCTCTACTTTGAGAGGATATCAGCACCCCATATATTCCATGATATGGTAGTAATGTCTCTATAGGGGTTTTTGACACCTCCTATGAATTACCAATATCATTTTGTTGTTTGGTAGAGATAAATTCAACCAATTTAGATTGTGTTCCTTTCTCTATGTTTGCTTTTGCTTCCATGGCTATCACTTGACAATTTTAAGATTTTCCTCTTTTTCTTGCTAGTATTGAGAGTAGGTATTATTATTATGTTCCTTAATATTATTTCACAACTTTCCTTTGCATTATATTTATTCTCTCCTAGCTTTTCCAAGGAATATTTTAACTTATCCTACTCATCTTCTAGTATTTCCTTGTTAATGACATCTAACACAATGTTTTATCTACCACTTTCCTTCTCCTGAATGGTGCATGGTACTTCAAGAGAGTCTTCAAAATTTGATGAGACACATTTCTTAGGTTCAACAATAATGTTCATACCTAAATAGGAATCATACTTAGTAGATGGTTCCTTGTTAATATTTTGATTCTATTGTGCCATATCCTCTAAACTATAATCTATTTTTTCTTCATAGGCTAAAGCCTCAAAAGAATTAGTATTTCTTCTAATATCCTTACTTACTAGTCTTCACTTCATATTTAATTTCATCTATCTAGACCTTTTTTTTGGAAGTGGAAAACCATCCTCATCCATATCCATTTGTAAGTTCCTCTTGTTGCTTTCTACATATAGCTTGTTGGAATCTTCTTAAGGAATGATCCCTCAACATGCCCCACCTCTTGACATCTTCTACATCTAAAATATATGCTTTCATAATCAAATGTTTCGATCCACAACTTACCCCCAAATTTAATAATGACTCATTTTAATAAATTTTTACTGATATCAATCATGACCAATATATGGGTGTAGATAGTCGAGACTCTATCTTTAGTAGTTTCTAAAATGTTAAATATTTTTTCTAGAATGTTGCATGTTTCCTTGAAGGTATGTATTTCCTAAAATTTAATTGGTGGCCTATACATCCTAAATCAAACTAGTGCTAGGGATATATATATGTTTTTAGGTGTAAATCCTTCACACCAACAGGTTCGGAAGAGTGTTGCTCTTCCTATAAACAAAGGGCCCCCTTTAAAAATTCTAAATCTTTCCTCCCTGGAATAGAAAATGTCTAGGAAGAAACCTTTTGAGAGAAATGATAGACTCACTCTTGGAGACTACCATCTCCTATCAATCTATTTTATCATAGTCAAAGCCATTGGTCAAGACCCATTAAATTTACGAATGAATACCTTATCTTTGAGCAATGAGGATCATTGCTCTATGAGATCCTCTTTAACCTCTACTACTAGGTATGTTCCTAAAGATTTAGCTATAAATTAGTCTATGGAAAGGAAACTATAACTCATTATCTATTAAAATTTACCAATATATCTTATAACAATTATATTATTTTATCAAGTGGCATTAGCTCAACTTGTTAGATTCCTCAATATTTCAAGGAGGAGACCCAGGTTTAAGTCTTGCCAAATGATACATGGATAATATCCAATCTTTTTTGTAATACCACTATGTGGTGATGATGTAATAGGGGCCCATTTCAATCCCATATAACTCACACACACACACACACAGATATATATATATATATTCTAAGATAACGAAGAGATAAATTAAACTTAGCTAAAAATTATATGCCCAGATAGAATGTCTTACTTTTTTAATTCCCTAGCCCTACCTAACAAATATATGTAATTGTGTTTCTTGCAACTTGAAAAATCATCACTACTCTTGTTTTGGATGGATGACTTCATAGGGTCTTATATCCCGCAGTATTGCTTAGGTTTCTTTGTATGACCATTCATTTTAACGTTCTTCAAATTCTATGTAAATTGGTCCAAGAATCATCTGAATCATAGAACCCTTTGTAAATTTATGACTCATGAAAGATGATAATGTTTTTATAATTTTTTCCTATTGCTTAGGTTTCTTTGTATGACCACTCATTTTAACGTTCTTCAAATTCTATGTAAATTGGTCCAAGAATCATCTGAATCATACAACCCTTTGTAAAGTTATGACTCATGAAATATGAGAATGTTTTTATAATTTTTTCCTAACTCTGCCCTTATTCTGAATAACTATCTTCACATGGTCATATCTCCCTCAATACTACTCTGATTCTTTCATATGGCCACTCATTTCAAAGATCTTTAAATTATATACAAAATGACATAAGAATCATTTGAATAAAACAACTCTATGCAAGGATATTGCTACTAAAAGATGAGTCATTTTCAAAAAATTACCCTAAGCTCAAGTCATATTTTTTTTAAAGTACCTATTTATTAAAATTATTTGTATTTCCAGTTCTTACAAAATTAAAAATACATAAACTAAAATAAATATCATACCTATTATAGTATTTAGGAAGACTTTGCTTGTATTAATTCAAATAAAAATATACACTTCATTTAACCCTTATTTAATTCCTTTCTAATAAGGATATTAACAATTTTTTAATTGGTTTTATATAGAGTGTAGACACCTAAGAATATCACATTATCCCTTGTGCAGTGTTAATGGTTAATTAATTTGTAAAAGCCTCAAAAATACAATAAATTTGTATTAAAACATTGTTTAGTCATTTAAGCCCATTTTCCCACTAAGTCCCCTCCTACACCTTGCCCATGGTCACCATGTGACTACCCCTTTAAACTAGCCTAGGGCCACCTTGCCCTAGTCTGCCATTTGATTCTAGCATAGGTCCACCACACCCTAGCCTACCTTACCCCCTACTCTCCACATCCCCATGCTCATTCAATGCCATAAATGGGATGAAGACTTTCTTCACCCATGTGCATTAATGACATGAAGACTTTTCATCCACATGCCATAAATGGGGTGAAGACTTTCTCCACCCCCATGCATTTATGAGGTATGGTGCACCCATGCCCATTTAATGCATATGGATGTATGAGTATTTTCTCCACTCAAGTTAATTTATGAGGCATGGTGCACCCATGCCATCTCCCCTCCCCTAACCCTTACCAAATTCTATAAAAAAAATTGCCCCCTTTTTTTGAAGCGATTTGCGCATAGCGGAGCGATTTTCGGGATTCCCATGGTTGGTTGGTGGTTGGTGGGTGTGGGTGTTTTATCTCACAGAGTTGTGCCCATTGTATTCTAATACCACATAGTGATTTAGGGTTGTAAGATTTTCCTTTATATTTATTGTAATGTCCCATTTTCAGGAAAGAAAGGGAATAATAATATCAAGGAGTGGCTCTTGTTTTGCTAGAGCAGCCCACATCGGGTGAACCAGGGTAAATTTCATGTGTCATATGTGCATTGTGTGGTGTCATTTCATCTAAATTATTTATTTACGCTTTATTTCTGGAATAAGTTTCTATAGATCTCTTTAGTTTGCTGCTTGGTCGTAGAATTTCTTATATGGGGTGCCTGAGCCCCGATGCCCATTTTATCAAGAACTAGAGTCTTGTATGCATATTTTTTGGGCCTATAGACGGGTCAGTCTCGCTTGGAGTTGGATGGGTTCTTTCTTTGCTCCATTTATGTCTCTACAACTTTCATGGCATCATGTCCTTCTGTGTGATTCCGTTTAGTTTTCTCTCCCATTGAGGAAAGTGTGGTAAATCTTCAAAGTCAGCCTCCTATTTCACATTTGGAAATCTAGAAACAAAATTATTTTCAAGCAGGTTGATTCATCTCAAAAAAAAATTGTTGACAAGCTTGAAGTTTTTCATGAAGTGTGGTTTTAGATCTATGACCTGGCTAAAAAGGTGGCTATGGAGTTGGACCATTTGCAGGTTTTGCTGAAATGTTGGGATGATGCCCATTGTACCGTCAGTAGGGAAGCCTCTAAGCATTCACCTCCTCACCCAACCAGATCCCGTTCGCATCTATGCCCTGATCACGCACAACATCAACATACTCGGATCAGATCCCATGACTGTGGAGGGCCACCGTAGCAGCCAGAGCTGTATACCTCCCAGCATTATGTGCCTATGATCACATCGCAATTTGCATCTGTGCCTAATGGTTGTTGGGGGGCTTTGAGCAACTACGGGTATATTTCTGGTTGGTCTCATCCTTTCTCCAATTACTCATGCTTCAAGATGGGGTGAGGAGTGTTGTGTTGGGTAAGGGGAACCACCCACTTCAAATGGATAAGGCTTTTTCTGCCATGAACCCCTTCCTTAAGGCCTTTTTGGTTTTAGAATGTTTCTAGTTTGATGTTGATGGTCGTGATGCCTGTGTGGTGCCTGTGTGGTGCAATTTGTTTTTCTTTATACGTTATTACGATAAGATAATGACTTTCAGGGTGTGATTTTTGCTTCACCCATACTTTTTTTGGGGGGGCTGTAAAGGACTTTTATTTTTATAATTAAAATTGGTCTTTCATTAAAAAAAAATTACACTTCTATAAATAAAAAATAAAAATCACTAGTTGAAAATACTCTAGAAATTAGACTTTAATAAAAATTATAATTGAAAAGTTAAATGAAATGGTCATTTGTAGTTTTTTTGAGATTGATTTTCATTTTATATTAAAAAATATAAGAAAGTTCAATATGGCATACATGCTAGCTATGAACCTTGAAATTTTTTTTTTACGTACTTCATATACCATACTTACAACCTCGTAGGGGAACGCTTGTACCAAAAAAATCTCTGCCAACCATAAAGGAAGTGTGGTTGTCCCTCATGTCATACATTAAATATTCGATGATCCACTTTATTGCAAGTGTACATCTGCATGGATTCCATTCATTTCTTGGGAATTATTTTTATTGCATTCAATAAAGTGCCAAGAATCGTCTTTGCAAAGGAAGCTCTAAAGCATTGTACCATTTTCTCTATACAAATAGCATATACCCATTGGATATCCTTCCTTCTCCCACCTATAACATATTCTTACAGACACTCTCCACTCTAAAACTCATCAAGGCTGAGCAATTGAAGAAGAAGTGTTTGTGCAGGGTAATTGCAGGGAGGCTTTCCTTTGGAAGGTGAGATCGATACATGCATAATTCTATTCCTTTGGATCTCTCTACTGCCTGCCAAAGGAGAGTTGCCCTGTGATTGTCCCTCTCCGAGTTTTTAGTTATTACAGGTATTATACTTGTTTCTATATTTAGATCCATTTTATGGTTATATACCGCAACTATTATTTGTATGTTTTTGAGAAACATGTTGTATGTGTTAGGCCAAGTCCAATTGCAGCATAAACCAAAAACAAAGAAATATATGCAGTGAAAAATATTAATTATTTATTGACATGCACCCCTCGTCAACCTTACATTCATTTGCAAAATAATATTATATAGTGTATAGGGGATAAGAAGGGAGAAGATAGGGGATAGGAAGGCGCGGAGGGATAAGGAGGTTGGAGGGATAATGGGAAGGGAGGAAAAGGAGGGATAAGGAGGGAATATAGGAGGAGAATAGGAGAGAAAATAGGAGGAAGGTTAGGGAAACTTGCCGACAAAAAATTGCCGACAACCATAGGGAGTTTTCACACTTAGGGCTTAGAAAAGGTTTTTTCTAAGCCACTTTCGAAGCAACCCTATTCACACTTGCAACATTCTCCCCCTTAAAGTTGAGAGGACTGACTACACAGTCTCTCAGCTTTACAAATTGAGCTTTAGTCATCGCCTTGGTGAAGATGTCAGCGACGTTTTCCAAAGTGTGACAGTATTGAAGCTCAACAATTTCATGTTCCACCATATCTCTAATGAAGTGGTACTTCATATCAAAATGCTTTGTTCTGCTATGGTGGACAGGATTATATGCCAACTGAATGGCACTGATGTTGTCGCAGTAGATTCTGGTCGGACCACTTTGATGTTCTCTAATCTCTTCTAGTACTTTTCTTAGCCACAAGGCTTGAGACTTGCATAAGTAACCGCTATATACTCTGCTTCTGTTGAAGATAGTGCTACTACTGTCTGCTTTTTTGAACTTGAAGTTATTAGTCCTGATCCAAGACTAAAACAATTTCCTGATGTTGACTTCCTGTCATCAATATTGCTACCCCAATCACTATCGCTGAAGCCTACAAGCTTGATAGCGTTACATTTATGGTACTTGATTCCAAAATCCAATGTACCTTTCACATATCTTAAAATTATTTTAGCTGCCTGCAAATGCAGCTCAGAGGGGTTAGACATAAATATAGAAACAAGAGATACAACATACTGAATATCTGGTCTGGTGTTGGCGAGAAACATCAAACTCCCAACCATGCTTCTGAAAGTGGTCACATCAACTTTTGGTGCTCCATCATCTTTGCTTAATTGGATCCCATGTCCAACTGGAGTTGCAACTGGTTTGCAATGCTCCATAGCAAACTTCTTGATCATATCCTGAGCATACTTATGTTGACAGATGAAGATCCCTTTATCTGACTGATGAACCTCCATTCCAAGGTAGTAGTGCATTAAGCCAAGATCCTTCATCTCAAATCGCGTCATCATGGAGTGTTTGAACTCCATATTCATTTTTTCATTACTACCCATAAAAATGAGATCATCCACATACAAGCAAACTATGAGGATGTCATTACCTTGCTTGAGGTAGTAGAGTGTGGGTTCATTTTTTCTTTTGGTGAACCCATAATCTTTGAAGTACCCATCAATGCGTGAGTACCAAGCTCTTGGTGCCTGTTTAAGACCATAGAGTGCCTTCTTCAATCTGTAAACAAGGTGTTCCTTACCTTGCACTTCAAATCCCCGTGGTTGCTCAACGTACACTTCTTCTGTCAAGTAACCATTGAGAAATGCACTCTTGACATCCATGTGTTGGACTTTCCATCCTTTGTGTGCAGCTAAGGCAAGAATTGTTCTGATAGTCTCCTATCTGGCTACAGGAGCAAAAGTCTCTTCATAATCTATTCCATATTTCTGAGTAAAACCTTTTGCCACTAATCTTGCCTTATGTTTCTCAATGCTTCCATCAACATTAAACTTGGTTTTGAAGATCCATTTATAGCCAACACACTTCTTTCCTTTTGGAAGCTTCACGAGCTCCCAAGTGTCGTTGTTTTTTATAGAGGTTATCTCCTCTTTCATGGCATCTTGCAAAATCTTCTGAGTACATGCCTTCTCATAACTAGAAGGTTCAAGCTGTGCACTAGTTAACAAAGCATAGTTAACTTGATCTCCCCTAGGTTCCTGCTGGGATTCATCATCACCATACAAGTGCATACTTTCTAATCTGTGTAAAATAGATTCCATTTCACTAGCTTGACTCCTAGTATATCTTCTTGAAAAAATTTTATCCAACATCTGAGAGGATGGATGATACTGTAAAGTTCTCTTACCTTTGGATGGAACATCAATATCCATTGGTGAGGAACTTACTGATCGCTATGGAGAAGGACTTGGAGAAGCAGTTGAATCTGAAGATGGACTTGGTGGATGTGTGGGCGGAGACTGCTTTCCTCTATGTGGTAGCTGTGGTTGCACCTGCTGAGCTACTACATCAGTGGCTTCAACATCACTGAATATTTGGGGCTTACCCCACTCTCCCCCTTCATCAAAAATCACATCCCTTGAAACCACTATCTTTCGAGTCGTAGGATTGTAGAGTCTATAACCCTTTGTGTTTTCACAGTAGCCTACAAAAATGCAAGCTTGACTCTTTGGATCCAACTTCTTTCTCAGCTCATCAGGAATGTGAGCATATGCCAATGAACCAAATACTCTGAAATACTTCACATTTGGTTTCTTACCATACCAGGCTTGGTAAGGTGTTTTTCCTTTCAAACTTGAAGTAGGACTTCTGTTCAAGATGTGAACACTAGTCCTTGTTGCATCTCCCCAATATGTATTACTCAAATGCTTTGTCTGAAGCATTGATCTTGCCATCTCCACAATGGTGCGATTTTTTCTTTCTGCTACACCATTCTCGTCGTGGAGTGTAGGCAGCTGTGAATCCGCCTCTTGATGCCATGATGTTTACAAAAATTCAAAACTGATTAGAGGAGTATTCTCCTCCTCTATCTGATCTAAGACATTTTACGGAATATCCACTCTCATTCTCAACTCTTTCTTTAAAATCGATAAAGCATGCAAAAGCTTCATCCTTATGTTTCAAAAAATATATCCAACACATTCTTGTGCAATCATCAATGAAAAGTAGGAAGTAAGAGTGATTACCTAGACTCTTGGTCTGCATCGGACCACATATGTCTAAATGTACCAACTGAAGTGGATAGCTGGCCCTCCATGCTTGTCCATGAGGAAATTTTGATCTGGCATGCTTGCCCAAGGCACACCCTTCACAGACTTCCTTACTATCTTGAATTTTGGGAAGTCCAGTTACCATTGCTTGTGAAGTTAGCATCTTCAAACTTGTTGAATTCAAGTGACCATATCTCAAGTGCCATAGGACACTTGGATTGGTAATTGCAACATTTGCTAACTTATTTCCTCCTAGCTGGCCAAACTTCAAAGGGAATAATCTATTCTTCGACATTGGCACTTGTGTAATGATTCTATTACTATTGTTCTTGTCAAAAATGGTGCATTTACCCTCATAAAAAATCAACTTATAATTATTTTCAAGCATTTGACCAACACTTAGAAGATTGTGTTGAAGATGAGGTGTGTAATAGATATCACTTACTTGCTTGATGCCTTCTTTCATTGGAACCTCCATAGCTCCAATGCCTTCAACTGCCAATGATTTGTCATCACCCAATCGGATGTTGGATTTGTATGAGGAGTCTAACTTAGCAAAGAGTTCTTCTTTGCCACTCATGTGATTTGAACACCCAGTGTCCAAAATCCATGTATCATTCATATTTTGTTCTGTCTGGCCATAAGAAAGAAAGAGATTTGAGGACTCTTCCTCTTCTCCAAAATTCCCAAACTAACTGCTCTGGTTGCCGTTGCTTCCTTGCGAAGTCTTTGACCAACAATCTCGAGCATAATGGCCAGGTTTGCCACAATTGTAGCAAACTTGTTTTGATTTATCTCTGCATTTTCCTTTGCCAAATTGTTTCCCTCTATATTGTTGTTGTCCTCCTCTATTCTGATTTTTGCCTCTGTTGGATGATCCTCCTCTGTTAGGAGTTCCCCCTCTTTGATTATTCCTGCCTCTACCTCTTTGTTGTCCTCTGCCTCGGCCTCTACCTCTTCCTTCATGTGTGGCAAAAGCTTTTTCATCTCCTCCATAGCTAGTGGTAGGAGTTTCCTGTAACCTCTCTTCATGTGAGAGAAGTGAACCAGTTAATGCATCAAAAGACAATGTGGTTAAATCTTTGGATTCTTCAATAATTATTGCAACAGAATTCCATTTAGGAAGAAGTGTTCTCAACACTTTCTTCACCATCATCTCTGGCTTAATATCCTCTCCTAGTGTGACCATCTTGTCGACTACGGCTTTCACTCGCACGTAGTAATCTCCGACTCTTTCATTCTCTTGCATCTTGAGATTCTCAAAATCTCGTTTCAAAGTTTGCAGTTTTACCTGCTTCACTTGGTCACTACCTCTATGGCTTTCTTTTAGGGCATTCCACGCATCTTGTGCAATTACATAAGATGCAACCCTAGGGAAGATACTTTTATCTAAGGCAGCATGAATGTGATAAAGGGCATAAGCATTATTCTTTTGTGCTTCTTTTCTCGCCTTTTTATCAGCATTTGAGAAAGCTGCCCATTCAGCAGCAGTTGGTTCTGATACCAGTGTTAGGCCAAGTCCAATTGCAGCATAAACCAAAAACAAAGAAATATATGCAGTGAAAAATATTAATTATTTATTGACATGCACCCCTCGTCAACCTTACATTCATTTGCAAAATAATATTATATAGTGTATAGGGGATAAGAAGGGAGAAGATAGGGGATAGAAAGGCGCGGAGGGATAAGGAGGTTGGAGGGATAAGGGGAAGGGAGGAAAAGGAGGGATAAGGAGGGAATATAGGAGGAGAATAGGAGAGAAAATAGGAGGAAGGTTAGGGAAACTTGCCGACAAAAAATTGCCGACAACCATAGGGAGTTTTCACACTTAGGGCTTAAAAAAGGTTTTTTCTAAGCCATTTTCGAAGCAACCCTATTCACACTTGCAACAGTATGAATATATAGCAGTTATTATTTATATATATACAATAGTAATTATTTGTAAGTTTTTGTATACGACGGCTATTATTTATATGTTTCTCAGAATATGTTGTATGACTATATACAGTTGCTTTGTATGATTCAGCTAGTGTTGTTTCTGTTTGAAATTATATGGTTATATACAACGGGCTATTATTTATATGCTTTTGAAAACGTATTGTATGGTTATAAAAGATGGATGTGTTTGAAAACAATAGAAAAAGGCGTGGTTTTTTTTGGAAGATAATAAATAAGTTCTGGTTTTTTTGGAAGATAATAAATAAGTTTTGGTTTTTTTTTTAGGTTTAAAGTTTATGGTATTCTTTAAAAAAAATAGGTTGGATGGTAGGGGAGTATTGGCCGGTTAACTGCTTCTGTCCAGTGGATGCCCTATACCCTATAAAATAGGGGATGTCTGATGCTGCCCAGTTGATGCTGTATAAAGTTAGGGTCTCCTTAATTTTGTTTAAAAGAACAAACTAATAACAATTTTATTTATTAGAAATTCCTTACAAAGTTTCTTATCTATTAAATATTTTTTAAAACTGTATGCTGTGTAATTACTTTGTAAATTTTTTTAATAAATCTCTTTAAAAAAATCGTGCTTGATTTTTTTCCACCGTGTATATCTGAGAAAATATATGATTGAAAGCTTCTCTAACCATCTTAAGAGGCAGGTTTAAAATAATATGAGAAGTGTGTGGTTTTTTTAATACTGGGTTAAGATAGAACTTTTTATTCAAAAACTATTGATCAATAAGGTTATGAATCCATCTTCTACATTTTGTGTGAAATATTAATTTTGTAGTCCCTCGTAAATGTAATAATAGTCTTTCACCTCCATTACCTTCTCAAAACCGATGATTGTTAACTGATGACTGTTTTTTATAGATTTGATTTTTAAGTTTTTATTGCTTTTGGGTTTGAAATGTGGTTATTAAAATTATAAAAGTTAGTTCATTTTACAAACATATTATAAAGGTACTAAGGAAAGTTAATAGGTTAATATTTACATATATTTGAATGTTTGGGTGTTAAATTTTCTTAGGTAAATGAATTGAATAAAAAAATTAATAAAATAATAAAAAATATATTAAATAATAAAATTATTTTGGTGAAGTAGATAATAATTATAATTAAAAAATATAAAAAATAATATTTTTTAATTTAATTTAAATTTTTTTAAACAACTCAAATATTTTTAATTTTAAAATACTAACTTTTTGATATGTATGAATTTTACATCTAAAAAATCAAACCGCTTAATAATTAGTCGCATGTAGTAGTACTCAACTAAGGAAAAGTATTAATAGTCGCTTGAAGTGTTTTAATGGGTTTATAATTCGATAGGACTCAATTAGAAATTATACTAAATTTTCATAGCCAATAATTCAATCAACAAAGTGCTTGTTTTTTTTTTTTTTAATGATCTTATCATTTGAAATTTAAAACCATAAGCTTTATTTTTATTTATATTAGGGATAGTTTGTAAATGTAGTAGATGTAAATTATGGTTTTTTATTTTGTTTTTTTAATGATATTAACATTTATTAGGAATTTAAAATTGTAAGTTTTTTATTATTTATATTAAAAATAGTTTATAAATGCAGTTGAATATAAATTATATTTTTTTATTTTATAAATTTGATAGCATGATATTATTTAATTTAGAATTATATTAACAAGAAATTGTGATTTTTAAGTATTAACCATTAACTTTTTTATTCTTTCCCATAATGCTTAATGTTTTAAAAAAAATCTTCAACATGTTCTTGCACATACTCATGTATTACTCTACATTTATATTCACATAATTTTTTTTTTTTCAGTCTTGTTTTTGCACTTACACTTTTAACTCTTCAATTTGCTATTGCACTTATATTTTTATTGTTTTACATTCAAAACTAGAAGTCTTTATGGTAACCTTTTCATCTTTCACATAAATCCTTATGGCAAATTTATCATCTTACTGGACTACATGGATAACTAGTCATTGTAACCACCAAATGTAATAGAGTACATTACTACTTATGAGGTTCTTGAATCCATATCAATCCTTTACCTTTTTTTTTTTATGTGTGTGGGACTTTACTTCTACTACACATAACCTTTATTCAATGGTCCTCATCACTTCCCATTTCTTCTTTGAGTATATTGTCCTTATCACTTCCCCATTCTCATTTGAGAATACTCTTGTTATCACTCTTTTTTCTTTTAGCATAGCTTCAGCTTCTACTTTTTTCTTCTACTCTTCTATTTTTCTTATTTTGCTTCTGCTTTTACTTTTCTTAAGCTTATCCTTTTGTTTTTGCTTCTACTATTCTTTAGCTTCTGCTTCTATTTTTCTTCAATTGTTGCTTTTGTTTTTCTTCTTCAATTTGATTACATTAGTTTTCATACCATGTTAAAGGTATGAAGCAATTAGGACTCAAATCTAAGACCTCCATCTATTGAGATTGCTCTATCAATGAGTTTTGGATCAGCTTCTACTTTTTTCTTCTACTCTTCTATTTTTCTTATTTTGCTTCTGCTTTTACTTTTCTTCAGCTTATCCTTTTGTTTCTGCTTCTACTTTTCTGTAGCTTCTGCTTCTATTTTTCTTCAATTGTTGCTTTTGTTTTTCTTCTTCAATTTTATTACATCAGCTTTCATACCATGTTAAAGGTATGAAGCAATTAGGACTCAAATCTAAGACCTCCATCTATTGATATTGCTCTATCAATGAGTTTTTGGCTCTTCCTTGAACCAGCCTATGATTCGAATATAGGAGTCTTATTTATTTCTCCAACACTCACCCTAAACCACATTGTGAGTGCTTGGGACGCCTAGCATCAACACAACTCTGAGCCTAACATTGATTCTTAACTTCAACTCTTGCTTTTAAAATTGACATTGTCTCTAATATCAATTTTTGGATAGAAGAGAGAGGCAAAAACTATGTAAACTAAAATACAAAACAAAAAACCAAGGACACAAATTGTTGTTGCGATAAAAATAAGTTTTATTTTTATTCATTCATTGCCTTCCAAATACCTCCTTTCTACTCTACCTTACCTTGTTGGTGCTATGCCTTGTAGTACTTTCTTGATGCTTAATTTTATTTTTATTCATTCACTGCATTGCAATACCTTCTTGATGCTTAATTTTATTTTTATTCATTCATTGTCTTGTAATACCTTCCTGTTGATTTGCCTTGCAATACCTTCTTGGTATTTTCTTGATTTTTCCACATCGTTCTAACACCCATATCAATACAACATACAATATAATCCATTGCACATCATACAATATCATCCAACTACACAGACGTTGGATGATCCACCCAAGTGAAGATGGATAGATTGTCTAATAGATGATGAATACACTATTATATAAATTTATTACAATAGAAAAATCCAAATATAAATGATTAAATGCTACAAAATTTATGAGCACCAAACAATCTATTTTGTTTATTACATTAGGTATTAACACCTTCACAAATTCAATAAACTATGAAGGTAAAACAATATCAAAGGGTAAATCCTTACCTAGTAGAAGCCATTTTCAAGGACACCCTAAAGGTGCTATTAACAATATATGTCTCCTTTACAACACCAACACAAACCGTTAGGCTGTTGGAGTTGGGGGCCATGGAAAACTCCAAAAAATCGTAAAAATTCTAACTCGAATCAAACCAAAAACCCTAATAAGAGTTCAAGACCTATAAAAAAGGAGGAGACTTATGAAACTATAGAAATGTAATCAAAGGTGGTATTATTAGTCTTAGAGGTCAAACATGGTTGTCACATGAATGTAATTTCAATAGTGCCTAAATTTACATGTTATTTTCTTTTACTTAAGACATATTCTTCATAACTTCAATAGTGCCTAAATGTACATGTTGTTTACTTTTACATAAGGCATATTGTTCACTATTTGTGTTGTCCCGTAGGACCCTCAATCCCCTTACTTTATAAATTGTGTTATTTTTAATTAAAATACTATTATAAAATATAAATAAATCAGTTTATTATTAATTAGTATTAATTTAATATGTTATATTTTTTTAGTTTTTAAAAAAAATTAAGTTTAGATATTATTACGTATATATACATACTTACCATATTTTTATATCAATAAGTGAGTCTTGTTTCAATTCCATATTCAATAAATAAGTAAATCATATTATTTGTTCTTTTATTTATAAATTATTTTTTGATTAATAGATTATAGATTCTAGAGTAATTGTTTTAAATAATCAATGAACTTAATCAACCACATTCCTAGACTTTTTAAAGGGAAGATTTAAATTTAAATCTTATCAACAATATATAATAAAAAATTTATTTTAATATCACTATATAATCATAATATAATAAACAATAAATTGTTTATCAATATTAGCAAATTGAGATTAAATATTTCTTACTTTTATCATATAAAGTAGAGGTGTCTAATCTTACATTTGAAATATGATGCATATTTTAGAGGTTCAAGGTTCGAAAGGCTTTGACCTCTCTTTGGGTGAGAGTTTCAAGGTTCAAACCATGACATACCTAAAAAATAAGAAAAAATATAAATTAGATGGTAGTGATAAAATGTTTACCAATATCCTCGAAGATCAAAAATGTTACATATTACCACTATATGTTAGACCATTATCTCCATGTGGCATATACCACCTTGTTAACTAGCTTCTCTACCGTTTATATGTCCTCCTAATATAACAGAAGCTAAAAATGTTACATATTACCACTATATGTTAGACCATTATCTCCATGTGGCATATACCACCTTGTTAACTAGCTTCTCTACCGTTTATATGTCCTCCTAATATAACAAAAGCTATGCCAAGGGCCAACCAGAAAGGGAAGTGTGGAAGTACCTTTCCTGCTGCAAAAACAGTACCCAAAAGTCCCTTTCCTGCTAAAAACAGTACCTAGAAAAATAAAAGTAAATAAAAAATTTATGCTTTTAACAATTCAATGACCTGCTGTGTAGGTGTGTATGCACATGTCTTATTTCTTCTTTTCTTCTTCCTCCTTGTACTCCTTGGGAACTATTTTTTCAGTCAATGAAGTGCTAGGAAGCAGACCTTGTCTTTGCATGGAAATTCTAATAAAATTGCACCATAATATCTGTACAAAAAGCATACACTGGGTGGATATCTCCAAGGCTGTGAAGAAGAGGAGGCAGTGTAGGATAATTATAAGGAAACTCTCCTTTGGCAGTAAGATAAATGTTTTAATTTTTATTAGGTTAAGTTTATGAACCCAATGTTTTAATTTTTATTAGGTTAAGTTTATGAACCCAATCATTTATTAATGTTTTAATTTTTATTAGGTTAAGTTTATGAACCCAATCATTTATTAATGTTTTAATTTTTATTAGGTTAAGTTTATGAACCCAATCATCTATTATTTTCTTAAGAACAGAGTTTTAGGTTTCACAATATAAACCATTTAGCTCACTACACATAAGATTCTTCATCTTAGATCATTTATTTAATTATAAGTAAGACACTTTAATTAAAGGATTTATGAACTCGTCAATCAACTGGCTTAGTGGGCCATGTCCAATGTCACTTATACAAAATTCCTTACTTCTATTCAAATAAGAAAATTCCTTCCTTCTATTAATATGAGATCTTTTGTTTTTTTAACTGGATTTTTGCGATGCAAGTTTTTAAAAAACTATAAATTAAAACGTGGCACATCCTTACCATGAATTTGACTCTGCATTAATGTCTTATTTGTTTGTTTCTTTTATCTTGCCTGCCAAAGGAGAGTTTCCCTGTAATAGTCCTCTCACGGAGAAATCTGTATTACCATCGTTTATAGAATTATGTTTCAGAAGAATAGCAGAATTAAAGGTGTGATTGATATCCTCTTTCCATCGTATTACTATAGTGTATGAGTGTAATGATCTTCTTGCCTTGCATTTGATCACTGTGATGTGCACCAGTTTTTCCATATCTATAGTGACATGTAAATTTGTTCAAAATTTTGATTAACTAATTGCATTTGTGTAGATGAGTCTGATATTCTTCATGTTCATAAACCGAATATGAAATGAAGCATCAATACTCTGCTAGTGGGTAATCATTAGAGTATTCAAGTATATTCGTGAAGAGAAATAATACTTCCATAAATAAATTTCAGAAAAATAGTAATTATAGAATCAAAGGAAAATAGAGAAGAATAACACGTTATACATGAATTTATTTTGGAAAAACATTTCGAGAAAAAATTCAGCAAGAATATCTCCATACTGCCTAAACTTGACCATCTCTAATACAATAAAATCCTTTAGTTTCTTTTGTGCTTTCTCTACTGCTTGCGATTAATATTGAGTTCTTCCCTTGGGGTGTTAGCACGTTCATCATACCCAAACCCTCATGCAAGTGTTGTTTTATATACCAACAACAAAAGAAGGGGTTTTACAAAACCTTGGTCATAAAACATTGGTTCAAATATATAAACCCAAAACCCAGCCTATGGAAAATATTCAACATATTTCCAACATTCTCCCAATTGTTAAATACTTTCTATAAGGTTCAAAAATTGTCACAGTAGTCCAATGTTCCTTCCCTGGATTGGACATATATTTGCTAACTACTCCCAGTGCATGTGGGATATCTAAACATATTAGCTTCACCTGTTACCCTCAGCCATATATCGATGAGGTACCAAAATAGTCCAAAAATCCACTTTTAAAAAATCATTACAAATATCACTCGAGCTAACTCTGAGAACATTACATCAGAAAACCACCACTAGCATCCACACGAGTCTCTTTTTGGCCACAACTACACCAGTTACAGTAGATTCTTTAGGTACAATCTACATTAGTTACAATAGTTAATACTTACTCAAAAACTTGCGGTACAATCAGTAAACCATCTCAGACATTTTTCAGCAACTTTGCAATAAAATCACTAGCACAAGCATTTCCAACGTTAATCTCCAAATCTACCATTTTCGAAGCTCACCATATCTATCACTACCAAAGCTCACTAGATCTACCACTGTCGAAGCTCACCAGCTCTACTCGAAGATCACAAAATCTACCATTTTCGAAGCTCACAAGATATAATGTTTCCAAAGATCACTAAATCTATTGCTATCGAAGCTCACTGGATCTATTTCTAAATATCACTGGATCTATCGCTTCGGACGGATCTACCATTGTCGGAGCTCACCAACTTTACCATTGTGCTTCATGTTATTTTTCCTTCACCTAGATTCTTCCACACACTTTGCTTCCGCTCAATAATTGATTTATCCTAAGGTTGAAACCCTTTCTCCTCAAACCAAGCTACAACTTATCTCTGATACTAAATGAAGAGAAATAATACCCCCATAAACAAATTTCAAAAAAAATAGTAATTGTAGAATCAAAGGAAAAACAGAGAAGAAAAACACATTAAACAAGAATTTATCCTAAGAAACCCTTTTGAAAAAAATCCCAGCAAAAATATCTCTTTATTGTATAAACTTGATCGTCTCCAATACAATAATATCCTTTAGTTTCTTTCACGCTTGCTCTACCACTTATGATTACATTTCTTGCAAATTATGTTGTCGGACGTTCACCATATTCAAACCTTATGGAAGTGTTGTTTTATATACCAATAACACAAGAAAGAGTTTTACAATACCTTGGTCATAAAACACTTAGCCCAATTATATTAATTCATAGGTTCAAATATATTAATCCATGGGTTCAAATATATTAATCCATAAAAAATATTCCATATTTCCAACAATTCAATGTTCAATATTACATTTATAATAATCAAAATTTTTATTAGTGAAAACTTTGTTTTTTCCACTACCTTTTTCTCAAAGTAGAGAGAAGCATTCCTATATTTAAACTTTTCTATTATTTTTCTCCTTAATAGTTATACCAGAATATATAAATGATACGAAGTTTTACTTTATTTATTTATTTATTTTCAATATTAATCAGTGGGGTTTGGCAGAGTGATAAATTGGGATGTTTCCTTATAAAATAAAAATTTAAATTCTATAAAATATTATTTTAATATGATAGGCCGTAACAAAAAGTTAAAGAAATTAAAAATCCAAATTATTTAGACACTGAACAATATCAATACTTATTAATTAAATTTAAAAAAAAAAAACAACCAAACAATTAAGATATCTAATAGGGTATGACCTAGTAGGAAGGGTAATGGGATAGGGTATGACCTAGTAGGAAGGGTAATGGGATGAAAACAGTTTAAAGGATCTGATTGAGTAAAATACGATAACATGCATTTCATAAAGAAAAGACATCTTACAATCTGCATCTGATATTGATACGTTATAGGAAAAATAACTGCCAACAGTATGTAATTGTTACTGTCATTGCCATGTACTTAATGGAGGAAGAGGAAGAAAAATTGCCATGTACTTCATGGAGGAAGAGAAAGAAAAATTGAAATGTACAATACAGAGGAGAAAAACGATAATCAAGTATAGAATAGAATATGAGAGGCATATAAGGGCAACATAAATGTAGCATAATGAGGTTGAAAGGTAATATCCCTTGACATTGTTATTTTGTAATTAAACTATTACAAACATATGTATATTGACTCTGTGTCAATGACGAATGTTCTATGCCCTTAAATTTGTATGTTGTGAAATGCATAGTATGATGTATGCAGATTGTATGTGAGGACTAGATGATTGTTGTAGTCCAAACTTAGACGTAGATGAAGAAAATTAAAGTTGTTTTATTTTCTTTTCTCTTGCCAACGTCCGATAGCGAAGTGCGAACTACAAACAACGTAGGACAATTTGCTGAAGTCCAAATTTAGGAGCGAAGAGCGGAGTGTGGACGACGTACAATGAAGTGTGGACAGGGCCCGACTCGAACTTCGCTTTCGCACTCAGAGTGCGCTCCCGTGGATTGTGCAACTAGGTTGCGCTTGCGCACTCGGGGTGCACTCCAAGGGTATTGTGCAACCGGGCTGCGCTTGCGCACTCGGGCTGCACTTGGATCTTGGATGTAGTTAGGTTGCGCAGGGATCTCGGGTGCAGTCGAGTTGCGCAGTGAAGTTGGGAAGACTCTTCCGAACTTAGCCAAATTTATTTGCTTGGAATCTTTTTCATTTCGGAGGCTTGCACGGCTGACGCGTTGGTTTCCTTGGCTTGGGAACAACTGTACAGAAGAGAGAAACACTGGATCTGAGTCCAATGTTTCAGATCTGAGCTCTAACTTATAGAATGTGAACGAAATTACACTAAGGCGATTTGTATAGAGAACAACAGACTTTAGCACATAATAATAACTGCAAACCCTATAGATGCTTTAAACAACAACAAAATTTATTCATATAAAACCAAGGTTACAGAAGTCCTCAACTAAGGAAATAATAACATCTACAGACTAAGCTACAGGATAAACTAAAAGGAAAAATATCGAGTTGGTTGCTCGGACATTAATTAGATGAGCCACATTGCTCATTGAAACATTCTCATTTCTTTCTCTGCTCTATTCTCTGCACTTTCTCCACTCTTCTTCCTTTCTTACCTAAAGACCCGAACTGCCTTATATAGCCACGGGGAGAGGAAGATAGGGTTTGTCCTCTGACAGGTTCTGACAGACCCTCAACTAGGGTTTCTGACCAATCCCTAAACTGGAATTAAATTTTGCAGTGATTGGATCTATCAGAGGGTAGGTGCGACGTCAAGTCAAACCTTTTTCTAGGATCCAAGACTGCGTGAGCGCAGTCCGGGTTCACCCAAGTTCGGAGCGCAGTTTGGCAGAGGCATGAAATCTAGATTAATATTTCTAACACCCTCTTTTAAACCTGATTTCACGAGTGCTTTGACTCCAAGATGCTCTCACAATCTGCTTAAGTCTTCCTACTTCAAAGGCTTCATGAAAATATCTGCCAACTGCTCCTTCGATCTGCAAAACTGCAGTTGAATTTCTTCGGACTTCACCAACTCTCTGATGAAGTGATAACGAATATCGATGTGCTTTGTTCGACCATGGAACACGAGATCCTTTGACAATGCAATGGCCGAATTGTTATCACAAAAAATTGTTGTCGTGCCTTTCGGAGGATAGTTCAATTCACTCAGAACTCTTCGTAGCCAAACTGCCTGGCATGCGACTGATGTGGCGATCACATATTTTGCTTTAGCTATGGACAACGCAACAATGGGTTGTTTATTGGACGCCCATGAGACTGCCCTTGATCCGAGATGGAAAGCATACCCGAAGGTGTTTTTTTGATCGTTAGTACTGCCAGCCCAGTCACTATCTATGAAGCTGACCAGGTCCAACTGGTCTTGTCTGGCATAAAATAGGCCATTGGTCTACGTCCCATTGACATAGCGTAAGATCCTCTTACCTGCTTGCTAGTGCATGTCCTTCGGAGTCTCCATGAAATGACTGATCAGACTGACTGCGAACATCATATCTGGTTGAGTTGCAGTCAAATACATCAAACTGCCAACTAGCCTCTTGAACAAGGTTGGATCTACATTCCTCCCCGAATCTAGCTTGCTCAGCTTCAAACCTGTGGCTACAAGTGTGATGGCAAGTTTGTTGTCCTCCATCTTCAACCGCTTCAGGACATCCTTCGCATACTTACCCTGAGAAATGAAGATGCCATCTGTCGATTGGTCAACTTCAATGTCGAGAAAATACTTCATCGGCCCTAAGTCCGTCATCTCGAACTCCTTCTTCATGGCTGTTCTGAACTGGTCGAACAGGACATTGTTGTTGCCAATATAAATCAAATCATCCACATACAAGCAGACGATAATGAGCTCACCTGCTTCATTTATATTCATGTATAGGGTGTGCTCATATGGGCATTTGACAAACCCATTTTTCTAAAAATAACTGTCAATCCAGTTGTACCAAGCCCGGGGCGCCTGCTTCAAACCGTACAGGGCATTTTTTAGCTTCAGGACTTTGCCCTCCTGGACTTCAATTTCATAACCTGGTGGCTGGTCTATGTAGACATCTTTCTCCAACTCTCCGTTGAGGAAGGCTGACTTGACATCCATCTGGTACATCTTCCAACCCTATTGGGCTGCTAATGCCAGGATCATCCTGATGGTGTCAATTCGGGCTACAGGCACATAAACCTCATGGTAATAGATGCCTGACTTTTGGTTGTAACCCTTTGCCACCAGTCTAGCATTATGCTTGTCAACGTCTCCTTGGGCATTAAGCTTTGTCTTATACACCCACTTGACCCCAATGGTATTCTTTCCTACTGGAAGATCAACCAACTGCCATGTCTCATTATTTTCAATGGCTGCTATCTCCTCATCCATCGCCTGCACCCACTTCTGATTATGACTTGCGTCTTCGAACTCTACTGGATCAACTTCAGTAAAGAATGCAAATTCAGAGTACTCTTCATCTACATGGGTTTGGGTTGCCTCGTAGATCTCTTGCAATCTCCTTGTCTTCACTGGCGTCGCCAGGTTCTAGATTCTACTTGCACATGGGGGTGACCAAGATGGAGTGGTTGTGCTACTGCTGGCATCGCTGCTGCTACTGGAAGTTGCAGGTGGCTGCACACTTCCTTCTTCCAAGTCAACAAACTGTACTCATCGTTGGCTTTGATCGGCCGTATTTGACTTCCGAGTCCAGTGCTTCATCTTTAAGAAACTTCACATCACGATCGATGATGAGCTTCTTCGTCACGGGTTGTACAGACCTATATGCCTTTGCCTACTCACCTGTACCCTCGTGAAAATGCACTTCTCGACTCTATCATCCAATTTTTGCCACTTTTCTTCGGAACATGTGCATATGCAATGCACCCGAACACACGCAAGTCAGCCACACTTGGCTTCACACTGCTCCGAGCCTCTTGAGGAATTTTGTCCTTCACGCTTTTGGTGGGACATCTGTTCAACAGGTATACTGCACATGTTACAGCCTCTGCCCAAAATTCATGCGTTAATCCCTTCACCTTCATCATGCTTTGTGCCATCGCCATGATGGTTCGGTTCTTCCTCTCAGCTACGTCGTTTTGCTATGGTGTGCATCTGGCAGTGAACTGCCTTTGAATTCTGTGCTGCTTGCAGTGGTTGTGATGCTCTCCAAGACTGATCGAAAGGGAACGCATCCCTATGTTGTTTTTCGACTAAGCAGCCCTCACAAACTTGATTTTGCTTCTCTATCAGGGGTAAACCCTTCACCATTTGCATCTTGTGCAGTTGATTTAGGCCACTAAAATTTAGGTGACCAAATCTGAGATGCCACAACCATGTAGCATCTTTCACAACTGCACTCAGAGACATCAATGATTTATTCTGAATTTGTAGTGGAAACATTTTGTTCTTCATCATGGACACTGTAGAAATCTGCCCATGCGACTTGTCTTTAATGGTGCAAGCTCCGTCTTTGAACTGGACCGTATGTCCCTTTTGCACGAGTTGTCCAGCGCTCAACAGGTTATGCTTCAGGCCAGGCACATAGTAGACGTCACAGATCTACTTCCATTTGTCATGCCTGGTGAGGATGAGGATTTTTCCTTTCCCCATTACGAGAACCTTGTTGTTGTTCCCCATCTTCACCTCAAACTGGACTATTTCATCCAGTTGGGAGAACATCTCTTTGTTCCTCGTCATGTGGTTGCTGCACCCATTGTCTAAATACCAGACATTCTTCTGGTACTCCTAAATGTTGCAAGTCAACAACAAATTTCCTCCTACCGTATTTTTAGTTTCATTCATGTAATGGGCTTGCTACTGGTTCTTCGTGGCCATCTATTTTCTACACTGTGAGATGCAATGGCCGAACTTCTTGGAGAAATAGCACTGGACCTTTGACATGTCCTTCTTCTGACCAGATCCAGTTTGTTGATTTTTTGAACTACCTCTTCCACCTTGCTGATGGAAATTACAATTGGTCTCCCCTTCGCTAGGGTTTGACCTTCCTCCTTGCTTGTTGCCTTTCCCACACTTGCCTTTGCCTCTTCCTCCGTGAGAACTAGAGGTGCCATGGTGGGAATATTGTCTGCCGCTATCTCGAAATGAGACCTGAGCCCTGGATGCTTGCTCCAGAGAGGTCTAAGACGAATGGCTCAGCCTCTATTCATGTGTCTACAACGAACCCATGAGTTCATCTGTTGAGAGGGTTGTCAAATCCCTTGACTCTTCGATTGCTATCACAACCGAGTCAAACTTGGCAGGTAGACTTCTAAGAATATTCTCCATGATTCTCTGGCTTTGTACATTTTCTCCGTTCAACCGCATCTGGTTGATAATGTCCATCATTTGGGTTAAGAAATCACTCATAGACTCAGACTCACTCATCTGCAGATTTTCAAACTCCCTCATGAGCATTTACAGTTTCACCAACTTTACCTTATTGGTGCCCTGGTACGAGCTGGCCAGAATATCCTAGGCCTGCTTTGCCTTGGTGACTGATGCGATCCACAGGAAGATGGACTCCTCGATCGCTTGCATGATGTAGAAGAGGGCCTTTTGGTCCTTCTTCGTGTTATCTTTCAACAGGTCCTTGTCTGTTTGAGAGAGGGTGGCCAGTGTTGCTGCATCTGTCGGTTATGGGTAGCCATTCTCGACTAACTCCCATAGATCCTGAGATCTGAATAGGATCTTCATCTGGATGCTCCAGTAATCATAATTTTTCTCATTGAAGTGTGAGATATGCAACTACAAATTGTTGTTGCTGGAAGCCATTCTACTTCGGTCTCTGCATCAAGGGATCAATAGCTCTGATACCAATTTGAAGAAAATTAAAGTTGTTTTATTTTTTTTCTCTTACCGACGTCTGACAACGAAGTGCGAACTGCAGACGATGCAGGACGATTTTCCGAAGTCTGACATCAGGAGCGAAGAGCGGAGTGCATATGGCACACAGTAAAGTGTGAATGGGGCCCGAATCGAACTTCGCTTGCACACTCGAAGTGTGCTCTCGTGGATTGCGCAACAAGGTTGCGCTTGCGCACTCAGGGTGCGCTCCAAGGGTATTGTGCAATCGGGCTACGCTTGCGCACTTGGGCTGTGCTCAGATCTTGTGCGCAGTCAGGTTGTGCAGGGATCTCGGGTGCAGTCGGGTTACGCAACGAAGTTGGGAAGACTCTTCCGGACTTAGCAAAATTTTTGGCCTTGCAATTTTTTTCAGTCCAGAGGCTTGCGTGGCTGACGTGTTGGTTTCCCTGGCTTGGGAAGAACTGTATGGAGGAGAGAAAAACTGGATCTGAGTCCAATGTTTCAGATCTTAGCTCTAACTTATAGAACCTGAATGAAATCGCTCTGAGGTGATTTATACAAATAACAACAGACTTTAGCACATAATAATAACTGCAAACCCTATAGATGATTTAAACAATAGCAAACTTTATTCATATAAAACGAGGGTTACAGAAGTCCTCAACTAAGGAAATAATAACATCTGCAGACTAAGCTACAGGATAAACTAAAAGGAAAAATGTCGAGTCGGGTACTCGAACATTAATCAGATGAGCCACACTACTCACTGAAACGTTCTCCTTTCTTTCTATGCTCTATTCTCCACACTTTCTCCACTCTTCTTCCTTTCTTGCCTGAAGACTTGAACTGCATTATATAGCTACAGGGAGAGGAAGATAGGGTTTGTCCTCTGATAGGTTCTGACAGAACCTCAACTAGGGTTTCTGACCAATCCCCGAAATGGCATTAAATCGCTAAACTCGCATTAACTTCTGTGACGATCGGACCTGTCAGACATCACATCTATCAGAGGGTAGGTGTGACGTCAAGTCAAACCTTTTTTTGGGATCCGCGTAGTCCGGCTTCGCCCAAGTTTGGAGCGCAGTCTAGCAGAGGCATGAAATCTGGATTAATATTTCTAACACCCTCCTTTAAACCTAATTTCATGAGCACTTTGACTCCAAGCTGCTCTCACAATCTACTTAAGTCTTCATCTTTCAAAGGCTTCATGAAAATATCTACCAACTGCTCCTTGGATCTACAAAATTGCAGTTGAATTTCTTTGGACTTCACCAACTCTCTGATGAAGTAATAACGAATATCGATGTGCTTTTTCTAGCCATGGAACACAGGATCCTTTGACAGTGCAATGGCCGAATTATTATCACAAAAAAAATTTGTCACGCCTTCCGAAGGATAGTTCAGTTCACTCAGAACTCTTTGTAGCCAAACTGCCTGGCATGCGACTGACGTGGCAGTGACATATTCTACTTCAGCTATGGACAACACAACGATGGGTTGTTTCTTGGATGCCCATGAGACTGCCCCTGATCCGAGATGGAAAGCATACTCAAAGGTGCTTTTTTGATCGTCGGTACTACCAGCCTAGTCACTATCTATGAAGCCGACTAGGTCCAACTGGTCCTGTCTAGCATAAAATAGGCCATTGTTTTGTGTCCCATTGACATAGCACACGATCCTCTTACCTACTTGCCAATGTGTGTCCTTCATAGTCTCCATGAAATGACTGATCAGACTAACTCTAAACATCAGATCTGGTCGAGTTGCAGTCAAATACATCAGACTGCTAACTAGCCTCTTGAACATGGTTGGATCTACATTCCTCCCTGAATCTAGCTTGCTCAGCTTCAAACCTATGGCTATAGGTGTGATGGCAGGTTTGTTGTCCTCCATCTTGAACCGCTTCAGGACATCCTTCGCATACTTGCATTGAGAAATGAAGATGCCATCTGCCGATTGGTCAACTTCAATGCCGAGAAAATACTTCATCAGCCCTAAGTCCATCATCTCGAACTCCTTCTTCATGGTTGTTCTAAACTGGTCGAATAGGACATTTTTGTTGCCAGTATAAATCAAATCGTCCACATACAGGCAGACGATAATGAGCTCACCTACTTCATTTGTATTCATGTATAGGGTGTGCTCATATGGGAATTTGACAAACCCATTTTGCTGAAAATAACTATCAATCCGACTATACCAAGCCCGGGGCGCTTGCTTCAAATCGTACAGGGCCTTTTTTAGCTTCAGGACTTTGCCCTCCTGGCCTTCATTTTCATAACCTGGTGGCTAGTCTATGTATACCTCTTCCTCCAACACTTCATTGACGAAGGCTGACTTGACATCCATCTGGTACATCTTCCAACCCTATTGGGCTGCTAATGCCAGAATCATCCTGACAATGTCAAGTCGGGCTACAGGCGCATAAACCTCATGGTAATCGATGCCTGACTTCTGCTTGTAACCCTTTGCCAACAGTTTGGCCTTATGCTTGTCAACGTCTCCTTGGGCGTTGAACTTTGTCTTATACACCCACTTGACCCCAATAGTCTTCTTTCCTGCTGAAGATCATCCAGCTGCCATGTCTCATTCTTTTCAATGGCTGCTGTCTCCTCATCCATCGCCTGCACCCACTTTTGATTCTGACTTGCGTCTTCGAACTCTACTGGATCAACTTCAGTAAAGAATGCAAATTTAGAGTACTCTTCATCTACATGGGTTTGGGTTGCCTCGTAGATCTCTTGCAAGATCCTTGTCTTCGCTGGCATCGCTAGGTTTTGGATTCTACTTGCACATGGGGGTGACCGAGATGGAGTGGTTGTGCTACTGCTAAAAGTTGTAGGTGGCTGCACACTTCCTTCTTCCAAGTCAACAGACTGTACTACTGCTGGCTCTGACTGGCCAATCTCTGACTTCCAGTTCCTTGTCTATTTGAGAGAGGGTGGCCAGTGCTGTTGCATCTATCGGTTCTGGGTAGCCGTTCTCGACTAACTCCCATAGCTCCTAAGATCCGAACAGGATCTTCATCTGGATGCTCCAGTAATCATAATTTTTCCCATTGAAGCGTGGGATCTGCAGCTGCAAATTGTTGTTGCTGGAAGCCATTCTGCTTCGGTCTCCGTGTCAAGGGATTAGTAGCTCTGATACCAATTTGAAGAAAATTAAAGTTTTTTTATTTTCTTTTCTCTTGTCGACGTCCGACAGCAAAGTGTGAACTGTAGACGACGCAGGACGATTTGTCGAAGTCCAACTTCGGGAGCGAAGAGCGGAGTTTGGACGGTGCACAGCAAAGTGTGGATGGGGCCTGACTTGAACTTCGCTTGCGCACTCGGAGTGCACTCCCGTGGATTGCACACTTGGGTTGCGCTTGCGCACTCGGGGTGTGCTCCAAGGGTATTGCGCAACCGGGCTGCGCTTGCACACTCGGGTTGCACTCGGATCTTGGGCGTAGATGGGTTGCACAGGGATCTCGAGCGCAGTCGGGTTGCACAGCGAAGTTGGGAAGACTCTTTCGGACTTAGCCAAATTTTTGGCCTTGCAATCTTTTTTAGTCCGAAGGCTTGTGCGGTTGACGCATTGGTTTCCCTGGCTTGGGAAGAACTGTATGAAAGAGAGAAACACTGGATCTGAGTCTAATGTTTCAGATCTGAGCTCTAACTTATAGAACCCGAACGAAATCGCTCTGAGGCGATTTGTACAGAAAACAACAAACTTTAGCACATAATAATAACTGCAAACCCTATAAATGCTTTAAACAACAACAAACTTTATTCATATAAAATGAGGGTTACAGAAGTCCTCAACTGAGGAAATAATAACATTTGCAAACTAAGCTACAGGATAAACTAAAAGGAAAAATGTCGAGTTGGTTGCTCGGACATTAATCAGATGAGCCACAGTACTCATTGAAACGTTCTCCTTTCTTTCTTTGCTCTATTCTCCGCACTTTCTCCACTCTTCTTCCTTTCTTGCCTGAAGACCCGAACTGCCTTATATAGCGGCGGGGAGAGGAAGATAAGGTTTGTCCTCTAACAGGTTCTGACAGACCCTCAACTAGGGTTTCTGACCAATCGCCGAACTAGCATTAACTTCTGCGACGATCGGATCTGTCAAACGTCACATCTGTCAGAGGGTAGGTGCAACGTCAAGTCAAACCTTTTTTCCGGAATCCCGGACTGCACCGTGCAGTCCGGCTTCGCCCAAATTCGAAACGCAATTTGGCGGAGGCGTGAAATCTGGATTAATATTTCTAATAGTAGACGCTGTACCACAGTATGTCATTAAGTTTTGTCTGGAAGGAAACCATTTAAGAGTGACATCGTGCCAAATGCCATCAAACGGAACGCTGCAATGGCATATTTTCCATCTTGAGTCTTGCCAACATGAACATAGTAATGCTCATGATAATCATAGTCGTAAGCATTGCTGACTTGACCATGGCCGCCTTGAACTTGACCGTCTTGTGCAAGAAATTGCCATAGGATTATTGTCATGCAGTCACAACAACTGTCGTCACAATGAGATCCGTCACAAAAGGTGTCGTCTTATGTTTATCCCAACACCTTACCGTCTTGTATTAGAGATCCCACCATTGTTTGTGCCGATGTGTTAGAGAGCATGTCATGACAAATGCTGTCTTGAGGCAGAGAGTGGTGAATGTTGTCATGCAAGGTGTACAATCGTAAGGGAAGCCATAAAAGGATGTGGTCGTGGTAAGTGCCGTCGCCAAAGGAGCCTTCTGAAGGCAAAGTGATCCTCTAGGGGCTAACGTCTTGCCGTATTGGTTAATGCCCTCTTACAATTGTCGTCCTTTCATCTGCATTATTTTAAATTGTTAACCACGAACACAGCATTCCGCATGTATAAATTTATTGCCACACATGAAAGTTTTATTTTGATACATAAAGAATAGACTGTCTTGCTTAAAATCTTGAGGATGTCATTTATCTGGTTGATCTAAGGAAACCATTAGGACTCGAGGATACATAAAGAATAGATTGTCCTTTTTCAAAAGGTTGAAATCTTGGGGATATTATTTATGTCACTGATTGTTATTAATCTGGCGTGAGGAGAGCACCAGTGAGGGATTGCAGGATTTAAATTTTGGGGTTGCCTCCTATTGCAGGATTCAAATCTTAGGACTGTCCATATAACCCCTATGCCACCTCGTTGTTGAGGGAACCATTGTTGAACCATTGTTGAAGCATTGGCTCCCTTGCACCATATTCAAGTCAGACTAAGCACCAAAACTTACCAATCCACCCAACACTTGAAGACAACCACATATGCAAGTTTCTCATTCAAAATAATCTTGCACTTTTTTTGGGGGTCCGGGAGACAGCATAACGGGTTTTCATTCTTTTTAAGAGGTTATCACAGTGCGGGTTTTGATTCTTTTTAGAAGGTTATTACAGTGTGTGAAGATGTGTGTTAATTTTCTATTGATAAATTTGATAAGAAAATGTTTAACCTAATAGAAAAAATTTTCACGCTAACCAAATCTAAAATAAATTAAAAAATAAAAAAAAATCTGACACACCTCACAACTTCCTTTTAAAGTTTAGGAATACATTGCATTTCAGGCAATTTTATCTACCCCACCACCAAAACAAGTCTCTCTGTTATTCGAGGCATAGAAATCTAAAAAGGAAATATGATCAGAAGGGTGGCACCAACTTATATGGCCATTAAGAGCTGTGGTGGAAAACTATAGCATAAAATAATAGGAGCACAACATGGAGAATTTCAAGGTAAGAGGATGTCTCACCCTAACAACAATTCCATATTGCATTAATGGAGTTTTATGGCTATGGAAATCAATAGTGTTGTTGTTAACGTTTTTAATTCTGTAAGTACATTTTAAGGTATTCTAAGAATATGAGGAGAGAAGGAATTTGTTTGTGTGAAAGAGAAGATTCCGAAAAGAAGAGAAGAAAGCCCTGGTGGGTTCAGCACGAAGTGATTGAAGATGTTCCTACATTCCAAAAAATAAAGAAGGGCAGACCTTGTCCAAATCATCTGAAGATGATGGTGAAAGGATTAAAAATGTCACTGGCATCGTATAGGATTTGTTATGTTTATAACTTACCAGCATGGAGAACTCATTTTGTCAATATTTCGTACTGCTTAACACATATTTGGCCATGATGATTGTCTCAAGTTATGTACTGCAGCCTTTAGCAGACTTACCCATGTGAGAATTTACTGTTTAAATTATTGCACTTCTCGGAAAATATATTAGGGATCGTCAAGGTTTTTTTTTTATTATATATGTTGGGTTAAGTGTATTGACGTCACTTTAGAGGTCATTTGTTAATATATATTTTTTTATTATATATGTCGGGATAAGCAGAAGAAGCAACCTTGAAAGGACATGCAAATTAAAGTTGCAACATGGCGAATTCGCGAACCAGAAGAAAACAATGAGAATGGGACCAGTAGGACAAGAAATCCCTCTGAATCAGGAAGAGCACATGGAAAAATTATGAATGAATGGACGAATACTATACGTGAAAAGCTCAAACCTTTCATTTATAGAGACGGTGAACATAGCTTTGTGGTCCACCATGTTTGCCCTCAATCAAGGACAAGATAAAATAAGAAAGCAATGTCCACAAATACCTTTAAATGGGGTCCAAGCCAGTTGTGTTGTTCAATTATGATTAATTGACTGCCAGTAGTAGTACAACGTCCACCTGTATTCTAATATTATATATAAAGTACAGATATATATAAATAATTTTCAATGAAATTTGATGATTAATCCATAGAATTTTAGCTTTTAATAAATTTATACCAATATTTAGAGAGGAGATGATGTTTTGGCTTGTAGGGACTGCTTTGATTTACAAGATGATAATGTTTTGGCTTGGGGTTTGGATCCTAGAGAGGTCTATTCGGTGGGATAGGGAGTTGGATTTGCAACATTTTGGGGATGATGAGGTGTCATGGTGGAAGCAGGTGCGGTCAAAGTTCTTTTGGCCTAAATGTAATTTTTATCTATGGTTAGCTACTCACAATAGATGCCTTACCTGGAATAATTTGCAAAAGAAATGTTTTCATGGATCTTCTTTATGTTTTTTATGTGCGAACAGTGAAGAGTCTTCAGGTCATTTTCTTTTTCAATGTTCTTTTGCACGGGATATTTGACATCTTTGGTGGGGGGTGTGGAAGCAGCCTTGTGTCCATGCTTCTTCTCTTTTGGAGTTTTGGAGGAGTTTAGGGAGACCTCCTGCTAAGGCTTTTTTTCTCATGTTGCTTGGACTATTGGCCCTTCTTGCATTTTGTGGCAGATTTGGTTGGAAAGAAATCGAAGAATTTTTCATGATAAAAAGTTTATTGTTCCTCAGCTTTGGTAGCGAATCATTGATATAATTTAGGAAATTGTCTCTTCTAAATACCAGATTAATTTTCCTTTTGTGTAGTCAGAGATTTTGATGATGCAGAATTTAGGATTTGTGGAGAATGGACATCGTCCTTCTATTTCGTTTGAAAAAATAGATGTTAGACAAAAAATGTAGAGAGATGGTATATGGCATCCTCCTTCTCCAAGGGTGTTCAAGATCAATAAGGATGGGTCTTCTTGGGGTAATACTAGACATGATGGTATCAGAGGAGTTGGGAAAGACAGTGTTGGGAATGCCTGTTTCATTTTTTCATGCTATAAGGGAATACACTCTAATAATTATATGGAGGCTCTTGTTATCTATTGTGCTTTGGAACAAGGGTTGGCTATGGGTTGGCAGAGGATAATTTGTGAGTCTGATTCATAGATTATTATCAATTTGTTAAAGACTCACCATCTTGATAATGTTCACTAGAGATTGACTTTGGTTGTTCGACAGATTCTTCAAATATGTTGTAATTTGGATTTTATCTCTTTTGTTCACATTCCTAGGGAATAGAATAGGGTTGGGGATTGTTTGGCCAAATGGGATTCTTAGTTTCAGGGGAATTGGTCTGTTAAGGGTTGGAATCACCTCCCTTTCGACTGTTCTTAGCATCTTCATAATTTACTTGCTGAGGATGGTTAAGGTTTTTGTTGGCTATTTTTTGGTGGTTGTTTGTTCTCTGCTGTAAAGTTTCTTTGATTTAATAAATCTTTACCCCTCTTTTTTTAAAATATTTAGAGAAGAGAAAAAAAATTACACCGTCATAGGGTTTATGTGAGTCAACTCCACCCTTTTATTTCTTTTATACTTCATAGAAAAAATGCTATTAAAGATACATGCCAATAAAATAACCCGAAAAAGTAATAGACTAAAAACAATACATATTTAAAATCCCTTGACTAAAATACAAACTGGCATATAAATTCTAAAACAAAAATATAAGTATATATATTTTTTATTTGGGTTGTGTGATAAATTCTTATGATCCAACTATAAGGTTGAGTAGTCTCCTCCCAACTATGACCCCTTATAACTGAGAACTACACTTATCAATAGAGAATTTAACACAACCATCACACACTCGCCCACACAACAACGGTCTGAACCTTGCCCACACAATGGTCTGAACCTTGGACCTCCCGAAGAAGAACCAAAGCCCGAACCATTGTAAGTATTTTTAATACATAAAAAATTTAATAGTAAATTTTTAAATAGAAAATAGATAATAATACCTAAAATTTACACAAATATAAATAAAAGTATAAACCAAGAAAAATGTACTTAGAAATTGTATTCATTGAATTATGAAAGGATTATAATAGAAGAGTTGGTTGCTACTTATACCATTGAAGAACTGAGAAAGGAGATGTAAATGAAAAGGAATGAACAATGTGGTCTACTGGCAAGGACACCACTTGCATAATCGGGCTCGATCCCATAGTGGATGTGTATAAGAAGTATTACTAAATAAAAAAAAAAATTAAGGGTCACTATTAATCTTCTCATAAACTCTCATAATCCAAACGTCGATAAATCACAAAATTTAATTGAAATTAAAGAATTAAGCCCTCTAATCCTAAAATTCAAAGGTTTTCATCCTCAAAAATTTCAAGCTTATAACCACCATCAAGAAAAATGTAGAATAGATTTTTTTTCTTAAATGTCAATCCATTAATATTTCTTTTAAAAACTTTTTATTTATATAACATTTTTTTTTAAATAATAAATGCTCTTGAAACTCCACACATCATAAATATTTTAATACATTTATAATGTATTAAAAGTAATCCAAACCTCAACTAATCAATCACAAAATTTAATTGAAATTAAAAAATTAAGCCATCTAATCCTAAAATTCAAAGGTTTTCATCCTCAAAAATTTCAAGCTTATTGCCACCATCAAGAAATGACACATGAACATAGCAATGAGTCTTGCCAACATGAACATAGCAATGCTCATGATAATCATAGTCGTAAGCATTGCTGACTTGACCATGGCCGCCTTGTGCAAGGGAAAATTGCCATAGGATTATTATCATGCAGTCACAACAACTGTCGTCACAAAGAGATGCCGTCACAAAAGATGTCGTCTTATGTTTATCCCAACACCTTACCTTCTTGTATTAGAGATCCCACCATTGTTTGTGCCGATGTGTTAGAGAGCATGTCATGACAAATGTTGTCTTGGGGCACAGAGTGGTGAATGTTGTCATGCAAGTTGTACAATCATAAGGGAAACCATAAAAGGATGTGGTCGTGGAAAGTGCCGTCACCAAAGGAGCCTTCTGAAGGCAAAGTGATCGTCTAGGGGCTAACGTCTTGCCATATTGGTTAATGTCCTCTTACAATTGTCGTCCTTTCATCTGCATTATTTTAAATCGTTAATCACGATTCACAACATTCCGCACGTATAAATTTATTGCCAATACATAAAGAATAGACTGTCTTGCTTGAAATCTTTGAGGATGTCATTTATCTGGTTGTTATTGACTTGATCTGAGGAAACTATTAGGACTCGGGAATACATAAAGAATAGACTGTCCTTTTTCAAGACGTTGAAATCTTGGGGATATTACCTATGTCACCTGATTATTGTTGATCTGGCGTGAGGAGACCACCAGTGAGGGATTGCAAGGTTTAAATCTTGGGGCTGCCTCCTACTGCAGGATTAAAATCTTAGGACTGTCTCTATAACCCCTATGCTACCTCGTTGTTGAGGGAACCATTGTTGAAGCATTAGCTCGCTTGCACCATATTCAAGTCAGACTAAGCACCAAAACTTACCAATCCACCCAGCACTTGAAGACAACCACATATGCAAGTTTCTCATTCAAAATAATCTGGCACTTTCTTTTGGGGTTCCCAGAGACAACACAACTGGTTTTCATTCTTTTTAAGAGGTTATCACAATGCGGGTTTTGATTCTTTTTAGAAGGTTATTACAGTGTGTGGAGATGTGTGTTAATTTTCTATTGATAAATTTGATGAGAAAATGTTTAACCTAATAAAAAAAAAATTTCACACTAACCAAATCTAAAATAAATAAAAAAATAAAAAAATCTGGCACACTTCTCACAACTTCCTTTCAAAGTTCTAGGAATACATTGCATTTCAGCCAATTTTAGCTACCCCACCACTAAAACAAGTCTCTCTGTTATTCGAGGCATAGAAATCTAAAAAGGAAATATGATCAGAAGGGTGGCACCAACTTATATGGCCATTAAGAGCTGTGGTGGAAAACTATAGCATAAAATAATAGGAGCACAACATGGAGAATTTCAAGGTAAGAGGATGTCTCACCCTAACAACAATTCCATATTGCATTAATGGAGATTTATGGCTATCGAAATCAATAGTGTTGTTGTTAACTTTTTTAATTCTGTAAGTACATTTTAAGGTATTCTAAGAGTATGAGGAGAGAAGGAATTTATTTGTGTGAAAGAGAAGATTCAGAAAAGAAGAGAAGAAAGCCCTGGTGGGTTCAGCACGAAGTGATTGAAGATGTTCCTACATTCCAAAAAATAAAGAAGGGCAGACCTTGTCCAAATCATTTGAAGATGATGGTGAAAGGATTAAAAATGTCACTGGCATCGACGTATAGGTGTTGTTATGTTTATAACTTACCAGCATGAACAACTCATTTTGTCAATATTTCGTACTGCTTAACACATATTTGGCCATGATGATTGTCTCAAGTTATGTACTGCAGACTTACCCATGTGAGAATTTACTGTTTAAATTATTGCACTTCTCGGAAAATATATTAGGGATTGTCAAGGTGTTTTTTTTTTAATTATATATGTTGGGTTAAGTGTATTGACCTCACTTTAGAGGTCATTTGTTAATGTATATTTGTTTATTATATATGTTGGGTTGAGTGTTTGACCTCACTTTAGTGGTCATTGCATTATATTTGATTGCTTATTTGGTAGAATAAAGATTATTTGATTATATTATAATAGTATTTTCGGATATATATATATATATATATACACTGCTTAACACATATTTGGCCATGATGATTGTCTCAAGTTATGTACTGCAGACTTACCCATGTGAGAATTTACTGTTTAAATTATTGCACTTCTCGGAAAATATATTAGGGATTGTCAAGGTGTTTTTTTTTTAATTATATATGTTGGGTTAAGTGTATTGACCTCACTTTAGAGGTCATTTGTTAATGTATATTTGTTTATTATATATGTTGGGTTGAGTGTTTGACCTCACTTTAGTGGTCATTGCATTATATTTGATTGCTTATTTGGTAGAATAAAGATTATTTGATTATATTATAATAGTATTTTCGGATATATATATATATATATATACACTGCTTAACACATATTTGGCCATGATGATTGTCTCAAGTTATGTACTGCAGACTTACCCATGTGAGAATTTACTGTTTAAATTATTGCACTTCTCGGAAAATATATTAGGGATTGTCAAGGTGTTTTTTTTTTAATTATATATGTTGGGTTAAGTGTATTGACCTCACTTTAGAGGTCATTTGTTAATGTATATTTGTTTATTATATATGTTGGGTTGAGTGTTTGACCTCACTTTAGTGGTCATTGCATTATATTTGATTGCTTATTTGGTAGAATAAAGATTATTTGATTATATTATAATAGTATTTTCGGATATATATATATATATATATACACTGCTTAACACATATTTGGCCATGATGATTGTCTCAAGTTATGTACTGCAGACTTACCCATGTGAGAATTTACTGTTTAAATTATTGCACTTCTCGGAAAATATATTAGGGATTGTCAAGGTGTTTTTTTTTTAATTATATATGTTGGGTTAAGTGTATTGACCTCACTTTAGAGGTCATTTGTTAATGTATATTTGTTTATTATATATGTTGGGTTGAGTGTTTGACCTCACTTTAGTGGTCATTGCATTATATTTGATTGCTTATTTGGTAGAATAAAGATTATTTGATTATATTATAATAGTATTTTCGGATATATATATATATATATATATATATATATATATATATATATATATATATATATATATATATATATATATTATATTATATTATATTATATTATATATGATGGGTTGAGTGTATTGACTACACTTTAGAGGTCATGATTGATTATTTGGTGGTATTAAGATTATTTGATTATATATGTATGTACGTACGTTGTGGTTTGAAGAAGTTAAAGTTTTATCCATTAAGTTGTTTTTATTAGGATATGGTTTGAACATTGGATCTCTTGAATAGAAGTCAAAGTCATAACCATTGTATTCTTTCCACCAAAAACATATTATAATAATTTTATAAGGGGGTTGATGCGGACAAGATTTTAAACTCCTTGAATTCTATCCCTGTTTCGGTTCGTGGTGATCCCCTGATGGCTTTGAATAGTTCGAGTTCTAAAGTTGAGATTGTACGCTCTTCCTATTTGGGATCGGGTTTGGATAAGGTTTATAGTAAAGGATTTGATTATGCTAAAGGGGTGTGGGGTTCTGCGGTGGGGAAGTCTTCTGCTGATGATGAGAAGAAGCCTTTGGTTTCTTTAGTCGTCGTTCCGGTTGTGGAGAGCCTCTCAGTGGATGCTTGTGGGGATTTTTGTGGGGTTCGTAAATATTTTCAGTTGAGTGGTAAAAGGCATAACTTGGTGGAGTCATCCCCTCTTTCTAAGGTGGTCAACATGGATGAGGTTGTGGAGGTCCTTCCTATATCTGCTGCCAAATACAAACTAGATGTTGAGATGTACTCTCAAGGTAAATTTGCCGTGAAGAAGAGCGCAATTCTCCATAGCCTTCATTTTATGGTGATCAAACAGCATGCCGTTTGGAGTTCTATGAAGATGGTGTTAGACTATGCTGATGAGGCTACCCAAATGTCTGGAAAAATTATTCACGAATTTGATTCTTTGATGTAGAACCACCTCAATTGTCTCTTTTGTTAGTTCGTTGGCTTTTCTAGAGTTTCTAGGATTCTCCTTTCTGTTTTTTTTTTTCTACTCTATTTCTTTTTGTTTGTCAGTTAGAGCTTTGTAAAAGGTTGTGGGGTCCCTTTCAAAACCCTCTTTTCTCCTAATATTACAAAAAAAAAAAAAAATTGATAATTATGTAATATTTTTTGATAAATTATTATTATTTTAATTAAAAAAATTAATCCATTGAATAAACTATTTAAAAAAATATCCAATGATCATAGTATTTTTTCATGAGTAAACAAACATTCAACATCAAATTAAAAACAATACATAAAAATTTATTTTTTGAAAATAGTTTTAGAAATGCATTCATTGTTTAATGTTATTTTCTTTTGAGTTATACATAAAATGCATTTTTAAAAAATAGCTTTAGAAATGCATTAGTTGTTTAATGTTATTTTCCTTCTAAGTTTTGAAAACATGCACTTATCACTATCCCTTCAATTTTGAAGATATAATCATGATGTCAAGGCATCAAGCAAAGATTCTAGATGAAAAGCTCAACAACCTCTAGTTGCAAATAGTGTCACGCATGTGGTATTATAATCCAAAGGGTAGGTTTCAAGCTAAATTGACATAATTGAATAACAAGCCCCCATCATTTGATCATCTTCCATGACCAAAAATTGAGTAGTTTAGAAATAATGAAGAAGATCAACCCATTGAAGTTGACATCAATGAAATGCAAGAACAACCACAATGGAGGAAATGCTATCACTTCAAATAGTTTTATGATCTAGTAATAAATAAGTAGTAGAGGATAAGTGAATATTTCATAGATAATATTAAAGAGACCTAAAATAGACAAAGAGTAAGATTCGAGAATGGTGGATTTGATGTTGTGAATAACACAAGTAGAAGAAAACTTTCCTCGGTGCCTTCGACAAGTTGTTTGAAAAGGAATTTAATGACAACTATGAAAATTGGATGGAGAAACACTAGAGACAGAGATAGTTGGCATTGATAGTATTGTGGGATCAAGAAGAAGAAACTTATTATGAAGAAGAAGTCCCTCAACAAAGTCCCACTCAAGAAATGTCCTTGGTTATAAAGATTCAAAAGAATGTGCAGGTTCAAAGGACCTCCCTTTGCATAGAAAATAGAGAACCCAAGCTAAGAAGGCTAGTGTACCTAAAACTATTTTACCAATTGAAATTCTCTCAGAAACTAGTGAAGAAGATACAACAAGGCACATTATGGGAACTAAAGTAGCACAAGCAATAACATACATACAAAAAGCAACTATTGTAGCAATCCAAGATAAATCTAAGTCTCAGCCAAAGACCCAACAACATTCTCAATATAAGAAATCCAATGAAAATGAGATGTCAAAAAAAAAATTATCCAAGCACTACACAAAAGGAGACATCAAAAAGGGCTAAAAGGTGGTAACTGGAGTAGGAAATTCTAAGGACTAGAATGTAGTTTAAAATATTTGATGCAATAGCCCAAGATTCAATGTTGGAAGCAAAAGGATCAGGTATGTCTCCCATATCTACCCCTTTGGTTGAAATTAATCCACCACCTGTATATCCTTCATCCAAGCAATCACTCCCACCATCTTGTCCTACCAAAGAGGTTTTTCCCCTTCATAATTTACCATAAAAATAATTACCACTTCCCATGTATAGGAGATCCAAGCAACATAGAAATATGTATATCTATGAACCCCTATAAATACTAGCATTGTATCACTAAACCCTCCATCTATAATTTTCTCACATTTTTCAATCTACCTTTATTTTTTCCCCTGCTTCTAAGCATCAACTCTCAAAAGCATTATCTATAATTCAAAATATAAAAATAAACACCTAGAAATGAGCAGAGCAACAATAATTTCAAGATAGGACAAAGAAGACAACTACTCAAACATATGATGAAGTAGATTCGATCATTGAACATCAGATAAAAGTGGTTGCATATCCTAAAGTTAGAAAATTGATAGCAAATATGACAATAGAGGATTATCACACCAAGATGCAAAGGTATGAAATTTTCAAGATTCCCAAAATTGACTCACTTAAGGCACTTCATACCAAAGTAGATACACTTTTCCTCCAAAGCAACCAGATAGATATAAATATTGTGACAACAAAAGAGAAGATTAAAGTCTTAGAGCAAAAGCTAGATAAAGAAAAGGTAGAAAAGGATGGTCTAAAAATGAGATTTTGGACTTGAAACACTTGCTAGAAAAATATCCCTCTGAAAAACAATTACAGTAGAATGACAAGAGGATTCAAAACTTGGAGGCACAGTAAGATTAAATCATAGGAAAAGGAAATGCAAGAGTTGAGGTCAAAACTCTAGAGCCAGGAAGAAATTTTGGTGATAGCTTAGTAAAAACTATAAATGGAGAAAGAAAGTCCACAAGTCCATGTAACCTCTAAAGAATTGCTAAAGCAATTCAGAGGCCAATATTAGATCAAAGTGAAGGATGTTATAATGAAATATTCCCCTTGATAAGAAGGATATCATACATTACAAAATTGATCCAATGTGCAAAAGAAGAATTCAAAAAAGGAAGAGATGAACTAATGAGTAAAGTCCAATAAGTAGAGGTCGCACTCAATATGCTATGAAATAGAGAGAAATACCCCCACCTAGCAAAATTCTCAAATAGATATCTGAGTGAATCAATATTTCACTTAGCCCAAGTCATATTTGGAAGTAATCTAATCATATAAGGAGGAGTAATTATTAGTGTCCTCAAAGTAAGCATTGATAAGATAAAATTGGTAGTGCAAGAGGTCATGGATCTTAGATTCTTAGTATTTTGGGATATGAGTGGTCATCTATACAATGCAAAACAACTCAACCAATGACAAGATCAGTACCTCAACAACAAAAATAAAATTGATGCATTGCTTGAACCTCTAGCAATAGAGTAGAGCATTGCCTTCTTTCATAGGATCTCCATGTTGTCAAAATTTGAATAACTAGTGCAAATATATGGGAACATCTCCTATGATCATTACTTTGAATTGTAGGAAGTTATCCATAAATTTAAATAAATGCATAACCCCTCTCAAAATGCATGGGATAAAGTATGTAGATTATTCTAACTGATAACAACTCCTTCAATGGCTCAAGCAATCTGTCAACAAGGAAAAACATATAAAATGGCCATGGAAGAAGAGGAGGAAGAATCTAATAGAACAACCAAGACCTCAAATGTGGAAAGCATATAGGAGGTCAACCCTTGTACCAAAAAAAAAGATTCTATTTTGCCCCTTTTTATATCATTTTTAACTCCACTACCCAATAGGATAAATTCATATGGGTTATATGCTTCTACAAGCATAAACACCCTGTGAGGTGCTAATAATGTGAGTAGAATAACTCTTCCACATATATCTCCTTAGAAGAGGATAATTTAATTCTATTAAATATTCCACTATTTTTCTAAGGTTGCTTCAAAAATTTAGTTGGGCACCTGAAATAGATGTTGGATCAAAAGGAAGGTATGTAGGGATCAACTAAGCCTAAGCAACACCACAACACTAAATTTTTTGAAGTGTAGAGAGTTGCTAGATTTTTGAGATGATGATGTCGGTAATATATAAAAATATTCAACATCCAACATAACTAAAGCTCAAAATTCAACTAAGACAAAAGAGCTCATCTTTTTTTTTCGTCTGACTCAAATTTTGAATAAGTATGAGACATGAATAGAAATATAAAATGTTGATTTCATTAGATGCTTGATAAAATCTTGGCATCCAACATGTTATGAAATAGTTTTTTGCTAAGTACGAGTAAAAATTTGGCATTCAATGTTATAGAAAAGCGTGTCGAATACAACAAAATTTTGACTATGTAGCAAAGAGGGTCAAATTTTTGAAGGTGATGACATCAGTATAGGTTGCATAAAAATCTAGCACAACAAAATAGAGCTTGAGAAAAAAAAATTAAGGCATTGAACCTAGCACAGTAAGGACTATATAAAGTTCACTTGAGAGTATGCATCTATATAATATATATACTATTAGGTTTAGGCCTATCATTTTGTTGGTCCAAGTATAGTTCTCTTCAAACATAACCTGCCACAAATTATTATTTTGAATAAAAGATGTGAAATCTTTCATACATTGTGTTATTTTCCTAATTCCCCTAAAATTTTAATCTGGCTTGATTATGACATTAAAATATCTTACGATCATGAATCAAGTTTCTTTGTCTTTACTTCTTATAAAGGATTTAATTCTACTCCATATATTTTATCTGCATGATTTAGTTGTAGGACCTTAGATATTGATAAGCATGAAATAAATATATGTAAAGTTTTAGGTGACTAATGAGGCTATCTAATTCCTGGTCTATAAGTAGTTTCATACGTGGTTGAAACTCATTTTTAACAAGTTAAATTCCTCCTATCACTCATTTTGAATCCATATCATCCCATTCACATCTTGTCCATATTGCTTTTATGGTTTTGGAAACTTCTTCCTTTGTCATTTTACTTCCTAGATATAAATAATATTAGGCTTATTACTTAAATAGAGGTCCTTGATACACCTCTACTTTGAGAGGATATTAACACCCCATATATTCCATGATATGGTAGTAATGTCTCATTAGGGCTTGTTGACCCCTCCTATGAATTACCAATATCATTTTATTGTTTGGTAAAGAGAAATTCAACCAATTTAGATTGTGTTCCTTTCTCTATGTTTGTTTTTGCTTCCATGGCTATCACTTGACAATTTTAAGATTTTCCTCTTTTTCTTGCTAGTATTGAGAGTAGGTCTTATTATTATATTCCTTAATATTATTTCACAACTTTTCTTTGCATTATATTTATTCTCTCCTAGCTTTTCCAAGGAATATTTTAACTTATCCTACTCATCTTCTAGTATTTCCTTGTTAATGGCCTCTAACACTATGTTTTATCTACCACTTTCCTTCTCCTGAATGGTGCATGGTACTGCAAGAGAGTCTTCAAAATTTGATGAGACACATTTCTTAGTTTCAACAAGAATGTCCATACCTGAATAATTATCATACTTAGTAGATGGTTCCTTGTTAATATTTTGTTTCTATTGTGCCATATCCTCTAAACTATAATCTATTTTTTCTTCATAGGCTATTGCCTAAAAAAGAATTAGTATTTCTTCTAATATCCTTACTTACTATTCTTCACTGCATATTTAATTTCATCTATCTAGACCTATTTTTTGGAAGTGGAAAACCATCATCATCCATATCCATTTGTAAGTTCATCTTGTTGCTTTCTACATATAGCTTGTTGGACTCTTCTTAAGGAATGATCCCTCAACATGCCCCACCTCTTGACATCTTCTACATCTAAAAGATATACTTTCATAATCAAATTTTTCGATCCACATATTACCCCCAAACTTAATAATAATTCATTTTTACCGATATCAATCATGACCAATATATGGGTGTAGATAGTCGAGACTCTATCTTTAGTAGTTTCTAAAATGTTAAAGATTTTTTCTAGAATGTTGCTTGTTGCCTTGAAGGTATGTATTTCCTAAAATTCAATTGGTGGCCCATACATCCTAAATCAAACTAGTGCTAGGGATATATATATATATATATATATATATATATATATATATATATATATATATATATATATATATATATATATATATATATAGGTGTAAATACTTCACACCAAAAGGTTAGGAAGAGTCTTGCTCTTCCCATAAACCAATGATCCCCTTTAAGAATTCTATATATTTCCTCCCTAGAATAGAAAATGTCTAGGAAGAAACCTTTTGAGAGAAAGGATAGACTCACTCTTGGAGACTTCCATATCCTATCAATCTATTTTCTCATAGTCGAAGCCCTTGGTCAAGACCCATTAAATTTATGAATGAATACCTTATCTTTGAGCAATGAGGATCATTGCTCTATGAGATCCTCCCTAACCTCTACTACTAGGTATGTTATTGTAATACCACTATGTGGTGATGATGTAATAGGGGCCCATTTCAATCCCATATAACACACACACACACACAGATATATATATATATATCTATATATATATATATATATATATATATATATATATATATATATATATATATATATATATATAACTTCTAAGATAATGAAGAGATAAATTAAACTTAGTTAAAAATTATATGTCGAGAAGGAATGTCCTACATTTTTAATTTCCTAGTCCTACATTTCTCCTTCCATCATGAAAACCCTGGCTAACAAATATATGTAATTGTGTTTCTTGCAACTTGAAAAATCATCACTACTCTTGTTTTGGATGGATGACTTCATAGCGTCATATCTCGCTCAGTATTGCTTAGGTTTCTTTGTATGACCACTCATTTTAACGTTCTTCAAATTCTATGTAAATTGGTCCAAGAATCATCTGAATCATACAAACCTTTGTAAAATTATGAATCCTAAAAGATGAGAATGTTTTTTATAATTTTTACCTAACTCTGCCCTTATTCTGAATAACTATCTTCACATGGTCATATCTCCATCAATACTACTCGGATTCTTTCATATGACCACTCATTTCAAAGCTATTTAAATTCTACATAAAATGGCATAAGAATCATCTGAATAAGACAACTCTATGCAAGGATATTGCTACTAAAAGATGAGTCATTTTCAAAAAATTGCCCTAAGCTCAAGTCATATGATTTTTTAAAGTACCAATTTATTAAAATTATTTGTATTTCCAGTTCTTACAAAATTAAAAATAAATTAACTAAAATAAATATCATACCAATTATAGTATTTAGGAAGACTTTTCTTGTATTAATTCAAATAAAAATATACACTTCATTTAACCCTTATTTAATTCCTTTCTAATAAGGATATTAACAATTTTTTAATTGGTTTTATATAGAGTGTAGACACCTAAGAATGTTACATTATCCATTGTGCAGTGTTAATGGTTAATTAATTTGTAAAAGCCTAAAAAATCCAATAAATTTGTATTAAAACATTGTTTAGTCATTTAAGCCCATTTTCCCACTAAGTCCCCTCCTACACCTTGCCCATGGTCACCATGTGACCACCCCTTTAACCTAGCCTAGGACCACCTTGCTCTAGTCTACCCTTTGATTCTAGCATTGGTCCACCACACCCTAGCCTACCTTACCCCCTAGTCCCCACATACCCATGCTCATTTAGTGCCATAAATGGTATTAAGACTTTCTTCACCCATGTGCATTAACAACATGAAGATTTTTCATCTGCATGCCATAAATGAGGTGAAGACTTTTTCCACCTCCATGCATTTATGAGGTATGGTGCACCCATGCCCATTAATGCATATGGATGTGTGAGGATTTTCTTCACTCAAGTTAATTTATGAGGCATGGTGCACCCATGCCATCTCACCTCCCCTAACCCTTACCAAATTCTATAAAAAAAAATTACCCTCTTTTTTAGAGTGATTTCCGAGATTCCCACGGTTGGTGGGTGGTTGGTGGGTATGGGTGGTTTAGCCCATGGAGTTGTGCCCATTATATTCTAATACCACATAGTGGTTTAGGGTTATAAGATTTTCCCTTATATTTATTGTAATGTCTCATTTTCGGGAAAGAAAGGGAATAATAATATCAAGGAGGAGTGGCTCTTGTTTTGCTAGAGTAGCCCACATCGGGTGAACCAAGGTAAATCTCATGTGTCATATGTGCATTGTGTGGTGTCATTTCCTCTAAGTTGTTTATTTATGCTTTATTTTTGGAATAAGTTTTATGTAGATCTCTTCAGTTTTCTCCTTGGCCGTAGAATTTCTTATATGGGGGTGCCTGAGCCTCGATGCCTATTTTATCAAGAACCAGAGTCTTGTATGCATCTTTTTTGGACCTGTAGATGGGTCAGTCTCCCTTGGAGTTGGGTGGGTTCTTTCTTTGCTCCATTTATGTCTCTGCAAATTTCATGGCATCATGTCTTTCTGTGTGATTCCATTCAATTTTCTCTCCCATTGAGGGAAGTGTGGCAAATCTTCAGAGTCAGCCTCATGTTTCACATTTGAAAATCTAGAAACAAAATTATTTTCAAGCAGGTTGATTCATCTAAAAAAAATTGCTGACAAGCTCGAAGTTTTTCATGAAGTGTGGTTTCAGATTTGTGACCAGGCTAAAAAGGTGGCTATGGAGCTGGACCATTTGCAGGTTTTGCTAAAATATTGGGGTGATGCCCCTTGTGCTATTATTAGGGAGGCCTCTAAGCATTCACCTCCTCACCCAACCAGATCCCATTTGCATCTACGCCCTAATCATGCACGACATCAACATACTTGGATCAGATCCCGTGACTTTGGAGGGCCACCGTAGTAGCCGAAGCTATATACCTCCCAACATTATGTGCCTATGATCACACCACAATCTGCGTCTGTACCTAATTATGGTTGGGGGGCTTCGAGCAACTATGAGCATATTTCTGGTTGGTCTCATCCTTCTTCTCCAATTACTCATGCTTCAAGATCATGCTTCAAGATGGGGTGAGGAGCGTTGTGTTGGGTGGGGAGAACCACCCACTTCAAATGGATATGGCTTTGTCTGCCATGAACCCCTTCCTTAATGCCTTTCTTGTTTTAGAATGTTTCTAGTTTGATGTTGATGGTCGTGGTGCCTATGTAGTGCAGTTTGTTTTTCTTTATACGTTATTTGGATAAGATAATGACTTTTATGGTGTGATTTTTTGTTCACCCATACTTTTTTTTGGAGTTGTAAAAGACTTTTATTTTTATAATTAAAATGGCCTTCCATCAAAAAAAAAATTACACTTCTATAAATAAAAAATAAAAATTACTAGTTGAAAATACTCTAAAAATTAAACTTTAATAAAAGTTATAATTAAAAAATAAAATAAAATGGTCATTTTTAATTGTTTTGAGATTGATTTTCATTTTATATTAAAAAATATAAGATAGTTCAATATGGTATACACACCAGCTATGAACCTTTGAAAAAAAAAATTGACTTACTTCATATACCATACTTACAACCTCGTAGGGGAACGCTTGTACCAAAGAAAATTCTGCCAACCATAAAGGAAGTGTGGTTGTCCCTCATGTCATACATTAAATATTCGATGAGCCACTTTATTACAAGTGTACATCTGCATGGATTCCATTCATTTCTTCTGCCTTCTTGGGAATTATTTTTATTGCATTCAATAAAGTGCCAGGAATCGTCTTTGCAAAGGAAGCTCCGAAGCATTGTACCATTTTCTCTATACAAATAGCATGTACCCATTGGATATCCTTCCTTCTCCCACCTATAACATATTCTTACAGACACTCTGCACTCTAAAACTCATCAAGGCTGAGCAATTGAAGAAGAAGTGTTTGTGCAGGATAATTGCAGGGGGGCTTTCCTTTGGCAGGTGAGATCGATACATGCATAATTCTATTCCTTTGGCTCTCTCTACTGCCTGCCAAAGGAGAGTTGCCCTGTGATTGTTCCTCTCCGAGTTTTTAGTTATTACACTTGTTTCTATATTCAGATCCATTTTATGGTTATATACTGCAACTATTATTTGTATGTTTTTGAGAAACATGTTGTATGAATATATAGCAGTTATTATTTATATATATACAATAGTAATTATTTGTACGTTTCTGTATACGACGGCTATTATTTATATGTTTCTCAGAATATGTTGTATGATTATATACAGTTGCTTTGTATGATTCAGCTAGTGTTGTTTCTGTTTGAAATTATATGGTTATATACAACGGGCTATTATTTATATGCTTTTGAAAACGTATTGTATGGTTATAAAAGATGGATGTGTTTGAAAAGGCGTGGTTTTTTTGGGAAGATAATAAATAAGTTTTATTTTTTTATTTTTTTTTTGAGGTTTAAAGTTTATGGTAGGTTGGATGGTAGTGGATGGTCGGGGAGTGTTAGTCGGTTAACTGCCTCTGCCCAGTTGATGCCATATAGATCTATAGGGGTTGACTGCTCTGCCCAGTTGATGCTGCCCAGTTGATGCTGTATAAAGTAAGGGTCTCCTTGATTTTATTTAACACAACAAACTAATAACAATTTTATTTATTAGGAATTCCTTACAAAGTTTCTTATCTATTAAATATTTTTTAAAACTATATGTTGAAAATAATATGAGAAGTGTGTGGTTTTTTTAAAACTGGGTTAAGATAGAACTTTTTATTCAAAAACTATTGATCAATAAGGTTATGAATCCATCTTCTACATTTTGTGTGAAATATTAATTTTGTAGTCCCTCGTAAATGTAATAATAGTCTTTCACCGCCATTACCTTCTCAAAACCGATGATTGTTAACTGATGACTGTTTTTTATAGATTTGATTTTTAAGTTTTTATTGTAAAAGTTAGTTCATTTTACAAACATATTATAAAGGTACTAAGGAAAGTTAATAGGTTAATATTTACATATATTTGAATGTTTGGGTGTTAAATTTTCTGAAGTAGATGAATTGAATAAAAAAATTAATAAATTAAGAAAAATATATTAAATAATAAAATTATTTTGGTGAAGTAAATAATAATTATAATTTAAAAAAATTAAAAAATAAAATTTTTTAATTTTATTTAAATTTTTTACCAAACAACTCAAATATTTTTAATTTTAAAAAACTAACTTTTGATATGTATGAATTTTACCTCTAAAAAATCAAACCGCTTAATAATTAGTGGCATGTAGTAGTACTCAACTAAGGATAAGTATTAATAGTCGCTTGAAGTGTTTTAATGGGTTTGATAATACGATAGCACTAAATTAGAAATTGTACTAAGTTTTCATAGCCATTTGAGATAATTCAATCAACAAAGTGCTTGTTTTTTTTAATAATCTTATCATTTGAAATTTAAAACCATAAGCTTTATTTTTATTTATATTAAAACCATAACCTTTATTTTTATTTATATTAAGGATAGTTTGTAAATGTAGTGGACGTAAATTATGGTTTTTTATTTTGTTTTTTAATGTTATTAACATTTATTAGGAATTTAAAATCGTAAGTTTTTTTAATTATTTGTATTAAAAATAGTTTATAAATGTAGTTGAAGATAAATTATAATTTTTTATTTTATAAATTTGATAGCATGATATTATTTAATTTAGAATTATATTAACAAGAGATTGTGATTTTTAAGTATTAACCATTAACTTTTTTATTCTTTACCATAATGCTTAATGTTTCAAAAAAACTTTTCAACATGTTCTTGCACATACACATGTATTACTTTACATTTATATTCACATAATTTTTTTTTCAGTCTTGCTTTTGCACTTACACTCTTTAACTCTTCAACTTGCTATTGCACTTACATTTTTATTGTTGTACATTCAAAACTAGAAGTCTTTATGGTAACATTTTCATCTTTCACATAAATTTATGGAAACTTTATTATCTTACCAAACTACATGGATAACCAGTCATTGTAACCACCAAGTGTAATACAGTACATTACTACTTACGAGGTTCTTGCATCCACATCAATCCTTTATCTTTTTTTTTTTTTTATGTGTGTGGGAATTTACTTCTACTACACATAACCTTTACTCAATGGTCCTCATCACTTCCCCTTTCTTCTTTGAGTATATTGTCCTTATCACTTCCCCTTTCTCATTTGAGAATACTCTTGTTATCACTCTTTTTTCTTTTAGCATAGCTTCAGCTTCTACTCTTCTACTTTTCTTATTTTGCTTATGCTTTTACTTTTCTTCAGCTTCTACTTTTCTTTAGCTTCTGCTTCTATTTTTCTTCAATTTTTGCTTTTGCTTTTCTTCTTCAATTTGATTACATCAGCTTTCATACCATGTTAAAGGTATGAAGCAATTAGGACTCAAATCTAAGACCTCCATCTATTGATATTTCTTTATCAATGAGTTTTTTGCTCCTCCTTGAACCAGCCTATGATTCGAATATAGGAGTCTTATTTATTGCTCCAACATTCCCCCTAAACCACATTGTCAGTGCTTGGGACTCTTAGCATCAACACAACTCTGAGCCTAACATTGATTCTTAACTTCAACTCTTACTTTTAAAATTGACATTGTCTCTAATATCAATTTTTGGATAGAAGAGAGAGGTAAAAACTATGTAAAATAAAATACAAAACAAAAAACCAAGGACACAAATTGTTGTTGCAATAAACATACGTTTTATTTTTATTCATTCATTGCCTTGCAAATACCTTCTTTCTACTCTACCTTGCCTTCTTGGTGCTCTGCCTTGTAGTACCTTCTTGATGCTTAATTTTATTTTTATTCATTCTCTACCTTACCTTCTTGGTGCTCTGCCTTGTAGTACCTTCTTGATGCTTAATTTTATTTTTATTCATTCACTTCATTGCAATACCTTCTTGATGTTTAATTTTATTTGATTCAGTCATTGTCTTGCAATACCTTCCTGTTGATTTGCCTTGCAATACTTTCTTGGTATTTTCTTGATTTTGCTACATCGTTCTAACACCCATATCAATACAACATACAATATAATCCATTGCACATCATACAATATAATCCAACTACACAGAGGTTGGATGATCCACCCAAGTGAATATGGATAGATTGTCTAATAGATGATGAATACACTATTATATAAATGTATTACAATAGAAAAATTCAAATATAAATGATTAAATGCTACAAAAATTATGAGCACCAAACATTTTTTTTATTACATTAGGTATTAATTCCTTCACAAATTCAACAAACGTAAAACAATATCAAGGGGTAAATCCTTACCTAGTAGAGGTCATTTTCAAGGACACCTAAAAGGTACCATTAACAATATATGTCTCCTTTACAACACCAACACAAACCGTTAGGCCGTTGGAGTTGGATGCCATGGAAAACTCCAAAAAAACCGTAAAAACCCTAACTCGAATCAAAACAAAAACCCTAATAAGAGGTCAAGACCTATAGAAAAGAAGGAGACTTATGGAGCTATAGAAATGTAATCAAAGGTGGTATTATTAGTCTTAGAGGTCAAACATGGTTGTCACATGAATATAATTTCAATAGCACCTAAATTTACATGTTATTTTCTTTTACATAAGACATATTCTTCGTAACTTCATTCAATAGTGCCTAAATGTACATGTTGTTTCCTTTTACATAAGGCATATTGATCACTCTTTGTGTTGTACCTTAGGACCCTCAATCCCCTTACTTTATAAATTGTGTTCTTTTTAATTAAAATATTATTATAAAATATAAATAAATCAGTTTATTATTAATTAGTATTAATTTAATATGTTATATTTTTTAATTTTTTTAAAAAAATTAAGTTTAAATATTATTACGTATATATACATACTTACCATATAAAATATTTTTATATCAATAAGTGAGTCTTGTTTCAATTTCATATTCAATAAATAAGTAAATCATATTATTTGTTCTTTTATTTATAAATTATTTTTTGATTAATAAATTATAGAGTCTAGAGTAATTCTTTTAAAGAATTAATAAACTTAATCAACCACATTCCTAAAGGGAAAATTTAAATTTAAATCTTATCAAAAATATATAATAAAAAATCTATTTTAATATCACTATATAATCATAATATAATAAACAATAAATTGTTTATCAATATTAAAAAATTGAGATTAAATATTTCTTACTTTTATCATATAAAGTTGAGGTGTCTAATCTTACATTTGAAATATGATGCATATTTGGGAGGTTCAAGGTTCAAAATGCTTTGACCTCTCTTTGGGTGAGAGTTTCAATGTTCAAACCATGACATACCTAAAAAATAAAAAACATATAAATTACATGGTAGTGATAAAGTGTTTACCAATATCTTAGATGGTCAAAAATGTTACATATTACCACTATATATGTTAGACATTTATCTCCATGTGGTAATGTTAGACCATTATCTCCATGTGGCATATACCACCTTGTTAACTAGATTCTCTACCGTTTATATGTCCTCTTAATATAAGAAAAGCTATGCCAAGTGCCAACCAGAAAGGAAGTGTAGAAGTCCCTTTCCTGCTGCAAAAACAGTACCCAAAAGTCCCTTTCGTGTTAAAAAAATAGTACCTAGAAAAATAAAAGAAAATAAAAAATTTATGCTTTTAACAATTCGATGACCTGTTGTGTAGGTGTGTATGTACATGTCTTATTTCTTCTTTTCTTCTTCCTTCTTGGGAACTATTGTTGTAGTCAATGAAGTGCTAGGAAGCAGACCTTGTCTTTGCATGGAAAGTCTAATAAATTGCACCATAATATCTGTACAAAAAGCATACACTGGGTGGATATCTTCAATGCTGTGAAGAAGAGGAGGAAGTGTAGGATAATTATAAGGAAACTCCCCTTTGGTAGTAAGATAAATGTTTTAATTTTTGTTAGGTTAAGTTTATGAACCCAATCATTTATTATTTTCTTATAAACAGAGTTTTAGGTTTCACAATATAAACCATTTAGCTCACTACACATAAGATTCTTCATCTTAGATCATTTATTTAATTATAAGTAAGACACTTTAATTAAAGGATTTATGAACTCGTCAATCAACTGGCTTAGTGGGCCATGTCCAATGTCACTTATACAAAATTCCTTATTTCTATTCAAATAAGAAAATTCCTTCCTTCTATTACTATGACATCTTTTGTTTTTTTAAGCTGGATTTTTGTGATGCAAGTTTTTAAAAAACTATAAATTAAAACGTGGCACATCCTTACCATGAATTTGAATCTGCATTAATGTCTTCTTTGTTTTTTTCTTTTATCTTGCCTGCCAAAGGAGAGTTGCCCTGTAATAGTCCTCTCACGGAGAAATCTGTATTACCATCGTATATAGAATTCTGTTTTAGAAGAATATCAGAATTAGAGGTGTGATTGATACCCTCTTTCCATCGTATTAGTATAGTGTATGAGTGTAATGATCTTCTTGCCTTGCATTCGGATCACTGTGATGTGCACCAGTTTTTCCATATCTATAGTGACATGTAAATTTGTTCAAAATTTTGATTAACTAACTGCATTTGTGTAGATGAGTCTAATATTCTTCACGTTCATAAACCGAATATGAAATGAAGCATCAATCTTCTGCTAGTGCTTCTGCTAGTGGGTAATCATTAAGAGTATTCAAGTATATTCATGAAGAGAAATAATACCTCCATAAATAAATTTCAGAAAAATAGTAATTATAGAATCAAAGGAAAAACAGTGAAGAATAACATATTATACATGAATTTATTTTGGAAAAAAATTTCAAGAAAAAATTCAGCAAGAATATCTTCATACTGCAGAAACTTGACCATCTTTAATACAATAATATCCTTTAGTTTCTTTTGTGCTTTCTCTACCGCTTGCGATTAATATTGTGTTCTTCCCTTGGGGTGTTAGGACGTTCACCATGTTAGAGTAAATCACTATATAAAATATAGAAAAGCAATTATAGTGTTTCAAACTTTAACAGCAGAATTAAAGAAAAATAAGACAAACACAAAAAAAAAGAGACAACGATTTTAACATGGTTCATCCAATGTGGGTTACATCCACCGAGAATTTTTAGTCCTTCCTTTCTCAATCTAAGCAATAGAGGGTTACAACCTACAGCAAACATCTGTTGTAATTTCCTCTCTATATTTCCAAGGAATCAACATAGTAATTTTCTTATCATTGTCATAATATTCTTTGTTTTTCCTCACAACTATATATAAGAAAAAAATAGAAAAACGAACTTCTTTTCTTAATACATTCCAAGATTAACATTGAGCTCCCAACATCTAATTTTGGGATAAAAACAAAAAAACTTTCCCTTGCTGTCCTGTTGTAAATCCGAAAACTTTCTCTGGTAGACTAACAGACTGTAAATCTAGAAACTTCCCCTACCCGTCCTGCAGTAAATCCAAAAGCTTTCTCTGTTTAGCCTCCTCATAATTAGGCTCCATTCCTAACAATATCCCACTTGGAGACTAATTCCATTGCACCATACTGCAACCAAGGACTGAAAATTTCTCATCATGGCCTCTTATTCCTTAAGGCCAACTGAAGTTGAGCAAAAGCTCAACTTTTCTCTTGACACCACTTTTGTAAGCATGTCAGCAGGATTTTGTGATGTGTGAACTTTCCCTAATTTCAAAGATCCATCTTCCACTACTGATCTAATGAAATGATACCTGAGTTTGATGTGTTTAGTTTTTGAATGGAATGTTAAATTCTTTGCAAGGTGTATAGCACTATGGCTATCACTCCATGACCTATTATCTTCTTGCTTCTTCCCCAGTTCTTCCATTAGTCTTTGCAACCAAACCATCTCTTTGCTTGCTTCTATAGCAGCAACATATTCAGCTTCAGTGGTTGAAAGGGCAACTACGTGTTGGAGTTTAGAAATCCAACTAACCGCTCCTCCTCCTATAGTAAAGATGTAGCCAGTAGTGCTCCTTCCACCATCAAGATCACCTGCCATATCAGAATCTACGAAACCTTTCAAGCATATATTAGAGCCTCCAAAATTCAAAGAATAATTTTAAGTTCCTCTCAAGTACCTGAGTATCCATTTTACCGCTTGCCAATGTCCTTTTTCCTGGATTACTCATAAATCTACTCACTACTCCCACTGCATGGGCAATATCTGGTCTTGTACAAACCATTGCATACATCAAGCTTCCAACCGCTGATGCATAGGGAACCTTAGCCATATGCTCTTGTTCCTTTTGTGTCTTGGGACACAAATCTTTGGTGAGTTTGAAATGCTTTGCCAATGGAGTAGCAACAGAATTTGCATTGTTCATGTTGAATCTCTTAAGCACTTTTTCAATGTATTTTGCTTGTGATAATTTCAGAGTGTGACTCTCCTTGTCTCTTGTTATCCTCATACCAAGGATTTGTTTGGCTTCTCCCAAATCCTTCATGGCAAAGGATTTAGCCAACTTCTTCTTGAGCATGTTTATATCTTGCATATTTGTTCCTGCAACTAACATGTCATCCACATACAATAGCAAAATAACATAGTTACCATTTCTAGTTTTCTTAAAATATAAACAGTGATCACTTTGACATCTTTCAAACCTTTGATTAGCCATGAACTTATCAAATTTTAAATACCACTTTCTAGGAGCTTGTTTTAACCCATACAAGCTCTTTTTCAGTTTACATACCCAATCCTCTTTACCTTTCACCTGAAAGCCTTCTGGTTGGTGCATATAAATTTCCTCCTCCAAATCACCATGAAGAAATGTTGTCTTCACATCCAATTGCTCCATAAACAAATTTTCTATAGCTACAAGACTCAAAATAGCTCTAATAGAGGTCATTTTTACAAGCTGGAGAAAAAATCTCATCAAAATCAATACCTTTTTTTCGAGCGAATTCCTTGACCACTAGTCTTGCTTTGTATCTCTTATGCCCTTCATTCTCCTCTTTAATCCTGTACACCCATTTATTGGTCAACGCTCTTTTACCTTTGGGTAGCTCAACCAAATCTCAAGTTTGGTTGTGGAATAAAGAGTCAATTTCTTCATTCATTGCAAGCTCTGACTTATTCCTGGTATCCATCTGTAATGCTTCCTGAAAACATTCTGGCTCACCAGCATCAGTATACAAAACATAATCAGAGAAACGTTGAGGAATTTTACTTATCCTGGTAGATCGTCTAACAACACTTTCTGGAGATTGAGGTGCTTGTTGTTGTTGCTGTACATTTTGATCTTCTACCACTTTTGGAGTTACCTTTTCTATGTGTCCATCAAGGTCTATGTATTCAGCAATTTCCTCTTTCTGTTTCTTTCCCTGCAACCTATCTTTATACAAGTTTTTTTCATTAAATATAACATCCCTACTTCTAATGACTTTTCGGTTATCACAATCCCATAATCTGTAACCCAAGCCATCAATACCGTAACCAATAAAATAGCACTTTTGGGCCTTAGCATCTAACTTATTTATGTTCTCTTTGTCTATATGCATAAAAGCCTCACATCCAAATACCTTAAGGAAAGAATAATTTATTGGTTTACCTGTCCAAAGCTCTTCCGGAATTCCTCCATCCAAGGCACTAGACGGTCCTCTATTAATCAGATATACTACAATATCAACAACATGAGCCCATAAAAACAATGGTAAGCCTGCATGTATTCTCATGCTCCTAGCACGCTCCATGATGGTTCTATTCATTCTTTCTGCAACCCCATTTTCTTGAGGTGTTATTGGAACTACCTTGATTCTTCTAATTCCATTTTTAGAACAAAACACATCAAATTCTCTATTGCAATATTCTCCACCATTATCCGACTTTAGACACTTTAACATTTTTCTAGTTTCATTTTCAACTAATGCTTTCCAATTCTTAAAGGTATTAAAAACATCACTTTTATTCTTAATGCAATATATCCATGTTTTCCTTGTTGCATCATCAATAAAAAGTACATAGTAAGAGGAACCTCCAAGAGAAGTTACCTGAGATGGGCCCCAAACATCTGAGTGCACAAGCTCCAATTTCTCTTTCTTCCTTTCCTTGCCATCCTTGAGAAATCTAACTCTCTTTGCTTTACCATAAACACAATCCTCACAAAATTCCAAATCAATCTCTTTTAACTTAGGCAATAACTTTCTTGAATGTAAAATTTCCATACCTTTTCCACTCATATGGCCAAGTCTTTGGTGCCACAAAGATGCACTCTCACCTGTAGAAACTAAATTCATGGAGCAGTGAGAAAAATCAGTAAGTAAATAAAGAGTACCCACCAATTTACCTCTAGCTACTATCAATGAACCTTTAGTAACTTTCCAAGCATTTTCTCCGAATGCAACCGTGTATCCTTCACCATCAACCTTACTTGTCGATATAAGATTTCTCTTTAAATCTGGTATGTGTCTCACCTCTTTAAGAACCCATTGACATCCATTTGGGGATTTAATCAAAATCTTTCCAATACCCACGATTTTACATGGTTGGTCATTTCCCAATAGAACCTATCCATAATCTCCAGAAACATAATCTATGAAGTATTCCTTATGTGAGGTAGCATGGAATGAAGCACCACTATCAATTACCCAATAATCACTATTTCTATCAAGAGATAAAATTAAAGCATCTTGTAGAATTTGTCCAGTAATATTGGCTTTTGAAGTGTTACCATTATTATCATTACCTTCATTTCCATCACCCTTTCTTTGCCAATAGTCCTTCTTGAGATGACCCTTTTTGCCACAATGCCAACACTGTAGCTTTCCTTTTCCACATGATTTGGATCTGCCTTTGGATTTGCCACGATGTGAACTCTTGCCTCTTTCTCTTCCTCTTCCTCTATTCTCAACAGTTAAGGCAGTGCTAGATGATTCTCCTGTGGTTTTTCTTCTCATGTCCTCACTGAGTATCACACCAACCACATCATCAAATTCCAATTTATTTGAACTCGAAGCAGAGTTACTTACCGCCATTACCAAACTATTCCAAATTTTCGAAAGAGAGCATAAGATTAATAAGGTCCTAAGCTCATCATCAAAATCTAATCCTACTGAATGCAATTGATTAGCGACAGTATTAAATTCATTTAAAATCTAATCCTCTGTTTGCATCTTCCAGAATTGAAAATTCTGGCCATTGAATTTTTGAACTCTAAACCTCCCTTCTTCCGCCATTACTCCCACTTGATCCAAAAATTCTCCTTCTGTCAAGTGCACCCAACAAAACAACCGCTTTGATACCACTTGTTAGAGTAAATCACTATATAAAATATAGAAAAGCAATTATAGTGTTTCAAACTTTAACAACAGAATTAAAGAAAAATAAGACAAACACACAGAAGAAGAGACAATGGTTTTAACGTGGTTCACCCAATGGGTTACATCCACCGAGAATTTTTAGTCCTTCCTTTCTCAATCCAAGCAATAGAGGGTTACAACCTACAACAAACATCTGCTGTAATTTCCTCTCTATATTTCCAAGGAATCAACATAGTAATTTTCTTATCATTGTCATAATATTCTTTGTTTTTCCTCACAACTATATATAAGAAAAAAACAGAAAAACAAATTGTTTTTCTTAATACATTCCAAGATTAACATTGAGTTCCCAACATCTAATTTTGGGATAAAAACAAAAAAACTTTCCTTGGCTGTCCTGTTGTAAATCCGGAAACTTTCTCTGGTAGACTAATAGACTGTAAATCTGGAAACTTTCCCTGCCCGTCCTGCAATAAATCCAGAAACTTTCTCTGTTTAGCCTCCTCATAATTAGGCTCCATTCCTAACACACCATACCCAAACCCTCATGCAAGTGTTGTTTCATATACCAACAACACAAGAAAGGGTTTTACAATACTTTGGTCATAAAACATTGGTTCAAATATATAAAATCAAAACCCAGCCTATGGAAAATATTCAACATATTTCCAACATTGCCATGTACTTCAGAAAAATTGCCATGTACTTCAGAAAAAAATTGAAATATACGATACAGAGGATAAAAAGGACAGTCAAGCATAGAATAGAATATAAGAGGCATATAAGGGCAACATAAATGTAGCATAATGAGGTTGAAAGGTAATATCCCTTGACATTGTTATTTTGTAATTACACTCTTCAGACATATGTACATTGACTCTGTGTCAATGACGAATGTTCTATGCCCTTAAATTTGTATGTTGTGAAATGCATAGAATGATGTATGCAGATTGTATGTGAGGACTAGATGATTGTTGCAGTCCAAACGTAGACGTAGACGTAGACGCTGTACCAGTGTGTCTGGAAGCAAACCATTTAAGAGTGACATCGTGCCAAATGCCATCAAACGGAACGCCGCAATGGCATATTTTCCATGAGCATAGCAATGCTCATGAGTCTTGCCAACATGAGCATAGCAATGCTCATGATAATCATAGTGGTAAGCATTGCTGACTTGACCATGGCCGCCTTGAACTTGACCGTCTTGTGCAAGGGATTATTGTCATGCAGTCACAACAACTGTCGTCACAATGAGATGCCGTCACAAAAGGTGTCGTCTTATGTTTATCCCAACACCTTACCTTCTTGTATTAGAGATCCCACCATTGTTTGTGCCGATGTGTTAGAGAGCATGTCATGACAAATGTTGTCTTGGGGCACAGAGTGGTGAATGTTGTTGTACAATCACAAGGAAAGCCATAAAAGGATGTGGTCGTGGAAAGTGCCGTCACCAAAGGAGCCTTCTGAAGGCAAAGTGATCGTCTAGGGGCTAACGTCTTGACATATTGGTTAATGTCCTCTTACAATTGTCGTCCTTTCATCTGCATTATTTTAAATCGTTAATCATGATTCACAACATTCCGCACGTATAAATTTATTGCCACACATGAATGTTTTATTTTGATACATAAAGAATAGACTGTCTTGCTTGAAATCTTAAGGATGTCATTTATCTGGTTGTTATTGATTTGATCTGAGGAAACCATTAGGACTCGGGGATACATAAAGAATAGATTGTCCTTTTTAAAAAGGTTGAAATCTTGGGGATATTATCTATGTCATCTGATTGTTGTTGATCTGGTCTGAGGAGACCACCAGTGAGGGATTGCAGGGTTTAAATCTTGGGGCTGCCTCCTATTGCAGGATTCAAATCGTAGGACTGCCCCTATAACCCCTATGCCACCTCGTTGTTGAGGGAACCATTGTTGAAGCATTGGCTCGCTTGCACCATATTCAAGTCAGACTAAGCACCAAAACTTACCAATCCACCCAGCACTTGAAGACAACCACATATGCAAGTTTCTCATTCAAAATAATCTGGCACATTCTTTTGGGGTTCCTGGAGACAGCACAACGGGTTTTCATTATTTTTAAAAGGTTATCACAGTGCGGGTTTTGATTCTTTTTAGAAGGTTATTACAGTGTGTGGAGATGTGTGTTAATTTTCTATTGATAAATTTGATGAGAAGATGTTTAACCTAATAGGAAAAATTTTCACACTAACCAAATCTAAAATAAATTAAAAAATAAAAAAAATCTGGCACACTTCTCACAACTTCCTTTCAAAGTTCTAGGAATACATTGCATTTCAGCCAATTTTATCTACCCCACCACTAAAACAAGTCTCTCTGTTATTCGAGGCATAGAAATCTAAAAAGGAAATATGATCAGAAGGGTGGCACCAACTTATATGGCCATTAAGAGCTGTGGTGGAAAACTATAGCATAAAATAATAGGAGCACAACATGGAGAATTTCAAGGTAAGAGGATGTCTCACCCTACCAACAATTCCATATTGCATTAATGGAGATTTATGGCTATGGAAATCAATAGTATTGTTGTTAACTTTTTTAATTCTGTAAGTACATTTTAAGGTATTCTAAGAGTATGAGGAGAGAAGGAATTTGTTTGTGTGAAAGAGAAGATTCAGAAAAGAAGAGAAGAAAGCCCTGGTGGGTTCAGCACGAAGTGATTGAAGATGTTCCTACATTCCAAAAACTAAAGAAGGGCAGACCTTCTCCAAATCATCTGAAGATGATGGTGAAAGGATTAAAAATGTCACTGGCATCGTCGTATAGGTGTTGTTATGTTTATAACTTACCAGCATGAACAACTCATTTTGTCAATATTTCGTACTGCTTAACACATATTTGGCCATGATGATTGTCTCAAAGTTATGTACTGCAGCCTTTAGCAGACTTACCCATGTGAGAATTTACTGTTTAAATTATTGCACTTCTCGGAAAATATATTAGGGATTGTCAAGGTGTTTTTTTTTTATTATATATGTTTTGTTAAGTGTATTGACGTCACTTTAGGGGTCATTTGTTAATATATTTTTTTTTATTATATATGTTGGGTTGAGTGTTTGACCTCACTTTAGTGGTCATTGTATTATATTTGATTGCTTATTTGGTGGTATAAAGATTATTTGATTATATTATAATAGTATTTTTGGATATATATATATATATATATATATATATATATATATATATATATATATATATATATATATATATTTATTTATTTATTTATTTATTGTATTATATATGATGGGTTGAGTGTATTGACTACACTTTAGAGGTCATGATTGATTATTTGATTATATATGTATGTATGTTGTGGTTTGAAGAAGTTCAAGTTTTATCTATTAAGTTGTTTTTATTAGGATATGGTTTGAACATTGGATCTCTTGAATAGAAGTCAAAGTCTTAACCATTGTACTCTTTCCACAAAAAACATTTATAATAATTTGATAAGGGGGTTGATGCGGACGATATTTTAAACTCCTTGAATTCTATCCCTGTTCCGGTTCTTGGTGATCCTCTAATGGCTTCGAATAGTTCGAGTTCTGAAGCTGAGATTGTGCACTCTTCCTATTTGGGACCGGGTTTGGATAAGGTTTATAGTAAAGGATTTGATTCTGCTAAAGGGGTGTGGGGTTCTGTGGTAGGGAAGTCTTCTGTTGATGATGAGAAGAAGCCCTTGGTTTCTTCAGTCGTCGTTCTGGTTGTGGAGAGCCTCTCAGTGGATGTTTGTGGGGATTTTTGTGGTGTTCGTAAATCTGTTCGGTTGAGTGGTAAAAGGGTAACTTGGTGGAGTTATCCTCCCTTTCTAAGGTGGTCAACATGGATGAGGTTGTGGAGGTCCTTCCTAGATTTGCTGCCAAAGACAAACTAGATGTTGAGATGTACTCTCAAGGTAAATTTGTTATGAAGAAGAGCGTAATTCTCTATAGCCTTCGTCTGATGGAGATCAAACAGTGTGTCGTTTGGAGTTCTATGAAGATGGTGTTAGACTATGCTGAGGAGGCTGCCCAAATGTCTGGAGAAATTATTCACAAGTTTGATTATCTGATGTAGAACCACCTCAGTTGTCTCTTTTGTCAGTTCGTTGGCTTTTCTAGAGTTTCTAGGATTCTCCTTTCTGTTTTTTTTTATCTGCTTTGTGTCTTTTTGTTTGTCGGTTAGAGCTTTGTAAAAGGTTGTGGGGTCCCTTTCAAAACCCTATTTTCTCTTAATATTACCAAAAATAATAATTTGATAATTATGTATTATTTTTTGATAAATTATTATTATTTTAATTAAAAATTTTAATCGATTGAATAAACTATTTAAAAATATATCCACTGATCATAGTATTTTTTCATGAGTAAACAAACATTCAACATCAAATTAAAAAAAATACATAAAAATTCATTTTTTTAAAATAGTTTTAGAAATGCATTTGTAGTTTAATGTTATTTTCTTCTAAGTTATACATAAAATGCATTTTTAAAAATAGCTTTATAAATGCATTAGTTGTTTAATGTCATTTTCCTTCTTAGTTTTGAAAACATGCACGTATCACTATCCCTTCAATTTTGAAGATATAATCATGATGACAAGGGATCAAGCAAAGATTCTAGATGAAAAGCTCAACAGCCTCCAGTTGCAAATAGTGTCACGCATGTGGTATTATAATCCATTTCAAGCTAAATTGACATAATTGAATAACAAGTTCCCATCATTTGATCACCTTCCATGACCAAAAATTGAGTAGTTTAGAAATAATGAAGAAGATCAAGCCATTGAAATTGACATAAATGAAATGCAAGAACAACCACCATGGAGGAAATGCTATTACTTCAAATAGCTTTATGATCTAGTAAGAAATAAGGAGTAGAGGATAAATGAAGATTTTGTAGATAAGATTAAAGAGACCTAAAATAGATAAAGAGTAAATTCGATAATGATGGATTTCATGTTGTGAATAACACAAGTAGAAGAAAACTTTACTTGGTGCTTTCGACAAGTTGTTTGAAAAGGAATTTAATGACAACTATGAAAATTGGATGGAGAAACACCAGAGAGAGAGATAGTTGGCATTGATAGTATTGAAGGATCAAGAAGAAGAAACTTATTATGAAGAAGAAGTCCCTCAAAAAATTCCCACTCAAGCAAGGTCCTTGGTTATAAAGATTCAAAAGAATATGCAGGTTCAAAGGACCTCCCTTTGCATAGAACATAGAGAACCCAATCTAAGAAGGCTAGTGTACCTAAAACTATTTTACCAATTGAAATTCTCTCAGAAACTAGTGAAGAAGATACAACAAGGTAAATTATGGGAACTAAAGTAGCACAAGCAATAATATACATACAAAAAGCAACTATTGTAGCAATCTAATATAAAGCTAAGTCTCAGCCAAAGACCCAACAACATGCTCAATATAAGAAATCCAATGAAAATGAGATGTCAAAAAAGAAAATTTATCCAAGCACTACACAAAAAGAGACATCAAAAAGGGTTAAAAGGTGGTAATTGGAGTAGGAAATTCTAAGGACTAGAATGTAGTTTAAAATATTTGATTCAATAGCCCAAGATTTGATGTTGGAAGGGAGAGGATCAGGTATGTCTCCCATATCTACCCCTTTGGTTGAAAGTAATCCACCACCTGTATATCCTTCATCCAAGCAATCACTCCCACCATATTGTCCTACCAAAGAGGTTTTTCCCCTTCATAATTTACAATAAAAATAATTACCACTTCCCATGTATAGGAGATCCAAGCAACATAGAAATATGTATATCTATGAACCCCTATAAATACTAGCATTGTATCACTAAACCCTCCATTTATGATTTTCTCACCTTTTTCAATCTACCTTTATTGTTTCCCCTACTTCTAAGCATCAACTCTCAAAAGCATTATCTATAATTCAAAATATAAAAATAAACACCTAGAAATGAGTAGAGCAACAATAATTGCAAGACAGGACAAAGAAGACAACTACTCAAACATATGATGAAGTAGATTCTATCATTGAATATCAGATAAATGTGGTTGCATATCCTAAAGTTAGAAAACCTGTAGCAAATATGACAATAGAGGATTATCACATCAAGATGCAAAGGTATGAAATTTTCAATATTCCCAAAATTGACGCACTTAGGGTACTTCATACCAAAGTAGATACACTTTTCCTCCAACGAAACTAGATATATATAAATCTTATGACAACAAAAGGTAAGATTGAAGCCTTAGAGCAGAAGCTAGATAATAAAAAAGGTAGAAAAGGATGGTCTAAAAATGAGATTTTGGACTTGAAACACTTGCTAGGAAAATATCCCCCTGAAAAGCAATTACAGTAGAAGGACAAGAGGATTCAAAACTTGGAGTAGCAGTAATATTCAAGCATAGGAAAAGGAAATGCAAGAGTTGAGGTCAAAACTCTAAATCCAGGAAGAAATTTTGGTGATAGCTTAGTCAAAACTAGAAATGGAGACAGAAAGTCCACAAGTGCATGTCACCTCTAAAGAATTGCTAAAGCAATTCAGAGGCCAATATTAGATCAAAGTCAAGGATGTTATAATGAAATATTTTCCCTTGATAAGAAGGATGTCATACATTACAAAATTGATCCAATATGCAAAAGAAGAATTCAGCAAAGGAAGAGATGAACTAATGAGTAAAGTCCAATAAGTAGAAGTCGCACTCCATATGCTATGAAATAGAGGGAAATACCCCCACCTAGCAAAATGCTCAAATAGATACTTAAGTGAGTCAATATTTCACTTAGCCCAAGTCATATTTGGAAGTAATCTAATCATATAAGGAGGAGCAATTATCAGTGTCCTCTAAGTAAGCATTGATAAGATAAAATTGGTAGTGCAAGAGGTCATGGATCTTAGATTTTTAGTATTTTGGGATATGAGTGGCCATCTATACAATGCAAAACAACTCAACCAATGACTAGATCAATACCTCAACAACAAAAATAAAATTGATGCATTGCTTGAACCTCTAGCAATAGAGTAGAGCATTGCCTTCTTTCATAGGATATCTACATTGTTGTTGTCAAAATTTGAATAACTAGTGCAAATATATGGGAACACCTCCTATGATCATTACTTTGAACTGTAGGAAGTTATCCATAAATTTAAATAAATGCATAACCCCTCTCAAAAGGCATGGGATAAAGTATGCAGATTATTCTAACCGATAACAACTCCTTAAGTGGATCAAGAAATCAGTCAACAAGGAAAAACATATAAAATGGCCATGGAAGAAGAGTAGGAAGAATCTACTAGAACAACCAAGACCTCAGAGGTGGAAAGCATATAGCAGGTCAACCCTTGTACCAAAAAAAAGATTCTATTTTACCCCTTTTATCTAATTTTTAACTCCACTACCCAATAGGATAAATTCATATGGGTTATATGCTTCTACAAGCATAAACACCCTACGAGGTGCTAATAATGTGAGTAGAATAACTCTTCCACATATATCTCATTAGAAGAGGATAATTTAATTCTATTAAATATTCTACCATTTTCCTAAAGTTGCTTCAAAAACTTAGTTGGGCACCTGAAATAGATGTTGCATCAAAAGGAAGGTAGGTAGGGATCAACTAAGCCTAAACAACACAACAATGCTGAATTTTTTGAAGTGTAGAGAGTTTCTAGATTTTTTAGATGATGATGTCAGCAATATATAAAAATATTCAACATCTAACATAACTAAAGCTCATAATTCAACTAAGACAAAAGAGCTCATCTTTTTTTTTTGTGTCTGACTCAAATTTTGAATAAGTATGAGACATGAATAGAAATATAAAATGTTGATTTCATTAGAGGCTTGATAAAATCTTGGCATCCAACATGTTATGAAATAGTTTTTGGCTAAGTACAAGTAAAAATTTGGCATTCAGTGTTATAGCAAATCTGTCGAATACAACAAAATTTTGACTATGTAGCAAAGAGAGTCAAATTTTTGAAGGTGATGACATTAGTATAGGTTGCATAAAAATCTAGCACAACAAAATAGAGCTTGAGAAAAAAAAATGAAGGCATTGAACCTAGCACACTAAGGACTATATAAATTTCATATGATGTCCAATATAATGCTTCACAGAATATTGGCTAAGTATCAAATACCGCTAGATATTTCAAATGTTGACATCATTATAAGGCACATAAAAGTATGATAGAGATATGAATTAATGTCAGACAAATATTTGATAAGGAACAAATACCATCAATAAAATATCTTTCAATTTATAGTCATGCATAAAGTGTGGCTAAGCAAGAAGGTTGGTCGAACTTTGGAGATTCTAAACTCATCAAGGTAAGCTAAGAAACTTAGCATCTAACAAAAGGTTGATCTAATAGCAAAGTACCCAAGCATACTCCCTATAGTCATAATCTGTTATCAGAGAATCTTAACAACCATAAACCTTCCTAATTAGCACTTGCGTCGATACAACTAGACTAGTCGTGGAACAACTAGAAGCAAAATACACTATCCAGATGATCCTATGGATTAGATGAAAAATTTTTGACCACCGCTCTATTATATGAAGTAGAAGAAAGCCACATCAACATCATGGTGCCAGTTCAGTTGCAATAAAATGAGCTAAAAAGGGATGCACACGTGCTACATCAACTTGACAAGCCTGTGGTCCACTCTAAGAGCAATTATGCTAAAATAACTAAATGTAAATGTAAAGCTATATACTTGAAGGTATATCATTCAAATGGTTGGATATTTAGCATTTACAATTGCATATTGTGTGGTGATTGTATTGTGCACCTTTGAATTAAGATTGGATTGTTTTTTGGCCTCTTATTGAACTTATTGAATATCATGTATGTATTTCAATTTGATTCAACATATATGTTAAAGCTAAGTGAACGGTTTATTCTATTACAATTATTTTTCTATGTAGATTTCTACCTAGATTTATTGTTCAGTAGTTCTTGGAATGCTTAGTAATATAGCTTAATATTGTTAAATTTCCTATAATATTGAAGGATAGTTGGTATGTTAGGCAATCTTGTTTAATTAAAAGTGCAAGACTCTCATGCTTTATATCTCTTGATGTTGTTAAATATGTTCCACTTTAAATCTATATTCTAACCTTATGCAATTATTACTTTAGTCTTCAACACCCCCCCCCTTTTTCCTTTTGTTTATTAGTTTAGCTAGAGTGCTAGGAACTGGCCTACTTTAGAGGCTGATTCAAAAAGCCCTATTTTTAGATATTTCAATCTTTGCCAAGTTCTTGAGGGTGTAAATCATCCACTTAGGTAGATTTTAGATCAAGATGTTTTGGCATGCCTGATGGGATGCAACTCATCCACTTAGGAAGATTTCAAACCAAGAGGTATATTTTCTAGTATTTTGGTATGATTCTTGCTTGTCCTTTTTTCTCTTTCATTTTTCTTCTATCCACTTGTTGATTCTACTCTCAACCATACTTACAAACAACTTTATAAAGATAAAATTGACCATAATGGTTCGGTAATTTATGTGATTGTTTATATCTTTAGTCTTAAAGAGAAGTATTGTTAGACTTATCCAAACCCTTGGAACTCATATTGGATGATGTTATTAAATATCCTCTTGATGTGTGGTGTTAATGCCTTTTCTACCCATTTTAATTATTTTGGTTCTAATTTATCCATGTCACAATTTCCTAGTTTTTTCATACCTTCCTTGACCTCCTTTAAGGTAAGTAAATTTGATGTTTTGATTATAATAGGAGGGATGACATATATAAATATATGTAAAAGAAAAAATTAAGACATATTATGAATATTTAAAGTGTGAATATACAACAATACCATATAATAAATCAAAATAAGAAAGACTACCTCAAAGAGTTCAAACATTGAAAAAAGGTGAAACTATAGGCATGCATTAGAATTTAGAGATTGAAACATTACATAATTAAAATTTCAACTATGGCCCATATCCCAAATGTAAACAGACATGCATTATAATTTAAAGGTTGAAATATTACAACATTAAAATTTCATCTATGGTCCAGGTCCCAAATGTAAACATACATGTGTTTGTGCAATGCGTGCATGTACATGTGCGTTTGTGCATGTGTGCATGTACATATGTGTACATATATACTTGTGTGCATGTGTTCATGTCTAAGGGGTTTAGAAAATGTGGTGAATAAAGAAGAGTTCCACACTCTAGGCCAAGGGTGTAATCCAATGGGTGAACCTAAATATTTTACCCAAGATTTTTGGGGCAAGTGGTGGTGAGCTAGGACTTTCACGTTGTAAACCAAATTTAGAAGTCTGACCATTGAGAATGTTTGGGTTGCAAAGATCCCATCAGGATTCAATTCCTACATATATTATATTAACAAGTTGTTGTAATAAACACAATAGTGTGGTTAAGGTTGGACATTTTTCAAGATGCCCAAGTTCTCCTTAGACATATCGATGACTTTTAGGTGTCCCCAATGCTCCCAAACATCTTAGATATTTTATTTATATGTTTTGGCTTCCCCACAAAATCTCATGGACTTTGGGGATTCTTTTGATAGTTTCTTCAATTACAACCTCCAAATCCCTTAAACATTTAGAGGATGACGAACCCTAATTCTAAAAAAATGTGGATGTTGATGAGGCATCATACCAATCTTGGAGTTCCTGAAATATTAAATATGACAAGACAAGGCCTTTCGATGTGTATGCTTGAAACATATGCATTTTTGTATTTTTTGGAACACTATTTTTGGCTACCCCAAGCTATTTTAACTAATTCCCATTCATATGCTTTGCTTGGACATGGGTAATAGTTTTTTCTTTCTTTCTTTCTCTACTTATTTTAGACCTATCATGTTTTGGTTACTATCTTGTGTGAATGTGTATAGGAACTCTAGCATGTGGTTGTGTATTTTTCCACTATGTATAGGTATCTGGTGGGATAGTTGGTAAGACTACTATCAAATTAGACATATTTTTTCCCACCTACCAAGATCATGGATAACAACAAACCTAGTTGTGAATAAATTCATATGACTTGTAATTGGTAGAAATTCAATGAAGGTAAATATTAGGACTAATAATTTCTCATAAATTGATAGAAATGTAGACATGAAAATGCAGCATGCAATAGAAAACAAGCAAATATTATGTATATTTCCAACAAATAGTTTTGAGTATAGTGTGACCCTTTGGAGGGTATATTTTACAAATGTTATAGTTCAAGAACAAAGGGAGGATGACCCCATTTACATCAATTTATTTTAGTGCAATATCCCTTTTCATACCACAATATATTAGCTTTTGAGGATATATGTAGTGGGAGAGATTTATCACATGTCCTAATAAAATGCATAAAATATGAAAGAAAGTAATTCTGCAATATGGCTGAAATATACTACAAATATAAAGTGATAAAAATACAATGCAGTATGGAGGTAATGGTCACTCCATTACTATAAGCTAAAGAACTACATTTTACTCCATAGAAGAGTTCTACCACTATCTACTACACTCTACTATAATACACTTGATATGCTTGATATGAACTTGATATGAACTATCACTATGAGGCCCTTTATATAAGAAAATAAATTCCTTGACCAACACTCTACCTAGTTGTGAAAGGGACACCTTGCACATTACAACTTGCACATTGAAACTTAAGCATTTATTACATTGTTTGAAGTAATTAGCTAAATTCCCCCTAAAGTAATCTCCTACTCTAACTATGTACCAAATGTGGTACATTTACATGACCCAAATGATGTAATATACTCTAATTCTAACATCCCCTTGTATTACATTATTTGGGTATTGAAGATTTCAATATTCAATATGGATCTTCTTCTTGGGAATAGTCTTGATCAAGTTCTTATTTAGCTAATTCAATCTTCATGTTATAGCTTCTTTTATTTTCCAATCCTATGTTCTTTAACATCATATATCTTTTATGAACTAGTGATCTCATGATTTTGCATGTCTTAATTTCTCTCCTTTGGACATTTTTATGACATGTCTCTCTGACCTTCATAAATATCAACCTTGATCTCATTGTTAGTATATGCTTATAGAATAAAATTTTGAAAGTGACAATCTATTATGTGTAGTAATCTTTCTTCATGGCTTTTATAGTGCTTGTATTTATAGTAGTAGAATAAAGATGAGTGATTTTTCCCTTCATAGCATTTGCATGGATTAAAATTCTAACAATTGATCTTTTCATGACTGTATTGATTGTAATAGGTGCGCAATAAATATGTTCTGACTACTTTGTTTTCTATCTTAGGGATATCATGTTTATCTATGTTGGATATTTTGAGTCCTAAATTCAAAGTTGTCATTGATGTCACCGAACGAAGTCATCATTAATGTCAAGGAATTCGGCAAGAAATAAAGTCATAAAGGTTGTCACTAATATCTGGGAAGAAGCTTCAATAGTGTAGAAGTTAAAGGCAAAAGGGCTCCATAATATTTTAATATTATATGGGAGCATAAGTTAAAAGGTTTTTCATAAAAATATGCTTATTGCAATGTTAAAAGGAGGTCCAATATTTATTTTATAAAATATTTAAATTCAAAAGGAATTTAAATTTTATAAATAAATATCATTAATACCAAGTTGTGCAATAAGATAAGGCCCTAATAAAACCAAAGGTTTTATTAAATTAATTTATAATATTTAAATTTAAATAAATTTAAATCATTTATAAATTAATTCGAGCGTCGACGTTGAATAAGGTTGGAAGAGTGCCGACATGTTTTCATAAAGGTGGAAAGACTATAAATACCATGCCTTAAAGCATTCAAATTTATCCTTGCTTCGAAACGTGATTGCATGTGAACTGTGAAGAGGAAGCACATGAGAAAATAGTGATTTCGTATTTCTTTGTGGTAGCGAGTGGGAATAATTTGAAAGTGATGGAAATTTTGGATCCAGCTGGGTAGCATGGCCAAGTGGCAAGGAGGCATTGGCTAAAACGTTGAGGCGTCGAGTGGCCTACGTTTGAAACATGGTGGTAGTGTTTACATTATTTTGGAAGCACTAAGGGAAGCTGCACATTTTTTTCTGGCGGAGAGAGGAAGGTTCATAGAGCACGTGGTGCTCTCCCTTTTCCAAGTGAGCACATAGCTTGCACAGTGGTTGGAGTCGCGTCTAAGGTATTGGTCATAGGCTGAATTGAGGGTTCAAATCCCTCCAAAGGCAAGGTAATTAAATTTTAATTATTTTTAATATTTCCTAACGTTGGGATTTAAAAGGATTGCTAGTTGGAAATAGTTAAAAGGGTTGCTATTTAGAAATTGGTGTTTGTTGGAAATTGTTTTTAATAAAATTTGGAGTTATAAGGAATTTGACTTTATTTTTAATAAAGTCTTAATTTTTGTATTTGCATATTGGAGGAGTAAGACTTTATGAGTGTTTATTTTATTTTTAAAGGTATTTTTTCCAAAGAAATTATTTATGAATGTGTTGGATATTATTTTAATGTTGGAGTGATAAGGTGTATTTTGTTTGATATCATTTTGTATTGTAATTCATTGAGAAAATTATTATATTCTAACATTTCTTGAGATTGTCATAGAAGTTTTTGTGGTTGTGACAGATTTATGAGATCCCTTCGTATTCAATAAAAATGTATGAGCATATTATTCCATAAGAGTTGATTGATTGGTTTTCTGGAAAATAAGTTTGGAGTGAAAAGGACTTGATTAGGGTTTCTAATTGAGTTTGTTGAGTTAATGCTTCAAGCTTTTTTGTAATAAGTAGTTTTTGTTAAAACCTTGTTTTATAAGCATTGTTGTTGAAGCCATTGGTTGTGTGAAGAATTTGAGTTAGGGTTTTGTAAATATCATGAGTATCATTATTATGTGAAGATTGTTTTATAAGCATTGATGAGTGTCGTCAATCACATCATTTAATATTTTACTGTCAATCCAGGGCGATGTCCTAATGGATGTATACAATAGCAGAGGTAACTAGCTTGAAGATCAATTCACTCAGGAAAGGCTTTATTTGTAGGAAAAATTAGCTTTTTGGGGTGTTGAGTATCATGTTGAATCCTATGAACTAAAATTAAATACTAATTACAATTGGTGAAGTAAAATTGCAAAAAAATAAATCTTACATAAAAATGAAACTAGTTACTTTTGTAGAATCTAAAATACCAATAAGGCAATCTATTTATGCTGACAAAAATAATAGTTTTTCAGAAAGTAAATCCTAATTGCATTAACAAAATTAAAAAGGCAATAATTAGAATGTTGTAGAAATGAAACAACTGGAAATCAATTAACATAAATGGAAATGCCAAAAACTAGAAACAACTACTAAAAACAAGGGAACTTCAAAAGTGTTGTAAGATTCAACATCCCATGCTATGTGATTAGATGCCTTGCATCTACATCTACAACACAAATATTTCGTTCATCTACAAAAAACATAGTTAGCAAATGAAATGGAAATTGTTAGGTTTCTGCTAATCTGTTGCAGCAAGATATAAACAGAAAACCTGTCAAAAGTTGATCCTTCTCCTGGGCCTGTAAGTGGCCCTTGCTCCTTGATCCAGAAGAAGGCAAGAAGACTTCTCTAAACTACCTAATTCTCAAACATGCACTCAAGATACTAATTAAATGGATAAACTACGCCTTTATTGATTATGAAATAACATTACAATAATGTAGGAGAAATCCTGTAGAATTACTGCTCTGTTATAGCTGAAACAACTATGAAAGCATCTATCTATATTGATATATATTTATATCTATATATGCTCAACCAATATGGGAGCTTGGTTATTTATACTACTCTATTACATATGTTGATTCGTTTTGTTGTTTTTTTTCAGGGATTCAACAACTGTTCTAAAATTGTCTTCCTAAAATACTAGAAACTATTCTTTTGCAGCATATCCATTTTACTTGTTGGGTGTAATCAATTGGGATAAATGCATTAGAATGGGTGATAAAACCCCTAATATAGTTGTATCCATCCTCATTTCACTATTTTCCACCTTTCTAACCGTTTTGTTGATAGTTTTGACCAAAATTGGTCCTACTCCACTCATTTTGGAGCTGCTTTAGAATATCAGGCAGTTTAACCAATTTGAATCTTATCCATACACCAGATGCATAGGAAAGTAGGTTTGACCAGGTAAGTAGTATCTGTAAGTTCTCAGAAGACTAATTCCATAGGTTTTACATGCTAGAGATGACCAATTCCAAGCCATGCTTTTTATGCATAGTTGGCTAGAATTTGTATGGTCAAATTCTATTTTCTGCACAGTCATACTAGTTTGAACAGGTTTTGGCACATTGTTTTGCAACTTTAACCTGTTAGGAGGTAAGGAAAACAAATTAAATGATCCTATAATGGAATACACATCAACATACATTATTACATATTCAAATAAATGTTTATTTGCTAGGTAAATCAGCTAAAACAGTGCAAAAAATGCAGAAAATGGTCAAAACAGATACTATGCTTTTGAACATTCAAACATGTAAATATTAATACATAATGCATTCCATCATCAAAATTAGCACAAAACATAACCTGAGGTCTATCAAATATTTTATGAAATATCTAAAAATGGTCTATAAATGAGGCAATTTTTGTCCTCATCATTTTCCCCCAACCTATTGTAATGTATGTCCTCATGCATTCTGTGTATCCATAGAGGCACAGAGATATATGTTCAAATGTCTCTCTTGATATTTCCATAGTTTCCCCTGATAGTATCCTTTGTTTTCCTTTATTTCTTTGAGCCATGCTTGAAACTGTTCATTAGGTTGAGGATCACTATCAAAGAAATAAGGGACAGGGGTGATAACAGTAGGTAACCTGTACCTTAGACCTATCCAATGATCCTTGATTTCTAATATGGTCTAGATAATACTCTTTGCTCTCCTTTTGGACCATAGCAGGTTGTTGGGTGATATGGGATCCCTCTTTTGCAATGATATGGGTAACTCTCCCCACCGACCCTTGCAGGCTGATAAAGCATCAACAAAATGCTCAGCACAAAAAACCTGAAAACTAGACATACAACTCTAAAGATTACCCATATACACATCTTTGATCCTTTTCTCCCTCATCATAGTGAAATGTTGGTTGGTGGAGGTTTTGTGGTTGACATGAATAGGTCTTATCAGCAATACAACTTTTAACTCCATTTCCTTATTTGCCTTCTTTTCCTGTTCCCAGTGTATTTGATTTTGCAATGTAGATATAAAAGCCCTTAATTGGATATCTCCTGTGAAAATATGTGGTAAAAATGTCACATTTTCTAGTAGGAAGAAGTTATTCAGAAATAACTCACATAGTAAATTATGTTGTTCTTCTAGACTATGCCAAAATGTTTCTAGAAATTCCTCAGTAGTGTCTAGCTTGTAGGGAAGATTAGAACTAACCCTCATTACCTACCAGCGAAGATATTTTTCCTTCAAGATCAAACTATAAAACCTTGCTGGTCTTCTACATTGGACTAAACATTCTACAATTTGGCACATATCCTGTATCTGTTCCTGTAATTTAGTTATGTCTGCATTTTGGGCATCTAGCTTCTGTTTCAAAGGTTTCAGAGATGAAATTTGTTCCTTCATATGTTGACACTGCAACATCCAATGTGCTATATCCTCATTATACTTTATTAATGTAACTATTTGTGGTGGCCTAACTATTTGCTGCATTTTTGGAGGTATGTCCACTTGTACTCCAATTTATGTTGTGTCAACCAGGGGTAAATCTACTTGCACCCTAATTTCTACTATTTATATTCTAGATGTAGTCAATTCAATAGAAACTTGAGGGGAATGCATATTTACCTATTCTTGTACTTCCTCTTGTTCACTGGAATCCACTGTTGCTTGGGATGTTTGTGTTTCCTTTTATTGCATATTATGAGAATGTTCTGTAGCAGCCTTGGAAACTTCATGTTCTGTCATACTTCCATCCTATTGAAATATTTGTGTTATTGTTTCTTCTATTTCTACCCTTATGATGGGTGATCCTCCTTCAATTAGGGCTACCTCCCTATGATCCTCTTCTAATTTCAACAGAATTTGGGCCAACTCATCTTCAGAATCAGATGCTATAGGTTGTTGCTCCAGAGTTGACAACCTAGCCCTTAGTTCATTTATCTCTTGCTACAAATCAACTATAATTTTATCCTTCTCTTTGATAGAGGCTTCATTTTGAAAGCATGAGGATACAAAAACAAAAAGGAATATGCCAAGCATGATGCATGTAAAACCAAACTTAACGCTAAAAGCCTATATATTGAAAGAACATAGACGAATTGACACAAGATAAAAGTAGTATGAAATATAGCCTTCTTTATTGATATGCTTTCAAATTCGTGTTACAATATGTCTCCTTCCTTTTTTAGGGGATAGGAGTGTCAAATATGTTTCTCATCACATCCATGGATAGCAATCCTTCTTCCGTGTGCCCACATGTAATATGGGTAGACCAAAACGTCGCCGCCACTTGTGTATATGATTATTTAATCCTTCATTCTCCTCTAATGTTAGAAACCTATGTTCAATGAAATAGAAAATATTAGTAGCACTTGCAGATAGAATAAAACATGTATTTCCCAAGGCCTACTGTTAGTGTATACATAAAAATATTAAAACAATAATCAAATGACCTCGGATCGACCTAAAAATTTAACAGTAGCATAAATATGTTACCAAGAAGCCACTACAAAAAGAACAGTCTGGAAATTCCTCACAGATTTTTATTCGCTCCAGGGTGGGACGAATAGACCTGCAATAACTTATCAGAAAGCATCCTCTTCAATGTCCTATCCAGAAAGCTCCAAATTACCTGCAAAGTTTGGGTTAGCTAATTGGGGGTGTTTTGGGAAGACCCAGAAGGTCAGATTTCTCCAATTTTGCCTCTATCACCTAGATTTTACTGGTGCCATCTGCAAGTTAGTAAAGGCGGGAAATGACAAAAACCTGGTCAAAATTGCTCAGAATGAAGTGAAATTTAAACTACAACCTATTTAACAGACCTAGAATAAGATGAAAAATAAAAATCAAAGAAATATATCACATATTTCTAATCGTTCCACGGTGGGGCGATTAGGGCTGTGACAGCTTGGGGGGCACCCGGGGGCAGAACACCCACCGTTTGGGACTCTGTTTCGGCACCAATCCACTTGGGATGGGTCCAAAAATTCTTATGGGGTGTTGTCGACAAATTTTGTGGAATATTGTGGCCAAAAATTGGGTTTTGGGTCCGGATTCGTGCTTCCAATAATCACCCAATAACCTCCCTTTCGAATGAGAGATTAAGGATGTGAAAGGCACAAATCGCAAGTAGGTATGTAAATTGGTAGCACTTCGTTGCTCAAATGCTCCTTCTCTATATATATTTTGGGTGAGAAAACTCACCAATTTATAGACCTAGGGTCTCTCTATTTGAATTGTGCATGCGAGGGCGCTACTTGAGTTGTTTGTCCTATTTTCAGAGAAAAGATAATTCCTTCATTTAGAATCTCTTTGCATGAGGTCTCTAAAATAAATACATGCATGACAGAAGTCTCTCTCCTTTATTTAAATATATTCCTCACAATTACATGGCCTGAAGCCTCAGTTAACTGGCGAACTTGTCGAGGTTTGACTTTTTGCCAGTCAAACTTGCTATTCGCCTCACCCTGGGGTGAATGCTTATATTCGTCCCTAGGTGGGACGAATACCAGTTTGTATTCGTCCATTGGGTGGGACGAGTAGAGAGCAAGGTGCAAAATTGACCTCTGACCTCCAAAATTATTTTGAGAGTGGTTAGGACCACTGTTTAACCTCTGGGGGCTGCCCTAGGGGCTATGTGTGTCAATGCGATCAGCACTTGTTGTCACATAATCGGATTGGTGTTGTTTTGGTGTCTACAAATGTCCATTTTTGGGAAGTGTTGTGCAAGGCGTAGTGTCGAGCAAAAATAGATAACCAAAGCACTAATGATTAGGGTTTCTGAAAGCACGAGATTCTAGAAATAAAAAGAAACACTAAAGCTATGCAATGTAAAACACAATATAACGCTTTAATCCTATGACTTTGAAATGCACGAAACAAAGAAAAGAGACGAATTGAAAACGAAAGAACAGAGGTATAGAAAGCACAACCCTTCTTATTTAATTCTCTTAATCTCGGTTACAAAGACGTCTCCTCCCTTTTTAGGGGCTAGGAGCGTTAACATGTTTCCATTACAAAAGTGAATAATGATCTTCTTTCCGCGTGCCCACATGCAAAATGGGCGGGCCAAAGCGTTGTCGCCACTGGTGTTGATGAGTCTTTGATCTTTGCTGCTACTCCTGCGTTCAAAGAAACAACAAAGGCGTTAGTAGCACCTGCTACAAATATAAAACATTTGTTCTCTAAAAACAATGAAGGATGTATGCCTAAGACTGAATAAAATGATGCATGAAATGATTCTAAGTGACCTGCAATTTTGACAGAGACCAGAAAACATTACCAGAGGGCCATTGTCATCAAAACAGTCGATGAAACTCCGCCCATTCGCATTCAACTGAAATTCGTCCCTGGGCAGGACGAATTCAACTGTAATTCGTCCCCGGGTAGGACGAATTCGACTGTGTTAAAACGCCGAGTTGATGCCGCTCAAATGTCACACCTCGGGATCTCCAAAATACCTGCAAACATAGGGGTTAGCTAATTGGGGGCATTTTGGGACGACCCAGATGGTCGGATTCTCCCAATTTGACCTCCATCAACGAGAATTTGACGTCGCTATCTGCAAGTTAGTGGGACAACAAAAGCAACAAACGTGATGATATTTGATCAAAATATTATAAAATTGATATTATAAACTATCTAAACAGCATAGAATGGAGTTGAATCTAAACAAATGATAAAATAACAAGTTAAAATAAAACTTAGAAAGTGCGGGGCGCCCAAGCGGGCCGCCCACCGTTAGAACTTGATTTCGGCACCAATCCACTTGGGATGGGCCCAAAATCTCTTGTGATGGGTTGTCGGAAAATTGGTAGATTACTGTGGTCAAATGTCGGGTTTTTGGGTCCGGATTCACACTTCCAATAGCCACCCAATGACCTCTCTTGCGAAAGAGATCAAGGATGTGGAAGAGATGAATCGAAAAAGGGTGCAATGGGGTGTTCAATTTGGCAGCACTTCGTTGCTTGAAAATGCCTCCAACTTGTCTCCTTTTGGGTGGGAAAGTCCACCATTTTATAGACCCAGGGGGTCTCTTTGGAGGGGCATGCAGGGGTGCCATGTGGCGGCCATGCCTTCCCAAGAGGGAGGAGACTCCTCCCTGACTTGGGCTTCCATGACTGCCCTTGTGACAGTCCTCTAACGGCCAATCTGCCCACCTACACGTGCATGCAAGGCAGGAGGCATTAATTGACTGTCTTCGGCTGCCACTTGGCGCCATTCTTCTTTTTGCCCGTTGAACCTGGAATTCGTCCTGACCAAAGACGAATTCAGAATTCGTCCCTGGGTGAGACGGATCCCAATTTGAATTCGTCCCCGGGAGGGACGAATACTGAGCAAAGTGCCTGAATGTGCCAAATTGCCTTTTGACCTTACAAAATTGCTACAAAAGTGGTTAGGACCACTGTTTAACCTCTGAGGGCTGCCCTGGGGGCTGTGTGTGTCAAAGCGATCAGTGTTTGCAGTCACATAATCGGATTGGTGTTGTTTTGGTGTCTACAGATGCCCCTTTTTGGGATGCGTTGTGCATGGCGCAACGTCGAGCAAAAATAGATAACCAAAGCACTAATGATTAGGGTTTCTTGGTAACCTAACCAAATTTTGATGCCCCAAGTATGGAAAGGGCATGCATTCTTGAATCCTTGCTTCTGACGAGCTAAGGAATTTGATTTCAAGTATTAACCTATTTTGGTGAGGTGTGACTTGAGCTTGGACATTGATCGGTCATGAATAGGCAAAGGGCGCAACCTTTTGTCCATAGGGGAACCTTGTGTTCATGCTTCGGGAATGCCAAGTGTTTGATCAATTTGTGATAATTGCTTGTTTATTGCCCCAAGCAGGAGCGTAATTGTCTTTGTCAATGATTCTTTGAATGCATGTCGTTTTCCTTAATTGGGTGTGTGCTTGTTGATTGGTGACTAAGTGTGACTACCCCCTCAAGCGACGAATCGATGAGGGAATGACCTTCGTGAGAAAAGCGACGAGTCGCTTGACCCAAGATGACTTGTGCAAAGGTGCCTTCGGAGATTTAGCATTAAGCATGTGCAATTTTTCTGACATTTAGACCTATTTTTGGTGGGTGTTAACCCTTTTTGCGATGCTTTTTGGAGCTAAAATTGGCAAAAATCCGTCTTCCCGTGGAGCGGTCCGGCTAAGATAGCCTTCTTAGGGAGTAGGATAGTGACAATTTGTGACCCCAACATCTATTTTGTATGCCCGAGATGTCAAGTGCAACAACACTCTCATCGAGCAAGTTTATTATCTGGTTTAGTGCATTTTTGTTCAATTTTTAATGTTTTTTGAATTTTTGGCCTGAATTCATCCCAGGGTAGGACGAATTCCATCTTAGAATTCATCCCTGGGAGGGACGAGCGCTAACCAGAGCGCTCGTCCCAGGGAAAGATGAATTCAAGCTCAAAAGGCTTATTTAAAGGCCAAAACTAGGGTTTGGCCTCATTTGCGTCTGATTTTTCTTGCGATTTGGAGCTCTGGGGAGGAGGAGGTTAATTCTACGAAGCGAAGCGCTGCCAAGATTTTCCCTGCCATCATGAGTACACAAACCGGTTCGAGTGGCGGAGCCGAAGCGAGACCAGTAAGTGCTCCCAAGAGTTATTATTTTTGTTTTAAAACTGCAAGTGTTTTGTTTAATTATTTTTGTGATGATGTTTTTCAAAATTTTAAAACTTAAACCCTGAAACTGAACTGAAGACAACTAAAACTTAGTGTACAACTAAACATAGCGAAAAACCTAAGTAAAGAATTTTTATTGTTTTAACTAAACCCTAGGATAAACGGAACGTAAACCCTAAGACTTAATGTTTGTTGTTTTTTTGAATTTTTGTATTGTTTTTAAATTAATCAGTTAGGATTAGAAACCCTAGAACTAAAACATTTTTGAATTTTGAATTTTTGTGTTTAAATTAATCAGTTAGGATTAGAAACCCTAGAACTAAAAAATTTAATTTTTGTTGGAATTTTTGTGTTTGTTTTTTTTTGTTGTACTGTTCTTTTTTCATGATTTTAATGTTTTTGAGTTATTTTTCTTTTGCAGGTTGTTAGGAGCCGGTACCGTGTACCCACTGCTTTTACTGAGGCACGGGGGGCACTGACTGAGGCTGACTGGGAGTGGCTTGATGCCCTTGGGCTCAAGCAGGTGGCTCGACTGGAGCCTGTGGTCGCGGATCAGGCCTATTTGATGGCCCTGATCAATCTCTAGGATCCACGGACCAACACTTTCCATCTCCCAACAGGGGAGATGACTGTGACTTTGGAGGATATCTATCGGCTTCTACGGATTTCGATAGATGGACTGCCCATCAGGACATCGCCGCGTGATCAGCGGACAACTATACTGACGAGATGCTTCGGGCATGGGGAGGAGCTGGGTGTGGAGGATCCACTGGAGAGGGTAGAGGGCGACTGCCAGATTGGCAGGATTTTGGTTTGATGGTGGTTGGAGAGGGGGGTGTTGGGCATGAGGCACGCATTCCTTATGGGCCTCATGTCCAACATGCTATTACCTGATTCGTCAGGCGCGAGGTTCCCATGGAACCTGCTGGATTTGGTGTGGCAGTTGGTAGAGTGCCCGATAGAGGCACCGCTTATCCTGAGATGGGGACAGACACTGTTGGCACAGCTCTATGGGGAGTTGTATGAGGTCCGCTATCGACAGCGAAAGGGGATCAGCTGTAGCTATCTGTTGCAGTGCTGGGGTTGGCAGCACATAGCAGTTGAGAGGCCAACCGGGTTACCATGGATGACTCGGGCGGCGATGGAGGATAAGGAGATAGGGTATGCAGTTCTGTGGCGGCGGTCCGGAGAGCAGGGATAGAGTCGACGGTGGGCAGGTGTCGTAGGGCACTATGCCGATACCTTCTCTCGGCTCACTCTAGGGGAGGTGGTTTGGCGCCCTTATCGGGACTGTCCAGCCTGGCCGAAGGCTGGAGAGTGGCTCCGATGGGTACGCAGAGAGCGGTGGCTGATTGGGCGGCACGGGACCGAGCATGAGTTCTTCTCGTTTAGCCGGGTTACACGACAGTTTGGGGTGCGCCAGGGGTTGCCTGGTGAGCCCGTGGTCTATCGACATCGGGGGATGAGAGGACTCTAGACCGACCGGTCATCATGCCACTGGGCGAGGATTCAGACGTGGTGATCGACGTCCCGGACGTGGATGACGTCGGGACTACCACTGAGTATGACTCGTGGTGGGTACTGCGGCGGTGGCGGGGAGAGGGGCCACTGGGAGGCACGGAGGTAGCAGTGACAGGCGGGGAGGGTGCTGAGGCACCAGGGGATGATTGGGGAGTTCCTTTGGAGGATGCAGAGATGGTAGAGGTGGAGGGTGAGGATGTGGATTTGGGAGCTCCGGATCAGCCGGAGATGCAGGACATGGCGGAGCAGTGGGAGCCAGGGCAGGCTGCTATTTCGGAGAGTCCCATGCCTCAGGCGGATGCGGAGGAGATGGAGTCTGGGGTACGCGCTGAGAATGCATGTTTGGCGGAGCTACTGTGGAGGTGAGACCAGGAGCTGGGGGATGCGCTACGGGAGAGGGATCTCCTACGGGCTCAGCTAGTAGAGCGGGATAGGGTTTTGGCACAGCGCGATGATGCAGTAGCTTACTACCGTCGACGGGAGGTAGAGTGGGATCGATGGGAATCAGATTGGCGATGACATCGGCTGGAGATGGAGGGGGAGATTATCCGCCTTGGTGGGTGGCTACCTGAGCCGTCGGGAGGTGGATCTTCATGTCGGACGAGGGACAGTGGTACTGAGTAGTCAGCATCATCTCGTCGTAGGCGACTGGATGAGGGAGGGGGCAGCAGGCGTGATGTGGGGGCTAGCAGTAGCCGCCATGAGGGGTCGCATAGGACCCACACCACGGGGGGTAGTTCCCGTCGCACCGATCCTGCGTGATCATGGTGGACGACGCCTTAGGCTGGGGGTTTTGTTAGTATGATTGCGGGGTCAGAGGACCAGTTTTGTAGCCTACGGGCATTTTTTTTTGACGATATATATATATATATATATATATATATATATACCGGCTTTATTTTGTTTATGCACATGTGATGATTTGATCTTATGCATGATGGTTGATGAATATGGATGTATGCATGTTAATTTATTTTGATGGATGCATATGTTATGATGAATGCAAATGTTTTTTATTTATATGTGATATGCAAAAATGAAGTGGATGAATGGGATTTGTGATGTTTGGTTAGGGCACCATAGACTGTTTAGGACTCTGTTTATTTTGTTTTTAGGCGATTGTTGTGGTAACTGACTTTGTATGTATACATGTGATTTTTGATGGTATTGTAAGGATGAAAAGTAGCGCAGTTTGGTTTAGAAATGTAGCTAAGGTTTTCTGAGACTCAGACGGTTTTAACTCACTAGCCATGACTGTACTTTATCTTACAAGACTTTTGAACAAGGTATGAATCGGACTTGTTTTTGACCAAGTTATTTCACATCCCTGTGTGTGCAAATGAGTTCATTTATGTGGTATTTGTCAGGATACCACCAGTGCCAGATGGGCTCTCAACCGAACCTGTACTGAGGATCACCTAATTAGCTCCACTAACTCCTTTATTGTATTTAGTCAGATTAATCTACGGTGCTATCTAGGATACCATAAGCTAGCTCATCCACATGCAAACATTGATCTGTACACAAGTTAATGTGACAGATATATCGTCATGCGGGAAGTTTACCGCCAGTGACCGATAGGCTATCAACCAAACCGGTACTGAGGCTTGCCTCATGACCTATCGAAATGCTGAGAGTTCCAGGGATTCAAGTTCGACTCCCTTCTTTTCTTCAATTGTATTGGGATACTTGCTCCTTTGTAGTGATAAAATCACTGTTTATTTTTGTTTTATTTGTTTTTCTTTTGAGCAAGGGATTTGGATATGGAGTGACGAGAATCACTATTGTATGTGCTTTTTTGATGTATGCACTGTGGGATGTCAAATTTTGGTGTTTTGACTTTTGCAAATTTTTGATGTTTTGCAACTATTGAGAACTTTGGGATTCTTAGGGAATTGGGTAGGGAAGATGCTTGTCCTTTTGCCAACTCTCAGCATTCTTTGGGTCATTCGCACAGGGGGATGAGCAAGATAGCCATTTCGCTTATGGTGACCTGGATTGCTTTGCAGGTGTCATCTTTCGTTCACACAACTTGGGAATTTTTATGTGTTTTAATTTGTGTTGGGATGCTACGTAACAAGGTGTGATTCAAGTAGAACTCTACCTTCATAAAATCTTCCTGACTTGGTACAGTACATGGCTAGAAAGCAAAATTTACGACTGAAAGACGAAAACTCTTGATACATTATAAGACCACTGACTCTAGTGTGGTAAAAAGCAGTAAATGGTGTATTTTTGTTTTTTGTTTTTTTTTTGGACTGCTTATAAAATGGAAAAATGTGGAACAAGATGGACTAGCAGAGTAATTACAGCCTATGGTGCCTTTGACCTGTACGACCACAAATATGCAATGTATGGATGCGATGCTTAATGCAGCTATATATTTTTGTATTTTTATGGAATGATTTTTGTGAATATGAAGATGAGATGTAAGAAGAGCTTTTATTGATGAATTTGAGCATGCCTAGAAATGAGATGCAAATCTTTGTTGTTTTTGATGATTTTTGGATTTTGAATTTCTTTATTTTTGACCAAGCGATTGTGGGAATCCTTGGAGCATTTTTGGGATTGACCAAGCGATTATATGAATCCTTGGAGCATTTTTGGGATTGACCAAGCGATTATAGGAATCCTTGGAGCATTTTTGGGATTGACCAAGCGATTGTAGGAATCCTTGGAGCATTTTTGGGATATGGCTCTCTTAGATATGGAATGGGCGCAAATGACTGATGTTCAAGGGTTCTGTTTCCTTGATTCCATCAAGAGAGGCTAGCCGGTACGTCTCGGGTCCTATTTTGCTATCAATGACATATGGACCTAACCAATTTGCCATGAACTTGTCCCTTAGGTGGGACGGCAAACTAGAATTCTGTTGGTTTTCCTTCAAAACCAAATCACCAACCCGAAAGTCCCTCAGGTGAACTTTCATGTTGTAAGCTTTCTTAAGTCGCTCTTGATAGATACGTAAATGCTCGAGAGCATTAACGCGTCATTCATCAAGCAACGTAAGCTGGTCTAACCGGGCCTACCGTGCAGCGTCATCATCGATGAACTCTTGCATTGATATGCACAGGGAAGGAATTTCCAACTCTAGAGGCATGACTGCCTCGGAGCCATACACGAGCAAAAATGGAGTGGCCCCAGTGGGCGTCCGAATGCTAGTGCGATAGGCCCATAGGGCAAGTGGGATTTGGATGTGCCAATCCTTATGACTGTCTATGACTATCTTTTTAAGGATGGCAACTAGCATTTTGTTTGACGCTTCTGCTTGCCCATTCGCCTGCGGATAATAGGGTGTCAAAAAACTATGCTAAATTTTGTACTTTGTGGTCAAAGCACGCACGTCTTTGTTCTTGAATGGCGTCCCATTATCCGAGACTATTTTGGATGGAATACCAAAACGACATATGATGTTATGCAAAATGAACTCCACAATGCGGGGTCCTATCATAGAGGTAAGCGGAACTGCTTCCACCCACTTGGTAAAATACTCTGTGGCCGTTATGATAAACGTGTGATGGCCTGACGATGCAAGGGAGATCTTTCCAATTAGATCGAAGCCCCACTATGAAAATGGCCAAGCGGACTGGACTGTCTGCAAGGCCTAGGAAGGTACGTGCATCAAATTGGCATGATGTTGACACTTCACGCACTTCCTGACATATGCGCAACAATCTCGCTCTAAAGATGGCCAATAATAGCCCATGCAAAGAATGCGCTTTGCGATGGCCATACCACTGAAGTGGCCACCACATGTACCATCGTGCGCTTGGGCGACTGCCCAAGTGGACTCTTGCTGGTCCAAGCAACGAAGGAGGATTCCTTCATAGCTACGATGATACAAAATGTCTCCTATCAAGACATACTTAGCCGCTTTCTGCTTGAATGCTCATTTTGCGGCATGCGTCAATCCAAGCGGGAGATTACCTAGCTTGAGGTAGTCTCTAATGGGTAAATACCAGTCCTGTTGATCGAAAACCTCGACGGTATGAACAGCCAATCCCTCTTGAAGTTCATCCCTAGCAAACGTTGAGTGGGAAAGAACTTGTAAGAATAGCGTTGTATTGCTATTAATGGGAGTAGGGGAGAACAAGGACCCCCAGTTGGCATGTTTTAGATGATCATGGATTCGAGAGAACTTATCCGAGGATGGTTCAATCTGGATCATGTGGATTCCTGGCATCAAGTCAGAGCTTGCACGCTCCATCACGGATTGCGATAGGGTTTTGACTTGAATGGTTGTCATATCACCGAAAAGGTCTTGTGGGATTAGTGACCCCAAGGAGGCCATTGTGTCCACAAAATGATTCGATGACCGAGGGAGTGCCTCGATGTCATACCACTCAAGTTTTGCCAGGAATTTGTCCACAAGGGCTTTATAAGCCTGCAGAACTGGGCATTTGCATTGGAATACCCCTTTGACTTGATTGACTATTAACAGTGAATCACCAAAGATGTTCAATCATTTGATGTTCATGGCGATTGTTGTTTGAAGACCTATGAGCAAGGCTTCATACTCTGCATTATTGTTGGTGCATGGGAAATTTAATTTAAATGACAGGGGCATTGGAGCGCCCTACGGTGTGAAGAATACTATTCCCGTGCCACCACCTTGCTCACATTTAGAACCATCAAAAAATAGGGTTATGTCAGCTTGTGACTCAGGCTCATCAGAATCTGGCGATTTTGAGACATGGAAGACCCCATCATCGGGTAGTTCTATGACTAGAGGCTGATCATCTTCGAGAGGAGCCTCTGCTAGTTGATCGGCTATGACCTGTCCTTTGATAGATTTTTATCCAATAAACTCTATGTCAAATTTCGTCAACAACATGATCCATTTCGTCGTGCGACTACTATGATAAGTATGACTCATCATGTATCGCAATGGATTCTCCTTAGACACAACATACGTAGTGTTGCTCAACATGTAGTGGCATAGCTTTTTGGTAGCAAACACCACTGCCAAGCAGAGTTTCTCGACGTATGCATAGTTAAGTTCATAACTGACCAGGGTGCGGCTAAGATAATAAGTAGCCTATTCTTTGTGAAGTTCATTCTTCTGGGCTAGCATGGCACCCAGTGCCACCTCAGTAGCTGAGATGTATAAGTAGAATGACACTCCTGGTCTAGGTGGTGCCAATACTGGCGGCGAAGCCAAGTATTGTTTGATGTCATCAAAGGCTGATTGGCACTCGTCATCCCAGTGAAATGTAACCCCCTTGTGCAATAATTTGTTCATGGGTCGGCACTTGTCAGATAGTTGTGCTATGAAGCGCTTGATTGACGTGACCTTTCCCTACAGACTTCTGAGCTGCTTAATGGTAGTTGGGGGAACCATTTCAAGGATTGCCTTGACTTTCTTTGGGTCCACCTCGATACCTCGCTTTGAGACTATGAAACCCAAGAGTTTTCTAGATGTGATGCCAAATACGCACTTCTTGGGATTCAGTCCGACTTTATGCTCCATGAGGCGATCGAGGATCTTGCTTAAGTCATCGAGATGATTTGGGCGCAAAAGAGACTTGGCCAACAAATCATCCATGTAATCTTCCAAAGTTTTATGCATGTAGTCATGGAAGATGTACGTCATGGCACGTTGGTAGGTGGCGCCAGCATTTTTAAGGCCAAAAGGCATGACCTTATAACAAAATGTCCCCCAAGGCGTTGTGAACGCCATTTTTAGTTGGTCCTCAGGATTGATACGAATCTGATTGTATCCTGAGAAACCATCCATGAGGGAGAGCATTTCGTGACCTGCTGTAGCGTCTACCAATGCGTCGATGCTTGGCAAGGGGAAATCATCCTTAGGACTCGCTTTGTTTAGATCTCAAAAATCAGTGCATATGCGAATCCTCCCGTCGAGCTTTTTGATGGGCACCATGTTGGACAGCCATGGCGGATAATCCACGCAGATGACAAACTGTGCATCCAACAACTTTTGCAATTCATCTTTGACCATCAAGGCCACTGTTGGGTGCATCTTACATAGTTTTTGCTTAACTGGCTTGATTGTCGGATCAAGCGTTAGATTATGCGTGACTAGCTATGGATCTAGCCCCGGCATGTCTCCTGTATGACCATGCAAAAACCTCCTTCTTCTCTTTGAGAAGGGCAATGTAGTCGGCTTGCTCTTCGGGGGAAAGACTTACCCCCAGCTTGAGAATCCATGGATTCATTGGATCTATGTCGATGTCTACGTCAGTCGTCTCCTCGATCGACATGTGGGATCCGTCCTCCAACTGATGTGGAGTCGGGATCAAATGGATATCATTAGCTGAGTTTAAATCTACGTTGGGAACCTCGGGTTCCTCTTCAGCCTGAAAGATATCCTGAGTTGTCCCTGGGGAAAAATGAGGCATTTTACCGAAAGGCCAGTACTTTGATGGGGATGGAGGTGAATTGGCACGATCCCAGTCGATGGCATCTATGTCTAGATGCAATGACCATGCTGGATCGGCCGGATTGCGGATGGGTGCGGTCAAATCAATGGAGATCATGTGGATGAAATGAATTTGGTCTCCATTACCGTGGGTGTGATAACTCAAACATTCTAGATGCTCCCTATGCTCTGGATCTGGCTCTAGAGGGACAGGCACGAACGGATCGGCCCTATGTGCTGATAGGAGGACAGGGTCTTCCCTCGACACTGATGTCATTATAGGGTCTCGGGGTGGACGGTGCTCATCGTAAACTTGGAGCCATGGATCCAACACTTGGTCCCACCCTACTGGGTCTACATACCACTCATGCCCTGGCACTATGCCCATCTGTGCAAATAATTCATTAATCCCCAAGGGACGCCGTTGTTGCACTTGTTGCCTTTGTTGCATTTGTCGCATGTGGTTGAGATAGGCCATCTCAGTCTCATCTTCCGAATCACTATCGGAGATCCAAAAATGTTCATTTTCTTCAACAACTGCTTGTGACATTAAGGGTTCACCTTGTTCTAGCAAATTAATCTGGTCCCATTGCGGTTGTTCCACACTTGGTGGGGGGACCTGATTCTCTTGACACAGCACTGGCTCAACTGGAACCTCTAAAGGGAACAAATTCAAAAATATCTCTTGCCAGTTATTCGTGGGAATCTCTCGTGAGTGATCACTATTGGATTCAAAGGGATCATATGATTCTGATTCATCTTTCGAAGATCCTTCTAGACACTATTTATGCTCTCCTTGAAAGTTAGTGTCCGAACTTTCACCTCTCTCTAGCAAAGGAGGAGGGTTATTGATGTTACCAAGGGTGGTTGTTGACCATGGGAGGTAATCTCCCAATGTATATGTTGTGTTTGGGTTGGCATAAGGATCTGATGCCAATCCACCCTGGTTGCCTATTCCTAGGCCTTGCATGTTTTCCACCAAGATGTCTAAGGGCAGGGGGTGGTTGAACCCTACTCCCGACTTGTCATAAGGCATTTGGTATCTTGGTTGGCAAAGGACACGCACTCCTTGCTCATACCTGCCTAGCCCGTATCCGTGCCAATTGCATTGGCCAAGGTATCTCAGGGCAAAGTCTGGATTAGACAGATAGTTGACATTTTCCACAAAAGGTTCTTCATCCTCGTCCTTTTGCATGCATGGTTCAATACCATGGTCAAGGCCCCCATACACAAAATTGGTCTGGTTTGGTGGGTAGCCTAAAGGAACAACTGTCCCGATGGGAAGGCGAGGTCTCCCCATGTCTTGCACTGACTCTAGCATGGGCGTTGCTACAACATTCTGCACTAGATACTCCCCCAAGCCCGTATTGGCCATTTCAATAGTAATTGTTGGTGATTGGGAGGGAGGGAACGGAAGCCCTTCCGGAGTCCATTCCATGTTGGGTGGACTAGGAGCCTCAACTTCCATTGTGCTAGGTATCTCTTCTGTTGAGATGGTTGATATTGTTGGCAGCACCTCCTCTAGGGGTTGAGCCTCTTCCAGGATTTGTTTCCCTTTGTCCTTCTGTTTAGCCATGACAGGTGGCATTGGTAGCGAAGGAGCGGATGATGAAGATGCACCTGGCTGGGGTTTTGATGGATTAGTCACCAGTGGTGCCCGTGGCATCGGACCCTGTCTAGATGGATTTAACTGGAAATCCAAGTGCGTCGATGGGAGGGTCGATTGCGGCATCAATTGCATCGCATTGCAGTATTTGAAGGGTTCTAAGTCCATCGAGACTACATGTACTTCTCCTTCAAATGCATACTTTAAACACTGGTGAGCTATCGAAGGGACACACTTCATGTCCCTGATCCATGGTCGCCCTAGCAATATGTTGTATGCCATCTCGCCTTCCAAAATATGGCACAATGTAGGTATCATCTTTTGTCCTACCTGAACGGGTAGAACAATTGTGCCAACTGTCGAGCATATCGCATCGTTGAATGCTCGCAGTGTGTAAGTGGAAGCGATGATGTGAGAGGCTAGCAGCTTCAGATGTTTCAATGCTGTTATAGTAATGATGTTACTAGATGAGCCAGTGTCTACCAACACCCTCTTGTACGGGATCCCGTTGACCCGCGCGATAACGTGTAGGGGTGGATCTGCCATGTCATCAGATATGGATTTAACTTCATCTTCTCGAAAGGTGATGATCGGCTCCGTACATCGCTTTACATGTCCCACGAAGTTATTGAAGGAATTCGCTTTGTGGGGCTGCAACTCGATGGCTTTCAAAATCTCCATAAGAGCCTCCCGATGGGGCGTTGATTGTTGTATAAGCTCATATATGGAGAGCCTAGCCGATGTGGTCCGCAAACTCTACATGAGTTTGGTCCGTATCGTGACCTCGGGTCTAGGCGGAGGCAACTGCACAGGTTGTTGTTGAGGTTGCGACATTGTTGGAACTTCTCTTGTAGCTACCGCAGGGGCAACTCCTGGGTATTTCTTGTTCCTGGTCACTATGCTGATCATTCCCACATACCCTTGCATGGGGAGATTCTGTCGCACCTCGTTGACCTGAAGGGGTTTTGCCTGTATCTCATGGGCAGGCAAAGGATCCTTGAACACCCCCATCTGCTGGTTATTTGGTGCTATGGGGTTGTCCACTGCCAATGTTTTATTATCAATCAAATCTTGTATTAATCCCTTGAATTTCCAGCATGCGTTCAGGTCATGTCCCCTTCGCTTGTGGAACCTACAATATAAATCCTCTCTGTATCCCTTAGGCTTGGGAGCGTTAGGATCTATGGTTTGGATTTCTGGAAGGGTGATTAAATTTGCCGCTGACAAGCGGTCAAATAGGGAGTCCCTAGACTCCGTATAAGGGGTAAATTGTCGCCTAGGGCGACGCTGCTGATTTTGCTCCTATTTTTTATTTTCTCTTTCATAATTATTAGGAGGCATTGCCTGATAATTAGCCTTTTGAGGCTGTGTTTCTTGTGTAGGCTTAGGAACATTTATCGCAACTTGATTAACCATAGCGGGTTTTGGTTGCGTAGTTCCTGTCTTGGTGTTTTTGTTCCACTCTTTCTTTTTAGGTTTGGCAATTTTGCCATCCTGTATTTTGATCTCTTCGATAACTCTGGCTTGCGCCAGAGCTTCTTCTAAGGTGGCGTATTGCTGCAGCTGCAATAGCCTAGAGATTGATCTCAGACAACTTCATGAAAACATTTGTGTGAGGTCGAACATAGGGGGAAGGTAGGGTAGCTTAGAAAGTAGAGCCCTCCATCGATTCTCGTAAGCCGCCATTGTCTCTTCCTCATATTGCCTGAGGCTGGCCAGGTCACTCAGTGATGCCTTCTTCTTGGTGTTGAAGGCAAAGCGTTCAAGGAATGCATCCACTAATTGATCCAAATTATTTATGTTGTGCTTCAGCAACTGTGTGAACCAATCCGAGGCAGGGCCTACGAATGTGGTTATGAATGTCCTCAAGCAATAGCGCATCATTATCTTGAATGCCAAAGCATTGGCTCAGGAATCTTGTCACATGCTCTTGAGCATCCTCTTCACCCTTAAAGATTGCCAATTGAGGCAACTTGAAATGTTTGGGGTAAAGAGGTGTGGGCACTGACGGATGCACTGGATGACTGCGGAGTTGACGTAACGTGGGCTTTTGGTGCCCAGAAGCTTTAGTCTCCACAGACTCCAAATGCTCTAATAGCGCTTTGTATGCATCGGAAGACTTAATTTCTTCCTCTTTTGTTTGCTCCCGTTGTGAGTTGTGGGAGACTGGAGGCCTATGGGGGGGTGGTCGAATGGCAGCCCTCCCGCCTTGATAGGGCATTTCGGCCCGTTCTACTTCTGGTTCATACTCCTCATAAACTTCTTGAGGAGTCTCTGGGCGAGACCTATGACCCTGAGTGGGTCCCCGCGGAGGGTACCCATCATTGTTTCGGGGAGTGGCCTCCCTCTCAGGTCTATGGGGTCTCGGAGGCAAAGCTTGATGAGGTCGCGGAGACCTATCATGCACCAAAGGATTATGCCTCTCATATTGTTCTACTTTTTGGGTGCGAGGGGTTGGCACCCTCTCAGGTAGTTTATAGAGCAGCTCGTCCGCTTCGCGCTGCATGCGCTCTTTGTTAAGGCGGTATAAGTGCTCTAACTCCTGATGATCTTGCTGAAGCCGCGTGATTTGGGCTTCGCAGGTGGCATGTCTAGCGACTGCCAGGTCAATTTGGTCCGCCATCTTGGGCTTAGGAGGCTTGAATGTTTCTCCTATGTATTTGCCTCGGTCTTGATGATCCGAGATTTCAATGGGTCGCTTCCCTCTATCGAGGTTGGTGGCATTTACCTGAGGCTCTGGCCTCGATGTGTGACCATGGTATCTAGCAGGTGTGGAAGCGCAAGGCTCCCACATTGTATATTGCTCTCGAGGAATTTGATGGTGTTCCTCGTACTCCCTTTCATAGGTGTGAAGGGGGCGGGTGGAGTTAGCTCGCCCTGTGTGGAGAGCCCTGCGCTCTGGGTTTTGTCTTTCAGTTCTAACAATGATGGGAGGCAAAGGAGAGATGCCATAGTCACGTTGTCTCTCCTCATGGGCACTGTGCCTCTCTAGCACTTCGTTGCGTGGTGGCCACTCATATCTAGCCTCTAAAGGTGGTCTTCTATTTACGTTGAGTGCCACATGTAAAGCTTCTTCCCGAAAGGGGCTGTGTTGAATGGGCGTGTCCCCCAAGGGGGTATCCCTATAATTCCACCTTGACGTGGAATGATGCGGACTCTCTTGTGGTCCAGACCGCCAAGGCGGTATGGCCAAGTCCTTAGGGCTAAAGCGAAGGCGACTTGCGCCCGCTCCTTGTACACTTTCTGCAGCTTCTGCCCTTGATTGGGCTTGGCTTCGGGTGTACACCATTGTGGTGCTCTTCTACCAGCTAAGCAGATTTTATCTCTTTTATGATTTTTTTTGTTACACTAAGCAGAAATGAACACACACATACACAAACGGTGATTATCTCTTTTAAAGATTAATGGTGTGTCCTAAACCGGTTTTAGTGCATTTTGATGATTTTGTTTTGTTTTTGAAAGTTTTGAAGAACGTTTAAATGCGTAATGAAGGCTCATATAACTCCCATAAATGGTCGCCCCTTCAATATACCATTGCCCGACCGATATACCAACCTCTCTATATACCCACCCTTACGAGAGGGAAACTATAGGTACGTGAGAGCAGATGGTACGTGGTACGTAGGCGGTATGGAAGGGGGATTGTCCTGTTAATGACACCTACCATAGAAGACTTATCCTCGCGTGCTGGGAATCACCCCAACGACACTCGGTCAGCTTTCGTCAGGATTTATGCCTAACAACAGTGACAATCGGGGTAAATGGATGCAAAAATCAAGCCAAGGTGGTGATGAACCCACCGTTGGTCTTGATCAAGGGCTGGGGTCTTACGACCAGCTCCTTGGTTTAAAAATGTTGCGTGAAGTGTGTGTGATTCTTTTTATTAAAAATTGAAACAGGCAGAAGCAACTACTTTCCTTAAGAAGGCAAAAATTGACAAAAACAGAAACAAAAAAAGCAAAAAATGATAGGAACAGTTTTAGAACCCTTACCTTTCTCTGCCTAGACCTGTTGTTTCTGATCTTCGGCTCTAAAAATTTACAGACAAAAATTCGTCCCTCTGTGAGATGAATTACAGAACAGAATTCGTCCCTGTCTGAGACGAATTTGAATTCGTCTCAGGGTCAGACGAATTACAGTAAAGTATTCGCCACAGGCAAAGACGAATAACAATCAAAATTCGACAAAAGGTACCTGTAAGCACAAATCACAAATTTTTGATCAGTTTCTCGATCTTAAAAAAACTAGGGGACAGAGTCCCACCGTGATCGCCACTGAAAGCACGAGATTCCGGAAATAAAAAGAAACACTAAAGCTATGCAGTGTAAAACACAATATAACGCTTTAATCCTATGACTTTGAAATGCACGAAACAAAGAAAAGAGACGAATTGAAAAATGAAAGAACAGAGGTATAGAAAGCACAGCCCTTCTTATTTAATTCTCTTAATCTCGGTTACAAAGACGTCTCCTCCCTTTTTAGGGGCTAGGAGCGTTAACATGTTTCCATTACAAAAGTGAATAATGATCTTCTTTCCGCGTGCCCACATGCAAAATGGGCGGGCCAAAGCGTTGTCGCCGCTGGTGTTGATGAGTCTTTGATCTTTGCTGCTACTCCTACATTCAAAGAAACAACAAAGGCGTTAGTAGCACCTGCTGCAAATATAAAACATTTGTTCTCTAAAAACAATGAAGGATGTATGCCTAAGACTGAATAAAATGATGCATGAAATGATTCTAAGTGACCTGCAATTTTGACAGAGACCAGAAAACATTACCAGAGGGCCACTATCATCAAAACAGTCGGTGAAACTCCGCCCATTCGCATTCAACTGAAATTCATCCCTGGGCAGGACGAATTCAACTGTAATTCGTCCCCGGGTAGGACGAATTCGACTGTGTTAAAATGCCGAGTTGATGCCGCTCAAATGTCACACCTCGGGATCTCCAAAATACCTGCAAACATAGGGGTTAGCTAATTGGGGGCATTTTGGGATGACCCAGATGGTCGGATTCTCCCAATTTGACCTCCATCAATGGGAATTTGACGTCGCTATCTGCAAGTTAGTGGGACAACAAAAGCAACAAACGTGATGATATTTGATCAAAACCTTATAAAATTGATATTATAAACTATCTAAACAGCATAGAATGGAGTTGAATCTAAACGAATGATAAAATAACAAGTTAAAATAAAACTTAGAAAGTGCGGGGCGCCCAAGCGGGCCGCCCACCGTTAGAACTTGATTTCGGCACCAATCCACTTGGGATGGGCCCAAAATCTCTTGTGATGGGTTGTCGGCAAATTGGTAGATTACTGTGGTCAAATGTCGGGTTTTTGGGTCCGGATTCACACTTCCAATAGCCACCCAATGACCTCTCTTGCGAAAGAGATCAAGGATGTGGAAGAGATGAATCGAAAAAGGGTGCAATGGGGTGTTCAATTTGGCAACACTTCGTTGCTTGAAAATGCCTCCAACTTGTCTTCTCTTGGGTGGGAAAGTCCACCATTTTATAGACCCGGGGGGTCTCTTTGGAGGGGCATGGGGGTGCCACGTGGCGGCCATGCCTTCCCAAGAGGGGGCTCCTCCCTGACTTGGGCTTCCATGACTGCCCTTGTGATAGTCCTCTAACGCCCAATCTACCCACCTACACGTGCATGCAAGGCAGGAGGCATTAATTGATTGTCTTCGGCTGCCACTTGGCGCCATTCTTCTTTTTGCCCGTTGAACCTGGAATTCGTCCTGACCAAAGACGAATTCAGAATTCGTCCCTGGGTGAGACGGATCCCAATTTGAATTCATCCTAGGGTGGGACGAATATGGAGCAAAGTGCCTGAATGTGCCAAATTGCCTTTTGACCTTACAAAATTGCTACAAAAGTGGTTAGGACCACTGTTTAACCTCTGAGGGCTGCCCTGGGGGCTGTGTGTGTCAAAGCGATCAGTGTTTGCAGTCACATAATCGGATTGGTGTTGTTTTGGTGTCTACAGTTTCTCAGTAACCTAACCAACTCTTGATGCCCCAAGTGTGGAAAGGACACGCATTCTTGAATCCTTGCTTCTGACGAGCTAAGGAACTTAATTCAAGTGTTAACCTTTTTTGGTGAGGTGTTACTTGAACTTGGACATTGATCAGTCGTGAATAGGCAAAGGGTGCAACCTTTTGTCTATAGGAGAACCTTGAGTTCATGATTCATGAATGCCAAGTGTTTGATCAGCTTGTGATTATTGCTTGTTTGCTGCCCCAAGCAGGGGCACGATTATCTTTGTCAATGATCCTTTGAATGCGTGTCATTTCCTTGATTAGGTATGTTTTTGTTGATTGGTAACTAAGTGTGACTACCCCCTCAAGTGACGATGGGCAGGTGTCATAGGGCATTATGCCGATGCCTTTGCTCGGCTTGCTCTAGGGGACGTGTTCTAGCACCCCTACCATGACTATCCAGCCTGGCACGAGGCTGGAGAGTGGCTCCGGTGGGTACGGAGAGGGTGGTGGCTGATTGGGAATCACGTGACTAAGCAAGAGTTTTTTCCTTATGTTCGGGTTACCCGACAGTTCGAGGTGCACCAGGGGTTTCCTGGTGAGCCCATGGTCTATCGGCGCTGGGGGGATGAGAGGACTCTGGACCGGCCAGTCGTTGCACCACTTAGCGAGGATTTAGATACAACGATTGACGTCTCAGATGTGGATGACATTGGGGTTACCACCGAGTATGAATAGTTGTGGACTTTGTGGTGATGGCGAGGCGAGGGACATCTAGGGGGTGCAGCAGGGGATGAGGGTGCAGAGGCACCAGGAGAGGGCTGGGGAGTTTCACTGGATGATGTGGACTTGGTGGAGGTTGAGGATGTTGGAGGGGAGTTTGGGGTGCTGGATCAACCGAAGATGCAAGATGTCCCGAAGCAGTGGGAGCCGAAGCAGCCTGCCTTTTCAGAGATGTCGAGGCCTCAGGTAGGGTCGGAGGATGTGGAGGCAAGGCATTGTGCTGAGATAGCATGATTGGAGGACCTGCTATGGAGACAAGATGAGGAGTTGGGAGAGGCTTTGTAGGAGAGGGATCTCCTGCGGACTCAGCTGGCAGAGCGGGAGAACGCATTTGCTGCATACCATCGGGGGGATGGGGACACCAATGCTACATGAGAGAGGGATCTCCTATGGGCGCAGCTGGCAGAGAAGGAGAAGACATTGGCGCAACATGACAATGTAGTAGCTTATTACCATTGGTGGGAGGCAAAGTGGTTTTGGTGGGAGACAGAGTGGTTTCAACATCATATGGATATGGAGGGAGAGATTATCCACCTCAGTGGGCAGTTACATGAGCCCCTTGGAGGTGGTTCTTCACGTCGGATGAGAGACAGCGAAACGGAGCAGTCAGCATCGTATCATTGTAGGTAGCTAGATGAAGGAGGCACTAGTGGGCGTGATGCAGGGGCAAGCAGCAGTCACCCTGAGAGGTCCCATAGGACCCACACTGTGGGGGGTAGTTCCCATTGCACCTATCTTGCATGATCATGGTGACCGACGCCCTAGGCTTAGGGGTTTTTGAGCTTTTGGCTTTTGTTACGAGGTCAGAGGACCGGTTCATTGTAGCCTACGGGTAGTTTTGATGATATATATACAGATGACTCTTTTTTGGTGTTTATGCACTTTTCATGGTTTGTTTTTATGTACATGTATTTACATTGATGTATGCATATGCTATTATGAATGTGATGTTTCTAATTTATATGATGTATGCATATGGAATGAATGAAATGAGTTGTTGATAACTTGTTGATGGCACCATAGACTGTGCAAGATTTGACTGACTTGCTGTACTAATGGGATGACTTTGTGGAATGACTTTGCATGTGAAAACTTTGTTTTGTATTTTGCATATTTTTTGATGGTGATGTACAAAATGAAATGTACCAGTTGTTTTAAAATGTAGTTAAGTTTTTCTGAGATTCAGATATTTTAACTAACTAGCCAAGACTCTACATTTATCTCGCAAGACTTTTGAACAAGTTATAAATCCGACTTGAATTTAACCAAGTTATTTCACATCCCTGTGTGTGCCATTGAGTTCGTTTATGTGGTATTTGTCAGGATACTTCCAGTGCCAGATAGGCTATCAACCAAACCAGTACTGAGGATCACCTAATTACCTCCACTAACTCCGTGGTTGTATTTAGTAAGATTAATCCATGAGACAATCTAAGGTACCATAAGCTAGCTCATCCATATGCAAACATTGGTCTACGCACATGCAAAGCTCATGTGACAGACATATCGTCATGCGGTTAGGATACCGCCATTGCTAGGTAGGCTATCCACCAAACCCGTAATGAGGATCACCTAGATGGTTTTTGAATGCTGAGAATTTTAGGGATTCAAGTTCAGGTTGTGTGTTTGCTCAATGGTTTGGGATACTTGCTCGTCTGCATAGTGATGAAAATCACTGTTTATTTTTCTCTTTTTATTTTTTTTTTGTTTTTTGTTTTTGAGCAAGGATTTTGAATAATGGTGATAACCATTGTTATTTGATTTTGTATTTTGAGTGTTTGTAATGTTGAGCTTGTAATTTTGTGGTTTATGAATGGCCTTGATCCTGTTGGCCTTGGGGATGACTACCCATCATGTTCATGGACGTGTAGTATGAATCCTTATGACTTTGGGAACCAAGGGGATGATGGAGATTATGAAGTAAGGGCATTGATCTTTTAGGCCTTGGGGATGACTACCCATCCTGTTCAAGGACATGTAGTACGAATCCTTACAACTTTGAGACCAAAGGTGAGTGGAGATGGTTGTGATGATGGTTTGTTGAAATTTTGTTTTTGTATGGAATTGATCCTTTTAGGTCTTGGGGATGACTACCCATCCTTGGCAGGGATGTGTAGTACGAATCCTTACAACTTTGGGGACCAACGATGATTGGGATTTTTTGTAGTGGTGAAAACCAGTATTTATTAGGGGGAATGGATGGGGAAGAGCTCGTCCTTTTGTCAATTCTCAGCATTCTGGAACCATTCGCACAGGGGGATGAATAGGCTAATCTTTCACCTATGGTACCCTAGACTGCTTTGTAGGTTTCTCTTACATTCACACAACTTAGGAATTATTTTATGTGTTTTAACTTGTGTAGGGATGTTACGTAACAAGGTGTGATCCAAGTAAAACTTCTCCGTGTAAAATATGTTTAACTTTGTACAATTTTTGGCTAGAAATTTAAAGACAGCTGAATGACAAAAACCCTATATACATTAGGAGACAACTGACTATGCTAAAAATGGCGATGGTGTTATTCTGGATGTATGTGTTTATGAAATGGATTTGATGTGGAAAATGATGGAATTGCCAAGTAATGACAATCTATGGTGCTTTTGACTTGTATGACCAGCAAATATGCAATGTATGGATGCGATGCCTAATGCAACCTATATTTTTGTATTTTGATTTTTACCAGTATGCATGGAATTGGAATGCAATTTGTTTTTTTTTTTTGATGATTTTATTGTTTTTGTTTGTTTTTGAATATTTATTTTGACCAAGCGGTTATGGTAACTCTTGGAGCTTTTGGTTTGACCAAAGGGTTGATGGATACCTTTGGGGCATTTTGGGTTGACCAAGCGATTGTGAAAATCCTTGGAGCTTTTGGTTTGACCAAAGGGTTGATGGATACCTTTGGGGCATTTTGGGTTGACCAAGCGATTGTGAAAATCCTTGGAGCTTTTGGTTTGACCAAAGGGTTGATGGATACCTTTGGGGCATTTTGGGTTGACCAAGTGATTGTGAAAATCCTTGGAGCTTTTGGTTTGACCAAAGGGTTGATGGATACCTTTGGGGCATTTTGGGTTGACCAAGCGATTGTGAAAATCCTTGGAGCTTTTGGTTTGACCAAAGGGTTTATGGATACCTTTGGGGCATTTTGTTGGACTATGGCTCTCTAGATGTGGAATGGCCTCAAATGATTGATGTTCAAGGGTTCTAGTTCCTTGATTCCTTCAAGAGAGGCGAGCCGGTATGTTCTAGGTCCTATTCTACTAGCAATCACATAAGGACCTAACCATTTTGCCATAAAATTGTCCCATAGATGGGATGGCAAATTAGAATTCTGTTGGTTCTCTTTTAAGACCTATTGGTCCGAAATCTGCCACAGGAAAGGATTTTACAAGTGCGCCCTAGACCCGGCCAACATTGAAATGCTGGAAGCAAGAAATGGCTCCCAGACCAATCTCCAGAGTGGGCTGGTTCCCTTCACTATTCTAAACTTGGTGTAAGATAAGGGTTACTGGAAAGAAATTGAAAAGGTTACAGAAAGAAATGGGAAATATGGCCACAGGCCGAAGTGATGGGATCAGAAAATAGCAGCAGGAAACTTCAAGTGCAGCAACAGCAAGCAATAAAAGTTACTAACTTAACTTCCGCACGATGCATACAGAAAAACCCTCCAAAATCACATTCCAGGAATTTATACTCTTACGGCAATATTCAAATCCAGTATGCAGAATTTAAATGTAACAGCCATGAAGACATACAAATGCTATTAGAAATGCAACATGAACAGAAAGGAAATCACCAATGCAAACGCTTGAAAATTAGAAGCCAATCCTTTATTCCTGCAAGTGAACTTCCAGTCTCTAGCAGAGAATTTTCCAACCACCCTTTCAAATGAAGCTTACATTGGTTTTTATAGAGGGCCGTCCTCTTTGCAGCATTAAATATTTGAAACCGACTTCCTTGTGATCTACAATTATGCATTGGAAATTATGCACACGATCCCCTTAATTGCAGCCTTGGAGACCCACAAAATTGAATGCAATTTACATGTCAGCTTCGAAGAACCACCTTCATTAAATTGTTTTTTTTTAAATATGCATGAAACCATTGACTCAATCCACGAACAGCAGCTTCGAACCAATAAATCCTTCAATTTTGGTGGCTTGGGCGCTTCTTTGACCTTGAATGCATTGGAAATCCTCAAAGTATTTAATTTTGGACTGCATTTAATTCTCGAAACTCACAAAACTGCATTGGGCCACAGCTTAAGCATGCATAATTAATAATAACAATAAATGTGGCAAAAATGCCAACATTCTTGGCGGCTCGCGGGGTATACAGCTCGCTGTATGCAAGAATCCAGGCCTGAATCCATTGGGCACAGAGTCATATTGGAACAGAAAGCTGGCTGCGGTGATACATCTTAGTGAACTGCTGCAATACTCTTCTGCTAAAAAGCTGAAACTGCAAGAACCTGCACATAACTGGTCATGAAAACAAATGGAGTGGGAGGATGGAGTGAGATCTTGCGATTGCGCAAGCGGTGAATGCAAATGGAATGGTAATATAATAGAGTGATGAAATGGGTGAAAGTGATACGGTGAACACAGTAGCAGAATGCGGCTGTACTACCGACTGCAATGGAAATGGAATGAAAGTAAATGAACTAATGGAATGGAAATGGAAATATGAAGGTTGTGGAATTAAAATGAACTGAACTGTAAATAAATGCGTAAAATGACATAACTTAGAAGAAAGGGATAAGAAGGGACGGGAATAATAGAAATGGGGAAAAGAAACAACAGCCGTGGCTTGTTTTTTTTTTTACTACAAAAGAAAAAGAAGAAGAAGGAGGAAGATGAAGAAAGGAAGGAAAGAAAAAGGGAAGGGAAAAGAAGAAAGTGCTAGAAAGCCACCAACTGTTGGGAGGAGAAAAACAAAAGAAAAACAAGCACCTACGGCTCGCATGCAAAAAGAGCCGAGATGAACAAATAAAAACAATACCTCTCTTCTTTTTTTTTTTCTTCTCTTTTCTATTTTTTTTGTTTTTTTTTTTATACTATATACAATAGTTCACGACATGATTGGCATGTCGCCACCACAAACCCGGTCTCAGAGGGTTATCCGATAAATCTGCAATGTCCCGACCAGATTTGATCATACTTAAGTCGGTCCTTGAAATTGGGCTGGCTTCTTCCTGAAGTTCTCCATATTTCAGACACTGGCAAGTTATCATACATGCCAGGACCTACACAACTGACAAATAATGCAGAAAAGAAACCCCACCATCTTGAAAAGTTCTCTGACTGTGGACTGAAAACAGGTTCCTCCAACTCCTGGATCCGATCACAGGAATTGTCCAGCAACAGTTCCTTCTTCAGGATCTCTTCAGACTCTACCTGTTGATCTGACATATTTAACAGGTTCTGACTACATGCTTGCATGACTTGCACAGCTATGCCTTCTTGATGCTCAGGTTCTACCACTTGAGTCTGTTCTTCTTCTTTGCTTATATCCTCTGAATCCATATCCTTATGAAAACTGCAAGCAACCATATTGTTCATTGCCAATCCTTGGCTTTGGATGAGATCTGTCCCTTGAGCTCCACACAACGGCATCTCAGGTTTCTGTACAGTATAAGGGATCTGGCATGAAAAATACTGTGCAGGGATGGACAGGAGCAGCAACCACCGGAGAAAGTGATGGAGTTTCTCCCCACGGTAATTTTCTCGATAAGAGCAAAAGTTGTTCCGCTCGCACTGCTTCCTCAAAGATTTGTGGGAACCTTTGTTCACCTGATTGCAGCAAGAAGAGACCTATGTCAGAATGGAAAGCTCGAACATAAAAGAGGTGGGCTTGGGTGGGTGATGGTCGGATCTTCTCTGGAATTCTCTTCCAGCTTCTCAAGAATCGGACATTGAAGTCCGTGATGCTCTCTTGAGGTGCTCTCTTGATGTACATGAAAAACTGATAGAGATCCAAAGAACTGTAAAAGGGATCTTCGTCAAATCTTTTGATTAGTGCTCCCGCTAGATCATCCCATGAGCTGATGCTTTGACGCTTGAGCAGTCTGTACCACTGCAATGCCCTTCCTTCCAAAGACTGAACCAGAAGTCTGATCATGACATCCTCGTGATTTATGACATGGATCATTGACAAAGTAGCAATATCTTCAACATGCGCCAGAGCCATGCCTTCGGTACCATCATATTTTGCCAGGGCCTTCAAGGCACCTTTGGGAATTTCATGCCGGATTTGGAGATTCAGAGGGCCAGGATCATCCCATCTAGGAAAAACCCTCGCCTTTGTGGCAGTGGTCTGCGGGATCACGGCTATCGCCATTAAGTCAGAGTCGCCAGATGAACATTCTTTGAACTTTAAAAAAAAAATAGGCATCCACGATCAAGAAATTCGGATCTTCAACTCAGCAAAGTCGCCAGATGAACTTACAAATCTCCGCTGTGAGGCCAAGACAGCTCATCAAATCTTGAGACCTCCGGGTGTTAAAACAAATGTGGATTTTTGTGAGACAGAAGAAGTCTGTCCCACCGGGCGTGCCAAAAACTGTTGGTCCGAAATCTGCCACAGGAAAGGATTTTACAAGTGCGCCCTAGACCCGGCCAACATTGAAAGGCTGGAAGCAAGAAATGGCTCCCAGACCAATCTCCAGAGTGGGCTGGTTCCCTTCACTATTCTAAACTTGGTGTAAGATAAGGGTTACTGGAAAGAAATTAAAAAGGTTACAGAAAGAAATGGGAAATATGGCCACGAGCCGAAGTGATGGGATCAAAAAATAGCGACGAGGAAACTTCAAGTGCAGCAACAACAAGCAATAAAAGTTACTAACTTAACTTCCGCACGATGCATACAGAAAAACCCTCCAAAATCACATTCCAGGAATTTATACTCTTACGGCAATATTCAAATCCAGTATGCAGAATTTAAATGTAACAGCCATGAAGACATACAAATGCTATTAGAAATGCAACATCAACAGAAAGGAAATCACCAATGCAAACGCTTGAAAAGTTAGAAGCCAATCCTTTATTCCTGCAATGAACTTCCAGTCTCTAGCAGAGAATTTTCCAACCACCCTTTCAAATGAAGCTTACATTGGTTTTTATAGAGGGCCGTCCTCTTTGCAGCATTAAATATTTGAAACCGACTTCCTTGTGATCTACAATTATGCATTGGAAATTATGCACACGATCCCCTTAATTGCAGCCTTGGAGACCCACAAAATTGAATGCAATTTACATGTCAGCTTCGAAGAACCACCTTCATTAAATTGTTTTTTTTTAAATATGCATGAAACCATTGACTCAATCCATGAACAGCAGCTTCGAACTAATAAATCCTTCAATTTTGGTGGCCTGGGCGCTTCTTTGACCTTGAATGCATTGGAAATCCTCAAAGTATTTAATTTTGGACTGCATTTAATTCTCGGAACTCACAAAACTGCATTGGGCCACAGCTTAAGCATGCATAATTAATAATAACAATAAATGTGGCAAAAATGCCAACCAAATCACCAACCTGAAATTCCCTTAGGTGGACCTTCGTGTTGTATGATTTCTTAAGTCGCTCTTGATAGATACACAAATGCTTGAGAGCATTGACACGTCGTTCGTCGAGCAACGTCAGTTGGTCTAACCGGGCCTTTCACGTAGTTTCATCATCAATGAACTCTTACATTGAAATGCGTAGGAAAGGGATTTCCAACTCAAGAGGCATGACTACCTCGGAGCCATACACTGGTGAAAATGGAGTTGCCCCAGTGGGCATTCGAATGCTAGTGCAATAAGCCCATAGGGCAAGCGGGATCTGAATGTGCCAATCCTTATGACTGTCTGTGATTGTCTTTTTGAGGATGGTGACTAGCATTTTGTTTGACGCCTCTGCTTGCCCATTTTCTTGCGGATAATAGGGTGTTGAAAAACTATGCTGAATTTTGTACTTTTTTGTCAAAGCACGCACATCCTTATTCTTGAATGACGTCCCATTACCGATAGGATCTTGGATGGAATACCAAAATGACATATGATGTTATGCAAAATAAACTCCACAATGCGGGTTCCAGTCGTAGAGGTTAGCGAAATTGCTTCCACCCACTTGGTGAAGTACTCTGTGGCCGTTATGATGAACATGTGATGACCCGACAATGCAGGGGAGATATTTTCGATTAGATCGAAGCCCCACTGTGAAAAATTCCAAGCCAATTGGATTGGTTGCAAGGCCTGAGAAGGTATGTGTGTCAAATTAGCATGGTGTTGACACTTCACGCACTTCTTTACATATGAGAAACAATCCCGCTCTAAATATGGCTAATAATAGCCCAAGCGAAGAATGTGCTTTACGATGGCCATACCGTTGAAGTGGCCACCACATGTACCATCATGTGCTTGGGTGATCTCCCAAGCGAACTCTTGCTAGTCCAAGCAACGGAGGAGGATTCCTTCATAGCTCTGACGATGCAAAACGTCTCCTAACAAGAGATTTTTTGTCGCTTTCTGTTTAAATGATCTTTTTGCGGCTTGTGTCAATCCAAGTGGGAGGTTACCTAGCTTGAGGTAATCCCTTATGGGTGTGTACCAATCCTGCTGATCAGAAACCTCAATGGTATGAATGACCAATCCCTATTGAAGTCCATACCTAGCAAAAGCTGAGCGGGAAAGAACTTGTAAAAATAGCATTGTGTTGTTATTAATAGGGGTCGGGGAGAACAAGGAACCCCAGTTAGCACGAGTCAGACAATCATGGATTTGAGAGAACCTATCCTGAGATGGTTCAATATAGATCAGGTGGATTCCTGGCGTTAGGTCAGAGCTTGCATGCTCCATCACAGATTGCGATAATGTTTTGACCTGAATGGTTGTCATCTCACCGAAAGGGTCTTGCGGTATTAGTGACCCCAAGGAGGCCATAGTATCTACAAAATAATTTGATGATTGAGGGAGTGCCTCAATGTCATACCATTCAAGTTGTGCCAAGAATTTGTCCACAAGGGCTTTGTAGGCCTACAGAACTGGACATTTACATTGGAATATCCCCTTGACTTGATTGACAATTAATAGCGAATCACCAAAGATGTTTAAACATTTGATGTTCATGGTGATTGTTGTCTTAAGACCTATGAGCAAGGCTTCATATTCTGCATTGTTGTTGGTGCACGGGAAGTTTAATTTAAATGATAGAGGCATTGGAGCCCCTTGTGGAGTGAAGAATACAATTCCCGTGCCACATCCTTCCTCACATTTATAACCATCGAAGAATAAGGTCATGTCATCCTGTGACTTCGGCTCATCAAAATCTGGCGATTCTGAAACATGAAAAACCCCATCATCAGGTAGTTCTATGGTTAAAGGTTGATCGTCTTCAAGAGGAGCCTCTGCCAGTTGATTAGTGATGACTTGACCTTTTATGGATTTTTGTCCAATGAATTCTATGTCAAACTCCATCAAAAACATGATCCATTTTTCCGTGCGACTACTATGATAAGTATGACTCATCATGTATCGTAATGGATTCTCCTTAGACACAACATACGTCGTGTTGCTGAGCATGTAGTGACGTATCTTTTTGGTGGCAAACACCACTTCCAAGCAGAGCTTTTCAACATATGCATAATTAAGTTCATAACTGACCAAGGTGTGGCTAAGATAGTAAGTAGCCTGTTCTTTGTGTAGTTCATTTTTTTGGGATAGCATGGCACCCAATGCCACCTTAGTAGCTGAGATGTATAAGTAGAACGAAACTCCTGGTCTAGGTGGTGCCAATACTGGCGATGAAGCCAAGTATTGTTTAATATCATCAAAGGCTGACTGGCACTCGTCATCCCAGTGAAATGTTACCCCCTTGTGCAATAATTTATTCATGGGTCGGCACTTGTCAGATAGTTGCGCTATGAAGCGCTTTATTGACGCCACCTTTCCCTATAGACTTCTGAGCTATTTTATGGTAGTTGGAGGAAGCATTTCAAGGATTGCCTTGACTTTGTCTGGGTCTACCTCAATTCCTCATTTGGAGACTATGTAACCTAAGAGATTTCCAAATGTGATGCCAAAGACGTACTTCTTGGGGTTTAGTCTGACTTTATGTTCCATGAGGCGATCGAGGATCCTGCTTAAGTCATCGAGATGATCTGGGCGCAAAAGAGATTTGGCCAACAAATCATCCATGTAATCTTCCAAAGTTTTGTGCATGTAATCATGGAAGATGTACGTCATGGCACGTTGGTAGGTGGCTCCAGCATTTTTAAGGCCAAAATGCATGACCTTATAACAAAATGTCCCCCAAGGCATTGTGAATGCCATTTTTAGTCGGTCTTCGAGATTGATACGAATCTTATTGTATCCTGAGAAACCATCCATGAGGGAAAGAATTTCATGGCCCACTGTAGCATCTACCAATGCGTCGATGCTAGGCAAAGGAAAATCATCCTTAGGACTTGCTTTGTTTAGATCTCGAAAATCGTTGCATATGTGAATCCTCCCGTCGAGATTTTTGACAGGAACCATGTTAGACAACCATGGCAGGTAATCCAAGCAGATGACAAACTGTGCATCCAACAACTTTTGTAGCTCGTCTTTGACCATTAATGCCACTATTGGGTGCATCTTACATATTTTTTGCTTTACCGGCTTGACTGTCGGATCAAGCGTTAGATTATGCGTGACTAGCTACGGGTCTAGTCCCGACATGTCTTTGTATGACCATGCAAAAACCTCGTTCTTCTCTTTGAGAAGGCAATGTAGTTGGCTTGCTCTTCGGGGGATAGACTTACCCCCAGCTTGATGATTTGCAAATTCACTAGATCTGATCTGATGTCTACGTCAGTCGTCTCCTCGATCGACATGTGGGACCCGTCCTCCAAATAGTGTGGAGTTGGGATCAAGTGGATATAGTTTGCTGAATTTATATCATCGTTCGGAACATTAGGTTCCTCTTCAGCATGGAATACATCCTGAGTCTGTCCTGGGGTGAAATGGAACATCCCACCACAAGGCCAGTACTCTGATGGGGATGGTGGTGTGTCAGCGTGATCCCAGTTGATAGCATCTAGGTCTAGATACAATGACCGTGTTGGGTCATCTGGATCATGGATGGGGGCGGTTAGGTCAATGGAGATCATGTTGATGAAATGATTGTGGTCTCCATTACCGTGAGTGTTGTAACTTGGACATCCTAGATGATCTTTGTGCTTCGGATCTGGCTCTATGGGTACTGGAAAAAATGGATCAGCTCTGTGCACAGATACATAGACAGGGTTCACCCTAGGCATTGATGGTTTGATAGGGTCTCTAGGTGGAAGATGTTCTCTGTGTACCTGGAGTGGTGGGTGCAGTAATTGCTATAACTGCGTCGGGTTGAGGTGCCACCTATGCCTTGGCCCTATGTGTAACTATTCAAACATGTCATCTATGTCCAAGGGATATTGTTGTTGTCGCATATGATTGAGATAAGCCATCTTAGTTTCATCTTCGTAATCACTGTCAGAGATCCAAAAGCCTTCGCTGGCTCCAACGGTTATTTGTGACATATGAGGCTCATCTTGTTCAAGCAAATTAATGTGGTCCCATCGAGGTTGTTCCACTCTCTACGGGGGGACCTAATTCTCTTGAGGTGGCATATGCTCAAAAGGAGCATCCAAAGGAAACATTGTCAAGAAGCTCTCCTGATAATCATCCATAGGATATACTTGTGAATGATTGCTATTAGACTCGAAAGGATCCCAAGGTGTTACCTCGTACTCCAACTCATCTTCTGAAGACCCTTCTTGGTCTTGTCCATATCCCTCGTGTAGGTGAGTCCTTGAATTTTCTCCTTGTTCGGCCGAAGGGAAAGGGTTGTTATGGTAAACAAGGTTGGTTGTTAGTAATGGGAGATAATCTCTCAATGTATATGTTGTGTTAGGATTGGCATATGGAGCTGATGCCAACCCATCCTTGTTTCCTATCCCTAGGCCTTGCATGTTCTCTACCAAGATGTCTAGGGGCAAGGGGTGGTTAAACCCTACTCATGACTTGTCATACGACATTTGATATCTCGGTTGGCAAAGAACACACACTCCTTGCTCATACCTGCCCAACCCATATCCATGCCAATTGCATTGGCCAAGATATCTTAAAGTAAAATCAAGGTTGGAGAGATAGTTTACGTCCTCAGTAAAGGGCTCTTCATCTTCATCTTCTTGCATACAAGTTTCAACTCGGATTGGATTGAAACTTTTTGATGAACTCGGCAATGGGAATGCTTGCGAAATCGGACCCTAGTTAGATGGATTCAACTAAAAATCCAAATGTGTTTACAGAAGGGTTGACTGCGGCATGAATTGCACCGTATTGAAGTACTTGAAATGTTCTAATTCTATCGGGACTACATGCACCTGTCCTTCAAATGTGTACTTCAGGCACTGATGAGCTATTGAAGGGACACACTTCATGTCCTTGATCCAAGGCCGACCCAACAAGATATTATAAGCCATCTCACCTTCCAATATGTGGCACAATGTATGAAGTCTTTTGTCCCACTTGGATGGGTAGGACAATTGTGCCAACTTTCGAGCATATTGCATCATTGAATGCTTGCAGGGTATAAGTGGAAGCCACGATGTGCAATGCCAGAAACTTTAGATGTTTCAATGTTGCTGTTGTGATGATATTACTAGACAAGCCAGTGTCCACCAACACTCTCTTATACAGAATCCCGTTGACCCATGCAATAATGTGCAGGGGTGGATCTGCCACATCGCTAGTCATTGATTTCAATTCATCTTCTCTAAAGGTGATGACTGGTTCTGTACATTGTTTTACATGTCCCACAAAGTTGTTGAAATATTTTGCTTCATGGGGTTGCAGCTCGATTGCTTTTAAAATCTCCATTAGAGCCTCCCGATGGGACGATGATTGTTGAATGAGCTCGTATATGGAGAGCCTAGCCGACGTGGTCCTTAGACTTTGGGTAAGTCTAGTTCAAATCGTGGCCACTGGTCTAGGTGGGGGAAGTTGCGTAGGGTGTTGTTGGGGTTGTGACGTCAATGGAACTTCTCCAGTGGCCACCGTAGGGGCAGCTCCTTGATACCTCCTGTTCCTAGTCATGATGCTTATCATACCTACATACCCCTGCATGGGCCAATTCTGTTGAACCTCATTGACTTGAAGGGGTTTTTTCTACGCATCATGGGTAGGCAGGGGATCTTTGAAGACTCCCATATGTTGGTTGTTTGGCGCTACGGGGTTGTCCATCGCCAATGTCTTGTTGTTGATTAGGTCTTGTACCAAACCTTTAAAATTCCAACATGCATTAAGGTCATGTCCCTTCCGTCTGTGGAACCTATAGTACAAGTCCTCCTGATACCCCTTAGGCTTCGATGCATTGGGGTCTATAGTTTGAATCTCTGGTAGGTTGATCATGTTCATCGTTGACAAGCAGTCAAACAGGGAGTCTCTGGACTCTGTGTAAGGTGTAAATTTTTGCCTAGGGTGACGCTACTGATTTTGTTCCTGCCTCTGGTTTTCTCTATCATAATTGTTAGAAGGCACTGCCTGATAGTTAGCCTTTTGAGGCTGTGTTGCTTGTGCAGGCTTAGGGATGTTGATAGCAAACTGATTGACCATAGTGGGTTTCAATTGCATGGTCCTTGTCTTAGTGTTCTTGGTCCATTCTTTCTTCTTAGGTTTTGTGATCTCGCCATCTTGTATCTTGATCTCCTCAATGATTATGGATTGTGCCAGAGCTTCCTCTAAAGTGGCATATTGCTGCAACTACAATAGCATGGAGAATGATCTCAGCTCTTTAAGAACATCTAAGTCAGGTCAGACATGGGAGGGAGGTAGGGTAGCTTTGAAAGCAGCGTCTGCCACCGGTTCCCATATGCCGCCATGGTCTCTTCCTAATACTGCCTGAGGCTAGCTAGGTCACTTAATGATGCATTTTTATTGGTGTTGAAGGCGAAGCATTCGAGGAATGTGTCCACTAGCTGATCCAAGTTACTGATGCTTTGTTTGGGCAACTGAGTGAACCAATCCGAGGTAGGTCCGACGAATGTGGTTATAAATGTTCTTAGTAACAAAGCATCGTTGTCCCGAATGCCAAAGCACTGGCTCAAGAATCTAGTCACATGCTCTTGGGCATCCTCCTCCCCTCTAAAGAGTGCCAACTGGGGCAGTTTAAAGTGCTCAGGGTATGGAGGTGCCGGCACTGATGGATGCACAGGATGACTATGGAGTTGGCGTAAAGTGGGCTTTTGGTTCCCAGAAGTCTTGATCTCCATAGATTCTAAGCGCTCTAGCAGCACTTTATATGCATCGGAGGATTTTATTTCTTCCTCCTTGGTTTGCTCCTGCTGTGGGTTGCGGGGAACTTGAAGCCTATGGAGGGGCCAGGTAGCAGTCCCTCTACCTTGGTAGGGCGTTTCAGCCCACTCTTCTTCTTTTTCATACTCCTCATAGGCTTCTTGAGGAGTGCTTGTCTGAGACCTATAAGCATAGGTGGGTGCCCGTGGAGGGTTCCCATAATTATTTCTAGGAGTGGCCTCCCACTCAGGTCTAGGAGGTCTTGGAGGTAGTACTTGACGAGGTCGCGGAGACCTGTCTTGCACCAAAGGGTTATGCCTCTCATACACTTCTACTTTATGTGCACGAGGAGTTGGGACCTTCTCAGGCACATTGTTCAGGAGCAATTCGGTTGTCTAACACTAAATGTGCTCTTTGTTGAGGCAACACAGATGTTCTAATTGTTGTTGATCTTTCCTGAGTTGCATAATCTGCACTTGGCGGGTGACATGTTTGGCAAATTCCAAGTCACTTTGTTCCATCGTCTTATTTTTAGGAAGCCTAGATGCCTCTCCTACATGTCTATCTCAATCGTGGTGATCCGATACCCCTATGGGTTGCTTCCCTCTATCAAGGTTAGCGGCATTTACCTGAGGCTCCAGCCTCAATGGGTGATCTTGACACATAGCGGGTGCATAGGTGCATCATTCTTATGTTGTGTATTGTTCTTGAGGAACATAGTGGTCTTCCTCGCCCTCTCTTTCGTATGCATAAAAGGTGTGGGTAGAACTGTCTTGCCCTATTTGGAGAGCTTGATACTCTGGATATTGTCTAGTGTTTCTAATCGTAATGCGAGGTAGAGGAGGGATGATGAAATCATGTGGCCCCTCCTTCTGGACCCTCTATTGCTCTATCACTTCATCACTAGGCCACCCATAACGAGCTTCTAAGGGAGGTATCCTATCTACATTGAGTGCTACGTGTAGGTTCTCCTCTTGAAAGGACCTATGCTAAGTGGGGGTGCCTCTCCAAGAGGTGCCTCTATAGTCCTATTCTGTAATGGCATGATGTGGAGGCGGGATGGCTAAGTCCTCAGGACTATATCGAAGGTGACTTGTCCCCCTTTGCACACTTTTTGCAGTGCTTGCCCGTGATTGGGCTCAGCTACGAGTGTACACCATGGTGATGTGCTCCTAAAGATGAGTAGATTTTTATCTCTTTTAGTATTTTTTATGCTACACTTAAACAGAAAGGAAACACACAATCAACACAAATGGTTATCTCGTTTAAAGATTAAAAGTGTGCCCTAGAATATGATTTGGTGTGTTTTGATGTTTGTTTGAAAGCTTGTGGAAAGAACGTTTAAATGCAAAATGATGACTCTTATGACTCCCAAAAAATGGTCACCCCTTTGATATACCATTGCTAGACCGATAGACCAACCTCTCTATACACCCGCCCTTACGTGAGGGAAACTATTGTTACATGAGAGCAGATGGTACATGGAACATAGGCGGTACGAAAGGAGAATCGCTATGTTTATGACACCTACCATATAAGACTTATCCTCATGCTTTGAAAATCACCCCAGCTACAACTGGTTAGATTTCGTCAGTATTTACATCTAGCAACAGATGCGATCGGGGTAATGTATGCAATATCTCAAGCCAAGGTGGTTATGAAATCCACCGTTGGTCTTGCTCAAGGGTTGGGGTTTTACGACCAAATCCTTGTTGTTTCAAATTACCATGTGGTGTGTGGGGTTCTTTTTAAGTTGCATAAATTAAGAAAACAAGCATTCAAACTCTCCTATGCAAGCAAATAACAAACAACAAAATTTTGATAGAAGATATTTAAGACCTCTACCTCTTCTCTGCCCAAATCGGATGTCTCTGAATTTCTGCTATGAAACAGTCCAGCATTTGAAAAATTGGTACCTGTAAGAAAAAAAACAAGAAAATTTAATCAAAAACTTAATCTTAAAATTCAAGGGACAGATGTCCCATCGTGATTTCCATTGAAAGCATGAGGATACGGAAACAAAAAGGAATATGCCAAGCACGATGCGTGTAAAACCAAAATTAACGCTAAAAGCCTATATATTGAAAGAACATAGACAAATTGACACAAGATAAAAGTAGTATGAAATATAGCCTTCTTTATTGATATGCTTTCAAATTCATGTTACAATACATCTCCTTCATTTTTTAGGGGATAGGAGCATCAAATATGTTTCTCATCACATCCATGGATAGCAATCCTTCTTTCGCGTGCCCACATGTAAGATGGGCGGACCAAAATGTCGCCACCACTTGTGTATATGATTCTTTAATCCTTCCTGCTCCTATGATGTTGGAAACCTATGTTCAAAGAAATATAAAATATTAGTAGCACCTGCAGACAGAATAAAACATGTATTTCCCAAGGCCTACTGTTAGTGTATGCATGAAAATATTAAAATGATAATCAAATGACCTCGGATCAACCTAAAAATTTAACAGTAGCATAAATATGTTACCAGGAAGCCACTGTAAAAAGAAAAATATAGAAATTCCTCACAGATTTGTATTCGATCCAAGGTGGGATGAATAGACCTGCAATAACTTGTCAGACATCACCCTCTTCAATGTCCTATCCAAAAAGCTCCAAATGACCTGCAAAGTTTGGGTTAGCTAATTGGGGGTGTTTTGAGAAGATCCAAAAGATCAGATTTCTCCAATTTTGCCTCTATCACCCAAATTTTTTTGGTGACATCTGCAAGTTAGTAAAGGCGAGAAATGACAAAAACCTGGTCAAAATTGCTTAGAATGAAGTGAAATTTAAACTACAACCTATTTAACAGACCTAGAATAATATGCAAAATAAAAATCATAGAAATATATCATAGATTTCTAATCATTCCAGGGTGGGGCGATTAGGGTTGTGACAGCTTAGGGGGCACCCGGGGGCAGAACGCCCACCGTTTGGGGACTCTGTTTTGGCACCAATCCACTTGGGATGGGTCCAAAACTTCTTATGGGGTTTTTTCAACAAATTTTGTGGAATATTGTGGCCAAAAATCAGGTTTTGGGTCCGGATTCGTGCTTCCAATAATCACCCAATAACCTCCCTTTCGAATGAGAGATCAAGGATGTGAAAGGCACAAATCGCAAGTAGGTATCTAAATTGGCAGCAATTCATTTCTCAAATTCTCCTTCTCTGTATATATTTTGGATGAGAAAGCTCACCAATTTATATACCTAGGGTCTCTCTGTTTGAATTGCACATGCGAGGGCGCTACTTGAGTTGTTTGTCCTATTTTCAGAGAAAAGATAATTCCCTGATTTAGAATCTCCTTGCATGAGGTCTCTAAAATAAATACATGCATGACAGAAGTCTCTCTCCTTGATTTAAAGCTATTCCTCACAATTGCATGGCTTGAAGCCTCAGTTAACTGGCGGACTTGTCGAGGTTTGACTTTTTGCCAGTCAAACTTGCTATTCGCCTCACCCTAGGGTGAATGCTTATATTCATCCCTTGGTGGGACGAATGCCAGTTTGTATTCGTCCCTAGGTGGGACGAGTAGAGAGCAAGGTGCCAAAAAGGTGCCAAATTGACCTTTGACCTCCAAACTGCTTTTGGGAGTGGTTAGGACCATTGTTTAACCTTTGGGGGCTGCCCTAGGGGCTGTGTGTGTCAATGCGATCAATGATTGTTGTCACATAATCGGCTTGGTGTTGTTTTGGTGTCTACACATTTCTTTAATCCAACCCATATGTGTCCTAATGATACTTCTAGTGGCATGCAATAATTCTTGTATATCTTCCTTCTCTTTCTCTGGTATGGGATCTTCTTAAGAATCAGAATAATCAACAAGTGGGATATGCATTGCAAGCATTGTTGTATCTATGTCTGTAATTGTTGTGCCTACCTCTGTATACTTTGTTCCTATATATGCTTCTTCTATACTTATCTCTGCAATATCATCTACAAGCACTTCTTCCTACAACATAACTTCAGTAGATGTATCAATGGATTTTGCCTAGTCAGCACTTATTTGCTGGGACAGTGATACTACCTCTATATTCACTACCTCCTCCATTGATTTTTGCTTTCGAAGTCTAGAGGACATTCGTAACCCAACAATAGATTATTTGTGTTTGACCTTTTTAGGGGACTCTGAAATAAATTTTGAAAATTCTAGAGAATATTTTTCTCTAGGTGTTTCCTTCTCCATCTGCTCTTCCCTGCTTGAACTCCCAAGCTGCTCAGTGGGCTGTGTTGAAAAAATAGTTACATTTTTAGAAAATGTAACCTTCCTGATTTTTCTTATAGGACCAACCTTAGATTATTTCTATCTTTACTTCCTAGTTCTAGAATATGGAGGTCCTTCTGGTGAAAGGGTAATTTCATTCCCAAAGGCCTCATCATCTTCTTCAGGTTCAGGGATTTCAACCTCTAAATCATTCCATGCAGAGAAAAACCTATCAAAACTTCTAGGGTTTCCCCTAAAATGATGTTTACAAATTAGTTTGATGAGCCCATGGTTTTTAGGAGTCCCTTTACCTACTTGGTATCATTTGGCCATATTTTGTAACTCCTGGTATAAATACATAGAGGGATTTACTTTGAATTCTGGGTTTGAACCACCATGCCTTAAATGGTTTAAAATTCTAATATGGTGTTTAGATAAAATAGCAAATTGCCCATCACAAGTTAGAAACCTGATTACCCATACTGTTATGTCTTCCCAAGGATGTTGTAAACTAGTTCTTTTTACCCCTTTGTAGACATTATTGTTTATGACAAACTCAATTGGTCTATCCTCTTCCTCCTTAAACTGGTTAACTAGTTCAACTAGGGCATTTTTACCAATTTTTAAAATTTGCAACCCGTGCAGAGGTATTTCATTAATGTGGCTTAGGATTTCTAGTGTTACCTAGATTTCCATACCACTAATATGGGCCTGGTTATTTCTGAATGTGCGTATAAATTTAGTTGCCAGTCCTTTAGAGTATCCATAAAATTTACGTAGAAATGACATCAATCCTCCTTATGTAAAGATGCGTAGGGGCTCATGATCTCTCTATAGATATTCTATGTTTTCAGGCTCAATTTTATTTTTCTTGCCTCCCATATTCAATTTCCTGTGCTCTATTTTCTCTCAGCCTTCTGGAATAGATCGTTTTTGGGTTTGGACCAAACAATTTGGGGCTATAATGTTTTTGGCTACGAAATTTAATTTCTCTTAGTGCAGGAACCTACTTTGGAACGTGTCGGCTATAATGTTTTTGGCTACAAAATTTAATTTCTCTTAGTGCAGGAACCTACTTTGGAACGTGTCGAAGCATTCCCTATAGGAACGTGATTTATCTCTTTCCACTGCTTTTGATTAAATGGTTATAGCTTGCTGATGTGGTAGTTGATCATTGGCTAAATTATGTACAATGTGCAAAATTTCCTTCTGTCAAAGTGTCTTGTTGCATGTGCCAATGATTTCACATATCGCAAAGCACACAGTGATTCCCAACGATCTCTTTCCCATCACATCCTTGAAATCTACAGCTTGGAATGTGTGCCCTAACTGATATTTCCCACATCAAATGGTAGGATGAGAGATAATTTTTATGCTACATGATATTTTGGTTTTTTTCTTTGTTCATTCCAAAGTTTATTTTTCATTCCGAAGCGTGACCTTGTTTCATTTTGAAGGTCAAAAATCCTTCCTCATTTTGGAGCACAAACCCTTTTCATTCTGAAGTTGTTTTTGTTTAGAAACAATAGTTTTATTCTAGAGCTTTCATCATTCCGAAGCTCTTTCTGGCACAAACTGCAATTTTCCAATTTTTTTTGTTTCCTTCATCTCCTTAAGATAGCCTAGAATATTTTATCTCCCGTTGACCAGATGGATATCTTATGGATCAAACCTTATGAATGCTTTATGTACTAATTAGTGACTTTACACACTATATACTAAATATCTACAATGTTTAAAATGTAAAGGCACGTACCTGATTTAACCACTTATCTACATTTGTAAATATGGTTGTTCCTATTGACTACTAGCTGGCTCCTCTATCGAACAAGACAGGTGCAGTTCTAATAATAGATAAAACAATGATTATGAGAAAATATGGGACAGTGATTGTGAATATGACAAGGCAAACATGTCGGACTACTGGTTTTCATGCAAGCCAATTCACAAGTGCCTCCTTGGATATTTTCACTTTCTGAATTATTCATTTTTTTATATTGTATTTCAATTTTTTTAATTGTTTATTTTTTTTTATTCTGCTGCATTTATTGTGGAATAAGTGGTTCCTTCCAACATGCGTACATCCAATTGCTCCACATGCTTTAGAAACTCATCCTTAGTTAGTGGTTTATGATATATCTAAAGATGACACCCATTAACCACTAACTTTTTATGTGAATCATCAATGGGTGAAAGACGAACAAATCAATTTTAAAATACTTATTCGATTTGATATGGTCCAAGCCACCTAGTCTGCAACTTCCCAGGAAAGTATTCATAACGAGAGTCAAACAACAAAGCCCAATCACCTTGCTAAAAATTTTGTTGTTGAATATGACTGTGATGCCACAACTTTTACTATGCTTGAATCATCTCAGTCTGGTGTAATGCATCCATTCATAGTTCATCCAATGCATTGAGTTGCAAAATCTGGTTTGCTTGTGCCTGTGACAAATCAATACTAACTTCCAAAGTAGTTCCAAGTGTTAGTAATTCAAATTCAATAGGCAAAAGAGGCTTTTTACCATAAACCAATTCATAAGGTGTAAATCTAGTGGTAGATTTCTAGGTAGTGTTGTAAGCCCAAATTGCTTCAGGTAATTTGTCAATCCAATTCCTCCTATGGGAGACTATGGTTTTGGTTAAGATTCTTTTTAGTTCCCTATTAGTTAATTCAACCTGACAATTTTCTTGAGGGTGATAAGGTGAGGATTTCTTGTGCTTGACTTCATATAGTTTAGTAAAGGCTTCAACAACCTTTGATGTAAATTGAGGTCCCTGATTGTAGTGATATAATTTGGGACTCCAAAACGTAGAAAAATTTATGAAAACAGTAAATAAACAACTTTTCCATCTCGGGAATGCTTAAAGGCATGAGCTTCTACCCATTTAGTTACATAATTAGTACATACCAAAATATGCACCTTCCCTTGAGAAGGTGGGTCAATAGGTCCTACAAAATCTAGCCCCCACCTTTCAAATGGTTCCATACCTACTTGAGTTTGCAATGGCATTTCACTGGTATAGGTAGGCTTTCCCATCCTTTGGCATGCATCACAATGTCTGATATACTTTTTCACATCCTTATGCAAAGATGGCAAATAATAGCCAGTACTTATGATTTTTTGGATTGTATCTTTTACTGAATAATGTCCTCTATATGGTTCATCATGACATACTCATAGGATATTATATACCTCATCTTTGTAGATGCACGTACGTAAAAAATGGTCAGGACTGCACTTAAAAAGTAGAACTCCTATCCATTGAAAAGAAGAGATTTGCTTAATTTATTGTTTCTTTTTTTTTAGAAGTGAAGTGAGGAGGAAATTTTCATGTATCAAAGTAATTAGCTATATTTGAAAACCATGGATATTGCACAGAAATAGCAAATAGTTTTCATCAAAAAAAGCATCTTCCACCAATTCCCCTGTGTCTGTATTTGGCAATCTTGATAAAAAATATGCTACCACATTGGCTTTCTTAGGTTTATTTACTATAGTGATATCAAATTACTACAACAGTATTAACCATTGAATAATTCTTGCACTAACCAGGGGCTTATTCATCAAGTATTTAATAGCAGCATGATATGTGTGAATAAACACCTGATATCCTACCCAGTGTTGTAGGTGAGTTGGAGAGGAGAGGGAAATCCTCCAAGAGAGGTCCTAGGTTCAAATATCCACCCTACCAAAAAGCTAAATTGGGTATCCAAATTCCAATTGATAATGTTGGTGTGGGTAGGGTCGGGTGCAATTCCCTGGTGACTGTGACGGTGTAGAACCCCCTGTTCATGGTCTCTCATACCAATGCGGCCCCGCAAGGGGTTTTTCGCTTAAAAAAAAAACACCTTATATCTTGTGATATAGTGTCAGAATTTATTGATAGCATATAATACAACTAATAATTATTTTTCAGTAGTGGAGTAGTTCTTTTCTGCTCCTATCAGATTTTTACTAATGTAATAAATGGCATAATGTTCTCCATTTTGATTTTTCCTAATGCAGCTCCAATAGCATTATTGGAAGCATCAATATGAATATGGAATGGCAATTACCAATTAGGTCCTCTTAACATAGGGGATTTGTTAATTTCTCTTTCAATGCTTCAAAATACTTTTGACATTTAGTAGACCAAGTAAATTTAGAATCCTTAGTTAGTAATGCAAACATTGGATTAGCTATGGTATTGAAATTTGCAATAAATTTATGGTAGAAACCAATATGTCCCAAGAAACTCCTTACATCAGTTTGATTTTTTGGAGGAGGAAGGTTTTTGATGACTTCCACCTTCTTGGGATCAACCTTGATCCCATAAGAGGAAATATGATGACCTAAGACAATCCCTTCCTCCATCATTAGGAAGCATTTTTCAGGATTTAAAGACAAATGGTATGTTTCACAATGTATTAAAACTTTTTCAAGTTGTTCTGTTAGGATCCTATCCTAACATTAATTAATAATCTTAATAATAATAATATATTATATCCTATGGTCATAATAATAAAATAATATAATAATAAATAATATAATAATTAATTATATTATTTATTATATTATTATAAGATTAGGGTTAGGAAGCATTGCAACCTTTCACCTATAACCCTAGAGGGGTATAAAACATTGTAAGAACTTATCATTCAATCATCCATGAATATAAAATATAATATAATTTATTGAAGGGACTTCCCGACAATATCAAAAGGCGATTCTTTTAGATTTAGGTCATTTATTATTTATTTATCATTTTATGTGCTAGGAACCCTAGGTTCCTACCATATGGTATCAGAGCCTTATGGATCCAACCATATTGGTCAAGGAAATTAAAAATGACATTGCAGAAATTAGAAGAATGATTGAACAAAAACAAAAAAAACAAATGGAACGTTCTGATCGTATTATACAATATTTAATGGAAATGCAAGAGGAGACCCTAGCCATGGAATCTCAAGTAGAGGAGGAAGAAACCATAGCCATGGAATCCCATGTAGAGGAGGAACCCATAGCCATGGAATCCCAGGTAGAGGAGGAGCCCATAGTCATTGAATCTCAGGTGGTATCCATTTCATCTTCCAGGAAGAAAGAAATAAATCAAAACCCTAGAAAAAAAATTTCTTCCGAAAAGGTAGAAGGCAAAGATTTTCAAATGGTATATAATGCATTTTTGGAAGGAGAAAATATAATAAACCCTAAAAAAGAAAAATGTTTTTTAAAAGAAGTGTATGAGGAAGAGAAGGATAGCTCCCACGGTGAAAAAATTACCAGCAACAATGCACAAAAATTAAGGTTTCCACGAGTGATCAGAAAAATTAAAAAATTTAAATTAATACTAGAGGAGTCCTCAGCTATTAATGAAGCCCATAGCATGAATGGGTACTCTTGCATCCGCCCTCCGCCTTGGCCTCCTCCTATGATAAAAAAAATGACACATATAATCTGGCTTGAAAATAATGGAAGCCAATGTCAGAGTTGTTGCTATTTTCTGCATCATCTGCATACATTTAGACTATATAGGATCCTACCATTGGTACCCGCTCAGCCTAAATATTTAACAACAGTACCTCAAAAATGCAATATCAATGCTTTCATGAATCCGTACGGATATGAAATTTCCATGCCTGAATATTTCTAGCTAGTGGTGATGAACATTATAGTCTCTCGCACACTCAGCATTCCAATGCCAACTTTATCAAGAGCAATAGAGAGGTTGCGACCCAACGATATGATTTACTTATTTGAACCATTACGTTCTTTGTTGCCAAATGCAATGGCCAAGAGTGACAAGGCCTCCATTCTACAAAATTCCATAGATTACATTGAAATTTTACAGCAACAACTAGCCATTCATTCCAAGAAATATGGATTTTGTAAAATAAAACATGGGGCAGTGATATTTTTGTAAAATGTGAAATTGATCAGCCTCTCTCACCCGACTGTGATAGATCTATTACCCTTTTATCATTAAGCAAAAACTATCGAGATGAAAATTTGACACTGCACTACAAAAGGTAAAGATGGCATCAATTATACTTTCCATCCATTATACTTGGTATCAAATTTGATGAAAACGTGTAAAGAAGGCAAAAATCTTACCAGTAGCGGCCTCCAAGTCCTGAGTACTATTTGTAAGCGATTCATACCAATTGGCACCCAACGCAATACCAATGGAGGAATTTAGATTTTGAGTTGCCTATTAGAATTACTTTAATAGTTATCACTTTCTATTTTATGAATGATAATAGAAGGGATTGTGTTGATTACGAACTTGCCTTCTGTTTCCTGAACTTTTGAACACCCGCACCATGAGAAAGTAGAATGTTGTGGATAGCAATGTAAGGTTCCATGGACGAGTTTCTTGCTATGCAATTTCCAAAAGGAGTGGAGCATATTCAAGGAGCATGGATGCCCATATCATATCCTCAAATACCCTGTGTATTTGGCTCGTTTATAGTTATCCAATGCTTGAAACGGTCGTCGAATAGCTCAAAATATTTCTCTGCATAGTCTGCAAAATCATTCCTACAACATATCATCTCTTCGAATTTATCACTAATTCAACCATACCCATGATCATAAGCAATGGTGTATGGTGTGCTGTAGAAAAATAATTAAGTCTTACACAATCTGGGAATTCAACCGACCTCCATATTCGTCTTCCAGCACTTGTGGAAGATCAAAATGATTGATTGTTACAAACGGCTCGATCCCTATCATTCATAGTGAACAACAATCAATAAAATGCAAAGAAAAATCATTAGAAAAATATATATGCACTGCTATTTGATAATGGGTATCGCGTTTGAGAAGACAATTGATCAAGCTATTGTAATACTTCACTCATTCGGGATTGACAGGTCCTCGTCCTTCTGTGATTCCTCACCAGGAAACCAAGGTCAAATGAAGTAGAAAATTGCAGTGAAAACCCCAAAAAAAAAAAAAAAATCGAGTTACCTAGAATCAGGCGCGCCCAGGAGATTGAAAAGTGGTAGGCATCCACTCGAATTTATGCCATCATATCTACATCTCCCTGTATTTCATGAATTTATCCAAAGCAATTTCAAAATTCTCTAGGTAACTAAATTAAAAATTATTCATTCAACATTCCGGGTAACTAACAGATATATAAAAAAGGCCACGAACCTCGTATAGATGATACTGATCAATGGCAGTATCCCCGCTGTTTCCATATTCAATTTTCCCTACCATAATACAAAACTTCATATCATCCTAACATCATCCATATTCATGAGAACTGTGTTCACCATCATAACAATAGCAGATGAACTCAGCAAAATTTCAGCTCTTTGAGATCTGTTATGAGGTCATTGAATGGTTTCGATGGTTTAAAGTTACCAACAAGAGCAAGCCTCCAGATGCATTCAGGTCGGTCTTCTCTGCACAAAGGCAGATGTATCATGTCATCCAAAAAAATTATCAGGGAATTTAACACAACCAGAGAAGAAAATAAAACTAGGTGTTTGCGATGTGAAACTGTAACTGCAAGAGACAAAACCTTTTTGGATATCAGTTTTTATATAGAACAAAACAATTCTATTACAAGCTATCTCCGTAACTTCACCTCAACTGAGACTCTCAATGCTGAGGACAAGTTCTTCTGTGACAAGTACTGCAGTTGGCAAGAAGCACAAACGCGAATTAAAATCAATATTCCACCTCAAATTCTTGTTATCCACTTGAAATGTTTTAAATTTATCGAACAACTCGAGTGATATAAAAAGCTTTCTTACTGTGTTGTATTTCCTATGGAGCTCAAGCTATGGAACACAACTGATAATGCTCCCAGTTCAGATGTGGAATATTCACTTTTTGCAGTTGTGGTTCATGTTGCAGTGGTCCAAATAATGGGCACTATGTTAGCCTTGTAAAAAGCCATAATCATTGGCTCTTTTTTGATGACGAGAATGTAGAAATTATTGACGAGTCTGTTGTGCAAACATTTTTTGGCTCGACAACAGAGTATACAAACAACATAGATCATGGTTATATCTTGTTTTATGAGAGTCTAGACTACAATATACTATGTAAGTGATATATAAAAGTGATATACTATGTAAGTGATATACAATATATCACTAATAAAATGCACTAGTGGCTGATCGAAAGGGGCTCGCACAAAGTGCAAACAACACTTATTGAAGCATATACCAAGTTACTTGCCCCGGAGCTTTCACGGAAAGACGTTTGGAGAATTACAAAATGGAGTTCCAAGTCAATTTCAGCTTTGAGGACAAAGCTATTTTCAAGAGGGGTGGAATGTTAGGATCCTATCCTAACATTAATTAATAATCTTAATAATAATAATATATTATATCCTATGGTCATAATAATAAAATAATATAATAATAAATAATATAATAATTAATTATATTATTTATTATATTATTATAAGATTAGGGTTAGGAAGCATTGCAACCTTTCACCTATAACCCTAGAGGGGTATAAAACATTGTAAGAACTTATCATTCAATCATCCATGAATATAAAATATAATATAATTTATTGAAGGGACTTCCCGACAATATCAAAAGGCGATTCTTTTAGATTTAGGTTATTTATTATTTATTTATCATTTTATGTGCTAGGAACCCTAGGTTCCTACCATTTTCTAAGGTAAAATCAAAAGTTTCTCCAAATACAACGAAATCATCCATGTAGATTTCCACACTTCAATTTGTCAAATAAGAGAATATTGCCAAAATAGCTCGTTGAGATGTTGTTGGAGCATTACATAAACCAAAAGGTAAAAATCTATAAGCAAATGTTCTCCAAGGGCATGTGAAAGTATTTTTCTCTTGGTCCTCTAGTGCAACCTGTATCTGATTATAACCACTGAAACCATAAAGAAAATAGAAGAATTTATTGTCAACAAGGGTGTCTAACACTTGGTCTATAAATGGTAGTGGAAAATGATCCGTATGTGTAACCTTGTTTAACTCTCTGTAATCTACACACACTCTCATTTTTCCATTTTTCTTTGGAATAATAACCAATGGAGAGACCCATAGACTGTCTAAAATTGGGTAAATGAACCCTCCATCTAAAAGTTTTTCAATTTCTTCCTTGAAAATATATTTCAGAGTAGGATTTAAATGTCTTTGAGGTTGTCTCATAGGTTTAACATATTCATTGTATATCCTATTTGTACACACATCGGGATGAATTCCGGTCATATCCTTGTAACTCCAAGAAAAATCCTGAACATGTTTTTGTAGGACAACAAATAACTTTGCTTCTTGTGCATCAGTTAACCAACTATTAATATTTAGAATTTTAGTTGGTTGTACTTCTATTTATTTAATCCCTGGATGAATAGAGTTGACTGCTCCATACTTTTTGATTAAGGAATTTAATGGACAACGATGTAGTTGTAGAGTATGAAATACTCTATATTCTATTTCAAAAGTGATGCCTGATGGAATCATTCCTTGCATAGGATATGTGAAATAGGTAAGAAGATGATGATGCCACCCACATGGTAGTGTGAAAGAGTTTCTTGTATTAGAAAGGATGATAGATGTTCAGAGGTATGTTCTTCATCCTTCCACATCAAGCAATGAACAAGTACTTGATCATCTTTAAGTCCTTCTTCTTGTAATGTCTCAACTAGGATAGTTTTATGCTCAAAGATTTATCTTTCTTATGAGTTGATTTTCTCAATATGTTCCTTTACTATTATTGTCACCAGGGTGGAAATAGTTTCTCCCTGCTCTTCATCAGATTCAGGATACCATATGTGTCCAAAAATTTTGGTTGAAGGTTGGGCAGGTGGATAAAGGGAAATATTTTTAGTATCAATGCCATTTGAAATACTCATTTCCCCAGATCTGTAGTCTATAAAAGTAGCTGTAGTGGCAAGCCAAGATCTTTCTAGAATTATGGGATAGCCATTAATTGAATTTCTAGGATTCAATACTAGGAAATCTACAGGATATTCCCAAGAAGAAACTTCAATGGAAATGTCTTCCAGTATTCCTTTTGGTTTGGCAACTGACCTATCTACCATCTCCAAAACTGTAGTTGTAGGACTAATATTATTGAGCTGCAATTTTTGCATTATGCCTTTAGTCATTACATTAATTGCAACACCAAGATCAATCAACACATTTGGAATTTGAACTAGATCAATAGTGACTATAACAACTGGACTTCCTGGGTCACTATATTTTGGAGGAACAAGTTTTCTTGATAACAGGTCAACCAATTTTCCTTCTACTTGCACAGTTTTAGGGAAATCCTTCTTCTTTATGCCAGGTTTCTTGATACATAACTCCTAAATGGTTTTCTTAATTAATGGCACATCCTTTATTGCTTGCAACAAAGGAAGGGATATAGTCATTTTCTTAAGTTTTGTAACTAATTCTAATTCAGGAATAGTTGCAGTATTTTCAAACCTTTCAGGGTATGGTATTACGCCTACAGGGGGTACTTGTTTTTCCTGCTCATTTTATGGTTTTTATTTTTTTGTTTGCACTTTTTTTGGACTTGGAGACTCTTGATTTCCATAAGTTTATTCAATGGTGGGTGGAGCAAGGTTAGGTAATACCTTCCTTGAATGCAATTGGATATTACTATAGCTGATTACATGAACTGTAGTATTTTCTTCAGACTCAGCTCCATAAATAGGGACTGCTTGTCTGGTATTATTTGGGTTAGCCATAGGTTGAGCTGGAAGTGGAGGTTTTTTTACCTATTGTGCTTGTTGTGGTTACATTTTTCGCTAAAAATTCTAATTAGGAGTAGGCAGCAGGTTTTGATTTTGCCCTTGATACCTTTGTTGCCCTTGATATGATGGGTATTGTGGCCTCCATATTTACCCATATTGTTGATTATGTGTCCAAGGTGGATTAACATGATTGCAAGGTGGTTGTGATCAATCTTGGGGAGATATCCAATATTGATTCCAGGGTTGTGAATGTGGTTCTACATATCCCCATGGCATATTCCAAGGAGTTTTTCCCCAACTTGTAGGAAAGCGAGGGGTATTTTGATATTGTGAAAATTTGCCTCCCTGCCTCTACCCAATAACATTAAGTTTTTCAATCTGAGTTTCTAGAACATTTTTTAGTTGAGGCAAGATATGGCACTTATCAGTCATGTGCTCTTTTGATCAAATGCCACAAATAGCTAAGATAGAGGTTTTGTTCAAGGGACAATCCTGTAAGGCATGCATGTTTCTACATCTTGGGTAATAGATAGCCAAATGGGGTATAGAGTTAGATCTTGCATTTATTTATCCTAAGGCAAAATTTAATTGGACAAGAATATCAATTTTTATGTTAGCCATTTCTTCCATTAATTCCTTCATATCATTATAACTTGGACTCCGCTTATTCCTTCTTTTCCTAGTGCAAGAATAAAAACTTTTTTAAATCTACAATTTCATTAATCTCAATATGGTTCACATCTCCTTTTCCCATTAAATCTAATACTTCTCTGGAATCATCCTAAAACCTCTTAAAAATATAGTTTTTAACAAATATGGTTCTACAGGACCACATATCTTTTGGATAAAGGTAAATATATCAAGATAGTCCTCTAAGTTCTCATCCTCTTCTTGCTTAATCTGAAACAACTCATCCTTTCTATTTTGCACCCTACAATAGTCCTGATACTTATCCAAAAATGTAGTTTCCATTTGATCCCAAGTGTGGATTGAATCAGGTTCAAGGCTCATAAACCATCGTAAGGCTGCATATTTGAATGTAGAGGGAAACAACTTCATTTTTTGGTTGTCATTGACATAGTCATAAGTCAAACACATGACTTTGAATTCAAATAGAAACTGGTCAAGATCCTTAGAAACAATTCCCCTAAATATTGGTAACATTGATCGTGAAATTGTTTTCATGGGAGCATTCTGATTAGGATTCAGATGAATAGGGTATTCAAAATTTCTAACAAGATTATCAACATTATGTACCAAAATATCCCTATCATGTTCTTCTGCTTTTGCCATAGTTGCTTCATCATTTTTTACTTGTACAACTAGTTCGGATGGACCAGGTCTAGAGGTATGTCTAGAAGTTACTCTTCCAAAGGTCCCAAAAATTTTGATGAAGAAGATGATTCTCGTTTAAGTCATTAAGTGATTTCATACAAATTCAAGTCTTCACCTGATCGTGAAGAACGCATTTTAGGAAAAGAGCTGATTTTGATAATTCTCCCTCTTTCATCTCTTGGCCTATGCATTCATGCTTATTTTCTATATAAACTAAAGTATAAGTTTCCAAGAACTGTTACTTGTACCAAGACAACAATTCTTGATCTGCTTTAATTATCCTAACAACACCTTAAATCCTGAGCAACGGTGCCAAAAATTATAAGTGTCATCAATCACATCATTTAATCTTTAAGTGTCAATCTAGGGCGATGTCCTAATGGTTGTATGTGATAGCAGAGGTAAGCAACTTGAAGATTAGTTAACTAAGTTAATAGCTTTATTTGTGGGACAAGTTAGCTTTTTGGGGGTGTTTAGTATCACCTTGAATCCTATGAACTGAAATTGAATACTAATTACAATTGCTAAAGTAAAATTGTAGAAAAAGAAAGCTTATAGAAAAATGAAACTAGTTACTTTTGCAAAATCTGAAATACCAATAATAAAATCTACTTATGCTAACAGAAATAATAGTTTTTCAGAAAGTAAATCCTAATTGCACTAAAAAAATTAAAAATGCAAGAATGATAATGTTGCAAAAATAAAACAGTTGGAAATCAATTAACACAAATGGAAATGCCAAAAACTAGAAACAACTGCTGAAAATAGGGGAACTTCAAAAGTGTTGTAAGATTCAAAAGCCTATTCTAGGTTATCAGTTACCTTTCATATACATCTACAACACAAATATTTAATGCATCTAGAAACAACACAGTTAGCAAATGAAATGGAAATTGTCAGGTTTCTGCTAATCTACTGTAGTAAGAAATGAACAGAAAACCTATCAAAATTTGATCCTTCTCCTGGGCCTAGAAGTGGTTGTTGCTTTCTGATCCATAATAAGGAGATAAGACTGCTCTAAACTACCTAATACTCACACATGCACTTAAGATACTAATTAAATAGAGAAATTGTACCTTTATTTATTATGAAATGATATTATAATTATGCAGGAGAAATCATGTAGAATTACTACTTTGTTACAGCTGAAAAAACTATGAAAGCATCTATCTATCTTGAAATCTCCCTATATTTATCTATGCTCAACCAATATGGGAGATTGGTTATTTATACTACTCTATTACATATGCTAATTCATTTTCTTGCTGCGTTTTAGGGATTTAGCAACTGTTCTGGAACTATCTTCCTAAAATATAGGAAATTGTTCTTCTACAGCATATCCATTTTACTTGCTAAGTGCAATCCATTGGGTTAAATACATTAGAAAGGGTGATAAAACCTCTCATACAGCTTTATCCATCCTCATTTTGTCATTTTCCACCTTTTTGACCATTTTGTTGATAGTTTTGACCAAAATTGGTCCTGCTCTGCTCATTCTGAAGCTACTCCAAAATATCAAGCAGTTTAACCAATTTGACTCTTATCCATACACCAAATGTGCAAGAAAGTAGGTTTGAATAGGTAAGTAGTATCTCTAAGTCCTCAAAATACTAATTACATAGGTTTTATGTGCTGGAGCTGACCAATTCCAATTCATGCTATTTAGGCATAGTTGAATGGAATTTGTATGGTCAAATTATATTTTCTGCATAGTAATATTAGTTTGAACAGATTTTGGCACATTTTTTTGCAACTTGAACTGGTTAGGAGGCAAGGAAAACAAATGAAATGATCCCATAATGGAATACACATCAACATACATTATTACATATTCAAATAAATGTTTATTTTCTAGGTAAATCAGCTAAAACAGAGCAGAAAATGGTCAAAATAGATACTATGCTTCTGAACATTCAAACATGTAAATATTAATACATAATGCAATCCATCATCAAAATTAGCACAAAAACATAGCATAAGGTATAAAATAGTTTATTAAATATCCAAAAATAGTCTACGAATGAGGCAATTTTTGGCCTCATCAAGCATGGTTGTTGAAGTGAGTTGGTGTGCAATGAACTTGAACTAGGGTTTGAAAAGAACATGAGTATCATTGTTATGTGAGATTTGTTGTTGAGCATTGTTGGAAATATTTTGAGTTTTTTGATATATTATTGGACTAGGGTTTGTGAGAAAGGGGTGTTTCATTAAGTGATTGGTTGAGTAGAGTTAGTTAAGCCTAGTCAAGTGGATGTATGAAGTGATTGTTCAAGTTCCATAAGACAAACTATTCTATATTCTAATTTGAGTTTATTGAGCATTGAGTGTAGAACATATTGAGTCTCTAACAATTCTCTTTATGCTTCTATGAGATTGGAAAAGTTCTATGTGGACTTGTTAAGTAATTTTGAGGTAAGTCTTTGAGAATATTTGTGAAATGATTTTATGTGAACTTTTTGTGGATGCTTACAATACAGATTTGGTTAAGTTCTATGTGAACTTATTGAGTAGATTTGAATAAGTTTTGTGTGGACTTATTGAGCATATTTGGATAAGTTTTGTGTGGACTTATTGAGCAGATTGGACAAGTTTTGAGTGAGCTTGTTGATCAAATTTGAATAATTTATGTGTGGATTTATTGAGCATATTGGACAAGTTCTGAGTGAGCTTGTTGAGAATTTTTGAATAAGTTCAGTGTGGAATTATTGAGAATATTTGAGCAAGTTCTGAGTGAGTTTGTTGAGAATATTTGAGCAGATTATGAGTTGACCTGTTGAGAAAATTTGTGCAAGTTTTGAGTGAACCTGTTGAGTAGATTTGAGAAAGTTCTGATTGGACTTTTTGAGCAGATTTGTGCTAGACCAAAGTACTAATTTTAGTGTAGATTTAAGATTAATCTTTGGAGATGATAGTGTAGAGAGTACAGTAGTCTCTAGTAGATAAATATCCATCATCCAGGGTAGTGATAATAGGTCTTCAGAGTGAGGACAAGAGTCTTCAGTGGAGATATATCCACAAGCCAGTGCAGTGGAAGTAGTAGTCGTCTAGAGGATCACCAACCAAAGTAGAGGAGAAGGAGTTATCCTATGGATAGATATCCACAAAACTAATTTATGGGATCAACATCTCTTTTGGATAGAGATCCATGAACATTGTAGGGAAAGGATTCCCTAAATATTATTTAAGAAAAATTTATAAGAAATATTTTCTCCTTGGAGATAGCCATCTTTGGGTGAACCACGTTAAATTGGTGTCTCTATTGTGTGTGGTGATTTGTACATTGCTTTGATTAATGTTGTTGACATTTTTATATATACATTGCATAATATTCATTTGGAAAAAAAAGTAGAAAGTGCGCCTATACTGTTCACCTCCCTCTTAGTATAAACTTGTGTTCTTCAATTGGTATCAGAGCGAGTTCCTTCATAAGAGTTTAACAACTTGAAGGAAAAGCTATCAAGAACATAATGGATCCTAAGGAGGTGTCCTCAAATAATTTAGCACCAGTATTTGATGGAAGTGACTATATGTATTGGAGTATGATGATGAGGATCTACCTAATGGCACTTGGCAATGAAGTTTGGGAAGTAGTGGAATTTGGATATGATCCCATAGTCAATCCTCCTACAGATAAGGAAGGTAAGCTTCTACAACACTATAATTCAAAAGCAATGAATGCACTTGTGAGAGGTTTTCATAGAACAAAGTCTATGAAAGTTATGCATTGTAGAACTACAAAATAAATGTGGGATAAATTGCAAAATATTTATGGAGATAAAAGTGTCAAGAAAGCAAAGATACAAAATCTCAAAGGACAACTTGAAGCATTGAGAATGAAAAAAGAGGAAAATATTAGTTCTTATCTAATTCGAATTGATGAGGTTGTTAATGATATGCAAGGGCTTGGAATGAAGATTGATGAATCGGATGTTTGTGATAAAGTCTTAAGAACTCTTCCAAAAAGATTCAGTGAATAGGTTTCTGCTATAGAAGTGTCATTGGATGGTGATTCTTTGACAAGAGATAAGTTGCTTGGTATGCTCACAACTTTTGAGATAAGAAAAAAAGATCATATTTCCTAGAAGGAAGCAATATTCAAAGCAATCAAGAAGACAAAAGGTAAGAAGTCAAAATCAAGCAATGAGTCATCTAGTGATGAAGAAGCTAATTATGGTAGAAGAGATAAATATTCTAGAATATCCAGAGATCTTTTAGAACCTTTATTCATAAATATTCCATAAGAGATAAGTGTTTCAATTGTGGAAAGTATGGACATTTTGCAATAGATTGTCAAGAACCCAAGAACAACAATGGTGAAGAAAAATAAGATCACAAGTACAGGGAATCAGAAAGATATAGGCACCAGAAGAAAAGCAAGGATGGACAAAGTAGACAAGGAAAGAAGTTCTTCCAAAGACAAAAGAGGAGCTACTATGCGAATAAGGCAAGTAAGTACTCAAGTGATAGTGATGCTAGTTTTTCATACAATGATAAAGATGAAGTCCTATTTATGATTGAAGAAAAAGAGCCAGTTAAGAAAACTCTAGTAATTCTCAAGTGTTTTAGATGTGGTAACTTTGGACATCTTGAAGATGATTGTACAAGGGATGGTTATAGTTTTAGTGATGATGAGTATGAGAATGCACTTGAAGGACCAGATGAAAATCTTCTAATGGCATTAGAAGAAGAAGTAAGTGATCCTATAGAAGACAAGCCAAAAGAGAGTAAATATGTGGACAAAGATAAAAAAATAGAGGAATATTCAGAAGAGAATGGTTATGATCTCAAGGGAGAACTTATCTATGCCCTTGACATGGTAAAGAAGGTAAGAAAGCAACACTCTAAACTTGAAATTCAGTTTCAAGAATGTGATGAAGAGAGAAGATTGCTCATAGAGGATTTAGAAAAATCAAAGGCTAAGGCAAAGAAGTTCAAAGATAAGTTAGAAGCAAAGATCTTGGAATGTGAGAAGTTAGCACAAAAAGTGGCACTACTAAAAGAATATTTAGAGGACTCCAAGATCAAGATGAAAGGTTTTCAAAACAACTCAAAGAACTTGGATAAGTTCATCAAGACACAAAAGACTACATCAAGGAAAACAAGTCTTGGATTTGAACAAGGTTCAAAAGAAATGGGAAGGAGAGTCAACTTCAAGTTTTGGAGGAGAAGAAACTTCAGATGAAGATACTTTAGAAGAAGACAATGTAAAAGAAAGTGAGACATCCAAGGATGAGTTGGACAATAGAGAGTTCAACAAAGATAGGAACAATGCACAAAGAAGATACAGATGGAACAACAATCAGAATAGGTCAAAAGAGACTAGGAGACCAATGAGGTCAAGACAAGAAAACTTCAATGGAAGATGTTTTTCATGTCACAGGTTTGGGCACATGGCTTCACAATGCAGGACACAGGAAAGACAAGAATATGGGAATAGATAACTTTTCCATGGGTATTGTTACTCATGTAATCAGTTTGGTCACAAGGCAATGAATTGTAGGATTCATGATAGAAGAGGATATGGCTTCACTAGGAGAAATCCTAAGATATTTGCACCTCCAAGGAATAATAACATTAAGTGTTATAAGTGCAATAATGATGGTCACACAACAAAGTGGTGTAGAGAAGACATTCCAGAAATAGGTATGAACAGGAACAGGAACAGGAACATGAATATGAATAGGAACAAGAATAGGAATAGGAACAAGAACATGGATATGAATAGGAACAGGAACATAAATATAAACATGGAAAAAACAAGGACATGGATAGAAACAGTCAAAGGATTCAGAAAATTCAGCAAAGAAGAGAAGAGGATAAAGGTAAAGAACAGTGCTTTCTGGGAGTAGAAATACTCCCACCCTAGAATTAACCACCTCAATAGAAGGTGGGGGAGGGGCTAAGCTAAGAGGCTCATTCTTAGCCCCGAGCCCCAAAGGTGACCCTTTGCCATTGATGTCAAAGGGGGAGATATTTGAGTAAGGGGGAGAGATTTGATATTTGAGAGAGCATTGAGCCAGGGGGAGCAGTGTCCTAGGGGGAGTAGAACAAAAGAAAGGTCAATTTTTTGGTAAAAATAATTTGGGTTGCCATCAATGACAAAGGGGGAGATTATTGGACATTTTGAGTCCCTAAGTCAAATTTGTCATTGATGTCACCGGATGAAGTCATCATTAATGTCAAGGAATTCAGCAAGAAATAAAGTCGTCAAAGTTGTCATTGATATCCAGGAAGAAGCTTCAACAATGCAGAAGTTAAAGGCAAAAGGGCTCCATAATATTTTAATATTATATGGGAGCATAAGTTAAAAGGTTTTTCATAAAAACCCAAGGAGGCTTATTGCAAAGTTAAAAGGAGGTCTAATATTTATTTTATAAAATATTTAAATTCAAAAGGAATTTAAATTTTATAAATAAATATCATTAATACCAAGTTGTGCAATAAGAGAAGGCCCTAATAAAACCAAAGGTTTTATTAAATTAATTTATAATATTTAAATTTAAATAAATTTAAATCATTTATAAATTAATTCAAGCGTCGACGTCGAATAAGGTTGGAGGAGCACCGACGTGTTTGCATAAAGGTGGAAAGGCTATATATACCATGCCTTAAAGGCATTCAAATTTATCCTTGCTTCGAAATGTGATTGCATGCGAACTGTGAAGAGGAAGCTCATGAGAAAACAATGATTTCGTATTTCTTTGTGGTAGCGATTGGGAATAATTTGAAAGCGACGAAAATTTTGGAGCCAGCTAGGCAGCGTGGCCTAGTGGCAAGGAGGCATTGGCTAAAACATTGAGGCATCGAGTGGCCTGCGTTCAAAATATGCGGTAGTGTTTGCATTGTGTTGGAAGCGCCAAGGGAAGGTGCACATTTTTATCTTTGGCAGAGAGAGGAAGGTTCATAGAGCACGTGGTGCTCTCCCCTTCCCAAGCGAGCGCTTAGCTCGCATGACGGTTGGAGCCATGGCTAAGGCATTGGTCATGGGCTGCATTGAGGGTTCGAATCCCTCCAAAGGCAAGGTAATTAAATTTTGATTATTTTTAATATTGCCTAAAGTTGGGAGTTAAAAGGGGTTGCTAGTTGGAAATAGTTGAAAGGGTTGCTAGTTGAAAATTGGTGTTTGTTGGAAATTGTTTTTAATAAAATTTGGAGTTATAAGGAGTTTGATTTTATTTTTAATAAAGTCTTAATTATTATATTTGCATATTGGAGGAGTAAGACTTTAAGAGTGTTGATTTTATTTTTAAAGGGATTTTTGCCAAAGAGATTATTATGAAGGTGTTGGATATTATTTTAAAGTTGGAGTGATAAGGTGTATTTTGTTTGATATCATTTTGTATTGTGATTCATTGAGAAAATTATTATCTTCTAACCTTTCTTGAGATTGGCAAAGAAGTGATTGTGAGTGTGGTAGATTTGTGTGGTCTACTTCATGACAAGCAAAAGGTATGGGCAAATTCTTCCATAGTTGAGTTGATTGATTGGTTTTCAAAAAAATAAGTTTGGAGTGAAAAGGACTTGATTAGGGTTTCCTTTTGAGAGTGTTTGAGTTAATGCTTCAAGGTTTTTGGAATAAATAAGTGTGGTTAAAACCTTGTTTGATAAGCATTGTTGTTGAAGCCATTGGTTGTGTGAAGAATTTGAGTTAGGGTTTTGAAAAGAACATGAGTATCATTATTATGTGAAGATTGTTTTATGAGCATTGTTGTTGAAGTGAGTTGTTGTGCAAAGAACTTGAACTAGGGTTTGAAAAGAACATGAGTATCATTGTTATGTGAGATTTGTTGTTGAGCATTGTTGGAAATATTTTGAGTTGGGGGGTATATGGTTGGGGGGGGGTTGTGAGAAAGGGGTGTTTCATTAAGTGATTGGTTGAGTAGAGTTGGTTGAGCCTAGTCAAGTGGATGTATGAAGTGATTGTTCAAGTTCCATAAAATAAACTATTCTATATTCTGATTTGAGTTGAGAAAGTGATTGAGCATTGAGTATAGAACATATTGAGTCTCTAACAATTCTCTTTATGTTTCTATGAGATTGGAACAAGTTCTATGTGGACTTGTTAAGTAGATTTGAGGTAAGTCTTTGAGAAGACTTGTGGACTGATTTTGTGTGAGATTTTGTGGAAGCTTACAATACAGATTTGGATAAGTTCTATGTGAACTTATTGAGCAGATTTGAATAAGTTCTGTGTGGACTTATTGAGCAGATTTGGATAAGTTCTATGTGGACTTATTGAGCAGATTTGGACAAGTTTTGAGTGATCTTGTTGAGCATATTTGAATAAGTTCTATGTGGAATTATTGAGAAAATTGGACAAGTTCTGAGTGAACTTGTTGAGCAGATTTGAATAAGTTTTGAGTGGACTTATTGAGAAGATTTGAGCAAGTTCTAAGTGAACTTGTTGAGCAGATTTGAGCAAGTTCTGAGTGGACTTGTTGAGCAAATTTGAGCAAGTTCTAAGTGGACCTATTGAGAAGATTTGAGCAGGTTCTGAGTGGACCTATTGAGAATATTTGAGCAGGTTTTGAGTGAAACTATTGAGCATATTTGAGCAAGTTTTGAGTGGACTTGTTGAGAAGATTTGTGCTAGACCGAAGGACTATATTTAGTGTAGATTTGAGATAGAGCTTTAGAGGTGACAAAGAATAGAGGATAGTAGTCTCTAGTGGATAGAGATCCATCAGCCAAGGTAGTGAGGATAGGTCTTCTAAGTGGGGACAAGAGTCTTCAATGGAGAGAGATCCACAAGCCAGTGTAGTGGAGGTAGTAGTCTTCTAGAGGATCACCAACCAGAGTAGAGGAGAAGGAGTTCTCCTATGGATAGAGATCCACAAACTTGATTTAGGGGATCAACATCTCCTTTGGATAGAGGTCCATAAACATTGTAGGGAAAGGATTCCCAAGATATTATTTGAGAAAAATTTATAAGAAATATTTTCTCCATGGAGGTAGCCATATTTGGGTGAACCATGTTAAATTGGTGTCTCTATTGTGTGTGGTGATTTGTGCATTACTTTGATTACTATTATTGATATTGCTATCTATACATTGCATAATATTGATTTGGAAAGAAAAGTAAAAGTGCTCTTATACTATTCACCCCCCTCTCAGTATAAGCTTGTGTTCTTCAATTGGTATCAGAGCGGGTTCCTTCAGAAGAGTTTAACAGCTTGAAGGAAAAGCTAACAAGAACACAATGGATCCTAAGGAGGTGTCCTCAAATAATTCAGCACCAGTATTTGATGGAAGTGACTATATGTATTGGAGTATGATGATGAGGATCTACCTAATGGCACTTGGCAATGAAGTTTGGGAAGCAATGGAATTTGGATATGATCCCATAGTCAATCCTCCTACAGATAAGGAAGGTAAGCTTCTACAACACTATAATTCAAAAGCAATGAATGCACTTGTGAGAGGTTTGCATAGAACAGAGTCTATGAAAGTTATGCATTGTAGAACTGCAAAAGAAATGTGGGATAAATTGCAAGGTATATATGAAGGAGATAAAAGTGTCAAGAAAGCAAAGATACGAAATCTCAAAGGACAATTTGAAGCATTAAGAATGAATGATGAGGAAAATATTAGTGCTTATCTAATTCGAATTGATGAGGTTGTTAATGATATGCAAGGACTTGGAATGAATATTGATGAATCAGATGTTTGTGATAAAGTCTTAAGAACTCTTCCAAAAAGATTCAGTGAACAGGTTTCTGCTATAGAAGTGTCAATGGATGGTGATTCTTTGACAAGAGATAAGTTGCTTGGTATGCTTACAACTTTTGAGATAAGAACAAAATATCCTATTCCCCATAAGGAAGCAACATTCAAAGCAATCAAGAAGACAAAGGGTAAGAAGTCAGAATCAAGCAATGAGTCATCCAGTGATGAAGAAGCTAATTATGGTAGAAGAGATAAATATTCCAGAAGATCCATAGATCTAAGATCTATTAAGTGTTTCAATTATGGAAAGTATGGATATTTTGCAATAGATTATCAAGAACCAAAGAACAACAATGGTGAAGAAAAATAGGATCACAGGTACAGGGAATCAGAAAGATATAGGCACAAAAAGAAAAGCAAGGATGGACAAAGTAGACAAGGAAAGAAGTTCTTCCAAAGACAAAAGAGGAGCTACTATGCAGATAAGGCAAGTAAGTACTCAAGTGATAGTGATGCTAGTTTTTCAGACAATGATAGAGATGAAGTCCTATTTATGATTGAAGAAAAAGAACAAGTTAAGAAAACTCCAGTAATTCTCAAGTGTTTTAGATGTGGTAACTTTGGACATCTTGAAGATGATTGTACAAGGGATGGTTATAGTTTTAGTGATGATGAGTATGAGAATGCACTTGAAGGACCAGATGAAAATATTCTAATGGCATTAGAAGAAGAAGTAAGTGATCCTATAGAAGACAAGCCAAAAGAGAGTAAAGATGTGGACAAAGGTAAAAAATAGAGGAATATTCAGAAGAGAATGGTTATGATCTCAAGGGAGAACTTATCTATGCCCTTGACATGGTAAAGAAGGTAAGAAAGCAACACTCTAAACTTGAAATTCAGTTTCAAGAATGTGATGAAGAGAGAAGATTGCTCATAGAGGATTTAGAAAAATCAAAGGCTAAGGCAAAGAAGTTCAAAGATAAGTTAGAAGCAAAGATCTTGGAATGTGAGAAGTTAGCACAAGAAGTGGCACTACTAAAAGAATATTTAGAGGACTCCAAGATCAAGATGAAAGGATTTAAAAATAGCTCAAAGAACTTGGATAAGTTCATCAAGACACAAAAGACTACATCAAGGAAAACAGGTCTTGGATTTGAACAAGTTCAAAAGAAATGGGAAGGAGAGTCAACTTCAAGTTTTGGAGGAGAAGAAACTTTAGATGAAGATACTTCAGAAGAAGATAGTGTAAAATAAAGTGAGACATCAGAGGATGAGTTGGACAATAGAGAGTTCAAAAAAGATAGGAACAATGCACAAAGAAGATACAAATGGAACAACAATCAGAATAGGTCAAAAGAGACTAAGAGACCAATGAGGTCAAGACAAGGAAACTTCAATGGAAGATGTTTTTCATGTCATAAGTTTGGGCACATGGCTTCATAATGCAGGACACATGAAAGACAGGAATATGGGAACAGACAACTTTTCCATGGGTATTGTTACTCATGTAATCAGTTTGATCACAAGGCAATGAATTGCAAGATTCATGAAAGAAGAGGATATGGCTTCACTAGGAGAAATCCTAAGACATTTGCACCTCCAAGGAATAATAACATTAAGTGTTATAAGTGCAATAATGATGGTCACACAACAAAGTGGTGTAGAGCAGACATTCCAAAAATAGGTATGAATAGGAATAGGAATAAGAACATGAATATGAACAGGAATAGGAATAGGAATAGGAACAAGAACATGGATATGAATAGGAAGAGGAACAAGAATAGGAACAGGAATAGGAACATGGATATGAACAAGAACAAGAATAAGAATAGGAATATAGACATGGATAGAAATAAGGACATGGATAGAAATAGTCAGAGGATTCAAAAAATTTAGAAAAGAAGAGAAGAGGATAAAGGTAAAGAATAGTGCTTTCTAGGAGTAGAAATACTCCCACCCCAGAATTAACCACCTCAATAGGAGGTGGGGGAGGGGCTAAGCTAAGAGGCTCATTCTTAGCCCCGAGCCCCAAAGGTGACCCTTTGCCATTGATGTCAAAGGGGAGAGATTTGAGTAAGGGGGAGAGATTTGATATTTGAGAGAGCATTGAGCTAGGGGGAGCAATGTCCCAAGGGGAGTAGAACAAAAGAAAGGTCAAGTTTTTAGTAAAAATAATTTGGGTTGCCATCAATGACAAAGGGGGAGATTGTTGGACATTTTGAGTCCCTAAGTCAAAGTTGTCATTGATGTCACAGGATGAAGTCATCATTAATGTCAAGGAATTCGGCAAGAAATAAAGTCGTCAAAGTTGTCATTTGATATCCAGGAAGAAGCTTCAATAGTGCAGAAGTTAAAGGCAAAAGGGCTCCATAATATTTTAATATTATATGGGAGCATAAGTTAAAAGGTTTTTCATAAAAACCCAAGGAGGCTTATTGCAAAGTTAAAAGGAGGTCTAATATTTATTTTATAAAATATTTAAATTCAAAAGGAATTTAAATTTTATAAATAAATATCATTAATACCAAGTTGTGCAATAAGAGAAGGCCCTAATAAAACCAAAGGTTTTATTAAATTAATTTATAATATTTAAATTTAAATAAATTTAAATCATTTATAAATTAATTCGAGCGTCGACGTCGAATAAGGTTGGAGGAGCATCAACGTGTTTGCATAAAGGTGGAAAGGCTATATATACCATGCCTTAAAGGCATTCAAATTTATCCTTGCTTTGAAATGTGATTGCATGTGAACTGTGAAGAGGAAGCTCGTGAGAAAACAATGATTTTGTATTTCTTTGTGGCAATGATTGGTAATAATTTGAAAGCGATGTAAAGTTTGGATCTAGCGGGGCAGCGTGGCCTAGTGGCAAGGAGGCATTGGCTAAAACATTGAGGCATCGAGTGGCATGCATTCAAAACCCAACGACAGTGTTTGCATTGTGTTGGAAGCACCAAGGGAAGGTGCACGTTTTATCTTTGGTGGAGAGAGGGAGGTTCATAGAGCACGTGGTGCTCTCCCCTTCCCAAGCGAGTGCTTAGCTCGCATGGCGGTTGGAGCCATGGCTAAGGCATTGGTCATGGGCTGCATTGAGGGTTCGAATCCCTCCAAAGGCAAGGTAATTAAATTTTGATTATTTTTAATATTGCCTAAAGTTGGGAGTTAAAAGGAGTTGCTAGTTGGAAATAGTTGAAAGGGTTGCTAGTTGAAAATTGGTGTTTGTTGGAAATTGTTTTTAATAAAATTTGGAGTTATAAGGAGTTTGATTTTATTTTTAATAAAGTCTTAATTATTATATTTGCATATTGGAGGAGTAAGACTTTAAGAGTGTTGATTTTATTTTTAAAGGGATTTTTGCCAAAGAGATTATTATGAAGGTGTTGGATATTATTTTAAAGTTGGAGTGATAAGGTGTATTTTGTTTGATATCATTTTGTATTGTGATTCATTGAGAAAATTATTATCTTCTAACCTTTCTTGAGATTGGCAAAGAAGTGATTGTGAGTGTGGCAGATTTGTGTGGTCTACTCCTTGTCAAGAAAAAGGTATGGGCAAATTCTTCCATAGTTGAGTTGATTGATTGGTTTTTTGAAAATAAGTTTGGAGTGAAAAGGACTTGATTAGGGTTTCCTTTTGAGTGTGTTTGAGTAATTGCTTCAAGGTTTTCTGGAATAAAGAGTGTGGTTAAAACCTTGTTTGATAAGCATTGTTGTTGAAGCCATTGGTTGTGTGAAGAATTTGAGTTAGGATTTTGAAAAGAACATGAGTATCATTGTTATGTGAAGATTGTTTTATAAGCATTGTTGTTGAAGTGAGTTGTTGTGCAAAGAACTTGAACTAGGGTTTGAAAAGAACATGAGTATCATTGTTATGTGAGATTTGTTGTTGAGCATTATTGGAAATATTTTGAGTTGGTGGTTATATGCTTGGACTAGGGTTTGTGAGAAAGGGGTGTTTCATTAAGTGATTGGTTGAGTAGAGTTGGTTGAGCCTAGTCAAGTGGATGTATGAAGTGATTGTTCAAGTTCCATAAAACAAACTATTCTATATTCTGATTTGAGTTGAGAAAGTGATTGAGCATTGAGTATAGAACATATTGAGTCTCTAACAATTCTCTTTATGTTTCTATGATATTGGACAAGTTATATGTGGACTTGTTAAGCAGATTTGAGGTAAGTCTTTGAGAAGACTTGTGGACTGATTTTGTGTGAGCTTTTTGTGGAAGCTTACAATACAGATTTGGTTAAGTTCTATGTGAACTTATTGAGAAATTTGGATAAGTTTTGTGTGGAATTATTGAGCATATTTGAATAAGTTCTATGTGGACTTATTGAGCATAATTGGAGCAAGTTCTAAGTGAACTTGTTGAGAAGATTTGAATAAGTTATGTGTGGACTTATTGAGAATATTTGGACAAGTTTTGAGTGAACTTGTTGAGTAGATTTGAGTAAGTTTTGAGTGGACTTATTGAGCATATTTGAGCAAGTTATGAGTGAACTTGTTGAGAAAATTTGAGCAAGTTCTGAGTGGACATGTTGAGCATATTTGAGCAAGTTTTGAGTGGACCTGTTGAGCATATTTGAGCAAGTTCTAAGTGGACTTATTGAGCAGATTTGAGCAGGTTCTGAGTGGACTTATTGAGAAGATTTGAGCAAGTTTTGAGTGGACTTGTTGAGTAGATTTGTGCTAGACCGAAGGACTATGTTTAGTGTAGATTTGAGATAGAGCTTTGGAGGTGACAGAGTAGAGAGGATAGTAGTCTCTAATGGATAGAGATCCATCAGCCAGGGCAGTGAGGATAGGTCTTCTGAGTGGGGACAAGAGTCTTCAGTGGAGAGAGATCCACAAGCCAGTGTAGTGGAGGCAGTAGTCTTCTAGAGGATCACCAACCAGAGCAGAGGAGAAGGAGTTCTCCTATGGATAGAGATCCATAAACCTGATTTAGGGGATCAACATCTCCTTTGGACAGAGGTCCATAAACATTGTAGGGAAAGGATTCCCAAGATATTATTTGAGAAAAATTTATAAGAAATATTTTCTCCATGGAGGTAGCCATATTTGGGTGAACCACGTTAAATTGGTGTCTCTATTGTGTGTGGTGATTTGTGCATTACTTTGATTATTGTTGTTGATATTGCTATCTATACATTGCATAATATTGATTTGGAAAGAAAAGTAAAAAGTGCTCTTATACTGTTCACCCCCCTCTCAGTATAAGCTTGTGTTCTTCAATATATATCCTTGACTAGATCCTTAAACCATATGTGCACAATTGAAGCTATTTCATTTTTACTTCTTTGTATGATGTCTTCTTGATCTATCTTTTTTCCTCCCTTTTGAATGTGGTCTTTTGTGTTTTCATTGGTATAGTTATCATCAGTTTCATTAGAAGAATCTATTTTTCCGTAGCTATTTGTTTCAAAACTTATTTCCCATATTATTGATTCTTTCCTTTCTTTTGAATTTTCTTTATTTCTATACATTATCTTATCAATCATGCTTTTAATCCATATTGGTATTTTTCTCATTCCACTTCTAAGTGTATTCCTTAATGTGTTGGTAGTCATATTTATAGCTCCTTGTATTAGAGTATAAAGTTCTTTGGTAGAGTCTTTATCTTATGAAATAGAATCTTCTAAGTGGTCTACTTTATAAATCCCTAGTTTAGAGTATATAAGCTTGATTTGATAAAATATTTTCAGATCTTAGGTTTTGTAGGCTTCCTTATGACTTCCAAATGGATTCAGTACTTGATAAATTTTGATGAATGCTATTATTATCAAGTTTTGTAGAATACCGTATGTCTCCCTATTGATTTTGAATATACTAAATGATTGATAATGTGCTTTTGAGAATAGTAGTTCACTTTTGTGTTAATTTTGTAAATTTTGTGAATAGCAAAAATCAACTTCTATTACACCTTATTACTTCTATTTAACTTAAGCACTTTCTATTTTGATGAGGTCCTAAAGGTTAAATTTCTTTTGTACCTTTAATGTGATTTTGAGACAAGTATACCAATTAATTTCCAACCCTTGATAACCTTTAATGAACCTTCTATTATAACTTTTAATATTTGATATTTAATGTTTCTAAATTCCAAAATCCTACTTTGGTGTAGTATGCCTTATAACTCCCCGATTTGGAATATTAGAAAACAATAATATTTGTTGTAATAGAAATTTAAATTTTCTAGGTAGAAATCCTTATTTCTCCTATGTTTTAATTTGTAAATATTAAGCTATAATTCTCCTTTAATTCTACTTTCAAATATGGTTTATTTTCCTATAGTTTCAACCTTATATTATACCCATATATCTCCCTATCAATGAAAGCAAATAAATTAAGGTAAAGTCTTACCTTTATAATACTACAAATATGCTATATGAGCATTGTATTTTCCTTGTATTCTCCAACATATGCTTACCAATCTTAATTCTTGCTTTGACCTCATTTCAATGGTGTATGGCGATAGATTCCTTTTACTGCAATATTGGGCACTCCACTTTTACTTGACCAAGAGCCTTTAATGCTCTTACTTCTTCCTCCATGTTACAATCCCTTGGATGCTACGAATACGCTCCTCCTTGGTCTTTGGTGCCTCAAATAGGGATAGAATATTGTAGTGGGTGACAAGTGTCATGGTAGTTTCACTTTAACGTCTGGGAGAGAGATAGAACCTTGCTGACCCTTGGAATGTTTTACAGAATGGAAGGTGAGCATTACAATATTGTATGAGTACTTATATTCCTTAGTGAAAAGTGTCATTTCTCTTCTAAAACTACCAATTTACTCTTATGTAATTTCTTCTTGGACTTTCCTTCAAGTGTGCAAAGGGTGAGCGCTCATGTAGGAGACATTAGGGTTTCCTTCAAGGTGACAAGTGTCACCTTCCATTTTTGCATGGGCTTTTTTCTCAATGTCTCTCAATACTTAACATATTCTTTTCAAGGTTCTTTTATCAACATATTGTGGTTGGCTTCTCTTTTGATGTATGCTTTCAATGGTGCTTGGTGTGAATTAGTTCTATCTAGAGTAGTGAGCAATGCTTTGGTGGATTTGAGCTAGGATTATGAGCAACGCTCTAGTGGCTATGGGCAATGCTTTGGTGGATTTGTGATATAATCCAATGGTGCCCTTGAGTTCTCCTTGTGGACATACATCTAGCTAGTATAACCTCTTTTATGTTTTGTTTTCCTCCTTTCAACCTGCTATGTATTTGCCTTTGTAGATAATATTTCTCCTTCCTTGTGTTATGTTGTGTTTGCTTGCAGGTACCTTGATACGGTTGTCCAATACCATGGATGATATAAGCTCTTTGAGAGGCTCTTTTATATTGCTTGGATAATGCTTTTACATGAATTCTTTGAGTTGATTTATCCTTGTGAATAATGTGCTATCATGGAACTTAAACCCTATCCTTTTCACTACGTAGGAAATATTAGTATGGTGCAAGATGATGTAAATGAATTTGTGAATATAATACTTTTTTTGCACCTCCTTTTGCAACCTTATTTTTTTTGGTTTTAATGGTGGATTTCTTTTAGGAAATGGTAGATTTTGAGGTTGTCTCATTTTCTAGACAACTCTCTCCTTTTCTTGGGTACTTTTGGTAGTAAAACCAAGCTAATAACCACATAGATAAAAGTTTTGTAGAAGTATTTTCTGCACTAATTTTCTATAAATAGCTCTTAGTGCACCTCGAATATGATACTCATCAAGTCTCAATTTGTAGCTTCATTTACTGATTCTTATGGTGGATTTCTTCTCCACTCCTTGGAGGAATATGATCTGAATTTCATGGCTTCTTTGGGCCATGAAATATTGCAAGTTATGTGCACCAAATAGTGTCTCTAGACACTTTGATAATTTGTTGGTTTTGTGCCCTTTATATTTAACAATAAATAAACACAAACTAACCCTTTTAAGAGTAACTAGTTAAATATCAACTAGTATAGTGCTAATGGATTAATAATACAATTTAAAGGTAAGAATAATCTCATATTATTGCTCCTATAAATAAAATCTCAAAATAATTTCAAATGCACTTAATAATCTCTACAAATTTTAAGAGTAATATGTAATGAACCTAGGAGATTCAAGTGTTATTGCAACAATATAGGATAAACACAAATGGGATGGACAATTTTTAGAAGAAAAAAGTAATTGAGTTGCTAGAATATTTTATAGAAAAAAGTAAAACATCAAATTTAGGGTTATAAATGTATATGATCCAACTATAGCCACTCCTTGTAAAATATTTTGGAAAGACCATATCATATTTTTTTCAAACAAAACGATGATTCATAATTGTATTTTATAGATTCTTTGGTGTGATTCTAGTATAGTTCTATATCCTTTATAAAATAAGGGTGGTACTCTAGGATGGTTTAAATCAATGCAATATTTTGCTTCATTTGTAAATTTAAATGGCCTTTGAGGTGTTAGTTCTTCAAGTTTTCTATATACATGGTATAATAGATGCATAGGAAAAAACTCATATAGTAGAAATATTGGATATATTTTTGTTATCCAATAAATAGTTGTAAATAGAGTATACAATATTTTTAGATATTTTGTTGCAAGCAAGATTAGATTGCAAACCCATTCTTTTGGCTTGTGATTTATGCAATAATGATCATCCAAATCTATTTCACTTCCAGTATATGTGGCTTCAAGACCCTTATTTCTTCCAAATGGTTATGTTATGGTGGGATGAAGCCAATTTTAAAGTATCACACACACACAAACACATAGAGGTTTTTTCAAAAGATAAAATAATTAAAGGAGCAAATGAAGATTTGGAATGCCAAATAATTTGGTAACATTTTTAAAGAAAAGAAATAAATTGAATCCAAGCTCAAAATTTTACAAGAGAAGTCGAAATCAATGGAATGGATCGGGAGTTTTATGTGAAATAAAAATAATTACTTTTTTATTATCATAGTGCACAAAAAAGGGAGTCATATTGGTTTCAAAAATATAGGAGAAATGGCTCAATGAAGGACATATAAATACAATTTTTTCATGCTACATCAAAAGCAAATGTTTCTTTTTGTCACATAAAAAACATTTTAAATTCAGGTGGAAGAAATATTGAGAAAGGAAACAATTAATTATTTCAAAAATATTTTGTCAAATGTTGGGCAAGATAAGCTTGTACAAGATATTCCATCAATTATCTCATAAAGAAATATTTATAAAGAATATATCTATAGAGGAGCTATATAAAATAATATTCTCTTTCTATCCTATCAAGGCACTTGACCTTGATGGATTTCCTATAATACTCTTTTATTATTTTTGGGATTAATTTAATAGTGATATGTTGGTTGCGATTAAAGAGGCCTATAAAATGAAGGTTATAATAAGTGAGTTCAATGCCACTTTTATTATAGTGGTCCCTACGAAAGGCGAGACAAAATATTTTGATAATTTTTATCCAATAAGCCTTTGTAATTTGATTTATAATGACATTTAAAAAATTATGTCAAACAAGTTGAAAGGTATTATAGATTGTGTTTCTTATAGAAACAAGGTAGTTTTGTTTATGGGAATTAAATTCTTGATGGTGTAATCACTCACAAGAGGCCATATATTCTCTTCATTCCATAAAAACGATGTATGTTTATGAAATTAGATATGAACAAAGCATATGATAGGGCTTCTTGGAGCAGTCTAATATTTTGATGATGCAGGACCTAGGTTTAGTGGAGAATGGCCCACATCTTTCTTTATTGATCGGGAGGAGAGACCTTAATAAAAAAGTGTAGAGAGATGGCAGATGGCATCCTCTACATCGAGGGGTGTTTAAGATTAATATTGATGGCTCTTCCAAAGGGAATCTTGGGTATGCAGGTATTGGTGGTGTTGGGAGAGATAGTAGTGGTGCAACTCTTTTTATTTTCTTCGATTTTAAGGGGAAGCAAACTAATAATTATATGGAGGCCCTTGTTATTCATTTTGCTTTGGAAAAAGGTTATGCTCTGGGATGGTGGAAAATAATTTTTGATTCGGACTTTTAGATTATTATTAATTTGTTTAAGACTCATAATATTTCTAATGTTCATTGGTAGCTGGCATTAGTGGTTCGGAAGATCATCCAAATTTGTCAACATCTGGAGTTTATTTCCTTTGTTCATATTCCCAAGGAATGGAAAGGGGTGGTTGATTTCTTGGAAAAATGGGATTCTGAGTTTCTAGAAGACTAGAATGTTAGGGAATGGGATCATCTCCTATTGGATTATTCTCTTCATCTTGCTAATTTTCTTGTTGTGGATATGCGTGGTTGAGGTTGTTGTTTGTTGAGTGTCTTTTGGTAAGGTGCTCAGTGGTTTTGAGGATCTCTTTATTCTGGCCCTTGTAAGGGTTATTGTTTTGGTATTCTTTGTTTCTTGTATGGTTTTATTGATTTAATAAATTTTTATCAACATTAAAAAAAGATAGGGCTTCTTGGAGTTTTCTATATGATATTTTCAAAATTTTTGATTTTAAATATAAGTTGTTATAAATGGATTAAATATTATTATAGCAATGCAAAATATTCTATTTTGATTAATGGTTCTCTTGTTTGTTACTTTAGGTTATCTTGTGGACTCTACCAAGGTGATCCACTATGTCCTTATCTATTCATTAATCTTACGGAGACATTAGAGAGAGCTTTATCAAAGGAATAGAAGAAAAAATCAAAGGTATTCAAATTGCAAGAAATATTTCTTACCAATATCATCTCTAATTTTTTTATGATACTTTTCTTTTGGGTCATCCCTTACTTAATGAGGCCATGGATTTTAAAACAATATTATCATGTTATGATAAAGCTAGAGGACAATAGGTTAATGCTACAAAATCCTATATTTTTATTAACATTACCCTAGATTTATAATGAATAATTATGGATATTTTAGGGTTTAAAATTAAAATAATTCCATCAACCTAATTGGGTATTACTTTGTATCATTAAGAAAATAAAAGGAGTTTTGGGTCTCTTATTTAGATAGAATGAAATCTTGTTTGGAAGGCTGGAAAGATAAGTTATTAATCATGGTGTAAAGGCTACAACTCATAAAGACTATGTGATAATTCATCCATATTTATATGTTGTCAATTTCAATATTTTCAATAGGTATAGCATAAAAATTTGATAAATTTTAAATTTTCTAAAAAATATGTGAGAAACAAATTGGGTTTTCTCTTTGCTAGTGGGATAGGATTTGCAAAGGAAAGAATATTGAAGCAACAAGCTTACGAAATTACATACTTATAATTTTGGATTTAGTGACAAAGCTTGGGTAGAGATTATTTAGAGAGCAAGGAAATAATTGGATAAAAATGTTACTTCAAAAATACGTAGGTTCTCTTGATGCAATGAAATTATTTGAGAAAATAAACCTATCCAAAGGATTTTCAACATGGAACTTCATATTAGATAGTTTATAATGATCAAGAAACATACTAAATGATTACTTGATGAGGAAAATTATGCAAATTTTTGGTGTGATGCTTGGTTGAAGCCTTTTCCTCTAATATTTGACTCAGTATGACAACCATTGGCTTGGGCATGCCTAGATTGTAGAGATCTAGAGGTCAAATACTATATTAATATGAGAAATAACTCTAAATTAAGGATTTCTATTAGTAACTTGGTTGAAGTAGATGAACTCAAATAAATTGCAAACGAACTTCAAAATATGCTTCAAGAGTTTTTATTATAAATTTTTACACAAAAGGATGAGTTGGAATGAAATCTATCAAAATATGATGGGTAATCAATCAAGTTGGAATATTAGGATTTAAAGTAATCAAAATTTCCAACTCCTAAATATTTTCCTTTGAAGAATGTTTGGTCACTAGAGACTCTCCCTAAGGCCTCAACATTCTTTTTTTAAAATTTTAGATTAATATTCTTAAAGGAGAGAGTATACAAAGAAGATGATGGCATGGACCTTTTAGACGTGCCTTGTGTGAGAAGTACTTAGAAATAGTACGTAGAAATATTATACTTTTACTTCCTCATTGTCCCTTTGCTTCCACCATTTAGGGTTACCTTCTAAAAAACATTAAAATATATTGGGTAGCTCCATCAACATTGAAAGAGTTAATGAAATGTTGAAAGAATTATTTCATAGCTAGAACATTATGTATTATGTATTATGTGTAGGATCGGTCCTACTATTATTTGTTGGAATTTAAAGGAATGATAGAATTTCAAAATCATGCCCTCAACTATCTTATTTCATTTCTCTCAAGATATAGTGCACATTATGGGAAGTCTAAGTGTGGACAAATGGTGGTAACAACTTGGTTATAGTATTTAAAACTATATGGAAGAGTCATTTAGGATAATGACATTAAAAAAAAAGATCTACATTTATCCAGGGTAAAATGGAAATGTCCATAAATTGGTTTTATCAAAATAAACTTTGATGGTATTTCTAAAGGAAATCTAGGAAAAATTAGTGGAAGTAGTATTTTTTGAAATAATGAAGGCAAAATTTTCTTCACTTACTCAAACCATTGGAAATTCAACTAACTATGCAGAGGCGCTAGGGCACTTCTTACAATGATCAAAATTGCAATTAAAAAAGGATGGAAATATATTTCAATTGAGGAGGGTTCACAAATTATTATTAGTTCTATAAATATGTGGGGATGGGACAAAAAAATGATATTATTGTTGATGTTCACCATCTATTATTGAATGTAATCTTTGATAAGGGTTCACAAATTATTATTATTTCTATAAACATGTGGGGATGGAACAATTATTGATTTTTACCATCTATTATTGGAGGTAATCTCTTATAAATATGATCTTCATCTTAGTGAAATTCAAAATTTACAAGATAGCTAATCAAGTAAAATTTTATCTCTTAATGAACATGATGTGCAAATATAACAGTAATATATATATATGAAGTTAATTAAACTTACAACAAAAATAATATTTTTATAAAAATAACCTCAATAAAAATTACATATAACTTAAAAAAAAAAAACTCCACAATATATCTTATAAATTTAAATCCTCTATAAAATAATAATATAAATTTTTTTGATGAAAAAACCATTATATTAATAAAATAATGTTTAATCATACAAAAAGGGTGGGTGGGATTAGCACACCCCGTAAACCAATACATTAACCATTGTGGTTAAGAGTATACAAGAGTGTCAGAAACAACCCACAAACTGTCAAAACAAGTATTAAATATGCATTCAAAAAGAAAGAAGCCGAGAAATTACTGCCACCTGGAAGGGGAAGGAAGATGCACATGACTCATAATGCAGGGTGCATTCCCCCAATGATCCATGAGGATACGCAAGTACTGCAGCTCCACCTGTACTTTTTTAACTTGTACTTGAATCTGTAACTAGCAATCAAAGAATATATCATATTTATCAGCAACAGAGAAGACATGTCCGACATCTTGCTGAGAAAAAATAGCTGTATTCCGAGACTTCCACAAAAAAACAAGGTATCAATTCTAAAAATATTCCAAACAACATCCAAGTTGAAGGAAAAAGTAATAGGGTCACCCAAAATAGCATGCACCCAAGTAAAATCCTCCTACATAAAAGGTCTGAAAATTTCAAGAAGCCACTCCCAAGCTGACTGAGCCCGATCACAAGACCAAAAAACATGCAGTAAATCTTTCGCTTGTCCACAAACTAGGCAAATGAGATTATGAACACCCAGATGCTTGAGCCTACTGCCAACAGGTAACCCTTGATGTAAGAGACTCCAAGCAAAAAAACTTTGTTTAGGTTCAATATAAGTAGCCCAAGCAATCTGAAACCTCTTATTCCATTGTGAGGGAAGAGAGACTAAATTCCATCTCAGAGTGAGCTTATCAAACATTGGAACTTGTGGGGTGAGGCATTTGTAACCAAAATGAGCTTTATATTGCAAAATAGGAAGCTCCCCAGGCCAACACCAATCCGACCACCAGGGTTTTTGAAAATGCTTATGTAGTTTGTTCCAAATAGAAAACGGAATACTATCAATAACCACCTCATAAGTGTCTCTATCACCAGGATTTAAATTGTGAATTTGACAAAAACTTTCCCAGGGCATGTCAGGAGAAGAAATAAAAAATGGAAGCAATACCACGCTTATAGAACCTCTGCACTCTGACCCACTGCACCAGAGCTAAGGGAGAACCTTGCCAAGTGATAATAGGAGACCACCAAATATTCATGGAACCTGCTTTGCCAAGTGATAATTTTCAAAACACTATCTTAATATAATTTTTAAGTAAGCCACTTATATATATATATATAAAAGGAAGTTAATTAAACTTACAACAAAAATAATATTTTAATAAAAATAACCTTAATAAAAATTACATATAACTTTAAAAAACTCAACAATATCATATAAATTTAAATCCCCTATAAAATAATAATATAATTTTCAAAACACTATCTTAATATAATTTTTAATTAAGTCACTTATATAATTTTTAAATTAATACTATCACAGCGATTAAAACAACACAAGTGACTATTAATACTTTTCCTATACCCTAATTGCTAGCACCCATGTTTAGTATAATTTTTAATTGAATACTGTCATACCATAAAGCCCATTAAAACACTACAAGTGACTATTAATACTTTACGTAATTGATGGCATCACCGAGTAATTTTCGAGATGTAAAATGTATGCATGTGTGATGAAAGAAATATATTAAAAGTTAGTTTTAATAAAATAATTATTTTAGGTTTAAGCTGTAGACCAATTGGTTCATCAATCCCATAAGGGGGCGGAGGTCCAAGGTTCAAATTTCGGGCCTCGTCGTACTTGAACGCTTGTCTCTTTCTTGGTGTTTTCGGTGGTGTAAAAGGTTTAAAATGATTGTGGCATGGCGGTTATAGGGTCGGACTGCGCGAAGATCTGTGTGACGGCTTTTGGGGCGGACTGCGCGAACATCTGTGTGACGGCTTCTGGGGCAGACAGCACAGAATACTATGGCGGCCATAAAAGCTGGACAGCCTGCCCAGATTCATGGGATTCGTGGCGGCTACCGATTCCACCATGTTAAAAAAAATAAAAAAAAAATTATTATTTTTTAAAATTATATATAAAAGGTAGATACAAAATATAATTAAAATATATTAAATTACCTTAATTGTAAATTTAAGCTTCTTTCGATTTTAAAATATACCATTCAAATATTATAAAAAAATAAAATAATATAATTTTATTATTTACTAAAAAAACATTTTTAATTAACACTTAGAAATTTATTAAATTTATTTATATATTGAAAAAACTTTAATGAAGAACCATGCACTCAGTCAAAATAGCAATCTAACAAACTTTTAAAGATGAAATTAACTTTTATAATTTTAATTGCCCTATTTTAAAGCTATACACACTAAGAACTTTAAAATCAAATCTATTAAAACATTTATAGGTTTTGAGAATGTAATGGGTGAAAGATTTATTATTTTACAATTATAAGAAGTAAAGTATAATGAGTGACATAAGTAGCAATTATGCTTCCAATTCTTATTGTTATTAGGTAGGAAAATAGGGGATTTTGAAAGGATTTCTAACCTTTTACAATCAAAGAAACAATAGAAACAAGAACAGTAAGTAAATCAAAAGGAGAACAACTTCAAGGAAGGGACATGGGGATACAACAAAACAACCACAAATAGGAAGAAAATACCTTCAACAAAAAGTGAGGGAGCACCTTATCAACCAAGGATAAAAAAGACCAAAATTTCAAACCCAGAACACACTAAGTCAAAAAGGCAAGGAAATCCTTCATCTAGATTTGGAGAACATTTTGTTTTTTTTTTGTTACATAGAGGATTTGGTTACAGCCAATACTTTTAGTAATTGGCAAGTGCAGGGTTCAAACCACAGGGACTACTCCCAAAAACCTATTCGTCTCGTTGTTGTTGACCTAGAGTGATATGGAGACCATCGATAACTCGAGGTTTGTACCGTAAGAGGATTCAATACAGACTACTACCTTTGCTAAAGCTCACCAACAAGTCAACTTCCTTATTTTCTTCTCTAAAGGTGTGCCTAAATTCAACAACTTCCAAATTCTCAATGAGATGGTAAATATCTTCTATTAAATATACAATGGACAAGTGGGAGGAATGTTTTATTATAGCAATATTAATGACGAAAAGAGAGTCGCCTCCTTCGACCATCATAAAGTGCTCGAGCTTCAACAAAAAATTAGAATAAACACCTAAGAAGTCAACAAAGGCCAAAATAATAACCCCTTTGTCATACTTGATGATTCCTCTAGCCCTTGGTTGCCCTTAGACATCCCATAAAAGTTTAGGTTTATCCAACCTTGAGGTAGAGGCTGCAATTTGATAAGATATCTAGGGTTGGGAGTGGGTAGACTGTAAATACCTTCGATATTTAGTATTTGCAAGCTTACCTTCACTATGGAACCATTTTCATCTTTGATAGGGATTATAGAAACATTTTATTTTAAGGAATTGAAAATGTTTAGCTTCCACATGTAGGGGATACTTTTTAATATTCTTGAAGGATCTTTGTTTCTTTTGTTCTAAATACCCCAAATAAAATGAGGCAAATAGAAAGACCAAAAAATTATAAGAAAAATATTTCAGAAGGGGGTAACCTACTACAAACATAGATCCAAAATGTTACTAAGCATGACCCACATAAAATTAAATTTGATGAGAAGAAGGTGGATAACTTTTAAGGAGAAGAGACACTCGAGAAATAAATGATTAGCATTCTTCAAAGGAGCTTCACATAGATAACACCTATTCACAACGGGCAAGACTCATTTGTGAAGGTTTTCAATAATAAGGATTTTGTTTAGGGTGGCCAGTAAAAATAAGAAATTAACTTTAGGTATGAGTGTTTGAACCATATCTTACTTTTTGGAAACCAATCCTCTTTCTCATCAAACTGAAGAAAGTAAGTAGATTTAACCATGAAAAGGCCTTTATTATCCATATTCCAAATAGGGGAATTGAGTAGATTTAATTGTGAAAAAGCTCTTATTATCCACTTAGAGCATGAATTTGGAGGGTTTAACAAGAGACAAAGTCTTCCAAGACTTTTTTCCATCCCTTACTTCAAGAAATTCGATGACTCTAGAACAATAGGATTGCATTGTAAAGGACTCTACTAGTTTAGAAGTTGGTCTCTAATAAAAGACTCGTTACGAATCCATCTTTCCAAAAGTTAACTTTCCTACTATCATTGATCTTTCATCCCAAGCCTTTTTGAATAATAAACTATTCTCACCGGATTGAACTCTTATCCCTTTCCTCGTACTTTCAGTGGTGTAAAAGGTTTAAAATGATTGTGGCATGGTGGTTATAGGGATGGACTGTACGAAGAACTGTGTGGTGGCTTCTAGGGTGAATAGTGTAGAATATCGTGGTGGCCATAAAAAGCTAGACAGCCTACTGGATTTGTGGCGGCTACCAATTCCACCATGTAAAAATAAAAATAAAAATTAAAAAATAAACTGAGGATCAAGGTGTTTCTAAAAATAGAGCTCTTTGGATTGGCCTGAATATTAAGGAAATTACCATCTCTTCCAAGATATTTTTTTGTTAAAACCTGTACCCATCTAGCTTCATCCATATTGAAAAAATTCCAATCCTGTTTTGCAGTAAGGAACAAATTCATTTGTTTTAGTTTCTTGAGACCTAATCCACCCTTGCTCTTCCTGGAACAAACCTACTTTCAATCCAAGAGGGGAATTTTATGTTTTTCTTCCATGCCCATCCAAAGAAAGGCCTTTTGAAAACTATCAATTTTGAATACTATCAATCTTTTGGTAGATTTTCTATAGCATCTTGAACAACCAAAAAATTAATATCAAGATACTTTGGAGGATTGATTTAACCAGTTGTGTCTTACCAACTTGGTCTAGGAGGGCACCTTTCCAACTTGTCAACTTTCTTCTAACCCTATCAACCATAGGAAACCAATAAGAATCTTCTAACCTGCCATTAAAAAGTAGTAAACCTAGATAAACGCAAGGGAGCTTCCCAATGGAACATTCAAATATTTTCATGATATTTACCTACCTTTAAATGGGTATTAAAAAAACACCTTGCTCTTATTAAAATTTCTCTTTTGTCCAGAGATATCCAAATAAGAAGATAGAATAAACTTAATCTCTTTTGGAACAAAGAATTTTGAATCAAGAAGATAATCATCCGCAAATTGCTAGTGGGTTATGGGATTGCAAGATGAGGTTGGATTTATCCCTATAATTAACCCCTTAAACAAGGTTGCCTAAATAGAGTTACCCCAGGATTCAACCATAATAACTAACAGATAATGAGGTAGTGGGTCCCCTTGTCTTAGGCCTTGGAGGCTGAAATGACATGCTGGAGAACCATTAATTAGGAAAAAATTCATAATTAAACACAAACATATTTTGATGATGTCTATCCAAGCAAGGTGAAAGTTGAATTTACCCTTAAGTTTAAACAAAAAAATCCTAGGATACTCTATAATATGCCTTGTTCATGTTTAATTTTAACAAAGATTCATCTTTTTTACCACTTTTATCTATGGAGTGAAGAACTTCATGAAAAATAATCATACCATCCAATATTTGCCTCCCTTTAATAGAAGCTTCTTGGCATTGATCAATAATCTGAGGAAGAAAGAGACTTTAGACAATATTTTATAAAGAGTATTACATAGACTTATGGGCTTAAAATTATTGAAGGAATTAGCTCCTGCCAATTTAGGAATTAGAATGAAAAGGTGAAATTGATGTGGAATATGAAGGGTATTTTGAGTTTCACCCATAGCATTATATATATCCTTCCCTGTAATTTCCCAAAATGTTTGGTAAAAAACTATAAGAAAACAAGGGCCTTCTCAATGGTCATGGAAAACATTGCCTTTTTTATTTCAAACTCTTTGAATGAAGTGATAAGAGTAGAGTGGAGTTCATTTGTTCAAAAATTAAAGAAGGAATAAAATTAAAAAAATGTATTGGAGGCCTCCTCATCTACAAGTAGCACCCTCCTAAGAGATTAAAAAAATTATATAGCATCCTAACGAATTTCCAAAATATTTCTAGTTTTAGCATCATCCTTCTTAATAATTTCAGTAATCTTATTAAAAATCTTGTATCTCAAGGTTGTGACATGAATAAACATGGTATTTCTATCTCCAGATTTCAACAAGAGAGTCTTAGACTTCTGTCTCCAATAGGATTCTTGGCAGGCCAAAACATTGTGGAAATATGCCAACAAACTCCTTTCAAAATGGGGAAAGACTCCGTAATAGCTTCAACGGCTGAAAGTTGTAGGAATTTCTTATTTTGAAAAATGTTACCAAAGGTATTTTTATTCCATTCTTTTAAATTGTTCTTCACAAATCTTAATTTATTGGTAACTTGAGATATTAAAGGACCTCAAAAACCCTTCTTCCAACAATCAATTATCAGAGCCTCAAAAATATCATTCTTCACCCACATAACTTGAAAATAAAAAAAAACTTAAAAATTTTAAAAATTTATTATACTCCCAATTATTATTTTATAAAGAATAAAAAATTTAATATTTCAATAATGGATTCATCAAAAAATAATAATAATAATAAAAATAATGGATTCATAAATGCCCGATATGTAACTCTAAGGATGTGTTAATCCCACCCACCCAATCATCAAAAAATAACTAAATAAAAAATAATGGATTCATAACCTTATTAAATATATAGTTTTTTCAATTACAAGCTTCACTTTAATCTAATTTTTTTTTTTTTTTTTTAATTTTAAAGCACCCACTTCTCATATTATTTTCAACCTTCCTTGCCATTTTTATAATGGTTAGACAGGCTATCAATCACACATATTCTCAAAAATTATACACTCCAGTCCACTATTAATAAAAAAGCTTGCCAATAAAAATGTAAAAATGAATTATTCAATCAAACATATTTATAAATAATACACAAAAAGACCTATTTAATCATCAAACATATTTTTAACAAATAAAATATAATCTATTCTGAACACGTAATTGCATAGTTATTTTGGAACCCATGCCTTTACTAATGTTCTCAAACACATCAGGTGTATCTAACCATCTGATGTACAACATGTTTTTCAAATTACATACGTAATAGTTGTTATATAACCATACAACATGTTTTTTTAAAGATTATAATATACTATTAAAAAATAATAATTATGGTAGATTTGAAACTAGGTTAAAACTCTATAAAAATAATGTTTTAGACATGCTTCGGAAACAAAAACATAAGTAACCGTATGCATGAGGTGATTTCGGTATAACCTATAACCTCAAAAACCTTAAAAACAACTACTTTACCTTATGACAGGAAAAGAATTTGAGATTGATCTTCATCATCCAATTAATTAGTAAAGAATTCTGAGTGCAAATACAAATTTTGTACTGAGAGGGACAATCACACGGCAACTCTCCTTTGGCAAGCAATAGAGAAAGCCAAAGGAATAACATTAGGCATGTATCAATCTCACCTGCCAAAGGAAATTTTGTACTGAGAGGGACAATCACACGGCAACTCTCCTTTGGCAGGCAATAGAGAAAGCCAAAGGAATAACATTAGGCATGTATCAATCTCACCTGCCAAAGGAGAACTAACACTGGTCAGCCTTGGTGAGTTTTAGAGTTGAAATATTTTCATATAACATATAACCTGGATAAATTTAAAAAATAACAAGATTTTTTAAAAACAAGTATATTGGTCATAACTAAAAACAAGTATATTGCTCATAGTAACTAAGCAAGCAAAGAGTTTGAGATTAATCTTCACCATACAATTCATTAGCAAAACATTCTGAGTGCAAATACAAATTTTGTACTGAGAGGGACAATCACGGGGAAACTCTCCTTTGGCAGGCAGTAGAGAAAGCCAAAGGAATAGCATTATGCATGTATCAATCTCACCTGCCAAAGGAGAGATCCCCTGCAATTATCCTGCACTACTACTTCTTCTTCTTCAACTGCTCAGCTTCAGCCGCGATGAGTTTTATGGTTGAGAGTGTCTCTAAGAATATGTTATAGGTAAGAGAAGGAAGGATATCCAATGAGTATATGCTCTTTGTACAGAGAATATGGTACAATGCTTTGGATCTTCTTTGCATATAAGATGGTCCGCATCCTGGCACCAAGAATAATTCCCATAAAGACAGAAGAAATGACTGGAAGGCCGACAGATGTACACTTGTAATAAAATGAGTCATTGAATTTTTAATGTCGGCATCAGCACTTCCTTTCTGTATGACACAGCTTTTTAGACAAGTGTGCCCCCACAAGCTGTAAGCATGGTATATAGAATAACTAAATTAATTTTTTTTAAGGTTATTACTTATTATAATTTTTTAAGTTTGAGAATAAACTCGTAACATTAAGGATGTAGCCATTCCTTTCGAAAGTTCAAAAGGACTACAAATGACCCATTTCACTGAAAGTAGATTTCCTAATAAGTTTGTTTTATTCTTCTCACCTATTTTCATTTAATTGAAAGTAGACTTTCCAACTAGTAGAGTTTCCTAATAAATTTGTTTTATTCTTCTCACTTATTTTCATTTAAATGAAAGTAAACTTTCCAACTAGCAATTGTTTTTTTAAGGTTTTGGAGTAAATGTAGATTGAGTTTTATATTATAATGAATATTTGTTGTGAGTTTTGAGTTAATTTTAGTAAATTTAAAAATATAAGAAAACTTTTTTTTATTAGTTATAATATTTTATGTAACAAAAATTAAAAATATATAAGAAAACTTTTTTTTATTAGTTATAATATTTCATGTAACAAAAATAAAAAAAGAACTTGTGAAAGATATTGTAGTGGTAAGTTTTGGGGTTTTTATTTAGGAGATTAAGTTCAAAACCTCAGCAAGAGAGGGACAAAGACCCCTTAAAAAAATTCACGTAAAATCAAATTTTTAAAGCTTAGAGCGAGTGTGGGTTGAGATTTATTCATGGTAGAAGAGCGGTGGGTTCATAGAGAGTGCCTCAATGCTTCAAACCATTACACAAATGCATGGAACACTATTTCTAGAAAATTACTAAAGTGAAGGAATGTTGGGAAAAATAATAGACAAGGACTATTATGAGCCAAGAGAAAGTGCAAATTGGGAGGGAGTGCGAGGCTTAAGAGAGTGCAAGCCAAGAGTGAGCCCCATTAGCTAGTATGGAAGGAAAGTCATATCTAAAAGCCTTAATGGGAAGTCAAGATACCCTAGTTGGAAGTATGGAGGTGTGATTTGGAGATAAGAAAAAGAGCAAATACATGGCAAGTTCAATCCACGTAGTAGATGTTACACTAGAAGTGAATATCAAGGATGAGAGGATTGAGCATGATATAATGGTTTTTAAAAATAGAGGTTTAATAACTAAGTTCCATAGATCATGGTCAAGGTTTTTAAAGATTCAAAACTGGATCAAGTGGAAGTGGGAATTAAATTCTAATTATTTTGACTTTTATTCCTAAAGTTTGGTTGATAGCCCATGGTTTAGGGGAAATTATGTAGTTTATTTGAGACCATGGAATGAAAAAAAATTGTTGAGAAAGAAATTATTAAGAAAATTTGAGTATGGGTTATGCGTTTTGGACTTCCATTTCAGCTTATAAATAAAGATGCTTTGAAGGATATTGAAAATACCTTAGGGTAATTCATACTCGAATATGTGTTGCCATAGATATTTCAAAAATTTTACCACAATCTATTAATATTAATCTAAATACAGAGAATGAGATCAACAAGTAGATTTTAAAAATATCACATTTCGTTGCCACAATTGTTATAAGATTGGACACATGGCAAGAGTTTGCAAAGTGAAAACTAGGAAGAAAGAGACAAAAAAATCTAGCCATGAGATAAAATTCAATATGAAACAAGGAAATCATATAGAAATAGATGCTAGATCAGATCAAGGATATTCCACTTCGAAAGAAGCTAGATCAGATCAAGGATATTCCACTCTGAAAGAAAAGGTAAAGAAATATTATATACTGTAGACACCAAAACAGCACCATTCTGATTATGTGACAACAAGCACCGATCGCATTGACACACACAGCCCCTAGGGCAGCCCCCAGAGGTTAAACAATGGTCCTAACCACTCCCAAAAGTAGTTTGGAGGTCAGAGGTCAATTTGGCACCTTTTTGGCACCTTACTCTCTACTCATCCCACCCAGGGACGAATACAAACCGGCATTCATCCCACCCAGGGATCGAATATCAGCATTCACCCCAGGGTGAAGCGAATAGCAAGTTTGATCGGCAAAAAGTCAAACCTCGACAAGTCCGCCAGTTAACTAAAGCTGCAGGCCATGCAATTGTGAGGAACGGCTTCAAATCAGAAGAGAGACTTCAGTCATGCATGTATTTATTTTAGAGACCTCATGCAAGGAGAATCTAAATCAAGGAATTATCTTTTCTCTCAAAATAGGACAAACAACTCAAGTGGTGCCCTCGCATGCGCAATTCAAACAGAGAGACCCTAGGTCTATAAATTGGTGAGTTTTCTCACCCAAAAGGATACAGAGAAGGAGCATTTGAGCAACGAAGTGCTGCCAATTTACATACCTACTTGCGATTTGTGCCTTTCACATCCTTAATCTCTCATTCAAAAGGGAGGTTATTGGGTGATTATTGGAAGCACAAATTCGGACCCAAAACCTGATTTTTGGCCATAATATTCCACAAAATTTGTCGAAAACACCCCATAAGATATTTTGGACCTATCCCAAGTGGATTTGTGCTGAAATAGATTCCCAAATGATGGGTTTTCTGCCCCCGGGTGCCCCCCAAGCTGTCATAGCCCTAATTGCCCCACCCCAGAGCGATTATAAATATGTGGTATATTTCATTTATTTTATTTTTACATCTTATTCTAGGTTATCTAAATAGGCTGTAGTTTAAATTTCACTTCATTCTGAGCATTTTTGACCAGGTTTTATCATTTCCTTCCTTTACTAATCTGCAGATGCCATCATCAAAATCTGGGTGGTAGAGGCCAAATTGGAGAAATATGACCATTTGGGTCATCCCAAAATACCCCAAATTAGGTAACCCCAACTTTTTAGGCCATTTGGAGCTTCCTAGGCAGGACATTGAAGAGGGTGCTTTCTGACAAATTGTTGTAGGTTTATTCGTCCCGCCCCAAAGCGAATACAAATCTGTGAGGAATTTCTCGAATGTTCCTTTTGCAGTGGCTTCATGGTAACACATTCATGCTTCTTTCAAATTTCTATATTTATCTGATATTATTTGGTTATCGTTTTAATATTTTCATACATACACTAACAATAGGCCTTGGGAAATACATGTTTTATTCTATCTGCAGGTGCTACTAATATTTTTTGTTTCTTTGAACGTAGGTCTTAGACATCAGAGGAGCAAGAAGGAGTCAAAAATCATATACCTAAGCAGAGGTGACATTTTGGTCTGCCCATATTACATGTGGGCACGCGGAAGAAGGATTGCTATCCATGGATGTGACAAGAAACATATTTGACGCTCCTATCCCCTAAAAAGGAAGGATACGTATTGTAACACGACTTTAAAATCATATCAATAAATAGGGCAGCATATTTCATATTGCTTTTATCTTGTGTCGATTCATCTATGTTCTTTCCTTTCATCTGTTTTTCAATACATAGGCTTTTAGTGTTAAGTTTGGTTCTACATGCATCGTGCTTGGCATATTCCTTTTTGTTTTCGTATCCTCGTGCTTTTAGTGGTGATCATGGTGGGATGACTGTAACTTGATTTTTAATATTAAATTTTTGATCAAAGTTGCTTGTTTTTGCTTACAGGTACCAAGTTTTCAAACACTGGACTGCTATTCGTTTCAGTCTGTGACGAGTACAGAGCTAGAATTTGTCTTGTCTAGGGAAAAATTGGAATTCGTCCTACCCTAGAACGAATACAGATCTATTATTCATCTCACCTAGGGACGAATAGCTCTCTGTGCAATTTCAGAGCAAAAATTCAGAGACATCCGATTTAGGCAGAGAAGAGGTAGGGGTCCTAAACACCCTCTATCATTTTTTTTGCTTTCTGTTCTCTGGTTATTTACTTGCATAGGAGAGTTTGAATGCTTGTTTCCTTCATTTATGCAACTTAAAAAGAACCCCACACACCACATGGTAATTTGAAACAACAAGGAGTTGGTCGTAAAATCCCAACCCTTGAGCAAGACCAACGGTGGATTTCATCAGCACCTTGGCTTGAGATATTGCATACATAACCTCGATCGTGACTGTTGCTAAACGTAAATCCTAACAAAATCTGACCAAGTGTAGCTGGGGTGATTCCCAGTGCATGAGGATAAGTCTTCTATGGTATGTTTCATAAATAGAGTGATTCCCCTTCCGTACCGCCTATGTTCCACGTACCATCTACTCTCACGTACCAATAGTCTCCCTCACGTAAGGGCGGGTATATAAAGAGGTTGGTATATCGGTCTGGCAATGGTATATCGAAGGAGTGGCCATTTTTGGGTCATAAGAGCCATCATATTGCATTTAAAAGTTTTTTACAAAAAGCTTTCAAAACAAAAAAAAATCAAAACACACTAAACCAGATTTAGAGCACACTTTTAATCTTTAAATGGGATAATCATTGTTTGTGTGTGTGATATTTTCTGATTATTGTAGCATAAATAATCATAAAAAAAGATAAAAATCTACTCATCTTTAGGAGCACATCACCATGGTGTACACTCGTAGCCGAGCCCAATCATAGGCAAGTGCTACAGAAAGTGTGCAAAGGGGGACAAGTCGCCTCCGATATAGTCCTGAGGACTTGGTCATCCCGCCTTGGCGGCATGGCACACAAGATAGTCCACGTCATGCCATAACATAATAGGACTATAGAGGCACCTCTTTGAGAGGCACGCCCACTCAGCATAGGTCCTTTCAATAGGAGAACCTACACATAGCACTCAACATAGATAGGAGACCTCCCTTAGAAGCTCGTTATGGGTGGCCTAGTGATGAAGTGCTTGAACAACATAGGGTCCATAAGGAGGGGCCACATGATTTCGTCATCCCTCCTTTACCCCTTATTACTGTTAGAAACACTGGACAATATCCAGAGTATCAGGCTCTCTAGGCAGGGCAAGACAATTATGCCCGCACCTTTTATGCATACAAAAGAGAGTATGAGGAAGACCACTACGTTACTCAAGAGCAGTACACAGCGCGGGAACGATGCACCTCCACACCCGCTATGTATCAAGATCACCCATTAATGTCGAAGCCTCAGGTAAATGCTGCTAACCTTGATAGAGGGAAGCAACCCATAGGGGTCTCGGATCACCATGATCGAGATAGACATGTAGGAGAGGCATCTAGGCTTCCTAAACATGAGACGGCAGAACAAAGTGACTTGGCATTTGCCAAACATGTCACCCACCAAGCGCAAATTACGTAGCTTAGGCAAGATCAACAAAAATTAGAACATCTGTATCACCTTAACAAAGAGCGCATTCAGCATCAGACAACTGAATTGCTCCTGAACAATGTGCCTGAGAAGGTCCCAACTCCTCGCACACATAAAGTAGAAGTGTATGAGAGGCATAACCCCTTGGTGCGATACAGGTCTCCGTGACCTCATCAAGGATTGCCTCCAAGACCTCTTAGACCTGAGCAAGAGGCCACTCCCAGAAACAATGATCGGCACTCTTCGCGGGCACCCACCTATGCTTATAGGTCTCGACCAGGCACTCCTCAAGAATCCTATGAGGAGTATGAACAAGAAGAAGAGCGGGCTGAAACGCCCTACCAAGGTAGAGGGGGTGCTACCCAGCTACCCCTCCATAGGCCTCCAGCTCCCCGTAACCCACGACGGGAGCAAACCAAGGAGGAAGAGATCAAATCCTTCGATGCATATAAAGCGCTGCTAGAGCGCTTAGAATCTATGGAGATCAAGACTTTTGGGCCCCAAAATCCCACTTTACGCCAACTTCGTAGTCATCCTGTGCATCCGTCAATGTTGGCACCTCCATACCCTAAACACTTCAAACTGCCCTAGTTGGCACTCTATAGAGGGGAGGAGGATGCCCAAGAGCATGTGACTAGATTCCTGAGCCAGTGCTTTGGCTATTTTCAATGTCTTCGAAAACGTCATGAAGGTCGATGCTTAATATTTGCTCTTAACTTTATGTCTTCTCCAAAAATGTCGACTCTTAATATTTTCTTTCACTTTATAAAACCACTTTATATTATAATAATTTAAATATTATGATTTAAATATTATAATATTTACTTTTAAACCTTTGTCCTTTACTAAAACCTTTTTGTCCCAAGACTTTGTCTTTTTCTTTATAATATTTAAACATTTTTGTCCAAGCCTTTGTTCTTTTCTTTATATATTTAAATTTTATATTTAAATATTATAATCCTTTGCCTAAAAATATTTTCCTTGCTTTGTAATATACTTTGCCTTGCTTCATTTGCCTTGGATAATTTTCACTGTTTGCTATCCATCAAGTCCATTCTTGACACCATAGATATATTGTCCATCCTTATAAACTTTTCACCCTTGAAGAATATTTCTGCCTTGAATACCATGCTCCTTTGACATCAATGACAACTCAATATTTCCAACAATCTCCCCCTTTGTCATTGATGACAACCCTACTAAAAAATATATTTTAGTGTAGCTGGATTTCCAATCTGCTCCCTCTGACAAGCTGCTCCCCCTAATTGAATTCTCCCCCTTTGACATCAATGGTAAACGGTTTCTTGGGGCTAAAAATAAGACACTTATCACAACTCCCTCACCACCTCCTTTTCTTGAGGTGATTAATTATGGGATGGGAGTGAACCTACTCCCAATTTGCAATGCTCTTCTTCTTTTTCAATTTTCTTTCTCCACACCTTTGTAGTCATACCTCTTTGAACATTTTAAGCATCTTTTTTCTTGCTTATATTTGGAAGTTTCGGAAACTAGATTCTACACCATTTAGTTTTATGCCCAAAATTATTGCAATTGAAGCACATGATGTTATAGTTATTGAATATTCTCTTGGTGAAGCCATAATAATTATTACAATGAACCTTGCAATGTATAGCTTTATGACCAAATGATTACATGAGTAGCAATAACCCTGGAAGAAATATTCATATTGCCTTGAAGAATATGATCTCATGGTTATTTCTTTGTTTTTTCTATGATGGTTCATGTTCCTTGATGGTGCATTGTTTTCTTCCTCATTGATGCTTCCACTTCTCAAATCATCAACATAGGTCTTGGGCTCTTCTTCAATTAATTTATTTGATTCCTTTATTCCTTTTGATCTTGACTCCTCTTTTTGTTTCTCTTGACCTTCTTCAAAACCAAGTCCTATTTTTATAAATGGATATCTTTGTGCTTTGATAATATCATTCAAGATTTCTATGCTTTTCTCAAACCTGATATTTTACTATAGCTTTTCAACTTCCTTATTTAGAGAAACAACCTCATGTTCTAGTCTTTCACATTCTAACTCTTTTTCCTGTAATTGCTCATCCATACCTTCTTCAACTTTCTTTGCCTCTTACACTTTATTTTTTAAATCGGTGAGATCTTGTAGAAGTTTTAATTTTGTTTTCTCATCCTCTTGTACTTGAGACTTCAATCTTAAGTTCTCCCTTTTTAACTCTTCAATATCAATATCAAGTTCCTCTTTCATATCAATTGTGGCTTCCTCTTCCTTTTCTAAATCTTTCTCTTTTTCTTGGTCTTCAACTACAGGATCATCTTCTTTCTCTTCTATGGAAAAAATTAGAATTTCTTCTTTTTACTATATGAGAGGCTTTCATCACTGCTTCTGGAATCATTGCTTGCTTCTTCAACATAAAAGCTCTTCTTGTGTCTTTGAAATATCTTCTTCTCAAAGTTAGTATTTTCTCCACTGCTTGATTATTTACTTGATTCTGGTTCTTTATTCTTTGCCTTCTTTGAAGATTTGAAATATGCCTCTCTTTTTATGTTTGATTTTTTTGTGTCCTCATATTATAGGTTGTGAGCATCCCTTGTAGTTCATTTGTGCTTAAGGAAGCATAGTTAGTCCTTTTAAACAATGATGTCATGTTTGATGAAAACCCTTCCTTATAAGCCATGTGTGTTCCTGTAAGATCTTCCTTCAAGTTGTTAGACCTTCATGAAGAAATCAGCTCTGATACCAATTTAAGAACACAAGATTATACTGAGAGGGGGGGAGGAGAACAATATAAGATAAATCTTTTACTTTTCTTTCCAAAGCAGTAACTATAATTATTATCAATTGTAATAATGAAACAATGCACAAATCATCACACACATAAGAGACACAGATTTAGCATGGTTCACCCAATGTGGGCTACGTCCATGGAGAAATTTTTCTTATAAATTTCTTCAAAAAAATTATGGGAACCAAATCCTTATTACAATTTTTGTGGACCCCAATCCACAGGAGACACCAATCCCCTCTACTTTGGTTTGTGGATCTCTATCCACAAGATACACCAATTCCCTCTACTTTGGTTCATGGACCTCTATCCATAAGAGACATTAATCCCCTTTGCTTTCATTTGTGGACCTCTATCCATAGGAGAAACCAATCCTCTTTGCTCTAATTCATGGAACTCTATCCATAGGAGACACCAATCTCCTTTGATCTAGTTTTGTAGACACCACTCCACTCTATTATGTTTTTGTGTACACCACTCCACATGAGACACCAATCCCCTTTGCTCTAGTTCTATGGACACCACTCCACTCTATTATGGTTTTGTGTACACCACTCCATAGGAGACACCAATACCCTCTACTCTGGTTCTATGCTCCAAAGCCTACTCACAATTCTACTCCAATATGCTCCATAATTTATTCATAACTTTGCTCAAATCTACCCCATAATATGTTCATAATTTTGCTCAAATATTCTCCAAAATTGATCACAACTTTGCTCAAATCTGCTCTATAATATATTCACAACTTTGCTCAAATCTGCTCCAAACCTACTCATAACTCTGCACAAATATTCTCCCAAAACTTGCTCAAATATACTCACAATACCTGCTCAATTCTGCTCAAACATGCTCATAATCTTGCTCAAATTTGCTTATAATCCTGCTCATAATCTTGCTCAAATATACTTACTATCAATGCTTAAACCTACTCATAATGCTGCTCAAATCTGCTCACTAACACTACTCAAACCTGCTCACAATCCTGCTCATAATCATGCTTACAAATATTGCTCATCTACTCCCAAATCTTGCATACAAAATAATGCTCATCTATTCCTCAATGTGCTTTCCTCAACTAAAGCAATTTAGACATATTCTACCCAAAATTTGTTTAACCTCTTGAACATATAGAGAATGATATGCACTAACAAATGCCCAATATGTTCTTCACATTCATTAAGTCTATCGTTTTCACATGTCTCACATTTATTACATTTTAAAGATAGCTCTAGTCTAGTATTTGATAACTGACCTTGTAATTCTTGAATTACACCTTTCCTTCCATTTTGTAGATATTTGAAAATATCATTCTTTTCAATTGAATCCTTTCACCCTATCCTTGCACTATGTGACACTTTCACTTTAAAGCAAACCTTCTATTTGTGTGAGACTATACTATTTTTCTTATTTCCACATACACTTCAAAACAAATCATAATGCTCAATTTGTCCTTATTATCTACTCCCAAAATCAATTATGAACAATACACAAACTTGCTTACAAATTTGATCTATAACTCTTGCACATTCACTCTCTTCTTTCAATCAAAACCAATGCATAACTTTGCTCTCAAAACTGATCTATAACTCTTATCAATTATTCCCAATTTCAAACAAAAACAATGCACATCCAATAATTCCTTATACCTCCAATCTCATGACAACAAAAATATTTTCTTCAAACAAAACCACCTTGAGAAAGAAATTAAATCACCATACCTCTAAATCTGCCTTGATGATGATGTGCCTTCAAAACCTGTCTTGACAAAAATAATTTTCCTTTCTTGTGCCACTTCAAAACTGGTTAGCAAATTTCTTTTTCAAATCATCCATATTACAAACCCTTCTAAAAAAGATGTGCTCAATAAGTCTTGAAAATAATACTTTATAACTCATTTCTAGTCTCACAAAATAAAGCTTTTAATAATGACTAAACCCTAAAATTTCCCTCTTCTATCATGCAAAAATACAATTAAAAATAAACCATGATACACCTTATAACTCCCTCACACAATATGCAAAAGATAATTTTCAATATTTCCCAATATACCTTATAACTCCTACTCACCCAATATGCAAAAGATAATTTTCAATTTATCCCAATATACCTTATAACTCCTTGCACAATGCAGAATATAAAATCAAATATTATCGTTGCACCTTATGACTCCCACTCTAATTAAAAATTAAAATATTTAATTTACCCTTGCCTCGGTAGCCAAAACTCTCTAATCGTCATGGAGGAGATTCGGTCTGCACACCTTGCCAAATGCAGCGCTCTCCCAAGGTACCTCTAACCAGCTAAGCTAGCCCTGTGGTTGAAACCAAAGGGATCAACATCAATATTTGTGACCTTCGCATATTTATCCTCTCAAAAAAAATGCACAATAAAAACCTCATGATGGTATTTGAACCTCTATCTCATGGCATAACAACACCCTATCATGGGCCAACCAACCAACAAGGACACCACATGAGATGGGAACCAAGACGCGTGAAATAAAATTTATTTCTTCCTTGAAGTTTTGCTATGTCATTTGAATGTCTTTCTCTCCTCTCATTCATTGTGCCTTACTCGTGCATTGGATAATTTTTACTTTAGCTACCATGCTCCTTTGACATCAATGACAATGCAATATTTTCAACAACTCTAACCTTGAAAAGAACCAATTTATTAAAAATAGTTATAGTTGGTGTTCTTATAAATAAATAATCAATTTGTGTTTTTAACAACTAAAATAAATGGTTCGACCAAACCCCATAGGGGGGGCGGAGGTACAATGTTCAAATCTCGGGTCTCGTTGGACTGAACGCTTGTCCCTTTCCTAGTGCTTTCAGTGGCGTAAAAGGTTTAAAATGATTGTGGCATGGTGGTTATAGGGGCGGACTACGCGAAGATCTGTGTGGGGATTCTAGTGCAGACAACGTAGAATACTATGGCGGCCATAAAAGCCGGATAACTTTCCTATATTTGTGATGGCTAGCGATTCCACCATGTAAATTTAAATAATAATAATAATAACAACTAAAATAAATATTATTATTTTTTATATAGAGAGGAATCAACTACCTTTCCTTTTTTAATAATTGGTCATAGGATCAAGTGAATCGGTAACATCCTTCATTTTTAACAACTAAAATAAATATTATTATTTTTATACATAGAGGAATCAGAAAATACCTTTCCTTTTTGAAAAATTGGTCACAGGGTCAAGTCATATTACCTTCTATTGTAGTGTCAAATCATGGTGTTACCATTATAGCCCCTATCTTGCCTTGATAAACATAACTCAGAGTGACGAGACCCCCGGTGGCTTGGGATTGGTACCACCATCATCAAGCTGATGCACACTCAACGGACTTACGTCAGACTACTACCTTTTCCCAATTTGGACATGCCCCTAGGTTTATGCCTAGTTGAAGCTGAAAACACGAGATTTCGAAAACAAAAAGAAACACTAAAGCTATGCAATGCAAAACGAAATGTAATGCTTTAATCCTAGAAATTTGAAATGCATGAAATAGGGAAAAGAGACGAATTGAGACGAAATGAAAGAAGTATAGAAAGCACAGCCCTTTTTATTTATACTCTCTCAATATCGGTTACAAAGACGTCTCCCGCCTTTTCAGGGGCTAGGAGCGTTAACATGTTTCAATTACAATAGTGACTAGTGATCCTCCTTCCGCGTGCCCACATGCAAAATGGGCGGGCCAAAGTGTTGCCATCGCTGGTGTGAATGAATCTTTGATCCTTGCTACTCCTCCTGCATTCAAAGAAACAAAAAAATTATTAGCAGCACCCCAAAAAAAAAAAAAAACCCACCCCCCCAACCCAAAAAAAAAGAGAAAAAAAAAAAAATAAAAAAAAAAAAAAAAAATAACCAAAAAACAAGAAAAAATGGAAAAAACAAAAAAAAAACACCAGAAGGTCACTGCAAATGAAACATTTAGGAAATTCCTCACCGATTTGAATTCGCTCCTGGGCGGGACGGATTCGACTGTAATTCGTCCCGGGGTAGGACGAATTCACCTGTGACAAAGCGCCGAAGTGATACTACCCCAAATGTCGCATCTAGGGAGCTCCAAAAGACCTGCAAACTTGGGGTTAGCTAATTGGAGGCATTTTGGGAAGACCCAGATGGTCATATTTCCCCAATTTGGCCTCCATCAATAGGAATTTGACGTACTACCTGCAAGTTAGTGAGGACAACAAAAGCGATAAAACATGATAAGATTTGATCAAAGCATTATGAAATCAAAATTACAAGCTATTTAAGCAGCATAAGATGGAATGCAAAATAAAAAAATGACAAAAAAGAACAATCTGCCATGAATTCCCAATCGTTCTTAAAAAAGAATATTAGGCCCGCAGCAGTGCGGGGCGCCCGGGCGGGCCGCCCACCGTTGGGACCTGATTTCGGCACCAATCCACTTGGGATGGGCCCAAAATCTCTTGTAATGTGTTGTCGGCAAATTGGTAGATCAATGTGGTCAAGTGTCGGGTTTTGGATCCGGATTCACACTTCCAATAACCACCCAATGACCTCCCTTGCGAAAGAGATCAAGGATGTGGAAGAGGTGAATCAAAGGTAAAGCGTGGTATCAATTTGGCAGCACTTCATTGCTTAAAAATGCTTCCAACTTGTCCTCTTTTGGGTGAGAAATTTCACCATTTTATAGACCTAGGGGGTCTCTTTGGATGGGCATGCATGGGCGCCATGTGGCAGTCATGCCTTCCCATGAGGGAGGAAAGTCCTCCCTGACTTGGGCTTCCATGACTGCCCTTGTGACAGTCCTCTAACGTTCAATCTGCCCACCTACATGCGCATGCAAGGTAGGAGGCATTAATGGACTGTCCTTAGCTGCCACTTGTCAAGATTTTTCTTTTTTCCCGTTGAACCTGGAATTCGCCCTACCCAGGAACGAATTCAGAATTCGTCCCTGGGTGGGGCGAATCCCATTTTGAATTCGTCCCAGGGTGGGATGGATTTGGAGCAGAGTGTCTGAAGGTGCCAAATTGCTTTTTGACCTTCCAAAATTGTTGTAAAAGTGGTTAGGACCACTGTTTAACCTCTGAGGGCTGCCCTGGGGGCTATGTGTGTCAAAGCAATCAGTGTTTGCAGTCACATAATCGGATTGGTGTTGTTTTGGTGTCTACAGATGCCCCTTTTTGGGATGCATTGTGCATGGCACAGCATCGAGCAAAAATAGATAACCAAAGCACTAATGATTAGGGTTTCTTGGTAACCTAACCAACTTTTGATGCCCCAAGCATGGAAAGGGCATGCATTCTTGAATCCTTGCTTCTGACGAGCTAAGGAATTTTATTTCAAGTATTAACCTATTTTGGTGAGGTGTGACTTGAGCTTGGACATTGATCAGTCATGAATAGGCAAAGGGCGCAACCTTTTGTCCATGGGGGAACCTTGTGTTCATGCTTCATGAAATGCCAAGTGTTTGATCAATTTGTGATTATTGCTTGTTTGCTGCCCCAAGCAGGAGCGTGATTGTCTTTGTCAATGATTCTTTGAATGCATGTCATTGCCTTGATTGGGTGTGTGTTTGTTGATTGGTGACTAAGTGTGACTACCCCCTCAAGTGACGAATCGATGAGGGAATGACCTTCATGAGAAAAGCGACGAGTCGCTTGACCCAAGATGACTTAGGTGAGGGTGTCTTCAGATGTTTTCCGTTGAATGCTTAAGCAGTTTCTCGACATTTGGACCTATTTTTGGTGGGTAAAAACCCTTTTGGTGATGCCATTATGGGGTGAAAGTGTCAAAAATCCATCTTCCCGTGGAGCGGTCCGGCTATGGTAGCCTTCTTAGGGAGTAGGATAGTGACAATTTGAGCCCCGACATCGATTTTCTATGCCAAGAGGTTAAGTGCAAGAGCACTAATGTCTGACAATTTTTATTGCTTTTTTTTTTTGTGTTGCATTTTTTTGATGTTTTTGTTGTTTTGTGATGCCATTTGGGATTAAAATTGGCAAAAATCTGACCTCCCATGGAGCAGTCCGGCTATGGTAGCCTTCTTAGGGAGTAGGATAGTGACAATGTAAACCCCGACATCAGTTTTGCTATGCCAAGATGTTAAGTGCAAGAGCACTTGTGTTTGGCCATTTTTATTACTTTGTTTTTTTTGTGGGTATTTGCTATTATTGTTGTTTTGATTTTCTTGCGTTGTGTATATGTCATAATTTCATGTTATGCACAATGATTGATGTTGATGGATGCATGCTACTTTATATTGATGTATGCATATGGTATGATAAATGTGAATGTTGTTGATTTATATGATAGGTAATGGAATGGATGAAATGATTTGTTGATAACCTTGCATTGGCACCATAGACTATACAGGACTTATGGCTTTGTGTACTGGGTGATTGCTGTGGTAAATGCTTTTGTGTATATATGTTGCTCTTTTTTTTTTTTTTTGATGGTGATATAGGGATGGATTATATGCAACGGTTGGCATAGAATGTAGCTAAGGTTTTCTGAGACTCAGATGGTTTAACTAACTAGCCAAGACTATACTATTGTCTTACAAGATGTTTGAACAAGGTATGAATCGTGCTTGTTTTTGACCAAGTTATTTCACATCCCTGTGTGTGCAATTGAGTTTGTTTATGTGGTATTTGTTAGGATACCACCAGTTCCAGATGGGCTTTCAACCGAACCTGTACTGAGGATCACCTAATTAGCTCCACTAACTCCTTTGTTGTATTTAGTTAGATTAATCTATTTTGCGATCTAGGAGACCATAAGCTAGCTCATCCACATGCAAACATTGATCTGCACACAAGTAAATGTGATAGATATATCATCATGCGGGAGGTTTTCTGCCAGTGACCGATAGGCTATCCACCAAACCGGTACTGAGGTTCACCTCATGACCTTTCTGAATGCTGAGAGTTCCAGGGATTCAAGTTTGACTCCCTTCTTTTCTTCAATTGTATTGGGATACTTGCTCTTTTGTAGTGATAAAAATCACTGTTTATTTTTGTGTTTTTCTTTCTTTTGAGCAAGGGATTTGAATTTTGGAGTGATGAGAATCACTATTGCTTGTGCTTTTTGATGTATGCACTTTGTGGGATTTGATGTCAATGTTTTGGAGTATTGACTTTTTGCAAATTTTTGATGTTTTGCAACTTTTTGAGAACTTGGGATTCTTGGGGAATTGGGTAGGGAAGATTCTTGTCCTTTTGCCAACTCTCAGCATTCTTGGGGTCATTCGCATAGGGGGATGAGCGAGATAACCTTTTTCACTGTATGGTATCCTGGATTGCTTTGCAGGTTTCATCTTTCATTGACACAACTTGGGAATTATTTTTATGTGCTTTTGAACTTGTGATGGGATGCTACGTAACAAGGTGTATTTCAAGTAAAACTCTACCGTTGTAACATCCATTTGACTTTGTACAATTCTTGGCTAGAGATCTAAAGACATCTGAATGACGAAACTTCTAGATACATTAGATGACAACTATCTTATGATATGGCGAAATGGTGAATGACATTTATTTTGTTGTATTGTTTTCAAAATGGAAAATGTGAAAGGTGGTGGTTTTGCCAAGTAATGACAGTCTATGGTGCCTTTGCCTTGTGTGATCAACAATATGCAATGGATGGATGCGGTGTCTATGCAGCTATTTTGTATTTTGATTTTGGAAGTATGTATGAAATTGAGATGTAGATTTTGTTTGTTTTTGATGATTTTGTTTGTTTTTTGGATTTTCTTGACCAAGCGATTGCGATAATCCTTGGAGCTTTTGGGGTGACCAAGAGATTGCGATAATCCTTGGAGCTTTTTGGTGTGACCAAAGGGTTTGTAGGCACCTTTGGGGCATTTTGGGGTGACCAAGTGATTGCGATAATCCTTGGAGCTTTTGGGGTGACCAAGGGATTGCGATAATCCTTGGAGCATTTTGGGATTGACCAAGCGATTTAGGAATCCTTGGAGCTTTTTGGTTTGACCAAAGGGTTTGTAGGCACCTTTGGGGCATTTTGGGGTGACCAAGTGATTGCGATAATCCTTGGAGCTTTTTGGGTTGACCAAGGGATTGCGATAATCCTTGGAGCATTTTGGGATTGACCAAGCGATTTAGGAATCCTTGGAGCTTTTGGGAGGGGTGACCAAGGGATTGCGATAATCCTTGGAGCTTTTAGGTTGACCAAAGGGTTTATGGAAACCTTTGGAGCTTTTTGGGTTGACCAAGGGATTGCGATAATCCTTGGAGCTTTTTGGGTTGACCAAGCGATTGCGATAATCCTTGGAGCTTTTGGGTTTGACCAAGGGATTGTTGGAATCCTTGGAGCTTTTGTGCAATGAAGTGCTATCTTTGTGAGGTAATATTTTCCAAGTTTTGAATGAGAACTGGTTTGAGCAAGCTTGGCTCTCCATCAATAAACCCTCATTTTGTGGCTATATAGCCAAAAAAACCCTAAAAATTAAAATGAGTCGGATGGGGCCCAAAATTGGGGTGTGCATCCCTCTTATAATAGACAAGCCAAAAATAAAGTTTCAAGTCCTAACTCTAAATACATTAGGAGATATTGACCTCCGAACAGCTCAAAAAGCATAAAAAATTAGGTGAGTAATTTTAAAACCTAATTTCGGGGCACTAGATGATGGAATTTGGCCCCAAAACTGGGTTTTCTAGGAAATAGGACTCTAGGGAGTCATATTTGTTTAAAAATCTCCCAACTAGCTCCCTGTCAAATTTCACATCAATCGGAGCTACGGTTGAGAAGTTATGGCCCCGGCAAAATGCACTAAAATTTAGGAAAAAAAAAATTCCACATTTCGTTGGATGCTCATGCATCATTTATGGGCACCGTTGGGGCGCTTTTGGGTTGACCAAAGGGGTCATGGACACCTTTGGGGCCTTTTGGGGATGACCAAGTGATTATGGGAATCCTTGGAGCTTTTTGGGTTGACCAAGCGATTGCGGGAATCCTTGGAGCTTTTTGGGTTGACCAAGCGATTGCGATAATCCTTGGAGCTTTTTGGTTTGGACTATGGCTCTTCAGGGGATAGAGGTACCCCCAACTTTTGGTCTTTGTGCTCTGGATCTGGCTCTGGAGGTATTGGCATGAATGGATCGGCCCTATGCATGGATAGGAGGACAGGGTCTACCCTCGGTACTGATATTGCTATGGGGTCTCTGGGCGAAAGTTGATCTCTGTGTGCCCAAAGTGGTGGATTCAACAGTTGGTTCCACTGCGCTGGGTTAATGCGCCACTCATGCCCTGGCCTTATGTTTAGCTGTTGAAGTGCGTCATCAATATCCATGGGGTGTTGATGTTGTCGCATGTGATTGCTGTGGGCCATCTCTGTTTTATCCTCACCTTCGGCCAGTGAGTCCAGCTCATCAGAATCTAGCGATTCTGAGACATGGAAGACTGCATCATCAGGTAGCTCTACGGTCGGAGGTTGATCCTCTTCGAAAGGAGCCTCATGTAAGTTGGGCCTTGGGAGCTCCAAAATCTTGGTCTCTACCGACTCTAAGTGCTCTAGCGCTTTGCATGTATCGGGGGATTTGAGCTCCTCCTCTTTGGTTGGTTCCTATTGAGGAACTTGGGGCCTATGGAGGGGTGGCCAGATAGCACCCCCATGCCTTGGTAGGGCATTTCATCCCGCTCTCCTTCTCGCTTCGATTCCTCAGAGGCTTCTTGATGAATTTCTAAGGGTGGCCCATGAACTTGGGTGGGTTCCTGAGGAAGGCGCCCATCATTGGTTATAGGAGTGGCCTCCCGCTCATGTCTAGGAGGCATCGGGGGTGGTGCTTGATAAGGTCGCGGAGACTTGTCTCGCACCCAGGGGTTGTGCCTCTCATAATGTTTTGTCTTATGCGTGTGAGGGGTTGGAGTCCTCTCTTGCATAGTGTGTTGGAACAACTCATCCTTCTGGCACTGAAGGCGCTCTTTGTTAATATGGTATAGTTCCTCTAACTGTAGTCGCTCTAGCTCAAGTTGCATGAGTTGCACCTGGCAGGCGACATGTTTGGCAAATTCTAAGATAGTTGGTCCCGCCGTCTCATGTCTAGAAGGGCTAGACGCCTCTCCTACATATCTATCTCGGTCATGGTGATCCGAGATCTCTATAGGCCACCTCCCTCTGTTGGGGGTAGCGGCATTCCCTCGGGGCTTTGGCCTCAGTGAGTGGTCCTGATAGATAGCAGGTGCGGAGGCGTATTGCTCCCACACTGTATATTGCTCTCGAGGAAGGTAGGGGTCTTCCTCGTGCTCTCTTTCATAAGTGAAAAAGGGACGGATAGAGTTGGCTCGCCCTACCTGAAGAGCCGTGTGCTCTGGATTTGATCGGTTGTTGCTAACAATGATGCGAGGTGTAGGAGGGATGGCATAGTCATGTGGCCCCCCCTTATGGACCCCCTACCATTCTAGCGCTTCATCGCGCAGTGGCCACTTATAGCGGGCATCTAAGGGAGTTCTCCCACGGGTATACCTCTCCTGAACGGGTGTGTGTTGGGTGTTGTGCTGGTAGGGAGTGCCCCTAGAAGGGGTGCCCTTATAGTCCCATTCCGTCAAGGCACGGAGGGGACTGCCTTGTGTGTCAGGCCGCCAAGGTGGTATGACCAAATCCTTGGGGCTGTACTGGAGGTGACTTGTGCCTCCTTGGATATTCCTCGCAGCATCCGCCCGTGATTGGGCTTGGCTGCGAGTGAACACCATTGTGATACTTCTCTACAAAATGCGTAAATTTTTGTCTTTTGTTTATGATTTTTCTAATTTTTATGCTACACAAAACAGAAAAGATCACACACATGCAAGCGATGATTATCTCTTTTAAAGATTAAAAGTGTGCCCTAAATCTGGTTTCGTGTGTTTTAATGTTTGTTTTTGAAAACTTTTTGAAGAACGTTTAAATGCAGTATGAAGGCTCTTATGACTCCCATAAATGGTCGCCCCTTCGATATACCATTGCCAAGCCGATATACCAACCTCTCTATATACCCGCCCTTACGAGAGGGAAACTATAGGTACGTGAGAGCAGATGGTACGTGGTGCATAGGCGGTACGAAAGGGGGATTGCCTTGTTTATGACACCTACCATAGAAGACTTATCCTCGCGTGCTGGGAATCACCCCAGCGACACTCGGTCAGCTTTCGTCAGGATTTACGTCTAGCAACAGTGACAATCGGGGTAATGGATGCAAAATCAAGCCAAGGTGGTGATGAAATCCACCATTGGTCTTGATCAAGGGCTGGGGTTTTACGACCAGCTCCTTGGTTTAATTTTACCACGTGATGTGTGTGGGGTTCATTTTAATGAAATTGAAACAAGCAACAACATCTTTACCTAAGCAAGCAAGAATGGACAGAAAATAGAAAACAGAAACAAGAAAATGACAGGAACTGTTAAAAACTGTTACCTCTTTTCCGCCCAAATCGGCTATCTCTGACTCTCGGCCCTAAAACTGCATAGACAAAAATTCATCTCTGGGTGAGACGAATACCAGAATAGAATTCGTCCTAGGCTGAGATGAATTCGAATTCGTCCCAGGGTCAGACGAATTCCAGTACTGTATTCGCCACAGGCTGGAACGAACAATAGTCAGAGTTCAAAAAATGGCACCTGTAAGCAAGAAAACACAAATTTTGATCAGTTTCTTGATCTCAAAAATCAGGGGACAGGGTCCCACCGTGATCGCCACTGAAAACACGAGATTTCGAAGTTGAAAAGAAACACTAAAGCTATGCAATGCAAAACGAAATGTAACGCTTTAATCCTAGAAATTTGAAATGCATGAAATAGGGAAAAGAGACGAATTGAGACGAAATGAAAGAAGTATAGAAAGCATAGCCCTTTTTATTTATACTCTCTCAATATCGGTTACAAAGATGTCTCCCGCCTTTTCAGGGGCTAGGAGCGTTAACATGTTTCGGTTACAATAGTGACTAGTGATCCTCCTTCCGCGTGCCCACATGCAAAATGGGCGGGCCAAAGTGTTGCCGTCGCTGGTGTGAATGAATCTTTGATCCTTGCTTGCTCCTCCTGCATTCAAAGAAACAACAAAATTGTTAGTAGCACCCACAAAAAAAAAAAAACAGCCACCCAAACCAAAAAAAAACAGAAGAAAAAAAAAAAAAAAAAAAAAAAAAAAAATAAAAAAAAAAAAAAAAAAAAAAAAAAAAAAAAAAAAAAAAAAAAAAGAAGGTCACTGCAAATGAAACAGTCAGGAAATTCCTCACCGATTTGAATTCGCTCCTGGGCGGGACGGATTCGACTGTAATTCATCTTGGGGTAGGACGAATTCACCTACGAAAAAGCGTCGAAGTGATATTCCCCCAAATGTCGCATCTAGGGAGCTCCAAAAGACCTGCAAACTTGGGGTTAGCTAATTGGAGGCATTTTGGGAAGACCCAGATGGTCATATTTCCCCAATTTGGCCTCCATCAACGGGAATTTGACGCTACTACCTACAAGTTAGTGAGGACAACAAAAGCGATAAAACATGATAAGATTTGATCAAAGCATTATGAAATCAGAATTACAAGCTATTTAAGAAACATAATATGGAATGCAAAATAAAAAAATGACAAAAAAGAACAATCTACCATGAATTCCCAATCATTCTTAAAAAAGAAGATTAGGCTCGCAACAATGCGGGGCGCCCGAGCGGGCCGCCCACCGTTGGAACCTGATTTCGGCACCAATCCACTTGGGATGGGCCCAAAATCTCTTGTAATGTGTTGTCGATGAATTGGTAGATCGATGTGGTCAAGTGTCGGGTTTTGGATCCGGATTCACACTTCCAATAACCACCCAATGACCTCCCTTGCGAAAGAGATCAAGGATGTGGAAGAGGTGAATCAAAGGTAAAGCGTGGTATCAAATTTGGCAGCACTTCGTTGCTTAAAAATGCTTCCAACCTGTCCTCTTTTGGGTGAGAAAGTTCACCATTTTATAGACCCAGGGGGTCTCTTTGGATGGGCATGCATGGGCGCCATGTGGCAGTCATGCCTTCCCATGAGGGAGGAAAGTCCTCCCTGACTTGGGCTTCCATGACTGCCCTTGTGACAGTCCTCTAACGTTCAATCTACCCACCTACATGCGCATGCAAGGCAGGGGGCATTAATGGACTGTCCTTAGCTGCCACTTGTCAAGATTTTTCTTTTTTTTTCCCGTTGAACCTGGAATTCGCCCTACCCAGGAATGAATTCAGAATTCATCCCTGGGTGGGGCGAATCCCATTTTGAATTCATCCCAGGGTGGGACGGATTTGGAGCAGAGTGTCTGAAGGTGCCAAATTGCTTTTTGACCTTCCAAAATTGTTGTAAAAGTGGTTAGGACCATTGTTTAACCTCTGAGGGCTGCCCTGGGGGCTATGTGTGTCAAAGCGATCAGTGTTTGCAGTCACATAATCGGATTGGTGTTGTTTTGGTGTCTACAAAATTTATTATTTGTTGGATGGCTTCTGGTCGGATGCTCGATGGTATTGGGGATTTCTTTCTCCTAGCCCTTGTAAGGGTTATTGTTATAGGAATCTTTGTTTCTTATAAAGCTTACTAATTCAATAATTTTTTACCCTTTTATATATATAAAAAAAAAGTTGGGAAGACTTTGCTTGAATTATTTCAAAATAAAATATACACTTCATTTAACCCTTAATTAATTTTTTTTCATAAGGACTTAACAATTTTTTAATTGATTATATAAATAATAGAAACATATCTTATATATATTAATTTATATAAAATAATTATTTCTTGTTATTTTTAAATTAATTAATTATATAAGTTTGAAATGGCCCCACCCATATTAATTCATAGACACAAAAAAAAAGGATGAAAAAAGCAAATTTATATTAAATTAAGATAAAAGTATTTACAATAAAAAAAGTGGGTGGGATAACACACCCATGGAGAATCAAACTAACCCTCATTGACAAGGGTTAGGAAACAAAGCCACCAACAAAACATAAATTTATCAATCATGATCATTGATGATAATTACATCAAAGAAACCATAGCATATGAAGTAATGTGCTTTGGCGTGTTGTCCTGCATAAACTGCTATTGATTATGGGATGGGAATCCACCCCTTTACATCGTGATTAAGGCCTTCAATACCTGCATTTCTCCAACCAACAATTGGCCCAAGTGAAACTGGTTGAACATCATCCCACCCCCCAACCTGGAGGGACAAACAAACAATATCAATATTAGGCCGCTTCCTAATTGGCAAGGGCTGGGACTAGCGCCTATCTACAAGAGCACTTATTGCATATGATGAAGGTCGACGATGAGAGCGGGATCAAAATACTCCTGAGAGGATCACTCTAGGGGATCCAGACCATATGGTTGACTGTACATGGAGTATTGGCCCAGTGCATCAGAATAACTTGTAGGTGATCCAATTCTATAACAAATTTGTTGGCTTGATTACATATCTATAGCCACATGTCATTAGAAACTTCTAATTATCAACATGAGAAAATGTGATAGAAGATGTATACTGTTTAAAAATAATTTTGTTACGGCCCTTCCAAATATGAAAGAGCAAGATAATCCTAAATACCTACCATACTTCAAAAAGTGAGAGACAAAGTAAAAGAGTCCCCAAGAAGAGCTTAGGTTCAATCAACTCTTACAGCTATAAATGGGGAAAAAAAGAAAAAAACCCATTCCCAAACTTACTTAGATCTTCTACAATTCCAAAAGATGTGAATACAAGACTTGGATACACCACAAAAAGGATATTTAGGATCAGGAAATCCAAGGTGCTTCAAACGTTCCCCCAAGGAAAGGCCTAGACACAACAAGCTCCACACAAAAAAAAATTGCTTGGGCTCAACATAGGTATCCCAAACATTATGAAATCTAGAATTCCATCTAGTCCTTGTAGAAAATAAGTCCCAATGTTGATTGAGATTAGGCACCAGAGGAATATGAGGAGATAACCATTTATACCCCAAATGGGCCTTATAATTAAGCAAAGGAGTGTCAGCATGCCATCTCCAATTTGACCACCAAGGATGCTGCGAGCGCATACCAATATTGTAAAACATAGAAAAAGGGGTGAGAGTAATAACACCATCATAAGTATTTTTATCCACGTCATTCAGCCTGATGGTGCATTTGAACTCATTCCATGGCATCCTATTCTGAAAAGAAAAGAAATGAGTTATTGTAACAATACCCTTTTTGAAAACCGTTGAGCATGAATCCATTGCACCCAAGCTAAGGGATAACCTTGATGAAGAAACACGAGGGACCACCAAATATTCATAGAATTGATGGATAATATTTTATGAAATCCATCTCCTCTCCAATGGATCCAAGTAGTGAGTTGATGTCAGGCTTTCCATATACTTTTAATAACAAAGGAGCTAGAAATATTAACAAAAATCGGAGCAACAATGAGAGAGGAAAAATCCAACCCTCTCCATGCTCTACGGTTTAAGGGAAGACCAAAGGAAATTAAATATCAAACCAAAACTTTTGAAGTTTCAACTCCCCTCAAATCCCTGACCACCCACTTAGCACACAGAGCAATACCTTGTCATCTATAGTCCAACATACTCATTCCACCAGATTCTCTAGGAAGACAACAAATATCCCAGAAAACTCTATGAAATCCATTTTTTTTAGAAGAATAATTCCAAAAAATATCTCGAAGGAGTTTCTCAAGCTTCTTGTAGCAAGCCTATGAAGGAACCCAACAAGAGGAATAGTATATATGAGTGGTACCACACAAATTGTATTATAATACCTTCAGTTATGCATGTATCACTTAACAAGATTCGAGTTCATGCCATTTGATTTTTCATATTTTTTTCAATTAGTTATATAGATCCACTGTATTGCATCATGACCATATAGTAATATTATACCAATTTGATTGTTATGTATCTATCACTTAGCAAGATTCAAAACTTGGTCTCCTCCTTAAAAGTTTGTAATATCATTTGATTTTAGCAAGATTCAAAACTTGGTCTCCTCCTTGAAAGTTTGTAATATCATTTGATTATATTTAAGATCTTTATATAGGCATCATTTGTAACTATTAAGTAGTTTTTCATTTAAGTTTTGAGGTGAAAAGATTACTAATAAATAAGGGATTAATTAATAATTCTTCAAATCCAAGATTTTTTATTTTATTGTAAGTATTATAATTAATAAATAATATTTTATTTGCTTTCAATGGTGTAAAAGGTTTAAAATGATTGTGGCATGGTGGTTATAGAGATGAACTGCGCGAAGATCTGTGTGGTGGCTTTTGGGGCAAACAACACATAATATTGTGGCGGCTATAAAAACCAGACAGCATACCCGGATTTATGACGGCTACCTATTCCACCATATAAATTTAAATAAATAAATAAAATGAAATAAAAATAAATAAATAATATTTTTTTAAATTACAAATGTTAATTCAAAAATTATAACAAATATTCATTATAATGTGAAGATCACAATACTTATTTAATTTAAACTACTATTACTCTAAAACACTTTAAAAAATTAAAAATAAAAATACTCTAAAAAGTTACTACTTCTATGAAAGAACAAAAATTATAGTTGGAAAGTCTACTGTCTATGAAATGGGTCATTTGTAGTAGTTGTGAGCTTTCAAACTGAGAATCCTTGTAGAAGTTTATTAATTAAAAAACACTAAAAATGTAAGATGGTTCAATCTGGTATATACATTAGTTGTGAACCTTTAAAAAAGTTTTTTCAAACCTTACTATGACTTTGAACTCAGAAAACTTAACAAAATTTGCGGGTGTGACAAATGAACCTTAAAAAAAAATTAATTGACTTACTCCACATACTATACTTACAACCTTAAAAAATAATTGGGTTACTCCCAAAAATCTCTGCCAACCAGAAAGGAAATGTGGATGCCCCTGATGTCATACATTAAAAATTCAATGACCCACTCTATTACAAGTGTATATCTGCATGGCTTCCACTCATTTCTTCTGCCTCCTTGGGAATTATTTTTATTGCAGTCAATAAAGTGTCAGGATGCGGAGCATCGTCCTTGCAAAGAAAGCTCCAAAGCATTGTACCATATTCTCTGTACAAATAGCATATACCCAATATTCTCTGTACAAATAGCATATACCCATTGGATATCCTTCCTTTTCCACCTATAACATATTCTTGGACACACTTTCAACTCTAAAACTCATCCAGGCTGAGGCTGAGCAGTTGAAGAAGAATATGAAGTAGTCGTGCAGGATAATTGCAGGGGAGCTCTCCTTGGGCAGGTGAGATTGATACATTCATAATGCTAATCCTTTGGCTTTCTCTGCTGCCTGCCAAAGGAGAGTTGCCCTGTGATTGTCCCTCTCAGTACAAATTTTTTATTTGCACTTAAAATTCTTTGCTATTGAATTGTATGGTTAAGATCAATCTCAAACTCTCTGAGCTTTTAGAGTAATATACTTATTTCTATATTGCTGATGAATTTTATGGTGAAGATCAATCTCAAACCCTCTGTGAGTTTTTAGTTATTATGAGCAATATACTTATTTTCTATATTTCCATCCATAAACATGTTGTATGGTTATATACAGCAACTATTTTTTGTATATTTTGAGAAGCATTTATTATTTCTATGTTTGGGAAAACATGTTATATGGTTACTGCTATTTATATGTTTCCAGAAACATATTGTGATTATTTCCAGTTGCTTTTTATGGTTATATACAGCAGCTATGGTTGGGTGTGTTGCTTTGTATGGTTATATACAGCAGCTCGTTATATACAACCACTATTATTTATATGTTTCTAGAAACATATTCTATGGTGATATACAAGTATGTTGTATGATTATATACAGCAGCTCTTGTTGGGTGTGTTTGAAAACAATAGAAGGGGTGGGTTTCTTTTGAACATAATAACTATGTGCTGTGTAATTACTTTGTCAATTTTCTTAAAAAGATGCTTCATTTACCGTGTATAATTTTCTATCCTTTATGATTGATAGCTTTGCTAATCATCTTATGAAGGCAAGGTTGAAGATAATATGAGAAGTGGGTGCTTATTTAATATTGAGTTGATGAAACTTCTGATTTGAAAAACTATAAATCAATAAGTTATGAATTTATTTTTAAATATTAACTTATTTAATTTATAAATTAATAAGGTTATGATTCTATTTTTGAAAAAAAATTAATCCGTCAAAAATAATAGAGGTAATAATAGTCTTCACCGCCCTTACATTCTGAAAACAGATTAATGTTTCAATAGATTTGGTTTTTAAGTTCTTATTGCATTTGGGTTTGAAATGTGACATTTTAAAATTTTAATTTTAAAAAGAATCATTGCACCGCCGCTACATTCTGAAAACAGATGAATGTTTTTATACATTTGGTTTCTAAGGGCTAATTGCAGTTGGGTTTCAAATGTGGCTATTAAAATTATAAAAGTTAGGTAAATTTTAAAAATATACTTAAAAAAAATTAAAAATTATGGTAGTATTGTAATAAATGGGATAAATGTAAATAAGATGGTAATTAATGGAAGCAAAAAGTAATTGGGTTGTTAGATTTGCTCTAATAAAAGTTGTTAGATTTATGTATATTTAGATTTGAGCGTGTTAATGCATTTAGAATGATGAATTGAATAAAATTTTATATGGATTAGTAAAATATAAATTTAATTTAATTAAATAATAATTTTTTTTTTTTTAAAGCAGATGATAAACACAATTGAAGGTATAAAAAGATCATCCTTATAATAAGAATTTTCTTAAATTTTTCAAAAGAAAAAAAAAAACTCAAAAACATATCAATTCAAATATTTTTAATTTTGAGAGTCTACTTTAATCTAGTTGTTGGATTTTTTCTTTTTATCTTTAGAAGGGAGTCCTTCTTGAAGGTTTTATTGTGCAAGGTTTGGGGATCCTTTCAAAATCCCTTCCTCAACCAACCTATATATATATATATATATATATATATATATATATATATATATATATATATATATATATATATATATATATCTTTCTTTATTTACGCATACATTAAATTTTGCTTAATTAGTCATATGTAGGGATGTTGATCTACAAAAAAGAATTAATAGTCACTTGAGATGTTGTAATGGGCTTATATAATGATGGTACTCGATTAAGTATATATATAATTACATCATTGTCTGGGAGAACACAAGGAGAACAAGAACCAAGTCCAAAGAAACCACCTTCTTGAGTAGAGGTAGAGGAGACCCAAAGACTCCCAACAGATAACATATTATAAACCTTCATTGAGAGGCTCATAGTATCTTCTTGCTACCATAATCATGCGAAATTTTCTCTTTCCATACCTTCAATCCTTCAATTTGGGTACCCAAATTACCAAGAAGGTCTGCAAATGAGTTGTCTTCTTTGTAAATATATGTCGACATTGAAAGATTTCAAATTTACTTATAACCCTCTTTGATTCATCCAAAATATTAACTATATTCTATTTGATGGATGATCTACCATTTATGTTGTTGATGATATTAAGCAAATTTCCTTCCATAAGGACTTTGTTGACATCCATCCTAGCAAGAAGGGCCAAACCTTGGAAGAGTGCTCTAGCTTCAGCAAAATTGCTAGTTTGAATTCCAATATTTTCAACAAAGACAGCAATGATCTCCCCCTTCTCATTTCTAATGAGACCTCCACCAGGTCAGGATTGCCTTTAGAAGCTCCATCAAAATTAAATTTGATCCAATCCCTAAGAGGAGGAGTCCACTAGGTTTTCCCATCTAGGAGGATTGGTTTGGGGGCCTTCTGAGGCTAGTAATTAGGGAAGCTTTAGTTGAAAGTAAACTACAAATTTTCATTTAATAAATTGGATAACATGATACTATTCAATTAAGAATTATATAGAATTGCTTTAATTATAATTTGTGATTTTTTTATTTATATTAAGGACAGTCTATAAATTTAGTTGAAGATAAATTTTGTTTTTTATTTTGATAGCATGACACTTCAATTAAGAATTATAAAAATTTCTGATTTTAGTTATACATAAAGTATGGTTTTTTAATGGTTTGATAGTCTAATTGCATTTAATATTTTTTCTTTAAATTGGTTACATAGGTTTGAAGTAGAACCACTTATATATTGTGATTATATAATAATATTATAATATCTATTGATATAATATCTAGAAATAGTATATATAGTTTGATAAGATTGAAACTTTAATGTTTTTTTAAGAGCTTGTGAATTTAGTTGGAGGTAAACTATGATTTTTCATTTAATAAACTTGATAGAATAGAACTGTTCAATTAAGAATTATTTAACAACATTTTGTAATTTTTTTTGGTTGGTAGAAGGGATTTTTAAAGGGTTCCCGAACCTATTACAAGTAGGGTTTTGAAAGGCACCCCAAAACCTTAGATCTAGCAATAAGATATCAAGAAAGCAAATACAAGAGATTATCATGGTCAAACAACTAGCTAGCAAAAGGGGCCAGCATAGGAGAAACCGGCACCCAAAATAACCAGAAGTGCTTAGAGAATCAGAGAGCCAAGAATCTTGCCTAAAACTGGATCAGATCTACATCAACAAAATCTAGCCTAACAAACAACTAAATAAAAAATAAACAAAAATCACTTGCTGGAAGCCTTTCTCAGTGAGGTCTTGGGAGGCCTGCCCACCTTTTTTTTGACCCCCATAGAAAGAAATCATTTTTTTAGGCCACACTCTTGAACACATTTGTTCCAAGTCTCCACGATTGGAACAACCTCATTCTCTTCAAGATGTAGAGCCTCAAAACTATCCATTAGAAGGGATTGTACTCTATTTGCAATATCAGAGTCGATCTCTCTTTTCCTAAGTGCTCTGTTGTTGGGTATCCCCACTTTCCTTTCATCCCTTACATCAACATGAGAGTTTATGTGACATCTGGTCTTCGGACCCGGAGAGCCTTTCTCAAACACAATTTTTGGAGAGGCTAGAGAGCTTTCCATTAACTATTGAAGAGTTGGATCATCCATGTCAAGATAGTCAAAGGAATTTTGGAGGATAAGACTAGAGGGATTTACCTCTTCTCCACTCTCCTTAAATTTAGGAAGTTGAACAATATCCCTTGCTACTAGGCTCACTTCCCTTCTCTTCACAGGAACTATGTTCAACGCCTCATCTCCATCAAACATGATTGATGGAAGAAGGGCTTCCTCCTCTAATTCTTCATTGAGCCCATCTTGAGAAATAGAAATCAAATCTTGTCCTTTCAAATTTTGAGGATTTTGCTTAGGCGCCCGCTTTTCACTAAGCTTCTTACTATTTTTCTTACGACTCGTTGAAGTACTTAGAGCTTTAGGATGCAGGGGGCATAAGATCTTATGGTGCCCACCCTTACCACACTCCTAGAAAACTTGGGGTTTATTTTCATATTCAATGTTCTGAACCCAGGTGCCAAGATTAGAAAAGAGTTCAACAAAGCTCGGTAGATCCTTCTCAATATCTTTCATCACACACATTCTAGCATAGAGCATTTGATATTTGGAACTGGTAATCTGATCAAAGAAAATAAAATCCCCAATCATCTTGGCAATAGCTTGGAAGATGCTCTCATGCTAGAGATGAAGTGGGAATTCTGGTAGCTTGACCCATAGTGGGACAAGATTAATGCTCTGTGTCAAGGGATTAAAATATGGGCCCCATTTACGCAGAAATAAACCTCGTTTGCCAAAAAACCATGGACCCCCTTCCAAGATCCGCTTGGAATCCTCCTCAAAGTTGAGCCTGATAAGGAAGAAATTTCTTGGGATGGCCACAATTTCAAGAGACCCGATAGATATCCATCTTGCCAAAGCCCATCCCCTTAGAGAACCAATATTCGGCCTCCTACCTTGGAATTTTTCCACAATATTCCACAACCCATCTTTCAGGATATTATCAATCAAGCTATCTGGGATATGGATCTGGTTCGACAGAGGAGAAATGTCGAAGAGGGTGTCATATCCTCCATTACCACCAATGGCCACTTTTGCAAATGAAGGTACACTATGAGGGATGGGGTCTTCCTCGTAGGTTCTACTAGTCCCACCTCTAAGCTTACCAGGATCCCACTCCTTTCATTCAAACGAAAGGGATTAATGGGAGTCAAATGGACCCATCTTCACGAACTTAGCTTCTTCAACAATCGGTTCAAATTTGCCCAACCAGGAATCCACTTCCTTTGTAATGCTCATATTCCTCCTTTACAATGCTCCTTTGAAATCCTAATTTGCCTCCTCTGCAATGCTCCTCTGAAACCCTAATCTGTCTCCTCTGCAATGCTCCTCTGAAACCCTAATCTGTCTCCTCTACAATGCTCCTCTGAAACCCTAATCTATCTTCTCTGCAATGCTCTTCTATAACATTTTGTAATTTTAGTTGTTGGTAAATCATGATTTTTCTTTTAATAGTTTTATAGCCTAATTGTATTCAATGAGGTTTTCTTTAAATTGCTTATATAGAATTGAAATGGATTCATTCATACTATCTTGTGATTACAAAGTAGAGAATGATTACATAGTAGTATAAGGCAAGACTTAGAAACTTTGAATAGGAGGTTTAAGGTTCTAATGTAAGGGAAATAAAGTTTTAAACCATAGAATTTTGTTGAATAAATATATATTGAGTAAATAACATCTTCTATAAGGTAGTTACACATGACCTATGGTCTAGAGAATGTTAAAAATTATTTTAAATTTACAATATTTAGCAATTGTGTATGTATAATTTAACTATATTGGAACCTTGGTCTCTTCTTTAAAAATTAAAAAAAAATGATCAACTGAGCATAAATTAATATAATATAAATAAAAAGTTATAAACTTAAAGCAGTGGTAAGGGCTTTGGCCTCTCTTTAAGAGGTCTATGATTCAAACCCCAATCTGTATGAGGGGACCAGGACCCTTCATAAAAACCTATGTAAACTCATCTAATCAAGTGGTATTAGCTCAACCAAATAAATTCCTCAACATTTCGAGGAGATCCATGTTTGAATCAATACATGGATAATTTCAAGTTTTTTTGTAATACCACTACGCAGTGGTGATGTAATACGAGTAGGACTCATTTCAATCCCGTATAAATCATTAAAATATATATTAATATAAATAATGTTAATAGATGTAATTAAATGATTTTTAAAAGTTGAATCATTTTAAAATGATATAATCAATTAAAAATTATATGTTTATTTAATATAATTAATTAAAATTATATATCAATATCCAATATAAAAAAAATTATATATCAAATGGTATTAGTTTAATCAGTTAAATTCCTCAACATTCAAGGAGGATACCCAGGTTAGGATACATGGATAATATCTAGGTTGATGTAATACCACTATGGGTGATGATGTAATAAGGGTGCAGGATACATGGATAATATCTAGGCTGATATAATACCACTATGGGTGATGATGTAATAATGGTGCACCCATGTCAATTGCATATAACTAATTATAAAAATAATTAAAAATTATACAAGATTAATATCATCAAATGGTATTAGCTATTTAAATTTTTAAAATTCAGTCTGGTGCGAGCTTTGGATCTTCTTTAGGAGGTCCAAGGTTCAAATCATGGCATGGGCAAGTGTGTGAGGGGGTGGGTGGTGTGTGTATGGTTGTGTGTTTGGCCCCTGTTGATAAGTTTAGCTCTTACCATTATGAGAGGTAATGGTTGGGATGAGGATGCCCAATCCTAAGCATCGATAGAAGGGGTTTCTCACACTAACCTCAATAAAAAAAAAATTAACATTCCAAGTTGATACTCAGGTTTGAAACTTGTTAAGTGCTACATTCATAATTTGAGTTGTTTTAATAACACTATGTGGTGATAATGGATGTAGTATAGGTGGGGTCATTTCAATAGCATGCAAACCAATTTAATATATATGATCAAATGAAATCAAATGAAAGAAGCTCGGTTGATTAAATACCTTGAAAAAAAAATGAGGTAAAGTTGTTGTGGTGGATGAGAAAAACTACTCTCCTAGGGTTTGATGAAGAAAAATTGCTCTGCAGGGATGGCAGTAGCTTCCGAAGGAGGTCTAAAAAATTGGAGGAATGTCGTGATGGCATCGGGTTTGGCACAGAGAGTGCATGCTCGTGATGTTTTTTCATCTGAAAATGACTAGAAGGAACAGGATTTTCTAGTGCATGTTGGGAACCACTTGTTAAAGAACAATGGATGTTTGGAATGATGTGAAGCCAGGCCAGTTCTAGTGGTTCAACCAGACTCGGTGGCGGAAGATGTGGAGTCTCTAACCAAACATACCCTTATTTGCAAATTTTTGGGCATCCGAATTTCTCTCCCCTTTGTGGAGGCTTGGGTCAGGAAGACTTGGAATCCTGAAGGTGATGTGGAGGTGATGCTGAGTGCGAACAGCTATTTTATGGCAGTTTTCTCTTGTATTGCAGATCGTAACAAAGCATTTGAAGGGGGTCCTTATTTCTATAACACAGTGGGACTCTTTATTAAACCCTGGCATGTGGGTTTCAACCCATCAAAGGAGCGACTATCGCGGGTTCCAATATGGGTGCGGCTTCCATGACTCCCATTGGAATTTTGGAGAACTGATATCTTGCATAAGATTGTCCTTTTGCTTGGGAAGTCGGTTGGACCGTCACAACAAACAGTGGATAAAAATGTAATCTTTGTTAGTCGTATTTGTGTTGAAATTGAATTAAATAATCCTATTCCAGATTCTATTAAAATACAATTTGGATCAACTACATGGGTTCAAAAACTTAACTATGAAGATCTTCCATTTCGTTGTCGGATTTATCGTGAATATGGCCACCTGTAAAGAAAATGCCCTAAGTTTGTCCCACCCGTGGCTTCAAATCCTGGGCCCTCTCGATCTGGAAAAAGTTTGGATAAAGTAAAAGCCCCGATAAAGGAAGGGGAACAGGATAAGGAAGGTTTTGTTCCGGTAAAATCTCAAAACAAAGGATGAAGTGCAAACAAAGACCTTAAGGATAGCCAGACAAATGCTCTACTCAACCATTTTGAAATATTAGATGATCTTGATTAGTGCATGGAGATACCTGAAACGTCTCTACCTGATGCAAATATAACTAGGCCGAATCAGATGTCTCTTCTTAAGTGAGAACTTAAGGGATCAGATCTAGGGGGTTTAAATGAAGAACAAAGGGCTTTGAATCTGAGTATAGGGGACATGGTTGGGTCTAGCCCTATAAGGGAAACTATTTTAGAAATTGGTATAGATTTAGTTATGCCCTCTCCTACTCAGGCACTGATGCGGTCATCCTTGGACTGCAAAACTCCTACGGTGTTGGGATTGCAACGAGAAAATAGTTAAAAAAAGTTTTTCGGATAAGAATGTGAAGGTGGGTTGGAAGAAGGACCAGGGATAAAATTAAGTTAATGGGGGAGACTTTGGTGGAGTCAGGCTTGGTGAGAACATTGGACTCCCATTTTTATAACCCCCAAAAATGATTATCCTCTCATGGAATGTAAGGGGGTTGAACAACATTCCCAAATAAAAATTTGTTCGTGATTTGGTTCGTGTGCGTTCTTCGGATGTGGTGTTTATTCAGGAGACTAAATTGGCTATTGATAGTATGTTCAATATTTCTCCCAAGTTGTGGAGAAGGGGGAAATGCTAGTGTATTGGTGCATGTGGATATGCTGGTGGCATCACTTGTTTATGGGATCCGATTAAGATATCCCCTCTTACTTGGATTTCCAGCAGATGGTCTATTTCGATGGTCGGGCATGATAATGAATCTGGTGAAACCATCCTACTTAAAAATGTGTATGCTCCTGTTTATTACAATGGTAAAGTGAATTTGTGGGAGCACATTTTCTTTGTGAGAAGTTTGGTTCCCCTGTACCCATAGATTTTGGTTGGAGACTTCAACTCTATCACTTGTCTGGAGGAGAAACGTGGTGGGGTGGACCATCTTGAGCCTTTTTCTTCTATATTCAGTGCTCATATCCAGGCCCTAAACTTGGTTGACATCAAGCCAGATAATGGGATATTTACTTGGCACAATAGAAGGTGTGTGGAAGCTTCCATCTCAGAGAGACTCGATAGGTTTTTGATATCCAGTTATTGGATGGGTAATAATAGAAGTGCTAGTTTTGTGATTCTGGAGGGTAGGGGATCTGATCATTGGCATATCAAACTATCTGCTTTAGATTTAGGGCTAAAAAAGAATCTCTCCTTTAATTTTTAACTTATGTGGCTTCGTGATCCTCAGCTTCATGATTTCATGCAAGGTTGGTGGACAACTAGAAAACCTCCTCATGGCACTGCTATGTATTCCTTTATGAAGTGACTACAATTTGTAAAACATAAATTGAAGAGATGAAATAGACTTAATTTTGGGAACATTTCCTTGGCTAAGCTGGTAGCTCTTAGGAGGATGGAAGAAGCTTAAAGGAAGATTAGAGATCAGGGATTCACGAAGGAGCTTCTTGTTGAGGAATCTGAGGCTACGAAATACCTTACTGAATGGGAACTGAGGGAAGAATTTTTTTGGAAACAAAAAGCTTGAGTAGATTGGCTTCAGGAAGGGGATAGGAACACAACCTTCTTTTATAACTCAGTTAAGGCTCACCGTAATGGTAACTTGATTACCTCTCTTGTGAATTCTCGGGGTGCCCTGCTCTCTTCTTTCGGGGATATTTCGGAAGAGACTAAGAGGTATTTTTCCTCTCTCTTCAAGGAGGACTCCCTATCGGATGATGAGAATCAAAAGCTTATTCTAAACTGTATTCCAGCCATTGTTTCTAGAGAGATGAATGAGCACTTGATGGGTCCAATTTCCCTTGAGGAGTTGGAAAATGTTGTATTCAATATGAAAAAAGGAAAAGCCCCAGGTCCATATGGATTCCCGATTGAGTTTTATTAGGAGTTTTGGGATTTAATCAAATTTGATCTTTTGGAGGTGGTCCATGAGTCCCAAAAGAACAAAAATATGCTAAGGGCTCTAAATGCTACATTTGTGGTGCTTATTCCCAAAAAAGAGGGATCAAATTCCTTGGATATGTTCAAGCCTATTGCTCTCTGCAATGTTGTGTATAAGATCATCACAAAAATTATTGCTGAGAGGTTGAAGATATGGTTAAGCAAAATCATCTCTAAGGAGCAAGGAGGGTTTGTTGCTGGCCAAAAAATCTTGTATGGGGTTTTTATTGCTACATAAGCTATTCACTCGATGGAAACTTCTAAGGAGAAAACTATGTTCATTAAGTTAACATGGCCAAAGCCTATGATCAGGTCAGATGGTCCTTTCTTCAGAAAGTTCTTGCTGCTTTTGGATTTAAGGAGGAATGGATTAGATGGGTGATGAGCTATGTTTCTTCTTCCTCATTCTCTGTTCTTTTTAATAATGAGCCATCGAAGTTGTTTGAGGCCTCAAGGAGATTGAGGCAAGGATATCCTTTATCTCCTTATTTTTTTATCATTATGGCGTAAGGGTTGGTAAGATTGCTCAAGTCTCAAGTCATGTAGGGTCTCATTTAGGGGTGGAATTTGGATAGTAGTTTTCCACCTCTTTCCCACCTTCAATTTGTTGATGATATTGCTATGTTGGGAGTTGCCACTACCAGGGAAGCTGGAAATATTAGATAGTCTCTTGACATATATCTTGGTGCTTCTGGATAGTTTATTAATGAGGACAATTCTTCTATTTTCTTCTTCAATACCCCTCCTCTTATTCAATCCAGGATTGCTCACATTCTAAGATTCCAGGTTGGGACTCCCCCTTCATTTATCTTGGTATTCTAATTTCATCTCATCCTCTACCTAGATCTTCTTGTTAGTCTATGCTTGATAAGTTTAGAAGGAAGGTGAATCACTGGACTTTCATATGGCTATCCACTACAAGTAGAGTGTTGCTTTTAAAATTTGTTGTTCAAGATTTACCCATTTATAGATGTTTTGTACAAATAGCTTCCTATCACTTCATCAAGGACATGGATGCTTTTTCAAGATAGTTTTTATGGTCTGGAAAACTTGATCAATCTAAATGGAGTTTGGTTAGGTGGGATTCTATATGTAGGTTGGTGCAAGAGGGAGGCCTTGGGTTACGACAGACAACTCTTTTTTGGTAGGCTTTGGCTGTAAAACTTTATTGGAGAGGGTGTACCTCTCAAGATCATATTTGGGCTAAAATATTATCTTGTAAATACTTGAGAGGTATTTTTGAGGCTGAGATCCCTAGAGTCAGCTTGGTTGGGAAAGTTTTAGTTATCTGGGACACTCCGAAAAGAGGAGCTAATTTAATCATGCAGGGTTTGTTCTGGATTTGTAAGCAGGGATCAAATGGTCTTTTTTGGGAGGATTATTGGGATGGTCACCCTCCTATATTGAATCAATATCCTAGGTTACATTCCCTAAGCATGTTTTTCTTGGAAGCAGGTTGATCTCGTGTGGAGGACTTTAAAAAAATCTAGTATTTTGGAAATATGGAGATGTACAGGTGGAAATATCCACAATAATGGCCCTAGGGGGGACTGGCCAAGGATAGAGGGGTGCTTGCTCTTATTCTTATGGGAGGCTTTGTTCTTCATTAAGGGGTAAATATATTCTGGCTTGGAACCCTAATCCTAAGGGAACCTACTCGGTAGCCTATGGTTATAGGTTCTTGATAAGCATAAGTATGGGAGTCTTTCTATCACTTGGTGGAAAAATGTGTGGAACAAAATTTCCTGGCCAAAATGTAACTTCTTTCTCTGGTTGGTAGCTCGTAATAAATGCCTCACTTGGGATAATGTGAGGAAGAGGATATTTTAGGGTCCCTCTTTTTGTTTCCTTTGCAGTAAGAATGAGGATGACTCTTCTCATTTATTTTTCCAATGCTCCTTTTCTAGAGACATTTGGAACCATTGGCAGAGCACTTGGAACCATTCATGTTTTCATGTGTTGTCCCTAGTGGAGTTTTGGAGTAGTCTGGACCAATGCCCTCTTCCTTCGGGTGGCTTGGAATTTGGGCCCTTCTTGCATCATCTAGAAAATTTGGCTCGAATAAAACCATTGCATATTTCAGGGCAGTTATTTGGTTGTTCAATAGATCTGGCAAAGGATCTTGTATATGGTTCAGGAAACCATCCATAGAAAATGTGATGTGGACCCTCTTTTGGATTCTAGGGAGTAGAAGGTATAGCAAGCCCTTGGTCTCTTTGGGGATGGTTTGAACTCTTCTAGCCCTAGTAGGATTTCTCAGCTCAGCAAGAAGGTTAGGAGAGATTGTTGGTGGAGGCCACCCCCTAGAGGAGTTTTAAAAATTAATACTGATGGATCGTCCAGGAGTAATCCTGGACATGCTGGTATTGGCGGTGTTGGGAGATATTCTACTGGTGGTGTCAGTTTTTTCTTTTCCATTTATAAAGGTGTTCACTCCAATAATTTTATGGAAGCTCTTGCAATTATTGAGGCCTTGCAGAGGGGTTTTCTCTTTGTTGGCATAGGATTATCTATGAGTCTGACTCTCAAATTGTGGTTAATATAGTAAAAATATGGAGGAATTTAATTGGCAGTTGGCCTCTGTAGCCGTTCATATTCTCAGAATGAGTGAAGAGTTCAAACTTATATCCTTAGTGCACATTCCAAGGGAATGGAATGTGGTTGTTGATTACCTGGTCAAAAGGGTTTCTGAACTGTTGGATCCTTAGAGTATCGATAATTGGGAAAGTCTCCCATCTGGGGACTCTCAACTCCTATGAGAGTTGATCCACAAGGATGTACAGACTTAATGTGGTTTGTTCTTGTTGTCTTTTTTAGGTGTCATTCTATTCTAGTGGTTTTAGCTTTGTTTGGCTGTTTATTTGAGTCCTGGTTGGAATCTCAATTGTACTCTGTAATCCAAACTTTTTATCAATAAATTTGTACCCCTTTATTTTTAAAAAAATACCTTGAATTTCAAGGTGGAGATAAGGGTTGAAATCTTGTCGAGAAATAGATTAATGTAATATCATAATAACATGACCATGATGTCATACATGTGGAACCTATTTCAATTCCATATAACCAAAACTTCCAAGGAAGAAGCTCTATGACTCTTATGAGAGGTCAAGGATTGGATGGGGATGCCTAGCCTTGAGCATCGGTCATAGGGGTTTCCTGCACTATCCTCAATTAAAAAAATATTCTTAAACATTCAAGGATGATACTCAAGTTTGAAACTTGTCAAGTGCTACATTCATAAATTGAGTTGTTTTAATAACACTATGTGGTGATAATGGGTGGGGCCATGATAATTTAGTATAGGTGGGGCCATTTCAATAGGATGCAACCATCAAATGACATCAAATGAAAGAATCTCAATTGATTAAATACCTTGAATTTCAATATGGATACAAGGGTTAAAATCTTATTGAGCAATACATTGAAATGAAATTGCAAAGTGCAAAGGATTAGGGTTTTTTTCTAAAAAATATCTCATTGTTTAGGAGACATATCTTTGCAAATATTTATCTGATTCAGCAGATTTTTGTATCAATTTGTGTAGAATTTGAATAGCTTTACAATGAGTGGTCATATACAAAAATCCAACCAATATTGAGGGAGATATGATCATGTTAATTAAATCATTCAAAACAAAGACAGTGCCAATTTTTCAAGTCATGAAAAAAAAATTACAAAGTGCGAAGGATTAGAATTTTTTCCTAAAAATATCTCATCTTTTAGGAGCCATATCTTCACAAAGAGTTATCTAATTCAGCTAATTATTTGACCAACTTATGTAAAATTTGAATAGATTTAAAATGAGTGGTCATAAGAAAAACTATGAGCAATATTGAGGGAGATATGGCCCTATAAATTCAACCATTTAGAACAAGGGTAGTGACAATTTTTTCAAGTTGCAAAAAACGAAATTGTAAATTTTTGCCAACTAGGGTTTGAATGATGAGAAATAATTTTTCAGCTAAGTTCTTTTTTCCCTTTCTTTATCTTAGAAATTGTGCATGAAAATTTTATAATGTTTTTATCAAATATTATACTTGCTATAGAAATTTCAGATAAATTTCATTAGATTTTGAGTTTTAGTTTCCTTTCCATGGATTTATTTATAGTTAAATCCTTAGAATCATCTCTAGTGTTAGAGGTTAGTGAGCACACCTTAGAGAGATCCTCATTGCTCCAATATAGGGTAGTTTGTGATAAATTTAATGGGTATTGGTCAAGGGCTTCAACCTTAAGGAAATAAATTGATAGGAGTTGGAAGTCTATAGGAGTGATTCTAGCATTTCTTCCCAAAGGTTTCTTCCTAGCCTTTTTTTTTTCTAGGAAAAAAAGGGAAATAATCATAAAAGGGGGTCCTTGGTTTATGGGAAGAGCAGGGCTCTTCCTTACCTGTTGGTATGAAGGCTTTTCACTTGAAAATGTAAATCTATCCCTAGTACTAGTCTAGGTTAGGATTTTTGAGTTACCCATTGAATTTTGGGAAATATATACCTTCAAGAAAATAGGAAACACTCTAGGAGAATTCCTTGAGATTTCAGATACAACAAAAGATGGATTTTTGGCTATTTATCCTTGAATATTGGTCATGATTGATAAAAGTAAAGCTTTACCAAAATAAATCGTTTTTAGGTATAGGGATAAATGTGGACCTAAACTATAGATTATGAAAACATATATTTTATATGTAGAATATGTCATAAGGTGGGGCATATTGAAAGATCATGCCCTAAGAAGAGCCCAACATAATCATTTGTAGAAAATCGTAAGAGAAAGTTACAAATGGATATGGATAAAGATGGTTTTCAACTTCCAAAAAATAGATCTAGACAAATAAAATACAATGAACAGTGGAGAAAAATAAGGAAGGATACTGGAAGAAATTCCAATTCTTTTGAGGCTTTAGCCTATGAAGAAAAAGTAGATCAAAACTTAGAGGACATAGTACAACAATTTCAACATATTAGCAAGGAACTGTCTATTCAATATGATCCTAATTTAAGGAAGAACATTCTCGATGAACCTAAGGAATGTGTTTCATAATATTTTTAAGACTCTCTTGATGTACCATGCACCATTCAGGAGAATATAATTGGTAAATAAAATGTAGTTTTATAATTTAATACCTCTGCCATTAATAAGGAAATGCCAGAAAATGGGTAAGATAAGTCAAAATCTTCTATAATAGATCTAGGAGAGGATAAATATGTTGAAACAAAATTGTGAAAGAATATTGAGGAATAGAATATTAAGACCTACTCCTGATATAGGTAAGAAAAAAATAGGAAAACCCTCAAATTATCAAGTAAGATCCATGGAAGCAAGAGCTAACATAGAGAAAGGAACACAAACTAAGTTGGTTGAACTTCTCTTTACTAAACATAAACATGATATTGGTAATATGCAAGAGGGGCCAAAATCCCCTAATGAGATATGATTATCATCTCATGGAATATAATGGGTGCTAATGTTCCCTCAAAGTATAGGTGTATTAGGAACATATGTTTAAGTAATAAACTTGATCTCTATATCTAGGAAACTAAAATGACAAGAAGTTTCAAAAACTATGAAAGTGAAAAACACAAGCTTATACTGAGAGGGGGGTGAACAATATAAGACCACTTTTTACTTTTCTTTCTCAGTCAATATTATGCAATATATCAATGGCAATATCAATAGCAGTAATTAAATCAATGCATAAATCACCACACATAATAGAGACACCAATTTAACGTGGTTCACCCAATGTGGGATACTCCACAGAGAAAATATTTCACTAAAATTTTCTCAACAAATCTCTTGGGAAACCTTTACCTATTATAATTTTAATGGACCTTTGTCCAAAGGAGATACCAATCCCCTAATCAAGTTCTTGGATCTCTATCCACAGGAGAAATCCTTCTCATCTGCTTTAGCTGGTGATCTTCTAGAAGAACTACTACCTCCATTGCATTGGCTTATGGATATATATCCATTGAAGACTTCTACCCTCACTCATAAGACTTATATTCACTGCCCTGGCTAATGGACCTCTATCCATTGGAGAACGTTGTCCTCTATACTCTGTCACCTCCAAATCTTACTCTCAACTCTGTCTCAAATCTATACTAAACATAGTCATTCGGTATAGCACAAATTTGCTCAATATCTATCCTCAAATATGCACTAAATACAGTCCTTCAGTATAGCACAAATATACTCAATATTTTTTCTCAAATCTGCACTAAACACAGTTCTTCGGTCTAGCACAAATCTGCTCAATATCTTTTCTCAAATCTACACTAAACATAGTCCTTCGATCTAGCACAAATCTTCTCAATATCTATTCTCAAATCTGTACTAAACACGGTCCTTCGGTCTAGCACAAATCTACTCAATATCTATTCTTTCCTACATCCTTGTTCTTATGATTATGTTTCTCATCACCATTGCTATTTCCAGCTTTTGGAAAATTAGATTCATAGTGACCATATTTTCCACATTTAAAACATCTAACTTATTTTGTACCTTTATAATTCCTTGAGTCCTTGTTCCTTCTACCATAATTTTCTTCTTCATCATTGGATGACTCATTGTTTGAATCTGACTTTCTACCCTTAGTCTTCTTAGTGGCTTTAAATGTTGCTTCCTTCTGGGGAATAGGTTCCTCTTTTATTCTTATCTCAAATGCTATGAGAATGCCATGTAATTCATCCCTTGTCAAAAGATCAATATATTTTGACTCTTCTATAGCTAAAATTGTTTTACTAAACTATTTTGGAAGTGACCTTAGAATCTTATCACATACATCAAGTTCTGTAACTTCAATCCCAAGTTCTTGCATGGAGTTAACAACTTCATCCACATGAAGTAGATATGCAGCAATATTTTCCCCATCCTTCATTTTTAAGTCTTCAAATACTCTCTTAAAATTTTACAACTTTGCCCTTTTGACCTTTTTATCTCCTTCATATATGTCTTGCAACTTATCTCAAATTTTCTTTGCTAATTTGCAATGCATAATCTTATAAACTCTATTTCACGTAATATCTTTTGAATTGCATTCATTGCTTTTGAATTGTAATGATGTAGAAGCTTACCATATTTATCTATAGGCAGAGTTGTTGGTGGTGTGTATCCATTTTCAACTTCTTCCTATATTTCATTTCCAAGTGCCATTAGATGAAACTTCATCCTTGTTATCCATAGTGTATAATTATTTCCATCGAACAATGGTGCTAAATTACTTGAGGATCCACTCTGAGAATCCATCTATGTTCTTGTAAGATTTTTCTTCAATTCGTTAAACTCTTTCAAAGGAACCCACTCTGATACCAATTGAATAACACAAGCTTATACTGAGAGGGAGGGTGAAAAATATAAGACCACTTTTTACTTTTCTTTCTCAATCAATATTATGCAATATATCAATGGCAATATCAACAACAGTAATCAAATCAATGCATAAATCACCACACACAATAGAGACACCAATTTAACATGGTTCACCCAATGTGGGCTACTCCACGAAGAAAATATTTCACTAAAATTTTCTCAACAAATCTATTAGGAAACTTTTCTCTATTACAATGTTTATGGACCTTTGTCCAAAGGAGATACCAATCCTTTAATCAAGTTCATGGATCTCTATCCACAGGAGAACTCCTTCTCCTATGTTGTGGTTGGTGATCTTCTAGAAGAACTGCTACCTCCACTACACTGGCTTATGGATCTCTATCCACTGAAGACTCCTACCCTCACTCAGAAGACCTATCTTCATTGCACTGGATAATGGACCTCTATCCATTGGAGACAGTTGTCATCTATACTTTGTCACCTCCAAAGCTTACTCTCAACTCTATCTCAAATCTACACTAAACATGATCCTTCGATCTAGCACAAATATGCTCAATATCTATCCTCAAATATGCACTAAACACAGTCCTTTGGTCTAGCAAAAATATGCTCAATCTCTTTCCTCAAATCTGCACTAAACATAGTCCTTCGGTATAGCACAAATCTGCTCAATATCTTTCCTCAAATCTACACTAAACATAGTCCTTCAATCTAGCACAAATATGCTCAATCACTATTCTCCAATATATACTAAACACAGTCCTTCAGTCTAGCACAAATCTGGTCAATCTCTATTCTTTCCTGCATCCTTGTTCTTATGATTATGTTTCTCATCACCACTGCTATTTCCATCTTTTGGAAAATTAGATGCACAGTGACCATATTTTCCACATTTAAAACATCTAACTTATTTTGTACCTTTATAATTCCTTGAGTCCTTGTTCCTTCTACCATAATTTTCTTCTTCATTATTGGATGACTCATTGCTTGAATATGACTTTTTACCCTTAGTCTTCTTAGTGGCTTTAAATGCTAATTCCTTCTAGGGAATAGTTTCCTCTTTTATTCTTATCTCAAATGCTATGAGAATGCCATGTAATTCATCCCTTGTCAAAAGATAAATATATTTCGACTCTTCTATAGCTAAAATTGTTTTACTAAACTGTTTTGGAAGTGACCTTAGAATCTTATCACACACATCAGGTTCTGTAACTTCAAGCCCAAGTTCTTGCATGGAGTTAACAACTTCATCCACACAAAGTAGATATGCAACAATGTTTTCCTCATACTTCATTTTTAAGTCTTCAAATACTCTCTTAAAATTTTACAACTTTACCCTTTTGACATTTTTATCTCCTTCATATATGCCTTGCAACTTATCTCAAATTTTCTTTGCTAATTTGCAATGCATAATCTTTATAAAATCTATTTCACGTAAGACATTTTGAATTGTATTCATTGCTTTTGAATTGTAATGATGTAGAAACTTGTCATATTTATCTGTAGGTGGAGTTACTAGTGGTGTGTATCCATTTTCAACTGCTTCCTATATTTCATTTCCAAGTGCCATTAGATGAAACTTCATCCTTGTTCTCCATAGTGTATAATTGTTCCCATCAAACAATGGTGCTGAATTACCTGAGGATCCACTCTGAGACTCCATATGTGTTATTGTAATATTTTCTTCAAGTTGTTAAACTCTTTCGAAATAATCCGCTCTTATACCAATTGAAGAACACAAGCTTATACTAAGAAGGGGGGTGAACAATATAATACCACTTTTTACTTTTCTTTCTCAATCAATATTATGCAATATATCAATAGAAATATCAACAACAGTAATCAAAGCAATACATAAATCACCACACACAATAGAGACACCAATTTAACATGGTTCACCCAATGTGGGCTACTCCATAGAGAAAATCTTTCACTAAAATTTTCTCAACAAATATCTTGGGAAACCTTTCTCTATTACAATGTTTATGGACCTCTGTCCAAAGGAGATACCAATCCCCTAATCAAGTTCATGGATCTCTATCCACAGGATAACTCCTTCTCCTCTACTATGGTTGGTGATCTTCTAGAAGAACTGCTACCTCCATTGCACTAGCTTATGGATATCTATCCACTAAAGACTCCTACCCTCACTCAGAAGACCTATCTTCATTGCATTGGCTAATAGATATCTATCCACTAGAGACTATTGTCCCCTATACTATATCATCTCAAATTATTGCTCCCAGCTCTATCTCTAATATGCACCAAACACGATCCTTTAGTCTAGCACAAATCTGCTCAATCTCTATCCTAAAATCTACACTAAACATATTCCTTCAATCTAGCACAAATCTACTCAATCTCTTTCCTCAAATTTACACTAAACATAGTCCTTCGGTCTAGCACAAATATGCTCAATCTCTATCTTCAAATCTACACTAAACATAGTCCTTCGGTCTAGCACAAATATACTCAATCTCTGTCCTCAAATCTACACTAAACATAGTCCTTCGATCTAGTACAAATCTGCTCAATCTCTGTCCTCAAGCCTAAACACTAAGCTTACTCTCAGTCACAAATCAACTCTGATAGATCTGCCCCAAATATTAACCCAAGGTTTGAATAAATCAATCATTAAACTCCTCTCTCAAGTCTTCTCAAAGACATATCTCAAATATGCATTGTAAGCTTCCACAAAAGCTCACACTAATATATCCACAAGTCCTCTCTAGAACTTGTCCAATTTGCTCAACAAGTCTTCACCAAGACTTGCCTCAAATCTGCTCAACAAGTCCTCACTAGAACTTGTCCAATCTACTCAAAAAGTCTTCACTAATGTTGGGTGTGTTTCTTTGTATGGTTATATACAGTAGCTCTGGTTATATGCAACCACTATTATTTCTAGAAATATATTGTGATAATTCCTAGAAACATATTGTATGGTGATATACAACAGCTCTTGTTGGGTGTGTTTGAAACCAATAGAAAGGGTGGGTTTCTTTATGTGATATGTAATTACTTTGTCAATTTTCTTAAAAATATGTTTCATTTACTGTGTATAATTTTCTATCCTTTATGATTGATAGCTTTTCTAACCATCTTATAAAAGCAAGGTTGAAGATAATATGAGAAATGGGTGTTTTTTTAAAATTGAGTTGATGAAACTTCTGATTTGAAAAACTATAAATCAATAAGTTATGAATTTATTCTTAAATACTAACTTATTTAATTTATAAATTAATAAGGTTATGATTCTATTTTTTGAATTTCTTTTTTAAATCCGTCAAAAATAATAGAGGTAATAATAGTCTTCACCGCCATTCAGTATGAAAACAAATTAATGTTTCTATAGATTTGGTTTTTAAGTTCTTATTGCATTTGGGTTTGAAATGTGGCATTTTAAAATTTTGATTAAAAAAAATCATTGCAACACCGCTACATTCCTAAAAGCGATGAATTTTTTTATAGATTTGGTTTTTAAGGGCTTATTGCATTTGGGTTTGAAATGTGGCTATTAAAATTATAAAAGTTTGTTACATGAACATTGGGTATATGATTTCTGACAATTTTTTTAATTTTTTAGGAGTTTATATGATGATTTCTCATAGCATTCAACACTTAGAGTATATGATTTATGCAAGGATTTGTGTTTTGATTGATTTTAATAAACCACTTCCAAAGAAGATTACTTTACAATATGGAGAATAAATATGGGAGCAAGTAGTAGATTATGAAAATATTCCATTTAGATGCAGAATTTGTCATGAATATGGCCATCTAGCCAAGGATTGTCCACATAGGTCCCTAACAAAGAGAAAGAGGATGGGGACTTGGTAGGGTTCCAAATCCCTAAACAAAAAAATACAAAGAAAAAAATAGCAACAAAAGAGAAAATAATAATTTCACCTACCACCTTTGAAATTTTCTCCACGGATGAGCAATAAAATGATGAGGATGGTTAAATGAAAAATGTTATTATGGAGACAAGTTTGATGAAGAGATGGAACATGAAGGATTGCATGATGAGAAATCATTAAAAGAGCTTGTCTTGATGCTGAGAAATAATAGTAAAGGAACAAAAAAAGTACAATGTAGAAAACCAACCCAAGTACAAAACACAAGGGTAGATTCAAACTACAAACAAAATGGATCCGCCAAAAGACCATACAAATTCTTTTTGTTGTTTTCGTTTTGGTTTTGTTTTGTTATGTTGTTTTTGGGGTTTTTTATGTGTGGTTGTGTGGTTCGTGTTCTATGGTTTTTTGGTTTGTGGTGTATTTGTTTATTTTTGTTTTTTTTGTTATGTTGTGTTTGTGGTTTTTCTGTGTGTTTTGTGTTTTGGTGTTGTTTATATATATATATATATATATATATATATATATATATATATATATATATATATATATATATAATTAAAAAAAAATTATGGTAGTATTGTAATAAAATGGGACAAGTGTAAATAAGACGACAATTATTGGAAGCAAAAGTAATTGGGTTGTTAAATTTGATTTAGTAAAATTTGGTAGATTTATGTATAGTGTGTTAATGCATTTAGAACGATGAATTGAATAAAATTTTCTATGGATTAGTAAAATATAAATTTAATTTAATTAAATAATAATTTCTTTTTTGTTTTTAAGAGGATGATAAACACAATTGAAGGTATAAGAAAGATCATCCTTCCTATAATAAGAATTTAAATTTCTCAAAAACAAAAAAACTCAAACATATCAATTCAAAGATATTTAATTTTGAGAGTCTCCTTTAATCTAGTTGTTGGATTTTTTTCTTTTTATCTCTAGGAGGCAGTCTCTCTTGAAAGTTTTGTTGTACAAGGTTTGGGGACCCTTCAAAATCTCTTCCTCAACCAACCAATATATATATATATATATGGAAAGAAGGGGTTTTGAAAAGGACTTGGAACATTTTACATAATTATGTCATTGTCCGATAGAAGAGAAGAACACAAGGAGAACAAAAACCAAGTCCAAATAAACTACCTTCTTGAGTAGAGGTAGACGAGACCCAAAGACTCAACAATAACATATTATAAACCTTCATTGAGAGGCTCATAGTCTCTTCTTGCTGCCATAATGAGTTCATGCAAAAATTTCTCTTTCCACACCTTCAATCCTTCAATTTGGGTACCCAAATTAGCAAGAAGGTCCGTAGATGAGTTGTCTTCTCTGTAAATATGTTGGCATTGAAATATTTTAAAGTTACTTAGGACCCTCTTTGATTCATCCAAAATATTAGCTATATTCCAACTGGTGGAGGATCTACCATTTATGTTGTTGATGATATTAAGCCAATCTCTTTTCATAAGGACTTTGTTGACATCCATCCCAGCAAGAAGGGCCAAACCTTGGAAGAACGCTCCCCCGTCAAAAAAATTGCTAGTTTGAATTCTAAAATTTTCAACAAAGGCAGCAATGATCTTCCCCCTCTCATTTCTAATGAAACCTCCACTAGGCCATGATTGCCTTTAGTAGCTTCATTAAAATTAAATTTTATCCAATACCTAGGAGGAGGAGTCCACTAGGTTTTCCCATCTAGGAGGATTGGTTCGGGGACCTTCCGAGGCTAACAATTAAGAAAGCTTCAGATGGAGTGAGAGAAGGGCCAAAGAAAATAGCATTCAATTAGCATAATGCTTGTTTTTCAATGATGTTAATAGTTATATGGGAATTTAAAACCATAAATTTTCTTTTTATATTAATTATAAAATTAGTTGAAAGTAAATTACGATTTGCCCATGTTCCGCCTCATAATGAGACCCAAATTGCTCAATATTTGAAATTAACCTTGATGGAAGACCCTGCTCCTAATAGACTCAATCCTAGAATAGGTGTCAAGTGATCTGCGCCTCCGGTTGGTTGGCACAAATTCAATTTTGACAGGGTTGCAAAGGATAACCTGAGCAAAGCAAGGGCGGGTGGAATAGTCAGAGACCACGAAGGAAGAATGGTCAGGGCTTTTTTTGAGCAGCTAGGGATAAGTACAAATAATGAGGTAGAGGCAAGAGCATTGTGGAGAGGTCTCCAATTGGCTCAGGAGATAGAGGGTAAACTTATTATTGAAGGCGACTCAATGCACATTATAAACCTCCTAAGTAATGAGAAAAATCTCCCGTGGTGAATCAAAAATGTTATGGAAGAGGCAAATATATTTTATCAGGCTAGGAGAGAAAGAATGGCCCATCACATGCTCCAAGAGGTCAACAAAGCAGCAGACAGGTTGGCTAACATAGGAGTGGATGTTGACAGACTTATCACTTGGGATCATGGGGCTCCAAGTGACGTGGACAAAATTATCCAATATGATTACCAAGAATGATAAATTCGTGGACCTAAATCTGAAGGAGAAAAGTCATGAAGTTTAATAAAAATCCTATCAATTTTTTGAATTTTAATCGCAAGCAAAGGTACGAGTATATGTGGTTTTCATTTGGAAATAACGCCCTGCCTTCTCTCTATGCTTTGCTCCATCCGACGGCAATTTTGGTTTTATGTATGTGTTAAGGATAAAGTCCTTTTTGTTTGGGTTTGAAATATGCAATAGTTATGTTTATTGTCATGATTAGAATATTGAATATATGTACAACAATTAGGTATAATTGTTCGAAGCTTATTTTTGCTGGTAGTATATGTAAAAGGTTGTATGCCCTCTTGGCTATTAGTTTTATGAAAGACAATAGTACCGGTGGATAGACTATCCTCAGTAAGGATATAGTCCTTAATAGTATTATGATGACTATTGTAATAGGTTTTGGGTCAACCTCTAAAACCCGATTTTAATGATATAGTCCTTTAATTACCCAAAAAAAAAAAATTACGATTTTTTATTTAATAAATTGGATAACAAGATACTATTCAATTAATAATTATATAAAATTGCTTTAATTACAATTTGTAATTTTTTATTTATATTAAGGACAGTCTGTAAATTATGCTTTTTATTTCGATAGCATGACGCATCAATTAAGAATTATAACAATTTCTGATTTTAGTTATAGATAAAATATGGTTTTTTAATGGTTTGATAGTCTAACTGTATTTAATTGTTTTTCTTTAAATTGGTTATAAAATTTATTAATATAATATCTAGAAATAGTATATAGTTTGATAAAATTGAAACTTTAATATTTTGTTTAAGAGCTTGTGAATTTAGTTGGAAGTAAACTATGATTTTTCATTTAATAAACTTGATAAGAATTATTTAACCTTTGTAATTTTAGTTTTTGGTAAATCATGAGTTTTTTTTAATAGTTTGATAGCTTAATTGTATTCAATTAGGTTTTCTTTAAACTGCTTATATAGAATTGAAATGAATCCATTCATACTATCTTGTGATTACAAAGTAGCAAATGGTTACATAGTAGTATAAGACAAGACTTAGGAACTTTGAATAGGAGGTTTAAGGTTCTAATCTAAGGGAAATAAATTTGTAAACCATAGAATTTGGTTGAATAAACATATATTGAGTAAATAACATCTTTTAGAAGGTAGTTACACATGACCTATGGTCTAGATAATGTTAAAAATTATTTTACCTTTACAATATTTAGCAATTGTATATGTATATTTTGACTAGATTGGAACCTTGGTCTCTTCTTTAAAAACTAAAAAAAAATGATCAATTGAGCATAAATTAATATTAATATAAATAAAAAGTTATAAACTTAAAGCAGTGGTAAGGGCGTTGGCCTCTCTTTAAGAGGTCCATGATTTAAACCCCACTTAGTATGAGGGGACCAGGACCCCTCATAAAAATCTATGTAAACTCATCTAATCAAGTGGTATTAACTCAACCAATTACATTCCTCAATATTTTGAGGAGATCCATGTTCTAATCAATAGATGAATAATATCCAAGATTTGTTGTCATGAGAGCTAGGTGGATTGGTAAGAATTTGGGCACCAAAATCCCTCATAAAAACCTATGTAAACTCAGCTAATCAAGTGGTATTAGCTCAACCAATTACATTCCTCAACATTTCAAGGCGATCCATGTTATAATCAATACATGAATAATATCCAAGCTTTGTTTTCCGTGAGGGCTAGGTGGATTGGTAAGAAGTTGGACACTTACCATGAGGAGACCTAGGTTCAAACCTCATGGGTATGCTCAATCTAGGGCAAAGGTAGTAGTCTGACCTAAGTTCGTTGAGTGTGCTCCAGCTTGATGGTGGTGGTACCAACCTCAAGCCACCGAGAGTTTCCTTCACACTGGGTCGTGTTTACCAAGGCGATGTAGGGGTTATAGTGGTAGCACCATGATTTGACGTTACGATCGAAGGTAATGTGACTTGACCCTGTGATCAGTTGTTCAAAAATGAAAGATAGTTGTTGATTCCTCTATATATCGAAAAAATATATATCCAAGCTTTCTTTTAATACCACTACACAGTGATGATGTAATATGAGTAGGACTCGTTTCAATCCCATATAACTCATTTAAATATAAATACTAATATAAATAATGTTAACAAATATAATTAAATGAGTTTTAAAAGTTGAATCATTTTAAAATGATATAATCAATTAAAAACTATATGTTTATTTAATATAATTAATTAAAATGATATATCAATACCCAATAAAAAAAATATTATATATCAAATGGTATTAGTTTAATCGGTTAGATTCCTCGACAGAGGATACCTTAGGATACATGGATAATATCTAAGCTGATGTAATACCACTATGGGTGATGATGTAATAAGGGTGCACTCATGTCAATTCTATATAACTAATTTAAAAATTAATTAAAAATTATACAAGATTAATATCATCAAATGGTATTAGTTAGTTAAGTTCTTTAAAATTCAGTTTGGTGTTAGCTTTGGTTCTTCTTTAGGACATCCAAGGTTTAAACTGTGACATGGGCAAGTGTGTGAGGGTGTGGGTGTGTGTATGGTTGTATGTTTGGCCCTTATTGATAATTTTAGCTCTCACTCTTATGAGATATCATGGTTGGGATGGGGATACCCTACCCTGAGCATTGATAATAGGGGTTTCTCAGACTAACCTCAATCAAAAAAAAAATCTAACATTTAAGTATGATACTCAAGTTCAAAACTTGTCAAGTGCTACATTCATAATTCAAGTTGTTTTAATAACACTATGTGGTGATAATTGATGGGGTCATGATAATGTAGTATAGGTGGGGCTATTTCAATAGGATGCAACTGTTTATATATATAAAAAAAATATATATATATATATATATATATATATATATATATATATATATATATATATATATATATATATATATATATATATATATATATATAATCAAATGAAATCAAATGAAAGAAGTTCAATTGATTAAATACCTTGAATTTCAAAGGTTAAAATCTTGTCAAGAAATACATTGAAATGAAATTGCACAATGCAAAGTATTAGGGTTTTTTCCTAAAAAATGTCTCATCTTTTAGGAGTCATATCTACGTGAAGAGTTATTTGATTCAGCTATTTCTTGGATCAACTTGTGTAGAATTTGAATAGTTTTAAAATGAGTGGTTATATGCAAAAATCCAAGAAATATTGAGTGAGATACAACCCTGTAAAGTCAACCCTTTGGAACAAGAGCAGTGAATTTTTCAAGTCACGAAAATGAAATTGGAAAGTGTGAAGGATTAGGGTTTTTTTCTTGAAAATGTCTTATCTTTTAGGAGCCATATCTCCGTGAATATTTATCCAATTCAGCTGATTCTTGGACCAACTTTTGCAGAATTTGAATAACTTTAAAATGAGTGGTCATATGAAAAACTCTGAGAAATACTGAGGGAGATATGGACTTGTAAATTCAGCCATTCAAAACAAGGGCATTGACAATTTTTCAAGTCGTGAAAAAGGAAATTGCAAATATTTTCCAACTAGGGTTTGAACGATGGGAAGAGCAATGAAGGGCTAGGACTTCAGCAAGGCCAAACATTCTATCAGGACAATAAATTTTTTAGCTAAGTTCTTGTTTCCCTCTCTTTATCTTAGAAATTGTGCATAAAAATTTTATAAAGTTTTTATCAAATATTATATTTGCTATAGAAATTTCAAATAAATTTCATTAGATTTTGAGTTTTAGTTTCCTTTCCATGGATCGATTTATAGTTAAATCCTTAGAATCATCCCTAGTGGTAGAGGTTAATAAGCACACCTTAGAGAGATCCGCATTGCTCCAAGATAGGGTAGTTTATGGTAAATTTAATGGGTATTGGTCAGGGGCTTCAACCCTAAGAAAATAAATTGATAGGATTTGGAAGTCTCCAGGAGTGATTCTATCATTTCTTCCCAAATTTTTCTTCCTAGCCATTTTTGTTCTAGTAAAGAAAGAGAAATAATCATAAAATGGGGTCCTTGGTTTATGGGAAGAGCAGGGCTCTTCCTTACCCACTGGTATGAAGGTTTTTCACCTAAAAATGTAAATATATCCCTATTCCAGTATGGGTTAGGATTTTTGGGTTACCCATTGAATTTTGGGAAATATATACCTTCAAGACAATAGGCAACACTCTAGGAGAATTCCTTGAGATTTCAAATACAACAAAAGATGGTTTTTTGGCTATTTATGCTTGAATATTGGTCATGATTGATATAAGTAAAACTTTACCAGAATCAATCATTTTAAGTATGGGGATAATATGTGGACCCAAACTATATATTATGAAAATATATCTCTTAGATGTAGAAGATGTCATAATATAGGGCATATTAAGAGATCATGCCCTAATAAGAACCCAATAGAATCATTTGTAGAAAATTGTAAGAGAAAGTTACAAATGGTTATGGATAAATATGGTTTTCAACTTCCAAAAAATAGATCTATAAAAATAAAATAAAATGAACAGTGGAAACCAATAAGGAAGGATATTGGAATAAATTCCACTTCTTTTGAGGCTTTAGCCTATGATAAAAAGGTAGATCAAAACTTAGACACAGTACAACAATTTCAACATATTAGCAAGGAACCATCTATTCAATATGATCATAATTTAAGGAAGAACATTCACGATGAACCAAAGAAATTTGTCTCATAATATTTTGAAGACTCTCTTATAGTACCATGCACCATTCAGAAGAATATAATTGGTAAAGAAAATGTAGTTTTAGAATTTAATACCTCTGCCATTAATAAGGAAATACCAAAAAATGAGCAATATAAGTTAAAAGCTTCTATAATAGAGCCAAGAGAGGATAAATATGTTGAAAATAAAATTGTGAAAGAATATTGAGGAATAGAATAATAAGACCTACTCCTGATATAGGTAAGGAAAAAATAGGAAAACCCTTAAATTATCAAGCAAGATCCAGGGAAGCAAGAGCTAACGTAGAGAAAGGAACACAAACTAAGTTGGTTGAACTTCTCTTTACTAAAAATCAAAATTATATTGGTAATACGCAATAGGTGACAAAATCCCCTAATGAGACATGATTATCATCTCATGGAATATAATGGATGCTAATACCCTCTCAAAGCATAAGTGTATTAGGGACCTATGTTTAAGTAATAAACCTTATATTCTCTGTATCCAGGAAACTAAAATGACAAAATAATAAGTTTCAAAAATTATGAAAGTAGTTTGGACAAGATGTGAATGGGATGCTATGGATTCTGAAGGAGCAACATGGGGAATTCTAACTTGTTGGAATCCTTCTAGAACCTCTTGTGTAACCATTCATAAAACTAGGCATTTGATAGTCTCTTTAGTCACTTGCTACTTTGCAGATTTTCACTTTATCCTTATCAATGTATATGGTCCTACAACTCAGTCAGGTAGATTAGAATTTTGGAGTAGGATTGAAGCCTTTATGAGAAGTAAATACCAAGAAACCTGTTTCATGATCATTGGAGATTTTAATGCCATTACCAAGCTGAATAAAAAAATTGAAGGAATTAGAAAATGGACCCAAAGTATGAAATATTTCTCAGTTTTTATTCAAAACAACAATCTATTGGAAGTTGACTTTGAATAGGATAACTATACTTGGACCAACAATAGGATATGCCATAACCTAATAGCAGAAAAATAAGATAGATGCATTCTCTCATTTCATTGGCTAGATGAAGGAACTTGAGCTAAAATTAATACCTTAACAAGGATTGGTTCAGACCACTGGCCAATAAGAGTTAAAATGGTGGTAAGTGAATTAAGAAAAAGATCATATGTTAAATATGAGAATATGTGGGAATACCATCCTCAATTTTTTGATATGATAGCTCAAACATGGAATTCTTTAGGTAATGGTGGGTTGTATGCTCTTCCAAACAAAATTAAATCTATGACATCTAGATTAAAATAATGGAACAAGAACACCTTTGGAAACATTTTTGAGAAGAAAGAAGAACTAAAAGATAAACTTTCAAAATTCCAAAAAGGTGATGAAAATAATACAATCTCAGAGGAAAGGGAGTTGCTTAGTGAATATCATAATATTTTGAGTAAGGAAGAGAAACTATGTAGATTAAAATTAAGATAGAATTGGTTAAAAGAAGGAGATAAATATACTAAGTTTTTCATAGGATGGCTATAGTATAGAGATAATATTCTAGAATTGATAGAATTAAATCAGTAGAAGGGGTTTGGATTGAAGATCAGAGTGAAATTAGAAAAGAGGTAAAGTTATTTTTTAGAATATTCTAGGTTCAAAAGAGACCGAAGTTCTTAATTATAAATTTATTCAATATATTCCTTCAGTTATAACAAATGAAGACAATAGGAAAATGATGGATCCTATTACTCTATAATAAGTTCATTTAGCTTTTTTCTCTTTTAATAAGGATAAATCCCCTAGTCTAGATGGACTCTCTACAGCTTTTTACCAACATAATTGGGATATAGTGAAGTATTCTTTATTGGTGGCAGTGGAACAATCTAGGGTAAAACAATATATTCATTATAAAATAAATGCAACTTATATTACACTAATTCCAAAAAACAATTATGCTGAATTGTTTGATTCTTTTAGACCCATAAGCCTATGTAACATGGCTTATAAGATTATTTCCAAAGTGATGGCGAATATATTAAGGCTATTGTTAGATAAAATCATTTTAGAAGAGGAAAGAGGATTTGTGAAAGGGAGACAAATTCTAGATGGAATCATAGTAGTTCATGAAGTTATACATTCAACATCTTCAAGAAAAGAGAAATCTATGATCTTAAAACTTGATATGAGTAGAACCTATGATAGGTTAATTGGAATTTTCTTTTTGTAGTTTTAGATAATTTTAGTTTTGGAAATAAATGAGTTAAATGTATTGAAGTTTATGTCTCTACAGTTTCTTATTCAATGTTGGTCAATGGATTAGTGACATAATATTTTAAATCCAAGAGAGGCCTTAGACAAGGAGATCCTATATATCCTTATTTGTTCATTATTATGGCAAAATTTTGAGTAGGAACTTAAACAAGGCTTACAAATATGGGCTTATAAGTGGAATTAAGGTTAGTAATAACATCAATAACATCACCCATCAATATTTTGTAGATAATACAACCCTTTTTGGAAGGGCAAGGATAAATGAGGCCAGAGTTTTGAATAGCTTTTCAAAAGAGTATGAAAGAGTTTCAGGGCAAAAATTTAATAGGACTAAATCCAAAACTTTACTTTCTTAACACTCCTACTAATATCAAAGCAACAATTTGTAGATTTATTCAAATGGAGGAGGTAAATTTACCAACAAATTATCTAGGGATACCTTTATTTGAGGGGAGAATGAGGATAGATTTATAAAATCCAGTTATTAGTAAAGTTTAAAATAAACTTCTAGCTTGCACATGTAGATGGTTACATTAGCAGGAAGAGTGCAGTTAATTAAGTCAGTCTTACAAGACATTCCAACATATTATATGTCATTGTATTCTATGCCAAAATTAGTTGAAAAAAAATAATATTTATTATGCGATCATTTTTATGGTCAAGTTTACATGATAAAAGGAAATTTCCTTTGGTGAAATGGAGCAAGTTGTGTGATGATAAAACTAGGGGAGGTCTTGGTTTAAGATCTCTTACAAATGCAAACTTAGATCTTAGGGGGAAATTTATCTAGATATTGTACAAAGAGAGTCAAAGACAATGGGTAAGAATTCTTCTAAGTATGTTTATCCCAATGATCTAAGTTTAATATTTACTGCATTCTCTCTTACAAATGGTTCTGCTCTTTGGAATGGTTTAAAAAAATATATTTATATTATGATTAAAGGTTTAAAATGGGTGGTATTGGAGAATTTTTTTTTATTTGGATGGACACTTGGTGTGATAAAAAAACCACTCAATTTAGATCCAGTTTTGAAACCTTGGATGCAATTGCTTTAAGACAAACTCGGTGATAGGGTTCCAAACATTTTGTACAAGGATCGAGAAGGAAGATACAATTGGAAAGAATATTTTTTTACAAGTATACTAGACATTGATGCTAGGAGGCAATTGAGTAGAAAGATAACAGCTGTAATTATTTCGAGGGATGCCAAGGATAAATCGATTTGGGAGTTGAATAGCTCAAGAGAATACACAACAAAAAGTGGATATAATTTTCAACACCAACATAATAAGAATGTCACTAAAATTTGGAGAGATATTTGGGATAGCCCAAGAATTCCTAAATTTAAATTATTTATTTTGTTAGTAGGTCATAGAATAAGTTTATCCTGGGATAACCTTATAAAAAGGGTTTTCATGGCCCCTCTAAATGTGTTTTCTATAATAAAGAGGAGGAGAGTTTTGGCCATCTCTTGGGACATTGCTCAATAGTTTAGAATATATGGCAATGGATTCTTAATATGTTTGATACATGCATGGTGATGAATAGCAGAATTGAATATTGGTTAAAGCAATGGCAGAACACTTATAAAAGTGAGGCTTTACAGACAATATGGGATATATCAAAAGATGCAATACTTTGAACTATATGGCTACAAAAAAATGGAATAATTTAAAGGAAAGGAAAGTAGTTTAGAGGTAATGAAAAATAATATATGTTTATCCATAGAGGAGTATAAACCAACCCTATCAACTCATCCAATTCCTCATTTGGAAGCAGAGAGACTTGATATAAGGAGTCAAGTCATTAAATGGAATTATTATGTTAGGTGTAAGAGAAGCAAAAATAAGGTAAATAATACTAAGTGGAAACCACCAGATGTGGAGTGGGTTAAATTAAATTTTTATGGAGCATCTAAAGGAAATCCAGGATCAGGAGGAGGTGGAGGAATAATTAGAAATAATAGAGGAGATATTTTGTCTCATTATGTTTTCAATTGTGTATTTAAGACAAAAAATGAGGTTGAAGCTTGGGCAGCTTTAGAAGGGTTAAAAATATGTAAACAAATGAAATGGAATAGAGTATGGATGGAAGGTGATTCTCTCATAGTAATAAATGCAGTTTTGAGGAGTTAAAAGGCTCCATGGAATATACAAGAGATAATTGTAGAAATTCAAGATCTTTCTAAAGAGTTTGAAGAAATCAGGTTTAACCATATTTTAAGGGAAGTAAACAAATGTGCAAATAAGCTAGCCAATAGAGGGGTTTTGATTGAGGATTGTGAAGTTATCATCTCATTTCCATCGTTAGAGGAAGTAGAAAGTTTAGTTGAAGGTGACAAAAAATGTTGATTGCCTAAATCAATTAATTATTAAGATTTACTTTAATGTTTTCCATTGGTAATATCTATTTTTTTGTAACAATAATGTGTTTTCATTTAGACTATTTATTATAATTTTTGTGGTTGCACTTGTGTTTCAAGAAGTAAACTAGCAATCCATATTTGGTAAATTAGACTATGTCAGTGCGATGTTTGCAAGGCATAGATTGTAGAGGTGAATTTTTGGCATTATGAAGGCTGCTATAGGAATATATCAAGAAATATGTTAAATTCTGGAGTAATTATATTCATACAGAGATTTGAAAAGATCCAAAAAACAAATCAAAAATTCAGACATTTTATGTAAAATGATGTAGGTTTCTAACTATAGCATCTCAATTGAGATGAGAAGCGTATCTATTTGTAAACTCTCAAGCTCTAAAGAAGAGAGATGTAATTTGTTAAGGATGGGGGACCCGAGTACAACCTCTTTTTATCAAGCAAAAAATAATATTAACATGATCATGATGTCATACATGTGGAACCCATTTCAATTCCATATAACCAAAACTTCCATGAAGAAACCTATATTTTAATCTTTCCAAACAATACATTATGATCACCAAGTTGCTCTTTTTTTTATGAAAAAATTAAATTTACATTAAATTATGATAAAAGCATTTACAATCAAGTGGATGGGTTATCACACCCCATGGGAAATCAAACTAACCCTCATTGACAAGGGTTAGGAAACAAAGTCATCAACAAAACACAAATTTACCAATCATGATCATTGATGATCATTACATCAAAGAAAGTATATCATATGGAGTAATGTGTCCTGGTGTGTTGTCATGCATAAATTTCTAGTGATTATGGTATAGGAATCCACCCCTCTACATCATGATTAAGGCCTTCAGTACTCGTGTCACTTCAACCAACAACTAGCCCAGGTGAAACTGGTTGAACATCATCCCAACACCCAACCTAGCAAGATAAATAAGCAATATTAACATTAGGCCACTTCTTGATTGGTGAGGGCTAGGACCAGTGCCTATCCATGGGAGCACTTCTTGCATATGACAAAGGCTGGTGGTGAGAGTAGGATTGAAAATGATCCTAAGAAGAGCGCTCTAGGGGGATCTGGTTGATTATACATGGAATATTGGCCCAATGTACTAAGAAGGACTTGCAAGTGATCCAACTCCATAGCAACTTTGTTGGCTTGAGTACATATTTGTAGCCACATGTCATTAAAAACTTCTAATTTGTTAGCATGAGTAAATGTGACAGAAGGTGTATATTGTTTAAAAATAATTATGTTATAGGCCTTCCAAATATGAAAGAGCAAGCTAATCCTAAAAACCTACCACACTTCAAAAAGTGGGAGAGATAAAGTAAAAGAGTCCCCAAGAAGATCTTGGGGCCAAGAAACTCTTACAACTGTAAATGGGAAAAAAAGGAAAGAACCCATTCCCAAGCTTACCTAGATCTTCTACAATTCCAAAAGAGGTGAGTACAAGACTTGAGTATACCACAAAAAGGATATTTAGGATCAGGAAGTCCAAGGTGCTTCAAATATTTCCCTAAGAAAAGGCCTTGACACAACAAGCTCCACACAAAAAAATATTTCTTGGGCTCAACATAAGTAACCCAAACATTTTGAAATATAGAATTCCATCTAGTCCTTGTAGAAAATAAGTCCCAATGTCGATTGAGCTTAGGCAATAGAGGAAGATGAGAATATAACCATTTACCCCAAATGAGCCTTATAATTAAGCAAAGGAGTGTCAATATGTCATCTCCAGTCTCACCTCACCAACAAGGACATCGTGAGCACACACCAATCTTGTGCAACATAGAAAAAAGGTGAGAGCAATAACAACATCATAAGTATCATAAAAAATAGTTACTCTTTTACCATTATATGGCTATGATATACTAAAGTTGGGATCCATTTCAATCCCATATAACACATTTTTTTTAATATCATTAATTTATTTTATAAATTATATCCATATAAAATATATAATAATTTTTTATGCTATACAACTTAGTAACCAGAAACACAACAATTTATTTAATTTAACTAATTTTTTATTATCATTTCCCAGGGGGGACAGTGCAATGGTTCGGGCTTTGGCTCTTCTTTGGGAGGTCCAAGATTCAAACCACGGTGTGGGCGAGTGTGTGATGGGGTGGTTGTGTGGTGGTTGTGTGTTAAATTCCCTATTGATAAGCATAGATCTCAACTTTAGGAGGGGTCATGGTTGGAAAGAGCTTGCTCAGTCCTATGTGTTGGTCGTAGGAGTTTCTCACACTAACCAAATCAAAAATATATAAATATATAATATATATATATATATATATATATATATATATATATATATATATATATATATATATATATATATATTTATTTATTTATTTATTTATTTATTTATTTATTGTTAAAATTCATGTTTATTGTCCCAGGGGGACAATGCAATGGTTTGAGCTTTGGCTCTTCTTCGAGAGGTCCAAGGTTCAAACCGTGGTATGGGTGAGTGTGTGAGGGGGTGGGTGTATGTTCATAAAAAAACAATCATGTTTATTTTATAATTTTTTAAATGATATGAATTAAATTTTTATAAATTTATAAATTAAAATATGTTTTAAACCATAAAAATTATTTCAATTTTGAAGGGTTTCTTGACAACTCTAAAAAAAAATCCAAACAAATAAATTAATTCAAAAAATAAATTTAAAATAAAAATTGGAGAGCTAAAAAGCTGATTTTCTATTAGATTTTCATAAAAGAGTTTAGTTGTATGCTTGTGATATACTAAACTTGCTCTTTTACCATTATGATATACTAAATTTGGGTCCATTTCAATCCCATATAATTTTTTTTTATTATAAATTTATTTTCTAAAAATATCCATATAAAATATAAAATAATTTAGTATGTTATACAACTTAGTAACTAGATATTTTATACACGAAAGTTTATTTAATTTAACTATTTTTTTATTATCAAAATTCATGTTTGATTTTGGCTCTTCTTTGAAAGGTCCAAGGTTCAAACTACGGCATGGGCGAGTGTGTGAGGGGGTGGGTGTGTGGTGGCTTTGTGTTAAATTCCCTATTGATAAGCATAGATCTCAACTTTAGGAGGGGTCATAGTTGGGAGGAGACTACTCAGCCCTATACGTCAGTCATAGCGGTTTTTCACAATAACCAAATTAAAAAAAATCATGTTTGATTTATAATTTTTTAAATGATATGAATTAAATGTTTATAATTTTATAAATTGAATTATGTTTTAAATCATAAAATATATTTCAATTTTGAAGGGTTTCTTGAAAACTCTAAAAAAAATATACAAACAAATAAATTAATTCAAAAAATACATTTAAAATAAAAATTGGAGCTAAAAATTTGATTTTCTATTATTTTTTCATAAAAAAGTTTAATTACAATTTTTAATCATCAAAAACCAATATAATATAACATACTAAATATAAAGTAGTTTTAAACTATTCTTTGTTTTCTCTTCCTTCCCTTTGAACTAGATGCTTGGCCTTTGATAGGTCATTGAATTGAGTCTCCTTAGGAATAGGATCATAATTGTATATTTCTTGAAATCCTTGAGTATGTTTTTGGAGAAAATTATGCACATATTTGGCATGATTACACAAAGGAATTGGAAAGAGCAAATATAAGACTAAATCAGCAAAGAGATTTTCTATTATGGTCTAAGAATCCAGCAAGAGGGTAATACATAGTTAGAGAAGGGTATAAAGCAAGCTTTGGTAACAACAATGAGGAAAAGCTTTTGTGGTGGCATAGAATATGGAAGGCAAAAACTCCCTTAAAAACTAGAATATTTGTTTGGTTAGCTCTAGCCAAGAAAGCATTAACAGGGGATGTTCTTTAAAGGAGATCTTTGAAAGGACCAAGTCAATGTGTCATGTTCAGAAAGGAAGAAGAAACAATGGACTATCTTTTGGTTCATTACCCTTTCACAAGAGAAGTGTGGAATTCAATTTTACCTTTGACTTAAGAGAAAGGACATTGGTATGCTAGAAATATTTTGGATAACATGCAATAGTGGTTCAAAGAAAGATAATTAAAGGGGTATAGAGGTATTCCTTTTATAGTGGTATGGGGCTTATGGATAGATAGAAATATCATGTTGTTTGAAGGTAAAGAAATTCTAGCAACTCAGGTCCAAATGCAAATTATTTCTATTTTTGAAAGTCTAAAAACATTTCCAAAAACAAAACTAAGCAGGCATATAGGAATAGGAATAGTGGATCATATGCCATGGGACTTCTTTGATGGATCTTGCTACGGTAGCCCAAGTAGGTGTGGAGCAAGGGGAACACTTTACTTAAATAAAAATCATAAGATCACTTTCAATCCAGGTTTAGGGGAAGGAACAAATAATATGAAAAAATGGAAAGCATTGATCCTCTTGATGAGAATAGTAGTGGAGCAAGGAATTATAAATTTACAAATATATGAAGATTCAAAATCAGTGATAAGTTGAGTTGTAGATCATGTTGAGATGAAAATTTTTCTTTTTGATCCTTTCTATGAGCAAGTGAAATTATTAGAATATTGTACAACAAAAACATCATACAAGCACATTTGTATGAAACTAAACATAGAAGTAGATGGTCTATCAAAATATGGTTTGAATCATCCAATAGGCACTTAGAAGAGGTAAGAAGTGGTTAGAGGAATTGGGATTTCGTCACAATCCTCCTCTAATTAAGGATCATATCAAATATTTATTAATAGAAAAAAATGAGAGAGGGGGTGTTTGAAAGGGATCCTTGCCTTTATTTTATAGAAAAACAGGTTTCAAATAGTGTTTGTCTTCAAAATTGAAACTTGAGTCATGCTTTTGTACTCAGGTAAGATTCATTCGAGAACTGAGATTGATCATAAATTTATTCTTGTTTCCCATCTATTACTCTTGTTATTAGGATTTTATTTTTGGATTATAAGTTGGTTGTAACATATTTCAACAGGAAGGTCAATACTCCTCTTAGCTCCATATAGACCAACTCCTAGATAGGTTGTAACCAAAATTCTTAAGGGTACTTCATACCCATAGCATTTTAATTTATTTTAAATCTGAAAAATAAAAATTATAGATTTTTTCAAGGAAAAAAATGATTTGCTTTTGCCTCTAACGCTTCAATGTCCTATAAAGTGAACTTGATATCCTAGAAACCTTCAACAATTCAATGGATGGTGTCAATTTCCTCACAAGAATAATTAGCCTTAACTTATTTTGTGCAAAGCCTAATATTATATTGTACAAATATGATGTCATTAAGGCTCTCCCAAGTCAACATGTTGTGCTTCTTGGTATGTATGACATCAAATATAGACCAATTGTGCTCACAACAAGAAGTGCTACAACATTGATTCAAAAGAGGGATGGAAATCCCTTTAAAATTTGGTGTTCTAACACAATAATCTTTCCACCACCAATATAAAAACAAAAATAAATAATTTTTTACAAATTATAAAATTAATTTGTAATTTTATAAATTCAAATCCTCTTAATATTTGATATTCTAGTCTCAATGTCACCTTTGATTCAATACAAAAGGAGAAGAAAATAGGCTCCCCTAAGCCTTCTTATAGCCTTGCAACTTGGTAGGGATCAAGTGATGTTTTGTGGAGTAATTTCTCATCTTATTAGCATAATCGTAGATGCCCCTCTAGACCTCTTTATCAATTATTAAAATTTCCATTGAAAATAATTCGGGATTCAATAAGTATCCCACTATATGAAAAGGTCAATGGAGTTACTCCATCCATCTCTTATCAATAGTTTCAAATTTGTGTTGATTGCCTCCATAGTAGTTCTAGATAGTCTCTTTTTTCATATCCATTGCCTCATAAAAATACCCCATTTGCAAGCTCTCGCCATCTACAAGGCAAAGAACCCTTAACCAAGGGTTTTTTCATCTATACTTGAATAGTAAAATTAAATCATCATAAAATACTAAGAGTGTTTTATTAAAAATACAAATATAAATTTGTAACTCTTAATTAAATTTAGAAAAGTATATTAAAATTAAATATTTATATTTTAAATTTAGACAATAAAATAATTACCTTGACTATTTCCTACATGCTCATCCAAAAAGAGTCGTAAAATATTTACCTCCAAAATCTCTCCTCCTCATTTGAATGATATGATGAAGCATAACATTCCTTACTCATAAGTATCCTCATTAGAGTAGGTATTGTAGCTATAAGGCTTTGTAGGGTAATTAAGTTTGACGCATATTGGGAGACCCTTAGGCAAATAATATCCCTCCTATCCTTGTGCTCTCTTTAAACTAAATGCCAATATGTGGTTGTGTTTGTATCTTGTAATGCTCTTCATGTCTTCACGATAAAATTCTCCCATGATAATTTTTCAATGTCCATAAGGATGAGGTCAATGCAATGGTCTTAAAAAAATAGAGGGTACTTCTCCTTGAGAATTATGTTTGTAGATACATAGGTTGTATTATTTATCAGTACTTGGACAATGTTATTTACTCCTACTTCCAACAAATTAAACAACTATGCACTCTTTACCTCTCACAAGGCACCAACTAACTTCAAGAGGACCATGGATCCACTTGAAGCCATTATAAAATTGTGTGTTAGGAATATTCATATAAAATAAGCATAATCAAAGTAGTAATATTGAAATTAATGGAAATGCTTGTGAATTAGAAATAAATAGATGATCATGAAAAATGAAAGTAACAAAAGTGTTGTAAATAGATTCCATTCCATAATCTGGGTTATGTAAATGTATCCTCCAAGATACATACTTAGATTAAATTCTATGCAAGTTATCTAGTTACTTCATGCAATGTAATAAATGCACAAGTGTCAATGTGCAAGTTGTACATGTGCAAGTTATCCCTTGCATAGCTAGATAGAGTGTTGGCCAAGTATCCTATTTTATATATATAAGGATGACCTCTTAGATAGATAGATATAGAGTCGGGGGACATAGTCAGATAGTGTAGCTTAGTGAATAGTGCAGTTCTATGTGCCTCACCATTCATTGGTGATGGATACAATGTATATCAATAGTTTTGTTAATGGAGTGCTCATTTCCTCCATAGATACATTGTAGTATTTTACATGTCTTATATTTATAGCATACTTCAATCATCTATCATATTTAATTTCTTTCATATTATTCCACATCTTATGATTGTTATCTCCAAGGCTCATTCATCAAAAGCTAACAAAAAGTGTTCACAAAAAATAACTGATTGAAAATAACAACAAACTTATATTAATGAAGCAGAACATATATCATAGGCCTCTTCAAGGGTTGCAACCTCCTTATAAGTAGAGGTCCAATATAAAATTATAATATATGATATGACTTCTACTCCAAACCCATGTCCTTATATAAAATTTTATTCACCCTAACCCTAATGCTCAAGGGTATTACCACATGAAAGAGGGAACCCGAGCCACTGACTCATTTCAATAAAATTAAAGGTTACATTATAATGGCCCATGCACACTAGGCACCCATGGTGCAAACATAATACTAACACTAAACGAGTACATAGTAATAGTTGTGTTAATATAGAATCCTAACAAGGAGTGTTTTATTTCTTGTGTATGTCGATCCATCAATAAAATATTATAGCCTTTTTACTCCATAGTTTTTTCTCTTACTAAACATGTGTTCACGACACACTCCTCCAACAAAGATCCACTAAAATATTTTATTCTAGGGGTCTTCATATTTTTTCTAATCTCGTTTATTGCCCTCACCATAGCTTCCCAATAAATTTTTTAGTGGTACCAAAAATTTATCATCATTGTCACACTTCCTTTAGATTCTTCTTCACCCATGCAATAGTTTAAAGGGTTATTTGCATTGTAGTCTAAGGTAGTATTCAAACTCTAGCTAGAAGCTTATTGAATGCTAGGAAAAAGTATAAACTCTTCCACAATGATGGTAATATCCTCCAATTCAACCCATCCTAATAAAAAGAGGCCTAAGGCCCTATTCCATGTCCAATTGTAACCTTTGTGTACTTTACCTCTATCTTATTCACCTATGTGATGCACATCCAAACCTTGACCTTATTTTTATTATATTATTTTCTACTATATAGAGAACTACATCATGACATTTTACCCCAATGAGATATAAATTAATACAATGGATGCCTTCTTTTGTTGGCTTTTTAAGCCTTACTACCACAAAATATCACAGGTACCAATATAAAGAGGCAACAATATTAAAGGTCATGAAGAGTAGAATAATATATGAGCAATTTAATATGTATATCTAGACCTATATAATACTGAAAATAATATTTATTTATATAATCAAATATGAATGTAAATAGTCTAAGTCATTCATGAACTATGCATGAAGAAAACTTACAATATTAATTGCTCAAAAAATTGTATACAAGTTTTATTACTTTTCTTCCTCTTACAATTAGATGATAGGATATATGGATTCCATTGCTTTCTTATGGATCATTATCTCCATAATATAGCCATAGTAATATGAATCTTCAAGTACTTGACTATTGCTATCCATAGGACAAGGCCCATAACCTTTGGCTTATCATCTTGTCATACTAGACTCTTCACTTTCTTCTTGCATGTACATTTAACTCTATGACACTTGCACACTTCTACATGAACTCCTAATCTAAGATACTTTTGCACATCCTCATATTACATATTTGTACACTTACATACATGAAAATTATGCACATTCTCTGAATCTACACTTGCACTCTAACTTACATGACACTTGTGCGTTTCCTACATGTTAATACTTACATAAAATGGGAAATATAAATTACACTCCTAAAATCTATACTCAACCCTAATCTATTACATATTTATAATTGTACCATGAAGGTACCATGGGGTATATTAGAATGTACCAAATAATGTAATATTCCTCAACACGTTTCATGTCCTTATTGTATTACCCGAAGAACACTTGATTTAGAAACCATTTCATGCCATTCTTCCATATAGGGTCTCTCCCTAGACTTAAAGCTAGTGTTGATGGATTGGGATCACTATCATCGACACCATTCCTTAGCTCATTTTTATCTTGTTTTTCTTTTATTTATTCCTCTTTCATGTCTCGCAAGCAAGGGTAGAAAGGGATAACTAGTTTTAGAAGTTAGAGGCTAAACTTTGGCAGGTGCAAGAGGATGTCAAAGCAAAACTAGCTAGGCAGAAAATATGTTGAGGAGAAGACCAAGCCAAACAAGTAGGACCAATTGATAGGGTAGTTAAAGTTAGAGTGTTTGGAAAGAGAGTAGTTGTTGGAGGTGATTTCTAAGGAGGTAAAACATTATGATCAACATATAGTAGAAAATTATAAACATTTAGTAGAACCAAAAAATAGGAAAGTTGATTTTAAGTTTGGGTTGGTTGATATTGAGTAGAAAGTGACACAATATGGCATAAAGTGGGCTCAATACCAAGCTTATGTTAAATATTTTAAGGGAGATAATGAGGTTTATAAAATAGATATTCAAGATTTGGAAGGGGTTCCTACTCCTACTTCTCAACATAACATGAGTCTCTAGGAGTAGAGGTATTCATCAATGAGGATGTTATAAAAATTAAATGGGAGGGTATATGTAGAAGACAGTATAGTCATCTAAAGCCTTAGTTTACATAGTGATAGTAATAATTTATAATGTGCATGTATGTAAATACAAATGCAATATAATACAAATGTTAATGTAAATGAAATGGTAATTTTGTGTAATTTTATGAGAAGTCTAAGAAAGATGATGTTATCATTAGTATTTTGTAATATAATGTAATGTGCATTAAGGTTGTCTAATGTATGTCCAAAGAATAAGATGGTTAAGTGATGAGGTATCCTAGAAGTTGTTGGTAATGGCTAGGACCAAATTGTAAATAGGACCCCCCTTAAATTTTTCGAGATCATGTAGTAATGGGTGTATCCTATATAGCATGAGATAGTCTTTGTGCCAAGAGAGAGTCTATGTTGTGCATTGTATTATCAGATGAGAGTCTCTATAATATCATACAACTAAGTAATTTAATTATGATTCATCTTCTATCTATGATATGTGTATTATCTATATATGATATTGTTGCTAGAGGTACTTGATATTTGTGTATTAGGTTTGTATGTAAGTATCAAGTTATTGTAGTCAAAATTTGGAACATAGAAGTTGTGGTCCAAGATGCCTTATGGACATTGTCATACAAATGAAACTATGGAGATTGCCATTTCAATTAATATGAGTGTCTTGTCCTAATGGATTGCTCATTGTTGTTCTAGTGGATACATCATACAAGTAATTTGTTGACTTTCGTACAAGTGTTTGTCATAAAATTACTTTTTCATTTAATTTGATAACAACCTCTAAAACAAGTACTTGTTGATTGTCCTACAAGTGATCAATTTTTGATATTGTACAAGTGTAGAATGTTTGACAAAATTGCATTGATTACAATTTTTTATACCTCTAAATCTATCATTCTATTCCTCCATAGTTAGGAAACTTACCATCATGCTCCATAAATGTTATTAAAAATTTTCTAGGTGAAGTACCTCTTGATCACCAATCACAACTCTACTCATGTGTTGTTTTTTATCATACGTTTACAATATCTGCAACAAATACTTCTTGCAAAATGCCTTATCAAAATTTATAATCTAAAAAATAAAATGAACACCTACATTTTTTAATACAATCTTCAATGGATTGTTTTTGTATGCTCCTACCATCAATTCTTACAAAACTCTCCTATTGACTATTGCCATGTCATATCTTGTAAGGAAAGTGGTATTTATTGTGTCTTCTTTCTCTTGTCTTCTGCTTCCAAAAAAAATTGTAATTTTGGTGTCTCTGCTTCCAAAAAAATTGTAATTTTGGTGTGTCTCTTCTCTCCATCTTCTCAGTCTTGTGCTTGAACTATCACTACTTGAATCGTATTTGTTTGTATTACCGCTTATAAAGGACACACTACTAGATTAAGTTCTCCAATTCCTCACTTTGACTTCTATGGATGAGGGAATTTCAAATATATCTGTTTAGAGTAATTCATTTACTACAAATCTTCTTTCTGTTCTGGATTGAAGATCATCTTGCAACCTTAATATCTCTTGGTCAAGTTTTTTCCACAATTATTTGTTTCTCCTCTACAGTTATTCAATTTCTTTTTATAGTCATTGTGTCTCTATACTCATTATCTATTATTGAAGATCAACTCTTTCCATCAAACCCATGGCTTTATATTCACTCCCATAATTTTGAGTCTCTTGATCTGGTGGCTCTTCTCTATTTTCTATTACCACCACTTACTAAGGATTTTTCTCTCATGGTTATCCCAAATTGTTTGCTTCTTCTATATCTAGAAATATTACATGTACCTATAGTCTTATTTATTCTATTGGGAGGAGTTTTAATTCCTTCTAATCAATTATGGGTTGCTCTCCATTACCATTCCCAAACATCCAAAATAAAACCAAATCATTGTCCTATTGACTTGCACCATCTACTTTGGTCCAATTTAACTTTCTTTCTTCATGGACAAATATTCTTTCAAATGTTTCTAAATACTAATTTTATGCTACAATCATCCTTCCTATGCTTTCCTCATCTTCTTTCAATGGTTAAAGATTTATCAAATTAAGTTCAACCTTCACATTATATGGATTTAATCTTGAGCCATTAACTATTTCAGCATATAGTGTCTCATCTAGTTTTTGCAATTTTATTGTGCCATTATCCATTATCTCAACCACTTAGAAGGGTCCAAGACACAACATCTTCAAATTATCTATCTTGATCGCATGCTTGCCATTGAATTTCAAGATCAAGTCACCTAGTTTTAGCTTCATCTTCCTTAAGTGCTTATCAAGCCATAATTTATTTTTATGTTGGGTAATATTAGTTGCCCACTACACCATCGTTCTCTTCTCATATACTCTTACCAATGTTGTTATAATCTCCTCTAGGATCTCCTAGTCACCCATACAGTTTTGTACTGCTACTCTTAGAATCGATACCAAGAACTCCATCGACACTACTACCTCTTAACTGTACATTAACTAGAAAGGTGTGTGGTTGATTTTCAGCTTAATATTATTTTGTAAACCTATAGAACTATTGTAATTTTCTCCTACCAATCAACACCTTCAACTCCATGTGTTTTAGATTAGAGAGACCATAATTTTATTTGTTGCCTTTTCTTGTCCCTTTGCCTTGACATTGTATGGGTTTGAAAATGAATACAAAATATTGAACTCTATGGTAAACTTCTAAAATATTTCATTAATGAAGTGTCCACCTCTATAACTTGTCAACTACAAGGGTACACTGAATCTCGTCATCACTTGTTCATGCAAACATCACACTATACTTTTTGTAAAATTGTTATTCAATGCTCTTGCCTTGATCCACTCATCAAGTATTTTGTTGCTACCATACTATATCTACATTTTCTTCTTCAAATTGTCTTCAATGGTCCAACAAAATCAAGACCCCATATCTTAAACAACTCTTGTGGTTATGATGGGTGTAATGGCATTAACTCCCTCCATAGCGGTCTTTCATATCTCTAACACGTATCACATGACAACACAAATTCCTTTGCATCACGATAGAGGGTGAGCCACCATAGCCCTACCAAAAGCACTTTCTTTACTATTGTATCTAGCCCCACATGCCTTCTTCCCAATCCTTCATGATATTCTTTGAGTGTTATGTGCATGCCCTCCTTCGTTATGCATATCCATAGTATTCCATCAAGCCCAATATTCTATAATAATCCTATAATCAATTAAAAAGGTTTTGATTTGATAATGATACATTTCTTTGCTAGCATCATCTCCCTTGACAATTCTCCTATCGACAAATATTCCCCAACCAACTTGTACCATGATGGTAGCACACTTATTGCAAACTAATGAGTTTCTATAAATTCATACTATTCTCCTTCCTTAGCAAGATTTCCTATTCAAATTATTCATAATTGATCCACTATAACGTGTTTCTTCCCTAATCTCACCACCATACCAAACACAAACTCTTACAATGTGACAATCCACCTCCTAACTTTCGCATTAATATTTAGTTTATTGATAAAAGACACAATGTCTAATTATCCACATAGAAGAAAAAAAAGGTTGGAAAGTAGGTGATGCTTGAACTTTTGAACTACATAAACCATCCTTAAAGCTTCTCATTTCATTGTGTTGTAATTCTTTTCTACTTTTGGCAAAAATCAACTAGAAATTTAGATGGGTTGACCTAGCCCAAAATGCTCCTCTTGGACCAAATCACATACAATCATAAAATTTGTAGCATCAACATGGTCATGAAATTATTTATCCCAATATAAAAATACCATAATGGGTATGCAAACCAGCTTTATCTTTAACTCCTCAAAGGCCTTTTGATGCTTCTTTATTCATCTAAAAGGAACATTCTTATGTGTTAATACATCTATGGATGGGACACTTGTGCAAATTTATTTATGAACCTCTTGTAATACCCAACATGTACTAAAAAGGATTTTAATGAACTTACATCATATGGCTCCTCCATAATCATCACAACTCGAACCTTGTCAAAATTTGTCTTCAACCCCTCTTTGCACACCACGTACCCCAAAAAAAATTTGTATAGAACTACCAATTTACACATTTTTAGATTTAGCAAAAATTGAGCATTCATGCACAACTTCATACGCTATTCTAGTTCAAATGTCCATCCTTCCTTCCATACAAAGGCTAATTACCCAAGAAGAATTTGAATTTTTCAATGGATATTTTTTCAAAGATATACATATTATTCTCTAGAATGTGGCTAGGTGTGACAGATATGGAGGAGAAAAATTAAAACTTTATTCCAAATTCAATTATGTGCAAACCTTACAATATATAGTCTCCATTGCAACAAATAATACGAAACGGAAGGAGGAGATAAAGGAGAAAAGGGATAGAAGAAGTTGCGAGAAGAAGGAGATAAGAAGATAGAAGAAGGAGGATAAGGAGGAGACAAAGTAGGGATAGGGATAGAGATAAATTAAAAATATGCCTTGCCGACATTTCTTGCCAACTTTGCACCTTCGTGGAGTTAACCTCTAACACTCTCCCCCTTAAAGTTGAGAGGACTGACAAGACAGTCTCTCAGCTTTATAAATTGAGCTTTAGCCATGCCTTTGGTGAAGATGTCTGCAACATTCTCCAAAGTGCTGCAATATTTAAGCTCAACAATATCTTGCTCCACCATGTCTCGGATGAAGTGATACTTCATATCAAAGTGTTTTGTTCTGCTATGGTGGATAGGATTATATGCCAACTGAATGGCACTGATGTTATCACAGTATAATCTGGTAGGACCACTTTGTTGTTCTCCAATCTCTTCAAGAACTTTTCTCAACCATAGGGCTTGAGTACTAGCATATGTGATGGCTATATACTCGGCCTCAGTAGATGACAATGCTACAACAGTCTGCTTTTTGGAACTCCATGTAATTAGTCCTGATCCTAGACTAAAACAGTTCCCTGATGTAGATTTTCTATCATCGATGTTGCTGCCCCAATCACTATCATTGAAGCCAACTAACTTGATAGTATTACATTTTTGGTAATGGATTCCAAAATCCAATGTACCCTTTACATATCTGAGAATTCTTTTAGCTGCTTGCAAATGCAGCTCGGATGGATTAGCCATAAACCTTGAGACAAGAGAAACAACATATTGAATGTCAGGTCTTGTGTTGGTGAGAAACATCAAACTCCCAACCATGCTCCTGTAAGTGGTCGTGTCAACCTTCGGTGCTCCATCATCCTTGCTCAATTGGATCCCATGTCCAATTGGAGTTGCAACTGCTTTGCAATGCTCCATAGCAAATTTCTTGATCATATCCTGAGCATACTTGTGTTGACAGATGAAGATCTCTCTATCTGTCTGATGAACTTCCATGCCTAGGAAGTAGTGCATTAATCCCAGATCTTTCATCTCAAATTGTTTCATCATGGAGTGTTTGAACTCCATATTCATCTGATCATTACTACCCATAAATATGAGATCATCCACATATAAACAAACTATGAGGATGTCTTTACCTTGCTTTAGGTAGTAGAGAGTTGGTTCATTTTTGCTTCGGGTGAACCCATATTCCTTGAAATAGCCATCAATGCGAGAGTACCATGCTCTTGGTGCTTGCTTGAGGCCATACAATGCTTTTTTCAGTTTATAAACAAGGTGCTCCTTACCTTGTTCTTGAAAGCCTTGAGGTTGTTCAACATAAACCTCCTCTGTTAAGTACCCATTGAGAAAGGCACTTTTTACATCCATGTGTTGGATTTTCCATCCTTTATGGGCAGCTAAGGAAAGTATTGTTCTGATTGTCTCCTGTCTAGCTACAGGAGCAAAGGTCTCCTCATAATCAATGCCATACTTCTGTGTGAAGCCTTTTGCTACCAGTCTTGCCTTGTGTCTTTCAATGCTCCCATCAGCATTGAATTTGGTCTTATAGACCCATTTACATCCAACACATTTTTTTCCTTTAGGAAGTTGAACTAGCTCCCAAGTATCATTGTTTTTTATAGAGGTCATCTCCTCTTTCATGGCTTCCTGCCATATCTTCTGAGTACAAGCCTTCTCATAGCTAGAAGGTTCAAGTTGTGCACTAGTCAATAAAGCATAATTGACTACATCTCCCCGAGGCTCTTGGGAGTCATCATCTCCATACAAACGCAGATTTTCAAGTCGTTGCAAAACTGAACTCATTTCACTAGCTTGACTTCTAGTGTATCTTCTCTAAAAAATTTTATCCAACATCTGATAAGAGGGATGATGTTGTAGTGTTCTCTTACCTCTGGATGGAGAATCAATATCCATCGGTGAAGAACTGACTGATCATTGTGGAGAAGGACTTGGAGAAGTTGTTGATGTACTAGAAGTAGCACTTCTGCTTGGGCTTGGAGGGGGTGTGTCTTTGCCTTTCTTGGGTGACACCTGCTGAATTTGAGAAGAACCTGCATCATGGGATTCATCATCAACAAAAATTCTTGGATGACCCCATTCTCCCCCTTCATCAAAAATCACATCCCTGGAAAGGACAATTTTATGGGTCTTCGGATTGTAGAGTCTATAGGCTTTGGTAGACTCACAATATCCTATAAAAATACATGCTTGACTCTTGGGATCAAGCTTTTTCCTTTTTTCATCGGGAATGTGTGCATATGCTAAAGAACCAAAAACTTTGAAATGTTTTACATTTGGCTTCTTGCCATACCATGCCTGGTAAGGAGTGATCCCCTTCAAACTAGAAGTAGGACTCCTATTTAGAATGTAAACACTGGTTCTGACAACATCAGCCCAATACATATTGCTTAGATGCTTTGTTTGAAGCATCGATCTGGCCATCTCTACAATGGTGCGATTTTTCCTTTCTGCCACACCATTTTGTTGTGGAGTATAGGCAGTGGTGAACTGCCTTTTTATCCCACATTCTTTACAAAATTGCAGAAATGCCTTGGAAGAGTACTCTCCTCCTCGATCTGTCCTGAGACATTTTACATGATATCCACTTTGTTTCTCTACATTATTCTTGAAATCAATGAAGCAATCAAAAGCTTCATCTTTGTGTTTCAGGAAATAAACCCAACACATTCTAGAGAAATCATCTATAAAAATGAGAAAATAAGAATTGTTACCGAGACTTTTTGTCTGCATTGGACCACAGATGTCCGAATGCACTAATTGCAGTGGATAGTTGGCCCTCCATGCTTGTCCTCTTGGAAACTTGGACCTGGCGTGCTTTCCCAAAGCACATCCTTCATAGACCTCCTTGTGATCCTGAACTTTAGGAAGTCCAGTCACCATCGCTTGAGAAGTCAACAATTTCAGGCTAGCAGAATTCAGGTGTCCATATCTCAAGTGCCAAAGCACACTTGGATTTGCAATAGCAATATTTGCAAGTTGATCTCCCCCTGGCTGTCCAAACTTTAGGGGAAATAATCTGTTCTTGGTCATAGGTACCTGTGTGATGACTCTATTACCATTATTCTTATCAAATATTACACATTTTCCCTCATCAAAAACAAGTTTATAATTCTTTTCCATCATTTGTCCAACACTTAGCAGATTATGTTGGAGTTGAGGGGTGTAGTAGATATCATTCACCTTTTTGAGGCCTTCCTTCGTTGGAACCTCCATGGCTCCAATGCCTTCAACTTGCAATGCTTTATCGTCTCCCAACTTGATTCGGGATTTATAGGTGGAATCTATTGTAGCAAAGAGTTCTTCTTTGCCACTCATATGGTTGGAACAACCAGTATCCAAAATCCAAGTATCATTCAGATTTTGATCCGATTGCCCATAAGAAAGAAAGAGATTAGAAGTCCCTTCTTCTTCACCAAAATGACCATACTGGCTACTTTTACTGTTGCTTCCCTGAGAATATTTGGACCAACAGTCTCGAGCAAAGTGACCTGGTTTGCCACAATTGAAACAAACCTTTTTGGATTTGTCACTTCCTCTTCCTCGACCTTGACTTCTACCTCTGCTTTGTTGACTGCCTCTGCTTTGACTTCCACCTCTGCTGGGAGTTCCTCCTCTGTTGGGATTTCCACCTCTTTGGCTGCTCTTGCCTCTGCCTCTTCTCTGACCTCTGCCTTGGCCTCTACCTTGTCCTTTTTTGGCACCTTCCTGAGATGCGAAGGCTTTATCATCGCCTCCATAACTGGTTGAAGGAGATTCTTGTAATCTCTCTTCATGTGAAAGTAATGAACCAATTAAAGCATCAAAGGATAGTGTAGACAGATCCTTTGATTCTTCGATGATGATTGCTATGTGATTCCATTTCGGAAGAAGTGTTCTCAACACTTTCTTCACAACAGTTTCTGGTTTGACTTCTTCTCCAAGTGTTACCATCTTGTCAATGACTGCTTTAACTCGAACGCAGTAGTCACCAACTTTCTCATTTTCAATCATCTTGAGATTCTCAAAATCTCGTTTCAGTGTTTGAAGCCTGACCTGCTTCACTTGATCACTTCCTTGGAAACCTTCTTTTAAGGCATTCCATGCATCTTGGGCAGTTATACAAGATGCAATTCTGGGGAAAATACTTTTATCCAACGCTGCTTGAAGATGAAAAAGAGCAAATGAATTGTTCTTTTGTGCTTCCTTCTTTGCTTTCTTATCAGTTGCACTTAATGTAGTCCAATCGGAGGGTTCTGAGTAACCCTCTTCTACTATGTCCCATAACCCCTTACCTATGAGTAAGGTCTTCATTTTGATAGACCAGTACTCATAATCGTACCCATTAAATTCTGGAATGGGTAGATTAGCATTCGAGGCCATAGCTACTGACAAGTAACTAGAAACAAACTTTTATTTTTCTAGTACAATCACTTTCAAAGAAAAGCAATTACAAATTTAAATCAAGTCTAGCTTGATCTACTCTTTCACTTATGGCTTGCTCTTCTTGTTGAGGCTCTCCAATCACCGGGTTCCCAAAGTTATCACCAATCGAATCTTCGTCGTCACTGATGAGGATAATTTCTGGTGAAGTTGGCTCCAGTATTTGGACTGAATCACTATTACTGATCTGAGGATTTGCTGGTTCTTGAGGTGCAATGCCAACTGAATCTGAGTGCTCAAATCTATTGTCGAAGGAGTTGTCTTCGGAATCTGCCTCGTATCCAGAATTGGGACGTCTCTGATGAGCTATGACAGCGTTTTGTAACTGGCTGAACACAACATGCAGACCGTATCTCTGAACTCTTTCATCAAACGATTTGGTGTTCTCTCTTAGTAAAAGAGAGCACAGTGCATGATAGCACCCGGTAGATCGTATCATGAAGTTTTTCAATGCAAAAATATTCCCCTTAGGGCCTCTGAGGTTACAGATGTTTACTCTTACAAATTTCACTCCTTTACAGCCGTTGAGGCTATTACAAAAAAAATTTCAGCCTTGAACGGGGTTCCAAGGGGCAGTCCAAAATTTTTTGGAAGCGCTAAACGGGTGCTTCAGAAGGCTTCCCGTCACTTTTATGCTCCCCTTTTACAAATATTGCCACTTAGGCTATTACACAATTTGCAAGTTTTTCAAGCCCCTTGGGCGATTTTACAGATTGCCTCTGAAGCAATAGGTTCAAATTTTCTCCTTTGAAAGTTTTAAAAAAAAACTTTTAAAGTATTTTAATATTTTTCTATTTAATAATTAAAAACATTGCTTTAAAAACTATTTAAAAATAAATATTTAAAAAATATTTTAAAGCAATTATCATTTAATTATTAAATACAATATTAAAAACTTTAATTAAAACTTGAATTGACTTTTGAAAAAAATAAATATTTGAACCTCTTTAAGCCTGTGAGTCGAACTCGTGACCTGCGGTGGCCGAAGATGCAGCCCTCAACCGTCTCAGCTACAGCCCGCCTTTGGAAAAACAAGAGTCCTCGCACCACTTTATCACTTCCCCAACGCAAATTAAAAAACTTTGATTTTTCCGTCGTTGGGTTTCGAACCCGCGACCTGTTGCAAAGCAGGGGTTCGTCCTAGCCAATCGGGCTACGCGTCCGATGTGAAAACACTGGGCACCACCTTCATTTTAAACACGCGGGAAGAATTATTTTTATAAAAAAAATGTGCATTATCCCACATGCACCAGATTGTGGGCTGTGGATGTCTTTTTAACCGCGGGCATGCACTAGTAATCTCGATTGCCTTCGGGCAATCGTTCTTCGTCCTTGTTTTGCCATGCAGCTTCAAATCAATAACTGCCACATCGTTACCCAATGCTTTGTCGCCATGTATGCACCACTAAGCCTGCACCACGTGTCTACCTGTTGTCACGCCCTCGCTGCCACGTCGGGCAAATTGTCCACGTCACCCGCTCTCAGCCTCTGCCACGTGGCGTCCCCATTGCCACGTGTCGTCCTTCTACTGTGTCCATGTTAGCCAAGCCTCTACTGCCATGTGTCTATCCACATCAGAGTCACATCTGCGCCCATGTTAGGTTCTCATCAGTGTCGCATCAGCGTTGGTATTCAGTGGCATGATGCCACATGTCAGGTTGTCACTGCCTTGATCTGCATGCAGTTAACTGCATCTAGGGTCCATCAGATCCACCTCAGGATGTCTGCGCACCACCTCGAAGTGCATGCTAGATCTATTGTGCATGCCTCGATATCCGTGCCCAGATCTGGAATACCTGGGTAGTCCTACTACCTCGAGATGCGTGCCTGGACCTTCACAGGTCAACTCCCTCTACTTGACCTCAAAAAATGGGCCTGGACCTCCTGCTCTGATACCAGAGTGTGACAGATATGGAGGCAAAAAATTAAAACTTTATTCCAAATTCAATTATGTGCAAACCTTACAATATATAGTCTCCATTGCAACAAATAATACGAAACGGAAGGAGGAGATAAAGGAGAAAAGGGATAGAAGAAGTTGCGAGAAGAAGGAGATAAGAAGATAGAAGAAGGAGGATAAGGAGGAGACAAAGTAGGGATAGGGATAGAGATAAATTAAAAAGATGCCTTGCCGACATTTCTTGCCAACTTTGCACCTTCGTGGAGTTAACCTCTAACACTAGGGCATTGCATAAACCAAATGGCATTCGATTATACGCATAAATTATATTCTCCACTACAAAATTTATCTTCAATTTATCTTCATTAGCTATGTTGATTTAATCATAGCTAAAAATTACAAAATATATAGATTTCATGTCCAAATACCTCCTCAAGAATTGATTTAGTCAATGGGAGAGGAAAGGGATCTTTTATGGTCACAACATTTAGAATTCTAAAGCATACATAGATGTTGTTTTGATTTTCTTCCTTATTGAAGGTAATGATAATTGGTGACACCCACTCACTCATCATAACCTTGAATATAATTCCCCATCTAACATATTTTATGTTTTTGCATTAAAAAATATTGCATTCTTTGGATTCATTCTATATGGAATTCTCCTCACTAGTTGTGTGTCTGAAATAAATTGGATGTGATCCACACTTAGCTCTAGTGGAATATCTTTCAAGTCCTTATATTTTTATGAGAAGACATATTTTTACTACATGAAAAACTTAAAAGTTGTTGCTTTCAACATTGGGTCCTACTCATCCCTACAATACATTATCTTCTCTTTGTCTCCCTCATTAAGGCTAAGCTTAACCATATTTGGTCCTTCATACTTTATGGTATCAGGATCACTTATTGCTTTAGCCATGTCAATCTAGTGTGTTGGCTTCTCATCAATTACAATATCACAAATAGTGTATTCTGCAAAAAAATTAGGAATGTCCACTTCTCCTTTTCCTTTTTTGGTGTAGATTTATCCTTTTGACTACACTAGCTAACCTCATACACACTATTTCTTTATCCATCATGGTCCTTTTCCTCATCTACCTAGTGCATAGGAAATTTAACAAGAAGACCTCATAGTCCTCCATATACCAATGGATAAGTCTATTGTTAGAGTGTTCTTCATAATTTGTGCATTCTTCAAGTTCCAGCACTCCTTCCTCATTTGGTTCTTGTGTATCTTCTTCCTGAGCTACCCAATTCATCAACTATTGCAATATCCTCATTTATAAACCAAATATTTAGATTTATCATGTACTTTTGGTATCCCTTCTTGAATGTTAAGTGATCATTTTTCCAAATTTGACTAACTTTTCCATGTGTAGTCATCTTTTCCTCAACAATGCATCATATGCTAGTTTTTTCATAGTAATCACCACAAAATCCATGATGAACTCTTGATCAGCTATTTTTACTTTCTATACCATCAAGAATCCCTTCATCTCAATGTCATATTGGTATACACCATGTAATCTAAATTTGATAACCTAAAAAATGGTACTTCTATATCTCTTCAAGTCTTCTCTTGTAGCACATTCACACTCAATCCTCCATCCACAATCACATATGTCAACTTGTGATTTAGCCACTCAATATGGATTCATTTTAGCTTCTTTTCAACATCAATCATTAGCATTTTTGGATCAATAAATTGATCTCTCCTCATCTTGGTTGCTTCTTACTAGCATCATAGCTTCATTACTTTTCTTACCTATGTCAATTTTTATACTGTTGTGTAAAACCTTGGTATGGCTCTAAGTAGACTGAACATATTCATTTCCACTATTGTGTTCAACACTTGCACCACCAATTATTGTGTTAATGGCATTTTCTCTTGCTCATAAGTGATTGACCTCTTTAGCATATTTTCTTGGAGGAGTCGTTCTTTCTTGGTCTTTCTCATTTCTTCTTCTAATAAGTCATGTGCTTCTTGTCATCTCTTCTTCTCCATGGAAGGATTTGGATATTGCTCAGCTTTCCCTACTTGAGCTCTTGTTACTGCTTGCTAGTACATGTTTGTCTTTATTTTGTTGGTTCATTGGAGGATCTTCTATGTCAGTAAAATTAATTTTTTGTGTCTTGAAATTGCTTTCTTCAGAAAATTAGCTCTCTATGATTGCTTGGCCCACACCATCTACACATCAATCCATTATCCTTATTATTTTTGACATTATTTCCTACTGGTGGATTTTGGCAATTCTTCATGAAGTGCTCCTACTAGTGGCATCTTTGACATTCAATAATGAGTCATACATCTAAATCATATTGTAATCAACCTTGTCCTCCTTGTGGATGATTACCATACTACAGTGGTTGTCCTCCTTGATGGTTTCTCCTATATCCACAACTGGTCACTCCTTACCTGCTCTTAAAAGTGTTTGGTTTCTCTTTCTTTTCTTATTTTTTACCAATAAAATTTGATGCCTTGAACTTTTAATGTTGAATGGGAAATTGCCAACTTCCTGTCCTACACCTTCTCATATATTGTAAAAAATATTCTTCAAAAAGTTAATTTTTTTGTGTCCCTATGCCTTGTAGTCCAAACACCAAATATCCTCCTTCTCCTCCTTTTCTATTTTTCACATCATTTATTATCCTCTCCATATCCTTCCTCATGGCCTAGTTATCCACATGCAAATCATCTCGATCACTATCTTCTTATATTTTGATGGCAGCCCATCTAGGAACCATCACCTCTAAAAACCATCCATTGGTGTCATTTCCATTTTATCAATAAGTTCCTTCAGCCTTCTATTATATGATTTGACATCTTCATCTTTCTTTTGCTTTGTGGCATAAATCTCTATGATGATTTCTATATCATCTTAGAGTAACATAAATTCATTTAAAAATTCAATCATTAATCCTTACCATATTGCAAAGGGATTTGTCCTTGCTCTTTTTAGATGTCAATCTATTATGATCCCTCACAATATGACTAGAAATAATCTTAGTCACAATCCTTCATATTTTACTTTTTTTGCTCACCATATTGTTATACATGTTCCAATATGACATTTTGGATCCTCCATCCCGTTACCTAGAAATGGTGCGCATTTTTTTTTACCCATTGTCGTTTCTATATTTACCATATTTTCCATAGATAGTTGGTTTTATTCACTTGGAAATTCTTCTCCTGCAAATAATCTCCAACCATCTCCTAGTGCACCTACACTTCACAACCTCCTACACTAACACATGACCATTGAATTTGGTATTCATTCCCACAAACTCTCCTACAGTTTTCCTTATACTTGACTATCATCCTCTGCACCTCTTAAAAATCTCCTCTACTCTTATGTAATAATTACCAATTGTTCCACCTTATTTCCTTGTACACTCTCCATATTGATGCCTCCACTTGTGCTAATTGTCTAGCTGTAAACTCAACAACACTTATTATCAATCTAGGGTGAACAATTTAAAGGGTAGTAATCCAATATATATTATACCAAATGATTAATCTCAAACTTAATTCTATTTCTCTTAGTTTCAGGTTTGTAGAAAATAATAAAAATTATAGGAAAATAAATTATGTTGTATTGAAATAAACTACAATGTTATGATTTAAATAAATTAAAATGTTTTTTATATTTGTTGATGTGGATCCATGTGTAGATGATATTAAATATCTATATTTACACTATTGATTAGCCATAGAATTGCTCATTTTTTGTACTTTTTTTCCCCATTATGTGTGATATATATTCTTGTAGATCTAACTATTTTATGAAAATTATATATATAATTGACATTTTATTATGTTTGTTCTCTAATATTTGTCTTTAAGTGTAATGTGTGTAGATTTAGTGGAAATCGTTGTATTTTGGCATATTTTCGTCGAGGTCCAACTCGGACTTGGCACTTGCAAATTAATAAAGGGAAAAAAATTGCAGAGTATCAGTAAAAAGGTACGAAGTCAAGCGCCAAGTCCTTTTAAGCACCTGAATTTTGTTCGGCACCTAACTGTTAGGCACCTGATTTCCATTACACGCCTACTTCTTGTTGTACGGTGAAAGGCATCTGCTTCCCATTGTATGATGGAAGGCACCAGCTTCTTGTTATGCGAACAAAAGGTGCCTGCTTCCTGACTTATTCAACTGCGATGCCTGATTCCCGTTAGCATTAAACTTCAGCACGGCTCTATGGTCAGTAGAATAGAATGAACGTGTCGGCAACCAGCTTGAAAGTATTTTTAGTGCCATAACCAAACATGGGATAATTTCAAATGTGATCCGTCACCTATGTTGCAGTTGTTAGGTGAATTTATTTTGAAAATCAGGCAAATCGAATATCAGCTTATTATTCTTATATTTTGCTTGATTCAAGCAACCAACTGTAACAATGGATCATGCATTGATTCATTCTAAAATTGTAATAGGGTTGGCCGCATACTATATAAATATGCAAGCCACCCCTGAAGAAGCCCCAAAACTTTTTATGTAATTTTCCAGTTGTAAATTATTAATAAAAATTCCTACATTGTTCTTGTAAAAACTATTCTCCAAAGAATCTGGTAAACATTCTACCACAGGAAGAACCTGCTAGAAGTGTGGTCCCACTTGCAACAAAGTTCTTGTTAGAATATTTATTATATCTTATATTACATTAATTAAGTTAACAACATTATAGGAGTGGTACGTAGTTTTCTTTATTCAGTTTAGAAACCACCCAGCTTGGTTCAAACTGCCTCAACGGAGTTTATGTAAATCTTATATATTTTCCAGGAATATGAAGTGCAAACTAATGATTCAGTTTCTAATATGGCATCAGAGCATTGAATGATTTTTGGGCAATGTGAATTTTTTTATGGGCAATGTGCTATTCACGCACTCCATTAGATTCACTCCATTACCAGAGGAGCCATTGACGCCGAAGACTGCAATCCGAACTTGATGAACTCTAGCGCACAAGCACTGACGTGATCCCGCTGCTTTCCAAATTTCCGACGCCGAACTGTTTGGGGCGTTCGCGAACGGTGTTGTTTTTTTTTTCCGTTTCTGGTAAAGCAAACCAGACGGGAGGAGCCAGTTATTTTTTTCTGCGCTCCGAATAGCGTGGAGTTTTTTTTCGTAGCGGAGGCGGCGCCACCACAGAGGAGCACTGAACTCGGTAGCCACACAGTTTGCATTGCCGTCGTTTTTTTTCATTGCCGAAAATCGGTGCACACAGCGGACCGCGCAGGAGAAGCCGTGAGGCCACACCGCTTGCATTACCGTCGTCTTCATTGCCGGACCGCGCAAGAGAAGCCGTGAGGCCACACCGCTTGCATTATCGTCGTCTTCATTGCCGGAAATCGGTGCGCGCAGGAGCAGCCGTGAACAGTAGCCGAAGACTGCAATAATATTTCATTGGTGCACAGCACGTGAAGGACATTGGGAGCAGCCGTGAACAGTAGCCGAAGACTGCAATAATATTTCATTGGTGCACAGCGCGTGAAGGACATTGGGTATAACATTTCATTTAATTTTTTTTTTTTTTTAAAAACAAAGGTTCTTTGGTGCACGTTTTTTTTTTCCATTGCATTTGTTGTGCTTGGAGGTCAATAAAAATTCGTCGCCGTGAATACACACGCAACACAGTGGCCGCGATGGTTCTAATAATGATTGCTTAAGTTTTTTTTGCCACGGGGTGGTTGGGGTTTCAAACCCCTTCGAGTTGCTGCCAAGATGACGCCCGAGGAGGGCATTTTGACGCCCCGCGGGTCTTGTTGACGCCTCGAGGGCCCTGTGACGCCCGAGGAAGGCATTTTGACACCCCGAGGGTTCTGTTGATGCCCCAAGAAGGTTTGGTGACATTTTTTAAGACATGTAAATTGTTTTTTTTCCTTCAAAAGCAATTGTTAAAAGGCATATTGGGAACCTTTCGAGATATACTCTATTTTGCACTCCCTTCTTACAAGATAGAGGGGGGAATTCAAATTTTCAAACCCTTAAAAAAAAGGGCATAGATAGCAACTCAAAGGTGCATTTTCGATTTTACTCGACACCTTCTTTTGTCAAATTTGGGTGCATTTTCGGTTGAACCCGACACCTATGTGAGAAGTTTTTTGTGAGCATGCTTGTTTGATTATTGCATTTTTTTTCTGCAATTAAAAATCATCTACATCAAAGCATCCACTACTTCTCTCAGCACATGTTGCACAAGTTCTCCAAAAGCAGTTATCTCTTTGCACAGGGATCTTCATTGATCATCTACTTGATGTTCTCTCACCAACACTAATTTTCTCCTAGTTTTGTTTTTTGACTTAATTACCTCCAACTGATTATTCTTCTTCCGAAGATTCTCAGGCATCATTAACATCTCTTTGAGTGAATTTTTTACCCCTATTGCTATTGTGTTTAGGCGTAAATCCTGACGAAAGTCCTGGACTCCAAAGTGTTTAGGGGAAGTTACGCCCCACGCATGCGGATTCCTGTCTTTCTAAGGTAGGTGCCATCAACAAAGCAATCCTTTTCAGATCTTGCCTATGTTCCACGTACCGTTCCGATCTTCATAATACCTATAGTCTCCCTCACGTCAGGGCGGGTATTATTTTGATTCAGTTCAGGTATAAGCGGCACAGCAATGGTATATCGAAAAGGGGACCATTTGGCGCTATAAGGAACCCTAAACAATGGCTACGAGTGCACAAGTATCTTTCGGATGCTCAATTGCTCAAAGGCACCAATTTTGTGCCATGGAAGCATAAAATGAAAGCCATTCTTCAAGTCAAAAAATTATGGGATGTTGTCAGTGGCACTACCTCTCGTCCCACCACAACGAGGACGAGATCAAGATACATTTGATGATCAGGACAGGAAGGGCCTTATGTTTTTGTTACTTGCCATAACAGATGAGGTCCAACCTCATATTTGTGATGCCACGACCAGTAAAGATGCTTGGGCAGCATTGATTACTGTGTATGAAGGAAAGAATAATTCCACTATTCTTCACCTACAAACCCAGCTTCACAATCTCAATATGAATTCAGGGAAAACTGTTGAATTGTTTCTCTGCAAAGTGGCAGAATTGAAAGCTAAACTCAATACTATGGGAAAACCCATAGATGATGATCTTTTGACATCTGTTATTTTGAGGGCACTCCCACCATCTTACAAAAGTTTTATCACTTCACTCAATGTTTTTGGCAGAACATTAACTTTTGTTGAATTGGTTAATTTGCTTCAAACTGAAGAAGCCAATCAAGTACAGAAAGATGAGGAACACCTGCCATTGCTCTTTCCACTCATCAAAAGGGTCACAAGACAGGACAGTTGCAGAAGGGAGGGTCTTCTTCCAAAGGCAAAGGCAAGCCCAATCTCCAGCGAGATAAATATTGCAAGATCTGTGATATGAACAATCATGATACCAACCGGTGTTGGTTCAAAAACAAACAACAGAATGATCCCTCACAACATAAGAAAGGCAAGGGGAAGCAGAAATATCCCCAGCATCGCAACCAACAAAAGGGTCATGTTGCTTATGCAGATTCCCATTCAGATAATTCTAATTCATCTTCAGATAATGACTCCGAAAGAGCACACAAGGTGCTCATGACCCATATTGCCTCTTCCAAATCAGATGTTGTATGGTATATTGATTCTGGAGCAAGCAAACATATGACTGGGAACAAGTCCTGGTTTCAAACCTTTCACGCAAGAGAAGGCAAACCTGTCACTATTGCAGACAATCAGGTCTATCAAGTACAAGGTGAAGGGGATGTTACAGTCACTCTCCCTGATGGAGATTGTGCCATAGAGAAAGTTCTCTATGTTCCTGGCCTTGCCAACAATCTATTATCTATTCCACAGATGCTAGATAGAAATATGGATGTTGTTTTTCAAGTTGAAAAAGGAAAAAAGAGATGTTTCATCGATCACCAAGGTCAAAACATTGCCACTGGCTCCTACAAACATGGATTATTCATCTTGGATACAGTTTCTACATCCCATACTGCCCTCATTGCCACTACCACAGCAGCTACTTCCTTATGGCATAAAAGATACGGGCACCTCAGTTCCGGGTATTTACTCGAATTAAGCAAATATGACATGGTCAAAGGGCTTCCTCAGCTTTCATCCGTTCTCCCAGTATGCTCAGATTGTCTAGCAGGGAAACAACATCGAGTTCCATTTGAGACTAGTTCTTCTCGCTCTAAGAAACCCTTGGAGTTAATCCACGTAGATCTGTGCGGTCCTTTCCCAACCAGTCATGGTGGAAAGAGGTATTTTCAGCTATTTGTTGATGACTACTCCCGCAAAATATGGGTCTCCTTCCTTGCACTCAAGTCGGAAGCTCTTCTCTACTTTCGTCGGTTCAAGAGACAAGTTGAGAAGGAAACAAGTTGTTCCATCAAAACCCTCCGCTCAGATCGAGGGGGGAATACACTTCCAAGGAATTTTTAGCATTTTTGGAAAAACATGGGATTAAGAGACAACTCACTACAACATATACACCGCAGCAAAATGGAGTTGCAGAAAGAAAAAATCGCTCCATAGTAGAAATGAGTCGGTGTATGTTAAAAGGAGCAAACTTAGAAAAACAATACTGGGCAGAAGCAGTAAACACAACATCTTACCTACTAAATAGAGCACCTACAAGGGCTCTACAAGGAAAAACTCCACAAGAAGCCTGGAGTGGTAAGAAACCCTCAATTTCTCATCTAAAAGTTTTTGGATGCCAAGCTTTTATGCATATTCCTAAACAAAAAAGAAGGAAACTAGATGAGAAAACTCAAAAATGTATATTTCTTGGTTATGATGAGTATTCAAAAGGATATCGGTTGATTGATCCTATAACCAAGAAAACACACATCAGCGAGAGATGTAGTATTTGATGAAACTTTCACATCAAATAACACACTTGTATACCTTAAGGAAGATGAACCTAAGAAAGAAGCGGCACCTCCTCAGAAGAAGGTTCCTAAATGGTATACTAGTACATTGCAAGATTCAAAATTGACATCACTTCCAGATCTAACTCTAGATCGACCTGCTACTCGCGAGTATGACTCAACACAAAAGAGCGGATGATGCAACATCGATAAGAGATGTTGATGACCTTTGTCAACATTTTGATGATTTATCCGTGAATGTAGAAGAAGATGAGGATATAGATATGGAAGATGAAAAAGTCTATCCGACAATACTAGATGAAAAAGAACCCACATCGAGTCTCGGATGCACTCGAGTAAAGATCAATGGAAAACTGCTATGGATGCAGAACATACATCTCTAATGAAAAATCAAACTTGGAAGTTAGTGAATTTGCCTTCGGGAAAGAAACCCATTGGTTGCAAATGGGTATTCAAGATCAAATATAAGGCAAATGGTGCAATAGATAAATATAAAGCCCGACTTGTTGCAAAGGGCTATGCACAAAGAGAAGGCATAGACTATGAAGAGACATTTGCTCCTACTGCTAAAATGACCACTATTCGAGTTCTATGTGCAATGGCAGCTCAATTTGGTTGGCAGCTACATCAGATGGATGTAAAGAGTGCTTTCTTAAATGGTGACCTACAAGAAGAAGTCTATATGACTCAACCTGAAGGTTTTGTAGTTCAAGGGCAAGAACAGAAAGTCTGTAAGCTGATCAAATCTCTATATGGACTTAAACAAGCTCCTCGAGCTTGGTATATCAAAATTGATAGTCACCTAGTGCAACATGGGTTTAGAAGAAGTCCTGCAGATCCTAATCTATATATCAAGAACAATGGTTCTAACATAGTAATTCTAGTACTATATGTGGATGATCTGATCATAACGAGCGATTCAGAGAGTATGATCAAAACAGTTAAGAAAGATCTCAATACCTCTTTTGAAATGACAGATCTTGGACTTCTCCACTATTGTCTTGGTCTAGAAGTAACTCAATACAAGCATTGCATACAAGTTACTCAAAAGAAATATGCCAAGACTCTAATTGATAAGTATCGGATGAATGACTGCAAGCCCAAAGCCACACCAATGGAAGCAGGACTTAAGTTATCCCGATTCGATGAATCTCCTAAAATAGATAGTACTCTCTATCGTCGGCTGATTGGGAGTCTCATCTATCTCACAAACACCAGGCCAGATCTTAGTTTTGTTGTGGGTTATCTTTCACGATTCATGCAAGATCCTAAAGTTAGCCACTGGAAAGCAGCAAAAAGAGTTCTTCACTATGTCGGTGGTACGACATATATCGGCCTGGAATACAAAAAGAACAACAAGTTCTATCTTCAAGGGTACACGGACTATGATTATGTTGGATCCATAGATGACCAAAAATAAACTGCAGGTTATATTTTTCACCTTGGATCTGGTCCTGTCTCTTGGCATAGCAAGAAGCATCAGGTTGTTGCTATCTCTTCTATTGAGGCAAAATATCGAGCAGTTAGTGTAGCCGTCTGCGAGATCATATGGTTACGTCGCATCCTCACAAATATGGGCCTTCCAAAGAAACTTCCTTTACATTTATTTTGCGACAATCAAGGTGTTATGAATCTTGTCAAGAATCCTATCTTTCATGATCGCACCAAACACATTGACACTAGGTGTCATTTCATTCGAGATGAGATTCCAAAGCATCATATCCAGCTCCACTACATTCCCACAGATGAGCAAATAGCGGACATCTTCACCAAAGCGCTTGCTCGAGTCAAATTTGAATTGTTCCGCAATGCTATGTGTAGTCAACATTAATGTAATAAGGGGGGATGTTAGAATATTTATTATATCTTATATTACATTAATTAAGTTAACAACATTATAGGAGTGGTACGTAGTTTTCTTTATTCAGTTTAGAAACTGCCCAGCTTGGTTCAAACTGCCTCAACGGAGTTTATGTAAATCTTATATATTTTCCAGGAATATGAAGAGCAAACTAATGATTCAGTTTCTAATAGTTCTTCCCTATTTCCCTACTTTTTTGTAATTATTTTAATAGTTTAATTTATTTCTAGCACTTTCCCTATTTTTTGTAATTTCCAACAAGGTAATTATTTAAAGTTTTTATATTTTTAGTCTTGTTTCTTAGACTTAGCATAGTATTATGGGTTTAAACATAAACTTCAATGAACATTAAACACCCCCCAAACCATAATCCAAGGGAATCATCTCCGAAGGATGAATTGCAAGAATAGATTTTGAACGGCTGCTCACAAGACTACGAGTTGCCCTGGGTTGAAAATTAAATGGAAGCAATTAATTGAACCATAGAAAAACTAACCAATATTTTGCCTAACATTTTGGTGCCATTGTCGAGGAGTAGCCATTTTAATTTCTTGTTCTAAATAAAGTTGAGTTACAGTAGTTTAGAGTGTTTTCTTCAGAAACCTTCATTTGAAACTTTGTATGATTCCACCTAAGAACAAGGAACTAGATGATCATTTTATCAAAAACAAAAAATTTGTTTCTCAAAATCCTTCCACTTCAGTAGAACCTCAACCTAATACTAAACTCTCACCATCTCAATCCCCACCTGTGCATTGGCAGAAACACCCACTATTTGCACAGGATCCCTCTAAAACAATTCAGTAGAATCCTAGAGCAGGATCAGAGATAAGTAGAGTTAAATCTGAGGAGGATCTACCGAATGTTGAACATTGGCAAGCAGTGTTATATGGAACTATCTCAAACACTGACTTATCCCTCCTTTTGAAGGATAAAATAAATGAATCAGAAGCATTGAAAACTACTTTGAATGAAGCAGGGGTAGAAACACCAGTAGTAGGCATAATGGCAGAAAATCCAGAGGCAACATCTACTAGTTTTAGTTTTCCAATAGGAGAGGTAGGAGGATATCACAATATGAAACACATATCTCTTATCCACCTTCCAACTTTTAGAGGACTACCAACAGAATATCCAGACCTATTTCTATTTAAATTTTATGTTTTATGTAGATCTTTAGATTACACCACAGATCCTCAGAAACTAAAATTATTCCCTTCTACCTTAGATGATTCAACTTTATGCTGGTTCATTAGCCTGGGGGATAAACGGATAACTACCTGGAAATAGTTGAAGAAACTTTTCTTGGATCAGTATTAGGATTTTGGTAGAGTAAGATATGCAAGATAAGAAGTCCTAGATATGATCCAAAAGGAAGGGGAGTCCATGGAAGAATACTGGGATAGGTTTATCTTCAATATGCAAAGATCATTCCATTAAAAAATAGGATATAGGTCCCTAAGAAGTATTTTTTTGAAAGGACTGACAAATGAATCCTTGGAATATTTGAACATGATCTTTGGGGGAGACATTTACCAACACCAAATGGATGATATTCAAAATTTGTGTCAAAATTTCTCAATAAGAAAGGATAAATTAACCTCTAGAAATGTTAAGCAATCAGCCACTGTCACTAAAATAAAAATAGGCAACATGTTAGAAGACCTTAAGAGTGAGATGTTATCATCTCTAGCTCTTCAAATGGATACTCTTTTGCTTCAAATAAATAAGCAAGAGAACGAGGCAACATTGGCCTACTTCTATCCTAAATGCAGAGACAAACACCCCAAAAATAAGTGCCTAGAAAACAAATTCTATGTATGTGTTGTTTGTAAGAAGGATCATAAAACAAAGTTGTATCCACAATTAATGAAATCAAAAGAGGAACCTGAAGTAGCCAAGGCATACTTCATGGATAATAGGAGGAACTGGAAACAGTCTCCTAAGAATAATAATATGCAATCAGGAATGTCATCCTATGGGGGCAATAATTACCAGAATCAAGGTCAAAACTAGCCACCCAACATGGGTTGGTATGGCCAACAACCTTGGAATCCATTTTCCCAAGGATCAAATCCTTACAACCCTTATCCTTGGAACCCATATTAGTAACCTAGGAAACAGTGGAGAAATCAGAATGCTTGGAATCAGTATCCATAGCATACTGCTCCAGCTTCACTACAACCAAGTTTGACAACTTTACCTACTCCAAGGACTCCTCAATTTCCATCACAGTTGACAGCAAACCCAAACAACAAGCATCAAACCTATCAAATAGAAAATGATATGTACCATATGTATAATATCAAGGTAGATTGCGATCCTATCCAATTATGGTCAGGAAAGTAATTAGGTGTAGAAGTCACCCCTCTTGTAGAAGAAGAGGAACCAATAGAAATAGAGAAAGGGGAATCACTCCTTATAGAAGAGGTAGAAGAAGAATCAACACCTGTACATAACAAAGAGGAGTTTCCATCTTTTCCACAAAGGTTGTAGGAACCCAAGAAATCAATACAAACAGATTTTGATATCCTCTCTAGTTTAAATAACTTAACAGTCACAATTCCTCTCTTTTAGGCCATAAGAGACATACCTATTTATGGGAAGGCCATAAGAGAGTTGTGCCTCAAGAAACCAGGGAGGAAACCAACTAAATAAATCAGTTTGGTAGGTTAGTTAGCTAACCTTATGCTAGGAAATGCCTATAGCTAGAAGTATTCAGATCCAGGGATCCCAGTGCTAACAGTAAAAATAGAGGGTTGTATTTTATCCAACACACTAATAGATTTTGGGGTTGCCATCAATGTCATGTCCTAGGAAACCATGCAAAAACTAAAATTGACCAACCTGAAGCCCACCAAAACTATGTTGCAGTTGGTATACAGGTCTACAGTACTTCCTGATGGAATACTGGAATATATCATTGTTATAGTAGATGCATGGGAGTATTCGGCAGATTTTTTTGTATTGCAATTTAAGTCTGGACTAGGTGGATACCTATTAATCTTAGGTAGACATTGGCTGGAAATAGCTGATGCCTATATAAGTTGTAGAGATGGGCAAATTACCATTTTAGATGGTCATAATATAAAGAAACTAATCATACATCCACCTACACAGTCTGCAAATTTGTTGGGAGAACCAGAGAATAAAAATTAAAATATTGATGGTCTATCAATGCTCTAACCTGTGATGACACTTGAAGAGTTGGAAGATGAAAATTATGAGGATAGGATGATATCCCACTTTTTTTAGGGAGAACCTTCCTATCCTCCTCCTGAGTTTCTATTATTAGGAGTGAAAGACCACCATATTCAGCAAATAGAAGTTGCACCTAGTGGAATGTTGAATATAGATAACAAGTTGACAATAGAACATCAAACCAAACTAAAACAAACATTGAAAAAATATCAATATGCCTTAACTTGGGAGTATTATGACATAAGAGGAATAGCTCTTGAGTCCTGTACACATATAATATATCTAGAAGACCAGGTTAGACCAGTAAGATAACCACAGAGGAGAATGAACCCAGTCATGAAAGAAATCGTTAAAATAGAGTTACAAAAAATCCTCACAATTGGATTCATCTACCCCATTTCAAATATTGAGTGGGTATCACCATTAGTGGTGGTGCCCAATAAGAATGGAAAGTGGAGAATTTGTGCTTATTACAGGTTGCTGAATAAAGAAACCAAAAATGACCACTTCCCCTTACCATTTATAGATCAGGTCCTTGATATCTTAGCATGAAATAAGTACTTTTCTTTCCTGGATGGGTTCATTGGATACAACCAGATCCAAATAGAGGAGGAAGACCAAGATAAAACCACATTCACTTGTCCATGGGTGATATTTGCTTATCGAGTCTTACCATTTGGCCTATGTAATGCACCTGCCACCTTTCAGAAGACAGTTCTTAGTATTTTTTCAGCTATGATCGGAGATATTGTGGAAGTGTACATTGATGATTTCACTGTATATGGTGAGACTTTTGAAATTACCACAAAAAAATTAGAAAAGATACTTAAACATTGTGAAGTCATCCAAACTCTGGATGGGTTCATTGGATACAACCAGATCCAAATAGAGGAGGAAGACCAAGATAAAACCACATTCACTTGTCCATGGGGGAGATTTGCTTATCTATTCTTACCATTTTGCCTATGTAATGCACCTGCCACCTTTTAGAAGACAGTTCTTAGTATTTTTTCAGATATGATCGGAGATATTGTGGAAGTGTACATGGATGATTTCACTGTATATGGTGAGACTTTTGAAATTACCATAGAAAATTTGGAAAAGATACTTAAACGTTGTGAGGAAACTAACTTTTCCTTAAGCAATGAGAAATTCTATATGTTGATGTAGGAAGGGATAGTTTTATGACATCACCTTTCTGCAAATGGGATCAAAGTAGATAGAAATAAAATTGAAGTCATCCAAACTCTGCCTACTCCCAAAACATAAAAGGGCATTCATAGTTTCCTAGGATCAGTCGGTTATTATATGAGGTTTATATCAGACTTTAGAAAAAACTACTAAACCTCTTACCACATTGTTAACAAAAGATGTAGAGTTTATCTGGACTGAAGAATGTGAATAAGCATTCAACACTCTGAAGGAAAAACTGATTACTGCTCCAGTGCTGAGAGTTCCAAATTGGACCATACATTTTCACATATATGCTGATGCATCTAATAATGCAATAGGCTCAGTATTAGGATAGAAATGTGATGATGATTTTTATGCTATCTATTATGTTAGCAAAAACCTTATAGGTTTTGAATTGAATTATACTATCACAGAGAAATAGTTTCTTGTAGTAATACATGCTCTTAACAAATTTTATCGTTATATTATAGGTTATTAGGTATTTGTGCACACTAACCACTCAATAATCAGATACTTGACAAAAAAACTTGGGATTAGTGGTAGAATTATCATATGGTTTTTTCTTTTGTAGAAATTTGATGTGACAATAGTAGACAATCCAAGAAAAGACAATGTGGTAGCTAATTTCTTGTTCCAATTGACACCTCCAAACTATGAAGCTACAAAAGATCAATTTCTAGATGAGTATTTATTTGCTGTAAATGATTAGATACCTTGGTATGTAGACATGGCTAATTATTTAGTCACTGGTAGAGTATCCCCTACACTTTTACCTCATGAAAAACAAACTTATATTGAGAATAGTGTAAATTTCTCATGGATTGATGGGTGCCTGTTTAAAATAGGACCTAATAAAATCATGAGGATATGTGTTGCTGGAGAAGAAATAATTGAAATACTAAAAGCTTGCCATGATGAGCCTTGTGGTGGCCATTTTATAGGAAAAGGACTACATATAAAGTGTTGAAAGCTAGTTATTACTAACCTTCACTATTCAAATATGCAGCCAAGCATGTGATTCAATGTGATCAATGTCAGAGGATGGGCAGACCTACTCTCAGATATGAGATGTCACTCCAACCACATGTTCACATTGAACCATTTGATAAATGGGGGATGGATATCATAGGACCTATTAATTCATAGTCAGGAGGTAAGAGGTGTATCCTAGTTTGTACTGACTATGTGATAAAATGGGTTAAAGTAGAGGATTTGCATGATTCAGAGGAGAAAACTATATCAGACTTCTTGTATTTAGAAATTTTTACAAGATTTGGGGTCCCAAGGGAGATCACAACAGATTAAGGGCCTTAGTTTACTTCAAGTATGATCCAAGAACTCATGCAACAATACAAAATCAGGCATAACAAAACCACTCCCTACCATCCACAGGTAAATGAGCAAGTTAAGGTAACCAATAGAGAATTGGATAATATCCTAACAAATATAGTACAACAACACAAGAAGTATTGGGCTACCATATTACTAGAAGCAGTGTGGGCCTACAGGACCACCTAGAATACTACTACTAGTTTCACACCATTTCAGTTAGTCTATGGGAAAACAGCCATGATTCCCATAAATTTTGAAGTTAAAACACTCAGGACTACTCTAGAATTGAACATCAATCTGGATGATGCACAAAAATATAGAATTCAGTAGCTTAACCAGTTGAATGAATACCACCTTGAGGCTCTACAAAAAATAGAGATCATTCAAAAATAAAGGGCCAAGTGGCATGACCGCCACACTAGGCTAAAGTAGCTTAAAGTGGGATAATGGGTATTACTCTATGATTCTCGATTCCATAAAAGGAAATGTAATCTCATGCAATGTTATATGGTCCATATGAAGTAATTGAAATCATCAATAATGGGGTTGTAAGAGTTAGAATAATATATGGCAACAACATTACATTGACAGTCAATGGTCACCACCTGCATCCATACTATGTGTCTGAAGCATATATGAGTGATTCTATATTAGGCATGGGGGAGACCCCAGTTGATTTTGACTTTATCTTGAGTCAGTGAGATGTAGACCTAGTCCACATAGTTCCAAAGACAATTATTCTTTTAAAATTTTCTTTTTTTTAGTTGTGTTTTTTTTTTGGAAGGAACAATGCCCTTTGTACAATTGTTAGGCAGCCTGGGAGACCTAGGCCTAACAAGCACATGATCCATGAACCTGCACCTTCCAATATTTCTAGGAGAATTTACCTGCAATAGGAATAGTTAGTCCCCATTCATAAAGGGGAATACTAAACCTAAATTTGCACAAGAGTGTTTAGATTGGTCTTTTTGGACAATAAAACACTCAACTACCGGTTCAGGGGTAGATGTTAATATTGTACCTATTTTTTAATTAGATGCACTGAAAAGTCTTGATCAACCTGACAGCGCATATACAAGGACAATTCAGCATCTATTGAATAAAAGAAAAGCACCATATATTTTTATTTAATGGGGAGGTGCCTACGTCCAGTTATCAAAAAAGGCACATGTTTCTCATTGTACGGTGAAAGGTGTCTGCTTCCCGTTGTACGAAATAAAGTGCCTACTTCCCATTGTACGGTGGAAGTTTCCTACTTCCCATTGTACAGTGGAAGGTGTCTGCTTCCTATTGTACAGTGAAAGGTATCTACTTTCTGTTGTATAGTGAAATGCGCGTGCTTCCCATTGTACTCTTCATGGTGCCTAACTTCCAGTATGTTACGAAGATGGCGCCTGCATCCTATTTACTAACAGTTCAATGTTTGACTCCCAATTTTTTAGGAGAATGGCTGACTATCCATTTTTAGGAAACTGACACCATATATTCTTAGCATAAGAAAAAAAAATTGTATAAAGTTTGTTTTATAAGTACGACACTTGACAATTAGCAAAAAGGCACCTACTTTCCACGATAGACATAAGCACCTGATTTCTAAGGTGCCTGCTTCTCATGTTAAGTAAAGTGTCTGCCTGTTAAGGCACCTGCTTCCCATATAAGCAAATCACTTTATTTCTTTGATTCCTATTTTCATTTTACAAGGTATCTACGCACCGTAACTCAAAAATAAGGTGCCTGATTTCCATATGAAAAGGCACATAATTTTTATTTATTAGAGTAGTTTTATGCCTTGATAGAATAACACGTCAGCCTTGGGATGTGGCCTGAGCCATGTTAGCTCCCCTACACATGTAAATTCAAATCCATCATAGATAAAATTAAAAGTTGACGTCTACCAATTTCCAAGGAGGGGACGTTTGTCGTCCCAAGGTGCTATGTTTTTCTAATTGTTGTTTTTAATTTTTGCAGGATTTCTTGAATAACCCACAGTGTAGCTACCAAGAACCAATCACATCCAAGGAAATTCATTGCATATGAACCATGGTCATCATTGTCTATTGTGGTTTATCCCATCTTCAAACGCCAACCAATAGCGATGCACCACGAGCATTTACACATATGCACCCATGAAACAAATTTAGGTGCATGTTTAAATTTTTTGTTTCTTGTCTATATTATTTTCATGAACATGTGTGTCTATGGAAATGTGTTGACACAAACCCCCATTATTACCTTAACCACTTGAACGAATCCACTTAGCATAATTTTATGTGGCACACCTCTTATTGGTCGATAGTTTATGGTTATCACCTCTACATAATCAGGCACATGATCGAAACAAATTTACTATGGATAACCATAATCAATGTTGATTACGGTAATTAACTGCCTGCATGCATAAATGCAACTATTTTAAAAAGATGTTTACTAGCTACTGTGCAGCCAACTTTAGTAATAAAAATGTAGAACAATGAGTCACAATGGTAATTCAAAGGGGAGATAGTGAAATTGTTGAGTGATTGTGAATTAGAGGCAAAGCATGGGGGGGAAGTCGATAAATCATAACCTGAAGAAGAGTGAGTTGATCGATTTCTAGGGCATTTCTACAAATGTCCAAACACATTTGGATACTACATAATGGATGGACTATTATCGATTGGTTAGTCAGGGCCAGGATGCGACAGTAGCAAATGAATTTATGGCATCGATGAGCGAGGGGGTTGTGTGCATGCGGGGACTAGAGATCCCAGTCACAAAGGACTACATCGCCATATTTATGAGCCTCCCTCTTACAAGGGAGCACACATACAAGGAGGATAACCTTACCCTCTATGCGTAGATATTTTTTGGAGCACCAATAGAGAATCTGGCACGTGTTGGATTGCTGAAGTAGCACATTCCTGAGCTCTAAAGGGCTATTTTTGAATAAATTATCCATTTCTTTACATTCTTTGGTAGGTACTCCCACCTGAATGCCAACCATTTCCATTTCTTCAATCATATTCTACATGGGGATAAAATCAACATCCCCCATTACCTTACATGCACCTTGAAAGATGAGGCTAGGTGATACCAGGTAGGCACCATTTTTGCCCTGGCTCACCAAGGCTTGATTTTTACCTTAGTGATATATGCAGTCACATGGAAATGTGATAATTGAGGAAGCTACGAGCACTAGTGTAGCAACAGGGGTACAAATAGAGGAGGTTCCCATTCAGAATGAACAGTCGACCTAGGAGGCGATAGAACAAGAAATGACGGCACCTGCATCCCAGCCTGCAAGAAGTACAATGGAAGCAGGATAGACCTCGTTCCCTAATTTTCCCTAATTTTGGGAGGAAACAGGGTAGGTTCCATCCCCTTCTGCACCCCAATTTGAGTAGGAGGCAGTGCAATATTCTATACCAATATCCACTAGGATGCGAAGCAGAAGAATGAGACCGTCAAAGGTGGTTTCAAGCTCATCCAATGAGGAGAACCCATCGATGAGCTCAACAGGGGGTATATGGCCTATATTTTATAGGATATTTCCTATGGGCCAACTCCTCAACATGAGGTGGTCATGCCAGATGTACCACCATAGGTCTAGGTGAAGGATTTGCAGGAGCAACTGCATGTTCTAAAAGAGCAGGCTTCCACTTGGGAAGCCAAATTCAAAGAGGAACGGACTCTGTTTGAAGAGTCCAAAAAAGAGGCTACCCTCAAAATGGATGAATTATATCAAATAATTTGGTAACTACATAGAAAATTGTAGTTGCAGGGCAGACCAGCGGTAGTCGAGCAACCAGCTAGGGTTGACATAGCAGTACAGACCGATGGGGAAACAGAAGTACCCAATGCTGATATTAAACCAAAATAGGGATATGTTACTACAATGGAAGTAGATCAGACCTGATCTATGTCCCCCTCTTTAGAGCAGATAATTCATGAGGATGAGGTTGAAGTTGAAGAACCTCAAATTATAGATCAGCCTGAAAATGGGGAACAGATGGATAAAAGGAGATGGAGGTCGAAGAGCCTCAAATTACAGATAGAGAGGGATAGGCAAGGTACTCTCTAATTAATACATGGGTAGCTCAACCTCAAAAAGAAGTAATAGTCCCTGATGTGCAGCAAGAAGCTACAGAGGAAAAAGGAGCAACCCTGATGTGCAACAAGAAGCTATATAGGAAAATGGAGTAGTCCCTGATGTGTAATAAGAAGCTACAGAGGAAAATAAATAGTACCTAATGTGTAGCAAGTAGCTACAGAGAACCAGGAGGTTCAGCAACCTGGATCCCCTATACACCAAGAAACACCAGTTGCACCAACATACCTTTGGATACAGAGTATCAAGCTGAAATTAAAACAAAAAGTCGTAAGGCCATCTCAGTTTCAACCTAGAACCAGAGCAAGAGTTGTAGATTTGAATGCCCTGGGCCTTAAATCTGAAACAAAATCAGATCTGGATTCCTATGAGGAATGGGAGGCAAAAAAGACTCAATTTGTCGCTCGAAAACAAAAATTTGAGGAGATCAAGGAGGAAAATAAGGCAGATAAGAAGAGCTAGAAGAAGGCCTCCAAGAAAGCCCTTAAGGAAGCAGAAAAGGAGGCCAAAAAATAATCTAGAAAACCTTGGAATAATATTCCAGTTGCTCAACCTAAGTAATTCTGGAAATTGTATGGGTCTAAATATGGGAAGCCCTCTAGGATACATGAGTATTTTAAGTAGATGGGATTTCTAGGCCTAGTATAGAAAGAGAATCTAGCTTCAAGTAGGAAAACCCCCCTTGTGCCAAAAATAAATGTTGAAGCTAAACCTAAGCTTGACCCAATAGGGGAATATTTTCCCACATTCAGGGTTGCTAAGGAATCTAGCATCCCATTTTGGGATAAGGAATTAGTGCCTAAGGGTGAGAAGTTACCACTTCACCACGAGTACTGTAAAATGGTTGAGTCTGCATTTTAGAAGGATGCCACTAGCTTCACTGGTTTTTATATGAATATTGATAAGGGCAAAGTGGCCTAGACCAAAGAACCACCCAAGAAGAGGGTAGGCCCAAGTGAACCACTCCGACGTAGCAAACATTAGAAGTAGCAAAGATAGGAGACAACTCCCATAGCACCAAAGGGGCGAAAGCCTTAGGATAAATAGAAATCCAAGGTCGCTAAGAGAAAGAAGACATAGACCAACCAGGCCTATTGGGATGAGGTGAACAAAAATGGTAATTACCAGTTCAAAGTGGCATAGGAATGTGCCACCCCTTAAGCATGGGGGAATGATGAGCCACATAATTGCTCATTTATTGTACTTTTTTTTCTCATTATGTGCAGCATATATTCTTGTAGATATAACTTTTTTATGAAAATTATATATAATTGACAATTTATTCTGCATATTCTCTAATATTTATCTTTAAGTGTAATGTGTGTAGATTTAGTGGAAATCATTGTATTTTGGCATGTTTTAATCGAGGTCCAACTCGGACCTGGAACTTGCAAATTAATGAAGGGCAAACATCTACAGAGTATCGGTAAAAAGGTACGAAGTAAGGTGTCAAGTCCTTTTAAGCGTCTGACTTTCGTTCGGCACCTAATTGTTAGGTGCCTTATTTCTATTAGGCATCTACTTCCCATTATACGATGAAATGTGCCTATTTCCCATTATACAGTGGAAGGTGCCTACTTCTCGTTATGCAAATGAAAGGCACCTGATTCTTGACTTCTTCAACCGTGATGCCTTATTCCCGTTAGCGTCAAACTTCAGCATGGCTCTATGGTCGAAAGAATAGAGTGAATGCATCGGCAACCAGTTTGAAAGGATTTTTAGTACCATAATCGAACATGGGATAATGTCAAAGGTGATTCGTCACCTATGTTTCAGCTGTTACGGGAACTTATTTTGTAAATCGAGAAAATCGAATATCAGCATATTCTGAAAATAAAATACGTTGGGATATTTTGTTATTTTTCCCGATTCAAGCAACCAACTGTAACAATGGATCATGCGTTGATTTATTCTAAAATTGTAATAGGTCTAGCCACATACTATATAAATATGTAGGCCACCCCTTAAGAAGCCCCCAAACTTTTTATGTAATTTTCCAGTTGCAAATTGTTAATAAAAATTCCTGCATTGTTCTTGTAAAAACTATTCTCCAAAGCGTTCGGTGAACATTCTACTACAGGCAGAACCTACTGGAAGCGTGGGCCTACTTGCAACAGATTTCTTTCGTATTTCCCTATTTTTATGTAATTATTTTAATAGCTTAATTTATTTCTAGCACTTTCCCTATTTTTTGTAATTTCCAACAAGGTAATTATTTAAAGTTTTTAAGTTTTATGTCATGTTTCTTAGACTTAGCATATGATTATAGGTTTAAACATAAACCTCAACGAGCATTAAACACCCCCCAAACCATAATCCAAGGGACTCATCTTCGAAGGAGGAATTGCAAGCATAGATTTTGCACGACTGCTCACAAGACTACGAGCTACCCCGGGTTGACAATTAAATGGAGGCAATTAATTGAACCATAGAAAAATTAACCAATGTTTTGCCCAACAATTATATTCTAAATTTATGCAATTTAATTTAATTGATAATTTAAAGTTATTTTTATATACTAATTATTCCTAACTATTTAAGGGGCCGAGAGATTAGGGACTGGTTGTAGGAGTGGGCCCTACGTCCTAGAGGATAGTGTAAATCTTTCTCCCCTAAACTATTTTACTTCAGTTTCTAATGTGCATTAATACTACTAACATTATTCTAGTTTATAGATGTAGGAAAATACAGTAAATATTACATAAAATAAATCATGCAAAAATAAATGACAATGTTACCAAATATATGATGAAAAGTGTTGTTTTTATTGCTGGAAATTCAAACATACATAATCTCTGAACATCAAGCCTTCTAAGAAAAAATTGTATACATAATATTTAAAATAGTATACATTTAAACATTAGACTTCGGCATTCTAGCATTAGAATATTTGACATTAAACCTTTTCAAAAGTCTCTCTTGTATTTTTATAATGTTGCTTGGACATTCTTAATGAAATTCTTCCACATATTTTCCATGTGGCTTTGTTGGCTTGATGATTTGGATACTATCTTTCCAACAATAAAAAGCTAACCTTATACAAATTTGTAACCAGCATGGACTTTGTCACACTTTCTATGGTCCAAGTGGCAACTGATAAACTAACAAAAAAAAAATTCCTAATTTGAATAATCAAATGATGTAGCAAATACAACTATATGCCCCTTTATTTTAGGAGAAGACAAAATAGCTTGCATCCGAATCAAAACATCTTAACAATATGATAATTTTACAACTTTATAATAACAACTTTATAACAACTCTAATAAATATAAAATTCTCGTGCATAATGCCAACATGAAATTCAACTATGCTGACTAGATATGCCTCGTAGGAATGCTATGTTATCATAAGATGTGGTATAACAACACGTTGGACAGTTGTACTTGGTAAACATTCCTTTCTATAATATCTTTCAGTAGATGTTTTTCGTAATATCTTTCTATAGTTGCTTTTCATAGCGTCTTTATGTAGCGTTCCTCCACATGGCTCCTCAACATGTCACCCTTAAGTCTAGTCTATCCACTCCTGTTATCTAGTCCATGCCTTATGTCATCCTACTTTTACAAAGCTCCTGCACTCTTCTCCTTCCAAAACACACAGAACTTGCACACTTTTGCCTAAAAAACAATCATAAATCACTTTAATTGTCAAGGATCAAATTCATTCATAAATCACATAAATAAGATAAAAATGATCATAAAACTACATCTATTTTCATAAATATACAAACAAAAAATAAATTAAACTGCATAAAATATGTGTTGTTTTCGCACTCATAATTTTCCCAAATTGAAGGAGATGCATGTCCTCATGCATACGGTTTTGAAATTACGGTATGTCTAAAAACATATTACAATAGTTGTTCAATCATTTCAACGATTTTTGCAGACATAAAACAAATCAGTGCAATGTTTACGTAAAATATTTCATAGATATAGATCAAGACACTACAACTATTTTTAGAATTCATGTTAGCAATTATCATCAACAAGGAACTATAATTTTTCATAAATTATTTGCATTCAGTTTTACATAAATAAATTGGTTTAAATATGAAACAACATACTTTAAATAAATATTTTCAGATATGCAAGAAAAAATATTTGCAAATATAAAGATAAAGTAATAAAAATAAAATCTTCTACAAATTAAGAGCAAGAACATGATTAGTATTAAATAAAGTCTGTAAAATTATGTAAATTTTATCAAATATTTGTTATAGATTGTTCAGCTCTAGATCTAAGTCTATATGTAACCCATGTAGGTTTCATTTTCTTAGTTAGCAAATTCTTCTTTCGCTTCACCTTCTGGACCTGTTCCTTGGTCTCCTTGGGACCAAGTGGTTATTCAATAGATATGGTTTTGATGTGCTCAACTTCTATAGATCCTCCATATTGTGATTCAAACTGTGCATCCTATTTTCTGGAGGAGGAGGAGGTTCGACTGTCTCAATGATATGATTGATTATTGCATCTATGTTGCCAGGCGTCCCAATGTTAAGGAGTAATCTTGTTGAATGTATCCCTATTTTGATGGATGATTTCGATCTCTAAGGTCAGTTCTGTTGGAATACTTCCATAAAGGGAATCGAGTTGTCTTCTTCAAGAACTCGAGTGAAGTCAATGACTTTGTTGAAGTTTATTGATTTCTTCAGTTTCCTACCAGACATGGAGCTTTTGTTAGGAGAGGTATCGACAATTGTCTATTGGATGATTGGGTCAACCAGTCTCACCACCTTATCTATGAAGATTTGATTGAGGAGATCGAGCTAGAGTGTAAGGGCACATCTAACTAGGGTAGCATGCTCGGTAAACTCATTTTTGAGTCTATCCAACTTGATATGCAACATAGTCTATTATGTTTGGATTTGCTCAAAAAAATTGTCAAAGGATTTAATGGAGGTGGGTTTGTCTTTTGGGCTGGATGCTTCTCCTACTTCCTGAATTTCTAGAATTTCTAGAACATATTTCTCACGTTTGGTTTTTCTAATAGGTTGGTAAAACTTGGAGCTCTTGGAATGGCTAGGGTGTTTACGTACAAGGGATGCTTCCTCCTCTAGACTTTTAGACTCAAAATTAGCCTTAAACACACTATCTTTTGTATACTCAGACATACCCAGCTCATAATGGATGGAAAGGTTAGCTTCTTCTGCTATAGTATCCCATGGTATCCTAATTTCACTTGCTTTATGTAGAACTATAAGTTTTATCAGCCTATGATAGGCAATTAGGTGAAACTTAGGACTGTCCTTAGAGCTTTTAGGTTGAACTTGGGTAATTGTAGCTTTAATCGATCGATAAAGAAAATATGGAAGATTTATTATGCAATATTCATGCTTCGGGTACTTAAGATTCAACATCATTTTAAGGTGGTAGCCCCCACAATTAGATAGTCTCCCCTCTAGTGTAAAGAATTTCATAAGAATCATGGTAGCCTCCTGCCATTTAATGGGGAGTGAGGAGGTTGTTACCCCTTTGATCCACCCTTCTCTATCCCTAGTCACAGTGCATCTCTCTCCAAACCTCTCAACCATTTGATTTACACCCTTGTAGGTAGATTTATAATATTTTTGGCCAACTTCAGAAATTCTTAAAACTTCAAATATCAAACTTGTGGTAATTGTAATTTGCATTTATCCTATGTGGATCACCATGGTCGTGGGATCACAATTCATAATGAATTGCTTTTCCATACCTTGGTCATTCCTTTGGAACTTTGTTAGGGCATCCCACCAGCGCACCTCTTGGAACATCTTCTTCATGGCATCGTTGGGGTTCTGGGTGTGAATAGATATAGGTTCACTCTACTTATTGAATGTGGCTCTTGGTATGGTTACAGGTTTAATAGATAGGATAGGTTTTTATATGAAAGAGAGGTATGATAATTTATAATATGCATCAGCCTCTATTTTAAAATATTATCATGAAGTTGTTTGGCTAGAAGGAAAACCTACAAAAAATGTTGATAAACAATCCGTCCATAAAAAAACAAATTTCTCCATATCTCAACCCTTCCGGTTATAAAATAAAATAAATTTTAACGTAATATCGAGATTATCATGTATATTTACTTTAGTTCTATGTATTTTCCTGTATTTTATTATAAGCATAAATTTTAAAAAATGTTTTCTTCTTTAAATATATATTTTACGGCTTTTTTAATGATATTCTCTCTATAAAATAAAGAATAAAGTTTTGATATTGTGTTCGCCATCTTACCTGCGTGAATTTTTGCCATCATCTACTCCATGCATTCCCTCAACTTCTTTCACTTGCAATTCTCCTTTGACCTACATCACCGCATGGTAATTTTTGTCTGCTACTTACTGGTTTCACTCCTTAGCTGCAATAGTTTTGTCTTTGGCTGTGCGGTGGGTCCCTCTCATGATTACAGAGATTTCTATAGAAATATTAGGTCTAATTTACCTTATTTTTTTGGGTTTAATATCAACACAAAATGTGGGTGATCTCAATCCTCCTATCCTCTTTGATCTATGGCCCATAACCATGATCTATGGTGTTTTCCCTGATTTGCTTCTCACGACCATGTGTCGATGAATCATCCCTCTTCGTACGCGATGGTCAGTGCTATCTTGTATGGGAAGCTTCCATCAGTGTTGTGTTTTGAATCCAAACCTAAATCATAGCCCTTCATTTCCTCTTAATTGATGGTTAGGAATCGAGATCCATGATGTCTTCTCCCACTAGTTTGTGTGGCCAATTATCAGTTATCAAATGCTAGGGTTATGAGATGGTCAATATCCCTTACATGTTTCTTATTTTGGCATGATTTTTCCCACCATCTTGCATAGTGTAAGATTAAAAAATATTTTTGATACCTTAATGTTATGAATTTGATTACCTAAGCAGGATTGTTTTTTAAATAATAAAATTTTAAAAATTTTAATTCCATCTTCCCTTTGGATTCGTGCATATAGATGCCCACTTTATTAACATCTCATTATCATGGCTAATCACGTGCATAAAAATATTTTTTATCCTTTCATTTTTTGTCATGCCTTCCACGTGTATGGTTGGCCTTGTCATCATATTTTGAATTTTTAAACCATATGATGCCTTATATATATTTTATTTTTTATTTGTCTCATATTCGATGATGTGTGATCACTTCCTTTGGTGGTATTTGGTGTCGCTTCTCCTTCCTCCCAAATATGATTTCTTAAAACGTGCTTACGGTTCTCTTCCTTCGACCAATCATAACTATCCACATCATCTTTAGTGCTTCGGTTGTGATTTTAATGTGCACAGTTTAGAGTGTCAGCTCATAAACCTTTTGCACACAATTCCCAAAGTCACATTTTAATCGTCAATTCTATTGTGCACCATTTCAATGTTGAATCATTTTTTGATTTCCATGTCATGATTTTCAGGCTTGAAAAATGTTTGTGTTATGGTATTTCCAGAGATTTTTAAATATTATGTAAATTTATCCTTTTTCTTCAAAAGCCCTTACATAGATAATTTTTAATATCTGCCTTGTATAATCCCACTTTGACACGTGTTGCAAATATAGAATTGTTGATACTTAAAAAAAATAATATGAAATGCACATTTTTGGAGATATGCTACAGAAAATATCTACGAAAAATGTCTACGAAAAGTATCTACGGAAAGTATCTACAAAAAGTGTTTATAAAAACTGTCTACAGAAAATGTCTATAAAAATTATCTACAAAAACTATCTACAGAAATTGTAGTTGTAGAGTTGAAAGAATACTTTTATCTGTTTCTTCATTCCTGTTTTTTTTCCCCCCTAAACTGTATTATGAATGAATCTTTTACGTACCTCCCCCAAACTGTATTTTTGGCTATATAGCCAAAACATGATAGAGAGGATTCTATTTTATAAACATTTATATTATGGAAAATATTATATATATAGTAATTTGTTTTTCTTATTTAATTAAGGATATGGGGGATATACTTATTTATTATTTATGCCTGCAAATCCATTAAATATGCTTGTAAATATTTTTACAAAAGATACTTACCTTCTTGGATTCTAAATAAATGGTCCCATGGTTTTATTAAAAATTCCTTCTAATGCCTTAAGGATGTTATTTCTTATTTGTTTTCCTTTAATTTCATTAAGGAGTTCCATGTGAGAGAAAAATAATGGATTTATCTTAATATCAGTCATCACTATTTGCAACATAGGACTTCATCAAAGGTTTAGGTGCTTTCAAAACTTATCTTGGAAGAGAACAATAGGATAGTCATTTTGGTATCATCTTTATGGAATTTCCTATAGAAATGTGCATATATTTGGTATTCTTATAGGGGTGCAAAGCTTTGGGGAATTGGATTCCCAACTACTCTATCAAAGTTCTGATGGGAATTTTAATCCTATCCTTACTGCTTTGTCCCTATAAGTAAGTATTTAAGATTTGGGAATTCAAGCCATATTTTTGTAGGATAAAATGGACTATGATATAGTGATTTGAAATGGAAACATGCTTATGACTATGTTTTCCTTAGGTATAAATGATCTAGAGTTGGTTTACAAGGACTCAAACATCCTAGTGATCTCAAACAAATTCATCTATTCATCTTACAAATCAATATGATGCTAAGGTTGTCCTAGTGATTTCAAGCATCTTAAGGACCAATAGTGTGTATAGTGTTTTTATTTTTATCATTATGAGTAAGGATTGACTAATCTATTGGTCACTTATACCAACAAGCTAGTTTATCTATGAGTGTCCATAGATCTTGTACAGACTTGTCGGTACCGCATAAGGATACCTTATTGCCAAGCGAGTTTCATTCAACCCATTGTTATAATGAGGATCACCCAATGGTTTTTGAAACACTAAGAATTCTAGGGATTCAAGATAATTTTCCCTTATTTTATTGGATTTTATATTTGGGATACTTGCTCATTTTGAAGAAGAGCAAGGGAATTTTATTTCTTTTTGGGGTACTTACTCGTTTTGAGAGAGCAAGAAAATTCTTATTGATTTTTGGGATACTTGCTCATTTTGAGAGAGATCAAGGGATATTTTTTTTTCAAGGGTGAAGGCAGAGATTGCCCTTTTGCCAATTATTTAGCTTTCTAGACCATGCGCATAATTAGATAAGTAGCGAAATCAGTTCACTTTATGGAAATAGTAACTCATGAGTTATTATTTCCCAATTTCACAATGTTTTTATTTGTTATAACATGCATAGTCCTGGAGAAAACTTGATTGACCAGAAATAACCTATGGCACTTTAAGGATTGTTTGATTTCCAATGGAAATTTGCTTAAAACACTAAGGTTTGCTGAGTGATTGAAAATACCTAGATTTTTTTTAGCAAACAAAGTGTTATGCAAAGTGTGGCAGTAATTTCCCTACAATTTTTCAAACTAATTTAACTAGAATAGGTATCTCCTTTGGGTGTCTTTTGCAAAAATATTGAGACTGAAGATTGATGAAAAATAAGATGAAAATGTTATAGATATTGGAAATCCAACATGAAACAAAGGAAGTATATGATATTCTTCTTCTTTTTCCCAAGTGGTTTATTTATATATATTTATATTATATATATATAGATATTTATTTATTTATTTATTTATTTATTTATTTATTTATTTATATTATTTTTTATTTTTTTTAAGGAAAGAGAAGTTTCTATTCAATAATAGTTGATTACAGTTTAGAGATGCACTGCAAATCAACTTGTTACTTGATATGGTATATGAATTCTTCTTTAGCTAATGGTTTTTTGTAGAGTTTAAGCCTATGCCCATTTACTAGTAATTTTCTTGTTGAATCATCTATAGGCCTCAATTTAACTGTTCCATTCTCAAACACTTCTTCAATCTCATTGTGTCCTATCCATCTTGTCCTTAACTTACCTTGAAAATCTTGGTAGCAAGATTCAAATAACAAGACCCAATCTCTTGATTGAAATGTTCATGGTACAATGTGTTTATCATGCCATTTATTTCTTTGTTGCTGAATTAATTCAGTCCTATGTAATGCCTCTAGTCTTCTTTCATATAGAATATTCAACTTCTCCAATCTAGATTTTTGTGCTTGATCCAAGTTCATATCAAGTTGTACTGTTGTGCAAATAGTTTCTATCTCAAATTCAATAGGTATAATGGCTTGCTTGCCATAGACCATTTCATAAGGTGACAATCCTGTGGTGGTTTTCTAAGTTGTGTTATATGCCCATACAACTACTTTTAACCTTTTTGTCCACTTAACCCTATTCACAGCTACAGTTTTTGTAATAAAATTCAAGTTCTCTATTTGTAACTTCTACTTGTCCATTAGCTTGAGGGTGATATGACGAAGTCTTTTTATGTTTTATTTGATAGATTTCAACAAAATATTTGATTACTTTGGAGATAAATTGAGATCCATGATCCAAAACTAGTTATCTAGGTTCTCCAAAGTGCTATATGATATTTTCATAAATAAAATTAGCTACAGGTTCAGCTTGTGCTCATGGTAAGGCTTTTACTCCAACCCACTTGGTAACATAATCTGTACACACAAGTATGTATTTATTACCTACACTTGGGGGGTCTATTGGTCCAACAAAATCAATCCCCCATTTATTGAAAGTTTTAAACACTATTTTTGGTACCAAAGGCATCTCCATCGAAGGTGTAGGTTTACTAGCCCTTTGACAAGCATCACATCTATCAACAAACTTATAGGCATATTTATTCATAGTAGGCCAAAAGTAATCGGTTTGAAGCATTTTATTGACTATTATTTGGGTGGCATAATGACATCCACAAGGTTCTTCATGTGCTTCCAGAATGATGTCATATACATCTTCCTGTACACATCTCCTAATTACTTGATCAGGATAAGTTTTAAACAGAACTCCATTATTCCACATGTAAGGGGTGCTCTGATGTATTAGTTTTCTACACTTGTGTGGTGTAAAATTATGATTTATATTTTCTGTTACTAAATAATTTACAATATCAACATACCAAGGAGTGAAAATAGAGATAAAATAAGTGTTCATTTGGAAAATTATCAAGAATTAGCTCATCATCATCAAATATTTGCATACGAGATAAACGATCTACAATAACATTATCCTTGCTTGCTTTGTCTATAATTGTGATATTAAATTATTGCAATAAGAGAAGCCATCTAATCACTTTACCTCCCACTGTAGATTTATTTATTAAGTATCTTGTGGTAGAGTTATCAGTGTGAAAAATACTTCATACCTTGTTATGTAATGTTTGAATTTATAAATAGCATGGACTACATCTAAGAACTCTTTTTCAGTAACTGTGTAATTCAGTTCAGCCCCATGTAAATTTTTACTTACATAATAGATAGCATAAGGTATTTTATTTTCTATTTGTTGTAGTACTTCTCCTATTGCATATCCTAAAGCATCATAGTTTATATGAAAGGGTAATTCCCAATTTGGTCTCCTTAGGATTGGAGCAATAGTCAATTTTTTCTTTATAATTTTAAAGGCTTCATGACATGTTTTGTCCAATTAAATTCACTTTCTTTGGTTAAGATCTTAAGCATGGGAGAGGAAACTTTGTTGAAGTCTTTAATGAGTCGACAATAGTATCCTGCATGTCCTAAGAAACTTCTTACCCATGTTTATATTTTTGGAGGTTGGAGGGATTGGATAACTTGAATTTTTGTAGGATCTACTTTAACACCTTCTTCTGATATGTAATGTCCTAAAATAATGCCTCCTCTCATAATCATGAAACATTTCTCATGACTCAAAGAGAGGTTTTTTTCTTGGCATCTAACCAGAACTCTTTGTAAGCTTAATAAAAATTCTTCAAAGGTGTTGTCATAGACTATGAAGTCGTCTATATAGACTTCTACACATTCATTAATCATATTAACAAAATTTTCTAAAACAACCCTTTGAAAAGTGGTAGGTGCATTGCATAGTCCAAAAGGTAAGACTTTATAAGCGTAGGTTCCTACAAGACATGTGAAAGTTATCTTTTTTTTATATTCTTCAACTATAGAAACTTGATTATACCCACTGAAGTCATACAAAAAACAAAATTATTTTCCCAGCCAAGTTATCAAGAACTTGATCAATGAATGGTAAGAGAAAATAGTCTTTCTTTGTCACTTTATTCAGTTCCTTGTAATCCAAACAATTCCTCCATTTACCATTATTTTTAGGGACTATCACTAATGGTGATACCCATTGGCTATCAAAAATTGGGTATATAAATCTTGCGTTCAAGAGTTTAATGATTTCTTCCTTAACTACATCTTTCATAGCTGGATTCAACATTCTTTAGGGTTGTCTTACTAGGTGGCAACCTTCTTGAATAAATATTCGATGGGTACAAATTTTTGGGTGTATTCCTTTCATGCCCTCATAGTTCCTGTTGGTCAAATATCTACCTAAAATACAAACATGCATTTGTGCACCCTAGACACGGCCAACATTGAAAGGCCGAAGGAGAGAAATTTTCTTCAAACCAATCTCTAGAGAGGACTGGCTCCCTTACTAAATCCTACACCGATTTTAAGTTTAGATTTGTGGGAAAGAAATAAAAATAATGAAAATAAATGGGAAATATAGCCACGGGCCAAAAGATGTAGGATTGGGGATAGACTAGCAGCAAGAATTCAAATCAAGCATTATAGCAACATAAAATAGAAAGAAGGTAAAAAATCCACTTATGATTTTGCAGAGACAACTTCTAGGGTTGCATTCCAATACTCACTCCCTCACCAGTAGTATTCAAAATCCATATGCAGAATTTAAACTTAGCAGATAACAGACATGAACATGAAATGGAAATGCTTAATATAGAAAGAAAATCACACCTAGAAATCTTTTGCAAAATCAAAAGCTAGATATTTCTATTTACATAGAAAACTTGAAGTGTTTTTTTGCAAAGTGTCTCTCCTCCCATTACAATGAAAATTTATTAGTATTTATAGAGGGATTGCACCTCTGCCATTTAATGTATATACAAAAAAAAATCAGTAGAACAAAAACCAATGTGCATATTTTCCTCCTTGGCATCGGTGATGTCTTCATTCAACACATTCTCCATGGAGGTAGCGATCCTGCTTTGGTGGGAGAATCTCATGGGAAATTTGCAAGATTAAATGTCGGAAGGCACCTTCAAGCATTGGTGCATTGGAAAGTAGCAAAATCATCTAAAAATTGAGAGCTTGACCTTTGAACTTGCTTCGCCATTGTGCATTGGAAATCAACTTTTGTCGAGAGAATCCACCCTTTATTAATGCCATTTTGAAAAAATAGCACAATCGGGTGGCGGTGCATTGGAAATGAAGTCAAATGAAATTTAATCTCGCACCTTTGAGGCAAAAATCCTAGAAATATAGCTTGTATAGCTTCAAATATTAAATTACATTACCCCTTGATCTTTCTTGAGAGAATCAGCAACAACAACACCTTGGAAAGTGGTATCTCTAAGAGTAAATGAGTTACGCTCAAGAAGGGAGTGAAAAATCTTGTTCAGAGCACTGAGAGATGATGACACAAGTCTGCTCATCTTGTTTGGATGATTTTGCTTCATCATAAGCCTTCAACATTTTTATTAATGTCACCCTTTTTGAAGGTGATAGAAACTTTCGCCCCTATCTGGAGGTGATTTCATATTTAAATAATTTTGCTTTGAGGTGGTACACATTGTAACTTGTTTTCACCCAAATATAATTTAAAAATATTGTTTTAGCCCCTGGAGATATGAAATCACCTGGTGCCTCCCAACAGGGGCACCCCTGACTTTGACTGTACCTATCTTCTTCGTTTTGTTTCACCTTACTACGACCAAAATGACTAGGGCGATAAAGGAGGGCCCCACATCTCAATTTAAACTTTACCTCATGGGATATTTCATAAAATATGGACTTTTGCCCTAATGAGGGGCGATAAAGAGTTTCGCCCCTCTCCTGGGGCAAAAATATCATTGACCATTCTTGCCTTTGACTGCCACGGGGCACCTTTCATTCGAAATAGCATTCACCCCAAAGAGAGGTGCATGAAGCTTTTGCCCCACCTTTGGGGTGAAACCCTTTTAAAAACTCCCTTTAATTTGTTCACGCCTGGGACCCACGCCTTGTTGTCGAACGTCCCTGCAATGTGTTGTCACCCCAAAGAGGGGCGAATGGTGCTTTCACCCCTCTCTTGGGGTGAAAGCCCTTTTGACTTTTCAAACTGGTCTTGATGTGTTCTCTTTTCTATTTTCGACCCAAAGAAGCTATTAACTAGAATGTACCATCCATTTCGATCAGTTTTCATCCCTCTTCGGGGCCTCTAAGGTCTTCATATTGCATTTTTAAGCTATGCTAGAGAAATTTCTCGGGATGAAAACTTTAATATCTCTCAAACCATTCAGGATATTGGGGTTATTCTTTCACCATAAGTCTAATTTTTCAATTCCTCTCCTTTGGGTAAATTTCAGTCCATAGGTGTCTGTTTAGGCTGATTTCCCAAAAATAGTCGCTTCTCGATTTTCACCTTTTTTGACTTCTGACTGTAGTGTGGTAAAAATGCCAACAATTCCTTGCAAATATGATTTTATGCTTTTTAAGCACATCAATCACTTGTGATTCATGTATGCTTGTAAGCTCATTACTAATGTTTAAAGTTTTTTTTGGTATGATATCGATTTGTTTGCAACTTTTCATATTTACGTCTATTTCAATTATTTCATGTTTAAGAACATTTTGGTGATAGTCATTAGGTACCAATTCTTGAGATTGACTTGTGCTAGCCTTATTAATAAACATAGTAGATTTAGGTAATAATTATTGTCTTGACCTTGATCTTCCTGTTGATCTTCTAGTAGCAATGGTAATGGTCCCTCAATTCCTTGTTGTAGGTGTTTGCTTAGAACATTGATTGATAAGGTTTGAATATCATCCAAATCATGAGGGAAATCATACCATAGTTGTTTTGGAAAATCTTTATCCAATGTTGATTTAGGAAATAGGCTAAGATATTTAGTGTTCTTGCCATCGAAAATAGTCATTTTTCCATATTTACAGCTAATGTACGTATCTGCTATTGTAAGCCATGGGTATCCTATGATTAAGGGATGTCCCCCTAAATTTTTCTTGGGTTGTAATACTAAAAATTCTGCAAGGTATTCCCATGAACTTACAGAGACTATATCATCTTCCAGTTTTTCTTCTGTCCTAATAGTAGACCTATCTACAAGTTGGAGTATAGAATTTGGTTGCAGTTTGTGTACTCCTAAGGATTCTATTATTTATTTGGTCATGACATTAATAGCAACTCCTAAATTGACCAAAATATTATGTAACGTTATTTTACCAATGTGAACTATGAGGATAAGTATTCCAAGATCTATATATTTTGGTAATAACCTACCTTCAGTCATTATCTCAGATAATTATCCAATGACTTGAATGGTTTGAGCTTTGTTCTTCTTTTTCCTTCCTGAATTTGTACATATATTCTTAATTAATTTGGAATAGATAGAAATATATTTTATAGCTTGTAACAAAGGAATTTTAATGGTGATATTTTCTAACTTCTAAATAAAATTGAAAGCTTATTTAGATGGTTCTTTTGGTACTGCCAATATTTTAGGAAATGGTAACTCCATTTATTTCCTTTGAGGGATTTAGATTTCTTTTTGTTTTGATAAAATGTTTTCAATTAAATCTACCGCCTCTTCTTTAGGTATTTCATCTTTGTTTACTTTTTTAGGTAGATTCTTTAATGCTTATTCAATTTTTATGAGATTAGCTCTATTATCGTCCAATATTTTTCTAGATCTTAATTGAATATGTTGGCAAGGTACCACAGATATTGAGCATATCTCATTTTTTTCATAGACTTGTTGAACATTCTTATTATTATTAGGATAATGCATTGGTTGAGTTGGTAAATGTGGTTGCTTAGGAGGATTTTTTGCATTGTTTGGATGTGGAAGGAGTCTATTTTGGGACTGATTTTGAGGTGCTTGCCCCCTAAATTGATTTTGAAAGTGTTGTTGTTGGGGCTGCCCTTCAGACCAGCTAGGTCCTATTTGATTGTATTGGCCACTCATATTCCAACTAGATGCATTTTTATTTTTGCCTGCCATCCATGGAGGTGAATTTCCATATGGGTTGGACATGAATTGTGCCCAAGGAGGCGTGTTCCAATCTTGATGATATTGATTCCAATTCGACCAATTTGGAGTATTTGACCAAAAATTAGGTCTTTGTTGGTTGGAATAGTTATATTTTGACAAGTTAGGTGGACCATTGAATGGACCATTCCTTATTTGAGCTATAAAGTAAACATATTTTGCTTCTTCGACCTCAAGTTCCTTTATATCGATTTTGATAGCAAAAATATATTTACAATTTTTGGTATTATGGTTCTTGTCACAGATTTTATAACAAGCAGAGATGTTGGAAATGTTTGTAATATTGAAAGGACATTCTCTCAAGTTGTGTTTCTTTCTGCATCTATGACAATATATTTCTTCAATGTTTTTCTCCTTCAGTTTCTTATCCCTGAGGTCAAGGGATGATGTTAATGTTCTCAATAAATCAATTTTAATATTATATAGCATATTGTCAATTTCATCTCGTGTTACTCCTCCTGATGATGGGTGTTTATTACTTCTTAATGACTTATTTCTTGAATAGTTTTTGCAAAGATTTATAATTTCTCCTAATCCCATATGATGGATATCCCCCTTTACCATAAGGTTTAGTATGTCTAGGACATCTTCCTTTAGACTTTCAAGAAAAAGTTCTTTTTGAATTTCTTCATCCAAATCAATGTTTACTCCTGATCCCACAAACTAGAATCTCTCAAGATAATCCTCAAGAGATTCATCATCTTTTTTATTCATGCAAAACAACTCAACTTTATTATCTTGAACTCTACAATAGTCTTGGTATATTTCGAGGAATATGTCTTTTAGTCCATATTCTTCATCCCATCGATTACAAATGCTTTATCCTAAAACCATGAACCATCTTAAGGCTACGTCCTTAACTATATAAGGGAATAGTATTAGTTTTTTCTCATTAGTGGTATAAAAGTAGGCTTGGCACACCACTTCAAATTCAAAGAGAAAGGCATCAAAATCCTCATGTGGTTTCCCATGGAAGGTAGGCAAAACAACAACAAAGATTGGTTTTGGTTCTTTTGTTAGCCTATCTTCAGAAGAAAGAATTGGAAAAGCAAAAGTCTTTCTCTGTCCACCCCCCCTTTGATTTTCTACTTCTCCTTGATCATTAGTCCTTTGCCTTTGGTTTTTATTTGCTTCCCCTTGTTCAGTACCCTAATAAATCATGTTTGAGTATAATATTTCAAGAATTGGCTCGGGTATAGGTTCATAAAAGAGTGTTGAGGGGTCTATATGATCATAAAACTTTAGTTTGGGTAGTAGATTTGTTTTGGTCTCTTGTTCTAGGGATTCAAAGTGTTTTTTTGATGATGCAAAATCTGTAGATGTTTGGATTGCAGTTTTAGTTTCTTTTAACTCAGAAGTTTCAAATTTCTTACTAAGGTCTCATTGGTAATCTACTTCTAGTTTTATAAATTTAATAAATCTTCCCTTTGAATCTCTAGGTTTGTTCATAAAATTTCCAAGTTCTTTGATTCTTACAACAAATTTTACCTTTTTAATCTTCTTTGAATAACCTATGGATTTCAATAATTGGATCGAGTTGCTCATGAGTCATATAATGCTTCTCATTCAATCCAAAGTATTTTGTTACCAGAGTAATCAATTGGACAATAAAATATTATTTTGGAATTGGGTTAGGGCTCTTAAACTATAATTTGTTATGTAAGTCTTGACACAGTTCTCTAAAGTGCACTACTCTGGGTTCCCTATGATATTTCTTGCTATATTCTAGGCTTACTTCCCTGTCTTTGATTTTTCTAGGAAACTGTGGATGGTAAGGAAGTCCTCAAAATATTGGTCCCAAGGGTAAGTGACTAAATTTATTGTCTCTCCTATTCCCAAGCCACCGTTCATAGCTCCTTATAAGGTCAAGGTAGGGTGAGTGATAATCTAGCCCTAGAATTTTAGCTATGTTTACTCTCTTGATTCTGCCTAAATTGTTTGATCTATATTTTATGATATCTATATGTCTGCACAGGTGTTCCCACTCTTTCCCAAATGTTTGGTGTCTTCACTCAAAAATAAGGTTAATTTCTTGTTCTAATAGTAATTTTATGAGGTCAATGGATGCAAACTGTTCGATGCAATTTTCTATCATCTAGCAACATTTCGGTTTTGGTTTTGTTTTTTTTTTTATAGTTTTAAAGCAATCCTATTGTCGTTATGATTCAATCTACAACTCACAGCCAATGAATTTATACATTCAACCCTTAACAAAGTAGGAGAAAAATAAAATTTTGATTTCTAAAATAATCCTACTGTTACTAAAACTAGGTGTGATTCATGGCCAATGAATCTATACAGCCAATCTTAGTAAAGTGAGAGAAAAGTAAAATTTCTATTTCTAAAGCAATCCTACCGTTACTAAAATTAGGTGTGATTTGCAACCAATGAATCTATACAGCCAATCTTAGTAAAGTAAGAGAAAAGTAAAAATTTTATTTCTAAAGCAATCCTACTGCTACTAAAATTAGGTGTGATTCGTAGCCAATGAATCTATACAGCTAACCTTAGCACAATAGGAGGGAAACATAATTTTGATTTATAAAGATAACTTTGCTAGCACTAAAACCAGGTGCAACCCATGGTCAATGAATTCATACAGCTAATTTTAGCACAGTAAAGTAAAATGAAATATTTCTTGAACCCCATGTGTTGCAAGTGAGTTGGAGAGGAGAGGGCAATCTTCCAAGGGAGGTACTAGGTTTGAATCCCCACCTTACCAAAAAGTTGAATTGGGTACCTAAAATCCAATTGATAATGTTGGTGTGGGCAGGGTCGGGCATGACTCTCGGGTGACTTTGATGGTGTAGAACCCCCTAGTCATGGTCTCTCAGACCAAGGTAGCCCCACAAGGGGTTTTTCACTTTAAAAAAGTATATTGGTTGAGAAGTAAATTTTACTGGAAATAAAATTACTAAAACAAAAGGTTAAATTATTGTTACTTATTTTATTTTTAGGATAATTTCACTATGATTATGTCACTCAATCACACCTACTTCTTGTTTCCATAGGTCAAAGAACCCAGACCAAAGCAACCAATAACAACCACCCAATGCTCAAAAAAAATTTGAAATGAAAATTGCTAAAATCAAATATTAACTACGAAAGCAATAAAATGATTCTAAGAAAAAAGAACCTGGTAACATCGAACAAAGTGGCTTGTTGGGACTTCTTGTTCCACTTTGACTCATATGCATACCAATGACTCATACCTCTTCTCACATACAAGTAAGCCTCTCTTCTTACGTAACCAGCAGTCTTTGATTACCCAACAACGACGCCAAAATGTCTAGCTGTAAACTCAACACTTATCATCGATACAAGGTGAATGATTTGAAGGGTAGTAATCTACTATAGATTATACCAAATGATTAATATCAAACTTAATTATGTTTCTCTTAGTTTTAGGTTTGTAGAAAATAATAAAAATTATAGAAAAATAAATATTGTTGTATTGAAATAAACTACAATGTTATGATTTAAATTTAATTAAATACTTTTTATATTTGTTGATATGGATCCACGTGCAGATGATATTAAATATCCATATTTATATTATATTCTAAATTTATGTAGTTTAATTTAATTGATAATTTAAATTTAATTTCTTTGAAGGGAGGATGCAAGGGACATCCCGCGGAATGTCCCGATCTACATCCCTGCTTCTCCCTCCCCTGGTCTTGTCCCAATCCCTAGGCACTTTCCTGGCCCTTCCTTCTTGGTTGGTTGTTGTTACAGATTATATATTTGGGGTGGGAGGTCACTTTTCCATTTTTTTGCCCCTTTCCTAGCCTGATTGAGGATTTATTTTGTGTGCCTCTATTCTGGGACATCCCTAGGACCTTCCCTAGGTTTTTTGTGGTGCTTTAGGGATCTTTTTTCCTTGGTGCTCTCAAATTTTTTCTAGGTTTGTTATAGGTTTCTACTTGAATCCAAGTTTTAGTGGTTTTCCATTTGTGGTGCGTTGCAACTTTAGGAGTGGGGCTTGACTCGATCTTGGTACTTTTTGAGCAGGTTTTCACATCTTTTTGGTCTAGGGGGACCACATGTTTTTCCTATGGATCTGATCTTTGGGTTCATGGATTTGCTCTATGTGGTGGGTTCTTAGTGTATATTTATTGGTTTGGGTGTGACCTTTACTTTGCTTTTTGTTGAAATCCCACTGGTCTTCCTTTTTTTGTTCCTAAAAGTCGTTCGATGGTGGAGTTAGCTATCTAGGGTTTCTTGTTGAATATTTTGGTCTTGGGGAGGACCTGTGCTTATTGTCTGCAACCTGTTAACCCTATGGCTCCTTTAGTTTAGGTTCCCTAGGATATTACCACCCTATTTCCTATGGCTTGAAGTTCTACCTCTATTGCTTCATCTATTTCCTATGGTTTCTGCATAGCTCAACCTCATGTGTAAGAGGATTTCGTGGCCTATGGAGATCCTCATATTTGTTGTTCCATTTTCCATAACTTGTGCAAGATGTTTTTTTGGTCTTATTTTCCTGCATCCCTGCATTTATCCCAGTCCTCCCTGGGTGGAATGACCCTTCATGGTGGTTCCTCTGCTCCATCCGGCTATTCGGGGTGGTTTTCTTGCTTGGCAATTTTGTTTTCGGTTTTTCCTTGGCAGGATACCAAATTTTGGTTTTTCCCCTAAGCAAGATTTTTCAAATTGTATTCTTCCTACAAAAGTGGGATTTTTCAAATTTCCTGCTTTGGATGGGATTTTTAAATTTTTTGGTTTAAATTTCTTGCTTGGGTGGGTTTCTTTTTTATTCTTGTTGCGAGTGGGTTTTTTTTGTACTTTTTTCTTGGCCTTCCTTGTGGCCTTCCTTGTGTCCTTCCTTGTGGCCTTCCTTGTGGTCATCCTTGTGGCCTTCCTTGTGGCCTTTTCTTTGGTCTATGGACCTGTTGTAAAAAGGTTTTGAGGCCCCTTTCAAAACCCACTTCAATGAAATTTTTACTTATCAAAAAAAATTAAAGTTAATTTTATATACTAACTATTCCTAACTATTTAAGGGGGTGAGATATTAGAGACTAGTTGTAGGAGTGGGCCCTAACTCCTAGAGGATAGTGTAAATATTTCTCCCCTAAACTATTTTACTTCAGTAACTAATGTGTATTAATACTACTAACATTATTCTAATTTATAGACGTAGGAAAAATACAGTAAAGATTACATAAAATAAATCATGAGAAAATAAATGAAATTGTTACCAAATACATGATGAAAAGTGATGTTACTTTTATTTCTAGAAATTCAACATACATAATCTTCAAACATCAAGTCTTCTAAGTATAAATTGTATACATAATATTTAAAACAGTATACATTTAAACATTAGACTTCGGTATTCTAGCATTAGAATATTTGACATTAGATCTTTTCAAAGGTCTCTCTTGTACTTTCATAATGTTGCTTGGATATTCTTATTGAAATTCTTCCACGTATTTTCCATGTGGCTTTGTTGGCTTGATGATTTAGATACTATCTTTCCAACAGTAAAAATCTAAACTTATACTAATTTGTAATTGGCTTGGACTTTGTCACACTTTCTATGGTCTAAGTGGCAACTAACGAACTAACATAATAAAAACTTCCTAATTTGAATAATCGAATGACACAACAAATACAACTATATGCTCCTTTATTTCAAGAGAAGACAAAATAGCTTGCGTCCGAATCAAAACATTTTAACAATATGATAATTTTACAACTTTATAATAACAACTTTATAACAACTCTAATAAATATAAAATTCTTGTGCATAATGCCAACATGACAATCAAATGTGCTAACTGGATATACCTCATAGGAACGCTACGTTGTCATGGGATGTGGCATAACAACATGTTGGATAGTTGGACTTGGTCAACATTCCTTTCTATAACGTCTTTCGATAGATGCTTTCTGTAACAACTTTCTGTAGTTGCATTGTGTTGCATCTTTCTGTATCCTTCGTCCACGTGGCTCCTCAACACGTCACCCTCACAACTGGTCTATCCATACCTATTATCTAGTCAATGCCTTATCTCATCCTGCTCTTGCAAATATTCTACACTGTTCTCCTACCAAAACACACAGAACTTGCACACTTTTACATAAAATACAAGCATAAATCACTTTTATCATCAAGGATAAAATTCATTCGTAAATCACATAAATAATATAAAAATGATCATAAAACTACATCTGTTTTCATATATCTACAAACAAAAAATGAATCAAAATGCATAAAATATGTGTTGTTTTAGCACTCATCACTAATGTTCTCTTTGGTCCAACCTTCATTTGCTCGGTGTGCTTCACCTTGTATATCTCTTATATTGTTAAGAACAATGTTTTTCATATTTCACTACCTTCACTAAAACTATCCTCTACTTGAGGATTCCAAACAAATTCCACTTTAGGTTATTCAAGTTTTATTGCTTGCAACAACAATACTTCATTGAAAATATTCAAATATTTATATTGTGCAATATGACACTATTGGAAAATCCTTTGACTCCTCACATGTTGGTTTTGACTTCTTTTATGGCCACATCTCCCACATCCTCGCAGTAAGTGTTCAATCATTCACCTATTCAAACTTCACATGTGTTGATTCAAACTTCAAGTGACAACGACATCAAATGTAGCACGGTAGTGAGTACTCCAATAGTTTGAGGAATAATTTGATATGACAAGTTTAGGATCCAATTAAGTTTACAATCAATACTAATCTACACTTGCATAGCATTTCCACTTGTATGGAAATTTAATCACCACCACTTGTACAACAACTCTACAATCCACTTGAATGGTACTTTTGACTGCACCTCTTGTACGACAACTCTTGTACGATGATTCTATACTATAACTCCTACTTCACACCTAGACATAGAAATTGGAATGAAAATAGCTTACTTGCAGCAATAGCTTCACATACAACACACAAAAGAAGGACAAATCATAATTGCATTACTTCTACCTATACTGCATTAGCATTATAAAACACATAGGTTCTTCAAATATTCCCAATGGATTGAATGATATCCAATACCCAATGATATCTAATACCTTTATATATCATCACCTGGATACATTACATCACACAACTGAATGGGGGATCACTTTAATCCTTGAAGGCTAGCAATTAACAACTACTACTACTCGGGACACCTCACCACTAACTACCCTCCATTTGCATATGCTTAATTACCTAAGTTTTCCATACATTACAAATTCCATTTATCAAATGATGACATCATCACCCTTGATGTCAAACTAGAAAATTTGTATTTCACTTGCATTTACATTTCATGTAAATTTTAATTTTTTTACATGTGTGTACATTTGCATTTATTTTATTTATTTACATTATTTTTCTAAGGTTAGTAAGAACTAGCTCCTACACCATACGTCAACCCTAGAAGTAACATCAATAGACAAATTTTTTCACTTGTGTAAATTTCTTAAAGAAAATGAAGTTTCCATTATAGTTTAAAAAAAGGATCAACATTTAGAAGCTATATAAATAGAATGTATATACACATACCCAAAACTTATAGCTACAATGCACAATATCTTCATATTTCATATTCCAAAATGAATGGAATCAAAAAAAAAAAATGGTTAGTTAAATATGGGTTCTTATCAAGGATCCCAAAACCTGATTACATTGAAACATGATTACATCAAAAGGAAGACGTCCAAGGATGGACAACAGGATAGGCTTGATGAAATCTAGAAGGAACTAAAACAAGAAAGCGCCAGAGAAATAGATTTAGGAAATCGTAAAGGATGGTGCAAAGGAAGCACGAACAGGATGAAAGCCAGGAAAACTGTGCAGGAAAGAAAATCCTTCTAGAATAATGAAATTGAAATTTTAGGTGCCAAGCATGGAATTTAAAGCATTCCAAGGACGGGAAAAAGTGCCAAACCGCCAAAACTGCCAAAAAACAATTTGAAACTTCCCACAAGCGGGAAAAGGACATGAGTTCTAAAATTTGAAATTTGAATCCTCCCAAGGGTGGGAAAACCAGAAACCACCCTTGGAAAACCATAAACTAAAATAAAATTGCTTCCCATGCAGGGGAAAACCAGTCTAAAACATAACACCCACCCTAAACAAATGGGTGGAGAAAATGAACAGAAAACTACAAATCCTGCCAAAACAGGGATGGGGAACACTTAGGGATGGCAAATGATCATGAAAATAGGAAAAAAACCAATCCCTTGAACACGTGAAATATGAAACAGCATATTGAGGAATTCTACAGGCCATGAAATCCTCATGCAATGGATCATTAGCCTGAAATATGGTGCAGCAATGGATCAGCATAAAGAGTAACTCCATAGGCCATGGAGTCCTCAAGCAGCAAAAAGGAAGCCTTCAAAAACACCAGCCTAGAAGAGGAAGCAGCATTATTTCTTAGAATAAAAAATTACCCATTATTTCTTAGAAATCAAAAATTACCCATTATTTCTTAGAAAGGAATACATAGAATGAAAACAAAGAACACATAATATATTGGGGGTTTGTGGAAACCAAATAATATTACTAAATGGAAATTATATCACACTCTAACTGTAGACACCAAAACCTAGGCACTCACACAACACCACTTGCATACCACCACACAAATTGGAATAATAAAATATATATGCCTAAGTCCAAACTTAGGCATATAAAATCTTGCACACAATTATATTTTTTAGATTTTATTAAATATATAAAATCCACCTAGGATGCCTTGTCTCCTCATGGGACATGTGTCCTAGCCACCACTATCCATCATCATACCACATCTCACACACTTTGTCCCTTCACATGGGGTATCCTCCACATGCACTCACTCATTAGCCACTTTACCACAGTTGCATTCACTCATTGGGTACATCATCCCACTTGTGCTCACTCATTAGCCACTTCACCACAGTTGCACTCACTCATTGGGTATATCACCCTAATTGTACTCACTCATCAAGGCACATCACCTTAGTTATACTCACTCATCAAGCCACCTCACCCCAATTGCACTCATTCATCAAGCCACCTCACCCCAATTGCACCCACTCATCCTCCACATTACAATCCACTTGTAGTCATCCATTAAACACATCACCTCAGTTAAGTGAGGCACTCTAAGTGACACTCTAAATTCCTCCAAGATCTTGAACTTGCCTGTAAAATAAGCATCACACCATAAAATAAAGTAGGTCAATAATATACACTATCACGCTACTAGAATCATGCTAGGAGATCATACGTATACCGAGGAAGATCCAAGATTTGACACCCTATAGTGCACTTTTGGAGGATTCTGCCTTTCGATCTCAACCACCCAATCTCAGATTACATATATGCAACTACCCATTTCACAATTTTCCAACCATTGCATCTATGGTTATCCAGTCACAATCGTGCACCCCGTGGTTATATAGGATACATTGAAAAATGTAAAATGTAGATCAAATCTATAAGTTTTAATTGATTTATGTTTAGCAAGGTATCCAGATTTACTTTTTTGTATTTTCTGTAAATGTATGTTCAAGGGTTTCATTCGCATTTGATCTTCAATCACATATGCATGTGCTACTAAATCTCTTTGTTCAATTTGTTTGTTTGCAGAAAATAGACATCTAAAGTGGTTGTTGAATCTAGAGTCGTCCATCATTGGATACGCAAGCCCACTCACCACTTGGTTGTAGGATATAAGACCGAAGACACCAGCATCACTTTTATTTGGTTAAAAGGGGCATTTTCCTTTGTTTTTGCCAATTATAATCTGAGAAATGACCAATATTGTAATCATACCCTTGCACATTTAGGGAAAATCATTGTAAATGAATATCAAGGCTCGATTCAAATATCAATACAAAAGTCATTTTACTATGCATTTGATTGTTTCTTTTTTTTGTTATTTGGTGTTGTCATTATTTTCTTACACTGACCAATAGACAAAATGGTTGGTATGAAGGGGTGTTTTACCCAAATATTAGTTACCTTTATGTCAAGGTTGTGTGACCTTCAAGAATAAAATATTACAAAAATACCATTTTCAAGGTTTTCATGGGCTCAAAGGGTATATATGATCAGTACAAGTAGAAAAGTTGATTGTGGCCTCAAGAGAAGTTTAACCACCACATATTCTAGAATCCTCCTTTAAGTTGAATGAGGGACATGAAGATAGGTCCTTCCTTGTCATACCCATTAAGAGACACTTCCAACTCGAAGAAGCTCCCGCATGTGCACAAAATTAAGCTCGAGCATGATCTTGGTCAACATATTCAGTGCTTGCTCTAAAGAAGACACAAAAATTGGATCAAGCATCCTACATGCATGAATCCATCTCACAAAGTGCATCCATATTTTTATATGCTTTATCCACATATGGAACAATGCATTGTACAATTTGTATGGTGTTTTGAATGTCACATCTATGGGTGACTAAAAACTCTAAGGGAAAGGCAATGTCCAAAATCATGGGCATCCACCTAAGATGATTAACTATCTCATTGGAAGCATTATTTTCAGCCTCCATGGAAGACTAAGAAATAGTGGAGTAGCATTTGGAACATCAATAAATCATACCAAATTCTAAATAGAACAATAATTTTGTGGTGTACCATCGCTCATCCAAGTCACTAGCCCAATCAACATCTAAAAATATTGTCAAAATCGAAGGCTCCTACTGCCATGTAGCTCATCCAACAATTCATCTACCACTAAGATAGGAAATTTATTCTTAATGGTGAGCTTATTGAGATCATGAAATACTATACTCAAATACCATAACCCATATTTCTTTCGAACCAATAATACTAGTGTAACACCCCTCCTTGGCAAAAATTTTATGGACAATGAACTATGTGTTGATGTGATTGATTAATGGCATAGTTTCTTTCTTGATGTCTATATGATAAAAATGATTTCTTTCTTTTGGCATAGAATATGGTACTATTGATGCATTTGTGGATGTAGGATCAGGTACCTCTCTCTAGTGGGAATATATGGGTAAACCACCTACATGAGAGATATTTTGGGAAATGATGATGATGACTTGTTCATCAGTAGCTCAAGGTAACATGGATAAATACCTTTCATGTAGATGCATTTGCATTTTGTTTGTTTCCATGTTCTCACCATCAGGCTAGGATGTTGCATGCATAATGAGTCTCCTTAATGAGTTGGTGATAGCATTTGGACTATCTTAAAAAGACCACCTACTTAGGGATAAAATGATGGTGTAGAACATTGTTGATGCAAATCCATGTTTGTATTTGGTTTGGATAAGTTGATAAGTATTGATTTATAATACTTTTGTTTTAGCTTAAATGATGGCTTAAATACTTTAGTTAAAGTATTAAATAGAACTTTGATATTTAAGGAAATCAATTATTATTGAAGTAATAATAAATATCATTTCCTTGGTGAAATTAAGGTAAGCTTTGGTTTTAATAAATATTAGGGTAGAATTTATCTTTGAGCACTCTCATAAGAAGGTGGTAACAGTCTCTTAGGTGTTTCACTCATGTCTGTCTCCATGCAAGGCTTCACCCCTTGTTTAAATCTTGTGGAAAGCAATTGAGGATGGATTGGTTTTTTTGGAAGTAATAATGGAGAGGAATTCAGATTCTAGATGACTTACAACTTGAAGCTAGTGTGATGTTAGAGATTAAGGAACATAGAGGATCTCAAATCAGGTTGCATTCTTGTTATAATTTAGCATGGCTTTTATTAGCTTCTCTGGTTGCTATTTGTTTTTTTTTGGGTTTCATTTTGTTTGTTGTGTTCTATTTGAACTTGTGGATCATTGAGTTTCATTATGCTCCTTTCCTTTCTATGCACCTATGTTGTAACTCTTGGTTTGGAGTCCTTGTTGTGTGGGTTAGTGGTGTTTCCTTTTATATTTTTTTTTTGGGACCATAGTATCCTTTCCTTCAGTCAAGTAAGCTTTTCTATGCTCTGTCACACCTCGCAGTCTACAAAGGGCATCATGTTGCTTGGGTAATTTTTGCACCTATATTTTTTGGATACTTTTTTTGCCTATGTTGTTTGGTCCATTTTAGCACTTGCGTTGTTTGGATTATTCAGTGCTTTATTGAATGGGGATCATCATTTTGTGTTGAGTTCGAGCTCCCTTGTTGTGGCTAGTGTTTAATCCTTTGTCCTACGTCAACCTATGCAGTGTGTTCTCTAGATGCGTAAATAGGTTTGAGGACTACTTTTAAGGGTTTTTTGGAACCTTAGAAGTCTTTTTTTTAAGCCATGTTTTTAATTTATTTGGTTTGATTTATGAGGACATATTATTATCATTTATGTGATACTTTAATCATGTTAGATTTATTTGATAGTTTGTTAGTCAATTTTTTAGATCAAGTTATCTAACTGTTGTATTTTTGTTTTATAATTTGTGCTATTTAAGCACTCATGAATAAATTAAAACCATATTCAATGTGATTCCCATAGCAGCATGATATGGCTACCTGTGAGGGGGAATTTCCCTTGTGGAAATTTCTCCTCCTTCCTTTTGTATTTTTTTATTTTGCAGAGTCTAAATTTTATAATTGATACAGTGTGACGGTGCCTCCTTAGGAGTCATTGTTGTTGCTATTGAAGCACAATGATAAAATGCTACTAGTTGGTTTTTTGGATAAATTTTTATAGATTGAATGCATAAGCATTGATATTTGAGAGACGGTGTTGGTGAATGTTGACTAATTTCATGAATTTCTTCTATCCATGCTCATGAAGCGTGAAGTAGATAAAATCTGCCCATTTTATTTTTTTGAAGTAAAAAATCAATGTATGGAACATCTGATCAACCTCACCCTATGCACGTTGTCTCGGTATGCTCTATAATGTGTAAGAGATATGTTGCATGGGGTACCCACCATGGGAATATGTGAGCATAGTTGTGTACCTCTTGATATAGATATTGTAATAACGTACCTTGGATATAACATTCAGATACCACCATTACAATGTAAACCCCATCCCTACCTATGCTTGATATTATTCTAGCTTTGGTGGCTCTCGATCGATTTATAGCAAGATGTGGAGGCACTATGGGTAGTTCTCCAAGAAAGCATCTCAATCTGCAAATGTAATTTTAGAATTCCAAATCACATGGAGAGCGGATGTAATCATCCAAGCCCATATTTTGATTATCATCATAGTGAGCAGATCCTCTAGTCAAGCATGCATGCTGTCATTTGGCTTTGATAACCTGTCTTTAGACAATTCAGATGTAGTAGTTTGGTATTCAAATCCATGGAACTCATAGGCCATGAATTTTGGTCGTGATGCTAATCTTCATCCTCCCATACCGATGGAATATTGAGTTTATCTTAGATCTATAATTCATAGCACACGATTTGAGGGAGGAATAATGGTGAATTCCAAGATAATTTGGTTGATCATTGAATCTTATTCCAATTGCCTAAAATCCTTTGTCATCATCATTGAACCAGTTTTTCCCATTCGATCACTATAGGTGACTCTTAGCAAGCATTCTATGATGTTCAATGTGTACTATAACGATGCTAAAGAACACAAGCTTATACTGAGAGGGGGGGTGAACAGTATAAGACCACTTTTTTCTTTTCTTTCCTAAATAATATTATCCAATATAATCAATTCAATATCAATATCAGTAATCAAGGCAATGCATAAATCACAACACACAATAGAGACACCAATTTAACATGGTTCACCCAATGTGGGCTACTCCACGAATAAAATCTATCACTAATATTTTCTCAATAAATATCTTGGGAATCCTTTCTCTATTACAATGTTTATGGACCTATGTCCAAAGGAGACGCCAATACCCTAATCAAGTTTAAGGATTCCTATCCTTAAGAGACACCAATCCCCTCAACTAGTTTGTGGATCTCTATCCAAAGGAGAATTGTTGGTGATCATCTAGAATACTACTGCCTCCACTGCTTTGGCTTGTGGATCTCTATCCATAGAAGATTTTATCCTCACTTAGAAGATCTTTATCCTCACTATCCTGGATAATGGATCTCTATCCACTGGAGACTACTATCCTCTACTCTGTCACCTCCAAAGCTTACTCTCAGCTCTATCTCAAATCTACACTAAACACAGTCCTTCGGTCTAGCAAAAATCTACTCAATATCTATCTCAAATCTGCACTAAACATAGTCCTTCAGTTTAGCACAAATTTGTTCAATCTCTATCTTAAATTTGCACTAAACATAGTACTTCGGTCTAGCACAAATATGCTCAATATTTGTTCTTGCTATGGCACAAATATGTCCTCAAATTTACACCATACTTTTTCCTTAAATATATCCTCAAGCCTTAACACAAAGCTTGATCCAATCACAACTCAACTCTGCTAGATCTACCCCAAACCTTAACTCAAGGTTTGAACAAATCAATCAATCAACTCTACTCACAAGTCTACTCAAATACTTACCTCAAATCTATCCAAGTCCTTTCAATAACTTGTCCAATCTGCTCAACAAGTCTTCACCAATACATACCTCAAATCTTCTCAACAAGTCCTTGCTAGAACTTGTCCAATCTTCTCAACAAGTCTTCACTAAGACTTACCTCAAATTTGCTCAACAAGTCCTCACTAGAACTTGTCTAATTTGCTAAAAAAGTAGTCACTAAGACTTATCTCAAATATGCATTGTAAGCTTCCACAATGGCTTACTCAACTCAGTCCTTAAGTCCACTCTAGGATTTACTCATACCAGCTCACAAGATTTCACAAAAGCTTATTCAACTCAACTCAGAAAACGTCTTCAATCACACAAAAAAACTTCACACAGAATCTTATTTAATCTTACATAAACATATAGATAATGGTTAGAAAATCAATATGCTTCATACTTACAACAATACTTAATCACTTTCAAACACTCTTGTTTAATCACATAAACATATGGAGAATGGTTAGAGATTCAATATGTTTCACTCTCATACAACACTCAATCACTTCCAAACTCTCTCTCAAATTAGTAATGAAATTTTTTTTTATAGAACTTGAACTATCACTCCAACACTTCCAATCAACTAAGCTCAATCAACTCCACTCAACCAATCACTCAATGAAAGCTTAGTCAACAATGCTTATCAAACAAACCTCACATAAAAATAATACTCATGATCTTTCACAAACCCTAGTTCAAGATAGTTCTCAACTACACATATCAATAATACTCATGATATTTCACAAACCCTAATCAGGCATATGAAATCTTACTTAATATTTCCAACAATGCTTATAAAACAAGGTTTTTAGTATCAACTTTCATTCCAAAAAACCCACATCAATCAACATTGGATATCTCAAAACCAAACTCGACAATGCTTATCAAACAATCCTTTTCACTCCAACTTAGCATTCACAACTTCCAATAATATTTCACTCACAAGGAAGATATGCCTATACCTTTTTTTTATGAAGAATTTGACCTTAAGACCTGTCTCAATCACAATCACTCTCTTTTCCAATCTCAAAGGTTAGATAGCAAAAATTTGCCCTTAATATTTTCTTTCAAAAAATATTTCACCAAGTCAAAATATCAAAAATCAACTATGGCTTATTTCTCCTTTCAAATCAATTTTTATAATATGACTTTATTTCAACAAATCACATCTAACACCCTTGGCACACCTTATTACTCCTTTTATAAACTTTAACCACTTAAAAATCAAACACCAAAATTAAAACTTTGCATACCCTTTTATCTCCCTTGCATAACTCATAAATCCTTTTAAATATGCAATTTTCAAATAATAAAACTTTAGGAAATTAAAAAATTAATTTCCACCTTGTAATTTTTGGATGAAACTTTAAACCTTAGCAAATGTGAGCGCATACCTTTGTCAATTCTATCAAAATGCCTTGGTGGATTTCAAACACACAAACCCCTCCTTCCAAGCACCTTCGCATAGTGTGCACCCACCAAGTGGGCTATGTATGCAAAGGGAAAGGCATGCACCTTCCCTTTGTCCCTCTTCGACGGTGCAGACCAAAACACCATCTTCTCTTGCAAAATGAAGATCGCGTGAATCTAACCCTTAACCTTGTGCCTGCAAATGACTTAGCGCAGCCCTTGGCTGCCAATTGCACTACCCAAATTTTTGGATAAGTGTTAGTGCTCCCACTTCACTTTTTTCCTTCGTCTGCCCTTAGAAAATTTAAAAACACATACGAGTTTCTTCCTCTCTAACCACAGTGCATAATTTCCTTAGGTAATATTTCTTTCGCATGGATAAAGTTTTGAAATAAAACTTGCCCCTTTTATATGCAATGTGTCATGTGCTCAAAACATCGACGATCCTTTAAATTCAATTTATTTCAAATTAATTAAACTTTGTGCCCTTATAACCCTAACCTTAGGGTTATTTAAATTAAATCATAAAATAATTTATAATTAATTTAATAACTCTTAGAGTTAATCAAATTAAGTTATAAATTAATTTATAATGAAATTATTATAATTAATTTAAATTTTTAGGTCTTAACCTTAGACCTTTAATATTATAATATTACTTTTCTTGGGACTTCCTATTGCTATTTAGACCTCAACTGACCACTCTGAATATTATAATAGGAGATATTTTAATATTATTTCCCTTAGGCCTAGAAGCAATATTTCTCTTGCACTGCTTACTGAAACTTACTCTTGACATCAATGACAACAAAACCTGCTCATATTTCCAACAATATCCCCCTTTGTCATTGATGGCAATCCATTTACCTTTTATCATTTCCTTTACCTCTTTCTGTTCTGCTCCCTCTAAGAAACTGCTCCCCTTGACTGAATGCTCTCCCTCTAACTCAAATATCTCCCCAATTTTCATCAATGGCAATGGGTCACCTTTGGGGCTTAGGGCTAAAAATGAAACTCTTAGCTTAGACCCTCCCCCACCTCCTCTTGAGGTGGTTAATTCTGGTGTGGGACTATCTCTACTCCCAGCATGCACTGATATTTACCTTTGTCCACTTTCTTCCTCAACTGATCCTTTTGATTCCTCTAAATATTCTTGTTCATGATTGTCCCTAGAGGTTCTTCTCTACACCACTTAGCTATGTGCCCAACATTATTGCACTTATAGCACTTAATGGTGTGATTCCTTGAAGATGCAAATTTCTTATAGTTCCTCTTGGTGAAGCCATATCCATTCTTATTATAAACCCTACAATTCATTGCCTTATGACCAAAATGATTACAAGAGTAGCAATACCCTTGAAAAAGCTGTCTATTTTTTAAATTTCCATATTCTTGTCTTTCATGTGTCTTGCACTGTGTAACCTTGTGCCCAAACCTATAACATGAGAAGTGAAGAACACAAACTTATACTGAGAGTGGGGGGTGAATAGTATAGTGCCCACTTTTTACTTTCTTTCCAAACCAATATTAATTAGTGATCTTAATCGCAATAACCAAATATAGCAGTGTGCATTAATGACATAGATAGCAATAGTAAACAAGTACACAAATAACCACACATAATTGATATACAAGATTTAACGTGGTTCCCCCAATGTGGGGTACTCCACAAGATAATATCCTTATAATATTTCACACAGAAATAAGGATCCTTATCCCAATACAAATGATTACTTTGATCTGCTCAAAGCTAGGCAATACATCAATCTACTCAGGTAGGCAATCCACTAATCTGATTTAGAAAGCTCACTAATAACTTGCCCAAAACTGCTCTAGCAAGCTCACTAAGAACTTGCCCAAAACTACTCTAGCAAGCTCACTAAGAACTTGCCCAAAAATGCTCTAGCAATCTCACTAAGAACTTGCTCAAAATTTTCTCTAGCAATCTCACTAAGAACTTGCCCAAAAATGCTCTAGCAAGCTCACTAAGAACTTGCCCAAAATATGCTCTAGCAAGCTCACTAAGAACTTGCCCAAAACTACTTCAGCAAGCTCACCAAGAACTTGCCCAAAAATATTCTCTAGCAAGCTCACTAAGAACTTGCCCAAAATCTGCTCAACAAGCTCACCAAGAACTTGCTCAAAATATACTCAAAAATATCACCAATAACTTTCTCAAAATATTCTCAACAAGCTCTCCAAGAACTTGCTCAAAATCTGCTCAACAAGCTCACCAAGAACTTGCTCAAAATTTGCTCAACAAGTTCACCAAGAACTTGCTCAAAATCAGCTCAACAAGCTCACCAAGAACTTGCTCAAAATGTTGTCCCAAAACTGTCCACAAATATATCTAGAAATCCGTCTCAAAAGCCTTCTCAAATGCTCAACCAGTCATGCTCAAGTGGCATTTAAATCTCATCCACAAATCTACAAAGGCAATGCTCAATGATGAACTCAACAATGAATGGCAATGCACTCTTCAATGGATGACAACAATGATCTACAATGATCTCAACTCAAATCAATCTCAACTCAACTCAAGTCAATCTTAACTCAACTCAAATATTATAGAAGCATAAAGAGAATTGTTAGAGACTCAATATGTTCTAATCTTAAAGCTCAATATCAACTCAAATCAAAATTATAGAATAGTTTGTTTCATGGGACTTGAACAATCACCTCACACAATCACTTGACTAGGCTCAATCAACTCAACTCAACCAATCACCACAAGGGATAACTCTTTCTCACAAAACCCTAGTCCAAGCATGTATCAACCAACTCAAATGTTTCCAATAATGCTCAACCACAAATCTCACATAACAATGATACTCATGTTCTTTTCTAACTCAAGTTCTTTGCATAACCAATGGGCTTCAACAACTATGCTTATAAAACATGGTTTAAACACAACTCTCAAACCAAAAAACCTTGAATCATTCAACCAACCACTTTCAAAAAGAAAACCACAATCAATTCTTTTCTCTCCAATGATATTTCAGAAATCAACCACCAAAAACAAAGTCAATGGAGAGTATTGCTCATACCTTTTGATGCCTTATTGGTTGTCCACTAAATCTGCCACACTCAACAAACTTCTTTTTCAACTTTTAACAAGGTTTAGAGATCATGATTAATATCACAACAATAATATCCAAATAACACCTTATCACTCCTACTCAATAAAATACAACATGTCCCCTCATGAAAGAATTAATCACCTTTGAAAAATAACAAAACAACCTTCACTTTTGAACCCTTTTACAAAAATAGAAATATCTCTACACCTTATTTCTCCCTATAAGCAAGTTAATCAAATAGACCTCGGAATAATATTTCCAACAATATATAATATGATATACTTTCAAAAGGAGAAACACCAAAAATCTCTCTTTTTCTAAACATGCATCACAACCCTTATTCCTCCTAGGGCAACTTTAGAAAAATAAAATATTTTAAAAAAATTATTAACTTGCCTCTGTCCCTGATGGGATTCGATCTCGTGACGTCTCCTTGCTCAACGCTTTAACCACAACTACCTTGTCATTGGGCCACACGCCCTCACGTGTCCAAAGGGACACGAACAAAAACTTATATCATAAAATTTTGCACCCTTCGAAAAACTTAACAGCGCTTCGAGCGCTTCAACAAAGCAAATAACCACGATGAGACTCGATCGCAAGACCTCCTACGTAACACATAGTGAATGAACCACTAGGCCAAAGATTCCTATGCATCTTATTAAACTTTCGGAATGACTTTTCAATAGACCAAATTCACACTTCTCTCTCTTTTCGCAATTCGTTCCCCAATCGAAGGCATTCGAAAAATAAGCATGGGATTTATAAAGTCTAAGCTTTTGTTGGCATATATATATGCCTTTCCTCTTTCTTTAGACGTCGGTGCTATAAATTAATATAGCCTTTCCTCATTTATTTAGTTGGCGCTATAATTAATATATTTAATTTTAAAATTTAAACTAAATATTTAAAATTAAATATCTCCATCACTGGGGCACCTTTTTCGACGAAACGAAAAGCCAACCTGGGTTTTAAGAAAAACCCATTTCAAATCTGTCATCCATGGTTTTAAATAAAATCTTTTATTTTTCCTACCTTGGTTTTCACAAAAACCCTATATATATCCATGCTCTCCAAAATATCATAAATGCTTATTTATGAAATGCTTTGGCCACCAAAACTCAATGTGATCCATGTGACATCAATGACAACATAAAATAACTCAAATTTCCAACAAGAAGCATAGTCCATTGAAACTACCTTGCCTTTACCCCATTGGGCTCTTAGTCTCTTTTACCCTATATTGTTTCCTATTCCATCTGTCCCTCATTTTTGCATTGTTCCTTTCCTTGTTGAACTTTCTATTGTCCAACTCATCCTCAAAAGTCTCACTTTCTCTTACACTTTCTTCTTCTAAAGCTTTTTCTTCTTCGAAGCTTGAGGTTGACTCCTCTCCATGTTTTCTTTGTACCTATTCAAAACCAAGTCTTGTTTTGTTTGGCAAAGGTATTTTTACCTTGATAATCTTATCCAAGTTCTTTGAGCTTCTCCCAAACCTGTGTAACTTGTCCTTAGACTCTTTTACTTCTTTCCTTAGTAAATCTACCTCATGCTCTAACATTTCACATTCTAAAACCTTTTCTTCTAACTTCTATTTGAAATTCCTTGTCTTAGCTATCGATTTGGTTAGATCCTCTATAAGCTTTCCTTTATCTTCATCATATTCTTGAAATTTAAGCTTGAGTTTTGAGTTCTAATTTTTTACCTATCTTAATGCATCAAGAGAAAAAATGAGCTCACCCTCAATATCAGCTTCTCCTTTCTCTGATTCTTCTTCTATTTGTTTTCCTCTAGGATCATCTTTATTCCTTTCTGATTTATTTCAACTAGAAGTACTTCTTCTTATATTTCCATAATAAGACTTTCTTCTGGTCCTTCAAGAGCATCATCATATTCATCTTCACTGAAACTGAATCCATTCCTTGTACAAATATCCTCAAGATGACCAAAGTTACCACATCTAAAAAAGTTGATAATTATTGGTGCCCTTTTTCTAACATCATATTTTTCTTCTACCAGAAATAGAATTTCATCTTCCGCATTATCTGAGGACCTGTCATCACTATCACTTGAACTCTTACCTGCCTTGTCTATATAAAAACTATTCTTCTGCCTTTGGAAAAACTTATTTTATTGTGTACCTTTTCCATCCCTATTTTTATTTTGGTGCCTTTGTTTTCTTGCTTCCCTGTTCTTATGATCTTGTTTCTCATCATCATTTATTTTTCCAGCCTCTGGACAATCAATTGCATAGTGACCATATTTACCATAATGAAAACATCTAACTAATTTTGTACCTTTATACTTTATTGAGTCCTTGTTCCTTCTGCCATAATTTGCTTCTTCATCACTGGATAACTCATTGCTTGAATATGACTTCTTACCCTTTGTCTTCTTAGTAACTTTGAAGGTTGCTTCTTTTTGGGGAATAGGTTCCTCTTTTATTTTTATCTCAAAAGCTATGAGAATTCCATGTAATTCATATCTTGTCAAAATTTCAATATCTTTTGACTCTTCTATAGCTAAAATATTTTCACTATATCTTTTAGGGAGTGACCTTAAAATCTTATCACAAACATCTATTTCTTCAACCTTAATACCAAGTCCTTGCATGGAGTTAACAACCTCATCCACACAAAGTAGATATGTAGCAATTTTTTCCTCATCCTTTATTTTTAGGTCTTCAAATTTTCTCTTGAAGTTTTGCAACTTTTCCCTTTTGATCTTTTTATCTCCTTCATATATACCTTTCAACTTATCCCAAATTTCCTTTGGTGATGTGCAATGCATAATATTATTAAACTCTGTTTCATGCAAACCCCTTAAAATTTCATTCATTGTCTTTGAATTACTTAGTTGTAGAAGCTTACCATCTTTATATGTAGGTGGAGTTGCTGGTGGTATGTATCCGTTCTCAACTGCTTCCCATATTTCATTTCCAAGTGCCATTAGGTGAAAATTCATCCTTGTACTCCAAAGTGCATAATTGTTCCCATCGAACAATGGTGATGAATTCCCTGAATATCAAAGCTTTTCCTTCAATTTGTTAAACTCTTCTGAAGGAACCCGCTCTAATACCAAATGAAGAACACAAGATTATACTGAGAGGGGGGTGTGAACAGTATAAGATCACTTTTTACTTTTCGTTACAAAAAAATATTATCCAATATAATAATGCAATGTCAACATCAGTAATCAAAGCAATGCACAAAAAACCACACAATAAAGACACCAATTTAATGTGGTTCACCCAATGTGGGCTACTCCATAAAAAAAATATTTCACTAATATTTTCTTAGTAAATCTCTTGGAAATCCTTTCCCTATTACAATGTTTATGGACCTCTGTCCAAAAGAGACACAAATCCCCTAATCAAGTTTATCGATACCTATCCATAGGAGACACCAATTCCCTCATCTGGTTCATGGATCTCTATCCATAGGAGAACTCATTTTTCCTCTGCTCTGTTTGGTTATCCTCTAGAAGACTATAGCCTCCACTGCTATGGCTTGTGGATCTCTATCCATAGAAGACTATGTCCTCACTCAAAAGATCTCTATCCTCACTACCCTGGCTAATGTATCTCTATCCAATGGAGACTATTGTCCTCTACTATATCACCTCCAAAGCTTACTCTCAGCTCTATCTCAAATTTGCACTAAACATAGTCCTTTAGTCTAGCACAAATATTCTCAATCTCTATCTCAAATATGCACTAAACACAGTCCTTTGGTCTAGCACAAATCTACTTAATCTCTACCTCAAATTTACACTAAATGTAGTCCTTCAATCTAGCATAAATTTTCTCAATATATATCTCTGCTATGGCATAAATCTATCCTCAAAATTGTACCATACTCTTTCCTCAAATATGTCCTCAAGTCTTAACACAAAGCTTGATCCAATCACAACTCAACTCTGCTAGATCTGCCCCAAACCTTAACTCAAGGTTTGAACAAATCAATCAATCAACTCTGCTCATAATTCTACTCAAAGACTTGCCTCAAATCTATCCAAAAGTCCTCTCAAGAACTTTTCCAATCTGCTCAACAAGTCTTCACCAAAACTTACCTCAAATTTGCTCAAGTCCTCGCTATAACTTGTCCAATCTGCTCAACAAGTCTTCACTAAGACGTGCCTCAAATATGTTCAACAAGTCCTCACTAGAACTTGTTCAATATACTCAACAAGTCTTCACTAAGACTTACCTCAAATCTGCACTGTAATCTTCCACAAAAGCTTACTCAACTCAGTCCTTAAGTCCACTATAGGACTTACTCAAATTAGCTCACAAGATTTCACAAAAGTTTATTCAACTCAACTCAGAAAACTTCTTCAATCACACAAACAAGCTTCACACATAATCTAATTTAATATTACAGAAACATATATATAATGGTTAGAAACTCAATATGCTTCACACTCACAACAATACTTAATCACTTTTAAACTCTCTTGTTTAACCATGAAAACATATGGAGAATGGTTAGAGACTCAATATGTTTCACTCTCACACAACACTCAATCACTTCCAAAATCTCTCTCAAATTAGTAATGAACAATTTGTTTCACAAAACTTGAACTATCACCCCAACACTTCCAATCAACTAAGCTCAATAAACTCCACTCAACCAATCACTCAATGAAAGCTTAGTCAACAATGATTATCAAACAAACCTCACATAACAATAATACTCATGATCTTTCACAAATCCTAGTTCAAGATAGTTCTCAACTTCACATATCAATGATACTCATGATCTTTCACAAACCCTAATCAAGCATATGAAATCTTACTTAATATTTCCAAAAATGCTTATCAAACAAGGTTTCTAGTATCAACTGTCATTCCAGAAAACCCACATCAATCAACATTGGATATCTCAAAACCAAACTCAATAATGCTTATCAAACAATCCTTTTCATTCCAACTTAGCATTCACAACATCCAACAATATTTCACTCACAAGGAAAATATACCCATACATTTTGTTTGATGAAGAATTTGACCTCAAGACCTGTCTCAATCATAATCACTCTCTTTGCCAATATCAAAGGTTAAATAGCAAAAATCTATCCTTAATATTTTCTTTTAAAAATATTTCACCAAGTCAAAATATCAAAAATCAACTATGGCTTATTTCTCCTTTCAAATCAATTTTTATAATATGACTTTATTTCAACAAATCACATCTAACACCCTTGGCACACCTTATTACTCCTTTTATAAAATTTAACCACTTAAAAATCAAACACCGAAATTAAAACTTTGCATACCCTTTTATCTCCCTTGTATAACTCATAAATCCTTTTAAATATGCAATTTTCAATTAATAAAACTTTAGGAAATTAAAAAATTAATTTCCACCCTTGCAATTTTTGGATGCAACGTTAAACCTTAGCAAATGTGAGCACATACCTTTGTCAATTCTACCAAAAGGCTTTGGTGGGTTTTGAACACACAAACCCCTCCTTCCAAGCACCTTCGCACAGCGTGCACCCACCAAGTGGGCTACATGCATCCACACAAAGAGAAAGGTATGTGTCTTCCCCTTGTCCCTCTTCAATGATGCAGACCAAAACACCTTCTTCTCTTGCAAAACGAAGTCCACGTGAATCGAACCCTTAACCTTACACCTGCGAACGACTTAGCACAACCCTTGGCTACCAATTGCACTACCCAATGCTTTGGATAAGCATTAGTGCTCCCACTTCACTTTGTTCCTTCATATGCCCTTTGAAGCTTTAAAAACACGTGAGTTTCTTCCCTCTAACCACAACGCACGATTTCCTTAGGTAATATTTCTTTCGCATGGATAAAGTTTTGAAATAAAACTTACCCCTTTTATATGCAATGTGCCATGTGCTCAAAATATCGGCGATCCTTTAAATTCGATTTAATTCAAATTAATTAAACTTTGTGCCCTTATAACCCTAACCTTAGGGTTATTTAAATTAAATCATAAACTAATTTATAATTAAATTATTATAATTAATTTAATAACTCTTAGAGTTAATCAAATTAAGTTATAAATTAATTTAAAATGAAATTATTATAATTAATTTATAATTAATTTAAATATTTAGGTCTTAACCTTAGACCTTTAATATTATAATAAAATATTATAATATTATTTTTCTTGGGCCTTCCTATTGCTCTTTAGACCTCATCTGACCACTTTGAATATTATAATAGGAGATATTATAATATTATTTCCCTTAGGCCTAGAAGCAATCTTTCTCTTGCATTGCTTATTGAAACTGATTCTTGACATCCTTCCTTTTGTCCTACTCACTAAAACTGACTCTTGACATCAATGACAAAAAATCTTGCTCATATTTCCAAAAGATGCTACTTTTAGGGCCATCATTGCCCATAGATGATCAGTTGTGGAGTCCTATGAAGCATAACCTATAAGAAGAGCCACCTCACAAATATTCATAGTGTTCTTGATTGGGTGTGCTATGGTGAGAAGAGAATAATATCACATTTATAGGATATAAGGAAATGCATGGCCTAGTCTTGAGATAAAAAAAAATCTAAGATTTACGGCATATTCAAACATAGGAGGAGGAGTTTTTAAATTTTAGCCTAAGCTTAATGTGCTTCGAGGAGAATAAGCAACAGATTGTAGGGTCCGATCTACAGAAAATTTATCTGCCTGACCATGTGTTCAGTGAGCTGATCAGACTAGCAAATTTGATTGTTTCTGATAAGAAGGTAACAACTTCTTCGATGATGGTGGGTGAAGTTAAATTTTATTTTGCTCTAGTTTTATTTTGGATAAAATATAGTAGGCGATACCACATGAATACATCACCCGACCACACTAACATGGAGGATGTAAATATAGCTATTGCTTAATTGGCCAATGTAGTCATCCCCCTTCCACATGGCCACATGTCCACAGCATTATGCAATCAGTATGACATCGGTTCATTTTTATAGCAGCCAGCATGATCCTAGATGTATCTACAACCACCACTTACATGGAATTTTTATGACCATACGATCCTGGTGATCACCTTGCACCACTTGGTACTCCTGATTGGACATCATGTGTAATTGATGCCACCTATTCATTCCTTGAGTTGGCAATTTTTTGGTGATCAACACCTCTTCAACTAAATTCATTTTGAAGTTCAATTTCCTGTTGTGGTACCTTTCCAATGATCGATGTGATTATCCATTTCATTTTGGGTGACGTAGCCTAGTGCGGCGTGGACCCCATGACATGTTGTAAAGTAGATGTTCTAATGAAAGCTCCATTGGATGAAGCCTATTGGTGCGGCCCCTTCAGTGGTCAATGAAGTCACCATTAGGTCAAAATCGAACTCCTTTATGCGTCTTGATTTCATGACCTTGACGTTAGAGCCTTTCCTCCACATGACCGTTGGTGGGTATCCGATCCATTTTAGAGTCTTTCCTCTACATGACCATTGGTGGGTATCCAATCCATTTTAGATCGTTGGGCAGTAGATGGAAATTCAAGGTCTAAAATATATAATTTGATTTATTTAAATTAATTAATCAAATTAATCTTTTAATTACTTTATTTACTTATGCACCTATTTATTTAATAAATTATTTTAGAATAATTAATTAACTTTTAAAATATTTGAAATAAGATGCATTTAGTCCTCACTTGGACTTTATTTGGCTAAAATCCTATTGTATGCTTTTGAAAGCATTTGTATCCACTTGTAATTGTGGATTTTGTAATAAGATCCATGAGATATTTGAGGAGATAAATTTTACTCCTCTCATTTGGGGTTTTTGAAACCTTTGTATTAGTCCTACTATGGAATTTATTTTTGGCTCAAAGCCATTTGTAAGCTTTGTAAGCTTTTGTCCTCATGGATTTGTAATTTGGAGTGCATGATCAGTGGTACCCAACACTCCTCAATACAAGTGAACCTCGTAAGTAGTAATATCCTCTATACAACTTGGTGGTTGCAGCGACTGGTTATCCATGCAATATGGTAAGATGGGAAGATTACCATAAGGACACTTGAAGGATTTGTGCCTTTGTTATTATCTTGTTACAATTTACCCTTGTGGAGATCCTGAGGTGACAGAGGGTGTGAATATTACCCCTACATCGAATACCATAGGAAAGTTTTAGGTGACTAGTATTGTTTGCTAGTGTACCAGATCCTAGGGTAGTTGTTGCGTGAAATTGGCTTGGAAGCCAGTCGTAGCATCATTTTGAGTTTCACTATGGGGAGTAAGCAACATTTTGAGAAAGAATAAAATAGCCCATGGAGCATAGTTTCCTTGGGTACTCCATTTGCAGGAGTTGTAGTGATTCCTTGGTGGTGATGGTTGCTCTTTGTGATAGAGCAGAGCCTTCCAAGGGTCTTCATTTTCTTCAACAGTTCAAGGACTGCATTTTGGGCACTTGTACACTCCTACATTCGCTCCCATTTTCTTGTGAAAGCATTGGAGTCCAATTCTTATATGGTTGGGAGGAATGATGAGGACATATTATTATCATTCACGTGATACTTCAATCATGTTAGATTTAGTTGTTAGTTTGTTAGCCAATTTGTTAGCTCAAGATAGCTAACTGGTGTATTTATGTTTTGCAATTTGTGTTATTTAAGCACTCATGAATAAAATAAAATCATCTCTGATGTGATTCCCACATAATTGATGCTTTATTATTATGGTTTTTATGTGGCTTATTAAATATTTAAGCATATTAAAAAAAATAGAACCTTTGCATTTATGGTTTGATTTATTAAAGGTTTTATGCATAGTAATGAACCTTTATTATTGGTTTATTTTATTAAAGGTTTAAGCTTATCAATGAACATAGGACTTTTGTATTAAATATTAAGTTTGCTTTTAGATGAAGCATATTTATGTTTTAGAGATTAAGATTTCTTTTAGATGAAGCATATATATATTTTGAAAAATTAAGCTTTATTTTAGATTAATCATATATATGTATTTGAAATATTAAGTTTACTTTTAGATAAAGCATATTTATATTTTGAAATATTAAGCTTTCTATTGGATGAAGTATCTATAAATAAAAATAAATAAATGGGTAAGTCTTTCTCTATTATTATATCTTCTTGCCTGATTATGGGAGTTTAATAGAATGGAATCTTGCAAGTGGTTTTGAAAGAGAAACTAATATAATGATTCCTAAGACTCTTGTGAGTTAGGGGATCATTATAAAGATAAGTATGGGATCCTCTTTTTTGGGTCTTGAATGTTTAATTTAGTTTTTGAAATAAGAAACTATGGGATTCTCTCCTTGCTTTCTTATCAAGGTTTCGTGCATGGTTGTTTGCATAATAGATAATTTATGTGGAATCAGTTACAAAAGACATGATAAAATGAATGATAATCCAAAACTTAGTTTCCATTAACAATAGAAGCCTATAAATAGGTATTACAAACACATGTTTTGGATAAGGTTGCATTCAATGATAACAGTGCACCTTATCTCTATCAACAACTAATAATTAAAAAAATGACTGTTAAAGGGTAATGGTTTATTACAAAACACCTAATCCCTATCATTCCTCTCCACTGAAGAAACATTGGTCCCCAATGCATACAAAGGTGGAAGAAAAATATGGAAAACAACCAAGAGTATCAGGTACAATAAAAAATGTACTCATGTTATATAAGACGATAAAATAAGAAGATAATCCAAAACTTAGTTGTATTAGGATCATAAAAGGTGCCTATAAATAGGAAGTACAAGGCATTATAATGGATAAGAACACATTAAATAATATTTATCCTTAGCTAACAACCTATTAAAACATATGCTATAATCCATATCATTCCTCCCCACTAAGGAAGCATTGGTCTCCAATGCATACAAAGGTGGAAGAGAAAGATGGAAAACAACCAGGAATATCAGGTACAACCAAAAATGTACTCATGTTACAAAAGATGAAGACCAAAATGCTAAATTTTCATAGGTTTTTAGAAAACCAAAATTTGATAGTGGCACAGCAACCGACTCAGAAAAAGCTCTCCAATGACTATAAACATTGCTATATCAGTGGACAGCTGAAGTGGGTCCCTCAAATTGGTAGAAGAAATTAGCAACTGATGTGTCGAAAGGAGATGCCTTGAAATATGTGTCAAAGATGCCATTTGGAAATTGTGGATGCATTAAATTTTAGTTTTTAATTTTCGAATACGCATAATGAAAGTGGATGCACGTATTAATAAAAAACAAGCATGCATTGAATGAAGATGAGGTGATATGCATTTAATGGGTGGAAAAAAACAAATTATATTAAAAATAATTTAAATTAATGAATAGTTGAAAATTAGGTTCAAGGTGTAGACCAATTGATTCTACCAAACCCCGTAATGGGGGTGGAGGTCCAAGGTTCAAATCTCAGGCCTTGTCGGACTGAATGCTTGTCCCTTTCCTGGTGCTTTCAGTGGTGTAAAAGGTTTAAAATTATTGTGGCATGGTGGTTATAGGGACAGATTGCATGAAGATCTGTGTGGCAGCTTTCGGGGCAAACAACGCAGAATACTATGGCAGCCATAAAAGTCGGACAATCTACCCATATTCGTGGCGACTATCGATTCCACCATGTAACTTCAAAAAACAATTGATGGTTGAAAATTGAATGTGGGTTGCTAATGGAGTGGTGCACATTTTTAATGAAAATGAGCATTTAATGGGTGGAGAAAAATTAAATTATATTAAAAATAATATAATTTAATTTATGGTTGAAAATTAAAAGAAAAATGTGTGCATTAAAAGGAAAATGCACATGAGGTGGTGGGCATGTTTTAATTATGGACACATGCATTAATGATGGCATGGATTTAATGACAACGACAATGGTGAAATAATAAAAAATTAAATTAAATTAAAAATATTTTAATTTAATTTATTGTTGGAAATGGGGGAAATGGGTATGTTAAAATTAATTTAATTTAATTTATGGAATGATGGAGGCCATGGTGGATCTCGGGTATGCAGAATCAAGTGGTGGGAATGAAAATGGCACGAGAGGTGGTGGCCATAGAGGCACACGAGGGAGATCAACCAAATTATGGAAGCAGTAGTGATGGTGTTTATAAGTCAAAAATGGATGACGATGCCAGATAGCTCTAGAAATACATAGAAATGGGTAGTGTGCATGCATATTACCAGGAGGAGGCAATGAAAATGTTGGGCTAGTGGTGGCTTTAGTAGAGGATGCACAACACCAAGACGAAGATTATTGGAAATATGTGATCTACAGTAGCAATGCACAGGAGGATCTGGTAAATCAACTATGAAGAAAATAATGTCAACGGTAGTGGCTTTGAAAAGTGAACATAAAGCAGTGAAGCGACAGATAAAAATCATGGCCAAAATACTACATGATATGGCCAGGAAAAGTTGCAGATCGATGTTGTAAATGCCAAAAAAGGTATAAAATACAAGTGGTCGATATAATCTGTAGGAAATGGTGGTAGTGGTGGCAGAGGCCATGGATTAATATTGCAGACCTCATCAAGCATCAAGCAATAGAAGGGTGTATGCATCAATGGTAGCAGTAGTGGAGTGCATCGATGAGGATGCAAAATAGGTGATGTTGAGCTGGTCAAAACAACATGGAAGCCATAGAGTAGGGTTGCAGGGTCGATACATTCACGAGTAAGAGCAACAAGATTGGGTGTGAATGCTAAATGTGTAGTTTGGTCATCTGTATAGCATTAGATCATCATCAAAAAATGGTGAATCGATGAGAGTCATGATATGCAAAGTATGGTTGTAATGAGAGCCATGTAGTGGACGTCAAGAGTTGTAGAGGTTGGATGGAACCGAATTAAGCATCGATGATCAAAAATCAACATCCAAAAATAGGAGAGCATCACTAGGAGGAACATGTAGATCATGAAGTACAACATGCATGATGACAGTAGTAGAGATAGCAGTTATTTCTTAAACTACAATGGCTCCTAGGGAGGTTTGATCTGTAATGCCTAAAGGGACCTAATATACAATAGGAGCTTCAATGGATCTTGGATCTACAAGAAAATCCACATCATATAGTGGAAATACATTGGGTATATCACCCAAAGATGTGGCTACAAATTCTTTATTTTTTGGATCAGGTGCGGAATATTGATCTTCTTCAATGAGATCTATGGAGCCAAAAATGAAACACCAAATATAGATAACGAAAATTGAACAAACAGTGATACAAGAGATTGCACAACGAAATAGATTTTATATTATTAATGTCGGTGGATCTCAATACAATCAAATGTGCCCCAAATAAAGGTTTGCATTATTTATTTTTATACAATTAATGTAATATACTAGGGTTCTTCGAAACCCTAGTCAACAATACTTGTGGTGTCTTTAAAGCTCATATTTGCTTCTAACAGAGGTGAGTGGGCTTTAGCTATCCATTGACCAAACCACTCTAACTTAAGCAGCTACCAAACACCTATATATCTCCATATTTACACATAGAAAATGACAAAAGAAGGTCAATAACAATTATGAGGGCTCCACTATGTGAGACCCTCATAAATCAATAAAAACCCTGGCTGTCAAATAACAATTCTATGAGAAAATATAGAAATAATAAAATTAATATTAAAAAAAGTGATTTACCTTGTGAACTCGTTGCCTTATGATCTATCGGTGTCGTTGTTGCAATTAAACTGGTGTGCAAATGCCCTAGCAACACCCAAGGGTTTAGTGGTCTGCATGACTAGGGTTTGAAATATCTACGATGCTCGGTGGCAGTAAGAAATACCCATGGATGCTTAGGGATGGTGGAAAGTACCCAAAGGTGCTTGGGAGTAGCAAAGGTGCACTCAAGGGTAGCAGTGAGGTGTTCGAGGATTGAGGCAAGGTCTATAGAAGTAGATCTAATTTGGGTGAGGGCTACGATGGTGGATGTAGGGGAAAAGACGAGGGATGCGAAAGGGGACTTTTGGAAGCTCAGGTCATGAAATCTCAGGTTGAGTCATCAAAATGACTCCTATTTATAATCTTTCCTAGGGCACATTAGGGTTTCAACATTATAATTTGTGTGGTCAAAATTAAAATTTGATGGAGGGTGGAGATTAAATCTGGGTAGGTGGGATGGATTAAGGCGGATGAATGGCTAGAATAAGACCAAGATGGATGGCTGAGATTAATTTATACATATATATATACATTTATTAAATATATACAATCTAATGTAAAATATTAATATTTAAATATATATTAAACAAATGTACATAAATATATGTAAATAAAGGGTAAAAATGGCGAGAATACCTGGATGGATGACAAGTGGCTAGATTTTGGTGTCTATAGATGCTCCTTTTGTACCACGTTGCATGAAACATAATGCAATGCAAAAATGCAAGACACCTATTTTGGATTGATGGTGAAGTAGCTTTGTTTAGATGTGGATATGAGCTTGGATATAAAAGAATTTTGAGTGCGTAGCTTACCCCCTCAATTGGAAAATAAGTTTGTGGATGAATCTAACAAGACAATTGAAAAAAATAAGTGCAAATGATTGTATGGATGAATGGTGTAATTATGGATAATATGAATGATGTAAAATGATTTAATTTTTTCTCCAATGGTTGAAATGGTTTTTTTGCCAAGTGTAGATGCCATGATCATGTAAGATGTATCCCATTGTGGAAAATTCAAAATGAAATGTGGTTGCCCTAAATTTGGGGTGATTTGATACTATTGAAGAATGTGCCTTCTGACATCATTGATATGAAAATATGTGTAGAGCTAAAATCACTACACTAAATAACAGCATAAAGTAAAGAAATATGATAATACAAATGTAATTGCACAAGTAATATTATTATTAAATAACGGGGGAGCTAAAAATATTCTTTGTACAATTAATTCTGCCTTGATAGAAATATTGTGATACAATGAATACAGATTGCTAGGGTTCTCTAAAACCCTAGCTACAATAGAAAAATTTTATTCAGTGTGCTTTGCTCCCAACAGAATGAGTGGGCTTCGGATATCCATGTGTTCAGGCCACTCTGACTGTAGTAGTCTTCCAATGCTCTTTCGGTTGATGTTATCCAATCCTACACACACAACAAACAACAAAGTTGTTAGTAAACAAAAGGAGAGTTCCACAGTGTGAACCCTTAGAAATGAAAACTAAAACCCTAGATCTATGTAAGTTGGATATGTAAGATGCAATAATAACAAATGATAACAAAAATTTAGATTTACCTTACTTGTGATGATTCGTTGTTCCGTTGTTTTCGATCTTACGATAGATGACTTGATGCAGCAGATTCTGGTTCGCACTTTGATGATTATGGCAGGCTTGGGAATGCACTTGACAAGATCTAACATGAGCTTCATAGGCTTTGGTGCACACCTGCGGGATACTATAGGCTTTGGTGAGCACTTGGCAAGCTCTACAGTGAGCTTCACAGGATCTAACATGCACCTGTGGGATACGACAGGCTTTGGTGAGTGCCTGGTAAGCTCGAGAGGGTACCTACAAGTAAGGGTAAATCTGTAGAAGTAGCTCACGAGGAATGTGGAGGATTCGGCAGATGGGGGATGATGGCGACGATGGAAAATGATTGGGGGATGGATGCGGGGATAGCTGGAATGGTTGAAGCCCTATGGCAAACTAGGGTTTTGAATCTTCAGGGCTCTATGACCTTATGCTTCACAAGGGCTTCTTCTACTGATCTCTCTATGTGCAAATATCTTCCAAGGCATTCCATGGTTCCAGGGTTTGGGCATTTGCACATGCCTTTATTTATAATCCAACCTTAGGGTTTCTTAGGGTTTTATCTCAACACTTTAGATCGTGTGGCTAAGATTAAATCACATCCTAAGGTTGATATTGTACTTTAAGTGTGGTAAGGATTAATGAAGATGGACGATGGAGATTAGATTGGATCGGACAAGTGTGGTTAATTGGGTTTATAAATACATATTTTATAATAAATATATTATAATATAATATAAAATATTATATTAAATATAAAATAAGATTAAAATAAGCCCAATTGGGTTAGGAAGTGGATGAAAAGGTGGATGTGGGCCAAATAATGGCGAGAAAGGTGGAATAGTGGACAAGTGGGTGGTGGGATTGTTAGGATGGAGGATTAATGGCTATAATTGTGTGTCTACATATACCCCTTTTTGTACCATATTGTGTGAAACACAATATGGTGCAAAAATACAAGACTCTTGCATGGGATATGGACGCAGAAGCAACTTCTCTCTATTGTTAGATTTGAGCACTGATGTTGAAGATAAAAGAATAAAGATTTTTTGGAATTTTCGTAGCTTACCCCCTCAATTGGTGAATGAGAAGCATCTCACGATCCAATTGAAAAAGAATATTGTGCAAGTGATGAATGATGTGATGAAATGTTATGTGATTGTGGATGATATGAATGATGTAAAAAGTGATATAGTTTTTACCCCAATGGTGGAGAAAGGGGGTTGGTGTAAAATACCATGTGATTGTGGACGATATGAATGATGTAAAATGTGATACTATTTTTGCCCCAATGATGGAAAGGGTATTTTATATAATGTCATGATTATGTAATATGTATCCCATTGTTGGAGGATCACAATGAAATTGTGGTTACCCAAAATTTTGGGATGATTTGATGTTGTTGAATAATGTGCTCTCTGATGGCATTGATATGCAAGTATGTGTTGAGTAAGGTGCAGCAGTAGTATTGTCATTATTGTCAACATAGTCAGATAGATCTGTTGATGCAGTGGATAGGAAGTTCAAAAGCTATTCAGATACAGAAGACAGGAGTTCAAAAGTTATTCAGAGTAAGTACAATGGTTTTCCAAGAAGACCGAAGTGGCCCATTTGCAAAAGATCAAAGAAAAATACAAGAAAAGTGTCGCGATATCGCGACATATACAGCAGGCAAGAAAAACTGTCACGATTTCACGACATGTTGGAAGAGAGAGAAAAAGCTAGAAAAACTGTCGCAATTTCGTGACATGTTGGAAGAGAGAGAAAAAGCTAGAAAAACTATCGCGATTTCATGACATGTTGGAAGAGAGAGAAAAAGCAGGAAAAACTATCGCGATTTCGCGACATGTTGGAAGAGAGAGAAGAAGCAGAAAAAACTGTCGTGATTTCGTGACATGTTGGAAGAGAAAGAGAAAGCAGGAAAAATTGTCACGATTTCGCGACATGTTGGAAGAGAGAGAAAAAGCAAGAAAAACTGTCATGATTTCATGACATGTTGGAAGAGAAAAAGGCAAGTGGAAAAACTGTCGCGATTTCGCGACATGTTGGAAGAGAAAAAGGCAAGTGGAAAAACTGTCATGATTTTGCGACATGTTGGAAGAGAAAGAGAAAGCAAGAAAAAGTGTCACGATTTCGCGACAAGTTCAAAGAAAGAGAACAAGTAAGAAAAGTGTCATGATTTCGCGACATGTCGCATTTTCACGACTAAAATAGGAGAGAGAAAGTAAGTTGGAAAAGTGTCACGATTTCGCGACATGTCGCATTTTCGCGACTAAAATAGGAGAGAGAAAGTAAGTTGGAAAAGTGTCACGATTTCGTGACATGTCGCATTTTCGTGACTAAAATAGGAGAGAGAAATTAAGTTGGAAAAGTGTCGCGATTTCATGACATGTCGCATTTTTGTGACTCGAAAAGGGCAGGAAGGAAGAGAAAGAAAAAGTGTCGCGATATCGTGACATGTCACATTTTCATGACAAAAGAAAAAGAGGAAGCATACAGAAGCAGAACTGTCACGATTTCGCAACAAAAGCAGAAAGCAAGACTTCGAAAGCAGAAGTGTCACGATTTCGTGACAAAAGTAGAGAAGAAGACTTTGAAGGCAGAAGTGTCATGATTTCATGACAAAAGCAAAGATGAAGTTACGAAGGTGAAAGTGTCGTGATATCGTGACATGTTGTATTTTTGTAAGCCTAAGCAAAGAAAAAAAGGAGAGAGAAAAAAGTTTCGCGATATCGCGACATGTTGCATTTTCGTGAGCCAAGGCAAAGAGAAGGAGGAGAGAGAAAAAAGTGTCACGATATCGCGACATGTATTTTCGTGGGCCAAAGCAAAGAGAAAGAGGAGAGAGAAAGAAGTGTCGTGATATCACGACATGTTGTATTTTCATGGTTGAGTTGAAGCCGATGAAGACCGATGACAATCGACTAAAATTAGGGTTTTCAGTTGTTATGCAAGCCAACTAAGATTAGGGTTTTCATCATGAAAATGTTGTTATAAAAGGAGGGCTGTTTGGAGAATTGTGATGTTGTTGTATAAGTCATAGAATGCGTGTCGAAGTGTGAAATGTGGCCGTAAGAGCGCAGAAAGCATAGAAGCGGCGAGATGATAGTGAAGTGCACATAGTGAGCGAAGAGTCGTGTCAAATTATCCTAAGTGCATCTGTGATTGCACAGAGAAAGTAGGAGCAAAGAGTGCAAAGGATGAAGACAAATGCAAAGTGTAGCTATAATAAAGCAAAGTGTGTGAAGTGATTACGTAGAGAGAGCAGAGTGCACAGAGAGCGCAAAGGTGAAGAAGACCAGTCAGGGTCTTGCAAAAGCAAAGTTATCTTACTATCAGTCTTCTAGTGTCTGAATTGAAGTTCAAGTTGATGCTTGGCATCAGGGGTTGGTGCTCCTTCGAGTTGGTGTTGGTAAATCAGGGGTTGGTGCTCCTTCTAGTTGGTGCTAGTAAATCAGGGGCTAGTGCTCCTTTCTGTTGGTGTAGATAAATAAGGGGTTGGTGCTCCTTCTAGTAGGGTGCTGGTAAATTGATTGTAAATTTGGTGCTTTGCAAAGGTTGGATTTGGATGGTAGTCCAAGCAGTCATTCTTGAGAAGTATCCAAATTGGTGAACCTCGCTAAATCTTGTGTTGTGTGATGTTCTCTTATGATACTTGCTTTATCTGGTTTTAAGGTTTCATTATTTTAGTTTTAAGAGCTGTGAATTTAAGTTTAAAGAACTATACTGATTCACCCCCCCTCGCAGTGCCATTGTAAGACTAATAATTGGTATCAGAGCCATGTTCCTTTATCAGGCTAAATCAGTCAGGGTTGATCTTGGATTAGTATGCAATAGGTAAGAAGAATATATCCTCCTCCAAAAGGGTATCTCAGTCAGTTTCAGTTCCTGTGGAAGAGAAATTTGAACTAGAAAAGGTTGAAGGAGTGAATTCTGAAGTATGTGATGAAGGTGAGTTGATCGCTGCATGTAAAGAGCTTAATATAAGACTGTCCAAGAAGTTGGAAGAATATGGGGATAATATTGAAGAACCCCTCTTACAAATTTAGAAAGCCAAGAAAATAGAAGAAGCCTTGAAGTCACGCCTGGATGATAAAGAGGATGTATGTAGCAAACGTGAAGAGGAATCTAACAAAATTATTAGTGATCTAAAGCTGCAAGTAGAAGAGTCCAAAAGGATTGAAGAAACACTCAGGTCATAGATCAATGAGAAAGAGATTGGTTGCTGCAAAGAAGAGGAAGAGATTGCTTTATTGAAGAAACAACTAGAAGAGGCCAATACAAATCTCAAATTCGAGAAGAGCACAGAGTTTCTAGATAAAATGATAAGCCAACAAAGAAGCTCCACGGATAAGCGTGGTCTTGGATATGAAGCTGAACAACCTTCATCTTCCAACTCTGCAGAGAATAAGAAGTTCACTGTTGAAGGATCGAAGCAAGAAATTTTTGAAGTTGAATCTTCAAAAGGAATAAAATATCAAAGGAGATCTACAGCAAAGCAACCACAACAAAAGAGGTTCTATCACTCTCACTCTATTCATAATAATACTTTTAATGGCTATTGTTTCAGATGCAACCAGTATGGTCACAAGCAACTTATTATGGATTGACTATTAAATCAAAGAGTTATGCTGGTAGAAATACATCTGCGTTTCTGAGTGAACACTATGTACAATGTTTTCAATGTAATGCTCATGGGCACATAGCAAGGTTTTGTCCTAGAACTTTTGTATCTAATCTAAGGCAAGACAGTAGATTTCATCAGACTCAAAGAATGCAACACAGACAGGGAAGAAATCATGTGCATCAAAGAAAGGAAAATAATCATCCATAAAGGATGCACAAGATACAACCACCCAGTAGAAATGGTTTTTCACCTTTGATGGATTATGCAGTAGAATGTTATAACTGTCATAATTTTGGGCACACTGCAAGAAATTGTCGAAGTACATTTGCATCAAATCAATTTCAAGGAAGAAAATTTCAACCAAATAGAATGAGACAAAATATAATATTTCTCGAAAAACATGCACAAGCTACTGAAAAAGAAAAGTCAAAACAAGATCCCAAAACTATAATCAAACCAGAGTGGAGAAAGAAAGAAGAAAGGAAATCGTGTCTCCTTGGACTGAAGGAGACTACTCCTCTATTGCACTAAGCAACTCTAGGTAGCACATCCTCAGGGGGAGCAATCTTAAAGTTTTATTTTAATGCTCCTATGTTTTTTTGGTTATCTGAGGATGAAAGGCAAGTAGTCAGGGAAGTTGTCGCATAGTTGTCGAAGTGTGTTTTCAGTTCATGTAGTTGTTTGTGGAAGTTTCGTGAAGGGTTGTGATTAAATTGAGAGTTGTCATTATTGGTAGTATTGCTATATGTCATTGTTGTACTGGTGATGGTTCTTACTGCCATTGTCCAAATTTAAGGATTATAACAGTTCAGATAATTTGGTTAGTGAAAGAATGTTGCCCTAGCCACATATATGTGTTTCGATAAAAGTAGTATGTACTTGAACTACACATTGACGTGAATATTGTTAGATCTATTATGACGTTGTGGTGAAAAATATTGAAGTCTGATTATTGATTCATGTTTAGATCATCAAGATGAGCAACTTTGCTTTGTGAATCATACCTATCCGAGGTCCAGAAGTATGAGTTTGAGTAAGGTGCACTATAGTTGGCCGTGAAGTGTTTGACAAAATGTTGTCTCCTATTTCGAACAGTTGAAAGTAAGGTGTGACCAGCGGTGACTGTAGAAAAACATAGACCAAGTTGAAAATGTAAAAAGGGATTTGGTTGGTGTTGTGGTACAGTGTTTGATGCTTGCACAGAGTTGGTTGATACATGCTTCGACTAGGGTTTGTGATAAAGGGATGTTCATTGAGGTGATTGGTTGAGTAGAGTTGATTGAGCCTAGTCAAGTGATTGGATGCATGTGGTTGTTCAAGTTCCATAAAATAAACTATTCTATATTCTTGATTTGAGTTGAGATTGAGATTTGAGAATAGAACATATATAGTCTCTAACAATTCTCTTTATGCTTCTATGAGATTGATTTGAGTTGAGATTGGGATTTAAGTATAGAACATATTGAGTCTCTAAAAATTCTCTTTATGATTCTATGAGATTGGATAAGTTCTGTGTGATCTTGTTAAGCAGATTTGAAACAAGCCTTTTCACCCTTATGTACCTCAAGGCTACTATGGAATATGGGTTATGGTATCCAAAAGATAAAGACTTCACCCTTATTTCATATTCAGATGTAGATTGGATAGGAGGTGTTGATGACAAAAAGAGTACCAGTGGAGGTGCATTCTATCTTGGAGACAGATTGGTCGAGTGATCACACTTCCCAAGATTTGACTAGCTATAGGAATCACATTTTCAGGGGGAGCATTTAAGTATTTGATTATCTTTTTGCTCTTGTTCATGCTTTTTTCTAAGTGTAATAAATTTTGCCTAAGAATGTTGTGCATGGACTCAAGGGGATTTTGCAGTAGCCCTTTGGTATTATTGTCAAAGGGGGAGAAGAGTTACAAGAAATTGCACATGTGTTGCCAACAATTCCAAAGGGGGAGATTGTTGAGCAAGGTGTAGCAACAGTATTGTCATTATTGTCAACACAGTCAGATAGATTTGTTGATGCAATGGACAGGAAGTTCAAAAGCTATTTAGATGTAGAAGACAGGAGTTCAAAAGTTATTCAGAGTAAGTACAGTGGTTTTCCAAGAAGACCGAAGTGGCCCATTTGCAAAAGATCAAAGAAAAAGACAAGTAAGAAAAGTGTTGTGATATCACGACATATACAGCAGCAAGAAAAATTGTCGCGATTTCGCGACATGTTGGAAGAGAGAGAAAAAGCTGGAAAAACTATCACGATTTCGCGACATGTTGGAAGAGAGAGAAAAAGCTGGAAAAACTATCGTGATTTCGCGACATGTTGGAAGAGAGAGAAAAAGCAAGAAAAACTATCGTGATTTTGCGACATGTTGGAAGAGAGAGAAGAAGCAGGAAAAACTGTCACGATTTCGCGACATGTTGGAAGAGAAAGAGAAAACAGGAAAAACTGTCATGATTTCGTGACATGTTGGAAGAGAGAGAAAAAGTAGGAAAAACTGTCACGATTTCGCGACATGTTGGAAGAGAAAAAGGCAAGTGGAAAAACTGTTGCGATTTCGCGACATGTTGGAAGAGAAAAAGGCAAGTGGAAAAACTATCGTGATTTCGTGACATGTTGGAAGAGAAAGAGAAAGCAAGAAAAAGTGTCACAATTTCACGACAAGTTCGAAGAAAGAGAACAAGTAAGAAAAGTGTCGTGATTTCGTGACATGTCGCATTTTCGTGACTAAAATAGGAGAGAGAAAGTAAGTTGGAAAAGTTTTGCGATTTCGCGACATGTCGCATTTTCACAACTAAAATAGGAGAGAGAAAGTAAGTTGGAAAAGTGTCACGATTTCGTGACATGTCGCATTTTCGTGACTAAAATAGGAGAGAGAAAGTAAGTTGGAAAAGTGTCATGATTTCGCGACATGTCGCATTTTCACGACTCATAAAGGGCAGGAAGGAAGAGAAAGAAAAAGTGTCGCGATATCGCAACATGTCACATTTTCGTGAGAAAAGAAAGAGAGGAAGCGTACGGAAGCAGAACTGTCACGATTTCATGACAAAAGCAGAAAGCAAGACTTCGGAAGCAGAAGTGTCACGATTTCGCGACAAAAGCAGAGAAGAAGACTTCGAAGGCAAAAGTGTCGTGATTTCGTGATAAAATCAAAGACGAAGTATACGGAGGAAAAAGTGTCACGATATCGCGACATGTTGTATTTTTGCGGGCCTAAGCAAAGAAAAAGAGGAGAAAGAAAAAGTGTCGCGATATCGCGACATGTTGCATTTTCGTGGGCCAAGGCAAAGAGAAAGAGGAGAGAGAAAAAAGTGTCACAATATCGCAACATGTATTTTCACGGGCCAAAGCAAAGAGAAAGAGGAGAGAGAAATAAGTGTCGCGATATCACGACATGTTGTATTTTCATGGTTGAGTTGAAGCCGACGAAGACCGATGACAACCGACTAAAATTAGGGTTTTTAGTTGTTATGCAAGCCGACTAAGATTAGGGTTTTCATCATGAAAATGTTGTTATAAAAGGAGGGTTGTTTGGAGAATTGTGATGTTGTTGTATAAGTCGTCGAATGCGTGTCGAAGTGTGAAATGTGGTCGTAAGAGCGCAGAAAGCGTAGAAGCGGCGAGATGATGGCAAAGTGCACAAAGTGAGCGAAGAGTCGTGTCGAATTATTCTAAGTGCATCTGTGATTGCATAGAGAAAGCAAAAGGAGCAGCGAGTGCAAAGGGCGAAGACGAACGCAAAGTGCAGTTGTAACGAAGCAGAGTGTGCAAAGTGATTACATAGAGAGAGCAGAGTGCACAAAGAGCGCAAAGGTGAAGAAGACCAGCCAGGGTCTTGCAAAAGCAAAGGTATCTTACTATTAATCTTCTAGTTTTTGAATTGAAGTCCAAGTTGATGCTTGGCATCAGGGGTTGGTGCTCCTTCTAGTTGGTGCTTGGTAAATCGGGGGTTGGTGCTCCTTCCGGTTGGTGCTTGGTAAATCGGGGCTGGTGCTCCTTTCTGTTGGTGCAGATAAATAAGGGGTTGGTGCTCCTTCCAGTAGGGTGCTGGTAAATTGATTGTAAAGTTGGTGCTATGCAAAGGCTGGATTTGGATGGTAGTCCAAGCAGTCATTCTTGAGGAGTAGCCAAATTGGTGAACCTCATTAAATCTTGTGTTGTGTGATGTTCTCTTGTGATACTTGCTTTATCTGGTTTTAAGGTTTCATTATTTCAGTTTTAAGATCTGTGAATTTAATTTTAAAGAACTACACTGATTCACCCTCCCCCTCTCAGTGCCATTGTAATACTAACAGTATGATGATGCAAAAAAAAAGAAAAAGGGACCATGGATAGCCTGCTGGTTACTATTCTCACAATTGGAACTAATCATCATAGCTAGTGTCGATCATTAGGTTTTTGAAGGGAAAATGATGAAATTTGAGTTTTTGTTCATGTGTTAAGCCTCATGAACTAGGCCATCAATGACAGCAGTTGTGAAAATTGTTCTTGGCAAGGTTTCACTCAAAAATGTGAAGTTTCCAATGTGATTTTGATCTTGGAAAATGAGATAATTGATGATGATCATGGTCAAGTGTCCTTATGGTGGTTTGTTCATCTTATCGAATTGCATGGATTACTATCACTGCAATCACCAAGTTTATAGATTCACCCACTTGATACGAGGTTCACTTGAATGAATTGAACACGTGGTAGATGAAATGATTGATGGATTGAGAGATGGTGATGGAATAATGTTGTATTAATGACTTGATTTATGATGTGCATGATGTGTGGGTGAAATTTTTTGAATTTTATAGGAGGTAAGCTACTGTTCAGGTCAATTTGGTCGTTATTCCTTTTTAGGGCCAGGCGCCCATCTATGCCTATGGTATTTCACAGGTGTGTAGGTGCGCCTAGGTGCACCTATAGGTGCACAAGTGCACCTGCGGACTGCAGGCACCGACCTACACCTGAGTTCACTAAGGAAAGCTATAAATAGCTTTCTAATTGAATTTTGAGGCTCACTTGTGTGCTTCGGAGTTTGAAGACCTACCTTTGAGGATTGGAGTGAATTTGTGAGCTTAGTGAGGCTAGTGGGAATCTACGCAGAAGCTATGGTAGTAGAGGGATTGAATTCTTCTGTTGGAGTTGAGGCACCATTTGCCTCGGTAATGTTTAAAAACACTTTGTCTCTTGTGCAAAAGTTTTGTTTTGTTTTTTTTTTTTTTTTTTGCAATAGTATTAATAAAAATGATTGTTGCTACAGTTGAGGGATCACTAGCCCAACATGTCTCATTCTGCAAACTATTTTGTGCCTGAAGTTCTTCCTTCATTTGCGTTGGTGTTATCTTCGTTCATACCTTCATTTGAAGTGTGCACCAAAATACTAAAACCAACAATTCTTACAGTAATTTCCAACCTTTCGCCCCTATGCTACCATGCTTCGTTGGCTTTTTAAAACACTTTCACCCCAAATAGAGGTGAATGGGGCTTTCGCATCTCCTTTGGGGTGAAATCGCCTTTTGATTCTTTCACCTCGACAACTCAACATCGGGTCCCACACGCACCTTCTAAAATACTTTGTCGCATTTTTGCCCCAAGGAGGGGTGAAAGGGAGTTTCGCCCCTGATGAGAATTGATGTTTGATCACTCATATGACCCCTCTTTATTTTCTAGCTAGGTTTTCATAATTTATTTCTTGCAAATATTATATTATAAGTGAGTCTCATTCTCACATACACTTCTTGTGCACTAGTTGACAAGCTAGTTGGCACTTAGGAGTATTAGTTAGGAATAGTTAACTCAAAGATAGCTTAGCATATTTTCTAGTTAGCATCTTATATTCTATGTTGGCTAATATATTACGTGCATTATCTTATGCCACTATTCTATTCTTTGGTTAGTATGGTTATGTATTTTGACACAATCCATGATTTTGTGGAATTGGTTATGTATTTGGACCTTTTGTGCCTATAAATTAAACATATGGAATAAAGAGCATTAGTTGGATTTTTCAACCTTTTCATTGGTATCAAAGCCTAGTTCTCATTTGTACTAGGGCTTGTGAGTTGAGAAGGAAAGGAAGATAATTTTGGTATGAGAAACTATTTCTCATTGAGGACTCGATTTAAGCTTAAAGGGTGTTTGAAGACCATTCGTAGAAGGAAATTTCTTCGATGATAAAATCCTTGTTCCAAATTTCTTCTTATGCTCAAGAAGTATAGGAAAATTTTGCTTTGTATTAATTCCTACCGCAATCTGTAGAAAGGGTTGGATCGTAGCTACAATCCAATTAGGATTAGAGAGCCATTTGATACTAATACATCCCCCATTTTTTAGTGTTGAAGAATTAAGGGTTCTCCCCTCAATACCAAGTCATGTGTCGACTTGGGTCTGGATTGTCTTTCAAATTTTGGTCACGTGTCGACCATATCTTGAAAGGTGTGCTACTATGAAGGTGTTGTGCTACTGATTTGAAGGGCTTTCCAATTTTGGAAAATTTTGAAGATACTGGTAAATTCTGCCTATATTGGGTAGTTTATCCAAAACGTTTGACATCTTCAAATAATATATTTCTTATATATTATTATTACCTTATTTTATTTTGTTAAATATTATAAAAAAATTCTAAACTTTTATTTAAAAATTTGATTTGTAAAAAAAAAAGGCAACCCCTTTTTGGCTCCATTCAGACAATATTTTTTTGTAGATCGATCGACATTCGGTAGCTGCAAGTTTTGTCTTCGACAGTAAGAGAGGATTTCTTCCCTTTGCATTCTAGACCTACCCATATTCTATGTTAGACACTGTTGCACATGCATTCAATACCTAGATAGCATTGATGCTGCCAGCAAATGCAGCATGCACTACAGGCTTTGTAGGTGCATCAAGTGTTGCATGCACTACAAGCTGCAGATGCAGCAAGCGTTGTAGCTTGCAAGTGTAGCAAGTATTACACACATTGTAGGCTACATGTGCAATAAGTGCTATAGAAAGCATTGCAAGTTGTAGGCACTGCACGCACTGTAGCCCTGCATGTGCAGCAAGTGTTGCATGCACTGTAGAGTGCTGCATGCGCCTATCACAGGCCGCAGCATCTACACAGTGTAAGCATTTATTGCCTGTATCATATTTGTTGTAGGTTATGCCTGCCATAGGCACAATGTGCTTCACAGCATCAAGTGATAGGAGGTCATCCAGTTGGACAGCCTCTTGTACACCGGTACCTAGAGAATTGCCCTTAAAACTTGCATTATATTCCCTCACAATCTGTTCTTCTACCTGAAAAAGTGTTAATCAAATTCGGGAAGCATGTAGTTGAAGTTATGGAAATCCATGCAATAACAAAATTTTGCATGAGAAATTGTGTGCGGTGAAGTCACAGTTGTCAAATTCGACAAGTTCGGCAAATTCGACAAAGAAGGGTAAATTAATTTAATTTAATATTTTTACTTTTTCTAAGGTTTAAAATTGCATGTAATTTTTATTTATTTATTAGTTTACTTTTTAAAATATCTTAATTAAATTAATTAATATTTTGATTAAAAAATATTAAATTTTTGATTAAGTTATTTTTTAAATTAATAAATTATAAAAATTTAAATCTTAGGATTAGTCCAAAAAAAATTAAATTTTCAAGCAAAATTTTCACTTTCTGTTTTGCAATTTCTTCCAGTATCAGCATCATAACATTGTCAAGAAAATTTTTGTTAATATTTTTATATTACAAGCAGCAGATTTTGCTTATTTAGCCTTAGGAGTATTTTTCAAATAAGGGCACAACATTGTAACAGGGTACCCAAAATTTTTACCGTGATTTTAAGTCGTTTGTGATTTGGCTATCCAAGTGGAAGAACTAGCACATGTTGTAAATATACTTGCAGAAAAGGTGAATGACACTGCACTAATTCAATTTGTAAGTAGCCTTGCTGACAAGGTAAGCGACATTAGTATTGAAAATGCAACTAATGTTAAAATCTACAACAATGATCCTCGATCTAAAGCTAGGTGTGAAGTGCCATTGTACGATGGCTCAAGAAACCTGGATGTCTTGAATAGTTGACTTCTTGACATGGAGTCCTGGTTTTCTTACACTCATACCGTTGATGATAATATTTTCTTCGCCAAGCTCAAGCTTTCAGGATTGGCTAAAGTGTTAGTCGAATGCAAGGGTGGACAAGATGTCATTCTCACTTGGGATAACCTTGTAAAATATCTTAAACATAATTTCTATCCCTCCAATTATCAAAAGGAATTGGTTATTAAGTGGTATATATTTTGACAAGGAACTAATATGACTATGCAGGATTATATCTTCCAATTCAACAGGTACCAAATTATTTTGAATGTGGAGGATGATGTCGTAGCTTTGATTCTCAAATTTCAAAGTGGTTTATTAGAGCATTTGTACAGGGAAACTATGTTTATTTCTATGGAAACTTTAGATTTAGCTTTCAACCAAGCACAACTTGTTGAGGACAAGTTCAAAGTGCACTCACAAGGATTTCATGCTCTTGCTACTCAATCGGTTGCTAGCTCATCAAAAGGGAATAATTATTCTTATCCCAAGAACTTTGCCTAACAGGAGACTTTTTCTTCTTGTTCTTCCTCTTCTTCTCCTTCTTCCAACACTTCTTCCAAAAAAATTTGCAATTATTGTAAGAAAAATGGCCATGAAAAATCTGATTGTTTCAAAATTAATAAAAGAAGTTTGGTTGTAACAACTCAAGTAGAGGACAAAGAGCAAGATCCCCTTGAGTCAGTTGGAGAAAGTAGAGCATACACAGAATTACAAGGTAAACTCAATGATGTTACCTTAGTAAATTTTAGTTCATCAAGGAGTGCTTGTGATGTTTTATTCATCACTCGAGCTCATTTGCTCCATGACTTTGCAACAGAATGTATACTCGATAATGGCTCATAGAAAAACCTAATTGCAAGATCCATTTTTGAGAGACTAAAATTATCGATGGAGCCTTATACTCAAACTTATTCTTTGGGTTGTAAGGATAGTGGTAGGGGCTCAGAGATCATTCACACTTGTAAATTGAAATTTTCACTTGGACCACAGTTCATAGATCAAGTCACTTGTGATGTGACTCCTATGGATTGTTGTGGGCTCTTGCTTGGGCAACCATTTCAGTATGATAGAAAATTTATTTATGCTACTTTTAAAATAACATATACATTTCAAAAATATGGTAAGTTATATCTCATAAAAAGCACCAACACTCCTAATGTGGTTTTAAATTCCAAGCAAACAACAAAAGCAATAAAATAAGGTAGTGAATTTGCTCTACTTTTCATTCACTCTCAGCACACTTCTGCATTGGTTTCCCTTTCACATCGGTATTCTACCTTGGATATCATATTGCAAAGTTACTCACATATATTTCAGGAGCCCAAGTCTCTTTCTCCACATTGCACTATTAATCATAGCCTTGATATCATTCCAGGATCTTCAATTCCTAATGCACCCATGTATAGACAATCTATTTTGCAAAATGAAGAAATTAAAAAGCAAATAGAAGATTTGTTGTCTAAGGGTTTCATTAAGGCAAGTACTTCTCCTTTTGCATCACCTATTTTTTTGGTTCTTACAAAGGATGGAACTTGGATATTGTGTATTGATTTTCATGCTTTGAACAAAATTTCTCTAAATAAAATATATCAACTTCCACGAATTAATGATCTATTAAATTATCTCCAAGGAATGACATTTTTTTCTAAAATATATTCCCAAAGTGGTTATCATCAAGTGTGCATCCAAGCTGAGGATACAAGGAATATGACTTTTAAGATGAAGATGGGCTTTTTTGAGTGGTTGGTCATACGCTTCAGTCTTACCAATGCTCCTGCAAACTTCATGAGGCTTATGAATGATGTATTTTTTGATGTACTTGACAAGTTTGTCATCATATATCTTGATGATATATTAATTTTCTCATCCACTTGGGAAGAACATCCACTACATTCTTCTACAAGGCACTCTCCTTTTGAGGTTTGTTTAGGATTTCAGCCTTTGGCACCTTATGAGTTACCTTTGTCCTTGCCTTCTCCTATCACTTCTCATATTCAAAAGGAGCAAGACAAGGCACACTCATTTATTTAGCACTTGTACAATCTACAATAAAAGGTGATTCACATTTTGTAAAAGACATTGTAGCAGTAGAAACAGGCCATGGATCGACATCAATTTCCTCATCCATTTTAGGTTGGTGACAAAGTGTGGTTGCACCTCAACAAGCAAAGTTTTTTTTATAAGACTCAAAAAAATCAAACTGATTCGCTATGGGCTTTATACTATCCTTCAGCAAGTGTTCAAAAATGCCTTCTGCCTTGATCTTCCTACACACTTGGGGATTCATGACATCATAGGTCTTTTGAAGTTGTATCATGACTCTACATTGGATACCTACCAGCTATCACTCATCATGTTGATGTGGTTCCTGATTCTCAGTTACCATTGGATTCAGATCAGATCTATGACACGAAGACTCAACAGATTCACCAAGGGTCTTCTACCTCTTATCTGGTGGCTCAACAAGAACAGCTACCACATCAGGCTCATTGGATTTCTTTTCATCAGATTTCTCGTGACTTTCCTACTCTTTTGAAAGCATTGGAGTCCAATGCTACCCCAATGAAGAGTGGATAAATAATGTATTATGATATATAATGTAATATGACATATGTCTATGCTAACATCCCCCCTTATTACATTATTGAAAAATACAAAGAGCATTGCAAAATAATTCAAATTTGACACGTGCAAGTGCCTTGGTGAAAATATCTGCAACTTACTCATCATTGGGAATGTACCAGAGCTCTATGTGGTGCTTTGGAACTTCATATTAAATAAAATTACATCAAGTTTCAATGTGTTTGGTACGCTCATGAAAGACTAGATTCTTGACAAGATTTAAAACACCTTGATTATCTCAAAACAAATGAAGTAGAAGATTCTTTGGAAGACCCATGTTTGTAATAATGCGACTTAACCACATTATCTCACTGACTGCTCCACTTGTTGCACAATATTCAACCTCTATAGAAGATAAAGCAACTACCTGGTGCTTCTTACTATGCCAAGATATAGGTCCAGATCCAATATGTAAAATATATCCAAAAGTCAACTTTTGATCGTCATTGGATCCGGTATAGTCAGAGTTTGTGTATCCCTATAATAACTTATGATTCTTATTGTACTCCAAGCCATAGTATGTACTACCATGGATATAATGAAGAACTCTCTTTGTTGCTTTTCAATGACTCATGTTAGGTTCTTGCATGAACCTTGAAAGATAACCCACAGAAAAACTAAGATCTGGCCTGGTATTTTTTAGATATATGAGACTCCCAATCAGCTAATGATAGAGAGTACCATCTAACTGTGGTGATTTATCATATCATGATAACTTAAGTCTAGGCTCCATTGGATTTGCTTTAGACTTGCAGTCAGTCATGTGATATTTATCAATCAATTTCTTGGCATACTTATTTTTTGTTACTCTGATATGATTCTTTTTTTGAGTCACTTCCAAACCAAGACAATAGTGAAGAAGTCCTAGATCTGTCATTTCAAAAGATTGTTTCAAATAATATTTCACTACATCAATCATGTTCTCTGAACTACATTTTATGATCAAATCATCCACATATAGTACCAAAATCTCTATGTCATAACCATTGTTCTTGATATAGATATTTGCATCTGAAGGACTTCTTTTGAATCCATGTTGCACCAGGTGACTGTCTATTTTGATGTACCAAGCTCGTGGAGCTTGTTTTAGCCCATAAAAGGATTAGATCAACTTTTAAACTTTTTTTTCTTGCCCTTCAACCACAAATCCTTTTGGTTGGATCATGTACACTTCTTCTTGTAGATCACCATTCAAGAAAGCACTTTTTACATCCATCTGATGTAACTTCCACCCAAACTAAGCTACCATGGCACAAAGTACTCTAATGGTAGTCATCTTTGCATTAGGGGTAAATTTCTCTTCATAATCTATGTCTTCTTTCTAAGCATAGTCCTTTGCAACAAGATGGGCCTTATGCTTATCAATAGTACCATATGCCTTATACTTCAATTTGAACACCCATTTGTAGCCAATGGGCTTCTTTCCTAAAGGCAGATTAACTAGATTCCATGTATGATTTTTCATAAAATATGTATGGTCTGCTTCCATAACAGCCTTCCACTGAGGCTCACTGAGTGCATCTTGAATTTTTTTGGGTTTATTTTCATCTAATGCTGACATATAAACTCGTTCATCATCCATATATTTTTCTCTTTCTTCCTCTGTATCTATAGATAGTTCATCAAACTATTGGTAAATCTCATCAACCTCTAAAGTGGATGCCTTTGCTCTCATCTACTGAGTCATACTATAAGTACGGTTGATCTAGAGTGATATATGGAAGTGAAGTCAACTTTGAATCTTTCAATGTGTTTTTATACCATTTTGGAACCTTGTTTTGTGGGAGTGGAACCTCTTTCTTAGGCTCCTCTTCCTCTAGGTATACAGTTGTAGATGTGTTATCTGATGTGAAAGCTTCATCAAATACCACATCTTGAATTGTGTGTTTTTCCTTGGTCATAGGATCTATCATCCGATATCCCTTTGAATGCTCATCTAACCAAGAAAAATACTTTGTAGGGTTTTTTATCTAACTTCTTCCTCCTCTATTTTGGTATGTGCATGAATGCCTTACATCCAAAAACTCTTAGATGAGAAATGGAGGGTTTCTTACCACTCCATGCTTCTTGTGGAGTCTTGCCCTATAGAGCTCTTGTGGGCACTCTATTCAGGAGGTATGATGATGTATTCAGTGCTTCTACCCAATACTCATGCTCAATATGTGCCCCCTTAAGCATACATCAAACTATTTCCACAATGGAACAATTTCTCCTTTCAACAACTCTATTTTTTTGTGGAGTATAGGTTGTGGTAAGATGTCTCTTAATCCCATGTTCATTTATAAATGATGAAAATTCCTTGGAGGTATATTTCCCCCTTCAATTTGAGCAGAGGGTTTTGATGGAACATCATGAATCCTTCTCAACAAGCTTCTTGAACTGTTAAAAGTACAAAAATACCTTTGAATTCAATTGAATAAATAAAACCCACATCTTTCATGAGTAATCATTAACAAACAATTGAAAATACCTCTTTCCACCATAGTTGTTTGGCATAGGACTACACAGATCGGTGTGTACCAACTCTAAAGGTTTATTAGCTCTTGAAGAGCTAACCTCAAATGGTAACCGATGATGCTCCCTTGCTAAGCAATCTGAGAAAACTGGCAATATGGATGAAAGGTTGGGAAGACCTTTCACCATCTTATATTTGCTCAACTCAAGCAAATATCCTGAACTCATGCTCATATCTCTTGTACCAAAGAGAAGTAGCCTCCTTTATTATCGTTGCCATGGCAACATGAGGCATGGAAATGGCATCTAAGATGAACAAGCCATGCTTGTTTAATCCTGTTGCTACATATTTTTCCTTTCTAGTGATGAAACATCTCTTTCTACCCTCCTCAACATAGAAAACAACATTCATATCTCTATCCAAGATCTGAGGCACGTACAACAAATTGTTGGTCGATGCAGGTTTCATAGAGTACCTTCTCAATCTAAAATTTACCATCTAGAAGAGTGACATAAACATCTCCTTCACCCTAGACACGGTAGGTCTTATTGTCAGCAATTGTTACTGGCTTACCTTCCTTTCCCTCAAATATCTCAAACCATGATCTATTGCCAATCATGTGTTTATTGGCACCATAATCAATATACCACACTGCATCTTTCTGCTTAGAATAAGTGTGAGTCATGAGCACCTTGTGTGCTCGCTCAGAATCTAATTTTGAGTCTGATTTGGCATAAGCAACATTCCCCTTGGGTTGCTTATTCTTTTTCTATGGTTTGTATTTACCTTTTCTCGTCTTCTTGTGATCTTGGTCATTCTGTTGTTTATTCTTAAACCAACACCTATTGGTGTCATGGTTATTCATATCACAAATTTTGCAATATTGTTTGTCTTTTTGTTGATGTTGTTTCCCTTTTCCTTTTGATGAATATCCTCCCTTCTATAAATTACCTTGTTTCTTACCCCCTTGTTTGGTGTAGAGGACATTATCTGGCACTTCATCTTTCTGAAACTGATTTGCCTCCTCAGTTTGAAGCAAATTCACCAATTTCACAAATAAGACTTGTCTACCAAACACATTAAGAGATGTGATCAACACTTTGTAGGATTCTAAAAAATCTCTCAAGATGACTGAGATTAAGAGAGTATCTGCCACTGTCTCTTCCATAGCATTCAATTTGACTTTTAATTTTGCCACTCTATATATGAATAGATCAACTGTCTTACCAGATTTTATACTGAGTGTATGTAGTTGAGTTTGAAGGTTTAGAATAGTGGACTGATTCTTCCCTTCATAAATGGTAATCAAAGCATCCCAAGATTCCTTACCATATTTGGCATCATAGATATGAGGCTGGACCTCATATATAGTAGCAAGAAGAATAAACATGAGACATCTTCTATCCTTCTTATCAAAAGCCTCTTGATTTGCCCCTACTATTATAGGACATTTTGTAGTGCCAGTCACTACATCCCATAAATCTTCAACCTGAAGGATAGCACACATATTTGTCTTCCATGGTGCAAAGTTAAAACCCTTTAGAAATTGTGAATCTGATAGATATTTGTGAACAGTGGCCATTGTGAAGGTTCCTTATAACACCAAATGGTCCCATTTTTTTTATACTTGCAAGATTACGTGAAAGGGAATTCAATCAAATTGATTGCACCTGCCTCAAAACCCTTCGAAAGAAGGTTGATGAGTTGGAGAAGTTTAAGCCAAACAATCATAAAGAATTAGGGTATTAAATGGAGTGAATATCAAAACTGGTTTTCCTTATTTCTTCCCAATGATTGATAGAGAAAAATAGCTTAGACCTCGTTGTTACAGCTATATTAGGTTTTATATATAGTATTCCAAGCACGATAGCATCACCTGTAAGTGTGGACCAAAGGTATCGTATATACTTAACATTGTTGTGCAATAAATTGCACAAATAGGTGTAAAATTTGGGGTCTTTTCTTTGCTTTGTATATTTTACTTTATGATTGAAATGCAAGAAAATAGGAAATTTAAATGCACAATACAATCACAAGTGCCCACAAAATTAAACACTTTAGGTGTCGGTTTCCATCGAAAATGCACCTATTATAATGCCATTTTTGTTATAATGAAGATATTCACTTCTAAAAGTCCTTTTCAAATCAACAATTTTTCTTCTTCCCTTTGTCTTAGAATTTTTCAAAAGAAAATATGTTTTGATCCCCCCTTTTTGTTGCAAAATAAACAAGGATGAAAAAATTGTGCTATACCCTTTCAAGTGCCAAAAAAACACTTATCCCTCCAAAACAAAATTGCTTGAAAGGAATAAACAAAGTATTTGTAAAAAATACCTCTTAAATAGCTCCTCCACGTGCTTTGGAAGAAAAAATGTGCTGGTTTACCCTCCTTTGTCAAAAAAATACCCCTTCTTTGTCAAAAAAATGATCCTTCTTTGCCAAAAATTTGTGGACAAAAAGTTGTCAAAATCTTGCTGACATAAAAAAATTGTCAAAAAAATTCTTGTCGACAAAAAAATATTGCAAGAAAAAATTGCTGATAGCAAAAAATTGGTTCGAGGGGCATAGGTGGGATTTGATCCCACAACCTTCGCATCGCCAATGACTGAGCACGGGCCCGACGCACCAAGTGGGCTACGGCACTCGATGAAATTAAAGGAACAGGAGGTCCCTCTTATTGGGTTCTTCAACACTAGACGAGAAAAACAATCTGGGACTATTTGTCCCACATCACTACCACAACGATGTTTGTACCATTTAAGAATGATGAAGCACAATATGTGCTTTGATTGCCTATGGTTAATTCATCCTGCCAACCCAAGATTTTGCCACCCACTAAGAACAAATCAACTGCTACCACATGTCCTTAACCACTACCACGTCACGTGCCCAACTGCTGCCATGTGTCCTTAATCGCTGCCACATTACACACCCAACTACTGCCACATATTTGTAACTATCACCACATCATGCACCCAACTGCTACCATGTACTCTCCTACCATTTTAGTAAGGTCTAGTCATTCGCACAGTTAGCACTGCCACATCAACAGCAGTGCCACATCAACTGCCTTGATTCCCTCTATTACATCAATCAAACAGTTACCGTTATGTGTTCGCCAGTCGACCTCTGCCATGTGTCTGCATAGATCAAGGGTCTCACTCCTCAAGATTTTTGCCTTGTCATGTCATTTTAGGTTTTACATGTGTCTCGTTGTGTGTGTTTTGATCCGCTTGCAGATAGAATATCACAGTCTATGAATTGTGTATCTCATGCTATCTCAATGCCATAGAGAAACCTTTGCCATCGCCCACCTTGGAGATGAAGCTAGTGCCCACCTTGTAAAATGTGTTTGACCACCACCCACCTTGGGAAACATGCTCATCCTTGGACTATGTCCTTCTCCCTTCTGTTGTGCAATCAATCTGCTCTAATGCCATGTAAAAATGTATATTACATGCATATTGAATTTAGTTTAGAATATATAAAATATGATGGTAAGGTGGTTTGGTTCGTTCAACCAACCAACCTAATAACTGCCCCAATGAAGAGCGGATAAATAATGTATTATGATATATAATGTAATATGACATATGCTTATGCTAACAGAGGCATGATGAGGATTGATGTTTGATCACTCATATGACCCCTCTTTATTTTCTAGCTAGGTTTGCATAGTTTATTTCTTGCAAATTAATATTGTGAGTGTCATTCTCATATACACTTCTTGTGCACTAGTTGACAAGCTAGTTGGCACTTAGGAGTATTAGTTAGGAATAGTTAACTCAAATATAGCTTAGCATATTTTCTAGTTAGTATAGTATCTTCTATGTTGGCTAATATGTTACATGCATTATCTTATGCCACTATTCTAGCCTTTGGTTAGTATGGTTATGTATTTTGAGCCAATCCATGATTTTGTGGAATTGGTTATGTATTTTGGGCCTTTTGTGCCTATAAATTGAACATATGGAATAAAGAGCATTAGTTGGATTTTTCAACCTTTTTAGTCCCTCACTTGGTACGAAAGCTCTTTAACTTTTAAACCTACTGCTGACGTGTACCCTTGCTACCTCAGATTTGAAAATATGTTTACCTTTGCTCTTTAACGTGGACCCACACAACTTATCCCCTTTTAAATATAATTTCATCCTAGGGAGGGGCGAAAGGGCTTTTCACCTCTCCTTTGGGGTGAACGTAGCCTTCACTATTCAAAGCTATCATAGAGCTTTGCTACTTTCCTTGGGTTCACCCAAATTCACCATTTGTCGAGCTTTCACCCTAAGGAGGTGTGAAAGTTACTTTCACCCCTCACTTGACATGAAAGTCTTTTTGACCTGTCAATTCCTTTTAATGACGTTCGCCCCAAAGTGGGATGATTTATGCTTTCACCCCTCCTTTAGGGTGAACTCTTTTAATTTCCATAACCTCATCTTATTTTGTGCCTTTCTTTTTTAACATGTTAATATGTTTTCACCCCAAGGAGGGGTGAAAGGGACTTTTTTCCCTTGCTTGGGGCAAAAGCGCCTTGCAATCTTAACACATTTTTTCCCTTTTAATTTTCACATTCACCCCAAAATGAGGCAAATGGACTCTTCATCCAGATTTTGAGGTGAACACGATTTTGATTCGTTCTTTTCTTGGTAGTAAGGCCCCTACATTTTTCATACTCTTAGTCCTCATGCACTGTTTATTGCAGATATCTTGGGGCAATTTCAACTGATGTCGCAAACTAATTCCCATAACCATTTACATTATAATCCCCATTATTTCGAAGCATGAGACTTCATGAAAAATAAAATAAGATAATTACACACAGAAATAACTGTATCGTATTATAGAAAACACTACAACATGAATTTATTATATTTTATGCTTTTACAATCAAAAACCATTCAACAAAATTTGATCAAAATTTGAATGTGGGATGGTGCAAAACTACCAATATTTCTAGTGGCTCTTGGGGTATCTAGCTCGCATGGATGCAAGCGATCTCAAGCCTTTATCCATTGGTCTCTTTAGTGGTCCTTTCCGACTGCCTTGGCTGACGCTTCTAATTTGGACATATTTTTTGTGCTTGTTCAATTGTTGTCTTCTCAGTTACCTCTTACTTTGCTGCTATCGTGCTACTGCTACTTGCTCCACTATTACCTGCTCTATTATGGCCTACTCTTCCTGCTTCTTCAAACTTTTGTAGGTAATTTTGTAAATTGTAACTTTCTTAGCCCAAGCATGTGTGGTGAACAAGCAGGGAACACTAAGCGACTCATAAATATACCATAGATTTTGGACATCCTCCAGGCTAAGGTGCTTAGCTCATTGAGCTAACTCAAACAAGGACAACTCCATGCGGGTGAACTTCTTCATAAGCAATAGCACTTGTTCTTTCATTATTGGCTCCTCCCACTTGTCAATCTCTAAAGTGTCCTCCATAAAATTCTTCCAGGCTACTTCCAACCATTCCTTTGGTAGATGCTCACCCCATTCATTGGTAAAATCTAAAAATATCATATCAGTGAGAGCATCGAAATTAATTATTGAAACATTATGTTCCCACTCCATTGCATTAAGGAGCTTTTTGCCTTCTCTCACCAGATCTAACCTTTGGAAGTAGCTACACAGCATAACCTTGGTTGTAGACCAGGCTCGATCCATCTCACTCATGGGGTGAATGCGCATATTGGACTAAGCTAGGACTTGAATTTTGATAGCCATATCCAGATGAGGCTCCAGCATCTCCTCAATATTGTCTATCACTTGTTGGCTCAATTGAATCTATATCTAAGCCTCGTAGAGATACTACAGAACCAGAACTGCTTTTGTTGCTAACTTCTCACAAATTTGAGCCAACCAAATATGGGCATCTTTAATTGTTTTATGAGAGAATCCTACAACCTGTGTGGCCTTCTTTGCTAATTGATTATGTATAGACTCAATTTGTGCCTTCAATGACTACACCTACTTCTCCATTGCATCTTTCACCTTTTGATGAGCCCCTAATTGTTGACGCAATTGTTCAACTTCTATCACCATCTTCTCCTGCTACACTCTACTTGTTGCCAAGGCATCTTCAAGTTCAATATTTTTTATCTCGACATCATAAAATCTCTACTTATAATACTCATCGTGCAAATAAACTGATCTCATATCAACTTTGATATTCTCCATCTTTCATTAGGATCAATCCTCATCAGGTCCTCCATCATGGTCTCGTAAGTGTAATCACTCGGTTTCATTTCTCATTGTGGCTTCTAGACCAGGGGAATTATCTTAGTAGTGTGAGCCTCCATAGCAACTAAATCAAAGATGACTTTATTAAGCAGCTTAGCTAGAGCAAGTGCCTCCTTTCTCCTACAGCTCTTCAACCACTATGATGAACTGAGATGGGTGCGACTAATATTTTCTACATCAGGTTGCTTAGGCATCACCTCGAATTTGGGTAACACCTGCATATCCAAAAATGGGGTGAAGAGGACCACAATATATGCACAATCTAGCTCAAAGGAAGAGAGGAGACATCTATGAGAGTGGGACCGAAATGGTAGAGTGGATGGAAAAACCAGGCTCAGCTGTAGTTATGCTCACCCTTGGAGGAGCTTGCATACTTACAACTATAGTAGACGTAGTGACAGAAATGGAAGGGGAAGGACGCAAAAATGAATTCAGACTTGATGCAAAGGAACTAAAGGAAAGGGAGGTCAAATAGAGGGGAAGAGAAGGAGCATTAGTAACTTGAGGATGGGAAGAAGTGAGTGAAATTGACATGGAATATATACCAAATGGAGGGGTGATGGACATAGGGATTGAGGAAAATAAACTAACAGCCACTACTTGCTCTTGAGTAGAAGAAGAAGGAAGGGGAGATGTACCTTCATATGCAGGCGTTGTGTGTCCTGGTAATGGAGGTGACTGAGTAACAGGTTTTTCTTGTTCATGCTCTGCTTCTACCTCCAGGTTTACGATCTCCACTTGTTGGTCCAATGACTGCTCATGAATTAATGGAAACTCTTGGGCAACTTCAACCTAAGCAACTAACGTTGACAGAGGAGGATTTTCTACAATAGCAGCAACTGTAACTACAACCACAAAAACTACAGCAGTGGATGAGGTAACAGCACCAGTCCTCAACTTTTTTGTAGCCCTCAAGAAAGGGAAGGTCTCTTTTACACTTTTCTTCTCCAAAGGAAGCATCTCATCTATATTTTTCTTTTCCCATTGGGATCTTCGTTGAAACACATATTGCTACTCTTCTTCCTCGGGTATCGCTTCCTCAACTACTGGGCGCTCTTCTTTAGCCACGCTTCCTTCACTTTCAGGCTTTTGAAAACTTTGAGGCACAACTTTAGAAAAAGTGATGGGTTGATAGACGTTAACAAATTCATCATACACCTTCAAAAATGCCTCGTCCATATTCAACCTCTAGGCTGGTGTAAATTTCCCTCTATGGATCCACATAATCCACCAATTCATGATTTTATCTTCGAACCATATGGGTCGGTGTTCTTTCACCTGAAAAAATACCTCAACAAAGGAATTTGATCTTTGTGTACTATGGGGTTGTATTCAGCATCTTGCTTATAGAATCCATGCCACGGTGTTATTCCAAATCGTGCCCTTTGAAATTATTATGATTTTACTCGATATCTAGGCATGGGCAGCAATGAAAATGCTTTGCCTTAATTATTTCTAAAAATTTACCCAATGGGTCATACCTCCATTATTGAGAGCCTCTGTGATTAATCTGTTCTGGCTGACCTGGTTCACCTCTATGCTATCGAAATTGAACGGCATCGTGCATGTCATTCTTTTATCATACCCTGCTCCATAAACATCATTAGTATAATCCATCTGGAGCACCACCTCCATGGTGAAAACATGCTCTATGGCAAAATATGGAAGCAGGATTGGCTTACTTGTGAAGCCATAAATTCTCACAACCACACCTTGAGTTAGAAAAAATACGTCACCTTTCTCAACTGTGACAACCGCCTCCTTCATTTCTTGCGATAATTTTTCACTTTTGCCATAAATCAACTTAATTGTGGGTCCCAAAAATAAGCAGTTAAAACTATATAATGACTCCCTCCTTGACAGAGTGAAATTCCACATATAAACTAGCAAGAGCTCATTTTCCTCATCAACTTGTTTAATTACAATTAATGAAAAATGCTTATGTAAATGGAAGAAGAAATACCAGATGAGGAAATATGTATGCTTGAATGAAGTTTCTTCTCCAGTATTCATTTTCTGTAACTGAATATGCATTTTTTGATATACCAATTAAAATAAATTGGGTTGATACCCACCCTCATCGTTGTTGGAGCATAGAACTCCACTTCGGATATACACTGTGCAAGCACCGCTTACCACTTATGAACTGTAGAATCCATAGAAATACCGGTAACCCATGCAAGCATCAAAAATAATTTTGGACTCTTGAATTCTAAAAAAGCCTTTGGTAAATTTGGCAACTTCCCTAGCTGCAGCTCTTTAATTAATTGCACCTCCATGAACTGGTGCATTGTCATAGTGGACACATATCTATCTTCTTGCTCATTAATGTGCAGATTCTTGAAAATCAATTCAAAGGGAGGTTTTAACCCATAGGAAAATGCTTCCCTTACTTCATCAGCTGAGATAAAGAAAAGCACCTCCCCATTCGCTTTTTGAATCGCCCTAGTAGCTGGGTTATAAAATATAGCAATCAATTTTACCAACTTCGAGCAAGGATGTACGGGCGTACACAGGTACCAAAATAACAGTCCATAAAATTACATAGTCAAAGGGCTCTCTAGCTTCAATCCTTGCTTTACTACGAATTCCACATCTTGCTAAAGCTTCACCACACCCTTATTGGTGATCACGCAGTCCCTGACCTCTGCCATGGTGTTAGAGTATGGGTCCAAATCTACGTTTTTATTTTTGCAGGCTTTCTTGGAATTTGTCCCACCTTCTACTCTTTTCTTTGATTGTTTGGGCTCTGCGGTCTCTTTCACTTCTTTGCTTTTCTTACCCATTATGTCAATTCTGGCAACCCTGAAGATGCTCTGCAACTTTTGCAACCAAAAGCTCGAAAATGCACCGGTAGAAAAATTTAAAAATTTTAATTTCTAAGAAAATTTACCTATGCTCTATTTATAGATGGAGCTTTCAACTACTGGAGTAAATGCAGTACTTTTTCTTAGTGAATTCAGGAGGGCGCACACCTCATTTCACTTGGTTGGCACTATTTTTGATGCTCTAACGGCAACTGATTGTTATTTGCCACAAAATAATTTTTGAAAAATATGCCCTACTTGCCACATCATACCTTTGAAAATTGTACCTTGACTTCTAAAACTACTTCGGGAAAATAAATCCACCACCTGCAGACCAATGGGCATCCTTACTTATGACAATGTGATATTTCGGCTCCTGAGAAGGCCAAAACGTCTCCCAACACAAATTCGGGTGCACGTTTTAAATTAAATGCTTCGAAAATGCATCTTAATGCTCATGAATACTTTCCAAAATCTATCACGTGTTGATGGGCGAAATCACTTTGAGAGGGCGCTTTTAAAAAATAATTATTGGCACTGAAAAATCATCACACACCCAAAAAAGCAATGAAAGGGCGAAAGCATTTTGATGGCACACTTGGTTTCTTATTTTATGGCTCCATAAATGCCTTCAATTTGTTTGATCTTATTCCATGGCGAATCCTCCTTTTAAAACAATTTTTCCTTTTTGTTTAGCCCCATATTTTTAGAAAAAGCATTGATTTTATTTTCTTAGAAAATCCTTTAGTTTTGATTTTTTTTAATTTTGCTTTTTCTTTTTGCTTTTCATTTTTTTTCCGCCAATATTCATAGAAAACACTTTTTAAATCTTTTTTTATTTTCCTTTTCTTCCTCTTTTATCTATTTTATTTTTGAGCCATATTTAAAAAAGAAAATCAAATTTTAAAAACTTTAATCCTTGCTTCTTCTTTTTTAATAATAGGGCCATGATCAAAATTCTTGCCTTTCGTTCCCCCTTTCCTTTTTACTTCGCTCCACTTCCAATTTCGTCAAAACCTTTTATTTATTTAAATGTTGGGGCATGCCTCTATGCTTTGAGAGCATTTTCATGTCACTTTGCTTTTGCAAGGTGTTAACAAATGGAAATTTGAGGTGAAAGAGCTTTGAATCATTTGTTTTGATCGAAAGGCACAGGAGCCATAATCATAATTTTAAAATTTTCCATCATATTTTTTCATCCCAACAAGGGGCGAACGGGAGTTTTGCCCCTTTATTGGGGCGAAAGCCCTTTTTTCTTTTTCACCCAAAAGTCTTGATGTCTTCCATATGTGTTTGCCCCCAGGGAGGCAAATGGGGTTTCCACCCCCGCCTTTGGGTGAAAGCATTTTTTTATATATATTATAAAGCAATAAAATACTTGTAAATGGAATCTATACATATTTACACCTCGTACCTCTTAATTTCATCATTGAAAATAGGCCTTTAGATGAAGACCATTAACTGGAATCGAAAGATCCCAACCATCCATATCTTGAAAATGATACGCATTCACCGAATTCACTGCAAAAACCTGAAATGGACCTTCCCAGATTGCATCGAACTTATGGTGCTTCCCTGGCTTGGCTTTGTGTTCATTCCACTTGAGAACTAGATCTCCCACCTGAAACTTATGTTTTATTGTCTTTTTACCAAACCACTGTTGAGAAGCAACACACCCCTACTGAAAATAAAATTTTGGTTCCTTTGAAATGATTAATTTTTATTTCCAAGGGGACCCTCTTGAAGTTTTCAGTTTTTTAATCCAAGTTTTGTTTGCACCAAGTCTTTAAATTTTGTCTACATCAAGGTGTCAAAATTGCTTGCCTAGCGCATTGATTTGAATTAATTTCTTCTAAATATTTATGCTTCAATGGTATTATTTCTTGTTAAATATTTCAGAAATTTTGATTTTCAATAGTTTCCTAAGGTTGAAATATTTAAATTAATTTTCTAAGGTTCTTTGAAAATTTTTCATGTTGCCCTAATGTTTACTTCAATCTTGGAAATGCAATATCTTCTGCCATGAAAATCCGTTTTGAGTGATTTAAATTCTGGGTGAAATATCTCGAGCTTACCTTTCCAACAGTACAAATGTTTCAGGTTTTCAAGCAGAATTAACCTTCCAGAAATAGCAATTTCTATTTCCAGCCAGTGAACTTTTTAATATGATATCTTGTGATCCGAAGTGAATTTTCAAGTTTTTTCTACAGTTTCGGATACCCATTTGGCTCGTTTGAATGCATGAGAAGTTTTGTTCAATTCTGGACACTTTCAATTTTTGCCCTAAAATTCACACCACGTGAAACTAGCAACTTCCGGGCAATTAAAATTCACTTTCCAGTATCTAAAGATTATTTTTGAGAATGGAGGATCCTTCACAAACCTTTATAGTGCTAAAATACAGAAGGACGAAATCAAATTAGTCGATGAACAAATTCTATGAAAATTTCTAAGTGTTGGAAATAGTCATGATTTCACCAATGTAAGATTTTCTAAGTTTTGGAAGAGAAATAAAAAATGTCACGCCATCGCGACATTCCCAAGAGGAAGCAAAAAGAAATGAAAACAAAGTCACGATTTTGTGACATTCCTTGGGAGAGAAGATTTTCTAAGTGTTGGAAGAGAAATGAGAAACATTTCCAAGAGAAAGGGAAGATATATTAAAAAATATCATGATTTCGCGACATCCTATGGTTGGGCATAAATAAAATTAAATATGTCACAATATCACGATATTCTAAAGAAAAGAGCATAAGATTATTCAAAAAGTCACGATATTGCGACATTTTTATGGAAAAGGGCTTAAGATGAAAAATGTTTGATTTTCACGATATTTCCAAGGGAGAAAGAAAGGAAATAGAAAAAGTCGACATTTCCAAGTAAGCAAGAGAGAAGAAATGAAAATGTCGCGCCATCGCGACATTCTTAAGGAAAGGGGCTTAAAATAAAAATGTTTGATTTTCGCGATATTTCCAAGGGAGAAAGAAAGGAAATAGAAAAATGTCGTGATTTTGTGACATGCTTAGGGAGATAGAAAATAAATGGTATAAAAATGTCAAACCCTAGGGATTAAAGTAATAGTGAAAAATTAATTAAAATCTCAGCCCTAAAAGGTATTTTACGATAAACTTTGGAAAAATAATAAAAATTTAAAACCTAAAATTTAAATCTTGAACCTTAGAAAAAATTAAATTAATTAAATTTAATTTTAAAGCTAATGTTCTAACATTTGCCATTTTTAAATTTTTGCAGGAATTTGTCGGTGGATGCATTTAATGGGAAAATTTATGGCGAAAGTAATGGTGGGCAGAGAATTTCAACTCGAACCAAACAAAGGTGGTTGTGCGAGGATAGAAGGCTCGGGAAGTCAGTGACTCATCCAGATTTTGAAGAGGAATTAATGAGATGCTCTGACAACTTACCGAAAGATGAAGATACATTTGCACGTGGTGTCCATTTGATGAGGATGAAACCAAATCTTATCTTCTCCATTTATGGCAAGATCCATACGAAGATTTTCAGAGTGATTAGAGTTGATCGGAAATCTATTTAAAAAATGCCTTATATTGTAAAGCTTCGACGGTGGGATTTTTAATTTATTTTTAATTCCCTGGGAGAAGATATTTTATGAAAAATTAGGGCATGTCCTGAATCTATAAATACTCCCATGAAATGTAATCAAAGGATGCGAAAGCTTGGAAATAAAGACTTCTAGCAATTTTTAACAAATTTTGTCTTGAATACTTTCTTTTGTACCTGAGGTTGGTGTGACATCATTTTCTGAAACAACATGGCCAGGAGCCTAATATTTTCTAGATTGTGATAAGTGCATCTTCTTCTGTTTTCGTCTCGCTTAAGGATTTATTTAATTTAATTGTAAATCTATAATTGTTGGAATTATGTTAGGTTGTTTAGCTTCATTCTATTCTCTGTATGTTTGAGAAAATTAAGAACTTGAGATTCAGGCTAGTATTTTAATTGCTCTGTTCTCACTGCGTGAGCTAGACTGCTGGTGAGAAACATCAATTTTTATTAACTTCTCTTATGTTCGTAATCTTCCTTTTGTCTTTACGTTGCTCTGTCCCATGCTCAAGGTTGAAAGTGGTCTTAGAAAGTTGGATACTTTCTTCATTTGATGATTGTCTTGTTGTGAAGCTGAATAATTTGATTGATTTTAGTAGTTGTAATTTGCAATTGAATTAGACATCCTCTCTTTTCTGCCCTACTCTGCTCTCCCTATTTTATTTTTGAAAGGTTCTCATTTTTATTTTCTTTAAAATTCTTTATTCATTTAATCTGCTAAAATCTGAAGAGCTAGATCAAATAAAATATAAATCTAATTGATAAACCAAAAAAGGCAACAGACGAAAGTTGAACCCCCTTGCAGGTACATAGGCAGTCCACTTGAAACTATTCCAGAAGTGGAAAAGAGTGAGGACGTTCGACCCAACCCTGTAACTCACACCTTGGATAACCAACAAGATCCTAAAGTGAGAGGGAATTTATTCCCATTAAATGTTACTTGTGTTTTTAGTTTACTCTTCGTAGGGTGTGTATGAAAGTCGAGCCAACATAAAATTGGTGCTAGAAGGAGGGCCTAAACTTGCGTTTGGCATTTTTTTAAGATAATCAGTTAGGTTGGATTCTTCTTTCAGAGTAACCAGGTCCCACCCAAGAGCTGGAGAGCTTCTTGTGTCTGAGTTGGAAACCCCAAGGAGAAGTAATCTCAGAAAGGCTAGATCTTTGTCTAGCATAGTTTTATCTCCATTAGTGCTTCCTCCAACTGTGACTCAGAATATTGCCATTAATCAAACAGTCATGGCCAACTGGTTGGGTTCCACTACTTTGAATATCCCTAGGATAGCCCATGATTTACCAAGAAATCTTGAGAAGTATCTTCCCACCTACAAACATGATGGAATCAGGACAGCAGAAGAACACTTGGTGGCATTTAAAAATGCTTTAAAATTATTAAATGTGCAACATGAAGATGTGGCCTATAGATTATTCCCATTCACTCTCCAAGAAGGAGCATATGACTGGTTCCTAAACCTTACTAATGACTCAATCACCAGTTGGGATGATTTGGAAAAGGTTTTTGTGTCCCAATTTGGTCAAGTAATTGATCCCAACGTCCTATATCAATAGTTTTCCAGCATCAGAAGAGAATCCAATGAAACTGTTAGGTCTTTCAATGTGAGATTCCATAAGGCTTATGGCAGGATGACAGGTCATTACATCCCAAGTGCATATTTAGCTCTAGAAATTTATAAGAATGCTTTGGATCCAGTAACCTCTATTTTCTTGAAAAGAGACACCAATATCACGAACTTGACAAGAGCTTATAAGGAAGCTTTGACTCTTGAAAGGCAGTTGGGACCGCAGCCGATGAATAATCCTTTGATACCCTTTGTTACACAAAACATACCTATGTTGAATCCCATTCCGCATCAGATGATGTTGCCAATGTGTCAAACTCCACCCAAGGAAACTCCATTACCCTTGGCACACACTGGGCATGTGCAGACTGAGGAGAAAGAATCAGATAAGACTACAGTTGAGGGAGTTTCAAAGGTAGTCCAAAAGTTGGCAAACGACTTCTTGAGCTTCAAGAGGCAAGTATCTACGGGAGAAAATTCAAACAGATTTCCTTATCAATAGAATAGGTATTCCAGACCTCCTTATGAACCTAATAAATATTATAACAAAGGAAAGGGGCCTGAAGTGAACATTTGTGACTTGGCTTTACCTAATTGGTGTAGGATTCATGGAACATCTCAACATGGAGAACTAGATTGCTTGGAATTTTGTAATGCTTTTGAAGCTTTGTCTGGTGAATTTAGTTATTCTGAAAATCAAAAAAATACTGATGGTGCTAGTTCATCCAAACATAGTACAACTATGGTGTTGGATTCATTCACTTTCCCAGATGAGTCTGAAAATATTGCAGAAGTGCCTATGGATGAAGTGCAGGCTTTTCAACAGTACAGAAGAGATAATTACAATCTCAAGAATAGAAATCCAGAGCCCAACACTACATCTACACCTCCCAATAACTCTCACAGTATTCCTCCTGATCCTTCTCCAAATAATAATCCACCTCCACCAAAGGGGGGAGATCCAAGAGTGCAGGATGGATTTACTGCTCCGCTCAACAGAGGGTATAATATAGTGGAGGACATGAAGAAAATTAAAGCCAACATTACCCTTCATGAGCTAGCTCAGATCACTGAACAAAGAGATAATTTGATTAAAACTTATTCTGAGCCCTCTGCTAAACCTCTAGAAAAGGGGAAGAAAATAGCAAATGCTAATGTGGCCATCTACAAGGAAAATACTGAAGTTCCACCTTTCCTATTGACAGTCCGTATATTTGGAAAAAACTTACATAACTGTCTAGTGGACTCTGGTGCTTCAGCCAATGTCATGCCTCTAGCCATTTGCCAACAATTGGGATTAACTCCTGTGAAGTCTGAGAGAAGAGTCATTCAGTTGGATAAAATTGAGGTCAAGGTAATAGGTGAACTTCAAGGCATACACATCCAATTAGCATCTGAGCCGAGAGCACAACACAAAATTGATATTCAGGTGGTAGATATTCCTGTGGGATATGGAATGCTTCTAAGCAGAGATTGGTCAAAATATCTGAATGGGTATTTGGCCACAGATTTTTCACACATGTGGTTACCCTGGAAAGGTATAGCAAATCAGTTAAGAATTGATAGGGAACCTCGATATAAGCTCATGATAACTGAATACAATGTCAAGAATGAGACTGTTAATTTTACTGATGCAGATGTGGGGGTTTATAATTTGACAACTACACAAAAGGTGAAACTAGTTAAGGCTCTAACTGATCATGATAATGATGTTTGGACACTTCATGTTGATGGAGCTAAATCTAAGCAAGGCTCTGGTACAGGGTCTATTCTTAAAGGGCCTCACAATCAGACATATTTTATGTCTTACCGCTTGCAGTTTCCCTGTACCAATAATTTGGCTGAGTATGAGGCACTAATACTGGGATTAAAATTTGCTTTAGATAAAAATGTGAAAAATATCCAAGTTTTTACAGACTCTGAGTTGGTAGCCAATCAGGTAAAAGGTAAGTTTCAGTGCAAGGCTTCTTACCTAAAAAGATACAAACATCGAGCTTGGGACCTCATGGAGGATTTTAATGCTTTCAATCTGATGCATATTCCTAGGGAGGAAAATTCACCTGCAGATGCTTTGGCTTCATCAACTGCCAATCTAAAGCCCTTGGAGGATTTTAAATGGAAAAATTTTTAGTGGAATTAATTCCTTGCCCTTCTATCCTGGATAACATAGATACATTTCAAGTATTTTCTGATGACCATCAAATTATAAATTTCTTACAGAATACAAATGCATTTGAAAAAACAATAATTGATGATGGTCAAAGGGATACTATGCTTGAATATTTTGATGATGACAAAGGAGTAATGAGGTTGAAAGACAATAGGATTCCCAGGGGAATGGTAGAACTTGAGAGGTTGTTTGACAATGATCGAATTAAGCAAAGGATAAATTCTAGAAATTCTATTGGCATGACAGGGAATAAGACTAAAAATATAAATGTAGGAACTGAAGGGGATCCCAAGCACATTCAATTGGCTAAAATTTATGACCCTATAATTAAAAGAGATCTCACGGAGTTGCTACATAGGTCCAAGGATGTTATGGCCTGGTCTTATAAAGACCTCAAGATTTTTGATCCAAAGGTGTACACGCATACTATACCCTTGAAAGAATTTTGTAAACCCTTCAGGAAGAAACAGAGACATGTTAATGCCTTGTTGGAACCTCTCATTCTAAAGGAGGTAGAAAAATTATTGAGTGCGGCCATTATTTTTCCTATCAGGCATTCTACCTGGGTAGCCAATTTAGTGCCAGTTAGAAAGAAGAATGGGGAAATCTGCTTGTGCGTAGATTTTAGAAATCTGAATAAGGCTTCTGAAAAGGATAATTATCCCTTGCCTTCCATGGATGATGTGTTGCAGATTGTGAATGGTTCAGAGATGATGTCCTTCTTGGATGGATTTTCTGGGTACAACCAGATATTGGTGGAAAGAGAAGACCGAATGAAGACTGCCTTCACCACCAAATGGGGCACCTTCGCCTACAAGAGAATGCCATTCGGATTGATAAATGTTGGAGCCACCTTCCAACGAGCGATGGATCATGCCTTCAAAGGTCTCATGGGTAAGTGCATTGTGGTATACATGGATGACTTGACAGTATTTTCCAAATCTCGATTTGATCATGTCAAACACTTGGAGTCTATTTTTGACAAATGCAGAGAATTTGGCATTTCTTTAAATCCAAAGAAATGTGTTTTTGGTGTAACTGAAGGAAAACTCCTTGGCCACTTGCTCACCAAAAATGGTATTTCTGTAGACCCTGAGAGAGCTGAAGCCATATCAAAGATACCTTTTCCCAACTCTAAGAAAGAGTTAAAATCATTTTTTGGGAAGATTAACTTTGTTAGGAAGTTTATTTTCGGCTTTGCTGAAATAGTCAAACCACTCAATGATATGTTAAAGGAGACTGCTCAGATTGTTTGGTCAACAGAGGCCAAGGTGGCATTTCAAGAGATTAAATCTGCTATCCAACAAGCTCCAGTTCTGGTAAGTCCAGATTTTAGTGCAGATTTTTACCTGTACTCCTTTGCTTCTAAACATACACTTGCTGCAGTTTTAACTCAATGGAGAGAAACAGGGGAGCACCCCATTGCCTTCAAAAGTACTAATCTAAAGAATGTTGAGTTGAAATACTCTCATTTGGATAAGCAAGCCTATGCTTTAGTGAAAGTAGTTAAACAGTTTAGGCATTACATTCTGAGGAGCAAAGTCTATGCCATAGTCCCTGATCCGGCTGTTAAATATTTGTTAAGTCAAAATGAATTGGGTGAACTGAGGGGAAATTGGGCCACAAAGTTGTAGGAATTTGACTTAGAAATTTGACCTGCTAAATTAATCAGAGGCCTTGGTCTATCCCAACATATCATTGAAATACCTGCAAAGGAAGAAATTAACCAGTTGGATTCCAGATTGGATGATTGGTATGGGGATATTATCCATTTATTGAGCTTTGGGAGCTGCCCACCTCACCTGAACAGAACTCAAAGAAGAGCACTAAAGTTGAAATCTGCTCATTTTCTACTCAAAGGGGGTAAACTGTACAGGGAGAATTATGCTGGTGTATTTTTAAGGTGCATTTCTCAGGAAGAGGTGAATGAAGTCATGTCTAGTTTTCATGAGAAGTTAGGGGTAGGGCACCCTTCAGGTTCAGCTACTGCACACAGAATCTTGAGAGCAGGCTACTACTGGCCTACATTGTTTAAAGATGCACATCTACATGTGAGAACTTGTCACCAATATCAGATATTTGTAGCCAAGGAAACTAAACGAGCTCTACCATTGCAACCTATTATAATAGACAAACCTTTCATGCAGTGGGGACTTGATTTTGTGGGAGTGATGAACCCAAATTCATCAGCAGGGCACAATTATGTATTAACTGCCACTAATTACTGTACAAGATGGGTTGAAGCAACAACCACAATGAGAAGCACAACTCATGAATTGATTGAATTTTTGGAGGTAAATATCATAACCAGGTTTGGGGTTCCTTTGAATTTAGTTTGTGATAATGGGCCAACCTTTCAATCATTGGGATTTGCAGACTGGGCATATCAGAAAGGGATAGTCATCAAATTTTCATCTAACTATTATCCCCAAGGAAATGGACTAGCTGAGTCCACAAATAAAAATTTGATAAATGCCATTAAGAAGTCTATTGTAGATAAACCTAGACAATGGCATACATTACTGAAGTATGCACTTTGGGCTGATAGGATAAGACACAAAGAGGCTCTTAAAACTTCACCATTTACTTTATTGTATGGCACTCAGCCTATTGTTCCTGTTTCTTTAAAATTGCCCACATACCAGTTTACCTTGGATTATTTTAATGATCATGCAGATGCAGAAGCTCGTGTGCTGGATTTAATTAATTTGCAGGATGAACGACTCCAAGCTTTGGAGCATTTTAGTCGACATCAAGAGATAGTCAAGCGTTGGTTTGACAAAAGAGCAAAAGTAAAAGCCTTCAGACTTGCAGACCTAGTGCTCCTGTGGGACAAAGCCCATGAGAAGAAAGGTAAGCACACTAAGCTACAACCTCTATGGATAGGGCCATACCAAATTGCAGAAATTTTGGGTAATAATGCATTTCGTCTACAAGACCTGGAAGGTAATTTTTTGAACTTGCCTGTCAATGGTCAATATCTGAAGCATTACTTCTCAGTTGTTCCATATGCTATATCATTTGAGTAATTGAAGGAACCTTTGTACATATGTATATAATAAAAAAAGAGCATTTGTGCTTTTGTTTAGTTTTTTTTTTTTAGCATTAAGTTAGTTTCTCCTACTTTTCTTTGTTTTCCTTTTCTTACTTCTTTTGGGTCTTTCTCTTGGTTTCATGAATCAAAGAAGGGTGATTTGATAAAGAGATGCTCTAAGTAGGGAGAGAGTGGTAATGTTTGCTATCTGGATTAATAGTAGAGAGATAGTTTGAATTTTGTACCTTGCCCATTGTAATTATTTTAATCGTAAAAGAGTTGTTATGTTGTTTAGCCGGAGAACTCCTAGGGAATCCAAGAAAAGTTGGTCATGAGAAGAGAACCCTGATTCACAAAGATCATTTTAATAACTCTTAAGAGGCTATTGGTGTCTGAAAACTGAAATGGTTAGTTGATCGACTGATTGGTGAATGAAATATCAAGGCAAATACAACTTTCGAACCTTTAGTAAGGCTTCTCGGCTATCTAGTCTAAAAAAAAAAAAGAGAAAAAGAGAGTTCAAAAAAAAAGAGAGAAAAAGAGAGTTCCAAAAAAAAGATAAAAGAGAAAAGAGTTCCATAAAAAAAGGGAAGAGTTCCATAGTAATAGGGTGATAGCCGAGATTCCTGAAAGAGAAATATTAGACATGTTCACCAGAGCTATAGATGCTCCATGGTTGTGAACCAAGGTCTTAAAAATAAAGTTAAGAGTAACTCTGTCGGGGCTATAAAAGGCTAAACTAGCAATAGAGCTCTACTCAAATAAACTTTTGCAGCCCAAGCAGTCTGGTTAATCCTAAGTAGGAGTTCTAAGCCATGGTCATCTTAAAAGGAAGAATTTATGCACTGCAACCACACACCAGAGTTTTCCTTGAGTGATTCAACCTAGTATGTCCCTGGGAAATTTCAATGGACGGGTAGATAATGATTAAAATATTTTGAAAATATTTATGGACAAGGTAGGATACATGGTTTAAATTGTTTTAAAACTAGAGTTCTGGGTTCTAAATAGTGCTACTATTTCCTCGTAGACGTCGCCATTTGTTGAGGAGCAACACACCCCTACTGAAAATAAAATTTTGGTTCCTTTGAAATGATTAATTTTTATTTCCAAGGGGACCCTCTTGAAGTTTTCGTTTTTTTAATCCAAGTTTTGTTTGCACCAAGTCTTTAAATTTTGTCTACATCAAGGTGTCAAAATTGCTTGCCTAGCGCATTGATTTGAATTAATTTCTTCATTCTATTCTATTCTATTCTCTGTATGTTTGAGAAAATTAAGAACTTGAGATTCAGGCTAGTATTTTAATTGCTCTGTTGTCACTGCACGAGCTAGACTGCTAGTGAGAAACATCAATTTTTCTTAACTTCTCTTATGTTCATAATCTTCCTTTTATCTCCGCATTGCTCTATCTCATGCTCAAGGTTGAAAGTGGTCTTAGAAAGCTGGATACTTTCTTCATTTGATGATTGTCTTATTGTGAAGCTGAATAATTTGATTGGTTTTAGTAGTTATAATTTGCAATTGAATAAGACATCCTCTCTTTTCTGCCCTACTCTGCTCTCCCTGTTTTATTTTTGAAAGGTTCTCATTTTTATTTTCTTTAAAATTCTTTATTCATTTACTCTGCTGAAATCTGAAGAGCTAGATCAAATAAAATATAAATCTAATTGATGAACCAAAAAAGGCAACAGAAGAAAGTTGAACCCCCTTGCAGGTACATAGGCAATCCACTTGAAACTATTCTGAAAGTGGAAAAGAGCGAGGACATTCAACCCAACCTTGTAACTCACACCTTGGATAACCTACAAGATCCTAAAGTGAGAGGAAATTTATTCCCATTAAATGTTACTTGTGTTTTTAGTTTACTCTTCACAGGGTGTGTATGAAATTCGAGCCAACAACCACTTTTGCATCATTTTTACATGTTCGATGAAAGCCTCATACGCCCTTTCTCTCTCCTATTCTAGCTACAGCAATTGATCCAACCTTGCACTCATGGGATCAAACTCATCATCTTTATCTTTAAATATCTGCAATATTTGGAGGACAAGGAGCTTAGTATGAGTGGGTAACACTACTTTTTTTCCATACACCGAAGAGTAAGGAGAAGCTTTAATAGACTTCTTCACTGATATACGATCTACCCATAGAGCCTGGTTTAATAGTAGATACCAGTTTCTTTTATTACTCCCAAGAATCCTTTTCAAGATCCAAAGAAAATTTTTGTTTGTGGATTTGGCCAAACCGTTTCCCTGTGGGTAATAATTAGAGGAGGTCTTGAGATAAATCCCATACCTGCTTGCAAATTTTGTGATATTTTCCCCAATGAATGGAGTCTCATTATCTGTTACAATGGAATTTGGAACACTGAAATGGGTAATCATTCCCTCAAGGAAGGAGATGATTGTAGCTTGATTTGCTTTTTTGGTTGAAATGGCCTTTGCCCAGCTAGTAAAATAATCATTCACTATCAAGATATATTTATGCTCGATGGAGGAATGAGGATCAATAACCCTAATGAAGTCAATTCCCCACTACTAAAATGGTGCTTCGACCTATATCGGGTGCAAAGACAGAGATGCTTTCCTACTCCTACCAACATACCATTGACAATTATCACAACATTGACTCACCTTGTGTGCATATATGAAAAGAGTAGGCCAAAAATATATGACTCATATGATCTTCAAGGCCATAGGTCTTCCTGCATAATGTCCACCGGATAAGCTAGAGTGGAACTCCTCCAAGATTTTTTGCTTCTCTAACTCCTTCACACATCTGAGGAGTACTCTGTCTATATTCTTATGGAATAGCCTACTTGGCAACAAGACATACCTAAGTGCTTATAATTTGAATCTTCGATGCTATGAAGCATCAAGATGTGATGGACATTTTCCATATGTAAAGAATTTGATAAGGTTCGTTGTCCAGTCATTATCACCTTCAGCTCGATTCATAAAGTTGCTTTCGTTGATAACCTCATCCTGTACTAGACCCAGTTATCTTAAAGCTTCCCTTTCGGCCAATTCTTGGTAGAGAGCTCATACATGAATCAACTTAGTCATCTGGATCTCCACATCATATTCCTGAATCTTTGAGACCTAGCCTGCTCAATTGTCGCCTAATTCCCCTTAAAGAATAAAATTTCTGACATCTGGATGAATAACGTAGATGACTATCTTGCTGTGTGAAACGAAATGTCAGAATTTCTTTAGGGATTTCATGACTGCATACACATGCTTTTTGATGAAGTTATATTTCTCCTATTATGGTGCAATGACATGACTTATAAAAGTGACCGGTTTCTCATCCCTATGATCTTGCTTTTGAGTGAGGACCGTAGCATAACTCTCATGTTCTCCTACTACGTAAAGGATGAAATATTTTGATTAATCCAAATTAACCAGTATTGGTGCTTGGGTGATTCTCTCCTTAATTTCTTTGAAAGCCTGTCTCCTTACTTCTATCCACTTAAAGTCCATATTCTTCTTGAGAAGTTCAATCATTGGCTTGACCACTTGAATAAAATTCGCAATGAAATTTTGAATAAAATTTATCTAGCCAAAGAATGACTACAGGTACTTCTTGTTAGCTGGTACTTGTAATTTCAAGAGAGCTTCAGCTCTGGTTCAATTGCTAGTCCTTCTTGTGAAATCACATGTCCCAAAAAAATTTCCTCTTTGACAACAAAAATGGATTTATTCAAGTTAATGGAAATTCCAAATTCTCAATATTTTTTGAACACTTGCCTTAGATGAGAGACGTGATCTTCCCTACAATGTGAGAAAATAGTCATGTCATTAAGGTAAATTACAATAATCTGATTCAACAACTCATCGAAAGCGACATCCATAGCCCTTTGAAAAGTGGTGCCATCATTGGAAAGACCAAATGACATTATCTGATAGGCGAAAGTGCCCCATTTTATAGTAAATGTTGTTTTATGCTGGTCCTTGTCCTTCACCCAGATCTAGTTGTAGCCAAAAAAACCATCAAGCAATGAAAATATTAGTGCTCGAGCGACTACGTGCAAAATTTGATCAATTAACGGTAAAGGATAGTGATATTTCAAGGATGCTTGGTTCAAATTCTGAAATTCCACACACAGGCGAATATCTCCATTTTTCTTCCGAACTAGAACCAAGTTCGCCACCCATTTTGAGTGTTTGATAGGATAAATTATTTTCACCTCCAGCATTTTCAACAGCTCTACTTTCATAAGTACTTCAATTTTTGTATTGATAGGCCATTATTTCTGCCAAAAAGGCTTCACTTCTTCTTGTAATTCAATGGTGTGTTGAATCACGTTCTTGTCATATCCCTTTAGATCATGATAGCTCCAAGCAACGATATCTAGAAACTCATAACACAAATTTTTAATATCTTCAAGCTCTTCCAACGTACAATTTGTTCTGACCTTGATAATATTTTTGGGGTCCAACTACATTTCCTTGTATTCCTTCGTGTCCACCTTGATTTTGTGTTTCTTTGCCCTGTTGTTTTGATCAAATAGGCTCTCAAGCAAAATCAGTCCCCTAGGAATGTCATTGTTCTTCAATTAAATCATTCCTTTCATTTCCTCCTCGATGAGTATTCTATCTTTCGCACTTGCAACTTCCTTAATCAAAAATTGTTGAACACTTGCCAATAAAGGTTTTTATCAGGGATCGAGGGTCTATAAATTACCCTCACAGTCCTGGGTCTCCTGACTACTTGCTCTACGAGAGATAAATTAGCACCAAGGTAATTTAAAATGTTTGCATGTTTTTTCTACTCTCGTGAAATCGCCTAAATGTTCAATTATGTAAAGGACTCAAAAAAATATCATACCTTGTTACGGTAGGCCTTCAAATAGTGCTACTTCAACACACATTTGTTTGTAGTATGGTTAATTATGAGCTCCACATATCCAAAAATTTGTAATTGTTTTATGCCCAACTTTTTAGCTTTCTTCAAACCAAGGCACAACGCTTCATATTCGATGGCATTATTCGTGTAGCTTCAATTTAAATGATATGAATAGGTTTTCTACAACCTTGTAGGAGAAATAAGAACAATTCTGGCCCTTATGCTATTCTTGCACCTCGCACCATCAAAATACAGCTTCCATAGCTGATCAAAGATAGGGTTTGGAGAATCAAAAACTTCTTCTTCAGTCTGCTTAATTTTAGTTATGGTATAACAACCAATATTAGTTTCTACCATTACGTTGGAATCCATCAAAGAAAATTCATCCTCAAGGCAGAGCTCACCAAGAGCTTCCTCCACCCTTCCATTCTAAGAGACAAATAGAATGGAGGTGGTCTATTCTTATCAGTGGTAGAAGTTGATAGTGTCTATGCTAACACTATTTGGGAAAGACTTTTATTTTGATTTTTCACAAAATTGAGAGACTCTTGCAAAAATTCAACTTGTCTAAGTAACTGGAGTGCATCATATAAACTCACCTTTACAGGGATCTTCTTCATTTCCTCAACAATATTGTAATCAGAAGTACTTGGGACCTTTTCTTCACTAGCCAACTCATATTTATTTTGGTATTGTTGAGTGGCTTCCACCCTTTGTCGCTTAGTCAATGATAGGTATTTGAGGTGCTCTTTAGCTTGTTATTTTGCCTCAGTTTGTACTTGAGCAACTATGGGTTGTGAAGTTGACACCTTCATATGCAACTTCTCTTGAGCTTGCTTGGGCAATAAATCCTTCAACAAGATAGAATCTTACTACTTCATTGTCATGCCAAGAGTTTTAACTCGTGGTTGTACATTTTCATTTTATACCTTTTGTTTAGCAAGAAATTTTAGAGGCTCCATTTCTACTGGATCAACATTCATTGACTTCTTTCTAGCCCTCGTAAGGACTGAAACCTGCTCTAAGGAAGGGACCATAAAATTATGATCAGCTTCCATTATCATATTGACTTATCCACTAGTATAACTTTTTGCTAATGTTTGTACAAAGTTCAAATGAACCATGCACGAATCTTCACCATGGAGATCGTTACAGGTAGAGCACCAATATGCTCTCTCTTATGTACTAGTTTTTTAATTTGCCAACACAGTTGCGTTTCTCTTAGGGCCCTTGCTAGCAGTTGGTTGCTCCCAAGTAATTGGCAGCATTTGAAACCTCCTTGACCAAAAAACTACTTTAACTTGCTTCTTCTTGATAGACATAATTTTATTCGACATTGTCCTTACCGATGAATCAAGTGATTGCATCTCCTGTAACATTTTCATAATAGGATTAGAATTTGAAGGTGCAAGAAGTGATGGTAATGGTAAAGACGTTGGTGGAGCAAGCAACTGCAATGGGACAGGTGGCGCTTGTAGTGCTGGGAAAGGAACTAGTGTTGGCAACTATGGGACAACTAGTATAGGTAATTATGGAATACTTGGAGTAGGGAGTTGTGGAACCGAAACTAGAGCAATTTGAGGTGGACCCAAGCTCTACGGGGGAACAAGGTACATAGAAGGCATAGGTTATGAAAATGCACTTGAATACAAATATTATGGAAGGTCAGAAAGAATGGGCATGGTTATCTTGGAGGCAACTTACCTATGGCAATAAAATCTACCTCAGTCTTCTACGCCTATGTATATAGATCTAGAAAAGTATTTACATTGGCTTGTCAGATAGCCATACCAATGTCTGAGTTGAAGACCTAAAGATAGTAAAACGTAGCTTGCTCATGCGTGGGTCGAAGGCCATCAGGAACTCTCTACCAGCTTTGGGTGAACCTGACATTGAAGTCCACTATCTCCTCCTAAAAATGCCTTTGGATATTCATGAATTGATGTAGCAAGGATAAAGGATCAGCTTGCTCATAGAAGTTCTTGATCAATAATTACACCAACTGGTCCCTTGTGGTAATAGTGGTGGGTGGCAAGGATCAATAAAAATACAACAACTTCCCTCTGAGCAACAACACCAACAATCTTACCATAATATCTTTGTCTATAATGCCATGGATCATCGCCAAAGAAACCACATCTTGAATATGCTCGTAAGTTGTTTTACCAGTACAATCATAGGTAGGCAAAGCTTTTAAATGTTGCTTGAGGAATTGGATTTTGTGTCTGTAAATTCAAGGCTCTTAAGCTATTCCATGTGGGGAACTGCCTTGGTGGATGTGGTTTTTGTGGTGGTGGGTTCTGAGCCATACTAACTAGTGTGTGAGGTTGAGGAGTTGGGATGTTAGTAGCAGTAATAGTTGGACTTGAAGGAACGAAAAACACACCAGTTATCTGTGAAGATATTGTGATTGACATATGGGGTAGAGTGATTAATCTAGGGTGGTCTCCTAATTTTTGGGTGTCAAGTTCAAAAACATCAATGGGATTTTTAAAAATTTTGGCCTTCGATCTTGTGATCATGAAGCATAGCTTTCATTGCCTTCATGTTCAGAGGCTTCTCGGTATAGCTAAGTCACCAAATGTTCTAACTGTACAACACAAAGGTGAACATAAAATTTTAATATTGTTGAAAGTGGAACTTTTGAATGTCCCATCGGGCATGCCAAAAATTGTTGGTCAAATATCTGCATAAAATACAAACATACGTTTGTGCATCCTAGACACGACCAACATTGAAAGGTCGAAGGAAATAAATGTTCTCCGAACCAATCTCCAGAGAGGGTTGGCTCCCTTTCTAATCCTACACTGATTAAAGTCTAGAGTTGAAGGAAAGAAATTAGAAATAATAGAAAGAAATAGGAAATATAGCCACAGGCCAAATATGTAGGATTGGGGATAGACTAGCAGTAGGAATTCCACCCAAGTGTCATAACAACATAGAATAGAAAGGAGGTGAGAGAATCCACTTATAGTTTCTTGGAGACAACTTCTAGAATTGCATTCCAGTACTCACACTCTCACCAGTAGTGCCCAAATCTAGATATAAAATTTGAACTTAGCATTAGATAACAAACATGAATATAAAATAGAATTGCTTAAATAGAAAGAAATCACACATAAATACTATTTTCAAAATCAGAAGCTAAAACTCCTATTTATGCAGAAAACTTGAATAGTCTTTCTGCAGAGTGTCTATCCTCCTTTACAATGGAAAATGAGTAGTATTTATAGAGGAATTTCACCTCTATCATTCAATGCATATACGATAAAATACTGGTAGATCAAAACCAGCGTGCATATTTTCCTCCTCAACATCAGTGACGCCTTCAGTCAAAAAATTCTTCATGGAGACAACAATCCTATTTTAATGGAAGAACCTCCTAGGAAATCTATAGGATTAGATGCTTGAAGGCAACTTTAGCAATGGTGCGTTGGGATGCAATGAAATCACCTGAAAATATAGAATTTGATCTATGAATTCACTTCACCCTTGCATCTTGGAAATCAACTTTCGCCAAGATAATCTACTGTGTGTTAATATCATTTTGAAAATAGCGCAGTCGAGTGAGGGTGCATTGGAAATAGGCCATAATAGCATTTAATCTTGCATCTTTGAAGCAAAAATTTTGGAAATATAGCCCCTATTGCATCAAAAATTAAATTTCATGGTCCCTTGATTTTTCTTGAGAGAATTCGCAACAACCGGTATCTTGGAAAAGTCTCCTTCGCTGTTCAAAATTAATTTTGACCTATAACGAGGTGACTAGAATGAAGTTGGGCGAAAATACCCTATGCAAAGTTTTCTCTAATATATCGATCACTAGCCCAACACATCTCATTCTATAAACTATTTTGTACCCGAAGCTCTTCCTTCCTTTGCGTTGGCTTTATCTGCGTTCATACCTTCATTTGAAGTGTGCACTAAAATATGAAAACCAGCAATTCTTACAATTTTATCCAACATTTCACCCTTGTGCTACCATGTTTCATTGGCTTTTTAAAACACTTTCACCCCAACGAGAGGTAAATTGGACTTTCACCTCTCCTTTGGGGCAAAAACACCTTTTGATTATTTCACCTCAATATCTCAGTATTGGATCCCACACACGCCTTCTGAATTACTTTGTTGAGCTTTTACCCCAAGGAGAGGCAAAAGGGAGTTTCACCCCTCACTTGGGGCGAAAGCTCTTTAACTTTCAAACCTATCGCTGACGTGTACCCTTGCTACCTCAGATTCAAAAATATGTTCACCTTTGCTCTCTGACGTGGGCCCACACAACTTATCACCTTTTAAATATAATTTTGCCCTAGGGAGGGGAAAAAGGGCGTTTTACCTCTCCTTTGGGGTGAACGTAGCCTTGACTATTCAATGTTATCAGAGTGCTTTACTACTTTCCTTGGGTTTTCCCGAATTCACCATTTATTGAGCTTTCGCCCTAGGGAGGGACGAAAGTTACTTTCACCCCTCACCTGAGGCGAAAGTCTTTTTGACTTGTCAACACCTTTTAATGACGTTCACCCCAAAGTGGGGCGAACGTGCTCCTTTTAATGGCCATGACCTCGGCTTATTCTATACCTTTTTTATGTGTTAATGTGTTTTCGCCCCTCACTTGGGGCGAAAGCACCTTGCAATCTTAACATATTTTTTCCCTTTTAATTTTTACATTCACCCCAAAATGAGGCGAATGGACTCTTCGTCCAGCTTTTGAGGTGAACACGATTTTGATTCGTTCTTTGCTTGGTAGTAAGGCCCCTACATTTTTCATACTCTTAGTCCTTGGGCACCATTTGTTGTAGATGTCTTGGGGCAATTTCAACTGATGTCGCAAACCAATTCCCATAACCATTTACCTTATAATCCCCATTATTTCAAAGCATGAGACTTCATGAAAAATAAAAGAAGATAATTACCCACAAAAATAACTGCATCATATTATAGCAAACACTCCAACATGAATTTATTATATTTTCTGCTTTTGTAATAAAAAACCATTCAATAAAATTTGATCAAAATTTTAATGTGGCATGGTGAAAAACTGCCAACAATGACTTTTAAGAGGCTATTGGTGTCTAGAAACTAAAATGGTTAGTTGATCAGCTATTTGGTTAATGAAATATCAAGGCAAATACAACTTTCGAACCTTTAGTAAGATTTCTCAGTTATCTAGTCTTTATCAAAAAAAGAAAAGAGAAAAAAGAGTTCTACAAAAAAAAAGAGTTCCATAATAAAAGAGAGATAGCCGAGATTTTTGAAAGATAAATCTTAGACATGTTCACCAGGGCTATAGATGCTCCATGGTTGTGAACCAAGGTCTTAAAAATAAATTTAAGAGTAACTTTGTCGGGGCTATAAAAGGCTAAACTAGAATCAAAGCTCTACTCAAATAATCCCATGCAATCCAAACAGTCTGGTTAATCCTCAGTAAGAATTCTATGCCATGGTCATCTTAAGAGGAAGAATTTATACACTTGCAATCACACACCAGATTTTTCCTTGAGTGATTCAACCTAGTATGTTCCTGAGAAATTTCTACAGACTAGCAGATAGCAATTAAAATATTTTGAAAATCTTTGTGGCAAGATATGGTGCATGATTCAAGTTGTTTTAAAACTAGAGTTATGGGTTCCAAATAGTCCTACTATTTCTCCACAGACATTGCCATTTGTTGAGAAGCAACACACCCCACTGATCATAAAATTTTAATCTTATGATAATTAATTTTTTCTCCGAGGGGACCCTCTTGAAGTATTTTGATTTTATTTCCAAATTTTGCTTTCATCAAGGTTTTAAATTTTGCTCGCATCAAGGTGTCACAATTGCTTACCTAAAAGCATTGATCTCAATTGAATTTCTCTAGATATTTGCACTTCAATGATATTATTTCAGATTATTAATTTAGAAAATTTAATCTTCATAGTTTTCCTAAGGTCTAAATTATTAAAATCAAATTTTAGGGTTTTCTTCAATTCTTCATCTTACCCTAAATTCACATCAAATTTGAAATTAGCATATCTTTTGATTGGGAAATCCGTTTGAAGTGATTCAAATTCTAGGTGGAAGATATTGATCTCCTATTTCCAATGGTGTCAAATTTACTAGAAGCTAAGCATAATTTAATTTCCAGAAATAGCAATTTCTTATTGCAAGTTGTGATCTTCTTAATGCAATATCTCTTGATAAAAAATGAATTTTTATGTTCTCTTTGCAGATTTGGATACTCTTTTGGTTGTTTTAAAAGTGTGAAAATTTTTATCTAAATCTGAGAACTTTGATTTTTCACCTAAATTTGTACTATTAGGGTTCGAGAGTAAAGTCGCGGCCTGGGTCAAGCATGTTCTATGTCACTCTCAATTTCTCTTTAATCATAGCAGGCGAGAAACATATTCTTTTAAATAAAAGCTTACTCCATGCCCTCGTGCTCTATCCTGCTCGTCAAAATGGTCAACAAAGAAAAAGTGTAAAATCAATGAGCGGCCTAGAAACATCTTCCTTGCAAAGTTACGGATTTCAAATGAACATTAATTTCATTTTATATTCTATGCTGCTCCTAGTTGCTCTTTAATAATAGTGGACTAGAAATATCTTCCTTGTAAATTTATGGATTTCAAAGGAGATTTAATTTCATTTTATGTTCTATGCCACTTCCAATTGCTCTTTAATCATAGCGGACTAGAAACATCTTCCTTGCAAAGTTGTGGATTTCAAAGGAGATTTAATTTCATTTTATGTTCTATGTCACTCTCAATTGCTCTTTAATCATAGCGGGCTAGAAACATCTTCCTTGAAATAAAATCTTGCTCCATGTCACTCGTGCTCTATCCCGCTCGTCAAAATGGTCAACATTAGAAGTTCGAAGTCAAATGAGCGGGCTACAACATCTCCATTGGCAAAGTTGTGGATTTCAAAAGAAATTTAATTTCATTTCATGTTCTATTCCGCTAGTGAAAGCTTGTTGGATTTCAATTGCCAATTTCATTCAATTTAATCCCCATGAGTGTGGTCTACCAACAAGGATGCCACTTGCATTATCGGTGATGTGACCGGGTTCAATCCCCATGGTGAATGTGTATAAGAAGTATTACTCAAAAACAAACCTTGCTCTATTTGGCTCATTGCTCTATTCCACTCATTGCTCTATTCCACTCGTTGCTCTATTTCACTCATTATCCTATTTCGCCATTTAAGAAGAACGCATCAGAATTTTATTTTTTTTAATTATATTTTTGCCCTAAAAATTAAAAACTTAAATCTTAGGGATAATTAAAAAATTAATTAAAATCAAAAGCTTTAAACCTTAGAAAAATAAAATTAATTAATTAATTATCTAATCTTTGCCATTTTATTTCTATTTTCGTAAAAACATTGCTAGTGGTAGGAGTAATGGAAGATGTGATGGCAGACATGAAACTTCAATGCAAAAATAGGTGAATGTGGTTGTGCAGAGGTAGAAGACGTGAGAAGTTAATAATCCACCCGAATTTTGTAGAGCTTATCACAAACAAAGACTTGATGAGGTATGGTCGAGGGAGTGCTCATTTAATGTAGTGTAGCTGCAACTAGCTAGAAAATGAAAGCATTTATATACAATCGTGATTTGGTGAGGATAAGATTGAATTCTTTATTCACCATTTATGGCAAGATATTCAAATAGATTTTCAGAAGTAGTTGGAGTTAAATGAAGCTATTAAAATATGTTTTATCATGTAAGGCCCCGACGGTGGGATTTTTATAATAGGATTTAAATCTTTGGAAGCAAGATATTTTTGAAAAGATCAAGGCATATCCTGAATCTATATATACTTCCTTTAAATATAACTCTAGATGCGAAAACTTGGAAATAAAAGACTTCTTGCAATTTCTAGCAAAACTTGCTTCAAATCCTTTATTTTGTACCTAAGGTTGGTGTGTGGACATCTTCCAAAATAGCGTGGCTAGGTGCCTAATATTTTTTGGGTTATGATAAGTGCACTATATTTTGTTTTCATCTCACTTAGGATTTATTTAGTTTGATTGTAAACCTATGACTGTTAAGATTATATTATGTTGTTAAGCTTCATTATGTTTTATGTGTGTATAAAGGAAATTAAAGGCTTAGGGTTTGGGTCTGTATTTTAATTGCTCTATTCTCACTGTGCGAGCTTGACTGCTGGTGGGAAATACCAATTGATGCTTGCCTCCCTTCTATTTGTAATTTTCTTTCATCCTCTGTTGCTTTGTCCCATGCTCAAGGTAGAAGGTGATCTTAGAAAGTTGGACACTTTCTTCATTTGATTTTGTTTTGTTGTGAAGCCGAGCAATCTAATTGAATTTAATGGTTGTAATTTGCAATTAGATTAGATATCCTCTCTTTTTTTCTCTACCCTACTCTCTCTATTTTATTTTTTAAGGGTCCTACTTTTATGTTCTTTAAAATTCTTTATTCTTTTAATCTGCTAAAATCTGAAGAGCTAGATCAATCCACTAATGCAAACCTGATAACTAAACTTAACAAATCACCTTCATACAACAACGAACAAAGGTTGAACCCCCTTGGAGGTATACAGATAGTCCACTTGAAACTATTCCAAAAGTGGAAAAGAGAGAGCATTCGACCCGACTCTGTAACTCACACCTTGGATAACCAGCAAAGATCCTAAAGTGAGAGGGATTTATTCCCATTTATGTGTTATTGGTGTTTCTTGTGTACTCTTCTTAAGGTGTGCATAAAATACCAATCAACAGTACTTTGCAATGTTGTTTGTGCATTGGAAGTCGAGTTTAAATAATAATGGAATAGTTACCCCTTGGGGTGTATGAAACACAAATCCAACACCTTGACCTTTCTCACACTTAGAACCATCAAATAATAGTGTGATATCGACATATTCCTCTAAAATGACATCTTCTTCTTGTTCAGTGACAATGAATACCAAATTATCTAGGAGCTTAAAAAATAAGGGATGATTACTAGGTAGTGGATCTTCCACAAGTTGATCGGCTATGACCTGATATTTAATGGATTTTAGTCTAATGAACTCAAGATCAAATTCAGTAAGAAGCATTATCCATTTAGTGGTGTGGGTGTTATTGTAAGTGCAAGACATCATATAATGCAGAGGATTTTCTCTAGCTATGACATATGTTGTGTGACTAAGCATGTAATATTTGAGTTTCTTAGTGGTAAAAACCACTGCTAAGCACAATTTTTCTACATAAGCGTATCTATTTTCATAGCTTACCAATTTTTGACTAATGTAATAGACAGCTTGCTCTTGATTTTCTTCATTATTTTGTGCAAGCATTGTCCCTAATGCAAAGTCCATTGCTAAAACATAAAAATAGAAGGGCACCCCCAAACGAGGAAGAGCTAAGACTGGTGGAGATGCTAAGTATTGCTTAATGTCATCAAAGGCTTTTTGGCATTCATCTATTTAACAAAATGGCACCCCCTTTTGTAGTAGGTGATTGAATGGCCTGCATTTGTCAAAAATTTGTGCAATAAAATTATGGATCGATTGGATATTTTCTTGTAAAGTACGCAATTCCTTTAAATTTGTTGGGGGAGGCATCTCCATGATAGCCTTGAATTTGTTTGGGTCTACCTCAATGCCTCTTTTGGATACTATGAACCCTAGTAGTTTGCCAGAGGTAACACCAAAGACACACTTTTTGGGGTTCAACCTTACCTTATGTTCTAGAAGTCGATCAAAAAAAAAATCCAATACACCAATGTGCTCTTGTCAAGTTTTAGATTTTGCCAACAAATCATCCACATAATATTTGATAATATTATGTATATAGTTATGGAAAACGTATGTCATGGCACGTTGATAAGTGGCATCTGCATTTTTAAGGCCAAAGGGCATCACCTTGTATCAAAAGTTCCCCAAGGTGTAGTGAATGTTGTTTTGTGTTGGTCATCATGATTTATTTGAATTTGGTTGTATCCTAAAAAATCATCCATGAGAGAAAGTATTTCATGGCCAATGCAAGTATCAACAAGAGTATCAATGTTTGGAAGAGGAAAATCATCCTTAGGACATGCTTTGTTAAGATATCAAAAATTAGTGCAAACACGTATCTCCCCGTTAGGCTTGCGAATGGGTACCATGTTTGAGAGCCACTCAAGATAATCAATGGGTACAATGAAACCCATAACTAGTAGTTTTTGAAGCTCTTCTTTGACCAAGATTACAATGGTAGGATGCATCTTTCTAATTTTATATTTGATCGGTTTAGCATTAGGATGTAAGGTGAGATTATGGACAACCAAATTAGGGTTAAGACTAGGCATGTCCTTGTAGGACCATGTGAAAATGTCCTTCTTCTTCTTGAGGAGAGCAATTAATTACTCTTATCGATGGATAAAATTTTGTAAAGTTTAACAATTTGAGGATTATCTTTGTTTGAACTAAGGTTCACATCGATGGTATCTTCAATTGACATGTGAGAACCTTCCTCAAGTTGATGGGGCATTGGGATCAGATGAATGTCGTATATGATATCATCAAACTCTTCTGACTTATCCTCATCTATGTCTACCTAGAAAACCTTAGGATTCAAAGGTGAAGGTGAAGGTGAATGTGGAGGGGATGAAGGAATGTAGTTGACTAAAGCCCTTAACAATTCCTCGGATAGGACAAATTTGGAAAAATATGGTGGTGAGAAAATTCGATCCATATCAATAAGGCTTATGTCAATTGGACTTTATTTAGTCGGATTGTATGGATTACGAAGTGGGGTGAATAAGTCAACAGGATTCATGTTGACTTAAGGGAAAATGGAGGAGGTGAAATGGATGGGATGGATAGAGCCTAAGAACCAATGCTAGGACCTTGGTAAACCTGGGAAACAGTAACCAACATAAATAAATGCACTTAACTAAATAATATATACATGAAATGCAAAAAAATAAAAATAAAAATGTTTGTTTTATGTTTTCTCTTCTTTTTTTTTGCATTATATACATATGCTATAATTTTAGCTGATGAGATGGATTAATGATATGGAGGTGGTGGTTCACCGGTAGGCTTGGCTCGATCTTGTGGAAGAAGCAAGCAAAATATGGGCTCATGGACGAGAAACATTTTGAGATAAAACTCATCTTGTTCGGTGTGGGGAATGATGGTCTCCGATTCCTCATCAGATTCATCAAAAGCTATCAACATGAGGTCAAATTCTTCATACATTTTCTCATTAGAGTCATCAGGATGGAGGGTTTCTTCTTCTAAATTTAGATTGAGCCTTTGGAAGGCATGTTCAAAATAAGAGATGGTGGGAAGTGGGTTATAACCTAGGCCTGAACGGTCATGCACTTCTTGATATGGGAAATAAATAAGCTGAGGCACTCCCTATTCATATCGGCCTAAGCCATGTCTTTGTCAATTATGTCTGTTAAAATAGCAGAATGGAAAACCCATCATTTTTTGGATATTGGCAGGTGGTGGTTGTTTGGGTTATTCTGGGGAGTAGGATTAGACAAATATTTTATCCCTCCATACACAAAATTTATGCTATTAGGCACTAAACCCATATTGTATACCACTCCTATAGATAAAGGTGGGTCATGTGGGCGATCGAAATCCTTTGTAGTTGATATATTGAGCAGTGTGATTGTGATGTCTTGGACCACATATTCACCAATACCAAGTTTGGTGATGTGGACCTCAACTTGGGATGATAAGGATGAAGTGTACATGGGAGGCTCATGGTTGGCTAACGGTAGGATGATGGGAAAGATGTGGGCATCTCATAGTTTGACAATTCGACTTGTGAAACGTTGGTTGATGAAGATGGATTTGGTTGTGAAGGAATTTTTATGACCAATGAAGGGTATGATTATGGGGATGGCATGGATTGGGTTTGATCACATGTACATGTAGTCAATGATGATGATAATGAAGGTATAGAAGTGGATGCTTGATTGGAATTGGTGATGGGAAGCTCCTTAGGAATGGGAGCTTTTGATGAAGGATTGCATGGAGTGATTAATGGCTATTGTTTTAGATGCAACCATTATGGTCACAAGGAAATTTATTATGGATTGAATAATATATCAAAGAGTTATGATGATAGAAATACATCTGCTTTTTCGATTGAACACCATGTGCAATGTTTTAAATGTAATGGTCATGGGCACATAGCAAGGTTTTGTCCAAGAACTTTTGTATCTAATCTAAGGCAAGACAAGCAGATTTCATCGGACACAAAGAATGAAACACGAGACAGGGGAAGAAATCATGTGCATCAAAGAAAGTAAAATAATCATCCATCAAGGATGTACAAGAGACAACCACCCAGGAGAAATGTTCAAATTCACGAAAAGGTTCAAAATAGGGATGCAGTTGAAAACCTTCAACCCAAGTTCAAGAAAGATTAGAGAAAGAAAGAAGAGAGGAAAACGTGTCTCCTTGGACTGAAGGAGATTACTCCGCTATTGCACTAAGCAACTCCAGGTAGCACATCCTCAGGGGGAGCAATCTTGAAGTTTCATTTTAATGCTCCTATGTATTTGTTTGATTACCTAAGGATGAAAGGCAAGTAGTCAGGGAATTTGTCGTATAGTTGTCAAAGTATGTTTTCAGTTCATGTAGTTTGTGGAAGTGTCGTGAAGGGTGGTGATTAAATTGAGAGTTGTCATTATTGATAGTATTGCTATATGTCATTGTTGTACTGGTGATGGTTCTTACTGCCACTATCCAAAGTTAAGGATTATAACAGTTTAGATAATTTGGTTAGTGAAAGAATGTTGCCCTAGCCGCATATATGTGTTTCGATAAAAGCAGTGTATATTTGAACTACACATTGATGTGAAGATTGTTAGATCTTTTATGATGTTGTGGTGAAAAATATTGAAGTCTGATCATTGATTCATGTTTAGCTCATCAAGATGAGCAACTTTGCTTTGTGAATCATACATATTCGAGGTCCAGAAGTATGAGTTTGAGTAAGGTGCACTATAGTTGGTCGTGAAGCATTTAACAAAATATTGTCTCCTGATTCGAACAGTTGAAAGTAAGGTGTGACCAACGATGACTGTAGAAAACATAGACCAAGTTGAAAATGTAAAAATGGATTTGGTTTGTGTTGTGGTACTGTGTTTGATGCTTGCACAGAGTTGGCAGTAAAATTGCAATGTTGGTATAGTGTTGGACAAAAGTTGGTACAAGTGTGAGTCACTTGTCAATTTTGTTGACAGATGTGAAATCAGCATTTTTGAATGGGAAGCTTGAAGAAGAGGTTTATATTGAGCAGCCAGATGGTTTCCAACTTGGTGATGATTGGTTGAGTTGATTTGATTGAGCCTAGTCAAGTTATGTGTGAAGTGATTTTTAAAGTTCTATGAAATAAATTATTCCATCATTCTATGTTGAGTTGAGATTGAGGTTAGAAGATATTAAGTCTTTAACAATTCTCTTTATGCTTCTATGAAGTGGATTTGATTTGATATTGTCATTCATTTTTGAGTTCATTTTGAGTACTACTTGAGCATGATTGATTGAGCCTTTGAAGAATGCCTTTGGAAAATATTTGAGGACAATGCTGGGACAGATTTGAGGACAGTGTTGGGACAGATTTCCAGATGCAGATTGGGCAGGATGTGTAGATGATAGAAAGAGTACTAGTGGAGGTGCATTCTATCTTGGAGACAGGTTGGTCGCATGGAACAGTAAGAAACAAGAGTCAGTTTCCTTATCCACAGTAGAGGCAGAATATATTGCAGCAACAGTGTGTTGTACGTAGGAGAAAGTTGCGGAAGGTGAGGTTAAGTTGGATTTTGCTCCAACAATAGAGCAAGTAGCGAATATCTTCACAAAATCGTTGCCCAAGGAAGTCTTTGAGTTTGTAATTTTTGCTAACTATAATAATTTGTGCCTGAGAATGTTGTGCATGGACTCAGGGGGAGTCTGCAGCAGCCATTTGGTATTATTTTCAAAGGGGGAGAAGAATTATAGGAAATTGCACATGTGTTGCCAAGAATTCCAAAGGGGGAGATTATTGAGCAAGGTGCAACAACAATATTGTCATTGTTTTCAACACAGTCAGACAGATCGGTTGATGCAGTGGACAGGAGTTTCAGATAGATCGGTTGATGCAGTGGACAGGAGTAAAGAGGTTCTTCAGAGTATGTACAGTGATTTTCCAAAAGATCGAAGTGGCCCATATGCTAAAAATCAAAAGAAAATCACAAGGAAGAAAACTGTCACGATATCATGACATGTTGAGCAAGGAAGAAAACTGTCGCGATACGCGACATGTTGAGCAAGGAAGAAAACTGTTGCGATATCGCGACATGTTGAGAAGAAAGAAAAACTGTCACGATATCGCGACATGTTGAGAAGAAAGAAAAACTGTTGTGATTTCATGACATGTTCGAAGAGAAAGCGCAAGCAGGAAAAACTATCGCGATTTCATGACATGTTGGAAGAGAAAAAGGCAAGTAGAAAAAGTATCGCGATTTCGTGACATATTGCAAGAGAGATAGTACGGAAGAAAAAGTGTCACGATTTCACGACATGTTGGAAGAGAAAAAGGCAAGTAGAAAAAGTGTCGCGATTTCGCGACATATTGCAAGAGAGATAGTACGGAAGAAAAAGTGTCGCGATTTCGCGACATGTTGGAAGAGAAAAAGGCAAGTAGAAAAAGTGTCGCGATTTTGCGACATATTGCAAGAGAGATTGTACGGAAGAAAAAGTGTCATGATTTCGTGACATATTGCAAGAGAGAGTCCGAAAGAAAAAGTGTCGCGATTTCACGACATATTGCAAGAGAGATTGTACGAAAGAAAAAGTGTCGTGATTTTGCGACATATTGCAAGAGAGAGAGTTCGAGAGAAAAAGTGTCGCGATATCACGACATGTTGCATTTTCGCGGTCCGAAGCGAAGAGAAAATGCAAGGAGGAAAAAGTGTCGCGATATTGCGACATGTTGCATTTTCGCGGTCCGAAGCGAAGAGAAAATGCAAGGAGGAAAAAGTGTCACAATATCGCGACATGTTGCATTTTCGCGGTCCGAAGCGAAGAGAAAATGCAAGGAGGAAAAAGTGTCGCGATATCGCGACATGTTGCATTTTCGCGGTCCGAAGCGAAGAGAAAATGCAAGGAGGAAAAAGTGTCGCAATATCACGACATGTTACATTTTCGCGGTCCGAAGCGAAGAGAAAATGCAAGGAGAAAAAAGTGTTGCGATTTCACGACATGTAGCATTTTCGAGGTCCAAAGTGAAGAGAGAGAGCAGAGAAGGAAAAGTGTCGTGATATCGCGACATGTCACATTTTCGCGACTCGGCAAGTGCAGGAAGGAAGAGAAAGAAAAAGTGTCACGATATCGCGACATGTCGCATTTTGGCGACTTGAAAAGAGAAGGAAGGCAGAGAAAGAAAAGTGTCGCGATATCGTGACATGTCGCATTTTCGCAACTAAAGGAGGCAAGAGAAAGTAAGAAGGCCGAAGTGTCGCGATATCACGATAAAAGTAAAGAGGAAGAGTACGGAGGCAAAAGTGTCGTGATATCGCAACATGTTGTGTTTTCACGGGTACAAGCCAAGTAAAGCAGCTAGGAGGCAAAAGTGTCGCGATATCGCGACATGTTGTGTTTTTGTGGGTACGAACCAAGTAAAGCAGCAAGGAGGCCAAAGTGTCACGATATCGTGACATGTTGTATTTTCGTGGGTACAAGCAAACAGAAGAAGCAAGGAGGCAAAAGTGTCACGATATCGCGACATGTTGTGTTTTCGCGGGTACAAGCAAACAAAAGAAGCAAGGAGGCGAAAGTGTCGCGATATCGTGACATGTGTTTTTGCGAGCTAAGAAGAGAACCCAGCCGAAATAAGATATGTGATCGTTAACTGAAGTTATACAACAGTTACAGGGGCCGTTACTAAAGAAAATAATGCAACTAAAATAAGAACAGTGAACTAAAGTCAGTACGATAGTTACAGGTGCAGTTACAAAGAAAAATCATGCAGCTAAAATAAGAACAGTGAACTGAAGTCAGAACGACAGTTACAGGGCCAATTACAAGTTGCATGCGAAAATATGGAAGTTAAAAATAGAGTCAAAACTTTGTTATAAAAGGAGGTCTGCGTGGAGAATTAAAGTGCTGTTGAAAAATGAGTGAAAGCGCTCGAGATTAAAACGAGGCGAATTTAATCTTGCGAAGAGAGCAAGAGGAGAGCGAGCAGGGTGTGTGTTGTGTGAAGAGTGGGTAATGTTGAGAAAGCAATAAACCAATCAGGGTCTTGTAAAAGTGAAGGCATCTTTATGTCAATCTTCTAGTTTCAGAACAGAAGTCCAAGTTGGTGCTTGGCATCCGGGGTTGGTGATCCTTCCAGTTGGTGCTGGTAAATTAGGGGTTGGTGCTCCTTCCAGTTGGTGCTGGTAAATCAGGGGTTGGTGCTCCTTTCTGTTGGTCCAGATAAATCAGGGGTTGGTGCTCCTTTCTATTGGTGCAGATAAATCATGGGTTGGTGCTCCTTTCTATTGTTGCAGATAAATCAGAGGTTGGTGCTCCTTCCAGTGGGTGCTAGTAAATTGATTGTAAAATTGATATTTTACAAAGGCTAGATTTGGATGGGAGTCCAAACAGTCAATTTTGAAGAGTAGCCAAAACTGGTGAACCTCGCTACATCTTGTGTTGTGTGATGCTCTTTTGGTATATTTGCTTTATTGAGTTTTAAGATTTCTTTGTTTAGGCATTAAGAATTGAAGATTTAAGTTTTTAAGAGCTACACTGATTCACCCCCCCTCTTAGTGTCATTGTGAGACTAACATGGAATAGGTTGAGACTCCCTTGCTTGTGACTTCATGGGTTGTTGAACGGGTTGTTGTTGTGCATCTTGTTGATTTTTTTGTCGTTGTTGACCTCGGGTTACCACATGAATGGCATATACAAAACCTTGGTACTATTGAACATGGTTAACTTGACTATGGGGGTTTTGATGGTAGACCCTCCCATTGTGGATTGCACCTCCTCATGATGAGGAAGTGGTGTTTGGAAGATACCAAGATTTTGGTTTTGTTGAGCTAGGGGGTTGTCAAGCTTGATGGCCCCCAAGTCAATGAGGTCTTGTACTATATTCTTAAACACATGGTATTTATTTATGTCATGCCCATTTTTTCTACGATAAGGGTAAAACAAATGTTCCCTATAGTTTTTACCATGTCTAGTGGGATCATCTGGTTTGACCTCAGGCAAATCAAGTCTATTGGTATCATACAACCTTCAAAAAGTGGAGGTATAAGATTTAGATAAAGGGTTTTATTGATGATTTTTTCAAATAGATTATTGATGTTGGCAATTCTCCACATTTGACACTGTGCTTTGCATATATTGGGTTATTAAAGGCACTGCATGATAGGCAATTTTTTGTGGTGGTTGTTGCATTGGTTTTTGTTGAGCCATTACCGATTGGATCATGACCACTTGATTGATGTGATTGGCTTGATTGGCCATATTGGCCTATGTTGATTTGGTTCGACCAAAATAATTTTTTTTGTATTGGCCCTTGTTTTTCCATTCCTTATTTATTGGCTTAAGTATGTCTTCTTGGATTTTTATCTCCTCGATGAGACTAGCCTGGGCAAGAGCTTCCTCAAATGAGCGATATATTTACAATTGAAGCATCCAAGATATGGTTTTAGGCAGCTCTTATTGTATAGCTTAATAAGCTCTTCCATTAGTAAGGTGAATGACATTTTGGTTATGATGGACCTCCAACGGTTGCCAAAATCATAGATAGACTCATCATCATGTTGTCTTAAATCATAGATATCGGATAATGAGATCTTCTTTCTTATATTAAGGGTAAATCATTCAAATAATTGGTCAACTAGTTGTTCAAAAGTATAAATACTATGATTGAGTAATAGGTTATACCACTCTATGGCATCTCCTCCCAATGTTTGAGGAAATGTGCAAAGCATGAGAGCATTATTATTTTGAATTTTGAAGCATGAGTGCACAAGTGCTCTTTAGAGCCCTCAGTCCCTTTGAACTTGTCAAACCTTGGTATCATGAAGTCTGTCGGATATGGTAGTGATGGTATCGAAGGGTGAATTGGTTGATTGATTAATTGATGTAAAGCTTCTAGTTATTGTAACCAGGAGTATGTTGTATCAAATTATCAATTTTTTGTTGCATAGCCTTGATTCTAGGGTCTTTCCTAGGAATGTAAAAGCCCTAAATCACTTGATGATTCTATTAAGATGTGGAAATATTTGTGTAGTGACAATATGATGATGGATAGGTGAAGCGGATTGGAATTGATGATGATGAGATTGATTGAGAAATGATGGTGACTATTGAAAATGGGACAATGCATGAGGACTGTGGTTGGGTTGGCCTATGGGAATGGAATTGGTATGTGTGGATGGAGGTGTAGGGATGGAAACCACCAAATATTATGGTACCCATTATGGAATTTGTGTGATGAAGGTGGATTGAGTGGAAATTGGTTGAGGCCTAGGGTTCACTTGAACTTGTTATTGAGCGCTCTACAGTTTCTTAAGCAATTTGTTCAAATGTTGCCATGCTTCATGAATTTCCATATCATCATTGGAATGCATGGATGAATATGTAATAGATGATGTGGATGGGGGACAAGTGGCAATGGGAATTGCAACTTGATTGGATTAAATGGGCACTTGTGAAGCAACATTGACTTGTGCTTCATACAAGGGATTGGTATAGGTGGATACATATGAAGTGCTAGGAGCACATGATGATTGGAGAATGGATAAATGGGATGAAGGTGCAACTAATGCCTCAAAAATATGGTTAGTGTACAGTTGGGTAAAGTTGGATGGCTGGAAAGGAATAAGTTTCTACTATAAAGAAGGATCTTGATCCGAGATATTATGGATGGGCTACAAGACATAATTAGCCAATTTGTAGAAAGCCTTTACTTTGGCCATGTCTATGTGGGTAATGGTGTGGTCAATTGTGAGAGAAGATGATTCAGTTTATGGAAGAGATGTGGAGGTGTATCTATGTGAGACATCAATAGCCTACACAGCGTGTGATGGACATGCAGACAAATATGTGCAATCTATCTGAACCACACTGATGGGATTAACATAGAAGTGGTAGGAAATGAAGATGAAAAGTCCATAGATATATTGTTTTGGTTTAAAGCTTTTTTATGATTTCTTGTTAAGACTATAAGCTACTAAACCAAATGTAAAATGTGTTATAAATAAAATGTAAAAATGGAAATTCATAGAAATCAAGTGAAGACAATCAATGTTATGTTTATACAACAATTATGTCTTACCTCATTCATTAATTATCTCCTTCTGATATTTTTCCATTTTTTTATGTATTTAAATGCACTAATCTGAAATTACAATGGGTGAATACTATGGCTAGGAATGGGCAACGAGATTCTTACCGGTGATGAAATCCAACAAGTTTGCTCAAGGGTAACCTATGGTGTCTAGGGGCAGATATTGGTGGATGGAGATGAAGCTCATCATCACCAGATCTCAAGCAATGGTTGGTGATGAAATCCAACCATTACTGTTAAAAATGAATTGTGCAGTATGTGTGATTCCTTTTAAAAAGTTCAGTTTTTCTACTGTGCTCATACAATGTCATAAAATGACTACTTTCATCAATCTAAATCAAAATCCAACATCAAGATATCAATTTTCCCAAAGGAAGTAGAGTACACTACTTAAGACCACTCTCTAAACAAAGGAGGGTTTGTCTACTTCTCCACATTGAATCACCAAATGCGAGGGTACTTTTGTTATTTTAAATGTTGTTCCTACTTAGATTAATAAAAACAAAAATTTCTAACCCTAGGATGTACACTACTTTATGCTTTTAATATTTCATATGTAGACAACAGATGCAACACACTATAAAGCATGAATTCTTTTTTATGGAAATGTGTTGTGTAAATGCAACTATGTGCAACAACTACTTTGATGCCTAAATGCACACTAGCATTATTGTTTCTAACAAATATATTATTTGTTAAAACAACGAACTAAATTGTATTATTCAGCAGTGCAGTTTAAATAATACAGCAACAACAATATTGCCGGAGGTTGCCAAACCAACCAGCGTACAATAGCATGTTGTTATAACAAAATAACAAATGCTCAAATAAAACAAATAATGAAATAACAAAGCAGTATAACTACGCTAACATCCCCCCTTATTACATTATTTGGGTAATAGGATGACTACTAGCTATACTAACATCCCCCCTGATTACATCATTTTGCAATACAAAGAGAGCTGCGAAACAACTCAAATTTGACACGTCCAAGTGCCTTAGTGAAAATGTCTGCAACTTGAGCATCGGTGGGAATGTGCTCAAGCTGAATTCGGTGCTTTGGAACTTCATCTCGAATGAAATGACATTGTGTGTCAATGTGCTTTGTTCTTTCATGATGGACTGGATTCTTGACGAGGTTCGTAACACCCCGATTGTCGCAAAACAAGTGTATTGGAGATTTTGATGGATGGCCCATACTTGTCGAATGCGACGCAACCATATCACTTCGCACACGGCTTCACGTGCGGCGCGATACTCGGCCTCTGTTGATGAAATAGCAACCACCGGTTGCTTCTTGCTGTGCCAAGAGACAGGACCGGATCCCGGATGAAAAATGTATCCAGAAGTTGACTTGCGATCATCAAATGATCCGGCATAGTCGGAGTCCGTGTATCCTTGCAAGAAGAATTTGTTGTTCCTCTTGTATTCTAGGCCATATTCCATAGTACCACGGACATAGTGAAGAACACGTTTTGTCGCTTTCCAATGAGTGGTCTTAGGCTCCTCGCATGAACCTCGAAAGATAGTTGACAAGAAATACGAGATCCGGCCTAGTATTGGTCGGATATATGAGACTCCCAATCAACTCGTCGATAGAGAGTACCATCTACCCGAGGTGAATCATCATATCACGATAATCGAAGTCCATTCTCCATCGGAGTTGCCATTGGCTTGCAATCGACCATGCGATATTTTTCCAAGGAATGTCTTGGCATATTTTTTCCGAGACACTTTGATGGAGTGCTCCTTCCGGCTGAATTCCGGACCAAGACAATAATGGAGAAGTCCGAGATCCGTCATCTCAAAATATTTACACAAGTTTCTTTTGACAGTAGAGATCATAGTTTCGAACTCCCCGTAATGAGCAGATCATCAACATAGAGTACAAGCAACACTATCTCGTAACCCTGTTTCTTGAAATAGAGGTTTGCATCCGACTGGACATCTCTTAAATCCATGCCGCATAAGGTGATTGTCCATTTTTATATACCAAGCTCGAGGAGCTTGTTTCGGACCATATAAGGATTTGACCAATTTGCAAACCTTCTCGCTCTTGGCCTTCCACTTCAAATCCTTCTGGTCGAGTCATGTAGACTTCTTCTTGGAGATCACCATTTAGAAAGGCACTTTTGACATCCATCTGGTGAACTTTCCACCCATATTGTGCTGCCATAGCACACATAACCCGAATTGTGGTCATCCGAGCAGTAGGTGCAAAAGTTTCCTCGTAGTCAATGCCTTCCTTTTGAGCATAGCCCTTTGCAACAAGACGGGCCTTATGCTTATCAATTGTTCCATCTCCATTTGCCTTGTACTTGACTTTATATACCCATTTGCAGCCAATGGGTTTCTTTCCATGCGGCAGATCAACAAGCTTCCAAGTTTTATTTTTCATCAAAGACTCATACTCGGTATCCATAGCGGCCTTCCACCGAGGCTCACTAAGAGCATCTTGCACTGATGCAGGTTCAAGATCATCTATGGTAGACATGAACGCCCTGTCATCATCAATATCCATATCCTCTACTTCGTACGTGGAGTTACGGAAAGTTCCTCAAAAGATTGACAAAGATCATCAACCTCACCAGCTTTCTTTGGCTTCTTTTTCCTTTTGAGCCATACTGCGTGTACGAGGTCTATCCAAGTTCAAATTGGGAGGAGTGGATAAATTTGCGTCTCTCGATTGTATTTGTACACCATTTTGGATTCTTCTTCGGTGGTGTTGAAGAAGATGTAGAAGGACCTCCTGTCTGTGTTGACGAAGGAATCTTCTCTTCCTTAGATTCCACAAGATCTAGGTGTACTTTAGATGTGCTCTGTGATGTGAAAGCTTCATCAAAGACAACATCTCTATCGACATGAATTTTCTTGGTCAAAGGATCTATCAAACGATATCCTTTAGAGTGCTCATCATAACCAAGAAAAATACATCTCAATTTTTTCTCATCTAGCTTCTTCCTTTTCTCTTTCGGTATGTGCATGAAAGCGTGACATCCAAAAATACGTAGATGAGATATGGAGGGTTTTCGACCACTCCATGCTTCCCGTGGAGTCATTCCTTTTAGGGCCTTTGTGGGTGCCCTATTCAACAGATATACTCGCAGCTGGTGACAGACTTCTCGCCCAATATTGTTGCCCAAGAGTAGCTCCTGTGAGCATACAACGAACCATTTCCATGATAGAACGGTTCCTTCTCTCAAACAACTCCATTTTGCCGAGGAGTATAGGCAGTTGTTAACCGTCTCTTGATTCCATGCTTATCTAAGAATGCAGAAAATTCATTAGAGGTAAACTCCCCCCTCGATCCGAGCGGAGGGTTTTAATAGAAGCTCCCGACTCCTTCTCAACGGATTTCTTGAACCGCTGGAAGAATGCGAAAGCTTCGGATTTCAGTTGGAGAAAGAAAACCCACATCTTTCGTGAGTAGTCATCTACGAATAACTCAAAGTACCTCTTCCCTCCACAACTGTTGGGTGTGAAAGGACCGCACGGATCGGTGTGAATTAACTCCGAGAGGTTTTTGTGCTCTTGTTGAGCTCTTCTCAAATGGTACTCTATGTCGCTTTCCCGCTAGCGGTCAGAGCACACTGGCAATGTGGCGAAAAGGGAAGGAAGACCCTTTACCATCTCATACTTACTGAACTCAAGTAAGTAGCCATAACTAAGATGCCCATATCTCTTGTGCCATAGGGAAGTTGCCTCCTTGGTAGAGACAATCATGGCAACATGTGGAGTAGAGATAACATCTAGGGCAAATAAGCCGTGCTTATATGAAGTCGTTGCAATCTGCTTACCCTTCCCGGTAATAGTACAACACTTCTTTCCATTCTCAACACGAAAGTTGACAACCATATTTCTATCCAGGATTTGTGTGACTGACAGCAAATTGTTAGCCAATCCCGAAACATAGAGGACTTTGTCAATCTGACACTTGCCATCATGAAGAGTGACCGAAACCGTACCCTCTCCCCGAACCCCGTAGGTTTTATCATCGACAATGGTGACAGGTTTGCCCTCTTTGGCCACGAATGATTCAAACCACGATCCGTCGCCGACCATATGTTTGCTAGCTCCAAAATCGACATACCAAACAGGATCCCTCTCTGTGGAATCTGTGGTAGTCATGAGCACCTTGTGTGCCCATTCATAATCTGAGTCGATTCTTCAACAAGAACATTCACCCGGGGTTGCTTGTTTTTATTTTGTGGTTTGTTTTGGCCTTTCTCCTTGTTCTTATGCCAACACCTGTTGGTGTCATGGTTGTCTTTCTCACAGATCTTGCACCACCTCTTCTTCTGTTGAGGTTTTTTTCCTTTTCCTTTCATGTCCTATTGAGAATTTCCTCCTTTCTGAAAGTTGCCTCCTTTTTGCCCATTACCTTTCTTCCTAGAACCCCCGCCTCGTTGGTGTATAGGGCCGTATTGGAAGAATCATCCTTGTGAAGTTGGCGTGCCTCCCGTTGTTGAAGCAGATTGACCAACTCGATGTAGGTAATTTGTCGTTGAGACACCTGGATGGAGGTGATCAACATATCAAATGAAGAAGGTAAAGCTCTCATCACAATTGAAATGAGAAGCTTTTCGTCCACAGAATCTCCCAAAGAATTCAATCTCTCTTTCAATTCAGACACTGCACAGAAAGAGTTCAACTGTTTCACCCTGTCTCAAACTCAAGTTATGAAGTTGTTGTTGAAGATGAAGAATGGTGGAATCATTCTTTCCCTCATAGATGGTTCTAAGGGCATCCCATGCCTCTTTACCACTTGCTTTGTCGCTATATGAGGTTGCACTTCATCTGAAACAGCAAACAAAATGAGCACCTTTGCTCGACTGTCTTTCTTGTCAAAAGCTATCTGATCAGCAGAAGGAGTTGTGGATCCTGATGCTGATGAAGGCCTAGATGTTACTCCAGTAACAATATCCCATAAATCTTCCATTTGGAGAATTGCCTTCATCTTATGTTTCCATGGTGTATAATTTGGACCTTTCAATAACTGATGAGGATCAGTCATCAACTTTGCAACAACGGCCATAGTGAAGGTTCCTTATAACACCAATTGGTCCCCCTTTCGATATACCTTTTGCTAGGCCGTTATACCGTACAAAATACCCGCCCTTACGTGAGGGAAACTATAGGTATTTAGAAAGATCAACAAAAATCACCCGCCCTTACGTGAGGGAGACTATAGGTGAGTTTTAGAGATCATACGATACGTGGAACATAAGCAGTACTGAAAGGGAATCGCCTTGTTGATGGCACCTACCATAGAAGATTCTTCTCATGCGTGGGGCGTAACTTCCCCTAAACACTATGAAGAATACTTCGTCAAGATTTACGCCTAAACACAAGAGCGATTAAGGGTAGTGGATGGAGTAAAAAAATGCAAAAAATGGCAAACTTATCTCTCCCCGACGATTTATAGAGAACAAGCTCAGACGTCGTTGTAGCAGCTATATTAGGCGACTGGATACAAGTAGCCCAATCACGACAGCTTTACCTCGTAAGTGCTGGCCAGCAGGTATCACAAATACCGATCGCTGTAAAGTGCAATAAATTGCACGGATGGGTTTTAATTATTCCGGGGACTTAGGGAGTGAATTTGATTTTTTTTAACTTTTAATGAAGTAGTGCAAAAAATGAAATATGCAACATACAACATAAAAAGTGCCCACAAGAATTAACCCTCCAGGTGTCGGACACAGCCGAAAATGCACCTTTTACAATTCGCCAAATTGCTTTTTCAGAAAATTACTCACATTCCCCCTTTGATTTTTTGAAAAAAATATCCCCCCTAAAAAAAAATTCTCTTTAACAAAGCATTTTTAATAATTATTATGTATTTAAAGTTAAAATAAATAATTTTAATTTATATAGTTTTAAAAACTTATGAAAAAATAAATTAAAAATAAATTTTAATTTATAAAGTTTTAAAACTATAAAAAAATAAATTAAAATTAAAAATTTTAACTAAAAAATAATAATTAAAAAAACCTTTGAAAAAAAAATTATACCTTTGAAAGGGGGGAGTCGGCGGGATTTGAACCCCCGACCTGCAGGCTCCCAGAGCCTTACCGCACGGCTCACGACCACGTGAGCCAGCGGGCTGATCCGAAAGGATCAGGGAGATCCTCCTTTTTCAACCCCTGGTTGTGCCTCCTCCTCTGCAGCGGCCTCCGACGCTGCTTTCTTGGTCGCGGCTTCCTCCTTCGCAGACGTTTTTTTTTTTTTTTAATTCTCGGGGGCTGGACGTCAGCGTCAGCGCTGCGTTCCAGCGTTGGACGTCAACCGGGGGGGGCGCTGGATGTCAAGAACGCGTTGGACGCGCAGTGCGTTCAACGGGGGGGAGGAATTTTTTTAATTCCCGCGCTGTGGGCAGGAGGGAATTTTTTTTTCAATTCCTGCGCTGCGTCAGCGGGGGGGGGGTTGTCGCACGGACAGGCATCCACGCGTTCCAGCGGGGGCATGGGTGCACGGACAGAGGGAGGCGCGCCCCTCGTGGACGCATGCAATGCTGTGTGTGCTGCGTCCATCGCGAACGCGTGCAGCGTTGTGTGCACTGCGTCCACCGCCCGTCGCGGACGAGTGCAGCGCTGCCTGCGCTACGTCCAGCAAGAGGGGAAGGGGGGCGCGCGCGCACGGTGCTGCATCCAAAATTTGGGCGCGTACAGCGCTGCGTGCGTTGCGTCCAGTTTTTTTCTTTCTTTTTTTTTTAATTCTTTGTCTGGCGATCCCAGAGAAGAAGAAAAAAAATCTCCGCCTGGCAATTCCAAAAAAAAAATTCTCCACCTGCCAATCCCCTGTGCTTCTCTGCTTCCGCTTCCAACTTTCCTCTTCACGCCACTGGCTCTGATGCCATGTTAAAACAGCGAACTAAATTGTATTATTCAGCAGTGCAGTTTAAATAATACAGCAACAACAATATTGCCGGAGGTTGCCAAACCAACCAGCATACAATAGCATGTTGTTATAACAAAATAACAAATGCTCAAATAAAAAAAATAATGAAATAACAGCAGTATAACTACGCTAACATTATTATGTTCTTTTTAATACAATATCTGAAAGAAAACAAAAAATATATAAAATATAAAAATGCGTAAAACAGAGATTAGGGTTTCAAGGCAAGCTTACAGAGAAGCCTATGTATTCTTCTTTCTCTATTAAAAAACTGCTCTGCACTTCATAAACACCTTTGGGTATTTCCTAAATATCCCATGAGCACTGTAAGGCGTCTGCGCACCTTTTGCAACTTTTACATTGTTCCAAAAATACAAATTCTATGAAAATTGCGCGATCCATGCTTCTGAAAACCTGTAAGATAAAACAGAAAATAAGTTAGATCACAAGATAAATCGAAGTAAGAAACCCTTAGGGGGTCCCACCGTGATCCCCATTTGTGAAGATAAAAACAAAACACCAAATATAGATAACAAAAAATGAACAAACAGTGATACAAGAGATTGCACAAAGAAATAGATTTTATATTATTAATGTCGGTGGATCTCAATATAATCAACTATGTCCCAAATAGGGGTTTACACTGTTTATTTTGATAAAATTAATACAATATACTAGAGTTCTCTAAAACCCTAGTCAACAATGTTTGTGGTGTCTTCAAATCTCGTCTTTGCTCCCAATAGAGGTGAGTGGAATTCGGCTATCCATTGACCGGACCACTCCAACTTAAGCAGCTACCAAATCCCTGTATATCTCTAGATCTGCACACAAAAAATAACAAAAGAAGGTTAATAGAAACTATGAGGGCTCCACTATGTGAGACCCTCAAAAATCAATAAAAACCCTAGCTATCAAATAACAATTCTACGAGAAAATATAGAAATAATGAAATTAATATTAATCAAAAGTGATTTGCCTTATGAACTCATTGCCTTCTAATCTGTCATTGTCATTGCAGGAAAACTAATGTGCAAATGCCCTAGCGACACCCGAGGGTTTGTTGGTCTATAGGCCTAGGGTTTGAAACACCTACAGGTGCTCGATGGTAGCAGGAAATGCCCGTGGGTGCTCAGGGATGGTGGAAAATGCCCAGAGACGCTCGAGTAGTAGAGGGATGCTCGAGGGTAGCAACAAGATGTTTGAGGATTAAGGTAAGGTTTGTAGAAATATATCTACTTTGGGTGAGGGCTACGATGGTTTATGCAGGGGTGAAGGCGAGGGATGTGAAAGGGGACTTTTGAAAGCTCATATTGTTAATTGTTTAGGGGTTGAGTCATAAAAATGAATCTTATTTATAATCTTCCCTAGGGCACATTAGGTTTTCAACAACACAATTTGTGTGGTCAAGATTAAAACATGGAGGGTGGAGATTAAATTTGGATAGGTGGCATGGATTAAGGTGGATGAATGGCTAGGATTAGACCAAGATGTATGGTTGAGATTAATTTACACATATATATACATTTATTAAATATATATATAATATAATATAAAATATTAATATTTAAATATATATTAAACAAATATACATAAATATATGTAAATAATGGGTAAAAATGGTGGGAATACCTGGATGGATGACAAGTGGCTAGAACTTCAGCATCTAGTTCTTCGGTAGGCAACTGAAGCATTTTTGTGTGGATTTATTGAAGTTTCACAATGAGGTCACGAAGTCGAGCAGAGACCTCATCGAGCAAAATGGTCGAACTCGACATCATTCTGTCAAATATGGAAACAGATGATGGTCACGAACAAAGGAAGGTGCAAGTGCACCAGAATGTGATTTGAATGAGTATGAAATGAACAAAGTTTAGAAATGGTCAAGAATGCAAGGTGGAGGTGGGACGAAACTATCTACGGAGTCAACAATAATTCGTAAATCTTGCAAACAAAGTGTCTATAATTAAAGTAACGATTTGATGGACAGATCTACAGAGGGTGTTCTTGCTCCTCGTTTGAAACAATATTGGCCTAGAGAAAGAGAATACTAGCCTATAACTCGTAACCTGCTATGATACCAATGATGTGGAATCAGTTAAACACACATGATAAAATGAATGACACTAAAAACTTAGTTGTATTAGCATCAAAAAATATGCCTATAAATAGGCAGTATAAGGCATTATACTAGATAAGAATGCATTAAATAATGCTTATCCTTAGCTAAAAACTTATTAAAACATGTGCTATAATCCATATAAATAATTGTATGATTTAAATTGCATTGCATAAATAGTTGTTCTGATCCCTAAGTAAACCTCATAATTTGAGGGTGGTTTTCTCATCAAAGAAGATTACAGAGACTTGGTGATTACTGTTAGACCGCATTTGAAGCTCTAAAAAATAATTTAACAACAACACCAATCCTCAAGATTCTAGATCCTCTTGGAAAATTTATCATGTGTACAAATGCTTCTTTAGAAGGATTTGATGGAGTGTTGTCTCAAGAAGAAGCCACAGTGGCCTATGAGTCTAGAAATCTCAAGCAACATGAGATAAACTATGTCACTCATGATCTAGAATTGGTAGCAGTTGTGCATGCCCTAAAGACATGGAGGCATTACTTGTTGAGTGGGTCATTCGAGCTAAAAAAAAACATCAAAGTTTGAGGTACATTGTTACCCAACCTATGTTAAATGCAAGACAAAGAAGATGGATAGAATTCTTAGTAGAATATGACTTTGGTATTGAAAATATCAAAGGGAAGGGAAATAAGGGTCAAGGAAATACAATTATAGGGCCCATATAGAGTAAAATCCTAGAGACAGTAAGGGTTTCAACCTAAAATGGGCTTTATGCTTTAAATATCAGGTAGTTGTACCCAAGTTGGGTGACTTAAGGAGAATGATCATGCAAGAGGCACATAATTCTCCAAGAGGGTTAGAAATAAGAGAAAAATATGAAAAAGACCTATTAGAATAAGATGAAGCAAGATATTACTGAGTTCATTTCAAGATGTTTAGAATTCTAGAAAGTGAAGGCAGAGCATCGTCACCCAGCTGGAATGTTACACCCGCATGAGATACCTATGCAGAAATGGCAAGTAATTTTTATGGACTTTATCATGGTTTTACATAAGAATAGGTTCCAACATGATGCTCTATTGGTAGTGATTGATAAGTTAACCAAGGTTGCACATTTCATACTAGGGAACATCAAGGATGATGCACCAGTAGTGGCAAATAAATTTACAAAAGAAATATTTAGGTTGCACGGATTTCCTGAGGTAATCATATTAGATAGGGACTCTAGGTTTACCTCAAAAATTTGGCAGACTCTAAATCATGCAGTGAGCACTAATCTAAACATTAGTTATGCATATCATTTTAAAATATGTGGTCAGACCGACAGGGTTAACCAAAATTTAGAAGACATGTTGTGCATGTATTACATGGATCAAAAGTCAAAATGGGAAGACTTCCTACATCTCATAGATTTTGCATATAATATTGGATACCATGCATCATTGGAAATGAACCCATTTGAAGCCTTATATGCCAGAAGATACAAAACCTCTCTATCATGGGACAATTAAGAGGATCGAGTGTTGATCAAACCGTACATTATTTGAGAGATGGAGGAGAAACTCAAAACAATTTGGCTTAGTCTCAAGGAAGCAATCAATCACCAAAAGAGCTATCCTGATATGAAAAGATCACCAAGAGAATTCTTTGTAGGAGACAAATTCTTCATGATAGTAATAACCATGAAAAGTGCCATCAAGTCAACCAAGCTAGATCCTCACTATGTTGTACCCTTTGAGATCATTGGTAAGATAAGCCCAATAGCTTATAGGCTTGCTTTGCCAACCAACCTATCAAAGATCCATGATACTTTCCACATATCTCTACTTAGGATGTATGTTGCTGATTCTACTCGTGTGGAAATTTTCTAACTTGTGGATGATAGATCCTGCAGTCAATTAAGATTCTAGGGTTTTATTCCAACATGTTGAGGAAATGAACCCTAAACCAATGTAAGGTCTAGTGGGACTAGTATTTTAAGAATTGTGTTACATGGAAAATATTAAAGTTATGAGACAACAATTTACATACCTATTTGAATAAATTGTGTATGCTTTCCATGCAAGGATTTACCCCTTGTTTAAATCCTATGGGAAGTAGATGACGGAAGATTGATTTTTTTGGAAACAACGGTGGACAATAATTTAAAGCCTGGATGACTTGCAAATTGAAGCTAGGGTGATATCAGAGGAGTGTAGAGGAGTTCAAATCAAGTTGTCTCCTTTTTGTTATAATTTATCATGGCTTGTCTTAGCTTCTCTGGCTGCTATTGTTTTTGTTGGGTTTCATTTTACTTTTTGTGTTCTATTCAAACTTGTGGATCATTGAGTTTCATTGTGCTCCTTTCCTTTATGTGCCTCTGTGTTGTAACTCTTGGTTTGGAGTCCTTGGTGTGCAAGTTAGTGGTGTTTCTTTTTATATTTTGTTGGTTGGGACCATAGTATCCTTTCCTTCAATCGAGTAAGTTTTTCTATGCTCTGTCTATGACACTTCAAAGTCTACAAAGGGCATCATGTTGCTTGGTTCATTTTTGCACTTGTGTTGTTTAGATCTTTTTTTTCCTATGTTGTTTGAGTCATTTTAGAGCCCACATTGTTTGGATTTTTTAGTGCTTGATTGGATGGGTATCATCATCTTGTGTTGAGTTTGAGCTCATTTTTTATGGCTTGCATTGTCATCCTTTGTCCTACATCAACTTGTGGAGTGTATTCTCTAGATGCGTAGATAGGTTTGAGGACTTCTTTTTAGGGTTTTATAGAACCTTATAAGTCTTTTTTTTAAGTCATGTTTTTAATTTTTTTGGTTTGATGCTTTATTCTTATGGTTTGTTATGTGGCTTATTAAATATTTAAGCATATTAATGAAAAGTAGAACCTTTATATTATTGGTTTAATTTATTAAAGGTTTTATACATAGTAATGAACCTTTCTATTATTGGTTTAATTTATTAAAGGTTTAAGCTTATTATTGAAAGTAGGACTTTTGTATTAAATATTAAGTTTCCTTTTAGATGAAGAATATTTATGTTTTAGATATTAAGCTTTCTTTTAGATGAAGCATATTTATATTTTGAAAGATTAAGATTTATTTTAGATTAATCATATTTATGTATTTGAAATATTAAGTTTACTTTTAGATAAAGCATCTTTATATTTTGAAATATTAAGTTTTCTATTGGATGAAGTATCTATATATGTTGAAATATAAATAAAGGGGTAAGTCTTTCTCTATTATTATATCTTCTTGTCTGATCATGGGAGTTTAATAGAATGGAATCTTGCAAGTGGTTTTGAAAGTGAAACTAATATAATGATTCTTGAGACTCTTGTGAGTTAGGGAATCATTATAAAGAGAAGTATGGGATTCTCTTGTTTGGGTCTTGAATTTTTTATTCAGTTTTTGAAATAAGAAACTATTTGAGATAATTAAGAAATCATGGATTCTTTCATGTTTGTTCTAAAAGAGAAACTGATATAATTATTCTTGATACTTTTTGTGAGTTAAGGAATCATTATAGATAGAAGTATGGGATTCTCTCCTAGCTTTCTTATCAAGGTTTCATGCATGGTTGTCTGCATAATAGATAATGGTATGATTTAGATTGCATTGCATGAAGAGTTGTTTTTATCCCTAAGTAAACCTCACGAGTTGGGGGTGGTTTTCCCATCAAAGAATCTTACAGAGACTTAGTTGGTGATTAGTGTTAGACTACATTTGAAGCTCTAAAAAATAAGTTAACACCAATTCTCAAGATTCTAGATCCTCTTGGAAAATTTACTATGTGTAAAAATGCTTCTTTAGAATGTTTAGGTGGAGTGTTGTCTCAAGAAGAAGCCACAATGGCCTATGAGTCTAGAAAACTCAAGAAGCATGAGATAGACTATGTCACTCATGATCTAGAATTGGTAGCAATTGTGTATTCCCTAAAGATGTGGAGGAATTACTTGTTGAGTGGGTCATTAGAGCTAATAACAAACCATCAAAGTTTGAGGTATATTGTTACCCAACCTATATTAAATGCAAGACAAAGAAGATGGGTAGAATTCTTATTAGAATATGACTTTGGTATTGCATATATCAAAGGGACGAAAAATAAGGATGTTGACACCTTGAGTAGAAGAAGACACATAGTCGCCTTAACCTAGATCCATATTGATTTTATGGATAGGGTCAAGGAAATGCAATTACAAGACCCATATTGCATAGAAATATGGGTTAAAGTAGAGGGAAATCCTAGAGATAGCAAGGGTTTCAACCTAAAAGTGGGTTTTATGCTTTAAAGATCATGTAGTTGTACCCAAGTTGGGTGACTTAAGGAGAATGATCATGCAAGAGGTACATAATTCTTTGGGAGGGTCAAAAATGAGAGAAAAATATGAAAAAGACCTATTACGCTAGGATGAAGCAAGATATTACTAAGTTTATTTCAAGATGTTTAGGATGCTAGAGCATTGTCACCCAGTTGGAACGTTATACCTGCATGAGATACCTTAGTATAAATGGCAAGTAAATTCTATGAACTTTATCATGGTTTTACCTAAGAATAGGTTCCAGCATGATGCTATCTTGGTAATGGTTGATAAGTTAACCAAGGTTGCACATTTTATACCAGGAAACATCAAGGATGATGCACTAGTAATAGCAAATAAATTTTTCAAAGAATTCTTTAGGTTGTATGGATTTCTTGAGATAATCATATTAGATAGGGACTCTAGGTTCACCTCAAATATCTGGTCGGCTCTACATCATGAAGTGGGCACTAAGCTAAACATTAGTTATGCATATCATCCTAAAATATATGGTTATAGCGATAAGGTTAAAGAAGTTTTAGAAGATATGTTGTGCATGTATTGCATGGATCAAAAGTCAAAATGGGAAGACTTCCTGCATCTCATAGAGTTTGCATATAATAATGGATACCATGCATCATTGGGAATGGCTCCATTTGAAGCCTTGTATGGTAGAAGATGTAGAACCCCTATATCATGGGACAATTAGGAGGATCAAGTGTCGATAGAAACAGATATTATTTAAGAGATAAAGGAGAAATTCAAAATAATATGGCTTAGTCTCAAGGAAGCAATCGATAACCAAAAGAGCTATCCTGATATGAAAATATCACCAAGAAATTTTTTTGAGAGTAATACCCATGAAAAGTGCTATCAATTCAACCAAGCTAGATCCTTGCTATGTTGGACCCTTTGAGATCATTGGTAAGATTAGCCCAATAGATTATAGGCTCGCTTTGCAACCAACCTATCAAATATCCATGATACTTTCCACATATACCTGCTTAGGATGTATGTTGTTGATCCTACTCATGTGTGGAAAGTTTCTAAATTGTACATGATAGATCCTACAACCAATTAAGATTCTAAGTTATTATTCTAAGATGTTGATAAAATGAACCCTAAACCAATGTAAGGTCTAGTGGGACTAGTATTTTGAGAATTGTGCTACATGGAAAAATATTAAAGTTATAAGATAATAATTTCCATACCTATTTGAATAAATCGTGTATGTTTTCCATGCAAAGCTTCACCCCTTGTTTAAATCCTATGGGAAGTAGATGAGGGAATATTGGTTTTTTTTGGAAGCAACAGTGGACAAGAATTCAAATCCTGGATGACTTACAAACTGAAGCTATTGTGACATCAAAGAAGAAGGAATGTAGGGGAGCCCAAATCAGGTTACCTCCTTGTTGTTATAATTTATTATGGCTTTTCTTAGCTTCTCTGATTGCTATTTTTTTTAAGGGTTTCATTTTGCTTGTGTTCTATTCAAACTTGTGGATCATTGAGTTTCATTGTGATCCTTTCCTTTATGTGCCCATGTGTTGTAACTCTTGGTTTGGAGTCCTTGGTGTGCAGGGTAGTGGTGTTTCTTTTTATATTTTGTTAGTTGGGACCATAGTATCCTTTCCTTCAATCAAGTAAGCTTTTCTATGCTCTGTATGTCACACCTCGCAGTCTACAAAGGGCATCATGTTGCTTGGGTCATTTTTGCACCTGTATTTTTTGGATCCTTATTGTGCCTATGTTGTTTGGGTTATTTTAGCACTCGCGTTGTTTGGGTTATTTTAGCACTCGCGTTGTTTGGGTTATTTTAGCACTCGTGTTGTTTGGATTATTCAGTGCTTGATTGGATGGGGATCGTCATCTTGTGTTGAGTTCAAGCTCCCTTTTTGTGGCTTGCATTGTCATCCTTTGTCCTACGTCAACTTGTGCAGTGTGTTCTCTAGATGCGTAGATAGGTTTGAGGACTTCTTTTTAGGATTTTATGGAACCTTAGAAGTCTTTTGTTTAAGCCATGTTTTTAATTTTTTTGGTTTGATGCTTTATTATTATGGTTTGTTATGTAGCTTATTAAAGATTTAAGCATATTAAAAAAAAAAGTAGAACCTTTGTATTTATGGTTTGATTTATTAAAGGTTTTATGCATAGTAATGAACCTTTATATTATTGGTTTAATTTATTAAAGGTTTAAGCTTATTAATGAAAGTAGGACTTTTGTATTAAATATTAAGTTTCCTTTTAGATGAAGCATATTTATGTTTGAAATATTAAGCTTTCTTTTAGATGAAGCATATTTATGTTTTGAAATATTAAGCTTTATTTTATATGAAGCATATTTATGTTTTGAAATATTAAGTTTGCTTTTAGATAAAGCATCTTTATATTTTGAAATATTAAGCTTTATATTGGATGAAGTATCTTTATGTGTTAAAATATAAATAAAGGGGTAAGTTTTTCTTTATTATTGTATGTTCTTGCTTGATCATGGGAGTTTAGTAGAATGGAATATTGCAAGTGGTTTTGAAAGAGAAACTAATATAATGATTCTTGAGACTCTTGTGAGTTAGGGGATCATTATAAAGAGAAATATGGGATCCTCTTGTTTGGGTATTGAATGTTTAATTTAATTTTTTAAATGAGAAAATATTTGAGATAGTTAAGGAATCATGGATTCTTGCATGTTGGTTTTGAAAGAGAAACTGATATAATGATTCTTGAGACTTTTGTGAGTTAAGGAATCATTATAGAGAGAAGTATGGGATTCTCTCCTTGCTTTCTTATCAAGGTTTCATGCATGGTTGTTTGCATAATAGATAATGGTATGATTTAAATTGCATTGCATGAAGAGTTGTTCTGATCCCTAAGTAAACCTCATAAGTTAAGAGTGTTTTTTCCATCAAATAAGCTTACAAAGACTTAGTTGGTGATTAGTATTAAACCGTATTTGAAGCTCTAAAAAATAAGTTGACAACAACACCAATCCTCAAGATTCTAGGTTCTCTTGGAAAATTTACCGTGTGTACAAATGCTTCTTTAGAAGGTTTGGATGGAATGTTGTCTCAAGAAGAAGCCACAGTGGCCTCTAAGTCTAGAAAACTCAAGAAGCATGAGATAAACTATGTCACTCATGATCTAGAATTGGTAGCAATTGTGTATTCCCTAAATACGTGGAGGCATTACTTGTTGAGTGGTTCATTCAAGCTAAGAACAAACCATAAAATTTTGAGGTATATTGTTACCCAACCTATGTTAAATGCAAGACAAAAAAGATGGGTAGAATTCTTAGTAGAATATAACTTTGGTATTGAATATATCAAAGGGAAGGAAAATAAGGTTGTTGAAACCTTGAGTAGAAGAAGGCACATAGCCGCCTTAGCCTAGAGCCATATTGGTTTGGGTCAAGGAAATGCAATTATAGGACCCATATTACATAGAAATATGTGTTAAAGTAGAGGAAAATCTTGGAGACAGCAAGGGTTTAAACCTAAAATATGGGCTTTATGCTTTAAATATTAGGTAGTTATACCCAAGTTAGGTGACTTAAGGAGAATGATCATGCAATAGGAACATAATTCATCGGGAGGATCAAAAATGAGAGTAAAATATCAAAAAGACCTATTAGGCTAGGATGAAGCAAGATATTACTAAGTTCATTGCAAGATGTTTAGAATGCCAGAAAGTGAAGGCAGAGAATCGTCATCCAGCTAGAAAATTATACTCGCATGAGATACCTATGTAGAAATGGAAAGTAATTTCTATGGACTTTATCATGGTTTTACCTAAGAATAGGTTTGAGCATGATGCTATCTTGGTATTTGTTGATAAGTTAACCAAGGTTGCACATTTCATACTAGGAAACATCAAGGATGATACACCAGTAGTGGCAAAAAAATATGTCAAAGAAATATTTAGGTTGCATGGATTTCCTGAGATAATCATATTAGATAGGGACTCTAGATTCACCTCAAAATTTTGATAGGCTCTACATCATGAAGTGGGAACTAAGTTGAACATTATTTATGTATATAATCCTAAAATAGATGGTCAGACCGATAGGGTTAACCAAGTTTTAAAAGATATGTTGTGCATGTATTACATGGATCAAAAGTAAAGATAGGAAGACTTCTTGTATCTCATAGAGTTTACATATAATAATGGATACCATGCATCATTGGGAATGGCCCCATTTGAAGCCTTGTATGGCAAAAGATGCGTAACTGCTCTATCATGGGATAATTAGGAGGATCGATTATCGATCGAACAAAAACTTATTTGAGATATGGAGGAGCAACTCAAAACAATATGGCTTAGTCTTAAGGAAGCGATCGATTGCCAAAAGAGCTATCCTGATATGAAATTATCACGAAGAGAACTCTGTGTAGGAGTTAAATTCTTCTTGAGAGTAATACCCATGAAAAGTATCATCAAGTCAACCAAGATAGATCCTCGCTATGTTGGACCCTTTGAAATCATTGGTAAGATTAGCCTAGTAGCTTATAGGCTCGCTTTGCCACCCAACCTATCAAAGATCCATGATACTTTATCTTGATATGAAATGATCACAAAGAGAATTCTTTGTAGGAGACAAAGTCTTCTTAAGAGTAATACCCATGAAAAGTTCCATCAACTCAACCAAGCTAGATCCTCGCTATGTTGGACCCTTTGAGATCGTTGGTAAGATTAGCCCAGTAGCTTATAGGCTCACTTTGCCACCCAACCTATCAAAGATTCATGATCCTTTCCACATATCCCTACTTAGGATGTATGTTGCTGATCCTACTCATGTGTGGAAAGTTTCTAACTTATACATGACAGATCCTATAGCCATTGAGGTGCAGCCAATTAATATTCTAGGGTTTCATTCTAAGATGTTGAGGAAATGAACCCTAAACCAATGTAAGGTCTAGTGGGACTAGTATTTTGAGAATTGTGCTACATGGAAAAATGTTAAAATAATGAGACAACAATTTCCATACTTATTTGAATAAATCTAGTATGCTTTCCATGCAAGGCTTCACCCCTTGTTTAAATACTATTGGAAGTAGATGAGGGACGATTGGTTTGTTTTTAAAGCAATAGTGGATAAGAATTCAAATCCTGGATGACTTGCAACTTGAAGCTAGGGTGACATTAGATAAGAAGGAATGTAGAGGATATCAAATCAGGTTACCTCCTTGTTGTTATAATTTATCATGGATTTTCTTAACTTCTATGGTTGCTATTTTTTTTGTTGGGTTTCGTTTTGCTTATTGTGTTCTATTCAAACTTATGGATCATTGAGTTTCATTGTGCTCCTTTCCTTTATGTGTCCCTGTGTTGTAACTCTTGGTTTGGAGTCCTTGGTGTGCAGGGTAGCGGTGTTTCTTTTTATATTTTGTTTGTTGGGATGATAGTATCCTTTATTTCAATCGAGGAAGCTTTTCTTTGTTTGTCGCTCCTTGTAGTTTACAAAGAGAATCATATTTCTTGGGTCATTTTTACAACTGTGTTGTTTGGATCCTTTTTATGACTATTTTGTTTGGGTCATTTTAGCACCTGCGTTGTTTGGATTGTTCAGTGCTTGATTGGATGGGGATTGTCATCCTTTGTTGTGGCCTGCATTGTCATCCTTTGTAGATAGGTTTGGGACTTCTTTTTAGGATTTTGTGGAACCTTAGAAGTCTTTTGTTTAAGCCATGTTTTTATTTTATCTGGTTTGATGCTTTATTCTTATGGTTTTTTATATGGTTTATTAAAGATTTAAGCATATTAATGAAAAGTAGAACCTTTTTATTCATGGTTTGATTTATTAAAGGTTTTATTCATAGTAATTGTTGGGATCCGAATTGAAATCAAGCAAAACTGAATACTGCGACTGTCTATCTTCCAGTTTTTTGATTAGGCTTGCACCTGCTAGTCACGGCTCAAAAGAATTGGATGAGCTAAATATTGCTCTAATACAACCTCTAGGGTAGGTTGGTTCCTTGTCAATTAACAGGGTGTTGACTCAATTAAGTTTAGTAATTGTTTAAGAGATAGGGATAGAAAGGTTTAGGGTTAAGAAATTATGACTAAAAAAGAGGTCAGATAGAGCTAACAGCATAGGCATCCATAGGTTGAACCTTTCAACAAATCATTTCCAGTTTTCCACACTCAAGATTAATAGCACCCAGAAAATAGAATCATCTTCATCAAGAAAACATAAAACAGATACATACTCCAAGAAGTTATTTCAACATCCACAATACTAATAATCCAATTTAGAAAAATAATATTAGTATCTAGATTTTACAAAAATTAACTTCTTGCAAGTATAGATTCAACTATGAAGAGATTTCAATTTCTCTAAAGCTAGTAATTCAAATTTAATAGAGTAAACTAACCATAACAGCATTGACAGGAAAGTAATTCACAGCTTGAATCTCCCAAAAGAAATATCGAACACACCAATTTTCAAGTCAAAAATCCAAGTAATGCTCCTTATATTGATTTGCAAAAATATGCTACATAGTAGGGCAAGCAAACACTCTAGAGCTAACCTTGAAAATCAAGGGTTCAGCCTCTATTAATAGTTTTTACAGTAAAAGAAGAAGATGGAACATTGCAAGGATAGAACCATGCCAGATTAGCAAAATTCTATGATGGCATTATTTCATTCGCCTTTGAAGTATGGTAAATCCATGCATTGTCATACATCATAGTAGTTCGGCTCTACAACTTGCTCACTCTGCAATGGCAGTTATGCTCCCATTTGTTAGATTCTAGATCTAAGTCATCTATATTTCTTAGGGACTTTATTTGGCCATTGATATTTAACTACCTAAGTTCTTGGTCCTTGGATCCATGGACGCTTCACCTACCTATTAGAATCAACTGATTCTCATTTTCAAAGACCTTGCTTTTGTATCCCTCAAAAAATATCAACATGAGCTTGATCGTTGATTCGCCCATGAATAGCTACGATTAAATCTTTGCAATGCTTGGAGATGATCGACGTGGAACATTTCACTAGGCCTCTCTTCGAAGAAGCTTATGGACTGAATTTATCGTGTTGACTAGTGATGTGGAGCACATCAAGAAATACACTATAATCTAATCAGAATAGAGTATGTCTCTAGGCCTCTCCCTTTTATTCTTAAATCAGTTTAATCCACTTTTGCATCTGTGGCATAGAACACTTTGTTCATAGCCCACTCCTCAAAATCTGCTCCTTTGAGTTTTGATCAAATTTTATTGCGGAATAGAGCATGTTGCCAAGTCACTCGATAAATAGTGTAAAATTATATTTCATGAGTATGCATTGTGTTGCTCCCTTATGTTCCATTTCGGGCATCTTGACCTCTTTGACTAGCGGCGTGGAGCATGTGAGATGATCCAATCTAAAATGAATGTGGACCTCAGTGATATAGAACACATCAAAACTTAGCCACTTATTTGCATAGGTTGGGACAATGTGTGCTAGGCCACTATTCAGAGAATGCTTACATCATCTTTGACTTGAGTTGATAACATTGTGGAACATCTATGTTGTACCATTGGAAAATACACTGAGCGTTGAGCGACTGGGAACATCTGTGATGTGTCATTGCAAAATACGCTAAGTGTTGAGTGACTGGAAACATCTTCATTGCCTTAGCAAAATATGTTGTATTTTGCTCTGCTAAAGTGGTCACAATGCAAATTTGGTTGCTCTTCCAGTGGCATGGAACATCTTACACTGTGTCACTTGAAAATACACTATGTTTTGAGCGGTTGGGAGCATCTTCATGCCTTAGAAAATATTTTTAAAATTTTTCTAAGGATGTGGCCATTTTTGGCCTACATTCTAGCACCTCTCAGGTGGAATTTCTCGCAAAGCCAATGAACTTAGAGTCTTATCCATTGGGCATCATGAGTCAAAAAATCTAGTTCATGAGCAATGCTTCATAGAATAATTTATATATGATAATTACCCTCTTTAATTTGTGAAGACATTCAAAGGGTAAAGGCTCATATGGAGATCATACTGGAAACAATGATATTCATCACTCCTTTCGACTGAAAACTGCTCCATGTCAAGCAAAACAAAGCTATGATCTCCATTATAAGCCCAACCAAAATGATCAAAATATCTTCATGAAATCTTCATTTTTTTCTCTTTTGATTTATGCTTTTATTATTGTTCTTTGACTGTGTTAGAATAAAAAACAATAAAAACTTTTTTCATGAATACAAAAATGTTTAGAACATGGACCTCTATACTTGTGCCTCTTGAGGATCTTCAGAAACCCTATCTTATTCTTCCTCCTATCGAGCTTCTTCCTCATCATTGCCTTCTTGCTCTTGGTCAGCTTCTCCTTATTCTGGTGAGTCTTGTTGCTTATAATTTTTCTAGGCATCAATCCCAAGCAGTTGAATCATTAGTTTTAGAGTCTGCAAAGCTTGACTCCAGACTACCTCGAAAGGGTTCGAAGTCTCCTTAAGCTATTTATGAATAAATTCCAACTCAAAGGTATCCTCATAGGTTGCGGAGCTTCCCTTGTTCACCAGGTCCTCCATAAAATCCTTGAGCATGGTTAAATCTATTATCATCTGAGAGACCTGTTCTTGATCAATTGGATCCTCCCAGACATCTACCTTAGATTCATCTTGGATGATTGAAGCTACATTCTTCTTAATATCCTCTTCTAACAATAGAGTATTATTCTCCAGCTAGAGTCCTCCAAAACCATATTGAGTCATTTCTTGGTTGATATCTACCACATCTCGAATTGTGTTTTCAATCTTGTCTGATAACAACCAAGCTTTTTGAAGCAATCTATTCTTCTTGACCACAACTCTAGCAACCAGTCTAGACAAGTTCTATGCCTTGTTAGGGATAAGCTTAGCAGTTTCATTGAACCTGTTATCAGATAACTTGTACATTTGCTCAATCAGTATCACCATAGATTTTATCTCATGAGTGAACCTATCCAAATTTTCTTTGGTTTTTTGGAGAAAATGGCTAGCATAATCTATATAATCTATTTTAGGTTGTATTTCAGAGCATTTCTCCAAGACTTCAGACCAAAGCTCTTTTCATACCTTCTTCACTCCTAATTTTGAGAAGCCTGAGGACTTGGCCTTCTCAATCTAAAGCTGATGCTTCAAATCTTGTATTTCCTTGGCATATTCTTCATTCTTCTTTTTATGGTCCTCAACTTGGTCCTTAAGCTTGATGGCCTCTTGATATTTATTCTACCAGTTCTTAACTTCATTCCTAACAACCTTTTCTACCTGCTTTTGATTGCTAACTGCTTTCTCCAGCTTCTCTATTTTTGGCTCCAACTTCTCAACTTTCTCCTTGTAGATATCAATTTTGACATAGAAAGTCTCCAAGTGAGCCTTTGATATAACCAATTCATCTTCTTTAGGCAGCTTCTCAATTTCCTCTATATGCTTCTTGAGCTGGTAATCTTGAATAGTCATCTCTTATTCAGGTTTTTTTACCAGAGGAGTGATAGATCTAGATGTTCTTTGCCTTGTGATTGGGTCAATAGACATTGTGATCCTCTTCATGGCCATTCTCTTTGAAGACTTGGAAAACTTCTCTGCCTAGAAATATTGAATCTTCTAAGAAACATATATTTCCTTTCGCAAGGAAACCAACATGGGATGAGTTGTAGGAGGAGGGGAAACTATGAGATAGCGGACTCAAAAGCTGATGGCAGTAGAGTAGCAGTGAACATAGTTGAATTTGTGTTTATTATTGGGGTAGAATTAGGGAAATACATGGGAACTAAAATAAAATTCATTGAATGAGCTGGTGGGGATGAAAAAAATTATGCTTCAGATGATACTGGGGGTTGTGACAGCGAAGGTGGAATGATAGGAGATGATGAGTTGAGATTTTAGATAAATATGGAGGATATGAAATGGCTTGACCCTTTGTATCAACTAATGAAATAGATGGTAAATGGGTACCCTTTGATCCGACTTTTCCTAAGAATGGTAAAGTGATTTCTTAGAGGAAGGAGAAGGAGAAGAAGGGATAGAAATCATACCTTCGCCTAAAGAAGTAGGGTGTCCAGGAGTCTTCTCTATACTCTGGTATTACACTTATGGAGACTGCTTTGTAACTAAAATAGGAATTTGTTCAACACTTTTCCCTTTGTCCATTTTCAATTTCTTGCAAATCTTCCTCTGGGTTTCTTTCAGCTTGTCTTTAGCTTTTCTCTTAACAACTTGAAATATGGTAGGCCTATCACTTTTTGTATCATCTTCGGATTGCTCCTACTATAATACATCATCAGTGATAGGGATCGACTTAGGTGTAATTGCAATAGTGAAATTTACAGGTGTGAATACAAAATTTTCATCCTTTTTATTCCAATCTATCTCATCCTCAGGAGGCTCTCCACCCAAGGCTAGACGTTTGGACCTACTAGATGTCTGAATGAATTATGTATTTACTACCTTGTCATCAAAGTAATGCATTTTACTCATAATTTGAGCCCTACAGGATACTTCTCCAGTTTCTTTGATGAGGGCTCAAGTATTTTAGGAGCTTCTGTAGTAGCTAGTTGAGTACTAGTCCCTGCCTCATGTTTTTCCTCTTATGAAGGTGGGAAAGGAGAATTTGTCCCTCCTTGAGTCTTCTTATAAATCAAAACCAGATTCTTAGGATCTTTAGCTTTCCAAGCCTTAATGTGCTTATCATATTGCTTGGAAAACTCATCATCTATTGTTCGACCGAACCTGGACTTTTCAATACCAGTTTCTACTCTCATTCTCCATCAATCTATGATTTTACCTTCATCCCACTTCTTTTTCTTTTCAATATATTTGATTTTAGACTCCTTTAAATAGTTACCTTCATTGTTAGTAGGATCATAATCAACTATCTGCTCATAGAAGTCTAACCAAGGGGGTAATTGTTCCATTTTAGCAACGTTCAATTCCAATGGATCAATTTCTTTGTTATTCCTCCCCTTTTCGAAATGAGGTCTCGAAGTCTTCTCAAACTTGAGGGCTTTTTCTCCATAAAGGAAAATATTCCTCTTCAAGAATGTGTCATCAAGGTCATATCTCCACCTTTTTGGGATGTAAAATAGGCCCATCCTATCCAAGTATTGGGTGATTTGTTCACCTTGGCCCCTTCTAACAACTGTATGTCATCGATGTTACAGGCATAAGTCAACAGAAAATTTCTCTTTTTACCAGAGCCATAATTCATGTTGATTTATTAAAGGTTTTATGCATAGTAAAGAACCTTTATATTATTGGTTTAATTTACTAAAGTTTTAATATTATTAATGAAAGTGGGACTTTTGTATTAAATATTAAGTTTGATTTTAGATGAAGCATGTTTATGTTTTAGAGATTAAGCTTTCTTATAGATTAAGCATATTTATATTTTGAAAGATTAATCTTTATTTTAGATGAAGCATATTTATGTATTTGAAAGATTAAGTTTGCTTTTAGATGAAGCATCTTTATGTTTTGAAAGATTAATATTTCTATTGGATGAAGTATCTTTATGTGTTGAAAGATAAAGAAAGGGGTAAGTGTTTCTTTATTATTGTATGTTCTTGCTTGATCATGGGAGTTTAGTAGAATGGAATCTTGCAAGTAGTTTTGAAAGAGAAACTAATATAATGATTCTTGAGACTCTTGTGAGTTAGGGAATCATTATAAAGAGAAGTATGGGATTCTCTTGTTTGGGTCTTGAATGTTTAATTCAGTTTTTGAAATGAGAAACTATTTGAGATAGTTAAGGAATCATGGATTCTTGCATGTTGGTTTTGAAAGAGAAACTAATATAATGATTCATGATACTTTTGTGACTTTAAGGAATCATTATTGAGAGAAGTATGGGATTCTCTCCTTGCTTTCTTATCACGGTCTCATGCATGGTTGTTTTCATAATAGATAATGGCATGATTTAAATTGCATTGCATGAAGAGTTGTTTTGATCCCTAAGTAAACCTCATAAGTTGTGGGTGGTTTTCCCATCAAAGAAGCTTGTGGAGACTTAGTTGGTTGGAGATCCTTGGAAGATGTTTTCTTTAAGCTCTCAAAAAGTAATATTGATGTAATTAAGCAAAGGCTTGTTTTGCTTGAAATATTTGTAAAACTTGACTCTTGTTTCAAAGAAATATTATGTGGCTTAAATGTTTCCTTTTGTTAAGAGCAATGAAGAGTTTGTTAGCATGGTGTTGCATTAAATGTGGAAATGGATCTATTGTTGAGTTCTTTAGATATTTATCTTTAGATGAATGGAATGTTTCCTTGAAGCCATTTGATAAGCTTTGGAATTAAGTAATGTGGTTTAATTCTATCATGGTTTAGGTAGCTTTTGCTTAAATATTTATATCAAGTTTTATGTAATGCGTAAATGTGGCTTTTGGTTAAGAGGAGCTTTTGGATTATATTTCTAGCATTTCATACTTTATGGTTTATATCATGCTTATTGATATTGGTATTTTTGAAATGTTAATCTATCCTTGGGGTGGGTAGTATTGTTCCTCTAGTAAGCCATAAAGCCCAATCTTGGGAGGAGTTGCGTGAATGCAATAACTAGGTGGATATGAGTCCTAGTAGGAGTTGTGTGTATGCAATAACTAGGAACTCATGAACTTGGAAGAAGTTGTGTGAATACAATAGCCAAGGTACTTGTGAATCATAACACCTTGAACATGTAGGATCGAGTGTGTTCCATAGTATATGTTGGGAAAAACAATTCACAAGATAGCAATGGTGAACCCTCGATTGTGTAGGATCAAGGGATCATATCAGTTTTCATCAAACTAGTAATGACCTTAGTTAGCCGCAGAGTCATGGTAACTAAGCACCAAAGCTTTACATTGATCAACCTGCCTAGATGGACTTAGAGTCAAGTTATGGAATGTCCCCCCTTTAATTGCGTAGGTCTTGAAGTATAATCTCTACATCATGGTCACATGGTCCTATGCCATGGAGGGTATGGTAAAATCAGGGGGATCACTTTGTACGTCCTTCTAAACATACATGTTTAGTAAGGTGAACCCCAAAAAATATGGGAGTTGGACATTCTTGTCCACTGAGTGTTGTCTACAGTGACTTGGAACTCAAATATGGTGAAGCCTTACATGCTGAGATAAATAAATTAAGGGAGTCTCCCTTGGAAGCCTTCGTTTGTAAGTGCTCTTTTCAAAAAAAATGGGTTGATAGTTTTGGGTTGTTACAACTAGAGAAGAATAAGGAATGTTACTAGGCCGAATGACTCTTGTTTGTAACAATTCTTGTACTAATTTATTGCTTTCTAACTTAAGTGCATAGGGATACCAGTAAGGTCTGATGTTAGGTGTCACACTATCAGGTACTAATGGTATTGCATGATCATGAGAACATCGGGGTGGTAATTATGTTGGTTCCACAAAAATTGCATCATGCTTAGTTAGAATAAGTTACAAATATTTTGGGAGTTTATCCTCTGCTAAATTTTATGATTGAATAACAAATATCTAAGTGACTACCCTATGGGAATATTTGTTTAACAACTTCTTCATACAATTTGAACTGATAATTTGGGGAAATCATGTTGGTAAACCATGGAGAGTGAACCTACCATTTTGTGAAAACTGCATCCATAACTCTACAAAGTTCCAAGCTATGGTTCCCAAAGTGCCTAACCATTGAGCTCCTAGCACAACACCACATCCTCTCAGTTGAAGAGAAAACATATCAATTTTGAGTTTGTAATCCCCTATCTTCAACTTAACATTACGGTATTTGCCTTTACAAGGTAATGTTCTACAATTTGCCATCATAACCTCAAAGGAGTTGCAAGCATGTATGTAAAAATTGGCTTGCTTGGTGACTCAAGGATCAATAAATTTGTGCTTACTTCCCAAATCAATGGGAATTTTAAGATGTCCTTTGAAAAGACCTACTACTTTCATCATTTGGGGGATAGTAATTCCTGCAAGAGCATGGACAAAATTTTTTGGCTATGGTTCTTCTAATGTTTCACCCTCATCCTGAAGTGGTTCCTCTAATGGTTGTACTTCATCATTAATTTTTTCACCACTTATTGGCTCCTCTACATCCAACAAAAATAACTTCTTTTGGATGCATTTATGCCCTGGTGAATACTTCTCATCACAATTATAACATAAGCCTTGTGTGTGTTGAGCATCCATCTCTTCCATAGTCAAGTGCTTGTAGGGGGTAGATTTATTGCCAATATTGGGTGTGAACTAGGTTTAGACTGTGGAAATTTAGGTGGACTCCTTTAAGCAAAAAAACCTTCGACTAATCTTGTCAATCCTAGGGCTTGCATCATAGATTATAATTTGAATATTTTGACCTCGATCTCAATATCATCTTTCAAGCCATTGATAAAACAACTCTAAAAATAACTTCATTCAACCTCTTGGTCCTATTAGCTCGTTTCTCAAATTGGGTCTGATAGTCTCAAACTATAGAGGTTTGTTTCAATTTGGTTAATGCTCTTGTAAAGTCCTCATACTCTCTGGGGCCAAAATGAGTGAGTAATTGACTCAAAATCTTCCTAATAAGGGTTGGGAGTTGTATTTTTTAACCATTGATACAAAGTTGAAAGATGCCATAGTGACCTACAAATATTTAGGGACATTGTAAATTTTAAAGAACTGATCTACTCGACATAACCACCCATCCACATCCTTTTCATCAAACTTAGTAAAGTCTTATTTAGGCATCTTAAATAGAGTATCTATTTCAAAAATAGAATGATAGCCTTCCTTCTCCCTATGGATTTCTTTCTCTTTATTAGCAGTACTGCCACCTGGTTGGTCAATGTTATGATGCTCAAACACCTTTGGGTCATCCTTAACTTTTTCTCAACCTCTAAGATTTTTTCCTCCATTGAAGCTTTGGATCTTATGTGTTCACCTCTCAAAAGTGTTACTTCTTCCTTCATTTGTTTAAAGTCACTAAGAAGGTTATTAATTGTTGTATGCATTTGCTCCAAAAACTATTTTGTTCTATCTCCTTTTGGTGTCCTCTAGTTTTGCTAGCCATTTTGGTATGATTTGAACCACTTCTACTAACTTACTAAAAATAGAAGTATTGTTTCAAGAGTTACTATTTTTAGTAAGGATCCAAAAATGTGTTTGGGTGCTATATATCAAAATGATCAGCTCAAAAAGATGATCGTAATGGACTAGGTCCCAAAATGATATTTTTTGACACCCCAAAAAAAGTGCATGGAGGCTATATACCAAATTGATCAGCTCGACAAGATGGTCGTAATGAGCTATATATCATAACACTATTTTACATACAATGTTTTTTCCAAGGGAATTATTGTCTTCAAGTGTTGGTTTTTATCCTAGAAGCTTTGTTCACTCAAAAAATTGGTTTCTTTTTTAACCCCTTATGAGACTCTACACTATTTTTTATTGACATTATTCTATCACTGACACTATGGATCACTGTTCTGATGACTATCTGGTCTGACTCTATCACTAACAACTCCTTGTCTATTATGAATTTTGAATGTCATAGGAAACTATTACTAACATTAGTAAAATTTACCCTCATTGTTATTGACTCTAACTATTTATGCCTTGATTGTTATGTTCCTCTCCACTTCTTTTGTCTATTTTATGCAAGAATTATAGGATAGGGAAGTCTCCTATGTATGCTCAATTTTTGTGGTAGGATTTTTGGTTGCATGTTTAACATTCACAAAATAGGATTTTTATTTGTAGGTTTAGTATTCAATAGAATAGGTATTCTAAGCTAGAGTGTATGTACTTCCCAGAGGTGCTTTGTTATACCATAGTGATGCATGATAGTGCTTGGACCAATATTTCAGGCCACTACTCAAGGGCGATTCCATGCATGCTACCTTCCTCTTTGATAGTACGAGAGGGTGATCTTTTCATATGTTGTGTCCAATGTACTATGGATAATACAAGGCCAAAAATCTTCATAGGGCCAAAGGTTTCTTCTAATCCGAAGGGCTCTTCTATTATATCTAAATATAGATGGGAAATCAATTCAATATACGAGTGTTATCTAAGGAATAGGTATTGGAGCCTGATCGCCCCTCACTTCACTAGATGCTTTACAGGTAATCTAACTTAACCAATAATGATAGCTCCTTTGTGATATTTTAAAACCCTTGACGTAGGGTTTCTAACCTAATAAAATAATACAAAAAAATGGTTGTCTATTTTTAATAAGAAAATAGACAAAATTAAAAACCTAAGAATTTATACTTAACAATCAAAATGAAAGGGCAAGAACTATCCCAGTCATAATAGAACTCAGCCTTGGAAAGTGCTTTGATACCCCTTGTTAGGAACCTTCTTATAAAAATAGACTCGTTCACATAAATATTGCAATAAAAACATAAAATATTGCAATATAAAATGTAAATGCAGAATTATAACAATCTCACAAATAACACAAAATTGTAGGCCTCTTTGAGGGAGCAACCTTCTTTAATACTTTCATTAATTTGCAAAAAGATACATTCATTTATGGGACCTTGTCTTTTAAAGATACACTTCATGGAACCCTAACCTAATGCTCAAGAGTTGGCTTACATGCAAAGTGTCACTCGAGCTAGAATATTCTACCAAATATCAATGACATTCTTGATTTTGGTTACATGAAATGGCCTCATTTGTCTAGGCACCTCACTTGCCACATACCATTACAAAGTATTACAAAATATCATTATAAAGGGATCCCTATATTGGACAAGGATCATTACATAATAATATGATAATTACAAAAATAGTGTTAGGATGAGGTCCTAACATTATCCTAGAGCTAATGGGTAGGCGAAGGCAACAAACAAGGTCTTGGTGTCTATCATATACAAGATGTGTGGAGTGGAAGGAGAAAATTAAGAAGATAGATTGTCAGTAGTCCTATCGACATACAAGACAACCTTCAAACCTACAACCAACCATATGCATTTTTAGTTAATGTACAAACATGAAGTTGTAGTGTTAGTAGAGTTCCTAGCACCTAATTGGAGTGCAATAGTAGAGAACCATTTTACTAAGAAATCCTAGAGGAGAGGCTTGAGGTACTAGTGCAACTAGAAGAGAAGCAGGTAATGGATCAATGGGCAATGAATATTTGCCCAATAGTGAAGGAATTTGTGGTATGAAAAGCACCTAATTTTTTTGAAAATAGGTGACTTGGTACTCAAATTCAATGGCAAAAGAGATCAAATCTAGGGAAGTTGAATACCCAATGAATTGGGCCCTTCATAATGGAGTAGTTCGATTGTAGAATCTAGATGGGGTATTATGTCCTGAGATAGTTAATGGTTCAAAGTTAAAATTGTATAAGGTAAAGGCTCAAGTGAATATCATCAAATTTAAATAATTAAAGGAAGAAAGTATAGGAATACTGATGGAGATACCATGACTATCTTTGAAATTTTTTGAAGGAATATGGTTCCAGGAACAAGGAGAACCAAGCAGGGCCATAATCCAAGGTATAAATCAAGAAGAGAGATATGGGTGTACATTGATTATTTAGGATAGAAGAACGAAGACAACCTTTTATTGGACAAAGAGAGTTGGAAACAAGACCAACTGAAAGATGAAGAATATAGGTTCAGGTAAGTTTTTCAAATACAAAAGAAGAACAAATACCCCAATTGAAAGTTATGATTTTTTTTCCTTTTTTGTCGGCAACCTAAAAAACAACACCAAAAGCCCAACTTGCAATAGTTATAACTTCCTCAATACTTATCAAAATTTCACAACTAAATAGTCATTTTTGTAGTACTCAAAATAACCTGCATGCTGATGCAAAAATATTCTGAAAATGACTGCTACAAAATTTAATACGAATTTTTTCTTTTTGAAAAAAAATTCACGCAGCCAAAAAACAACTTGAACAACCCAACTTCAAACAACTATAACTCTCTCAAAACTTATCAGAAATCCACAAATGAGCAGTAATTTTTATAGTAATCAGAATAATCTATATGTTGGTGCCAAAATTTTCTACAAACGATTGCTGAAAAAAATTCATACGGCAAAAAAATAGCACAAATAACCCAATTTCAAATAGTTGTAACTCTCTCAAAACTTATTAGAAATCCACAAACGAGCATTCATTTTTATATTACTAAAAATAATCTATATGCTGGTGCCAAAATATTCTACAAATGATTGCTAAAAAATTTAATGCAAATTTTTTTATTTTGGAAAAAAATCGTGCGGTCAAAAAACATCAAAAATAAATCAACTTCAAACAGCCATAAATTTCTCAATACATATCATAATTTAACAAATGAGCAGTCATTTTTGTAGTAATAAAAAAGATCTACAAAATGGAGCAAAAACCTTCTAAAAATAACTACTGAAATAAAAAATATGGTCTTTGCAAAATGTGACGTTTTTTTTCTGAAAAACATGCCCTAGCTCTGCAAAAACAAACCCACTTTGCCCAAATCGTTGCTCTGATACCAAATGTAATGAATCTCTTTTCTCATCCCATAAATCATTCATCAATATGAAGAAATATTCAACATACATCCACAAATAAATTAATTGCACAATAAATTGCTCAATAAAATAGAGATTGATTATACCCTTGAGGTAGAGCAACATCATACAATGCTCCTTTAGGAAGGAAGCCACTCCACGAACTAAGACTTATCCAAGAATACATCATATATTGATCCCTTTTATATTGGGGGTACATCTCTATTTATACAAGAGTGTGATGGTTCACTTTTGAGCCATCAATCTTTTGTTACATTCAATTTTGAGCCAACACCAAGTTCTCCAACTATGGAAATGTTGGGCATGCTATTGAAGAGTCGCATCCAGTATGTAACACCCCTCCTTGGCAGAAATATTTGAGGAAAATAAACTATGTTCTAGATATAATTATGAGATGGCATAGTTTCTCTCTTGATGATTAAATAGAATGATTGCTTTCTTTAAAACTTGGAGCATGGTACTGCTAATGTATTTGTGGGTGTAGGATCATGTACCTTCTCCATGGTGGGACTATGAGAAAACCACCTACCATGAAGGATACCTAGGAAAATGATGATGATGGCTTGCTCATCAAACAACTTAGGGTAACAAGAAAAATTACTCTTCATGTAGATGCATTGCATTTGTTTGTTTTCCCATAACTCACACCCTTGGGCTTGGAAGTTGCTTGCAATGAGCCTCCTTAAAATTGGTCGACGATGGCATTAGTCTATCTTAAATGAGATCGCCCATTTAAGGATAAAACAATGGTGTGGAGCTTTGATGGGTGCATATTTATGTTTGATTATATTATTCTTAAGCTTTGCTAAGATTTGTTTGCCTTCTTTTGATTGGAGTTATATTTGTTTGCTTGTAAGTATATTTAATGCTTTAAATTGACTAAAAAATTAAATAACTTAATAGTTTGAGTTTAATTAATTACAAATCAATTTATTGATTGGTTTGTAAAAGCTATATTTTATTATCAAAGCTTTTTTTTTATGAGCGTGAGTGTAGCTCATTAAAGAGGTGCACTAACCTATTGGTGCCTAGGGTGGTGAACATTATTTACATTAATGCCTTCTTGGGTATTACACGACAACCTTCTATGCATAGCTTAGTTTTTCTCCCTCCTTTGCTTCTTAAGGAGAATGTGAAGTTGATTTTAGAGCTAGGATATAAGGAAGGGAAAATAGGGCATTGGAAGAGTGGAAGATCATGAGGAGTGCTACATTCCAGGTGAAGAACTGAAGGTAAGATTAAGGAGTCTAGATGCTGTATTCTAAGGTTGGCAACTATGATGTTTGCTTTCATATTATTGCTATTTTTACTTGGTTTTTTAGCTTTATTTGAATGGTTTTACGTTTGTTGCTAATTACGTTTTGTTTTGATGCTACTTTTTTGCTTTTATGAATCTCCTTGTGGCATCGTTGGTCTTCTTCATTGTGTGAGAGTCTTTTGTTAAGCTATAGGTGACTCCCCATGTGAGTGTTCCCTTCTTGGACGTTGCCTTGTGCGTTAGCCTTATTATTGGGGCTTGCATACCTGGTAGGGTCTCATGTTGTGGCATGGGATGCTTCATGTGTGTTTGATAGCCTTTATTATTTTTCTTTGCTTTGTTTCTTTGAGTTTGTTGATGTCCTTTCCTCGTTCGATCGAGGGAGTGTTGAGTGGGAACCTTGAGTGGAGTTCATTATTCGAGTTGGTTCATCGTTGAGCTCGTTGTGCATTGTGGGTGGTTAGCATTTTTCTTCCCTAAGTGGTTTGGGGCTCCGAGTTGGGCTAGTGATTCTCTTCCCTATGTGGTTTGGTTGTTGTAAGTTAGGCTTTGGGTATCTCTTGTTGCATGGTTGTGCACTATTTTCCTTTGCATTTTCGTTGCAATCTAGCTTGCTTTGTGCTTCATTGTCGAGTGTTAGTTTTTGCACATGTTGTTTTAGGGTTCAACTTTGCTTTGTTTTTTATGGTGCTAACGTTGTCATGCCTGGGTTTTATTGTCTTTTCTTGAATATCTTTGTTACAGTGTGATTTGTATCTTGGAATTTATGTTCCTTTATAAGCTTTTGTATTATCTTAAGCAACACTTAGAGTTAGTTAAATGCTTATGTAAGTTTAAATTATTTATAGTGATTCTTGAGATCCATGTGGGTTAAGGAATAACTGTAATGATAAGTATGGGCTTCTCATGCTTGTTTATACTTTGTTTTAAATTCTTATGTAAGTTAAATTATTTATAGTGATTCTTAAGATCCGTGTGGGTTAAGGGATCACTATAAAATAGAAGTATGGGCTTCTTAGTTTTGGTATGTTGTGTGTATATGCTTTTGTAGGAGTTTATTTATATTTATTCTTGAGATCTATGTGGATTAAGGATCAATATAAAGAGAAGTATGGGCTTCTCTTGTTTGATTTGATTTGCTTTTTATCTTGTAGAAGAAATTTCTTTATAATGTATCCTAAGATCTATGTGGATTAAGGATTGTTATAAAGAGAAGTATGGGCTTCTCCAAGTTTTGCTATGTGATGTGTTATTATAGTTATTTGAAAGAATGTTGGGATCATTTATGAGAGATGTGGAAGCTCTTTTCTTTTATCTTGCTTGTGCATGGTTGATGCATACTAGAGAAAGAAATAAATTTAGTAGCATTGCATTTAAAGTTGTTTTGATCCCTAAGTAAACTTCAAATTGATGGTGGTTCTTTTCATCAAAGAAGCTAGCAAAGTTTTAGATGGCTGGAGTTTGAAAGTTGTTCTTAGCCTTTAAAAAGAGAATGATATTATTGTAGATAAGCAAAGGCTTGTTTTTCTTTAAAGCATTGTAATCTTGACTCTTGTTTTCCAAAAGATATTTTATGATAAAATGAGGAGATGCTTTAATATTGTTCGTTCTCAATTTAATTGTGATGGTTGTATGGTTAAGCTAAACTCTGATTATTGGTTTATACAAAATAATATTATATTGGTTAATGGCTACTTGGAGTTGGAATGCCATGCTTTCTGATTAATCTCTTGTGATAGATGGTTAATGACTTTTATTTTTGATGGTTTGTGATATTTGATATTTTGTTGCTATTAGAGAAATTTTTGAGGTTTTCCATGAGACTCAAACACCCTAGTAGACTTCTCAAACGTCACATACTAACTGTACAAGGATTTTTTTGGACAAAGATTTCATCACGAATGACCCAACTATTCATTACCCCTATGTGTGCACGTGAGTATTTTTAGATAGACCATAGGCATACCCCAGATGTCAGTCGGGACTCTTCCAACCCATATGTGAGATCGGGTTCCTCCTATGTTCGTATCATCCTTGTTTTAGACTTGATTGGACTATAATGCTAGACAACCCCAGGCACCCAGAGCTAGCTCATCTTGCAAATTGATCAGGACTACCCCTCCAAGAACAGTCGAGACTCTTTCAACCCATTGCTGCGATTGGGGATCACCCAATAGAACTACTACTCTAGAAGCAGGTGGGACTCTTTCAACCCATTGCTGCAATCGGGGTTCACTCTATGGCTTTGAATGGTGAACAATTTAGGGATTCAAGTTCTCACCCTTCTTTTCTTTCTATTCATAGGGATACTTGCTCATGTGTAGTGATAAAAATCACTATTTTTCACGTTTTACTTTGAGTGATAAAAATCACTGTTTATTCCCGTTTTTCTTGAGCAAGGGATTTATATAGTGCTTTTGATTCACTATGTCACTTTAGATTTGAATTTGAACTTGATTTTGATCTTCATTTGATCTTTGATTTGAATACTGGGGATTTTGACTTTTGAGATGTCAATTTGGGATATCGATTTTAGGATATCGATGTGGGGTATCAACCTCTGATGTTGATCTGGGATGTTACTCTGGGATATTGCTCCTTTATTTGTAAGCAAGGGAATGTATGGGTAGGGGAAATCTTGTCCTTTTTCCAAGGTTCACCACTCTAGACCGACCTATTTGCAAGATAAGCAGGTAATAAAACCCATCTCTCTAAATACCTAGGACCACTTTCGTAGCTTTCATCCTCCCTTATCTTAGCAGGATTTTAAATGTGTCAATTAGTGATGGGATCCTGATATGCCAAGTACTATCACAACTAGTGACCTCATCTACAAAAGCAAAAGAAGCTTTCTACGACATCTGAGAAACCCACTAGGTATGGCTGAGTGACTGAAAAACTTTGGTATATATACATACATATTTCATAGCAACAGGTGTTGTGTTGACAAACACATTTACTCACATGAATGATGGATTATGATAAATGCAGAGGTGCATGATTAAAACACAAACATGGCATCGTTTGTAAGACTGATAGACACAATCCATTCTACTACGGAATGCAATGGATGAGGAATGCCTATATGCAATGCAATGATGAAATGAATGCATGTGTAAATGAAAATGCATAATGCAAATGCAAATGTTTTTGGATTTTATGCTTTACCAATTTTTTTTGGATTTTATTGTTTTTTTATTTTTTATTGATTTTGAGCCTTTATATTTGACCAAACGGCGAGTACATGCCTTTGGAGCCTTTGGGATTTGACCAAGCGGTTTTAAGAACCCTTGGAGCCTTTTTGGATTGACCAAAGAGCTAACAGATGCCTTTGGAGCCTTTAAATTGACCAAGCAATTTTTCAGAAAATCCTTGGGGCTTTTAGGTTGACCAAAGGGATTGTGAGCACCTTTGGAGCTTTTTGGGATTGACCGAGCGGTTTTAAGCAAACCCTCAGAGCCTTTAACTGACATGACCAAGCGGTTTTTAGGAACCCTTGGTGCCTTTTGCTATGCTCTCAAGCATAGAATGCCTTAATATGGATGATGTTGAGAGGTTCAGGCTCTTCAACACCCCCTAGCGACGTTAGGCGATAAGTACCTAAACCAATATTTTTAGATATGATATAGGGTCCTAGCCAATTAGCCATGAATTTGTCTCGCATATCAGGCGGCAAATTAGAGTTATGTTGGTTCTCTTTCAAGACAATATCCCCAACTTCAAAGTCTCTCTGATGGACTTTGTTATTATAAGCTCATTTTAATCACTCTTGATAAACGTGAAGATGCTCAAGGGCATTCACGCGATGTTCATCAAGCAACATCAATTGATCTAGTCGAGCTTGTCACGCGGTGTCATCATCAATGAACTCTTTCAATGCGACGCACAGCATTGGAATTTCCAACTCTAAGGGCATAATGGCCTCAGCGCCATATACTAGTGAAAATGATGTTGCCCCAGTGGGCGTCCGAATGCTAGTCCTGTAAGCCCATAATGCAAGGGGTAGCTGGATATGCCAATATTTGTGGTTTTCATGGACCATCTTTTTCAAGATAGCCACCACTGTCTTGTTTGAGGCCTCAACTTGCCCGTTTGCCTACGGATAATAAGGAGTTGCAAAACTGTGTTTGATTCTATACTTAGACGTCAAAGCTCTCATAGTTTTGTTCTTAAATGATGTTCCATTATCCAAAATTATCTTGGATGGAATCCCAAAATGACATATGATATGCTCGAGTATAAACTCTGCTATGTGAGCTCCAGTCATCGTTGTTAAGGGTATTGCTTCCACCCATTTGGTAAAGTACTCAGTAGTCGTAATAATAAAAGTATGTCGACCCGATGACGGAGGAGAGATCTTACCGATAAGATCTAATCCCCACTGAGCAAATGGCCAAGCCGCTTGAATGGGTTGTAAGGCCTATGATGGCAAGTGCATAAGATTAGCATGATGTTGACATTTGATGCATTTCTTGACATACACATTGCACTCCTTCTCCATAGTGGGCCAATAGTAACCCATTCAAAGGATGCGCTTGACGATGGCCATGCCGCTAAAATGGCCATCGCACGTACCATCATGAGCTTGTGAAATCGCCCAAGATGCCTCTTGGGGCTCTAGACAATGAAGGAGAACTCCATCGTAGCCTCGTCGGTACAAAATATCTCCTAGCAAGACATATTTAGTCACTTTCTGCTTGAATGTGCATTTTGTGACATGCAACAATCCCTCTGGGATCATACCAAGTTTTAAGAAGTCTTGGATTTGTGACATCCAACTCTGGTAAGCCTCGACTTTGACTACCAAGATGACTTTCTCCCCCTGCGTATCTACATGTGCAAATGCAGACTGGGAAACAACCTTGTGGAGAATGGTGGTACCACTCCCCGTAGGACTCTGAGAGGTTAATGACCCCTAGGGTGCCTTCTTTAGAAAGTCTTCAGCTCTACAGAACCATTCAACTTTTGGTTCCACGCTAATCATGTTGATTGACATTTTATTATCAAAGGCTTCACGCTCCACTGCAGGATGCGAGAGCATTTTAACATGAATGGTAGTGAAATTGGCAGACAAATTCTGAGGGATTAAGGATCCCAAATATGCCATTGTGTCTACGAACCTATTTTATGAACGAGGGATTGCCTCGATGTCATACCATTCCAATTTAGCCAAATATGTAACAACAAGATATTTATAAGCTTTTAACATGGGACATCGGCATTGAAAGAGCCCCTTAACTTGGTTGACTATGAGCAAGGAGTCGCCAAAGATGTTTAATATTTTAATGTTCATGGCGATGGTTGTATGGAGGCCCAACAGTAGGGCCTCGTATTTAGCATTGTTGTTGGTGCAAGAAAAGTCTAATTTGAATGACAAGGGCATTGGAGCTCCTTGCGGTGTGATAAACACTATTCCTGCACCACCTCCTTGCTCGCACTTCGAACCATCGAAGAACAAGGTCATATCAACATTATTCTTTGGTTCTTTAGGTTTGGGAGCCTCGGATATGACGAAGACCACATCATCCAGAAGCTCAATGGTCAGAGGCCTACTGTTTGACAGTGGTGCCTCAACCAGCTGATCAGCTATGACTTGTCCCTTAATGGACTTTTGGCTTATGAATTCCAAGTTGAATTCTATCGATAGCATGATCCACTTTGTAGTTGTGTGTTATGATATGTCTTGCTCATCATGTACTACAAAGGATTTTGTTTTGATATTACATATGTCGTATGACTTAGCATATAGTGTCGTAATTTCTTTGTAGCGAACACTATTGCTAAACATAATTTCTCCACATATGCATATCCTAGCTCATAACTTACCAAGGTTCAGCTAATATAATATATGGCTTGCTCTTTACCTTGCACATTCTTTTGGGCTAACATGGTCCCTAATGCAAAGTCGATCACCGATATATATAGCAGAAATGGCACATCTGGCCTTGGTGGAGCTAGTACTGGCGGTGTCACTAGGTATTGCTTAATTTTAGCAAAGGCTGCTTGATAGTCCTCGTCCCAGTTGAATGGGACCCCCTTGTGTAGCAGTCGATTCATGGGTCGATATTTATTCGATAATTGAGCGATAAATCACTTTATGGATGCTACTTTGCCTTGTAGGCTTCTTAACTCTTTAATGTTTGAGGGAGGACGCATCTCTAGAATAGCCTTGACCTTTGTTGGGTCGACTTCGATGCCTCATTTTGAAATGATGAATCCTAAGAGTTTACCTGAAGTTACGCCAAATACGCACTTCTTAGGATTCAACCTGACATTGTGCTCTATCAGGCGATCGAAGACCTTCCTCAAGACCTCAGCATGCTCACTACGTAGCAATGACTTAGCCAACAAGTCATCGATATAATCCTCTAGGATCTTATGCATGTAGTCATGAAAGATATATGTCATGGCCCGTTGGTATGTGGCACCAACATTTTTAAGGCCAAATGGCATAACTTTATAGCAAAATGTTCCCCATGGCATTATAAACGTGGTTTTATGTTGGTCTTCGGGTTTAATCTGAATTTGATTGTAACCAAAAAAATCATCCATTAAGGAGAGCATCTCATGACCTAAGCAGGTTGCATCTACAAGAGCATCAATATTCGGAAACAAAAATGAATCCTTTGGTGTTGCCTTATTCAGGTCTCTAAAATCCATACAAATACGGATCCTTCCATCAGGTTTTCCTATGGGCACCATATTGGACACCCATTCTGGATAGTCGATGGAGATTACAAACTCTACGTCCAACAACTTTTGCAATTCGTCCTTCACCATTAAGGCTACTATTGGATGCATCTTTCTAAGATTCTGCTTGACTGGCTTCTTTGATAGATCTAGCGAAAGGTTATGGGTAACCAATTTTGGGTCTAGACCTGGCATATCTTTATAAGTCCAAGCAAAAATATTAGGTCTCTCTTTCAGTAGAGGAATGAGGGTGGCACGCTCATCTGGAGTGAGACTCTCTCCAAATTTAACCTTCCTTGGATTGGTGGGATCATTACTGATATCCACATCGAAGGTTTCCTCTATTGACATGTGTGATCCCTCCTCAAGCTGATGAGGCATAGGGATCAAATGGATGTCATAAGTTGGGTTTATAGGTTCCACATTGGAAGCATCCTCAACATGATAGACATCATAAGCACAACCTGGCACAAAATGAAATGGTTGCAACATTTCTTCATTAGGGAAGAAATCTTCAGGCTCAACAGGTGAGTCAACACGATCCCAATCGATAGCATCTACATTTAAATGCAACGGTTTGGACGGATCGACTGGATTGTGGAGTGGAGTGGTCAAATCAATGGAGACCATATTGATGGAATGGAATTGATCTCCAGGACCACATGGACAAACATCTACATCATCGGTGTAGCTCCCATACCTAAGATCTGGCTCTATCGGCATGGGCACAAATGGGTCCTCTCTATATGGGCTATGGATGACTGGGTCCTCTCTATGCACTGATTGCAATATTGGATCATTCGGCTCAATGAGCTCTATGTACATAGGCAGATCGGGAAACACCATGTGATAGATCACATCAAAGTTTGGTGGTCTTCCCCTAAGGCGAGGATTGAGATTGATCTCTCTACGCATGTCCTCAACCATATAAGGTGCATTACGGTGACGTAGGTAGGGAGGTCCTAGATAGGCTCTCTCCATATCATCTTCTTCATCGCTATCATAATACAATCCTTCATTTGCCCCCACTGGAATGGGATGTTCTAGAAAATGTGGCCCCATATAGGCTATTTCCTTATCACTATCATCGTTGTCCGATAAAATCAGATATAAGCATCGTAAATACGATATTGCCTCATAAACTAGCTCAGCCTCATCCCCTAACTGATTGTCGGGTGAGGACTCACTGTCCACCAAGATATTCTCATGATACGTCTTGGGTGGTGCTATGGTGACGTAAGACACCATCCGACTATCCCTCTAGAACGTAGAAGGATTAGGGTGATATGGGTTGAAATCCACATCATCCCCTAGACTAAGGTATAGGTGATCTAAAGATGCTGCAAGTAAATCATCCTATCCTCGTATTTGCAACCCTAGCCCGAACCTATCAGTTGCCAACTGATAATGCGGCTCAAGCGGAGTCCTACATCCTTGCTCAAAAAGACCAAGGTCGTACCCATGCCAATGATATAATTCAAAAATATGCATGGAATATTTAGGGTTGGATAGGTAACGAACATTCACTATGAATGGTTCATCATCATCTTCATCCATGGGTGTTCGAGAAGGAAGCTGATCCAGCCCAGCATAGATGAAGTTCATTTGATTGGGTGGCTCTCCCAATGGCACTACTGATCCAACCAAAAAATGATGAGCATGCGGTCGGCCCATCACTTGTGCAGTCTCTAGGATTGGTCCAAAGGTGACGTTCTGCACAATATATTCACCTAACCCTGTGTTGGCTAGATGAATGGTCACACGCAGTGCGGATGACCCTACTGACGATGCAGGTGAGGCAGGCTGAGGTACCTCCTCGACTTTGTCCTGGGCTTCTTCCACTTCCATGGGAGTGGGAGCCTCATTGGTGACTAGTTTGGGCACATGCTTCTTTTTCTTTTCGCCCATTTTTACCTTTAGCTTCCTTTCATCCCGAAGCATTGCTGATGCAGTTGGTTTCAAAGAAGTTGTTGTAGTGTGCTCGGATTTGTGCGATACAGATGTCGATGGTTGAGCACACACTTTTTGTTTACCTCCTAGATTCTTAACCGGTGATGTTGGCCGGACGTCCAGGTGCATTTATGGGAGTATGAAACCCCCTGGAAAATTAGCTAGGTTCATGAATTTGAAGGGCTCTTCGTCTGACGACACCACGTGAACCCATCCCTCATGAATGTACTTTACACATTGATGTAATATAGAGGGAACGCAATGCATTTCTCGAATCCAAGGTCTTCCAAGAAGGATGTTATATTGCATTGTGCCTTTGATCACGTGACACATCATGGGGATGGTCTTTAGGCCTACCTGAATAGGCAGGATGATTGTGCCAACCATCGAGCATAGCGCATCGTTAAACGCTCTCAATGTAAATATGGTGGGCACAATATGTGACTTGGGCAACTTTAAAGGACTTAACGCCTTGGTCGTTATAATATTGATCGACGAACCAGTGTCGACCAAGACCCTCTTGAATGGCATGTGATTAACACACATGATGATATGTAATGGCGGGTCAGCCATATCTGTAGGAACCATCCTGATTTCATGATCATAGAATTGGATCATAGGTTCCTAGAACTGTTGTACGTGTCCCACAAAATTGGTGAATGCTTGAGCATCCTGGGACTGTACCTCGATGGACCTCAAAATGTCCATGAGAGTCTCCCTATGCTTAGGGGACTGTTGTATCAGCTCATAAATAGACAACTTCGTAGGAGTTGTCTATAGGCTTTGAACCAACCTACTTTGTATGGTCACCATCGGTCTAGTTGGTGGGCCTGGAATATTCTGAACTGGTCGTTGATTCGGTGTAGCTTGTATCCTGATGGGAGCATGAGGTTGATTTGGTGGCTCATACCTCCCATGTCTAGTAACAACATTAACCATACCTACGAACCCCTAGGTAGGTGGTTCGACGTGCACTTGGTTGACCTGGCCAACGTTGTTGCGCGGTGCCTCATGGTTTGGCAATGGATTTTTATAAATCCCCATGTTTTGGTTGTCGAGCACCAACAAATTATTTGGCACTATAAGCTCACCTTTATCGATCATATTCTACACAATATGTTTGAAGGACCAACACACTTCGATGTCGTGGCCCTTCGCACGATGGAAGATGCAAAATAGATCATCCTGATACCCCTTTGACTTGGGATGATTAGGATCGACCAACTTAATCTCGGGCAACCTGATTGCCTTAGCCTCACATAATTGATGGAATATTGATGTCAATGATTCCATCAAAGGCGTGAACTGGTGAGGTGGGCGTTGCTCCTTATTTTTTCCCTTGTAATTATTCTTGCGCTGTTCGTATTGCACAGGAGGAGGTTGGGCCTGATAATTCTACTTTTTTTTCCCCTTATCCTCTCTTTGGAGGTTTAACCTCACTTGATTGATGTGGGCCTACTTGCCCTGATGTTTCATGGAGCTTTTCTTGTGCCCCTCCTTCCTATTTTTGAGCTTCAAGTTGCCTTCTTGCAGCTTGATATCCTCAATTACTTTGGCTTGCGCCAAAGCTTCCTCGAATGTCAAGTACTGTTGCAGTTGCAACAATAACGAGATGTGCTTGGCACAACTCTTCGTGAACATTCGGGTTAGTTCTATAGCAGGAATAGGGAATGGAAACTTTTCCATTAATCTCCTCCACCTCTTTTCGTATTCTAATATTGGCTCATCATCGTGCTGAGCTAGTGTAGCCAGATCGAAAAGGTTAGCTTACTTCTTGATGCCAAAAGAAAAGCGTTCAAGAAAGGCGTCATCCAGTTGCTCAAAATTGGTGATACTGTGCTTCTTCAGCTGATTAAACCACTCTCGGGTTGGGCCTAAGAGGGTTGTGATGAATGTGTGCAAAAGCAATGTATTTTTGCTTGCAATCTGGAAGCATACGTCCAAAAATCCTGTGACATGCTCTTGCACATCTTCGTCACCTTTGAATTTATCTAGCCTGGGCATGACAAAGTGCTCAGGATATGCTGGAGTAGGCACCGAGGGGTCCAAAGGCTCATTATGAATCTTGCTCAATGTCGACTTTTGAAAAGTCATGCCTTGCCTCTTGATTGCTTTCACTTTCTCCACTAAGGCCTTATAGGCCTACGAGGATAGAAAGTCCTCCTCCCTAAACTGACGCGGGGGATGTCTTGGAGGCACATTCTTCCTCTATCAAGGTGGAGGACGTTGCTCTTCCTCCTCCTCAACCTAGGAGCTTTCGGGATATCCTTGATCGACTCCATCTCCCTCTTCTTCCTCATATTGTCTTTGCCTTTGATCTTCGAATGGTGGTTGTCGTTCTCTCTGTTGGGCACTGACATGAGTGTGAGCATCTCTACACTCCTGATGCACATCGGCTTGTGAAAAAGCCCTCCTATGAATGCGCTCTCCGTGCTCAGTGTGAGTGTATAAACCAGCCCTGGCTAGCCTATCCTCTTGTTCCACATGCTCCTTTTGGGTAAGGATGCGTTCCTCATGCATACGTTGCTCATATAATATTTGTCTAATGAGCCTTTGCGACTGAATATTCTCATCTTCAATGTGTTGCCTCTCTGCATGGGCATCCTCCAATTGATCTTGGAGGAGTTGTCATCTCTGCTCGGATACCAATCTATGTGATCTATCAATGTGATCGGCCATAAGAGGCCTCTGGTATGTGTGCTCCGTGCGAGCGACCTTATGGGTTTTGTACCCATCTGACTGATTTGTGATGCTTTTGCCTTTGTTCGTAAAAATGACATTGGCATCCTACTGAGCCCTGTGTTGTGTGCCACCATGCATGGATGGTGGATATGTAACATGAGGGTGCTTAGAAGCCTCTCCATGCTCTCTGGTAGTCCTGATGATGCTCCCGCCATGCTCACTCGAAGCACGAGTGGGTGGAGCCAAAGGCTTGTAGCCTAACTGCTCGAGGATGCTACCCAAACCATCCAACTATCTGGATCGCCATGACTCATGTGGTGGTATACCGTTGGCTCCCACCTTCGAGATGTCGATAGTGATCTTGCGAGGTTCACTATGCATGGGAGTGTGAACAGACCTATGCTCGAAAGTTGGCCTGTCTGCATGCCCCTGAATGGGTGGATCTCGATCTCTTCTATACTCTAAATTTGGAGGCATGGAACCTCCTATAGACCTAGTATGTAGGGGTACCAACTTGGCTCCTTGTATGACATACTCATTGACCGATCCCATGGATGCACGTGCACTGCGATCTCGATAATGGCTTCCGAGTGGAACACCCTCATGCTGAGAGGCTCCATGCTCTATCCTATGTCTAGAAGAGTGTACAAAAACTCCTCTATCGGGGGTACACTCAATGGTGTCCCCTCGTGTCGAATTGTCTCCTCTGATGCTCATCGAACGACGTTTGAGAAGCTCATGTGGGCGAGGGTTCGACACATTTTGTTGTGAATTTGGTGGGGCTTGGTCATTGGCATCAGAATTAAGCCTCTACCGACCTCCTCGTGTCTCCACCATGGTGCACCTAGTGTCTAGATTTATCTTTTATTATGCAAACAAGGTATACAATGGTGATTATCTCATATTAATTTTTTAAATGTGAGCCCTAAACTATTTGATGTTGTTTTATGATTTGTTGTATCAGTATTAGAAACTCTTATCGTGTTTGAAAGCTTGTTGGATGATAATCTCAGTTTAATTGGCTTTCACCTGTATACTCGTAGCTCGACAACTTGGCTATGAACTCCAAGTCGCGTAATCCAACCTATAATGTGTGGTAATGAAGCCCACACATGGTCAGGGAGCACAAGTCCTCCCAGATCCTCACCTATTTTCCCCCATTAAATGTTATACCCTCCGAAGAGAATACATGCAAATTTTCCAGGGTACGAAAGGTTCTCGGATCCGGTATTGGTCTAGTATCCAAGGGTACGTAGGATTTGGGCCAATGGATGGAAGTCACCTCCACCGTCGTTGAAACCCTACTAGTGGTTGGATGTCACTCCCAACTCACTAGAGTTTAATTGAAACGTGGTGTGTGTGGTTCTTTTTAATTGTTGCATGAAAAGAAAATGCATCATATAGCACTCAAATGATTATTTCCTATATGATATGCATAAAAGGAACATTTTAAATTCAGAAAATGCAAGCTATATCCTACATGCTCTTTTTGACAATGCAAATTATGATGATATGGCCTCTAATTGGGCCTCAAGCATGCAAACCAACACACAATTTAATCTAGCACGTTGGATTCTAGGGTGGACTGCACTTAGAGGTCCGTTGTTCCTAGTAGCGCCTAGCTAAAGCATAAAATAATGAAACCCTAGGACCTAGTTCATTTTACCCTTTTTCTTTAGCATTGTCCTAATTATATTTCATTTTATGCTCTCTAGAAAAATACAGAGGTAAAAACAGAGACAGAGGCTGAAAATAGGACCTACCTCAGGTCCTCATTCGATATAGCTTTGAACTCCTGTTGTCTGCTGTGTTTGCTGTAAACCGTATATCTGTGGCACGGTTGCTACTGTAGACCATGTTTTGTAATCATAGGCCAACAATGAGACTGTAGCTATAAGCTGTCGTTTGCACCTAATATAAGAAAAACACAAAAAGGTCAGAAATCAGAGGCATAAATTATGGAGTTCCATCGTGATCGCATTTTGACCTATCCAAAAAGCATGCACCTATCTAATACATCAATCAAAATCAACATCAAAGCATAAAATGATAAACAAGATTGCATATAACAATAAAATGGATGTTTCTTTTATTAATATTGAAAATGAATCTCGGTTACAATCATGCCCCTCTTAGGGTCACCCAAATGTTGATACAATTGATACAATTCCAAAGCCCCCAATGAGGTAGGCACAATACTAAGGCTCTCTAAATAGTCACAAACTGCTCTAGGGTGGATTTGACCCTCTTCTTCACGTTGAGGAAGGAATTAGATGATTGAATCTCCTTCGAACCTACTTTCCTGTGGTCAAGAAACAACACAAAAGTATTAATAGCATAGGCAACCTCTCGTGATGAGGCCCTTTAAAGGATATAAACATGAAAGTGCCATAACACTAATGAAATCAAGAAAATGAACAAATCATGTTAGACTTATGCAAAACTCATAAAGATTGCTTGAAACATAGAAATGAAGAATACTGCTATCTATCTAATAGACTAATTGCATGAAATGATGCATGGAAACAAGATATTAGTGCAAAGTTGCTTAAATGGAAAGAACTCACATAAAACCCTAATTAAACTAGTCAGTGCTCAACACTCCTGCTAATAGACAATGCAAAATTTCTCATATCCTTCAGTGTTGTATTGTTGATCTCCCTCTCTCTTACTTGGATCTTCCCTTGTTCATCAAAAACCTGAAAGAGTCCATGTGGGACAATGTTATAGAAAGGATCAAGTGAAAACTTGTAGGATGGAAAGGTTCTCTTTTGTCTCAGGTGGTCAAAGCAACTCTCACTATGGTTGTTCTCTAGAGCATCCCAGTTTACTTTATGTCGGTGTTCAAAGCTCCTCATGTTGTGCATTGCAATATTGAACAGATACAAAATAACTTCCTTTGGTCGGGCCTATAGGAAAAGAAAAAAATCCATTTAGTCAGCTGGGACAGAGTTTGCCACCCCAAATCCCAAGGAGACCTCAGGCTTAGAAGAATTTCCAACATGAACCTTGCCCTTCTCACCAAGCAAGCATGGAAGATCTTCACCAACTTCAAAACAGAGTGGGTATCCATCATCAAAGGCAAATATCTTCAGAACCTATCCTTGTTGGATGATGACACTCCCACTAATGGATCTGCATTCTAGCAGGCTATTATTCAGGCCAAATCCCTCATCATCAAAGGCACCCGATGGCAGTTAGGCAATGGTTCAAATATAAATTTTTGGGATGATGTATGGATAAAAGATAGACCCCTTTTGGATATCCCTAAAGTCTCCATTCTCAGGCCTTTTCTAGACAAGAGGTTCAATAGCCAAGTTAGGGACTTCATTGACATTCAATGCAGATGGAAAGCCATTCCCACTGTTGATAAAAGTGACAAAGTGGCTAGAGCAGGGATTGTCTTATCTCACTTACTCAAAAACACCATTATCCCGACCATAGCTACCCTGGACTACCCCATTTGAAAAGGGAATGACAATGGGGATTTCTCCGTCAAATCAGCTGACTCCCTCCTACTCAATTCCCAAGTCCCCACTATTCCCTTCAGTCTGGTGTAGTTCAAGCACCTCATCCCCAAGGTTGGCTTCTTATCCTAGATTGCCATTCAAAACAAAGCCCTCACTACCAACAATCTAATGAAAAGAGGTATGTCTGTCCCGAATAGATGCCACCTATGTCTCTCCAATTGGGAATCCGTTAATCATCTGTTCCTAGATTGTGCTTTTACCAAATAAGGTTTGTGTCACATTTGTACTACCTTTTCAGATTCAATGGGCTCCTCCCAACTCCTTACTGGACCTCTTTATCCAATGGCCTAACCCATTCAACAATCTCAAAGTCTCCTTTCTATGGAAAATTTACCTCCATCATTTTATATGGCAAATTTGGTTAGAGAGGAACCACAAAATTTTCTCCCTCCTATCTAATGACCCTGTGTCCATAGCTACTAAAGCCATCACTTATTTTTCTAAAAATTCCTATTTACTTCCATGTTCCAAACCTCCTAGTAATGGCTTTGAAACTGAGATCCTTCAGTCTCTAAATATTCCCATCCCTTCTAATGCGGCCCCTCCCCTACACCATCCCAGGAAGGAGGCTCGATGGAGACCGCCTCTGGAAGAATGGTTGAAGTTAAATTTTGACGGGGCCTCCAAGGGGAATCTAGGTTTGGTAGGAGCTGGTGGTGAAGTTGTCATAGATTTTTTGAGAACTTGGACCATCAAACGAACAATGTGGCTGAATCTTGGGCCCTATGGAGAAGTATGCATCTAATCAGGGATTCAAAAATCAATCTTCAAATAAAAGGGGATTCCATTAACATCATTGGGTACATCAACAATGACAAAAGTCCATCCTGGAACATTCGCTCTCTCATCCAAGAGACCCAAATTCTCATTGGCCAGCAAAATCAGGTTATGGCTGCTCATGTGTACCAAAATGTCAACAAGCTTGTTGATAGCCTTACAAATTTGGGAATCACCCAACCTACCATCTCCATTTGGTGCAACATGGTTCCATAAAGTGTTCTTCATATAGTGTCAGTTGATTGTTTGAGACAAACCATGTGGCTTTAGATCTTTTCCCGTTGTTCTATGGTTTTCCTAATCATTGTTTTGTAGGTCCCGTGGTGTGAAGTTCTCATGGCTAGAATTTTTATCTGTGCACCTCATTGATATCATATGATTGGTAGCCTTCCTGGCCCTTCCGTTCGTATTTTTTGAGCTTGGATTCACTTTTCAAACTATAGCAAAGTTCAAGGTAACGTGTGCAGTCCCAACCATGATTGTTCCAAAGCCACCCTGCCTAAGATCTCGCTTGGGCTTGTTGTTACCAAGTACCACTACCGCTTCATCTCCATCCGTGTGGATATTCGTTCAAGGTCCCCACCAATCTCTAGTTTCATCACCATCAACACCACATCTACACCTGTTGTTACTCTTGGTTTATCGATATGAGTCTTGTTTTGTATCATGCTTATTTAAATTGGTTGTGGTCTACCCTGATCACCTACTTTTTTCATTTGCTCCACCCAAAACCTTTGTCTAGTTCTCTTGCTAGTAATCTCGAGTGCCTTGTTTCCACCACCATGGCCTTTATCAAGCCTAGTAACCTCCATCTAGACCCCTTACAACCATCTACCTACAAGCGTAGGTGTTTATCCCTTTTCTATCCAAATTCAAGGGTGTCGAGCAATATATTACCTTAGACTTCATGAAATCATGGTTGAATGGTCATGTTTCCATTTGCAACATTTGCTTCAAGGTAACAACAGATCTGATTGTAGAAGTTTTTGGCCTTCCGCTAACAGGCCACTTGGTTTGGTGAGACAAGCATAATTGGGACCAAGAGCTCGATGGGTTTCCCAACCATAAATATTTAAAGTGGATCATAGTTGCCATCGACCATGAATCCCTCCCCTCTCCTTGGCCTATCATCATTATCCCCATGCTCCAGTACATTTCTTGCGATGACCCCGCCAAGCCTTTATCCAACTTTCATCTAGCTCTGGTCAATCACCTGCATGGTTTCAAACCCATGAATATTCCAACTTTCCTTCATCGCTCCATCCGACTCTCAATTCTCAGTGCTCGTAAAAAGCACTTTGCCCCCATCCACCAAGGGTTGCTTGCAGTAATCTTCCACCACGTCATCACCTCCACCCATCCTCTCATTTTTGTCACCCCCTTATTTCCAATCCTCCCCCTCCCTCCTCCGTTCACAGTCCTTCCCACTCCCTATCCAGGGATCCCCTGGTTAGCAAGGATCCCTAGGATTTCCAAACTCCAATTTCTAAGAAAGGCTCCTCGACTACTGTGACACCCCCTTCCATCAAGCCCCCTGGTGTGAGTGAAGGTAGGCCTCTACTAGCAAAGCAAAAATATAAGGTTGGAGAGAGCTCTTATCACGTCCAAAGGTCCTCTTGGGTCAAAAAAGCCAAGGCAAAGACCAGTCAGAATTCACCAGTCCATATTTTTTAGGACAATAGTGGGAATTCAAACCCTAATGTTGCAATTTTCGACAGAGTTTCAAGAATGTTCCTCAAAAACTTCATCTCAACTTTCGATAGCGCCAATTCAGCCACTAAGCAGTTCCTCCATAATGGCATAAGCTGTACCAAGGAGAACTCCTTGGAAGCCTAGATTCATTAGTCATGATTTGGGGTAGGTTTCAGGGTTTTTTGTTTTTTTAATACAGATGTTTTATTTCCTTGCAGGATGATGATTACTTACAGACAATGCTTCTCATCTTTCCCCTTCGCGGGTGCTTATCCTAAGTCTGTTAACTGTATTTTCCTAAGGTTGCCCCTACATGGGTTTTGGTTGGTTTTTTATCGAAATGTAGTTTTCTTAGTTTCTCGCCTCTGCGTAGGCAGTTTTGCTTTGGTAGCTGGTTCTATCATCCCCTGCATGGGAAATTTTGATTTTTTTATAGCTGTCATCCCTGGTTTGGGATCCTTTAGTAGTATTTATCCTTTATCTTACAATTTTTTTGTATATCTGGGATTGGGACCCAGTCAAAACCCGTATAATATAAGCATCTAATTACCAAAAAAATTAAGTTAGAAGAATTTATTTATATGCTCAATAACAAAAGATCAATTATTTTGACACTCATAAGGGATACCGTAGTGGGTCCTTGGGTTTTCATCTAAGAGAACAAAGTTCAAACCCCAATACGAGAAGATCGAGACCCCTTATAAAAACTTGTGTAAACTAAAATTTTAATCAAGTGGCACCCCTCATAAAAACCCGTGTAAACTCAAATTTTAATCAAGTGGCATTAGCTCAACTAGTTAGATTCCTCAACATTTAAGGAGGAGACCAAGGTTCAAATCTTGCCAAGCGATACATGGATAATATCCAAGCTTTATTGTAATACCACTATGTGATGATGATGTAATACATGTGGGACCCGTTTCAATCCCATATAACTAATTGAAATAAAATCAATTATTTTAATTAAATAATATGAACTCAAATCAATTTTAAAGAGGAGGCTTAAGTTTGAATCTTGCCAAATGCTATATACATAATTGCCAAGTTTTTATTTCTTAGTAGGGAAACCTCTGTAAACCTAACCCTAGTCCACTGGATAAAGATGAAGTCAAGGATACCCTAACCATACAAGAATGAATTGGGGGAACTCATCGACAAACACTTGGTTGCTACCAACTGGTCTATCCTTTTGGGTAGAAATTTAGGGTAAAACACAAGTTTTTGAAAAGGTTTTGGTTCTTTGTGCAGTGGTTTGAACCTGGGTCTCTTGGATGAGAACCCAAAGTCTTATCACTACGTTGTCCTAATTTAGAGAAATTTTTTAAAGTAGAGCACAAGTTTAGAAAGGGTCCCAATCCTTGTACCGTGGTTTGAACTTAGGTTTCCTAGATGAAAACCCAAAGGTATACCACTCAATATCCCTCATGAGACTTAAAATTTTAGGGTAAAGCACAAGGTTTTGAAAGGGTCCTAGTCCTTTGTATGGTTTGATCTTGGGTCTCCTGGATGAAAATACAAATACACACCACTCTACTATTCCAACAAAGAATACCTAATTGCCAAGTTAATGTAATGCCACTATGTGGTCAGGATGTAATACAAGTAGACCTACGTCAATCCCATATAATAAACTAAAAATAAGATCAATTATTTAAAAGGAAAGAATAATAACCCAACTTTATTTTCTCACATAAATTTATCTTCGTTTAAAAAATCAAGATGAACCAATTCCATATAATCAGTTAAAATTAAGATCAAATTATTTAAAAGAAAATAATAATGACCCAACTTTATTTTTTCACATAAACTTGTCTCCTTTTAGAAAAACAAGATGAAACAATTCCATATAATGAGTTAAAATTAAGATTAAATTCTTTTTTTTCCTATAAAAAGTTGTAATTTTATATTAAGTAAATATGAAATTACATTATTCATATGCCTCTTTGGCATTTCTCAAAGTTTCAATAATGACCTAAAAATCAAGTTGTAGGCACTAAACCATGTCAATCTGATTAGACTGTAATGACACACTCTTATCAACACCATATGGCCCCCTTGGGCAACCCTCAAGGGTTAAATAGTGGTCCTAACTAGTTTTTGGAAGTTCTACCCCACTTTTGGGAAGTTTTGGGCCATGTAGCCATGGTCGTCCCACCCCAATATGATCACAGTTCATAGTCATCCCACCCAGGGACAGCCACCAACAACCGCCCCTTGCTGGGATGGCCATGTCCTAGGCCCCTTAAAAAGTCAAGGGTGGAACAAATGTCAATAAAATTCTGCCATTTATTCCACCCAATGATTTATGACAGATTGAGGGCCTGTCAAATCCATCAAAACCTGCAAATGGGAGGTCCAATTTGGAGACTTCTCCCACCCTATGCATGGCATGGTTTTGACAAGTGACGACTCCTGCCTTGCATGCCCTAACTTACCCATTTGACCCTATGGCCCTCTTGGGCTATAAATTAGAGTCATTCCATCCAATTTAAAAAGAGAGGTCTTTGCAATATTTTGCAACAAAGGGCTATATATATATATATATTTTATAGTGTGAAAAACCCTTACGACCAATGCTTAGGGAAAAAGCCTACCCCATTTTAAACAATACAACCATTTATTTTAAAAATTTAAATATAAATTTTATTTGGAACTAATAATTTTTGTTGTTGTAGAAGTAGTGAGTGTGCGCTCATGATCCGGGAGTAAATGTAGCAAGAGTGTGAGTAAGTGCAACAACGAATGCAAGTAAGTGCGATGAGTGCGAGTAAGTGTAGGATCAAGTGTGAGTTGGGAGTAAGTGCAACAACGAGTGCAAGCCGAAAGTAAGTGCAACAATGAGTACAAGCACAAGCCAAGAGTAAGTGCAACAACGAGTATGAGTGCGAGTAGAGAGTGAGTGCAATAAGCAAAGTGCGATCAAGAAACAAGTACCACTTCTTGTTCCAAATCTTAGGAGAATTTAAAGCATTCAATTGAAGAAAATTCAAGAGAGAGTGCAAGTTGAGAGTAAATGCAATTTGAGAGGGAGTGTGAACCAAGAGGGTGTGTGAGTCAAGATTCAATCGTGGCGAAAGAGCGACAGGTTCATTTGAAGTGCATATATGCTTCAAACCCTTATCATGAATGCATGGAACATTGTTTCCAAAAAAATGTTGAAGCAAAGGAACAATGTGAAAAGAAGATACAAGGGCAATTGTGAGCTAGGAGGGAGTGTAAGGTAAGAGAGAGTGCAATCCAGGAGTGAGTGCAATCCAAGAGGGAGTGTAAACCAAGAGGGAGTGCAAACTAAGAGGGAGTGCGAGCCGAGCCACATTTCAATCATGGCAAAAGAGTGGTTGGTTCATCCAAAGTGCATTAATGCTTCAAACCCTTACCATAAATGCATGGAACATTGTTTCTAGAAAATTGTTGAAGTGAAGGAACATCAAGAAAAATAAGAGATACGAGCAATTGTGAGCCGAGAGGGAGTGCAAGATACAGGTAATTATGAGCCGAGAGGGAGTGCAAGCCGGGATCAAGTGTGAGGTAGAAGAGAGAGAAAGCCAGGAGCAAGCCCCATTAACTATTATAGAAGGAAAAACATATTTGAAATCCCTAATGGGAAGTCAAGATGCCCTAGTTGGAAGTATGGAGGCCCAAGTTAGAGATAAGTAGAAGAACGAATACATGGCAAATTTGATCCAGGTAGTAGATGTTACACCAAAAGTAAGTATCAAGGATGAGATGATTGAGCATGATATAATGGTTCTTAAAAGAAGAGGGTTAATATATAAGTTCCATAGATCATGACCAAGGTTTTTAGAGATTCAAAATTAGATCAAGTGGAAGTGGGGATTGAATTCAAACTATTCAGTGACTTTTCTTCCTAAAGGTTTTTTCCTCATCATCTTTTAAGGGGATAAAATAATGGTTGGTGACCCATGGTTTAGGGGAAGAGATGCACTTTATTTGAGACCATGAAATGAATTTATTTTTGTTGAGACAAAAACTATTGAGAAGCTTCTAGTGTGGATTAGGATTTTTGGACTTCCATATAAGCTTATAAATAAGGATGTTTTGAAGAATATTGAAAATACCCTAGGGGAATTCATCATGGAAGGACCAACTACTAAGGAGCGAAAACATGTTGTATATACTCAAATATATGTTGCTATGGAAATTTCAAAGCCTTTGCCAGAATCCATTAAGATCAAATCTAAATCAAGAGAATGAGATCAACAAGTAGATTATGAAAATATTGTATTTCATTGTCACAATTGTTATGAGATTCACATGGCAAGAGTTTTCAAAGTGAAAACTATGAAAAAAGAGACAACAAATTATAGTCATGAGATAAACTTCAATATGAAGCAAGGAAATCATATAATAATAGAAGCTAGATCAAATCAAGGATATTCCACTCCAAAAGAAAAGGTAAAGAAGACCTATCTACAATATCATTTGGCAAGTTCATAAGTAATTAAAGGTATAAAAGAATATGTGGAGACAAATCCTAAAACAAAGACAACAAAAAAGGTCAAGTTATTCCAAGTAAATCATCTTCATTTTCCTCAAGTAGTATAAAATCCTCTTCAGGTAATAAAAGTGAAAGTGGTGAAGATGTTATCCCTTGCACTTCAAGGTTTCAAGAGCAGAATAATAAAAAATTGAGGTTGGAGGAAATCCATAATAATTTAGGATATTTAGGGCAGAATAAGAAGGCAATTGCTACATAAGAACATCCTTGCACTTTGGGGTTTCAAGGGCAACATAAAGAAGATTGTGCTTTTAAGTTATTCCTTGCACTTTAGATCCTTCAAAACGAGGTAAACCTAAAGATGATAAGTCCTACTATGAACAGTGTGAGAATATTGAAGAGATTGATGAAGATGAAAGTATTGCTGAGAATAAAAAAGAGAGGAAAACCCAAGAAGCAAAAACAAAGAGAAAAAGAAACACAAAGAGATATTGATATGAGAAAACAAAAACAAATATCACAAGTGTCAATAAGAAGTGGGACTAAACCCACAAAAAAATAATGAAAATAATATCTTGGAATATTAGGGGAATGAATAAGAATCCTAAAAAAAGTATTAAGAAATTGTGATGTTGTTATAGATAATATATTTATAGATATAGAAGTTGGACAACAAATATTTTAGCCATTCGCGATGTTGAATTTCATCTTGACAAAATTTAAATTTTGGAAGGCATTTGATATAAAAGGAGTTGATTGTGGAAACTTAATAGTTTGAGAAAGATAAAGAATATCTTCGATAGAAAGGCAAATGAAGAATATCTCGAATAGAAAGACAAAGTTGGATATGCCTTAATTAACTTGTTAAGAATGTAATAAGAGCACTGTAATGTTTTGTTTTCGTAATAGGAGTGGTCCCCAATAGAAGCCACACATAACTTATTAAAAAACAAAAAAATTGTTGTCTAAAAGACCTCTATAATACCTAGTTTGCTAAGTAAAGATGGAATCAATGGGGCCGACCATAAAATTTTAGAGTAAATCATGAGTTTTGAAAGGGTCTTAGTCTCCTTATATCACGATTTGAATTTGAGTCCCTGAATAAAAAACCAAAGGCATACCACTATAATATCCCTAACAAAACAAGACCAAAAATTTAAGGTAAAGCATGACTTTTTGAAAGGAGTATGATTCAAAGTTTAAACTTGGATCTTTTGAAAGAAAACTCAAAGACATACACTACCATATCCTTCATAGGATATTTGGAACTAATAATAACATTAATAATATTGAACCTTAGTATATACAAATATAATAACAAATATATACAAATTAATAACAAATTAAACTGCTGAGCCCTTTACATTGGTCATAGGGGTTTCTCACACTAACCAAATAAAAAACAAAAATAAAATATTAACAACAAATTAATAATTTATTTTAAAAAGTCCTCGGAGATAATGCAACGATTTAGGCTTTGACTCTTTTTTCGGAAGGTCTAAAGTTCAAACTGCGGCTTTGACTCTTTTTTTCGAAAGGTCTAAAGTTCAAACTGCGGCTTGTTTGTGTGTTATTGTCGATAAAATCGGCTCTCTCTTTTATGAGAGGTCATGGTGGGATGGAGATGCCTAGCCTTAGCTTCAGTTGTAAGATTTCTCACATTAACCAAATAATAAAAAATATTATTTAAAAAAAATTAAATATATATTTTATTGAAAATTGTCTAAAATTAACATTATAATTCTCACTTAAGATTGCTGAACTATTTTTTTTTTTTTTTTAAATGTGCACTCACCCATGCTATAGTTTGAATCTTGGACTCAAAAAAAATAAAAATAAAGCACAAACAGTTGCCCTCCCCCTAGGGACTTACATATATGGTTTTAAATTTCATTTAAAAATTCAATTTCAAACCAAAACTATATATAAATAATATATAAAGTGGTATTAACTCAATTGTTAGATTCTTTCACGCTTTAAAAACTAAAATTCAAATCTGTTCAAAAATATACATATATAATATCCAAACTTTATTATAAAATAACTATATAATAATATAACCAATTAAAATTATATATAAATAAATATATTATAATTAAAAAAATAAAATAAAACTAAAACTTTTATCTTTATCCTATTAAACGACAATCAGTATTAATACCTATTTAAATGTAACACTCAACATCACTTCCCCAGTAAGATAACCCTCAAAATTAGAGTTTTCACCCAAAGGGCAAATTCTTCACCCAACTTTTATAAAAATCTAAATCAACACCAAAACTCCATTTTCAATTTCCCATCCCACTTGGCTGGGGTTTGCCCTGAATTTTAACATCTGTTACTCCGTTGAATAATTCTGTAACCCGCTGGTTTGCCTTTCTATAATCAATGACTATCCTTCACTAAGAATTCTCACAGAGTAGATAAGATTCGAAATGGCGAGAGATGAGGGCCGAAGCAGAAGCCGAAGCCACAGAACGGGGCATGAAGACGAATTTAATGTTGGAAGAGACGAGGTTAGTTAGGTTCAGTGAATTTTGCTATTTCTGGTATTTACTGTAACTTTGACGAACCCATGTCATTTTAGGGTTTGAAATTTTGTAGTTTGTAAAGTTGTGTTTGCGAGATTTGTAAAATTTAAACCCTAGGATGATGTTAATACTCCTTTCGAATATAGTTTAAACCCTGGGTGATAATAGTTCCTTGAGATATTAAAACAGCTAGAGGTGCTCGAATCCCTGCTGAATGTGCGTCAAAGAGATTCTATAATCCTTCTAAATGTGCTTGGTTCGCGGGCCCTCGCTCTGGACACTTCATTCTATGTTATAATTCAATAATGCCGCCTTCCCCGAAAAAAAATAATGGGTGATCTGATCACTTTATAGTTTTAATAGGGTTCGAAATAAAATTTAAACCCTAGATTACCTTAATCACTTTAGGGTGATTGTATGATCTGAAATTTTACTGGGCAATAAATACCAACACAAAAACAATAAAAGAACTAACAAAGTGTCCAAATAACAAATTTTAGTTGTTTGAGATTCATTAGAAACATTTGGAGTTACAAGTATGCTTTCTGTGCTTTCTCCCAGCCTCTTGCTGGCTTACCCGTTTCCTTTTAGCCTTCTCTTAATCCTGACCATGTCTTCACATTTTTCTTCTTGGACACTTCATAGTAAATCGTCAGGAGGTTGTCACACCAGTAACACATCTGATAAACGGATTACTTTCCCCTCCGATGTTGATGGTTCCCATCAACTCTCTTTCGCAGGATGGCAGCCTTCTTGGTCTTCACCTTTTGACCTTCATACATTTGATTTTTTAGTGGGTGCTGACTTTCTCATTCTAACCAGGATACTTAGAAATTTCTTAAGCAATAAAATATCATGAACAAGACAACAAAATAATTATCATAGTCTCCAAATAACAAATTCTATTTATTCAAAATTCATTCTGAACATTTGGAGTATGCAATACAAAGTTGACAAAAACATAAAACTGTCATAATATTCAGCGTCCCATGGTGCTTCCTTTCAACTTATCCCAGCTTCTTGCTGGCTTACCTGTTTCCTTTTCTCCCACTTTCTTTCTGGCTTACCCTTTTTCTTCTAGCTTTTTTCTGGCTTACTGTTTAACTTTTATTTTTTCCTACTTGACTTCCTTTTCTTCCGACCCACCTTTGGTCCTGACCCATGTCCGGTACCTTTTCTTCTTGGGCACTTCGTTATTTCTAACAAACCTAAACAGTTTCTAATGGCTATAAACAGTTGCCAGGTTGTTATACCAGTAACACATCTGGTAAATGGATCATTGTAGAATAAAAATTAAGCCCTTGAATGATCATAATCCCAGTAAATAAGGACTTCTCAAGGTTTTCATAGGCAAATTTGAGGAATAGTAGAAAATAAAGAGGAAGAGCGTTTGCCCTTATCTAGGGTGCATTTGGGCAGTGAGTTTTAAAGATTATTATTTAAATTAGTACACATAGTCAAGTCCTGATTTATTTGTGTCTCAGTAATAGAAATCTTAAGTACACACTCTTTTTGTATATAAAGAGGCAAAAGAGGCAAGTTGTATGGCCATGACCAAGGGAGAGGCGGGGGGCTCATATGTCAAGCAGATTTGGTGGTAAGGGCAGGTCATTGATCTTTTCTATTTTATTTTTTCAAGTTTTTTGCTTCAATTAGCACAGGCTCAAGTTTTAGGGCTTCTTGCAAAGCTTTGAATGTAATTGTCAACAAATCTTGTCATAGAGTACCCAAAGGTGCTGGAGGGAGGGATTTTTTTCCCCCAAAATGGGGGGGCGAATATCGAAGTGCAGGTTTGGGTGTCACCGTAAACTTAATTTTTTCAGTTGTGTTCTTCTCTTTTATTTTCTCGACCTTGCAAGTCAAATGAACCCACGGCCAAAACAGACCTCTGTCAAACTTAATAGGTACACTTGGCTTTTACATTACTGAACAACTTATTGAGATCAAAATTTTTCTTTAAACCGCAGGTCACCCCTCTACTTCTTTGTCCCTCCTGTAGGAGCTGTAAAATTGCGGAATTAACTTTCAAGATTTCATCTCTGCTTAGTTTTGCCTTCCTACACCACTTTCTTAGTGAATGTTATTGGGTTGAAGAAGTACTGCTCACAAAGCTGCTCAAAGACCATATTAAGGTCAGATTTGAGGGCAAGGAGGTTGGAAGGTCTCCTAAACTACGAAATTCCACTGGTTTTGTATTCTGTTTCTGCTTTCTTGTCTTGCAATTGCCTTTTTTAATTGGTTATATGGGATTGAAATGGGCCCTACCCATATTTCTTTATGATTGCTTTACCTCTGTATTTCAATGAACAACATAGTAGAAATACAACAAACTTTATTATCATGGCACCCCTGGGGATTGTAAAACTATTAAGGTTCACTCATGGGATTCAAACCTTGGCTTACTGTGTGAAATACTTCAACTGCATTTTTTTTCTGGCTAATATTGGTCATTTGACTTGCTTCTCTGTATACAAAGGAGTACTTTGTTGTCATTATAATTAAAACATGCTTATATGTGCTTGAAAAATTTATTTGGCTCTCAGATCGGCTCTTGTCTTTATCCTTGAGATTTATTGTATTCTCGAATAACTTTTGTTATCCAACTTTTTCTTGGGATTTTTAGTTCATGACCGTGTACCTCAATAATTTTAACTAGTTCAATATCCCTGAGGGTTTGTTTTTCTTACTTGCATCCTACACAATAGCATATGTGTGAAACTCCTATTGGTAAGGTCTTTGGTGTTTTTGCATCCTGGACCTTTGCTCTTCAAGATTTACATTTTCCATCTTCACTATTCTTGCACATGGGATGAGACTTGAAATCTTGAACAAGTGAAGGTCTATCCTTGTTTTTTTTTAGGTTTTTGTCCTTTTAAACTTCTTTAAGAAGTTTCAAGAATTTATATAAATGGTTGTTCAAACCTTTCTGATTTACTGTGAGAGGTTTAGGTATATGAGGCTCAAACTTTTAGTTTATTACAAGGAGCTCCAAAAGTTTATGTAGTACATTGTAACCGTTCTTGCTTCTCAGTAAACTCTAGATATACTTGCAATTAATAGTTCAATGCTTGTGTCCATATAGTTGATCTTCTTGCTTTTCGATACTTCAATAAACTATGAAAATTTGTCTTGGCACTTCTTTGTTTTCGTGTGCCTTTGATTCAAAGATTCATCAACTTTAGAAATGGACTCTTCTCCTCCACTTTAAGATCCTGTCCCACTCCTGTCTCTATGGCTGTGGTCTACATTGTGATTTTGTATTGTACTTTTGTAATGGTCCATGGTCCCATATTCATCAATTAATATGATCCATAGTTGAGAAAATCGGAATTGGATCAGAAGTGGCATGGAAAAAGAATTGAGAAAAATCTAGAATTGTCAAAAAATGGGAAAAAAAAAACTGTAGAAAATGCAAATTTTCATTGAAAAAAAGTTTTTTCATGCATTCCACAATTTTTTTGGGAAAAAATCGGCCAAATCGGGAAAAATCGGCCAGACTGTGAATCGGGAAAAATCGGCTCAAATCGGGACTTTTTACAGATTTTCTCAACTATGATGTGATCCATGCATTTTTTTTTTTTTTAAATTGGTTATATGGGATTGAAACGAACCCCCCACCCATTTTACATCATCACAACATAGCGGTATTATAGCAGCTTGGCTATTATCCATGTATCACTTGGCAAGATCCAAACGTAGGTCTCCTCCTTGAAAGTTGAGGAATTTAACCTGTTGAGATAATGCCAGTTGATTATCCATGTATTTATTAAATGGACAAATAATCTGTTGGTTATTGGGATCTCTGCAAATCTATTGTAAAGTGTATTTAGACCTCCACTCATTCATTGTTTTGTACATCAGTTGGAACTCTTGCATTCACTTGTGAAGTATTTTGGCATCTAAGATCACCACATCATAATTTCAGGTGCTCTTCTTGATATTGGCGTTCTCTTTTTTGCAAAGTGTAATGCGTTGATTCCATTTGATTCTTTTCTGTCATTATTGTGAACATTTTCAATAACATTTAGAATTTGGACTCAGATTCCTTTGCACAGGTATTGTAGGCATATCCCTGATTTGATGTACATAATACAGAATCGATACAGTTTTAGGACCGCATCTTTCCAAATGAAGCATAAGTCCTTTCCCTTTGTTCTTTATCTTGGATACTTTGCCTTTATCTGGATGGTCTTCATTTTTAGACCCATGTTATAGTAGTGGTTTACTGTAGATGCTATAAAGTGTTCTTAGCACAATGTAACTAGTAATATGTATACTAATGTGGAAATCTTATTCTTTAAATTAACAAACATATTCATGAGCTACGCTTTGTAGGCGCTAGTTTTGACATGCCACCTCAGCTGAAGAAGTAGACAAGTCAGCAAAAGAAATAAGTGCATTGGAAGTCAAAGACGCGCACAATATAATTTTGGTGTCATAGGTTTTGATGTCATAAGTTGTGATGTAATAATTTTGATATTCCAAAGTCTTGTAATTTTGAAAGTCTTATGGTCTAATGCATGTAATCATGTGCTAAGTGTGAACGTAGGGTAGCTATCACCCCGTTAGGTGTCTGGGGTGGTAGTTGCTGTTAAGCCCAACCCCCAAAGATAAATAGGCTTCCTCATTCAATTGAGCGGGTACCTTGTACATCATACCATTGCACAAACATTACATTGAGGGAGATACTTTGCGCAACGTCGCAAACTGTATATGTAAGATAGTGCTGTATGCATTGCATCATATAGGTGGTTGCTAATGCAATATCTACTCATATATATTCATCATCTATTGCCTTTGTATGTTCATTGCATGTGTTGTCACTGATGATTTCTGCAGTAGTTAGATCAGTCTGTTAGTTGTATTTTTCAAGTTTTGTTGCACAAGGTTGAATAGACCGTACAACGAAGTCACCATGTTGTACAGTGGAGACTTTACGTTGTACAATGAGTTGCCGTACAACAAAGTCGCCAAATAGTGAGTGCCAAACGCCATGCAACAAAGTTGTTGTGTCATAAAATGGAGAGTCTGGGCTGTTTGATGAAGTGTTAGCAATTTGGAAAAGGGTAGGCTGTCCCATTGTTTGTAGCTGAGATTAAAGCAGTCATAGCTAATCATTCAATCTCAGCGAGGAGAGAAGCTCAAGCAGCAAAAAGGGAGGCAGAGTTGAAGGCTAGGCTGGCTGAATTCGAGCATAAGTCCTATCATCATGGCTTGCAGTGGGCTTGTTACCAGGCCTATGCAAAGCAGTTGAAGGTAGAGACCGAAGCCTTAAAGTTATATCCAGGAGCTTGGAGGAGTACCTGTTCCTACACCTCAACTTAAAAGAGCCAAAGTTCCTAGGAGAAGCAATGGTTGTCGACAAGAATGTCGACTAATTGAGAGGGAGGGGCAATGTAGGTGCTAATTCTGACGTGCCACCTCAGTCGAAGAAGTAGACAAGTCAGCAAATCAAATAAGTGCGTTGGAAGTTCAAGACGCACATAATATAATTTTGGTGTCATAAATTGTGATGTAATGATTTTGATATTCCAAAGTCTTGTAAATTTGAATAAAGTCGTACAATGTAATGCATGTAATCATGAGTTATGTGCTAACGCAGGGTAGTTATAACCTAGTTAGAAGTTAGGTGTTTGGGGTGGTTGTTGCTGTAACTACCAGCCCCCAAAGATAATTAGGCCTCCTCATTCAATTGCTCGGGTAACTTATACATCATACCATTGCATAGGAGGATATTGGGTATTGTGGACATAGTCACACGAGAGAGAGAGAAAATATATTTGCACAAACATTACATTGAGGGAGATACTCTGTGCAGGATTGCAGACTGTATATGTAAGATAGTGCCATATGCATTGCATCTTTACAGGTGGTTGCTAAGGCAATATCTACTCTTATTTTTTCGTCATCTATTGCCTTTGTATGCTCATTGCATGTGTTATTGATGATTGCTACAGTAGTTAGATCAATCTGTTAGTTGTATTCTTTCAAGTTCTGTTGCACAGGGTTGTATAGAGAAATCGTTGTTCGTACAGTGGAGAGTTTGTGTCGTACAATGGAGAGTTTGTGTTGTACAATGAAGACTTTTTGCCGTTCAGCAAATTGCCGTACAGCGGAGTTGCTGTACAGTGAGTGCCAAATGATGAACAGCTAAGTTGCTATGCCGTACACTGGAGAGGTTGGGCTGTTTGGTGAAGTGTTAGCAGTCTGGAAATAAGCAGTCTGTCCTATCCACAGACTGAGTTGTTTGAAGCTCAGATTAAAGCAGTGATAGTTGATTATTAAATCTGTGAATTCAAATTATTCCTTCAAGGGTGGAATACCACCGTTGTGCTACACACTTTTGGAATACCACCACCGTGCTATGAGAATCTGTGAATAAGAGTTGATACATTTGAAATTCAAACATGGAGGGCCAGCATTATCAGGGAGTATACAAATCTTCTGGTGAAATAAAAGAAAAACAAGTAACGGTGCCATTTAACTATTCCAGCACTAATAAGTGCTCTAGTTTATTTGAATGAGATGTTCAACAACTGTTGGAAAATAGGGAAATATTTTTTTTTTGCTAATAGATGTGGAAGCATCTTAGGAATCTCTTTCAAATTGAAGGGAAAACTAATTGATTTGTAGATAGGAAATACGATTGTGTTTTCTCCCTATTTGTGCAAAGTGGGAAATGCCATTATATTTTCCATGGAGTCGGCAGTTTACGTTATCTTTATTGAAATAAATTAGAAATCAAAGCATGTTTAGGGTAACATTTTTTTCATGTAATGCTTAAGGAATATTTTTTCAGAACATCAATAAAGGAAATGCTTCTCTTATGGCATTCATGATCCAAGAGCATGTTCCCCAACAACCATTCATAAACCAATGCAAGAGTTTTTTATAGATTCATCAACACATTTGAGCACAAGATTTCAATAAATTTTTAGCTAAGTAATTTAGGGTTTATAGGATGATTGACTTTGAGAATTGTGCACAAGTTCATATGTTTCTTTTCTAGTTTTGCAGAATTCATTGTATGAGGATGATCGGGGTAGAGAAAGAATGAGAGAAGATGCTGGAAAACATCGAGACCGAGGACATCGAGATGATCGTGCTAGAGGAGGTGGTCGAAGTTATCGCAATCATCGCTATCGGGAGGAAAATGATCGAATCCATAGAAATGATCGTGATAGGTGTGTCTAAGTTTGATGTATAAAAAATAATAAAGTGCAGTCTTATTGCTTATGGTCAGATACTTGGTGTTGTCTGAAATATGGCATTAATTATACTCATGAAATTTAATTTTTGCTTACTATTTCATACCATCCTAATGCCCATGGCTTATTCTGTGTTATTAAGGTCATTGTTCTTTTTGGGTTAAGAGTTATTATTTTATGGAAACTAACCTGGCATTAAATTTGTTTCTGAGCAGACGACATGATCATGAAAGAGAATATCGGTCTAGACGGAGGTCAAGGTCTGGTTCTCCTGAGCGATCACATGATCGTCGAGAAAGACGGTCTAGATCAGGTTCCCGGGAACGCAAAAGGTTCTAAGTTTCATATGTCATATAACTGGCCTTTTATAGCTTATCTGCACATAAAAGCTAGGCATCTTTTTGTTAAGTTTGACAAATGTTCTTTTAGGCTAAGGATCTTCATGTGTTGATGTCAGTGAAAATGTTGCCAAGACTGCAATTGTTGTCGTGTGAATGCTAAGTAAATATTTCTCATACATGATATGCATAGATATTCATAAGCATTACGATATCGTTGAAATTTTTTATTGTATACAAACAGTAAATTCTCAACTTTTACTCTTCACAGCTTGTCAAGTCGCTTTCAGTCCTGTGTGATAATGAGGTTTTTTACCTTCCACTGTATATTGAATGATAGCAATACTTCAAATTCTTGCTGAAGCACAGGCGATATATTATATATACAGTGATAGCAGTACTTCAACTTCTTGCTGAAGCACAGGCTATATATATATATATAATGTATGTCTGTATTTTATACTTTATAAATTAATACGATTGTATTTAAAATGACAAGAAATTCATTGCTGTCATACATCTGTATATCCCAATGTAAAACTTTTATTTTAACATATATGTACAACTATGGTAGGCCTTTTTGTGATAAAAAGGCCTTGAAATCTCACCTTTCTAAAAGGTTAACTTTTATAACTAGATATTTCAGGCTGTAGGGAGGACAACAATATGTAAGACCATTTCATGTCAGCTTCCAACATGCTAACTGGTTTTTTATCATACAAAGTGCGAACACTTTAGTCATTTGTGGAATTGCAACAGTTACATGAATTGCCTATGTCAGAAGAATTTTCATGGTCAGTACGTAGCTAGCTTAAAGCAAATTGGTCCTAACATGAGGCACCTCTCTTTGCATGAACGTGCAGTTTCCCCTAAAAGTGGGGGAATTAGAGTAGAGATTTCTTGCCAGACGATGAAAGACATTACAAGATACTGCAGTGGAGAATAGCGGCCTTGTCAATTGGATGATATTAAGTGTAGCATTGACAGATCATTACAGTTCAAGCACATTTCATTATTATTGTATGTGAAACATGATACCATAGCAGTGACTCAGGTTATGTAGAGTTTCTAGCTGACTTTGTATGATTAAATGAATATAGGAATCTTGAATGGTAGGTTCAGTAGGCGCTTCTATGAGACCGGGTAAATATGTGTTTTCTACATTTGTAACATGGACGTATATGTTAACAGATTCCCTTGTATGTTTTCAATCTAAGAATTTCCAGGTACCTCTTTTGTTTGTTTGTAAGCTTGTTGGCAATTAATAGTTTCTTTTAGAATGATATATTGATGAGGAGACTCATTTGCTGATATTGATTTGCTTTAGTTGAATGAACTCTGCCTGTTTACAAATTTATCTTCCATTCATTAGAACATTCTCATTAACAATATACTGATATCTATTCCTGGACATTTGGGTTCTGCGTATTTAGATTCTTGAAGTGGGCATTAAATGACACAGTGTTATGTAAGATCACTCTTTCTTCTAGATGACAAACAGCTTTGAGGATTGACAGTTAAGTTTTGATTTGGTTCTTGTTGTATAAGACCTCTGTTTAGATGACAAACATGTTAGAGGATTGGTAGTTAAGGTTTGATTTGCTTCTTGTTGTGTCATAAGACCTCTGTTTCTTCTAGATGACAAACAGGTTAGAGGATTGATGATTAAGTTTTGATTTGTTTCTTGTTACTACATAAAAAATACCAAGTGGTTTTAATGCTGAAGCTAAATTTTTTTGATATGAATTTGATTTAAAGTGCTTCTAAATTGTTTTTTTCTTAGATATGTTAACTGTGTGATGTTTTTATTCTTGCTGCAGTAAACGCACAAGTGGATTTGATTTGGGACCGGCAGGCGCTTCTGTTGCACCAGCTGTATCCCTTGCAGGTTAGATCTAGGAGAAATATCTTGTGATACCTACTTACTTCCAAGTTTTCTGATTTCGATCTTGTTTGAATTTATTATATATTATCGTCTTTACTTTTTAGCAAAGATAGTACAAAAAAATTATGGATGGTTATCAAAGAATTAAAGAAAAATTGACACGGGAGATGTTACAACCACTTTTTTATTTAGACATTTAAGCTAAATCTTGTTTCTTCTATGAGGAAAAAGACTGGCCAAAAAGCCGTCTTCTGGAGGTTGGATATTAAGGTATTGCCCATATTCTGACCCTGATTGTCATATCCAATTTATTGAAGATCATATTTTGGTCATGATCTTGAATGTTGGTGTTTTGCTTAGGTCTATGGTGCAAAACAGTTTGAATAGGGATTTTGATAGGAAAGAATTGTCTATTCTACAACACTTCCTCCCAATGCAGGTTTTATAATTGGGGGAGGATTTCTCTCTCTTATCCTACAGTATTCTTTGGACCTAGAAAAGGGGTTTGACATGGATGACTGTTCAACTTTTTTCCTGGCTTTCCAGTTAAGTGGCAGGTTGACTGTTCAGTGTGATGTTGAGGAAGTTAATGGTGGTGTTCATATAAACAATTGCTTAGAAGTCTTATCTACTTGACTCATTCTTGTTCCTATGTTTCTTATGTTGTTTGGTTGGTCTCCAGATTCATATAGGATCCTATGAATGGTCATTGGAAGACAAATGAGTGTATTCTAAGGTGTATTAGGTAACCGTTGTCTTTGGGCCTTGGCACTCAGTATAAAATTATAAATAGATGGTATACTGTTGAGGCTGCCATGGTGTGATATTTTGTTGGAAAGGCTATATGGATTCATTGTATTAAGATTTAAAATACCTAACGTTTCAAATCTGGGTTCCGGATCCATCCTTAGGGTTTTGGTTGTGTTTACCTCAAGGAAGGTTGGTTTTATTTACTCCATATATATATATATTTAATTTGAAACTTTTATTGTCGCCATACAATATGCTAAGAGAAAGTGATATTGAATTAAAGATACCTAAGAAGAAGAATATACTTTGTGAAACAAACTCTAATTGTTATTTTTATTTATTTTTCAAGATGTTTTGTATGTTTTTTAGGTATGATGTGGTGAATAATGGGTTTCCAAGTCTCACTAAGCTTGAGGCCTGTGTGTCTATTCAGATTTTCATTATATTTTTCAATCTCAATAGCTTCTCGGTTCTTTTTTTAAGAAATGATCTTCTTTGGTTAAAATCTTGGCATCTCATAAGTAGATGTGATGGCTCGTGTGATAAGAAAGCTCATCAATGGTAGATTTTGTTGTTTGGTTGTGTTGTAGATCAGCATAGTGTTTTTTTAATCTCATTTTTATTGATCTCTTCGTTTCCCTCATGTAAGGCTTGCAACATGAGCATGTTATGAGGTATACACCATATGAAGTGTAGCATCTACCTTATCCTGTGATTTATCCTGGAGCCTTGCAAAGTTGTGATTCAGAGCAAAGGAAGTCTTAATATTGCATCTTTCCCAAGATGCGGGTTAATCTTTCTGTGATTCCCTGTATCTATGACAATGCAACTCTCAGTTCTTGTTCTTTCAATGATTACACCAACTTACGTTGGACAATTATTGTGGATGATAAAAGTTCAATATCTAGAGAAGTAAGCAAATATTGTTTTGACAATTACGCTTGCATGTAGTGAATTTTCACTTAATTCGGAAGGAAGTCTCCCGCCCCTTCCCCAAGCAAAATTTGGCAAGAAGCTAGTGGCAAGGAAACAAAAGAACAAATAAGGTAGAATCGGAAGGGAAAGTACTTAGGCACGTTTGTAAATTTGAAATGTTCAGCGAGCGTAGTTTGATAGAACTAACCAAAACTTTGAAAAAGAGCCAAGGCAAAAGTCAAGTGCAAAAGAGCACGAATTGGAGCTATGAGATACGCAAAAGAGAAAAAACTGGAACTCTTGGAAAAGTTCAAAGAGGCGTTGCGTGCAAAACAACACTAACTGGAATTGCGATGAGGAGTGCAGAAGGGCTCTAACTGGATTCTTGACAGGTTGCCTTCCATGACAAGAAACCTCCAAAACTACCTTCACCACTTGGGTGCAACATTCCAAGGAGGTGTTTGGTGTCTTAAAGACATTAGCAGTATAAACTACAGTTCTAGCAGCTTCGAGCCCAACAACATTGATTGGAGAGGTTCCTAGTGTCAGGAGTTCCAAGCAGGGGTAGTTGGCAAAGACAATAGAGAGTTCATATCGAGAGGCCCAAAATCCTTCAACATTAGTGGCTCGAGATTCAGAGGCCTCGAGACTACAAATGATTAATGCAGATGATTCCTTGACATGAATTCAAAGAGGCATTTTGAATTTCCAACACAGTTTTTGGAGGGAAAGGTTCTCCAATTTTGTCTATAAATAATTGTTTTTTTTTTCTTTCAAAGGATTGAAAAGTTGTTTGTTGGTGCCTAATATCTAACCCCTTGTGTAATTTTCCCTTCATTTTCTCTTATGTATCAGTCTGGACTTGAGCCTTTAGGCGTTCTGTTAATAACGTTCGAGCCCTTTTTGGCCTGGCAAATTTGTAAAATGCCACTTGCATTATCGGTGATGTGACCCGGTTTCAATCCCCATGGTGGATGTGTATAAGAAGTATTACTTAAAAAAAGAAGAATATATATATATATATATATATATATATATATATATATATATATATATATATATGAAGTTGTGACTATTCTCTCTGTCCTAGTTCTTATATGTATGTTTTGTGCATGAATGCTTGTGCTAGACAATGTTCAATCATCCCATTGGTGCATAAGAGAATCTTTGATCTTGGCACATCACCTCTCATAGTGTAGGATTTTTATTTTTTCTGTTAAAGAATGCAGGTAGCTTAGGATTAGTTTTAATAGGCGAGTGTTGAAGATCACATTCTAAAAGGAGCCAGCCTTGTAAAAAATCTTGGAGGTTGTACTTAGAGTCGTGTCCCACGTTACGAGGAATTCTAGTTGTTGCTTTATGCGAGTCGTGAGTGTTGGGTGCATCCGACCATTGCAACAGATGGTCACAACATTCAGAGTCGACAACAGTTTAATGGCATGCTCTGTGGGACGAGTCTAATTAGATTCGCCCGACGAATTTGAAAGTTTGAGGTTGAGATTTTGGTGGTGGTATTAACTTATTTGTTTATTGAAGCACCAAAAAATTCACATGGTGACTTCGAAAGCAACCACTTAAAGAAATGAAATGAAATATTATTAATGTCCGCGGTAGGCCAAAATAAGACCCAAGGGACTATAAGAAGGACAATAATGACTGCCAACTAGCAGGCTAAAAAGCCCAACAAAGAAAAGAACTAAGATAAATACAAGATGAAACCCGACAAACGGGCCAAAGAGAAAGGGAAAAGAAAAGAAAAGGGAGAGCAGAGGGGGGAGGGCTGCAATTTAACAGAGAGGAGTGCATGCCAAGAAGAACAGAGAGAGAGGAGGGGGGAGAGAGCAGCCCAAAAGGGGCAAGCTCCAAGAAGCCTCCAGAAACTAATTTCCTAACAGTCGAGGGCCGAAGTATCGGAGCTGAAGAAGTACATGATATGTCTCTGCCCATTGCTAGTTTGGAACCCTGACAAACTGTTGGTGCGTTGTCTAGTGACCCTGCTTCTGCTCGAATTGGATGATGTGGGGCGCTTCCGATTGAAGTCACCTGGTCCGTCGGAGTTGGTGATGTATGTTGTGATGAGCCGATGTTTATGAGGGTGAGATCCATTTGGAGAACTTTTATGTCGTCGAAGCTAAGTTATCTCCCTAAGAAAGAGTGCAAGACAACGCTGGACCAGGTATCGGAAGAAGGTAGAAACAGATAGAGAGTTGTCCCTGAAAAGGCAATGGACCCTACCTCGGATCTCATAATAAATGGGACAACAAAAATTAAAGTGATGAAGGGTTTCAACTTCACCCAAGGAGCAAAACAAGCAAATCCGCTCCTCCGTCGAAAGATGGTGATCTAACTCAATCCGAAGTTGGTGAGAACACACCCTGAGTTGCCCAATAGTGATCCGAAGACTATGCATTGTGTGTTGTTGAAGGTATTTTGGAGAAACTATTCTGCCCTCCTGAATTTGTAAGAAGTGCTCATGGTAGAAAGACAACTTGGGGGAAAGAGGGGCAACAGGAGATATCCATGTGCATCTGGTGTATTGGAGACTAACATCCTTCTGAATCTCATGGAGAATCTTTTCCTTACTAAGCCGAGAAGGGGGGGGGGAGAACCCCCAAAGAATAAGGCAGGAGCCTGTCCATTCGTATCTGAATGCTAGCCAAGAGAGCAAAAACCTGAAAATACTAGCGCCTTCGACCTCCCCGAGAACTCGGAGATTTTGGATTGAGATTCGGGTGAAAATCTCATTTTACAGCTTGCTGAAGCATATTGAAACTTCACTTGGCGACTTCAATGGAAACGGAGGACCCAAAAATTTATGAGTGCAAGACTTGCCACTAGATCCTTTAAAACTGTAAATCCTCAAGCATAAGTGCAGCTCCTCAACCTAGTGTCAAGGAGAGCTCAATGTTAAAACATGGCTGCACAACAAAATTAGCCTCGACAAAGATATTCGGCCTAGAATGATAGAGGTCCCTTGCTTCCACCTGTTCCTCCCACTACATGGCACCCATTCTTGGACTCAGCCTTGAAGTTATTGCCCTAATTTATTGGGGAAGATGCTACTACGCCAATAGAGCACCTACATCATATGGTCAACCTGTGCGCGGTTCACAATATTGAAGAGCAGAATATATCTCTAAGATTGTTGGCGTCATCCTTCCGAAGCCAAAGAATGGTTCAGTAGCCTTTCACCACATTCAATTAGGAGCTGGGACCAACTAGCTTTTGGTTGATATATTTGGGGAGAAGACTAATGGAGTATCCCTCTTGGAGCGATTGACAACCATTAAAAGAGCACCGATGGAGACAATGGATGACTTCAATACTGGGTTTCATAAAACCTGGTACAGGATTCCAGATGAAATTCAATTTCCCCTAGGTATAGCATTCATATATTATTTGAAGGCTTTCAATTTTGAAATAGCTATGACGGTTAAGTCCAGGGGATGAATGTCTTTACCAACAACCTATGGGATAACCATTCAAGTCGAGAATGACCTCATTCAGATAACAAGGCTAGCTCCCAGACCCTATATGTTGTTTCACAAACGTTCAACCTCCATATTAGCCTCCTTTGGTTGTGCAATCTACGACATTGCTGTCTACTGTAGCAATGAACGTAGTCGCATTCCCAAATCCTCTCCCATATCTTGGTCATTTTGCTACAAGTTCCTACTCTATCGAGTTGGATGAAATAAAAAATTTGCTTAGCACAGTCTCTAATGAAGTCTTGGTCTCGAAGAGACAACAAAAGGCCCAAAGGTTTCAATACCAAAATAATTCGAGACCTTTCCAGTAGAATAATTTGGGCTACATAAACTTCCTATCAAATATCAGAGGCCCCAATTTTAGGCCAATGGAAACTAACTGGACCTAGAGCTATGATCAACAAATAGTGCTTTTCTTGATTCCATTGCAGCAGATTCCTCCTAACCTTACTTCAGATATAGCTCCTGTTGACAATTTTGTCACATTGCCTAGAGGGGTAGTAAAAATAAAAAATTTTGTGAAGTGTTTCTTTTTATGAATTTGTTCCCTTGTTTATAGAAAAACATTTTTTAAGCATTGCAGCAATTTTGGCTTTCATTGCCATCCCCCTTGTACATAGAATAGGATATACAAGAGCTTCGCTACTGAGCAAGCTAAGTTTAGGAGCTTCGCAGAAAAAGAAAGACAGCTTCGCCAAGAGAAGGAAAGCAAGGAAGTCTAGATCGCGGTCCAAGGTCGCTAAGGCATGAAAAGAGCTTCGCACGCGAAGCAGCCCAAACAGTTGCTTCGGGCGAAAACTTTGCGAAGCGGGATTCAAAAAAGTTCAAGCATTGGAAAACTGCTTCGCTAAGAAATCAGCGAAGCATCCACTTCGGGCCTCCCTACTGGCGAACCATTTCTACTTCGCCCAAAGTTGTCGCGAAGCATCTACTTCGGATAACTTTCGTGCGAAGCGCTTTCACCCGAAGCAGTAGTGGCCCGTAAAAAAGCAGAAGATTTTTCCAAGGCAAAATTGCACTTCGGCCGAAAAACCCCCGAACCACGGCTTTGAAGAAGGTTCGCGGCGAAGCATTTTGACAACTCATCAGCGAAGCATCCACTTCGGGCAGAGAACCTCGCGAAGCAGCTTTTGACACGCCTTTCCAGCGAAGCAGCAAAAGATTGAAAGCCCCATCTTGAGAAGGGATATCTGCCTCGGCATTTATCATCTGCGAAGCTATTTTGAGAGGCTCCTTCGCGCAAAGTGCATGACCGAGGAAGATGGATCTGCTTCGGCTTATATCCATTGCGAAGCAGGGTCGCGAACTAGAAATTGGCGAAGCACTTTAGGGGCACGCACTCCAAGCCCGGGTATTTTTCCGAGGCAATCAAGTGCCTCATAAATGAATTTTTACGTGCCCGGAAGACTCGGGGCTCATTTTTGGCAATCTGAAAGGAGGTATCAGTCTCAGAAGGAGAGCCCGGCGGACATGGCGGCCACTCGAGCTCCGCACCCGGAGGAGCCTAGGACGAGTCAGGCGGCTCATAAATGCGAATTTCCCCGGCTGACCCGGTCGCAGCTGCTAGATATAGAAAAGGATTTGAAAACTCAGTCACGGGGGCAGCGGAAGCCGACTTCTCAGGTTTTCGAGGATGTACTCCTCAATTTTGTGTATTGATGGCTCAGAGGGTCGGGTCTTCTATAAAAACCCAGGTATTGTAATGAAAAAGAGAGGGAACTTTCTGCTAGAAAGCTGCTGTAACTTGACTTCCTGCAATTAATACTAAAGAGCTTCGGGCCTCATTTCTCTCTTGTATGCTGCCTTCTGTGATTATTTCTGTTATCTCCTTTCTTCAATTGCATACTGTAATTCTGTATCCTGGATTTAGGTGTGCGATTGGGGGATAGAATTATGGAATTTTCTCGAAGGATACATAGGGGAGAAAACACTGTAATAGTTTTCTTGTATGCTGCCTGTGGATAGTGTTTTTGCTGTATTCACTCATTTCCTAGCCGCCGTAATTCTGAATTTTGGATTTCGACGTAAAGGGAAGGGTAATCCTGGAACTCGTCCAGAGGATACATAGGAGGGCTAGTACTGTATTCATTTGATTTTATTCTTGGTATCTATTGCTGCTATTTCAAGCTGTTAGCCAGTAATCGTGCTGCTGGTTCTTTCCCTCTTAAATCTATCAATATTTCTTTCCTTACTCTGTTTATTTCTTTCCTGTACCCTTACTATTTTATCTCTTTCCTGCACTCTTGCTATTTTTATCTCTTTCCTGCACTCTTAGCTCAAAACACCGAGTAGTTTAGTAAAGGAGCCGGCCTTTCTCCGGAGATTGGCACGGGGGGCATTTCTTCCCCTCGGCCTTTCAATGTTGGTCCAGGTCTAGGGCGCGTACACTCCCTAAAATCCTTTCTTGTGGCAGATTTGATGACCAACAACTCCCATGCAAAACAATTCTGTAGAGGACTCTACTACATCATACCCAAATGCCTACCCTCTTAATACCTATTCTAGAGGAACCTCTCAGCAGTTCATAGCAGTGCCAAATGAGATAGTGCTTGTACAAGCATCTATCTCTCATCTAGGGATAAAAATGCAAGCACAAAACCAACTCTTCATTGTCCCATCCCTCCCTAATTCAAGTTTTGCTCCTTTTGAGTAGATTTTGGTCACGTGAGACGAGTAGGTGTATGCTATGTCCAACGAGATTGGAATTTAAACATCTAAGAATGCACAAGTTCAATTGGACTATATGACATGGGCCAAGAGGAAGGCAATGGAAGAGTAGGAAAAGGGTAACCAAATGGTCCTTGATATTCAAAGCTAGCTAGTCGATCCTAGAAAGGATGTTTCCAACGTGGTTCTACCGAATCAAAACGCGCCAAAACAGCTGGTGGCCAATAAGCGAAACATCTCTGAAGTTCCAAAGCAATGTGTGCTCATGCCAAGGCTTGCAAAAATTCATCATTCAGTTGCGAGGAGGCTCAAATTTCAACCACTATCGAGTGCTACACAGAAGACCCATCATTTGGGATCATTTAGCGTGGTTGATCATCTGAAAAGGTCCATTGTGGCCATGCATCTATGGGATGTTTTGTAGAAGTGAGCCATGCCAAACACATGCCCTTTTACGCGACCTTGATTCACGGTGATAAGCTAATCCACAATTGCATGATAGATTTTGGGTCAAGCACTTAAGTTATGCTAAGAGGGGTAGGACTGGCTTATCAGCTTGTCAATAAAAGAGTGGTACAATTGGATGGGAGCTTTGTTCAAATTTTGGGGATTAGGCCTTATGCTCCACCTTATATGCTTGTCCGAGCCTCACGATACCACAAGATATAGTGGTGATCGATCTCCCAGCTTATTTTGGCATTTGCTTATCCAAGGGACTCTCGACTCCAAATTGGTCATACGCTTCAAAAATGCGGAAGAGCGTATGAAGGCGTTGAGGGCCAACGAAAATTATTTACTCTTCAGGACAAGATCTACCTTGATGAGGACCTTACGCGACTCCAGGTTGAAGAATTGAAGAAAGCTAGGGAACAAGTAGCCGCAGCAAGGAAAGCTAACAAATGGATAGTTATTCGTAATTTGCGTGCAGTGATTAGGGACTCTCCCCCACCTGGTTGGTCCAAACCCTTGCCTAACAAATGACTCCATCGACACGGAAGGGGGTTGGCAGATAAGCTAGCTATAGCTTGCTGGAACTGCAATGGTATGATGTGGTCTGCCCTAGGGTCCCTTCTTGATGTGATTGGTAGACATGACATCATTCTTATTTGTGAGACGCACGAGAGTCCCGAGCGGGCCCTTCCAGTTATCTCTGGTTACTTTTGGTGGTCCAGTTGTCGGCAACTCACTCGACGCTCTGGAGGGGTTAGAGGATCAGGAGGTGTTGGTCCTCTTATCAAGGATAAGCTTCAGGGTTCGGTTTCCTTGGTTTCGACTGACCCCCACTCCAGATTTTTATGGATTAAAATCCTTCGTCACCCACCTCTTTGGGATATCTACATTGCCAGCTGTTACTTTCCCCCCACCACGTCCAATTTTGTTATTCACACGGACGGGGACCCTTTCCAGGATCTCTATGAGGACATTACTAGATACTCGGCTTCAGGGGAGATACTTCGTTGGGAGTTTTCAATGCTCGGACCGGACCTATGCAGGTTTCTCTTCATGACCTCACAACCGATGAGATGCGGACTCGGAATTGGATCTTGAGGACCTTGGTTTTGCTCAAACCTCCAGACGACACAGGTGACTGCTTATGGTAAGCATCTTATTGAGTTGGGTGAATCCAACGAGCTAGTGCTTCTCAATGGTATATCTTGTTTTCCATATTCTAGTGGGTTTACTTGCTTTCCTCATAGTGGTGGAGCCAGTGTCGTCGACTATGCTATTTCCTCTACCACCCTCATTCCATTCATTTCCCAATTCAACGTCTCTGATCACCCTCCTCCCCTTATCGATCATTCAGTTCTTTCTCTTACGTTATCCACTGTTTCCCTTCCTGTTACTTCTCCCCCTCCTCCCTCCCCTTCAGTCCCTCGAGTCACTATAGACTTTGACTATTATTATTCCTTTACCTACATGGACCGGTTGCGTCATGTTCTCCCCAAGGTGTCTTCTCTTTTCGATGTTTCCGATCGTTCTGCTTGCTTGGTCCAAACTATTTGGAAGGCTGCTTTGGAATCATACCCCCACACTATTCATCCTCCCCCTCGTCCTCGTCCCCATGGTCATTGCCCCATGAACATCTAGTATGATGAGGAATGTAAGTCTGCCCACCGAAGGTTGAAATATGCCATTCGAAATCCTTCCCAGCCCCATGCCATTTCTCACAAAGACTATAGATGCTTCTTCGAAAGAAGAAGCGTCTCTTCCTCTCTCGGCATCGACTTGATCTTATCCACTTCCTTCAGGAATCTCCTAAATCCTTCTGGCGCCTTATCCTCCCCCGTGATCGGATTACTCATGGGATCGATCTTTCCTCTTGGACCATCCATGCCTCTTCCCTTTATACCATCCCAAATCAGCCTCGTATTTCTGTTCCCTCCCCCCCCTCTTCGTGCCACCTCTTTTCTACTGGTCTTGTCAGGCAGGCTATTTGGAAACTCTGTACAAGCAAAGCAACAGATTTGGATGGGTTACAGGCGGAATTTTTGAAGCATGGTATTGATCCTCTTGTTGGGCCCCTTGCTGATCTCTTTGATCTTGCTGTATGTTTTGGGTTTCCTGAGTCCTGGACTCGGCATATCATTCACCCCATTCATAAGGCAGGTGATCCCCATGAACCCAATAACTACAAGACTATCAATACTACCAAGGAGGCTCTATCCCATCTCCACTTCCTTTTCCAGGGTCAGGAGGTTGAAATCACCACCTCTTATGTGTATTTGGGGGTTCTTTTCACTGGTCCCACTTTTGGTATGAAACCCGCCGCCCAGGTCCGGGTGTGTAAGGGGTATGCAGCTTTGTCTTTGCTAGAGAGGAATTGCTTCAAAGCACATTTTCAGGATATACTTGTGAAGATGAGGATCTTTGACGCTTTGGTCAAGCCAACTATTACTTATGGGTCAGTGGTTTGGGGCCCTAGTCTTGGCTCGACTGAGTGGTCACGGGTTGAACGAGTGCATACAATATTTCTTCGACGATTCATTCGTTGCAAGGGAACAGTCCCTCGTTCTATTATTCTGGCAGAGTTTGGGGCTTCTCCTCTCCAGCTTGAGATCATCTTCCTGATTATCGGTTATCTTCATAGGATCCGTACTTTCGGAGATACCCCTGAGGGTTGCAGGCGGTACCCTTACCTCGCCCTTCGCTCCTTGATGGAACTCTCTCCTAGTTCTAGAGGAGGCCGGAGGAGCTGGTATTTTCAGGTTTCTACTCTCCTGGCCAGCATTCAGATACAGATAGACAGGTTGCCCCCTTATTCTTTGGGGGTTCCCGCTTACTAAGGAGAAGATGCGCCACGAGATTCAGAAGGATGTTAGTCTCCAGTACACCATATGCACATGGATCTCTCCTGTTGCCCCTCTTTCCCCCAAGCTATCTTTCTACCATGAGCACTTCTTACAGATACAGGAGGGCAGAATAGTTCCTCCACAATACCTTCAACAACACACAATGCATAGTCTTCGGATCACTATTGGGCAACTCAGGGTGTTTTCTCACCAACTTCGGATTGAGTCAGATCACCATCTTCCAATGGAGGAGTGGATTTGCTTGTTTTGCTCCTTGGGTGAAGTTGAGACCCTGCATCACTTCATTTTTTGTTGTCCCATTTATTATGAGATTCGGGGTAGGTTCCATTCCATTTTCAGGGACAACTCTCGATGTGTTTCTACCTTCTTCAGATACCCGGACCAGCGTTGTCTCGCACTCTTTCTTAGGGAGATAACTCGGCTTCAATGACATCAAATTTCTCCAAATGGATCTCACCCTCCTCAACATCGGCTCATCACAACATACTTCACAAACTCCGACGGACCAGGTGACTTCGACCGAAAACGCCCCACACCATCCAGTTTGAACAGAAGCAGGGTCACTAGACAGCGCACCAACAGTTTGTCGGGGTTCCGAACTAGCAATGGGTAGAGACATATCATGGACTTCTTCAACTCCGGTACTTCGGCCTCGACTGTTAGGAGAGATTAGTTTTTGGGGGATTTTCGGAGCTTGACCCTCCTGGGCTGCTCCCTCCCCCCTCCTCTCTCTTTGTTCTTCTTGGCATGCACTTCTCTCTGTTGGACTGCAGCCCTCCCCCCTCTGCTCTCCCTTTTCTTTTCTTTTCCCTTTCTCTTTGGCCCGTTTGTTGGGTTTGATCTTGTATTTTTCTTAGTTCTTTTCTTTGTTGGGCTTTTTAGCTTGCTAGCTGGCAGTCATTATTGTACTTCTTATAGTCCCTTGGGTCTTATTTTGGCCCACCACGGACATTAATAATATTTCATTTCACTTCATTTCAGAAAGCAAGTGGAAAGAGGTCCGAAAATTGATGAACAAACTTCAATGACCTCACTTACCATTTCCAGGCCCGCCAATTTTGACTTTGTGCCCAATAAATAAGGCTGCTCTTTTTTGGGTTCCCCATCCCCAACAGGCCAAAGATCTCCCATGAGTCGCCAAAACTATAATGAATCTTCACTACATGCAAAAGGAAGTCTCCCCCCCTTTGCGAAAGTTGGCAAGAAGCTAGTAGCAAGAAAGCAAAGAAGCAAATCACAACTAGAATTGGAAGGGAAAATACTTAGGCATGCCCACAAATTTTAAATGTTTGGCGTGTACGGTTTGACAACACTAAGCGGAACTCGAAAAAAGAGCCAAGGCAAAGTCAAGGGCAAAAAAGCACGAATCGGAGCTATGAGATATTCCAAAGGGGAAAAACCAGGACTCCGGTAAAAGTTCAAAGAGGTGTTGCGCACAAAACAACGCTAACTGGAATTGCGATGAGGAACACAAAAGGGTGCTAACTGGATTCCACAAAGGTCTCGTTGCATGACAAGAAGCCTCCAAAGCTACCTTCACCACTCGGGCGCAACATTCCAAGGAGATGGTTGGTGTCTTAATGACATTAGCAATATAATTTGCAGCTCTAGCAGCCTCAAGCCCAACAACATTGAGTGTAGAGGGTATCGTTGTCAGGAGTTTCTAGTAGGGGTAGTTGGCATAAAGTATAGAGACTTCATGTCCAGAGGCCCATAATCATCCAGCATTAATGGCTCCAGATCCAAAGACCTCAAGACTACAAATGATTAATGTAGATGGATCCTTGACATGAATTCAAAGAGGCATTTTGAATTTTCTAGCACAATTTTGGGAGGGAAAAAGCTCCCCAATTTTGTCTATAAATAATAGTTTCTTTTTCATTGCAAAGGATTGGAAAGTTGCCTACAAGTGCCTAATATCTAGCCCCTTGTGTAATTTTCCTTTCATTTTCTCGTGTATCAGTTTGGGCTCGAGCCCTAAGGCATTCTATTAATAGCATTCGAGCCCTTTTTGGCCTAGCATATCTATAAAAGTTTATCATATATATATGAAGTTGTGACTATTCTCTTTATGCCATGGTTCTTATTTGTATGTTTTGTGCATGAATGCTTGTGTTGGATGAGAAACGTGTTCACTTTAGCTGTTAACAAACGAAGATAGTGTTCATTCATCCCACTGTGCATAAGAGAATCTCAGATCTTGGTGCATTACTTCTCATAGTGTAGGACTTTTATTTTTCTGTTATTTGTCTTCTTCCTTTTCCTTTGAAGAATGTAGGTAGCTTAAGAGTAGTTTTAAAAGGCAAATGAGCTGACCTTGTAAAAAATCTCGAAGGTTGTCCCTAGAGTTGCGCCCCGTGCTCTAAGGACTTTCAGTTGTGTCGCTCTATGCGAGGTGCGAGTGTCGGCTGCACTTGACCACTGTAACGGATGATCACAACATTTTTGAGTTGATAACACCTGCTTCTTACTTTATCAAGTAATTTCTTCAAAACCAAGGAGGCAGATGTGTATATTGTATTATCATTATCTTCACTATAACTATGTTCTGCAGTCAACTACTCCACAAGTGTGGTGTTTGCAGGTAAAATGACCTTGATGAGATCATATACTTAATCCACCAATAGGTGGAAGATTTATTTGTATTAAGTTGATGTTTGTTTCATTGCTCAAGTTGTTTTATATTTTGGAAACATCTGAAACTCATGTTTTTCTTGAATTTGTTATATATAGAGTGAGATTCCTTGGAAACTCCCATGCTTGTGTCCAAGAAGCCCATGTCACCTATCTAAAGATTGACACATTAACATAAACTCTTTGCTTCAAGTCAATAATTCCCTTTAAAATCATGATAGCTTGGACATTATTTTTAGTGAGTGCTAAGATCATTTGAGATTAGCAAAGATCTTCAATCCATCAATGGACATGGTGTCATAAGTTGTTGTATTTCTTATGAGAAATGCTTACATGTTTAAGGGATATGTTGTATCATCTTAATTATCTTCCCAACTAATTAAAATGAATGTTATTCAAAATGAACATTTAAACAACAGCTATGGGGTGTGGATAAATGAGCATTTCTATTTTGATCTTTATTTGTTGTCTTGCAGCTGTTGTACGATTCATGATCCATCATTTTGCAATTTTCAAATGGAGTATGTTAGCATCTCAGATTTTGTTATTTGAATGGTAGTGACGAACGTTTTGCTAAATGCAGGTTTGATGCCAGGAATTGGACAAGCTATGACAGGAGTATTCCCTTCAATGCTTCCGTTTGCAGGTGGCACTCAAGTATGTTATTCAATACGTATTTACTTTGCATTCATGGGCGTGGATATTCTGTGGTTAATTAACATTTAAGTTGCATTACCAAGAAATAAGGTGCAATGTCAAGGGACAATAGCTCTTCTATGTGAAAGCCATCAATTTGTATGTAAAAGAGAGATGAATGAATGCAATAGATGGGGTGGATGGATATGTATAATCTTTAAAGGAATAAAGTTTGAGTCATGACCTATCCTACTTGCTTCCTAATAAATTACCTTATAATAAGGAAGGCAAGATATAGATTTTTAATTAATTGTGTGTTTGATATGGCCCTCACCCACATTCTGCATTATTGCAGCATCTCAGTGAACCATAATACCATGGTATTACAACAAATCATATTATCACAGGGTTGTCTTGTTGTGGGAGTATCCATCACAATGGGGGATTTGAACTAGGGTTGCACTCATATGATTGCATCCCATTTACGTTGCTTCACAATGCGTTGGAGATAAAACATACATGTGTTTGTGTATATATATATAAAATTGGATATATGGAATTGAAACGGGCCCCACCTGTATTATGTCACAACTGTTACCACAGTACTTCAACCAACCATACAGTGTTATTACATACATGTGTGTGTATATATATATAGTTGGATATATTGAATTCAAACAGGCCCCACCCGTATTATGTCACGACTTTTACCACAGTATTTCAACCAACCATACGGTGTTATTACAATTGGTAATTACACATATGTTGCCTGGCAGGACTTGAACATGGGTCTTTACGTTGTGAGTTCACATTTTTTTAAATTCATTATATGGGGTTGAAACAGGCCCTAACTGTATTACATTATGACCACATAGTGGTATTATAACAGCTTTATGCATGTATTGGTTGGCAAGATCGAACGTGGGTCTCCTCTTTGGAAGTCGAGGGATTTAACCAGTTGAGCTAATGCCATTTGATGTGAGTCCACAATTTTAACCACTTAGGTTCATGTCATTTAATCTAACATATAAATTTATTATTTGACAAAACAATATTATAAAATGTCCAAGGCACTGTGTAGCAACAGTAATGGTATGCAATCGTATAAGCATGATTGGAATTAAACCCTCTTGTGATGGGCAATTCTGCAATGAGGTGGTCTGTGATAGTACAGTTTGTTGTAATACCATAAGAACGTGGTGTGTTGGGAACACTGCAAAATTGCGATCAGGATGTAATAAAGGTAGGGCATGTTTCAACTCCATTCAAATATCCTGGTCAGCAACTCTATTCAAACCATTGTTCTTGAGGCCAGTGACTCATCAATCCTCATTAATAAGTCACTTCTAGCTGTCTTCAAAGAACATTTTGAAGATAATAGCACCAATATTCTGCTCAAGAATATAATGCACACTAAAAGCTATCCTGTCTTAATGTGAATACAAGTAAACTAGAACAATCTTTCACAGGAATGGATGTGAAATATTTATCAAAAATGACAATCCGAACCTCCACCTTGTCGAGTAATGGAGAAAAGCCATCTATTTGTACAACTGTAAAGGAATCTCCTGTGGTAAAATGCATTTCATATAAAGGTCCAAGGTATAGACTAATTGGTTTGGCGAAACACCGTAAGGGGGACGGACACCCAAGGATCAAATCTCGGGCCTCGCCGGACTGAACACTTGTCCGTATTCCTGGTGCTTTCAGCGGCGTAAAAGGTTTACAATGATGCGGCATGGTGGTTATAGGGGCGGACAGCGCGGATAACCGTGGCGGCTACCGATTCCACCATGAAAAAAAATGCATTTCATATGAAATAACACATGCAGGGAGTCAGACAACTGAAAAGAGAATAATTTGACACACTATGTTAAGCTATGACAAACAATTATATTTTATGATGCTATTTGAGGAGTACATAGAGAGTACTGAGGACACGTGGAAGATTAGTCATAAGAAGGAAAAACGAATAGAGTGAAAAATTATTCAAGTATACATTACACTTATGATCCATGATTGAATAATAGGTCCGACACCAACTTAGGACATCAGAAATATTATACTACAATAGAAGTTATAGACATTATTTCTAATACCAGCACTGCTTATGTAGGATATACATAGTCACATAGAAAGCATGCTAGAGCATCTGGGATACATACTCAGTGTTTAATTTTTCTTCATGGCAGTTTCTCATGCTGACCAGGAGTTGCACACAATTGTTATATTTTTAACCAGGATACAAGTTATATCAGCTTGTTTTGTCTTTTATAGCTTTTTTATTATAACAGTCTTATATATATTACATGCTATTCTATTAAATATATAATGTTCCTCCAGGTTACAATGAGTTACAACCAGCTCTGTTTGCAATCAATGACCTCCATACCCATATACACATTGCTCGCAATTCAACATTTATATACTGGCATATGCTTCCTTCAGTTGTGATTAGATCACTAGACATTTCCATATCCTCATTAGACAACATTATTTGGCAAAGTGGAGACATAGAAGACGACATTTATAATTCCAACCAGATAAACTATATCCAATGCTAAAGAGGGGCATCTGTGATTGTGAGCTGTGTTACAGTAGTTGCATGATTGAAAAAGGGAGATCCATTCAATCAAGAATAAAGTAGCTTTGTGCTGATCTCCATTTGAACCACACAAGATGATCAACTGTTGTGGAACAAATGGAAGCAAGAAGAAACCATGTTTGCATAGAAGATACTCAGGTAATCAGGAATGGAAGTCATTGCACAAAACGAAAGTAAGGAAGGTTATTAAAAGAGAGAAAATAAACAATATGAAATAGAGATGACAATTTGCAGACCTCTATTACATAGACTAAGGAATAATAGATGTCTTATGGAATGTAATAATTTTCTTTGTAACCAATTTGTTATCTCTTTTTGTTGGAATCTGATTCATGACATCGTGTTTTGTGAGTTATTCAAAGGAGCTGATGTCAGTCATTTTTCTATCGTTGGTCTCGGTGTGGGTCAGGAGTGATCCGAAATGTTTGACTTTGTAAATTGTGCACCCATGTCTTTTCAATATTTTCTTCTCCTGCTAATATGGACGTTGGAACTCATAGTTCTCTTCAGCTGGAATTTTGAAGACTGATTGCAGGCACTTTATATGCTATGTTTTAGGTTTTAGCTACGTTATAGAATTGCAAAGTTGTGGACCTGTATGAAAGTATGCTCAACAAAACATGGACCAGAAATATGGGAAAATAAACTATGATGTGACATCTCAGTAATGCGCATATATTGATATCATGTTCGAATGGTCAAAGTTGCATGGTTTAAAACCATAAAATGAAACAGTAATTGTGCTAAAGTGTTGAATATAGAATCAAGGGTCAACATTTTATATTGATACTATGATATAAAATTATTGTTTGAACTTAAATAATGCTAATCAGAAGAAATAAATTGTTTTTTTCTGCAAGGTCTGAGCTATGGCATAACATCTTTGTATTTCTAGTGAAATTGAAGAACATGCATTTTGATATTTTAACAGGGTAGCATATCTTCTATTTTGTTCTATGTAAACAACACCAAAAACATTTTGATATTTTAACAGGGTAGCATATCTTCTATTTTGTTCTATGTAAACAACACCAAAAACTCTTAGAACATTTGTAATGTAGTGCTTTATGTTAATGAGGTTAAACACAAAAGCATCCTGTACCTGCTGAGTTAATAAAGCTTTCTGGCAAACTCAGTTATTAATTTTAAGTACTGGAAAGTGCAATCAAGAAATTGTTGAATAAGTGATGGAACAAGTCCACAGAACAAGGAAAATTGTTTCATACACTCTGAAAAATAAAGAAATGAACTTTAAGACTATTTTATTTATTGAATGATATATCAAAGTTATCCTTCACTGGAATTTGATCAATATTTTGGTGGCAACCAGAATCCAACATATAGAAAACAGATTAGTGCGATATTTTTCAGATTAGTATATGTACCTAATCTGTCTGTTGTTCTTGCTTATATTTCTTCTTGGGAGTACAGAATGTACCTTTCCTTTGGTTTATGTGTACTCCAATTTTATATTATTTCTTACTAGATTATACATTAGAAGTGGGGTGGAATAGCTTGTGCCTCTTGGATGTTATGTATATCCATATGCTAATGTTGTAAGTTATCAATCTATCTTTGCAAGGATATTGTATAGCAAGTATTCTTCATAGTTTATGCTGTTATTTCTATTTAATTGTTAGTCTGCTACAGCTTCTATAATCAAATATGCTGTATCTTATTTGCAGCTTGTTGTAGGCTTTTGGCTGATGTAACATGTTAGGTTTTTGTTTGTGATTCTTTGGGATCCATTGTGCAATAGGATTTTTCTGCTTGATGTTTCAGAATAGCATGTGTATCTCGTCATCAAGCAAAAAAAAAAATTTATATTGCCATCTTGAAATGTCGAGAAAAAAGATCCTATTACACGATGGATTCTAAAGAATTACAAACAGATATATCACCTTGTCAAATTTTGAGAACATCATATGTTTTGGTTATTGAGAAGAACTTTCTTGCTAATTGCTTTTCCTTAGTTATGATTTGTAAATTTCCCCTTGTGGGGGTAACCTTTGGCTTAGCTGCCAACTGTGGGGTATCTCTGCTGATAATTCCCCCAGGACTTGAACCTGGCCATGCCCCTTGAGGTGAAATGCACCCATCCTTGGGTGGGGTAGTTTGCCCAATTTTTCACTCAACACTGTGGCAACTATGCATATATCACCTGACAGGACTTGAACTGGATCGCTGCATCAGAAGCTCAGGTTTTTAAGTTTTAACCACTGAAGATCTGCCATTTGATTAAAATGTTGGGCTAGGGACAGATCTTATAGAGAGCATGACCATGGGCTTGGATCCATGATATGGATACATTTGACCCAAGGTCTGTGGCCATTTGAGCTGGATCTATGCATAGCGATAAGCTTGATCCATACCTCTAGGTATCCTCATGGCTTTAGTAGGTACCCACCTATGCGATTAGAGCCTGAATTTACGATGTGAAACTCCTCGGTTCACGCCACTTTTTCCAACCCTGTTGGGCTACTTTTTTGCTAATTTCATTCTGTCATTCCTGGACCCTTAGGGTCTCCATGCATTTTATACTTTGTGCTTGAGCAGTACTTGGGCTGAAACCTTCTAGTTGTCATAAATAATTTGTAGTCTTTAAAAATTAGCAGCTTCTTTGTCCATTGTATTGAAATGTCAGAGGCAGGGAGCCTGTTTAAATGTTGTATGGTTCTGTTTGGGCTTCATGAACAAGTTGACAAACTATAGCACAGGTGGTATTGCACTGCCTGACTTTATATACTGTGCTTGAGCCATCCTTTTCTTTGTTGTATTGGATTCTGTCGGTCACAATTTTTGTTTCCTACAGATTGATGACTGCATTGGTTAGAAATTTTGGTTTTGACTGCATAAATTTATATGGCTAATTCAGGCCTTTCTGTTTTGTAGGCAACTAGACATGCTAGAAGAGTTTATGTTGGCGGATTGCCTCCAACTGCCAATGAACAGGTAAGATAATTTATGGATATGACCCACTTGAAATCATCTGCTGTGGGTAACTGTTTTTTTTAACACATTCCCAAGGAATTTACTTTCTAGTCTCAATTAAAGCTGAGTTGGGATGCAGAGTGTCGCTGCGTATTTTAGTCAGGTGATGGCTGCCGTTGGAGGAAACACTGCTGGACCAGGTATCTTGAAATCTAAATTCTATATTTGCATATTCCCGGAGATGTTCACCATTGAAGACTCACTGTAGTGTGAATACTTGGTGTTGAACACTTACAAGGTCAAATGTTCAGGGGATGCTGTGGTAAATGTCTACATCAACCAGGAGAAGAGATTTGCCTTTGTTGAAATGCGAACAGCTGAAGAAGCCAGCAATGCTATGGCTTTGGATGGTATTGTTTATGAGGTATTACTTTAGTTTGGACTTAGCAAAGACTATAGTACACATGAGAATCTTAATTCTCATTTTTTAAGGAACTTTTTCAGGGAATGCATACTGGAATTTTTTTTAGGGTTTTTATTTGATACAGACCTCCCTGTGATGCTGGATTTTTGTAATCGTAATTGCGATGTTGACTGAATAGGGGATTCTTATTAAGTTATTATATTTATGTGCAATTTGGTCCTCTATTAAAGCTTTCTTATCTCAGGTTGCCATTTGTTGTGACATTATTAAATCACCCTTTTGTAATGTCACCTTTAGCATCACTACTGGTAATTGCAACAATTTAACGTACCTTAGCAGAACCTTACTTCTTACTTAACTTTAATTGTATTGCATCACCCTTGGTTTCTGGTGTTGATATTTTATCACAAAATTATATCTATACATACATGCATATATGTATTTGCAATCACATATACATACATGGCATACATTTTATATGTACACATATGACCTATCTGATTCTGTTTAATCTGGTTCATGATTTGCTGTCGAATTTTTGATTATATTCTAGTGATGCAACCAATTCTGTTTCTTTTGCACCCAAGCAGTTGCTATCTCTTTCTTACAATGCAACTTTCATATGATATGTGCAGAAAAGGGTTCAGTGAGGCCTTTCCATAGTCCAAGAATATTTTACATGAATTTCAATCCTGGCTTTAGTAACAAATCCTTGATCTAATATAATTCCTTTTGTTATAATTTTGCTAAAGATTTTGGATTTCTAATTTTGTTATCATGATACGTGTGGTTGGTACAATTCTTGTTTCCATTGTATAATATATCAATGCAGATTCTGGAAACTTGAGTTGAAAAATGTAAAAATGTATTCATTTTTTTTGGTATGGTGTAAAGGGGTTGTACTCAGGTCCCCCACCCTTTGTCATAATAAGGTTTTGACTGGGTCCTCAAACCAGTTACAATATCTCCCACATTGGGTGTCATTATATCAACCATTTACATCAAGCAATATCGCCCTTTAGGTGCCGCGGGGATTTTAACCTTGGTGTGGCCTATATCACCCATATGTCTCAATTATTGAACCAAGGCCTCATTGGCAATGTAAAAACGTATTTAGTTATAATGTATCTTGATTTTTTTTGTAGTTGAATCCATCTCAAGAGAATATCATACATTTTTAATTGTTCCATTTGTCCAAATCCTTATGGTGAAGATTGATTCAATTTTTGACTGACCATTTATCTTCAGTTTAATAGGAAATATCCAATGGATGCAAGTATTGTCGCGAGCATCATGGCTAATTTGATAAATGCACATTTTAACATCCTTGTTGCAAGGAGGAGGAATTCTAGTTTCCGGTTCAGGGCTTGGAAAGCATTGTTGATGGAAGCTTTTATGCCAAAAAATATATTAGATATTTTCTAATCTTGAATAGGATTTGTGTTGGGTGGTTTGTTTGAATTTCTAGTTATATGGTTTCCTTTTGAACCCAATATGGTTTTTAATTTTATTCAAAGATTTTCTGGACTACAATTATTGATATTTTTCATAATTATGTCATAATCCAGGGTGTTCCTGTTCGTGTAAAGAGACCAAGCGATTATAATCCATTGCTTGCTGCTGCCCTTGGACCAAGTCAACCAAATCCTAATCTCAACCTGGCTGCTGTGGGATTGGTTGCTGGGTGCGCTTTAATCCAACCTTTACTTTCTGAAAAGTTTTCACAGAGACAACTTTAACTCTTTCAGATTGCTTGTGAGGTGTCAAAACATTTGGAGTTTGGTGCTTCTTGCACAGTTCAACAAAAGACATGTCTTGCTATTTAATTAAATCATATGCTTTTTCAGATCAACAGGTATTGCAGATGGACCAGATCGTATATTTGTTGGAGGCTTACCATACTATCTAACAGAAGATCAAATTATTGATCTCCTTTCTTCATTTGGGTATGCACGTGGTTCTCTTGGCAGGTGTTGTCATATCTTGAAAACAGTTCTTGTATTTGAACCAACTGATGACATTCACTTCATTCCGTTTATATTTGTAGACCATTGGGTGCATTTGATCTTGTGAAGGACCGTGAGACAGGAAACTCGAAAGGTTATGGTTTCTGTGTTTACCAGGTTAGAATCTTTCCATAATGACTATTATCTTTGTATTTAACAGACATAATGTAAGCAATGTTACAGTAGATATGGGGGTTCAATTTTCTTTTTATTTTATCACAGGATCCAGCAGTGATAGATATTGCTTGTGCTGCTCTGAATGGTTTGAAGATGGGTGATAGAACACTCACTGTAAGACGTGCTTCTGCAAGGTTTGGGAGATCCATCACAATTCTGAAAATAAAAACTGATTACTGCTCTTTTATGTCAAAGGATTTAGAAATATCTTGTTCAGCAATTAATTAAATTTTTAACATGCCAGTCTTTTGGCAAATGTATGGGCTTTTTGTAAGAGAAATAAGAATCTTACAACTGTCACATATGCAAGAGAGACCAAACTGAAATAATGCTTGTTTTTCTTTTGTATGTTCTTTTCATTAGGCATATTTCTTAATCATTTCCTGTTCATCAGATGGTTATTTTTTGTCTTACTATCTCTTTTTGTATCTGTGAATTCTTGGCAAAAAGATGCTTCTTTTCAATGGTTGTCAGCACTGTGCTTTGTAACTATAGAATTGCAAATGCCAGGAAGATATTGAAACTAACTGTAGTTTTGCTTTCTGCGTGTTGATCCTACCCTTCAGAAATGACTATGCTTTTATAGTTGTGTAAATGCCTTGAAGGACATGCATGATATGGGAAATGAATTCTATTTTTTGCACATTGATTTTCAAGTAATGCCTGCATGTAGAATGCTACGAAATGGCTTAATAACCATGATGTCCTTTTTTGGCTTACATGCAGCGGTCAGCCTAAGCCCGAACAAGCTGATGTTCTAGTTCATGCACAGCAACAAATTGCTGTTCAGGTCTGTTTAATCATCAAATTTCACTGCTGTTTCTTGTTTGTGACCATAAATTTGCTTTCTTTTCAACATCTTATTTTACTTTGCGTGTCTCTCAGAAGCTAGCTCTTCAACTAAATGGATCAACTAGCATGTCCGGCATGATATCAGGCTTGTTTACGGAAGTTGAGAGCAACCAATTGGCCAATGTGGCTACCAAAGTAGTTTGTCTTTCTCAGGTAGGGAATGCTTGTCCATTATAATCTGTGTTCTGAGTTTTTGTGATATAGTGATTGAATTTGTACTTACCAGGTTGTGGAACCCGATGATCTGAGGGATGATAATGAGTATGAAGAGATTTTGGAAGATATGCGGGATGAATGTGGAAAGTATGGTCAGTATTAATATTTATTTTCAGTAAGCTTTGGTATTTTTGTGAAGACTTATCTTTTAGTGGTTGGAGGTGCATGATGTAAACAGAATTCATTTCAGGTTTATACTTCATATTTCAATTTGGTCTATTATCACTTAAGCTATAATTTTATTGCAGGAACATTGATCAATCTTGTTATTCCCCGTCCTGGACCATCTGAAATTGAAGCTTCATCAGGCGTGGGGATGGTAGATTCAAACATCTCTCTTATGTGCATGCTATTTGTGTAATCTTCTTGTTTTCACTGTTCAGGCAATGCTAGTTTAATTCTACTTGCTTTTCACTGTTAAATGATACTCCGGTAGTCATCTTTGATTTTCAGAGATGCTTTCTGTACTAAAATCCTTTATCGTGATCAGGTGTTTGTTGAATATTCTGATGCTCAAGCAGCTGCTAGGGCCATTGCAGCTCTGAATGGACGCAAATTTGGTGGCAATGTTGTTAGTGCAACATTCTATTCTGAAGAGAAGTTCGAGCAAGGAGATTATGGAGGCTGATGATGTCAAATCAGTCAGTCAGTAGCGTTAACATGGAAATAGCTTAAGAGTGTTTCTGCTGTCAGCATTGTTGAATTCGTTAATGGAAATGAACTATATGCTGAATCATTTAAGGTTTGCAGGTTCTTATAGAAGTGCATAAAGTCTGTGTTTCAGTTGTAAATTATTCTATTGCATTGGGTCTCTCTGGGTATCAAAGCACAAGGCAACTTGTCCCAGAGAGATATATTGTTTATAGAGAATTTTTTGAGTTTCAACTGTATTCTTAAAATTTTGTTGGGATCCTTGTGAATGGCAGTACATTATGTCTCCCTGTAGCACGTCTATGCTCACCTGGCACATCTTAAAATCTTGTGACTTTGGAGGACAATGCCAGCAAAGTGCAGTACTTGGCTGAAGATTTAATTTTGAGACAGCATAATTACTTGAACTCAACAATCCTACTGTGCTCAACTTCATGGGTGTTAATTACCTTGGGCAAACTCAAGTCTTGAAAGTGAACCTAATGGAAGAAGCATTTTTGGCATGGTTTGGCTTACTAGAATTCTCTAGACATTTACAAGAGTGCAAGGGATCAGTGATGATTGACATGCAACGTACGGCTCTAATTTTATGTAATTTGATAATCAAGGTTGGGTTATGTGTTAATGTATTGTAGTAAGCTGAGTCACGTGGTATTGCTTTAGCTTATATGATTTTTATGTGATTTTAGCATTGTATTTTTAAGTCCAGCATGAGGTATTTAATATTGTTTGGTTTATACCTTGGCCAAATCACTGGAGATCACAATGCTATTTAAGAAAAGATAAAGCTATTAGTTTATTTACTGGAGAACTCTTCTATGCTTTACAAGTAGCAATCTTCATACCAACAAATACTGCCTTTTTGCTGATTGTGCAAGCAGTTTTGTTTATGTTGCAATTATGGTGCTAATTGCAAATGATGTGAAGCACCTTCAGTATAGTGGGGGACAGATGAACAAGCTAGCATGTGGTACTTGATACATACAATTGATTGACACAACTGTTCTGTTTATTTCTAAATGGAAGTCTTTTTTGGCTTTTTTTTTGTCATGTTAGAATTGCTGTCTAGCAATTTTTGTATAAAATGCTTTATGTGAGTTATTTTGGCTCTTCATTTTGCTGTGTCTTTATTTAATCGCTGTAGAAAGAAAGCAATGCAAATTGGAAAAGCACTTCAAATTATTCTTGTTAAGAACACATCCTCTATCATACTATCCAATCTATATCAATAACCCCTACCCCCCCAAGATAACTTTTTTTATCTATGTATATGTAGCTATACAACAAAAATGTGTTTGCAGTCTAGCTGGAGCAATAGGTGGTGAAAGAGAAAAACATGGCATATTTATAAATGTATTAAAATTTTTTTTTGGTTTTATTTCATATCAATTAGATTTGTATCTACGTAATTACTATTGACTGTTCTGAGATTTTCAAAGTATATTATTAGACAAAGAATTGCCTGGATAAAACTTTTGTCAAATTATTTTGTGATCTACATTTTGGGTCTGACTTTTAGAGACATCATCAATCATCAATATATCTACCTGGATACCCAAAAGTATATTATTAGACAAAGAATTGCTTGGATAAAACTTTTGTCAAATTATTTTGTGATCTACATTTTGGGTCTGACTTTTAGAGACATCATCAATATATCTACCTTGATACCCAAAACGTCGTTTTGAAAAAAAAATTGTACAGTATTTTTATGCAGAAAATTCTTCTCATAAATACTAATGGTGAAGTATTATATTAAATATTATATTTACTAGTGTTTAAAATTTATTTACCCAGATTTAGCCCAAGCAAAAAAAAAAAACTGAAAGCGCAAGATGTTACTAGGTAAAATATGAAGAGCTTTGTGAACCTGCTTTGGGCGATTGAATCTATTTATCCATTTCCGAAGATATACATTGTGAAAGAAAAGTTCTACGTGTTTACCATGGTCTTTCTTTTGATTTTAAGTTGTTTTTTTTTTTTTTTGTTTATTAAGTGTCAAACATTAAATAATAACGGTAGTTTTTCCAAAGTGAGAGTTTGGTTGAGTTTTCTATTTAAAAAACCCAAGAAATTGACAACTTGGTTTATTAATATGTAATGGTTTATCAATGTTTAGTGATACAATGTTTAGTGGAGAGTGTGTCTTTATATATATATATTTATATATAAGGAGAGAGAAACATGTCTAACATCAGTTGCCTATTAATTATCTTTGTACACATAGTGTTTTATATGGTTTTTATAGGTGGTCATTCCCATTAAAATATCAGAATACTATAGTTGCTGTTAGGTTAAATAGGTTATATCAAAGTTTCCTTTCTATCGAAGATATATTTATCAATCAATTTTTTGATATGATTTTCATTTAAGAGGATTTTTCCGCAGCCAACTCTGTGACTGGCTAAAATATCTATCACCTTACCTGTTTCTCTAGATTTGTTGACGTTTTCAAGATACTGTCTCAAGCAATAGCTAGACAAAAAATAATGCTAGTGTTTATCTTATATATATTTTTTTGACACTCGTGAATTCTCCTCAATTGAAATATATCTCTATTATTGTAAAAATTAACTTGTCTTTGGGTGCTTTTATTTACTTTTGAGAAGTAAAAAAAATCGTTAAAACAATCAAGTTATAAAATGTGTAAAGTAATGTAAACTAAAAATATAATATTTGAGATTAGTATTTATGTTTCGAGAACTTAGTAAGTAGTCAAAATTTTATTTTTATTTAGACTGATTAATTTTTAACTTGTTTTATACATGCTTAACTGTAAATTGCTTTTACGTAAGAACACCAAAAAAACAATTATACATGAAAAGTGGGCCTAACACTTGAAATGCAATTGATGGATACATATGTGTGTGAAGTATGGATGGATTTAGTCTCAATATATATAATGACAGCTGTAGGAATGAATGACATATTTTAGTAGTTTGTCTTCCTTAGAAGTGTGGCGTGGAAGAGTGGTAATGTCAGATGTGTTTTTTTAAAAATAAATAGTGAAATTTTGATACGTTTATGTACTTATATGGTATACATGACCTGTTAAAATACGTATTAACACATACAAAGAGAAAGTTGTGGATTTAAATTTAAGTTTGGATGACTAAACCAAAAAAAACATATTAATTAGAAGTGTCCTTATATACATGACCTGTTAAAATAAGTATTAACACATACAAAGAGAAAGTTGTGGATTTAAATTTAAGTTTGGATGACTAGACCAAAAAAAACATATTAATTAGAAGTGTCCTTATAGAGGTTCCCTACGTAATAAAAACAAAGAAAAATTAAAAAACAAAACCATAAGAATTAAAACAATTTGCGAGGATTAAGTTGCGAGGATTTATGTGGACAAATAAAAAATTGGAGGATAATAGACTACTAAAGGAACAAGTAGCAAAGTGCAAGATGAGTTTCTTGGAAGATTCAATGAACTTCAATGCAAGTGCTGCAAATATAAACAGAGGCAACTTTGAATGATTTAAGCTTCCTATTGTATGATGAATTTATTGTACAACATTGTTCATTATACAACACATTTATCTTTTCTCCAGTATTTGTGTTATATGATAGTTTCTTCAACCAAAACTAGAATGTACTATTAATCTTTGTTGTAGACTTCCTTTTGGCATGCAACTGTAAGACCAAGCCCCTTTACCATTCTATTGTACGACAACTCGATATTTGTACAACAATTTCATAGCTTGTATGACATTGGAAATCTTTACCTAGCATTATTCATCATCATACAATAACATAATTTTTTCATCGTACAAATGTATGATCGTTACTAGTGTTTAATGTGCAATTGGCTGTTGTATGGTAAAAGAAATTCTTCAACAATTTCTTATTTGGCGATTCTCACCTTTCAATTTATGACCTCTCTATCATATGACAATTCAAACTACACTGCAACCAGATTTCCATTCAACAATAATCAAGGTTTCATTTTGCTGGAGTGTTAACCAAATCCTCACACACAGAGCAATTTACTCTTCCCTTTTATGAATGATGGCTTTGGCCCTAAAATCTAAATTTCATGTTTCGTTATGTACTATTTTCTAGCAAGGTAGAATGACACTCTCATGTGCCTGTAATCTATTGCTCATTTTAACCTCCTATGCCTTGATTCTCTTCGATCGTTCTCCTATGCTTGTACGCAACCTGCACACATTTTTTAATGACAATACAGATGGCCAACATAAATAATAATTCAATATTCCAGAACAACCAAGACTTAGGCATTTATTAGTTAAAATGTTCATTTATTTTCATCAAGAATAAAAGGCTTAGATTTGAGACCTCTTTCTCTCCTCTCCTTTTCTTGAGACAAAACACCCGATTTCTAGCTTTTGAAAGCTATTACATAATGGTCTAATGATTGGCCTTCTAGTTTCACAATGGTTGAACTACTAGACGATTAGTTGTCGAGATGCTGTTTCATCATATTTGTTGAGTAATAGAAATGTTTTATGAACATTTTGCAAACCTTCAATTTAACTCTATACTTGGCAATCTTAGATGTAATCATCCATGTTGTATCCTCAATTACCCGATTCTTCCCTTTGACCAAGTGTTCATGATATTCCTTACCCCTCATGTTGAGCAAGGTGCAACGACAATATTGTCATTGTTGTCAACACACTCAGATGGACAGGTTGATGCAATGGGAAGTTGTTACATGTTGTTCGTGCAAATTTGCAAAAGTTGAAAAAATCGTCAGGAAGTTGTCAAAAAATTGCAAAATTCGTCACGAGCGCAGTTGGATAGGATGGATCAGTTTGGAACATGCCAACATGTCAGGAAACAGTCTAGAACAACGTTGGAGATGTCAACACAGTGTTTGGATTGATCGGTGACGTTTTCGATATCTTGGTTGATGATTTGACAAGTGGTTGTACAGGCCGAAAAATGACAGTTTTGTTAGAAGCATTGCGAGCAAACCGAGAAGAATTTGATAGCAAAGTTCAAAATGGAGGTAGTCGTTATCTTCAAGAACATGTGTTCCAAATTTCCACGAAAACGGAGAAACAAGGCGAATGTTACAAGCGTTGCAAGACTATCACAAAAACGCTCTTTTTGGAAAAAGTGTGTTAGCAATAGTTTTTGTGGAGGTGGTACAGGCGAACCATAAGGAGTTATGCAGCGAGATTTGGACTGGATGTAGTCAACATTGCAGATATTCTAAGTTTCAAATTTTAGAGAAAACAAAGTTACGAGGTGAGAGTTATGATTGTTGCAAAAACGGTACAGGTCACTTTTATGTCAATTTGTTTCACTTGTGCAAAATCCTTTAGTTGGCCATTTCGACCTTGCAGAGTCGCTAGAGTTTCGATTTCAGTGTTGTTACACCTTCAAGGCATCAAATAAAGCATCTTTCGTTTTTGGTTTGAGGTGTCACGTGGCTCCGAAGTAAGAGAACGAGTAAGGTGTCAATTCTTTGCATGTGACGTGTTTGACGAAATGCCTTCTCAAAATAAAAAAAGGAAGTTATATTGTTTTAAGAAGCTTCATTAAAGAAAATCTTTTTAAAATTGAAAAGGGAAAAAGAATGCCCGTCTTACCGCGGCTGCTGGCACGGAGTTAGCCGGGTCATGATCGCGCAATCGATGAAAGATCTTTACGAGCAGAATTGCCCTTCTTCACCCACACAATATTGCTGGATCGGGCTTTTGCCCATTGTCCAAGATTCCCCATTGCTGCCCCCTATGGGAGTTCGGGCCGTGTCTCAATCCTAGTGTGGCTGATCATCCGAAAAGACCAGCTAAGCATCATCGGCTTGGTCAACGTTTACCTAAACAAGTACCAGTGTGCTTTTTAAGTGATAAGGGATTTTATTGAAAAGTGGGGACTTCACTTTGTGAAGAGAGAAGTGTGTGGAGAAAAATAAAGAGTGAAAATCCGTGATTTTTGGAGTGTGGTGCAAAACGTCACTTTAGTATTTTGGGCATAATTTTCTCATATGATATCCAATTTGGTTGAAATTTTGAGAGGTGTTCGCAGACAAAGTGTTGCACAATACCCAGAAAGCGTTTAGCAATTGGCAGAACGAGCTAAGAGAACAATCATTTTTTTTTGTGAGAAGAGAAAATTCAAATTTTGAGTAATGCAAAGAGAGGGATGTTATACTGGGTGAAATAGAAAGTTTTAGATTTTGAGCTTACAGACCATAAAGGGTTTTGGTTTCAGTGAAGACATTCATATGCCATTTTATTATCAATATCAAAATCAAGTGGGTGTTTGGTAGAGAGGTTGGTGCTCCTTTCTGTTGGTGCAGATAAATCAGGGGTTGGTGCTCATTTTTGTTGGTGCAGATAAATCAGGGGTTGGTGCTCCTTCCAGTGGGTGCTGGTAAATTGATTGTAAAGTTGGTGCTTTGCAAATGCTAGATTTGGATGGGAGTCTACACAGTTATTTTCAGGGATGTAGCCAAATCGATGAACCTCGATACATCTTGTGTTATGTGATGTTCTCTTGTTATACTTACTTTATTTGGTTTTATGTTTTCATTGTTTTGGATTTGAGTGTTGAATATTTAAGTTTTAAAGAGCTACACTGATTCACCCCCCTCTTAGTGTCATTGTGAGACTAACAATTGGTATCAGAGCGAGGTTCCTGAACAAACTTAACTAGCTAGGGTGATCTTGGAAGTGACACAATGGCAGGTGGTGAAGGCTTCTCATCAAACAAAGCACCATTGTTTGATGAAACTAATTACGTATTTTGGAGACTCAGTGATGCAAACATATCTTTGTGCTTTGGAATACGACATTTGGGATTCAGTAGATAGTGGATACACAATACCCACCACTTCTCCAATCGATGTTGTAGGTAAGAAATTGTTTGAGAATGACTCAAAAGCAAAGAATGCTATCATGTGTGGATTAGTGGACAACGAACTGGTAAAGATTATGGGTTGTAAAATGACAAAGGAAATATGAGACAAACTGAAGAGCATTCATGAAGGAGACGTTAAGATCAAAGAGGCCAAGTTACAAACACATCGACCTCAGTTCGAAGTATTAAAGATGAATGATGATGAGAATATAGAGGCATATATGCTGAGATATATTGAAGTCATTAATGCAATTAGAGGACTCGACGAAGAAATCAAAGATTCTATCATCGTGAAAAAGGTATTAAGATCCCTTCCCCAAATATTTGATTCTAAAGTTTCAGCTATAGAAGAAGCTAAAAATCTAAATTCTTTTAGTATGGATGAGATGCATTGTTCTTTGACTGCATATGAGATGAGAAGAAAATATAAACCCACAGACAAAGAAGCTGATTTTAAAGCCCATAAAAATATGAAAGCAAAACAAGAATCCAAGGAAGAAGAGACATTAGATGAAATGGAGCAAAATTTGTTCGAAAAATAAAAAGGGGCAAAGAAAAATACAGAGGAAAGTTATCGTTTAAATGTTTCAACTGTGGAGGCGTTGGGCATTTTGCATCTAGATGTCCACTCAATGAGAATAACAGAAGTGATGAAGGATCGCACGAAGAAAGAAGTGACTGGAAGAAAAAAACAAATTTCAGAAAAGACAACTTCAAGAAGAAAAGTTTCATCTCCAAAAATGTCAGGTCATCAGAAGATAGCTCCAGTGAGGATTCTAAAAAGGAAATAGGTGAAGCTCTTTTCATGGCACTCAAAGAAGAAAAACCAAAAAAAAACAAGAATGTGATGAAGAAGAAATTGACGCAAAAGTGAATTTGGAAGAGGAACTAATTGCAGCTCTAGATGAATTGAAGATAGAAAAAAAATAATAAAAAAATTTCAAGAAAGTTTGAGGATGCAAATGAAATCATAACAAATTTGAAAGTACAGATAGAAGAATCCAAGAAAATCTTCGAAGATCTTGAAGTGCAAATAACCATGAAAATAGATTATTGCAACAAGCTAGAAGAAGAGATTGTTGGTTTAAGAATGCAGCTAGAAGAGATGAATCGGAAAATTAGTTGTTATCACAAATGTGAAGAAAGTTCTATGAAGCTGGATAAAATCATAAATAACCAAAAGACTACAGGCATCCAATTTGGTTTGGGTTTTGATAAAGGATAATCGTCAAATGGATCAAAGGCCATAAATGAATAATCCACAAAGAATGAAGAGAAGAAACAAGTTGATCAAGAAAAAATGAATCATGCAAAGAAAAGCAATATTTTAAGGCACAAAAGGAGAATTGACAATGATGGATTCACCAATGTCACACCTCAAAGAAGAAGATTTATGGCTCCTACGACAACATGGCAAAGACCACCACCTAGGTTCAATCATATTTTTTCTGGTTACTGTTTTAAATGCAATGGTTATGGACATAAGATCTCAGATTGCAAGTATAATCTAGGACCAAGGAATTATACCAATAGAAATGCTTTTTCATCTTTGATGGATTATGCAATAGAATGTTATAACTGTTATAATTTTGGGCATATTGCAAGAAATTGTCGAAGTACATTTGCATCAAATCAATTTTAGGAAAGAAAATTTCAGCCAAATGGAATAAGACAAAATAGAAAATTGCCCGAAAAACATGCACAAGCTAATGAAAAAGAAAAGCCAAAACAAGAGCCCAAAATTGTAATCAAACCTGAGTGGAAAGAAAAAAAGTGACCTAAGGAAGAAAATGAATCCTTGATCGTACAAACGACATTTAAAGCGCAAAATAAATTCGCACCATGGATACTTGATAGTGGATGCTCGAGTCATATGACAGGTGACAAACAAAAATTTGAGAAGTTGCAACAATATGAAGGTGGTTCAGTAAATTTTGGAAACAATGATGGAGCTAAGACAGTTGGCAGAGGTTCAGTTAAGATTAGTGACAAAAAAATTAGGTCAAAAGAAGTCTTGTTTGTGGTTGGTCTGAAACATAACTTGTTGAGCGTAAGTAAGATTTGAGATAGAGGTCATGAAGTGATCTTTAAGAAGCAAGGTTGTGAAGTCAGAAAGGAAAACAATGAGAAGTTGATAGCAACTGGATCAAGGACATCCGCAACTCGTACACTCTCTCAGAGACTTTAGAAGGAGCTTGATTAGACATGAAGAAGAGAATTGGTTGTGGCACAAGAGGCTCGATCATATCAGTTTTGACAATCTAGTAAAAATCATCTCAAAGAAAGCAGTGAGAGATATTCCCACCATTGGCAAACCATCAAATAGCATTTGTGCTTCATGTCAAAAGGGGAAGCAAACTAGATTCTCATTTAAAACAAAAAAGTACTACACAAGCAAACCTTTAGAACTAGTACATACTGATTTATGTGGACCCATGAGAACGCAAAGCATAAACAATGACAAATATTTCATGTTGTGTATAGATGACTATTCTAGGATGATATGGGTACTGTTTTTGAAGCATAAATCAGAAGATTTTGAGATGTTCAAGGTTTTCAAAAACCAAGTTGAGAATCAAACAAGAAAAATGATTAAATGTTTAAGGTCAGACAGAGGAGGAGAGTTTATTTCAGAGGATTTCACAGAGTATTGTGAAAAATATGGCATTAGGAGACAGTTTTCAGCATCCAGGACACCTCAACAGAATGGTGTGGTAGAAAGAAAGAACATGACAGTGCAGGAAATGTCACGGACTATGTTGACTGAGAGCAAAATAGCAGATAAACTTTAGAAAGAGGCAGTCCATACTGTGGTATACATCCAAAATAGGTGCATGTTGAGGATGCATGAAAGCAAAACTCTTTATGAGTTGTGGTTCAGTAAAAAGGCAACAAAAAGATACTTTAAATTTTTTGGCAGCAAGTGTTACATCAAAAGAACTGAAAAAAACCTTGGTAAGTTTGAAGATAAAGCGGATGAAGGTATTTTTCTTGGCTATTCGTCAAAAAGCAAAGCTTACAAATGCTACAACAAGAGGCTAAGGAAAATTGTGGATAGTGCCGATGTTAAAGTTGATGAAGGAAGGGAACGAGTAATTAGATATGAAGAGAACTACCCAATTTATGAAGAGGTCATTGAAGGAGATGAAAAAAAGGAAATGAAAAAAAACCAACAATTGACTTAGAGGATTCAAATAGTGATTCAAAAGTGGAAGAAAGCAAGAAATTCAAAACAGGAAACTGGCAGAAAGATCATCCTAGAGAGCAAATAATTGGAGACCCCACAATTGGTGTTCAGATAAGAAGAAGATTAGTAAGTAACTACTCTTTATTATCCAACATTGAGCCCAAAAATGTTGCTGACGCCAACAAAGATGAAAGTTGGGTAAAGACAATAAATGAAGAATTAGATTAGATCGAGAAAAATAAGACTTGGGATTTAGTACCAAGACCCGCAAATAAAAATGTAATCGGTACTAAATGGGTCTTTCGAAACAAATTGACTGAAGACGGACAGGTAGTCAAGAACAAAGCAAGATTGGTATGCAAAGGCTATTCACAAATTGAAGGTATTGACTTTGAGGAAACCTTTGCACCTGTGGCCAGACTAGAGGCAATTAGAATGTTTATGGCTTTAGCAGTTTACAAGAATTTCAAAGTTTATCAAATGGATGTGAAATCAAATTTTTTGAATGGGAAACTTGAAGAAGAGGTTTATATTGAGCAGCCAGATGGTTTCCAACTTGGTGATGATCCCAAATTGGTTTGCAAGTTGAAGAAAGTGTTATATGGCTTAAAACAGGCACCTAGAGCATGGTATGCAAGGCTAGACAATTATCTTACTCAGCAAGGATTCAAGAAAGGTATGGTGGATAGTAATTTGTATGTCAAAATAGAAAATGGTCATCATATTGTTCTTGTTGTATACATAGATGATATCATATTTGACAGCAACAAAGATGAGTTGTGTAAAGATTTAGCAAATAAGATGCAGAAAAAATTTGAAATGTCAATGATTGATGAACTTTCGTATTTCCTTGGATTGCAAGTTAATCAAAAGGAGAAGGGCATATTTATTTCTAAAATTAAATATGTGAAAGAGATGCTGAAAAAGTTCACAATAGAGGATTGTAAGCCAGTTAGCACTCCCATGACGATAGGTTGCAAGTTGAGCAAGGATGACAAATCTCCACATGTTGATCAAACTATGTATAGATCTATGATTGGGAGCTTAATTGTACTTGACAACTACCAGACCAGATATTTTGTAGGTAGTATTCATGGTAGCACGATTTCAGGCTAGTCCCAAGGAGACTCATGTGACAACAGTGAAGAGGATTCTTCGGTACCTCAAGGTACTATGGAGTATGGGTTATGGTATCATAAAGGTAAGGACTTCACCCTTATTACGTATTCAGATGCAGATTGGGAAGGATGTGTAGATGATAGGAAGAGTACCAATGGAGGTGCATTCTATCTTGGAGACAGGTTGGTCGCGTGGCACAGTAATTGTTAGCGTATATTTGTTAGTATATTGTTGTTATTACATTATATTACATATATCTTGTAAATTAGGCATAACTTGTTATTTGTTATAACAAGTTCTATTTCAGCATCGGATGGTTTCGTAACCTCCGGGCTATTATAGGCCTGCAAATGTATTATTTAATCCTTCCCGTACATGAATATAATTTGTTGTTTTACTCTAACATGGTATCCGAGCCATTTACAAAATTTTTTTGCAGACGCTTGCTGGAGGGACGTGCGATTGTAATTTAAAAAAAAATGGAGTTTTTTTTTGCTGGGAACACAACATCTGTTTGCTGTATTTTGCTGGGAGGACGCATTTTTTTTGCTGGGAAGGAGCACTGATTTCTGTGCTGGGAAGGCGAATTTTTTTAAAATTTTTTTTGGGCTGATTGAGGATCGCGCAGCCCATCACGCGATCCCCCCTAACGTCGCGCGCAATCGCGCGACGTATTTTTCCCAACCCCCCCACCCCCCAACGTCGCGCGCAATCGCGCGACGTTTTTTCTTCCCAACCCCCCCATCCCCAGCCCCCACCATGTGCGTGACGCACAGGTTTTTTTTCCCAGCTCCTCCCCCCCATCCCAACACGTCGCGCATCCGCGCGACGTTGGGAGGACCCCCCTCCCCCTACCACGTCGTGCATTCGCGCGATGTTGGGAGGCCCCCTCCCCTACCACGTCGCGCATCCGCGCGACGTTGGGAGGCCCCCTCCCCCCCAGGTCGCGCTTCCACGCGACGTTGGGAGGCCCCTCCCCTCCCTCGCGCCTGCGTGACCCCCCCTCGCGCTCCCCGACGTTGGGACCCCCTCCCTCTTCCCGTCGCGCATCACCTTCCCCCCTCCCCTTCCCAGTCCGCTGTAGGCATGACAGTCAAGGTCGCGCGCTGCACACACGACCAGGCTGCGGATCAGGCCGCAGCAGTGGTGGCTACAGGCCACCCCGTCGCCACCAGCAGCGGAGGTAGCAGTCGCGGCGGCAGCCACAACAACAGCCGTGGCCACTTGCCGCTGCCAGGAACGGAGAGGAGGAGGCACGCCCGAGAGCAGCAGGGCTGTCGGGACCCTCCTCAAATACGAGGGGGCCCCTGATCCTGTCGGATCAGCCCGCTAGTCCACCTGGTGGTGGACTGTGCGGTAAGGCTCTGGGAGCCTGCAGGTCGCGGGTTCCAATCCCGTCGACCCCCCTTCAACAAAGGTAAAAAAAAAAATTTCCACATATTTTTTTAAATTATTTTTTCCTAAAGTTAAAACTTTAATTTTTAATTTTAATTTATTTTCTATAGTTTAACCTTTATAAATTAAAATTAAATTTTTTAATTTGATTTTAATTTCTTTTTAAAGGTTTTTTAAAAACTATATAAATTAAAATTAATATATATATTTTTTAACTTTAAGGTTATAAAATAATTTTCAAAATCATTTGTGGGGAGATTTTTTTTTTAAGATAAAAAGAAGGGGGGTATTTTTTTTTCAAAAATCAAAGGGGGAAAGTGAGTAATTTTTGAAAAAGCAAATTTGGCATTATTGTAAAGGTGCATTTTCGGCTGCGCCCGACACCTAGTGGGTTATTCCTGTGGGCACTTTTTTTTGTTGTATGTTGCATATTTGATTTCTTGCACTATAACATTAAAAGTTAAAATCAAATTCACTCCCTAAGTCCCCGGAATAATTAAAACCCATCCGTGCAATTTATTGCACTACAGCGTTCGGTATTTGTGATACCTCTGGCCAGCACTTACAGGTAAAGCTGTCGTGATTGCGCTACTGTATCCGCCGCCTAATATAGCTGCTACAACGACGTCTGAGCTTGTTCTCTATAAATCGTCGGGGAGAGATAAGTTTGCCATTTTGCATTTTTTTTACTCCATCCATTACCCTAATAGTTCTTGTGTTTAGGCGTAAATCCTGACGAGAGTTCTGAAATCCAAAGTGTTTAGGGGAAGTTACGCCCCACGCATGCGGATTGCAGACTTTCTATGGTAGGTGCCATCAACAAGACTATTCCCTTTCAGAACTGCTTATGTACCACGTATCGTATGATCTCTAAAAATCACCTATAGTTTCCCTCACGTAAGGGCGGGTGATTTTTTGTTGATCTTTCTAAATACCTATAGTTTCCCTCACGTAAGGGCGGGTATTTAGTACGGTATAACGGCCTAGCAAAAGGTATATCGAAAGGGGGACCAATTGGTGTTATAAGGAACCTTCATCATGTCTGCAAAACTAATGACTGATTCTCATCAGTTGTTGAAAGGTCCTAATTACACACCATGGAAAAATAAGATGAAGGCCATCCTAGCAATGGATGACTTATGGGATGTTGTATCTGGAGCAACAACCAGACCTTCATCTACTGCTGGTGCTACAGCTCCATCTACTGCTCAAAGAGACTTTGATAAGCTAGACAGCAAAGCAAAAGTGCTCATCTTGCTTGCTGTGTCTGATGAAGTCCAACCCCATATTGCTGATTGTGCAACTAGTAAAGCGGCATGGGATGCCCTTAATACTATATATGAGGGAAAGAATGATTCCACCATTCTATTTCTTCAATCTCAATTACACAGTCTAAGCATGAAGCAGGGTGAGACAGTTGAATTCTTTCTTTGCAGAGTTTCTGAATTGAAAGCAAAGTTGAATTCTTTGGGAGAACCAGTTGAAGACAAGCTCCTTACTTCAGTTGTATTGAGAGCTTTACCTGATTCTTATCGGGTGTTGATCACTTCCCTTCAGGTATCACAACGGAAAGTTACTTTTGTAGAATTGGTTAATATGCTTCAAGAGGAGGAGGCACGCCAACTACAACGAGATGATTCTTCTAACACTGCTCTCTACATCAACAGGAAAGGGCAGAACCAGAAGAAGGGTAATTTTTAGAAGGGAGGGAATTCACAAAAGGATTCAAAAGGGAAACAAACTCAACAACCTCAACAGAAAAAGAGATATTGCAAGATCTGTGACAAAGAAGGTCATGATACAAACAGATGTTGGCATAAGAATAAGCAATCAAAATAGAAAGGCCGAAACAAACCACAAAAGAACAAACAACAAGTGAATGTTGTTGTTGAAGAATCTGACATGGATTTTGAGAGAGCCCACAAAGTTCTCATGACTACCACAGTGTCCAAGCAGACGGATCCTATATGGTATGTTGATTCTGGAGCCAGTAAGCACATGACTGGTGACAAATCATGGTTTGAGTCTTTTGAGGCCAAAGAGGGCAAACCTGTCACTATTGCTGATGATAAAACCTACAAGGTTCAGGGAGAAGGCACTATTTCAGTCACTCTTCCTGATGGCAAGTGTCAGATTGATAAAGTTCTCTATGTTCCAGGATTGGCAAACAATTTGTTGTCGAGTCACACAAATTCTGGACAAAGATATGGTTGTGAACTTTAGTGTTGAGGGAGGCAAGAAGTGTTGTTCTATTACCGGGAGGGGTAAGAACATTGCAACCGCTTCATATAAGCATGGCTTATTTGCCTTAGATACTATCTCTACTCCACATGTTGCCATGACAGTCTCTACAAAGGAGGCAACTTCCCTATGGCACAAGAGATATGGACATTTGAGTTCTGGTTACTTACTTGAGTTAAGTAAGTATGAGATGGTAAAGGGTCTTCCTTCCCTTTCTACCACTTTACCAGTTTGCTCTGACTGCTTGGCAGGAAAGCAGCATAGAGTGCCTTTTGAAAAGAGCTCTACAAGAGCAAAGAAACCTCTGGAGTTGGTTCATACCGATCTGTGCGGTCCCTTCACTCCCAACAGTTGTGGGGGTAAGAGGTATTTTCAGTTATTTGTGGATGATTACTCACGAAAGATGTGGGTATTCTTTCTTCAACTAAAATCTGAAGCATTTGGCTTCTTTCAGCAATTCAAGAAATCTGTTGAGAAGGAGTCAGGGACTTCTATAAAGACCCTCCGCTCAGATCGAGGGGGGGAGTTCACCTCTAAAGAATTTTTTGCATTCTTGAAAGAAAATGGGATCACAAGACAGTTAACTACTGCTTATACTCCTCAGCAAAATGGAGTTGCTGAAAGGAGGAATCGTTCCATCATGGAAATGGTTCGTTGCATGCTCACAGGAGCTAGACTTGAGCAACTATATTGGGTAGAAGCTGTCACCACAGCAGTATATCTGTTGAATAGGGCACCCACAAAGGCCCTACAAGGAATGACTCCACAGGAAGCATGGAGTGGTAGGAAACCCTCCATTTCTCATCTACGCATTTTTGGATGTAAAGCTTTCATGCACATACCAAAAGAGAAAAGGAAGAAGCTAGATGAGAAGACATTGAAGTGTATTCTTCTTGGGTATGATGAGCACTCTAAGGGTTATCATTTGATTGATCCCTTGACCAAGAAGATTCACATAAGTAGAGATGTTGTTTTTGATGAGGCTTTCACATCAGCAAACACATCAGATGTATACCTAGACCTTGTGGAAACTCAGGTTGTTAAATCTCCTTCATCAAAGGTTGGAGGTTCTTCTGGATCTTCTTCAACACCTAAGAAGAAGAATCCAAAGTGGTATACAAATACAATCAAAGACTCTAAGCTATCTACTCCACCAGATTTGACTTTGGATAGGCCTCGTACTCGCAGCATGGCTCGACAAGAGAAAGCTGCAACAGAGAATACTGGGGTTGATGATCTGTGTCAATCTTTTGAAGAACTTTCTGTAGATCCAGTGAGAGATACAGAAGATATGGATATTGATAGTGATAAGGTGTTTATGTCTTCCATAGACGATCTTGAACCTGCATCAGTACAAGTTGCTCTCGGTGAGCCTCAGTGGAAGGCTGCTATGGATGCAGAGTATAAGTCTTTGATGAAAAACAAAACTTGGAAGCTTGTCGATCTGCCGCATGGAAAGAAGCCCATTGGCTGCAAATGGGTGTATAAAGTCAAGTACAAAGTAGATGGGACAATTGATAAGCATAAGGCCCGTCTTGTTGCAAAGGGCTATGCTCAAAAGGAAGGCATTGACTACGAGGAAACTTTTGCACCTACTTGCTCGGATGACAACAATTCGAGTTATTTGTGCTATGGCAGCACAGTTTGGGTGGAAAGTTCATCAGATGGATGTCAAAAGTGCCTTTCTGAATGGTGATCTCCAAGAAGAAGTCTATATGACTCAGCCAGAAGGATTTGCAGTGGAAGGCCAACAGCAGAAAGTTTGCAAATTGGTCAAATCCTTATATGGCCTGAAACAAGCTCCTCGAGCTTGGTATATAAAAATGGACAATCACCTCCTGCAGCATGGTTTTAAGAGATGTCCGTCAGATGCAAACCTCTATTTCAAGAAACAGGGTTCTGAGATAGTGTTGCTTGTACTCTATGTTGATGATCTGCTCATTACAGGGAGTTCAGAAACTATGATCTCTACTGTCAAAAGAGACTTGTGTCAATATTTTGAGATGTCAGATCTCGGACTTCTCCATTACTGTCTTGGTCTGGAATTCAGCCAGAAGGAGCACTCCATCAAAGTGTCTCAAAAAAAATATGCCAAGACATTGTTGGAAAAATATCGCATGACTGATTGCAAGCCAATGGCAACTCCGATGGAGACTGGACTTCAGTTATCATGATATGATGATTCACCTCAGGTAGATGGTACTCTCTATCGACAGTTGATTGGGAGTCTCATATATCTGACCAATACTAGGCCAGATCTCGTATTTGCTGTCAACTATCTTTCGAGGTTCATGCAGGAGCCTAAGACCACTCATTGGAAAGCAACAAAACGTGTTCTTCACTATGTCCGTGGCACAATGGAATATGGCCTAGAATACAAGAGGAACAACAAATTCTTCTTGCAAGGATACACGGACTCCGACTATGCCGGATCATTTGATGATCGCAAGTCAACTTCAGGATATATTTTTCATCTAGGATCCGGTCCTGTCTCTTGGCACAGCAAGAAGCAACAGGTGGTTGCTATTTCATCAACAGAGGCAGAGTATCGCGCCGCACGTGAAGCTATGTGCGAAGTGATATGGTTGCGTCGCATTCTGACAAGTATGGGTCATCCATCCAAATCTCCAATACACTTGTTTTGCGACAATCAGGGTGTTCTGAACCTAGTCAAGAATCCAGTCCATCATGAAAGAACAAAGCACATTGACACACAATGTCATTTCATTCGAGATGAAGTTTTGAAGCACCGAATTCAGCTTCAGCACATTCCCACCGATGCTCAAGTTGCAGACATTTTCACTAAGGCACTTGCACGTGTCAAATTTGAATTGTTTCGCAGCTCTCTTTGTATTGCCAAATGATGTAATGAGGGGGGATGTTAGTATAGCTAATAGTTATATCATTACCAAAATAATGTAATAAGGGGGGATGTTAGCGTATATTTGTTAGTATATTGTTGTTATTACATTATATTACATATATCTTGTAAATTAGGCATAACTTGTTATTTGTTATAACAAGTTCTATTTCAGCATCGGATGGTTTCGTAACCTCCGGGCTATTATAGGCCTACAAATGTATTATTTAATCCTTCCCGTACATGAATATAATTTGTTGTTTTACTCGACAGTAAGAAACAGGAGTCAGTATCCTTATCCACAGCAGAGGCATAATACATTACAATGACAACGTGTTGTACGTATGTTTTATAGATGAAAAAAACTCTAAAGGATCTTGGCATTAATTTTAGTGAGTCCATTTCAGTTAAGTGCGATAACACCAGTGCCATTAACATCTCAAAGAATCTGGTTATGCATTCTCGCACAAAACATATTGCTATCCGGTATCATTTTTTGAAGGAGAAAGTTACAGAAGGTGAGGTTAAGTTAGATTTTGTTCCAAAAACAGAGAAAGTAGCAGATATCTTCACCAAACCATTGCCCAAGGAAGTCTTTGAGTACCTTCATAAGATATTGGGAGTGGTCACACTTCCCAAGAATTGACTAGCTATTGGAGCTACATTCTTAGGGGGAGCATTTGTGTATTTGTTTATCTTTTTGCTCATGTTTGTGATTTTTGCTAAGTGTAATAATTTTTTCCTGAGAATGTTGTGCATTGACTCAGGGGGAGTTTGCGACAGCCCTTTGGTCTTGTTGTCAAAGGGGGAGAAGAGTTACAGGAAATTGTGCATGTGTTGCCAACAATTCCAAAGGGGGAGATTTTTGAGCAAGGTGCAGTGTAAGTATTGTCATTGTTTTCAACACATTCATATGGACAGGTTGATGCAGTGGGAAGTTGTTACAGGTTGTTCATGCAAATTTGCAAAAGTTGAAAAAATCATCAGGAAGTTGTCAAAAAATTGCAAAAGTCGTCACGGGTGTAGTTGGACAGGATGGATCAGTTTAGAACATGCCAGCATGTCAAGAAATAGTCCAGAATAGAATTGGAGGTGTCAGCACAATGTTTGGATTGATCGATGACGTTTTCGATATCTTGGCGGATGATTTGGCAAGTGGTTGTACAGGTCTAAAAAGGGTAGTTTTGTCAGAAGTATTGCGAGCAAACCGAGAAGAATTTGATGGCAAAATTTGAACTGGAGGTGGTCGTTATCTTCAAGAACATGTGTTCAAAATTTCCACAAAAATGGAGGAACGAGGCGAATGTTACAAGCGTTGCAAGACTGTCACAAAAACACTCTTTTTGGAAAATGTGTGTCAGTAGCAGTTTTTGTGGAGGTGGTATAGGTGAACCATAAGGAGTTATACATCAAGATTTGGAATAGATATAGTCAACATTACAAAGATTCTATTTTTAAAATTTCAGAGAAAACAGAGTTATGAGGTGAGAGTTATGATTGTTGCAAAAATGGTATAGGTCACTTTTATGTCAATTTATCCCACTTGTGCAAAATCCTTCAGTTGGCCGTTTCGACCTTGCAGAGTTGCCAGAGTTTCGATTTTAGTGTTGTTACACCTTCAAGGCATCAAATAGAGTATATTTTATTTTTGTTTTGAGGGGTCACGTGGCTCCGAAGTAAGAGAACGAGTAAGGTGTCAATTCTTTGCATGTGACGTGTTTGACGAAATGCCTTCTCAACATTAAAAAAAGGAAGTTATATTGTTTTAAGAAGCTGCATTAAAGAAAATCTTTTTAAAATTGAAAAGGGAAAAATAATGCAAGTGTGTGCTTTTTATGTGACAAGGGATTTTATTGAAAAGTGGGAACTTTATTTTGTGAAGAGAGAAGTGTGTGTGGAGAAAAATAAAGAGTGAAAATCCGTGATTTTTGGAGTGTGGTGAAAAATGTCACTTCAATATTTTAGACATAACTTTATCATATGATATCCAATTTGGCTGAAATTTTGAGAGGTGTTCACAGAAAAAGTGCTGCACAATACCCAGAAAGCGTTTAGAAATTGGCAAAACGAGCTAAGAGAACAATCAATTTTTTTTTAGAAGAGAAGATTCAAATTTTGAGTAATGCAGAGAGAGGGATGTTATATTGGGTGAAATAGAAAGTTTTAGATTTTGAGCTTACAGACCATAGAGGGTTCTGGTTTCAGTGAAGACATTCATATATGTCATTTTATTATCAATATCAAAATCAAGTGGGTGCTTGGTAGAGGGGTTGGTGTTCCTTTCTGTTGGTGCAGATAAATCAGGGATTGTTGCTCCTTTCTGTTGGTGCAGATAAATTAGGGGTTGGTGCTCCTTTTTGTTGGTGCAGATAAATCAAGGGTTGGTTCTCCTTCTAGTGGGTGCTGGTAAATTGATTATAAAGTTGATGCTTTGCAAAGGATGGATTTGGATGGGAGTCCAGACAGTCATTTTCAGGGATGTAGCCAAATCGGTGAACCTTGGTACATCTTGTGTTGTGTGATGTTCTCTTGTTATACTTACTTTATTTGGTTTTATGTTTTCATTGTTTTGGCTTTGAGTGTTGAAGATTTAATTTTTAAAGAGCTACACTGATTCACCCCCCCTCTCAGTGTCATTGTGAGACTAACAACTCATCCTATTGGTAATTTTTGAATCTATAATAGTGTAGATACCCAAAAGTCGCACATGTCTACTTATACATACTTATAGATCTATCAGGGCACTTATAGGATTGCATAGACCATCCTAGACCCCTCTAGGCTATTGTAGACCATTTTAGACCATTTTAGACCACTAAAGACTACTCCAGATTAGCGTAGACCACTCTAGATCAGCATAGACCACTCTAGATCAATGTAGGCTGCTCTAGATCAATGTAGGCCATCGTAGACCTTCGTAGACTTATGTAGACCATTTCATTGGTCTATAGGCACGAAACCCTACTAAACTACACAATTCATGACCCAATCACCTTCTATCTATCAAGAGATCACTTATCAATTCCCTAAGGTAACTTAAGCCCTTCCTAGACCTAATTAGGACCCCACGGGACTATTAGTTCCCAAAAAGTCCTAATTAAGTTAATTGCATTTCTAATTTTAAAGTCACTTCACTTAAGTGTACTTTTTGGATTAAAAAGGTTAATTAGGATTCTAAACCCAAATTAGTCCTAATTATTCCCTCACACATGTGTGCACCAAGTTAGTTAGGATATTTCCTAGGAAACCCTAACTCAACCCTCATCTAACCTAGGGACCACCTAACCCTAGTAAACCCTAATCTCTCCTCACACATGTGTGAGGATGAGATATTTTTTTAGGGAATGTAGTAATGACACCTTATAAATCTTAACCTATGTTAAGACTTCACCTTAGGGTTTAGTACTCCTAACCACACCCCCTACACCTTGGCTTTTCCTATAAATAGGAGACCAAATCCCTCATTATCTCTCTCTCTCCCCTTTTAGTTAGCCTATAGAAACTCTACAAAAATTGAACCAGAAGTACAATCTAATACATCTAAACTATACAAACAACATAGAAGAATCTGAGGAGCCCATTCGGACAAGGATCTCCCATAGAAAGTACTTACAGTTCAATTCGCCCCCCGACCTATGAATTTGGCTTCCAGTTCACCCCATGACCTACAAGTTGGCCCTATAGAAGGTTTTTCTCCCCAAACCAGTTAGGTATACTCCATTTCATGTTTTACAGTAATTTATATAGTTTATTTCAGTTTTCATTACATATTTAGTGTCAATTTGTCTTCTTCACCATGGGGCCTAACTAAGGCAAGCCCCCAAAAATACTAACTCCCTTTTGCAGGTCTAAAACAGGTGCAAAGAGGAAACATCAAGAAATACAACTATCGGTGGCACACATTACACATGAAGCCCACCTTCATTGAGGAGCCCAAAAGATAACATCAAATTTATTGTACATTTGTGAAAGAAAGAATGGGAATTCTCCCTATTTGTAACCTAAAGCATTTCTATCATGAATAAAATCAACATTTTTGAATAATTTGTGTTATAGCAAGTTGTTGGATCAAATGTCATCTTTTGTACATTTCATTCTGGCACGCCCGATGGGACCCCCACAAAGAGTTGTGCTAGACTAGTTTTTATCATGAATCTAACACAATTTACTAATTTTGTCTTATTGCAGGTACCATATCCAAACATCATAGAGACCTCTGAAACCCTGACAACCCCCTCAAGTCCTCAGAATAGGAGTTTCAGGCTCCTAGATTTGATTCGCCCTCCGATCTACAAATCCAGATCCAATTAGCCCCCTGCCCTGCGAAATGAGCATAACTTCTCCAAAAACCCTCAAACTTGTAGAGGTCAACAACAGAAAGATAGAAAAATCCATCTTGAGCAAAAGGAATCAAGTATTCCCTATTTTTTCTCTCCGTTCTGTTATTTTTGGTTACAAGAAAAAGTTCACTAGTAAATGCATCATGTCATTCGGTGAACTTGTTTTAATGCATTCATCATGTTGAGAATGGTTACTTCAGTGCCACACATTTCTCTTTCTGTGTGAATCAAAATTACATCCCTCTTTGCTTCGAAGATTAAAATAGGCTTTTGATTCTACTAATTCTTGTTGTGAATTACAATTTGTCAAAGCCCTTTTTCTTGCAATAGTTAGATTTGTTCAAATTTCTTTCCAAAACCTGCATTAAATCAGAAAGTTCAATTCATTTATCTTTTCAAAATCATGTTTATTTCCTTGTTCAAATCACATTTTAAATAGATCTTTCTTTTTCCTCTTGTATCATTTCATTAATTCGATTCCAAAACGCTATTCAAATTTCAGATTTCTTTCATGTCATTAGAGTAGGAGTTTTTAAATCTCTTTTACAAATCCCCTAGGTAATTTTCAAATCTCTTTCATGTCATTAGTTTAGGATATTTTAAAATCTCTTTTACAAATCCCCTGGGTAACTTTCAAGTTTCTTTTCAAATCACTTAGATTAAAAATTTTGATATCTCTTTCACAAATCCTCTGGGTAACTTGTATGCTTTCCCTTTATGTCTTTAGATTAGAAATTTTGATATCTCTTTCACAAATCCTCTGGGTAACTTGTATGCTTTCCCTTTATGTCTTTATATTAGAAAAAATCATCTCTTTCACAAATATACTGGGTAATTTGCATATTTATTTTCGTACCATTAGATTAGGGTTTCAATTTCTTTCCCATCTTCTAACATAGAATTTTAATTTACTTTTGCACAATTTCTTTCACATTGCAATATTAGGGTTCCAAAATCCCTCTTGTCACATGCTTCACATTGCTTGATTACATACTTCACAGCATAGCTCCTAGCTTCTTTTCAAAAAGGTACATAGGACTAGTTTTGCTTTTAAAACACATTTAGGGTTAGGTTAGATTTTCATTTCAAAAGAGCATTTAGTTAGATTTCTTACTTTCTATATCATCGTTAGACAACAAAAACCCACACACACTCACGTGGTACATACAAGTGATGATATTGGATTTCATCCCCAATCCATCACTCGAGATTGGTGTGGCAAGAGTTGTACCCTCCACCATCTCACCCCTAGACACCTAGCAACCCCACAGGAGTGGTTTTTTGGACTTCATCATCGAAAATCCCCCACTTTTGAGATTGGGATTCTGGATTTTATCACTAAAAGTAACCTTCGAAGTGGGATATGATTATACGCCTTCGTTCACAAGGCTTACATAATTTGTGAACATGATAACAATCGTTATTGACTAAGCCCGCCTGAGGGTGAAACAAAAGCATGGGTATGCTGGTAGCAGGTCTCAGACAGTACCACCTCTTCTAGTGAGAGGATAAAGTGAGCTCATTTTAGTACTTTGAGTTCTCCCCCCATAGGTTATCATTTTATTATGTTTTCCATACATATCACCATTCGCACGTTGCGATATTGTTTGATTTTATGCATATTTGGGTGTTGCAGGAGGTTTTGTATCAACGATACTCTTGATTTTCTAGAGCATTCACTCCACTGCCTATGATATTATCTAGGAAGTATATTTTCAACATCAAAACACACTCAAATGAACAAAACACACTCAAATGAACAAAACACTTTATTTTTTGTATTTAGAATTGACTCCAGTTACGACGTTGTTTGCATGATCACAAACTCGTTTCAACATATTTCATCGTATAACACCTTCTTGTTCAGCTATCTATAGTTTGTTACTTCTTTGCTTTCGTCTTAGTTACAAGTTGAGTCCAAACTTCACAGGGTTGTGTTGAAAAGCAACACACCCCCACTGAAAAATGAATTTCCATCCTTTGAAAATATTGAGCTTTCATTTTGCAGTAAGGACCCTCTTGATGTTTTTTAGGTTCTAAGTCCAAATTTTTGCTTGCCTTTTTCTTCTTCAAAGTTTTGCTTATATTAAAATATCCAAGTAGTCTTGCATCTGGCTTTGATTTATTTCAGAATTCATTTTTCAAATGTTAGAATCATTGCTGAGTAAAGAAAATCTTTCACTGATATGAAAAATGCAGATTCCAGATAGATGAATTCATTGGAAGCCAAAAATTTCCATTTTTGGAAAAGTCGTGAAATCGCGACACTTTCCATTTTTGGAAATGTCGCGAAATCGCGACGGGTTTTGAAGAAATTGGTTAAGTCCTGAAAACGTCGCGAAATCGCGACACTTCCATTTTTGGAAATGTCGCGATATTGCGACACTTTCCATTTTTGGAAATGTCGCGAAATCGCGACGGGTTTTGGGAAAATAAGCTAGGTGCTGGAAAGGTAGCGAAATCGCGACACTTCCATTTTTGGAAAGGTCACGAAATCGCGACACTTCCATTTTTGAAAAGCTCGCGAAATCGCAACGGGTCTGGAGAGAGAGAGCAAGTGCGTATAGAAGGTCACGATTTCACGACATGTCACGAAATCGTGACATGACGCAGTTTTGCGGCAGGAGGAGCAAAAATAAGCTAAGGCATGAAAGAGGGCGCGATTTCACGTCGCGAAATCGTGACATGTCATGTTTTTGCGACGTAGAAAGCAGAAAGAAGCTAAACCATGAAAGAGGGCGCGATTTCGTGACACGTCGCGAAATCGTGACATGTCGCGTTTTCGCGGTGCAGAAAGCAGAAAGTCGCCAAGGCATGAAAGAGGGCGCGATTTCACGACACGTCATGAAATCGTGACATGTCACGTGTTTGCGACGCAGAAAGCAGAAAGAAGCTAAGGCATGAAAGAGGGCGCGAATCACGACATGTCGTGTTTTTGTAGCGCAGAAAGCAGAAAGTCGCCAAGGCATGAAAGGGGGTGTGATTTTGCGACATGTCACGTTTTCACGACGCGTTAGAGAAAAGGCTGATGGTGGAGGAAGTGTCGCGAAATCGCTATGTCGCGAAATCGCGACACAGTTGACAGAAGGGGGCCCGAGACCGGAAGGTGTTGCGAAATCACGACACAAAGCAACAAAAGACAGAGCCACCAAAAGGAAGCCAAGGGCAGCAAGAGAGAAAAGAAGGCACCTAAGCAAAAAGCACCAAAGGCAAAAATAGGTCGTAATTTCACGACATGTCACGTTTTCGCGACATATAGTACAAAGAGCTGCATGGCGCTGGGGGACGTCGCGATTTCGTGGCCGTAGTGGAAGAAAGTGCCAGGCGCAGGAAACAGGTCGCAATTTCGTGACATGTCGCGAAACCGTGACATGTCGCATTTTCGCGGCCATGGCAGGAAAGTGGCCGAAATAAGAAAAACAATTGGAAACGGACACGTGTCGCGATTTTTGCGACACGTGTCAACACGAAGCAGGCCAACATGTAATGAACTTTAGCGGGTGATTTAATGATTAAAGTTTTAATCTGATTTAATTAAAGTACTAATCCTTCTTTTGTCTTTTTTGCAGAAAGCCATCTGGCACTTGCATGATAGCGGGAGTAATGGCGAGAAAGACAAAGTCAGGCACATTTTAATCGAGGGCCGTCACATTAAAATTTGAGATGCCGGGAATTGTTGGTTCATCCATATTTTTATAGATCTGGTCGTAAAGAGAATTTACGATGACTAAGCAGCTCCCCATTGAACAGAGTATGTCGAGAATTGGCCGAAAAATGAAAATATCTACACTCGGTTACCGAAATTTGTCGATGGATGCATTTAATGAAAATTTATGGCGAAATTAATGGCGTGCAGAGATTTTCAACTCAGGGATGGCTCTATGGAGATGAAATGTCAGAGAAGTGGTGACTCATCCAAATTTCCTAGGGGAATTAATGAAGACATTTACACACAGTTGCGGGTGGATGCAAGTGGCATTCGAATTCTGCCTTCTCCATTTATGGCAAGTGACTGCACTGATTTGCAGAATGGTTAAGTTTTATCAAAACTTTATTTTAAAAAGGCCTTATATTGTAAAACCCGAGTAGTAGGGTTTAAGGTGATAAGATTTAGGGTTTGAAAAGAAGATATTTCTGAAAAGATCAGGGTCTGTCCTAAGTCTATAAATACTTCTTCTAAATGTAATCGCAGGAGGGGGAAACTTAGAAAAAAGGCTATTGAAGCAATTTCTTGCAAATCTTGTTAAATGCTTTATTCTGGACTTGGAGTTGATGTGCTTTTTGCTTTCTGTGATAGCGTGGCCAGGAGCCTAATCTCTTTCAGATTGTGCTAAGTTCATTTTCTTTTGTTTTCATCTTGTTAAAGTTTATTAAATATATGTTGTAAATCCGTGTTATCAAGATTAAATATGTTGTTGGGCTTCATTTGTTTTATTGTATGCTAGGGAAAACCACAGATTTAAGGTTCAAGTCTCTGTTCTAATTTCTCTGTCCTCACTGTGTGAGCTATGCTGTCGGTGAATGATACCAATTTTAACCGACTTCCCTTCTGTTTATGATTTTCTTTCAGATTTGTTTCATCTCTGTCTTATGCTCTTAGTAGAAGGTGATCTTAGAAAGCTGGACACCTTCTTCTTTGATTTGTTCTATTGTGAAGCTGATAGTATAAATAAAATTGATAGTTTTGGTTTTACAGCTAAGTTTGATAGACTTCTCTTTCTGCCTTAACCTACCCTCTCTGTTTTACCATGAAATGATCCATTTTTATTTTCTTTTAAATTTGTCTTTTATTTAAATCTGCTGACCCATAAGAGCTAGATCAAAGAACTGATTTTAAATCTAATTATCCACAAAAATGAACAATTCCAAAAACATTATTGAACAAGTTCAGAACCCGTTGTAAGGTAACAGATAGTCCATATTGAAAACTATTTCAGAAGCGAAAAAGAGTGAATAGACATTCGACCCAACTCTGTAACTCACACCTTGGATAACCAGCAAGATCCTAAAGTGAGTGGGATTTATCCCTTATAAGTGTTATTAGAGTTTCATGCTCATTCTTCACAGGGTGTGTATAAAAGTCGGACCAACATTTAAAATGGCGCTAGAAGGAGGGCCCACTGAACTCCATTCAGTATTGTAAGTTGTCTGTACAATATTTAAAATTGCCAAAAAAAGGGCAAAGTTTAGTAGCTTGTTAAGGATTGTGAGATTATAAGTTGCTTGTGAAAAGTTGGATTCTACATACGAGGTAACAAGGTCCCACCCCGCAGCTGGAGAGCTCCTTGTGCCCGAATTAGAAACTCCAAGAAGAAGTAGCTTCAGAAGGGCCAAGTCTCTATCTGAAACAGTTTTATCACCACTGGTAGTTACTCCAACTACAACTCAGAATATCACCGTCAACCCAGTAATAATGGTAAACTGGTTAGGTTTCACTGCTTTAAATATCCCTGGTGCAGCCCATGACCTGCCCAAAAATCCTAAGAGATATCTTCCCAGATACAAGCATGACGGAACTAGGACAGCAGAAGAACATCTGGTAGCATTCAAGAATGCTCTGAAATTGTTAAATATACAGCATGAAGATGTGGCTTGCAGATTGTTCCTGTTCACTCTCCAGGAGGGAGCTTATGACTGGTTTCTAAATCTCACTAACGATTATATTACCAGTTGGAATGACTTGAAAAAGGTTTTTATATCACAATTTGGGGAAGTGATAGACCCCAGTGTGTTATACCAACAATTTTTCAGCATCAAGAGAGAGTCCGAAGAAGCTGTCAGGTTTTTCAATATGAGGTTCCAAAGAGCTTATGGTAGAATGTCTGGTCATTACATCCCAAATGCAAATCTAGCCTTAGAAATCTATAAGAATGCATTGGATTCGATGACCTCTATTTTTCTCAAGGGAGACATCAATATCACAACCCTGGCAGGAGCTTATAAAGAAGCTTTAATTCTTGAAAGACAGTTAGGACCTCAAATTCTGAGCAGTCCTTTGATATCCTATGTTACACAGAACATGCCTATTTTGAATCCTATTCCACATCATGAGTTAGTGCCAACATGTCATGCTCTACCCAAGGAAACTCCATTAATTGTGACATCCACTCAGCATGTGCAAAATATAGAGAAAGGTTCTGACAAGTTCAAAGTGGAAGTGCTTGAAGTAAACATTTGTGATCTAGCATTACCCAAATTTGAAGTTTTTTCTGGTGAGTTAAATTTTCCTAGAAATCAAAGAAATATTGATATTTCTGGTTCATCCAAAAATAGTATGACCAGGGTTTCAGATTCTTTTCCCGAAGAGTCAGAAAATCTTGTAGAGATTCCTATGGATGAAATACAGGATTTTCAACAGTTCAAAAGGGACAGTTATAATTTGAGATGTGAAAGTCCAGAACCTACCAATGATCCTCCCTCACCAAAGGATGATGAAAATGAGATTCAATATCACTATGCAGAAGTAACTAGGAAGGAGGATAACATCATTGAAGATATGAAGAAAATTAAAGCTGACATCACCCTCCATGAACTGGCTCAGATTGTTGAACAAAAGGATAACTTGATTGAAGCTTACTCTGGACCACCTATTGAATTTCAAGAAAATGAGGAAAATATAGTAAATGTGAATGTGGTCAACCAACTCGAAATAGATAAAGAGTCTCAATATAAGCCTTTGATTACTGAACATAATATCAAAGAAAAGGTTGTAAACCGTGTTGATGCAGATATTAGAGTTTATAATTTGGCAACTGAGAAGGTGAGACCGGTTACAGCTCTGACCGATTACAACAATGATATTTGGACATTACACATTGATGGGGTTAAATCTAAGCAAGGCTCAGGTCAAAGAACAAATTATGAAAATTTTGCTAGAGGGATAAAAATTGAAGTCTTGGATATTGAAGTAGTAGAGCAACCACAAAATGTTCAAGTTATTAAGAACCAGGACATACGAATAAAATATGATCTCTTTGAGTTGTTACATAAATCTAAATATGTGATGGTCTGGGTCTATAGAGACTTTAAGGTATTTGATCCTGGGGGGTTTTTACATTCCGTCCCTTTGAAAGAATTTTGCAAACCCTTCAAGTAGAAGCATAAACATGTTATTATATGATTTGTTATTATATAATTTGTTTGATTTGGAAGAGTTGCAGATTTGTTTTTTTTTTAGTGGGACAAGATCCATAAAAAAAAAGAGTTAAAAAATAAAAAAAAGAGAGAGAGGGAAGACGGTAAACACAAGTCTTTCCCAGGCAACAATTTTTTTTTTGAAGCATAGTCTGGAGTGCATTTCGTCAACAGGACCTGAAAGGTAATTTTTCTAAATTTACTTGCAAATGGTTAAATTTTTTAAGGCACTATTTCTCTGCTTTTCCATCTGGTACATATTTTGAGTGAATCACAAAGAAGTTGTAACATGTGTATACATTGTAAATAAGCTTTAAAGTAGTTTTGTTTTATTTTTTAAAGGTCTGTACAGTGTTTTTCAGTCTGTACAGTGTTTTTCAGTTTTATTTTATTTGTTTTTAAAAGTCTGTGCAGTGTTATTTTATTTTATTTTGAAGGTCTTTTGTTTATCCTTGAAGTCTGTACAATTTTCTTTAGCTTTTAAAATTCTGTTCTTTTTTTTAGTTTTTGCCTAGGCTGCAAAGAAAAAGTCAGCCTTCTAATTTTTTTTTTTGAGTTCTAAATCCAGTGTTCATTTTGTTTTATTCTAATTGAGATAGTCTGCTTAAACTGGACAGTGGAACTGTTTTGTTATTCAGAACAACAGTAGAAAGATGATTGGACTTTGTGTCTTGCTTGCCACAGTTATTTTAATTATAAAGAAACTGCTATACTGTTTGGCTGGAGAAACTCCCAGAGAATCCAAGAAAAGTTGGTCATAAGAGGGGACTTTGATTCGTGAAATTATTTGAGTATCCATAGAGGCTATCAGTACCCAGGCTGAAGCAGTTCCAGATTGATGAAATACTAAAAAAAAAAATTGTTGTTCTTTCTAAAGCTTTTCAGATGTTGGTATATTTCAAAGGAGAGAGAGAGAAGGTGAAAGTTGAGCAAGACAACATAAAACTGGCACTCTATTATTTTCTATATATATAAAAAAAAAAGAGAGAAAAAGTTATGTAATGAAAGAGGTAGCCAAGGCTTCAAAAGATGTTTTCTTTTACCAAGTTATAGATACTACCTCACAGTTGTGAATCTGGGTCGTGTAAATCTAAAGGGTAACTCTGTCAGGGCTGTAAAAGGCTAAAATAGTAAACAAAGCTCTACTCGGTTTCCCCTTTTACAATCTAGAAAAGTTGATCAATCCGGAGTACAAAATTCGAAGGCCCAGTCATCCTTGAAAGAAGTTTTATACGCTTGTAATTGCACATCAAAAATCTTCCTTAAATGATTCAGCCTAGTATGTCCTTGGAAAATTTTGACAACTATCAGTTAGTAGTCAATTTATTTTGAAGAATATTTGTGGCAAGGCATGATACATGGTCTATGTTGTTTTGAAACTAGAGTCCTGGGTTCTAAAATAATGCTACTATTTTACCCGCAGATATTGCCATTTGTTGAGAAGCAACACACCCCCATTGAAAAATGAATTTCCATCCTTTGAAAATATTGAGCTTTCATTTTGCAGTAGGGACCCTCTTGATGTTTTTCAGGTTCTAAGTCCAAATTTTTGCTTGCCTCTTTCTTCTTCAAAGTTTTGCTTATATTAAAATATCCAAGTAGGCTTGCATCTCTGGCTTTGATTTATTTTAGAATTCATTTTTCAAATGTTAGAATCATTGCTGAGTAAAGAAAATCTTTCACTGATATGAAAAAATGCAGATTCCAGATAGATGAATTCATTGGAAGCCAAAACTTTCCATTTTTGGAAAAGTTGCGAAATCGTGACACTTTTCATTTTTGGAAATGTCGCGAAATCGTGACGGGTTTTGAAGAAATTGGTTAAGTCCTGAAAACGTCACAAAATCGCAACACTTCCATTTTTGAAAATGTCGTGGTATCGCGACACTTTCCAATTTTGGAAATGTCGCGAAATCGCAATGGGTTTTGGGAAAATAAGCTAGGTGCTGGAAAGGTAGCGAAATCGTGACACTTCCATTTTTGGAAAGGTCACAAAATCGTGACACTTCCATTTTTGAAAAGGTCGCGAAATCATGACAGGTCTAGAGAGAGAGAGCAAGTGCGTACGGAAGGTCACGATTTTGTGACATGTCACGAAAACGTGACATGTCGCAGTTTTGCGATAGGAGGAGCCAAAAGAAGCTAAGGCATGAAAGAGGGCACGATTTTGCGACACGTCATGAAATCGCGACATGTGTTTTCGTGGCACAGAAAGCAGAAAGAAGCTAAACCATGAAAGAGGGCGCGATTTTGTGACACGTCGCGAAATCGCGACATGTCACGTTTTCGCAACGTAGAAAGCAAAAAGTCACCAAGGCATGAAAGAGGGCACGATTTCGCGACACCTCACGAAATCGTGACATGTCGCGTTTTCACGACGCAGAAAGCAGAAAGAATCTAAGGCATGAAAGAGGGTGCGATTTCGCGACATGTCACGAAATCGTGACATGTTGCGTTTTCGCGACGCAAAAAGCAGAAAGTCGCCAAGGCATGAAAGGGGGCACGATTTCGCGACATGTCACATTTTTGTGGTGCGTTAGAGAAAATGCTGATGGCGGAGGAAGTGTCGCAAAATTGTGACACAGTTGATAGAAGGGGGCCCGAGACCGGAAGGTGTCGTGAAATCATGACGTTGCGATTTTGCGACGTCGTGAAATCGCAACACAAAGCAACAAAAGACAGAGCCACCAAAAGGAAGCCAAGGGCAGCAAGAGAGAAAAGAAGGCACCTAAGTAAAAAGCACCGAAGGCAAAAATAGGTCACGATTTCGCGACATGTCATGAAATCGCGACATGTCACGTTTTTGCGGCATACAGTACAAAGAGCTGCACGGCGCTGGGGGACGTCACGATTTCGCGGCCATAGTGGAAGAAAGTTCCAGGCACAGGAAACATGTCGCAATTTAGCGACATGTCGTGAAATCGCGACATGTCGCATTTTCGCAGCCATGGCAGGAAAGTGGCTAAAATAAGAAAAACAGCTGGAAACGAACACGTGTCATGATTTTTGTGACACGTGTCAATGCAAAGTAGGCCAACATGTAATGAACTTTAGCGGATGATTTAATGATTCAAGTTTTAATCTGATTTAATTAAAGTACTAATCCTTCTTTTGTATTTTTTGCAGAAAGCCATCTGGCACTTGCATGATAGCGGGAGTAATGGCGAGAAAGACAAAGTCAGGCACATTTTAATCGAGGGCCATCACATTAAAATTTGAGATGCCGAGAATTGCTGGTTTATCCAGATTTTTACAGATCTGGCCGCAAAGAGAATTTATGATGACTAAGCAGCTCCCCATTGAACAGAGTATGTCGAGAATTGGTCGAAAAATGAAAATATCTACACTCGGTTACCAAAATTTGTCGATGGATGCATTTAATGAAAATTTATGGCGGAATTAATGGCGTGCAGATATTTTCAACTCAGAGATGGCTCTACGGAGATGAAATGTCAAAGAAGTGGTGACTCATCCAAATTTCCCGGGGGAATTAATGAGGACATTTACACACAGTTGCGGGTGGATGCAAGTGGCATTCGAATTCTGCCTTCTCCATTTATGGCAAGTGACTGCACTGATTTGCAGAATGGTTAAGTTTTATCAAAACTTTATTTTAAAAAGGCCTTATATTGTAAAACCCGGGTAGTAGGGTTTAAGGTGATAAGATTTAGGGTTTGAGAAGAAGATATTTTTGAAAAGATCAGGGTCTATCCTAAGTCTATAAATACTTCTTCTAAATGTAATCGCAGGAGGGGGAAACTTAGAAAAAATGCTATTGAAGCAATTTCTTGAAAACTTTGTTAAATGCTTTATTCTGGACTGGGAGTTGATGTGCTTTTTGCTTTCTGTGATAGCATGGCCAGGAGCCTAATCTCTTTCAGATTGTGCTAAGTTCATTTTCTTTTGTTTTCATCTCGTTAAAGTTTATTAAATATATGTCTGTAAATCCGTGTTATCAAGATTAAATATGTTGTTGGGCTTCATTTGTTTTATTGTATGCTAGGGAAAACCATAGATTTAAGGTTCAAGTCTGTTCTAATTGCTCTGTCCTCACTGTGTGAGCTATGTTGCTGGTGAATGATACCAATTTTAATCGACTTCCCTTCTGTTTATGATTTTCTTTCAAATCTGTTTCATCTTTGTCGTATGCTCTTAGTAGAAGGTGATCTTAGAAAGCTGGACACCTTCTTCTTTGATTTGTTCTATTGTGAAGCTGATAGTATAAATAAAATTGATAGTTTTGGTTTTATAGCTAAGTTTGATAGACTTCTCTTTCTGCCTTACCCTACCCTCTCTGTTTTACTGTGAAATGATCCATTTTTATTTTTTTTAAAATTTGTCTTTTTTTTAAATCTGCTGACCCATAAGAGCTAGATCAAAGAACTGATTTTAAATCTAATTATCCACAAAAATGAGCAATTCCAAAAACATTATTGAACAAGTTTAGAACCCGTTGTAAGGTAACAGACAGTCCATATTGAAAACTATTCCAAAAGCAAAAAATAGTGAATAGACATTCGACCCAACTCTGTAACTCACACCTTGGATAACCAGCAAGATCCTAAAGTGAGTGGGATTTATCCCTTATAAGTGTTATCAGAGTTTCATGCTCATTCTTCATAGGGTGTGTATAAAAGTCGGACCAACAGAGTTGCTTCAAAATACCTTACACATCACACCCAGAACCTCAGGCTTTAGTTCTTATGCAGTTCTAAAACTTCATGACATGATATATGCCATCATATCTGTTGTTACCCGTAGTCGAGCATGCGAGCAAGCATGCCATATAGAGGAGGCTTCTAGTGTCTCTTCTAATCAGTCTACCCCTCCTCCTTCACTCATGAAGGATAAATCCACATGCACACCCAATATGCTCACAGGATTTGATCCATGCTACACAAAATGTCTCAAGGTGAGACATCCACCTCGAGTGAAGCCCTTTCCACTTCATTCGTAGAAGACCATCCAATTATTTCCCCTTCATCATTGCCTAATCCACCTTCCATGTTCTATGACCATGTGATCTACACTTCTCCAGGACATCCCCCTCTTCTATTCACTATAGAAGAAGAGACTCCACCTACGTATCCTACCTTCATGCACCCTTTCTTTTAGAGCCTATCTCAATCCATGTTTGAGAATTACTCCTCGTTACTAAACCATACTCGTCGTGAGGTTGAATATTTTGCCCCTATAGTAGGGATGATTTTAGACCCCTCCTCATACACACCAGGCACCCATATGCCATCATTTAAAACCGCATCACAACCCCCCTTGCAATAGAGGAAAGTACCACCCCCACCATCACACCCACACTCTTCTCAAGAGTCATAACCATCTTCCCAACAACCATTCTTCCCACTATTTGAGGATTTGTCCCAACCATCTACTCAAACATAGCCAATGCAATACCAATAACATCAACCAACCACACACACCCAATCTGGAGTTAACACATTCATCACTCCACCTCCCCAAGCTCCTACTTTGGGAGCTTATCCTTCTTTCTCTTCATCCTTCCCGTCTACATATCAAGTAACGGGAGGGTATGGTACCCAATATTCCATTCCACCTTTGGCTACATCCACCTTTATATTTCCCCTCCTCCTTTTTAGGCTCCAACTATCGGTCCTCTTCCCACCTATGGATCAAGACCAACAACCTATACCCCTATTTCCCCAAGGTACTCCACGTAGTCTAGTTTCCCTATATTTCATCCATCAGGACAGAGATAGGTGCCATCCTTTGAAACTTCATCTCATGCACCTCCTGCACCGTTAGTTTTGATACCTCCACCATTATCTACAAGGAATACATTCTTTACGCCTTCTCCTTCTTGGTCATCGCCTCCTACAGCCCAACCATTACATCAGGCTCATCCCAACAAATACCCGTGCCACAACTGCACACCCTGCAACCACAATACTATTACCCTCAACAAATACCAGTTTCATAGTCCAATGTTCCATTGGTCGTGATATCATACATCGCTCAACAACCACCTTAAAAAGATCAGTTACAATACTTTCCTCCTCAATACTGGGAAGAACATCAACTCCAATATCCACCACACTCATAGGCTCCACCCGCCTTCACACCTTACCCTACACCCATAACACTCGAACTTAAACTTCTGGAATATGAAGCAAAGATGCTTAACCTTCGCATAACCAATTATGGACCACATAAATCAACTTACGATGAACTCTACAATGAGCCAGTCCATCCATCAGTTCCAATTCCATCTTACCCCTATTGCTTTGAGATCCCAAATTTTGACAAATACAAGGGTAAGGAAGATCCTTGAGAACATGTGAGCAACTACCACTCAAATTGCTACTAACTTCATTGTAGCAACCCCCTGATGTTACATACCTTCTCCCTTTCACTTGGGTGATAAGCCTTAGACTGGTACATCATGCTCCCATGCCATAGCCTGTACACCTTTGAGCAATTGGCCAACTCCTTCCTGGAGAATTTTTCCATAAATATTAAGAAGAAAACTAACTTTTCAGACATCTATGCCCTACCACAGGCTGGCGATGAACCTATTTTTGAGTTTGTTTCATGGTGGAGACGATTCCATATTCAACATTACATAAGCTGAAGAGTATGTCGAGCTAGAAACATCGACCAATTTGACTCTATTCTTTTACGGTTCTTGATGCACTCATGTTGGGGGTGTAGGTCTAGTTTTCTTCACACCTGAAGGGGAGCCACTTCCCTTTTCATTTAAATTAGACTTCCTTTGCACAAACAATAATGCAGAATACGAAGCCTTAATCCTAGGATTAAAGCAGACCCACTCCATACATATCAAACACCTCCACATCATAGGTGATTTCCTCTTGATAGTAAACCAAGTACAAGAAATCTGGCAATGCCGTTGTCCAGTCCTCCAAAAATATAAGCAGGTCATGCAACAACTTCTTTCCCAATTTGAATGGTACGACATCGAAGCCGCTCCGCGATCATCAAACTGTTTTGCTGATACAATGGCTTCCTTAGGATCATTAATCCTGCAAAACCCCTATCAAACACCACGTGTGTGTCAATTCACACCCTCAATCAATCCACCATATCACCTATGCCTCCCATAGATGATGGTGGCATTCATGTAGTCAATATCGGACCACACAATCCTTGGTTTGCACAAATCCAAAATTATATTAAGTTAGGATTTCTACCATGTGACCTACCACACGCTCATCATAAAGCATTCAAACAAAGAGTGATTCACTATACATTGCTAGGGGACATCCTCTATCATTGTAGTTATGATGACATCCTATTGCGTTGCTTAGAACCACATGAATCTCAGTGGGTTGTACAAGAAACCCATGATGGTACTTGTGATGGCCACTTCAGTGGCATGGCAATCACAAAGCACATCCTTCGCATGGGCTATTACTGACCCAAGATGGAACACGATTGTTGTGAGTATGTGAAGCACTCTGTCAAGTGCCAACAACATGCAAATATCACACATCTCCCATATCAAGCGCTTCAACCTATTTAGTCCATGTGGTATTTATCTCAATGGGACCTTGACCTTATCAAACAAATCACACCTGCTTCATCCAATAATAACAAATTTATCATCATGACCACAAAATACTTTACAAAGTGGATCAAAGCCATCCCACTTGTCCAAAACACGGGAGCTAATATTGTGGCATTCATTAAAGACCATATAATATTTCACTTTGGAATCCCCTCCAAAATCATCTTTCATAATAGGAAATCATTCAAGAACAAAACTGTCCTTGCTCTTTACACAAAATTCAACATTCATCATAGTTTATCTACCTTGTACTACCCACAGGGTAATGGCCAGGAAGAGGCTACCAATAAAAAATCTACTCCATACTTCATAATACTGTAGTAGAGTCTCATCGTGATTGGCATAATAAAATACCCTTAGCTTTGTGGGCCTACCATAGGAGCATCTGTACTCCCACTGGGGCAACCCCTTTCTCACTGGTCTATGGTGCTGAAGCCATAATACCCTTAAAACTCAAGATAACATCCCTATAAGTATCTATGAAAGAATTCATTGACGATGACACTGCTATTCAAGATCACTTTGATTAGCTCACACTCCTCGTTGAACACTGCATTCACACCATCGAGCACACATGAGTCTATCAATACCACCTTCATCGTGCTTATGATAGTAAGGTGCACCAACACGAATTTCAAATTGACAACTTAATTCTCAAAGAGAACCAATAAATCACAAGTCAAACCTGCCAATAACGGGATAAGTTTACCCCGAATTGACTGGGCCCATTCATCATCACACATAAATTTGGTTCTAGCACCTATAGATTGGCTAATATCGAAGGTCTTATTGAACCTGAACCCATCAATATTCTTCACCTTCATACATTCAATGCGTAGCTTACATAGATCTCCACCACCAAAAATTATACATAGTGATTATCTACACACATACATCATTCACTACGCACATCACCACACACACATGATCTTTATTTCCAGTTATAATAGATGTATATTTACTTTTTATGTCATTTATATATTGTTGGTATTTATTTTTGTTTGCTGGATTCACATCATCCACCACTACACCATCAACAGAGATACGCGATCATACTCATGCACTATCAACATCTCAAACTATCACCGTGCAGGATCATTCCCCACTACCCCCAATCTCGATTACATCGGTTGATCTGGCCAAGCCACCTCCCATTGCACATAACAGACAATCCTCACCATCATCCCATTCGAACCACCACACTTCACCCTAATTCCCTTCACCCTGCCATAGAGGTTCGTCTTATTCACCTCGCTCAAGAGACAGTCAGGTTTTCCTATCTTCTTTTGATGAAAATGAGGAAAGCTCCCATGTCTGCACCCAAGAGTCTTCTCCACCTCTGCCTGAGGATACAAGGAACACCTACTCACCATCCACTTCCTCTCACCATCCTTAAAAAACTTATCGCCCTCTCAATAGAGGATACACACCCCATCATACGCGTCCTTCATGCAATCTCCCCCACTTTTGAGTGGGATATCCCCATATGTCCAAGCTCTTCAATTACATATTTCTCAAGCCACTTCCACACGTGTACCTCCATCCCATACACGACGTTACCCACAACCATCTCCTGCACCACCCATCCTACAGATGCCACCTTCTCCACTTCGAGGCTTACCATTTGAGACAACCCCACAATCTGCATAATCATTCCACTCACCCCCATTGTCCTCTCATGCAAATCCCTCTTCATACCCATATCATAATCCTCCCTATACATTGGAGTCTTGATATCCACCTTCTCCAATCCCATCACCTCCACATCTTGATATCCAACACATCCTCTCTCGTCTCGATGCTCTCGAGCTACATCTGAGTCATTATCGCTACCACACTTCTACTCGCTAGTCCACCATGGCTTGTACATCGTCGCCTCCTCCTAGGTCCATTTCTCGTCCCTGGGTTTGACCCACATCAGATTCTTGATCCACCCCTCCACAATTCGACCTTACCCCATCTGTTGCTTGCTCACCTCCCACGAAACCTCATATCTACCCCATGCCTCTCCCATCCACACCATTATCTAAAATATTTCATCATCTCCTTCACCAAGGTCTCCTTGTGTTACCCAACCACTATCTATAACAACCCTTACATCTATAGATGTTGAGGCCATAAGAAAGAGATAAACCACCTAACTAACAACAATAACAATATTCAATACCAAAGCAACCAAATTTATGAATGACGACAGATCCAAACCTTAGCACAACAAATTTTCCTCATCAAAACCTAATTCAATATTTTTTAAAAATGAACCTAACTTCTAAATTTTAATATCCACATTTCAAACCCAAAAACAATAAGAAATTAAAAAAAAACCAAATCTATAAAAACTTTTGTTAGTTTTAAGAATGTAATGGTAGCCAAAGACTATTATTATATTTATTATTTTGTAAAGAAGAAAAAGTTAATATTTTACATCAAATATAGGAGATGGATTCATAACCTTAACGAATACATAGTTTTTCGTCAAATGTTTCATCTTAACCCAGTTTAGAAAAGCATTCACTTCTCGTATTATTTTCAACCTTTCAAAGATGATTAGAAATGCTATCAATCATATATTTAAGTATGAGAATAGGATAGAAAAATATACACAATATTCGAGGATTGATTGAAAAGTTATCAATTAAGCATGCCTTGCAAAGTGGACTTGTTGAGTGGTATTTTCACCCAGTTGTGAAACTACAACTCTCCAATAGAATTTGGATTCCAAATCCCCTCTTGCAAAGAAATTAAATAGGTAATTTCTCCAAGGTCTCCGCTATGTTAGCATTTTGCATATATGTGCTGATATTCAATTTGAATGCTTGGAATACCTTAGTGGTTGCAAGTAACTGTTAACAAGGGGCACTATGGTTTATTTTACTCTAAAATTATAATGATTTTGATTTCGATGAATTTTCAAGTGTTTTATTTTAATAACAGGAAATTAAACTAAGGTTAATCTCTCGGGAAAATAAAAAATGCAGAGAATCTAAGAAAATGAAAATAAAATGCATAGAAACTAAAACTAAAGTCTATTTAGAAGGCTGCAATCCTATTCAACAAGACCGAAGATATGAGGTTTTCTGCATACAACCTAACCTATTGAACCTGCAAACATGCATAATCCAGATAAGCTAAGTGCTGGTTTCTAGGGTTTTAACTGTGATTTTCAGATTTAGACATTTGCATGAAGCAACCAAGAAAACTTGTATTAAACTTCACCCATAAGCCTAAAAATCTGAAAAGGGGAAAATGAACATTAAATCTAGCATGCAAAAAATAACTCCTTCTTTCTTGCCAATGAGATGCAACTCTCTGTAATTTCTGTATTAAAAATATGTCAATTTACAACAATAGAAGCTTCCAGTTTATCAAAACTAGAACAAATGGAGGAAAACGCTCCAAAAGCAGGTCCAGAATAGCCAATCACTTCAGCTCTGCAACACTGTTCGCAGCGGTTTCGACCCCTGTACCAATCTGTGCCTCTGCTTTTATACTTTCTGGCAATGCTCTCTGCTTCGCCCTGCGACGCTTCGTTTCATTTCCCAGATTGCATCGTTTCGTATTCCTCGTCTCATCATTGTCTTTGAATTTTTGTTCGATGTCTAAACGTTTGATCTTCTCTGTGAACTGTAACGCTTTTGTAGCCCTTACACCTTTATGCCACGTGTTCCATGCTTCTCTGCATGTTCCGTAACTGCCCCCTATAAATCATGACAAAAAATAGCATGTCGTGATATCACGACGTTTTTATGTATGCAGCTTAGCTTTTCTTCTTTCATCGCGAAAATGAGACATGTCGCGATATCGTGACATTTTCCTGTCAACAGCCTTGTCCGCCTTCATGCACCGTGAAAATGAGACATGTCATGAAATCGTGACATTTTATGCCCGCAACCTTGTCTACCTTCATGCACGGCAAAAATAAGACATGTCGCGAAATCATGACATTTTCTGTCAACGGGCCGCGCAAATGCAACCTATCGCGAAATCGTGATGCTTTTCTATTTCGGGCTATCTCGCTACAACTTGTCATGAAATCATGACGTTTTTCTCTTTCGGGCATGGATGCAACTTGTCACGAAATCGTGACGCTTTTCTCTTTCACTGTGTTTTGTTGTACCTGTCATGAAATCGTGACACTTTTTCATTCGACATCATCTCACTGCTTCCTATCGTGAAATCGTGACACCTTTTCACTCCGTACCACTTTGGCTACTTTCTATCACGAAATCGTGACACTTTTCATCTTCGCCCTTCATCTCATCTTTAGGTCACGAAATGGCGACATGTCACGATATCGCGACAACTTTTCATTTCGTACCACTTTGCTACTTTCTATCGTGAAATCATGACACTTTTCTCTTTCGTACCACTCTTTTCTATTTCCATGAAACGTGACATGTCACGAAATCGTGACATATTTTCCTTCTATACCATCTCACTGCTTGGAGCCACGAAAACGTGACCTGTCACGATATCACGACGTTTTTCCTCTACATTCATTTTGGTGCTCCAGGTCACGAAACTCTGACATGTCGCGATATCGCGACATCTTCTACCTTGACTCTTCTCTTCCTTGCGATTTCATACACTGTCACGATATCATGACATTTTCTCTTCAGAAATGACATGTACGTGAAATCGTGACACTTTTTTCACTTTGCTTGTCCGAGCCGCAAAAACGCAACATGTCGCGATATCGTGACACTTTTCATTTTCTAGCTATGACAGAGCAACATGTCGTGAAATCGTGACAACTTTTCATTTCTAGCTACGACGGAGCAACATGTCGTGATATCGTGACAACTTTCCATTTCTAGCCGTGACGGAGCGACATGTCGCGATATCGTGACACTTCTTTTTTTTGTTATATTTTGCTCTTCCTTTGATTTTTTTAGCATCTGGGCCACTGTAGTCTTCTTTGAAAGCATGCAAAAAATGTGGGTCCCCAATTTTGGGGTGTGTTGTGGATCAGCCACAACAAATGGTGACTCTACTGTCAAATGCTCCTGAGCATTTTAGTGAGAACCCAACCTAGAAGTATACAAACTCGAAAACCAGCATTAGCACATAAGAAATATAAACAAATGCCCATAGATCAGAAATACATGAAACATCAAAATCATTAAGTATCAACTCGGTGTGTGCAATGTGTTTCATTCCCTATCATTTGAACTTGATCAACATTCCATTGTCAGTTTCACTTATGATTTGTATGCAAGGCTATGAATGATTTGTGCAGGATTTGATGTATGATGAAGATGCTAGAGATGTAACAACCTGCTTTATAAAGGCTCAAACCTTCTAATATCATGAACAAACATATTAAAGATGTCAAACCCTCTTAGGACCAAATATATGTCTACTAAATTAATTTACTAGATCCCAAAGTTGGTTATGTGTCACTACCATCTTGAACCCATGTGCAAGTGTAAGTGAAATCAGAACTTTGGGGAATAGGATTCCCAACCTAAGCGAGATGGGAATTTAACCCTATCCTTACTATTCTGATTTGGAGTTCATTACCTCATCTTGAACAAAATAATTTAACCTGTTTATGGATGAAATGATCAGGCTAGTCTATCCATATGAGAAATCAGTGGTCTTGCTTTTAGACAAGACATGTTGCCACGCATGAGCATACTTAACCCCATAATCCATGACTTGGCTTCATTCATTCTCTTTTTTTTTATTTCTTGGACCTTTGGGATGACTACCCATCCTTGCTAGGGACATGTAGTATGATCCCTCCAATCCAACATTAAGATGAAATGGAAAATATTTTTACTTCTTGGATCTTGGGGATGACTACCCATCCTTGCTAGAGGACATGTAGTACGATCCTTCCAATCCAATATTGAGATGAAAATGGGAGATATTAATTTTATTTCTTGGACCTTTGGGATGACTACCCATCCTTTGCAGAGGACATGTAGTACGATCCTTCCAATCCAAGATTTATGATGAAATGGGAAGAAATGGAAGCTTTGGGGAATCGGATTCTCAACCTAGGCGAGATGAGAATTATGCCCTATCCTTACTACTCCATGTGGGTCAAATCAGAGCTTTGGGGAATTGGATCCTCAACCTAAGTACGATGAGGATTTAATCCTATCCTTACTACTCGGTTTTAGACTTTAAGCTTGATGGAAGTGGTAAAAACCACTTGTTTTAAGGATTATGTTGCATGATAGGACAAACATGAAATATTCTTTTCACCTCACCTTTTCATCCAAGTATGGTTTTGACCATTTTGCTCAAGATTATTTTTTAATGTGCATGGAATGTGCTTGGTTCAAGATGGCTCGGGCAACAGTTCCCAACCTTAGGATCCTTTTAATATATGTTATGTAATAATCCTAAGAGGATTCGACACCTTCTCAATGATTGCACATGAAATGAAAATGTAACTAAGATGACATGTATATGCAATGTGGAATGTGGCATGAGATATGAATGCACTGCTTCTTTTGAACTGTGGAGGGAATACATCATCTATTTTACCATAATGTGTAAAACTAACAACTTCATGCATCACAAGATTCAAACGATATTATTTAAGATGTTTGTGTTACTTGTGGAGCTTCTACAACACAATTCCAATGTTTCATATTCTCCTAGTCTTAGGCATAAGTTGACATCTCAATTTTTTTTTCTTTTTTTTTATATTTTTTTTTTGTATATAAACAAACCAAACATGTCAAATGAAATCAAAACACACAACTTAAATCCTAACTAGACTAGCAATCCTAAAACAAACAAAACAAAATTTGAAAATCCATACCAAAACCGAAAAGTATAATATCAATCTCTTATGACTTAAGGGCTAAAATAATGCTTTAAAACATGCCCATTAACTGGTAACATCAGATCCTTCCCTTCTAAAGTTCTCAACCTGAAGGTATTTTTCCCTAGAATTTCTGAAATCTGATAAGGGCCTAACCAAAGACAATCAAATTTTTGATGATTCCCCTTTTCTTCATGTCTTTTATCCCACAATAAGACTAAATCTGAAATTCTGAAGGACTTGATTTTAGCTCTTCTGTCAAACCATATTTTAACAACCTCTTGGTGTTTACTCATGTGAATCATGGCTTCCTCCCTTTTTTCATCAAGGTGCAGTAAATGACTTAATCTGGCTTCAACTTGGTTATCTGTCCCCAAGTATTCTTGCATGAAATGCAAGGTTTGCAGCTTCAAGTTTGCAGGAAATATCGGGTCTTGTCCATAGACCAAATGATAAGGGGTATTCCCTATTGATTCTTTTACTCTGGTCCTATCTACCCAAAGAGCAAACTTTAACTAGCTGTGCCAATCTCGAGGGTTCTTTTCCAGTAATTTCTTAATGATATTCAACAAATTTTTGTTTGAAGATTCGGCCAAACCATTTCCTTGAGGGTAATAATTAGATGCAAATTTTAAACTCACTTTATTGTCATATGCCCAATCTGCAAATTGTGTGGAAACAAAAGCTTTACCATTATCACTAACGATAGAATCGGGCATTCCAAATCTTGTTATGATGTGATCCTCAAGGAATTTTACTACAACGTCTGTAGTGGCATGTTTTGTAGGAACTGCTTTTGTCCACCTTGTACAATAATCTGTAGTTGTTAGTATGAATTTATGGGAATCAAAAGAATTTGGGTTAATAACCCCAATGAAATCTAATCCCCACTGTGCAAATGGTCTCATCTCAACTACAGGTTGTAATGGCATGGCTGCATTTCTTTCTCTGTTGGCAGCTACTTGACAAATGTGGCAAGATCGTACATGAGCGTGTGCATCTTTAAAAATGTGAGGCCAATAGTATCCTGCTCTCAGGATTTGATGCGCTGTAGCATTTGCCGCACCATGGCCAGTTCCATATTTCCCATGAAATTCCTGCAGAACCTTGGCAGCTTCTCCTTTATTCAGGCATCTCAAGTAGATCCCCTCATGATTTTTCCTGTACAAAACACCAGATCTAATCAGATAATTAGCAGATTTAAGTCTTAAAGCCCTTCTTTGAGTGGAATTCAAATTGGATGGGCACTTACCGTTTAATAGAAAATGCACAATGTCAACATACCAGTCATCTTTAGAAATGTATACTGCATTTGAATATTGGCATGTCGTTTGAGGATTATTCTCAGCAATCGTCTTCACAAGTCCCTGTCCTCGAACTAGTTTCATGGGTTGGATTTCAAGATCAAATTCTTGGATAGTAGAAATCCATTTACCTCTTTTCTCACCTAGCTCGTTCTGTAAAAACATGGTTTTGATAGCAGGGTCAGGCACAATGGCAAAAACTCTATTGTGCACAATGTAATGTCGAAATTTTTTTACCGTTTTAAAGAGTGCGTACATCTGCTTATCGAGGATGGAATACCTCAATTGAGCATCTTTTAAAGGAGCACTTAAAAATGCTATGGGATTTTCTGCACTATCCTCACCTTTCTGGGTCAAGACACTCGCAAAAGAGTGTTTCGATGCGAAAGCATAAATGTAGAAAGGTTTAGCATAGTTTGGACTTATGAGGGTAGGGGCTCTGGAAATGGCATCCTTAATGTGCTGAAAGGCCACCCTCCTTTCCTCGTTCCATTTGACATCTACATCCTTCTTGAGCATCTGATTCAACGGTTTGGCTATCTCAGTGAAGCTTGAAATAAACTTCCTCACAAAATTAATTTGCCCGAAGAAAGATCTCAACTCCTTTTTACTACCCGGGAGAGGTAAGTTTTGGATAGCCTCTATCCTTTTTGGGTCAATGGATATGCCTTCTTTTGAAATGATGTGACCGAGTAATCTTCCTTCTGTTACTCCAAAGATGCATTTTTTGGGATTCAAAGAAATTCCATGCTCTCTGCATCTTTGAAGAACCTTTTTCAAATCCTTGACATGGTCTTCTCTTTTCTTTGAAAATACTGGAATATCATCCACATACACAATGATACACTTGCCTATAAGCCCTTTGAATGCGTAGTCCATGGCACGTTGAAATGTTGCACCAACATTTAATAGTCCAAACGACATTCTTCTGAAGGCAAATGTCCCCCATTTGGTTGTGAAGGTTGTTTTCATCCTGTCATTGGGATGAATAAGAATTTGATTATATCCAAAATATCCATCAAGAAAAGACATCATTTCAGATCCATTCACCATTTGTAAAATTTCATCAATGGATGGCAATGGATAGTTATCCTTTTGAGAGGCCTTGTTAAGATTTCGAAAATCTATACATAGCCTAATCTCTCCGCTCTTCTTTCTTACTGGAACGAGGTTAGCAACCCAGGTTGAGTGCCTAACAGGAAAAATAATCTTTGCTTCCAATAATCTCTTGACCTCCTTTTCTATCAAGGGCTCCAATAGCGGGTTAACAACTCGTTGTCTTTGCCTGAAAGGCTTGGAGTCCGGCTTTAGAGGGATGGTATGTGTAATGACATCTTGGTTGTATGTTTTCAATTCATTATAATTCCAAGCAATGCAATCCACGTAGTGTTTTAGTGCATGTATTATATTTTCTCTTTCTTCAGCTGTACATGCCTTTGCGATATACACTTCCCGTGGATTGTCTGCACTCCCTAGATTAATCAGATCACATGCATCTTTGGGGAGTGGAACCTTTCTTTCTTTTCTAGCCTTGTATCCCGTATCGAACATTTTCTCCAATGAAACTATGTCTTTTGGTATTTTGTTGGATCGATACGTAGTTTTACTTTCGTTTTCTGCTTCTTCTTCTTGCCATCTTTGCTCCTCATCAATCACCTGGTTTTCAAAAACACCTGAGTTCGTGACAAATTTGAATATGTGTCTGTCATTTTCAAAAACTTGGAAATTCTCGACATTATCAGGTATCGATGGACAAGGAACCAATTCAATGGAGAAATTTTTACACCTTTTTATATCAACTGGATTTAACATACCTGCGACGACTGCAAGAGAGTCTGCTATGCGATTTCCTTTTCTAGAAATAAGGGCTATATTGAAAGCGTCGAATTCCTCAATGAGGTCTCTTACCCTAGTTCTATAAAGGCTCAGTCTCTTGTCGCGGCATGTATATTGTCCTTTAATCTGCTTGACTACCAGTTGAGAGTCTCCCAATACTTTCAAGCATTTAACCCCTTTGCTCAACGCCAGTTGTAAACCAAAAATCAGTGCTTCATACTCTGCCACGTTATTTGTGCAAGGAAACTGTAACCTATAGGCAGCAAGTAAAGGTTTACCTCCTGGACGAGTGAGCTCGACTCCGGCTCCTGCTCCCTGTCTGGATTTGGATCCATCAAACCTAAGCAACCATATGCCATCATTTTCCTCAAGAGAGCTACTGTGAAATGTTTCCCCTTTAGACTCTTCAGTAGCCTCTTCAACATCAAAAGCATAAACCCCCAAATCTGGCTCAGAAAACTGAACTTCATTTGGCTTATTATATTCTGTTACGATTTCTTTAAGCCTCGGTTCATTTTCTACTCTGATTTGATTTGCAATTCCTTTCCAGGGTAACCACATATGTGAGCAATCGGTTGAAAAATAGCCATTCAAAGTTTTCATCCAATCCCTTGCAAGTAGCATTCCATATCTACTTGGGATATTAACAACCAAAATGTCTACCACTTGTTGGACCCTGGGTTCAGAATTTAGTTGAATTTTGACATCATATAGGGTCCCTATCACATTTACCTCAGATCGGTCCAATTGCAAAACCTTGCATTTGGATGAAACAGTCGTAGACCTAGCATTTGACATATCTCTGAAGGCATGAGATTGCTCGTGGCACCCGTGTCTACCAAACAATTATGCAAATTCTTACCAACAATTCTCAGAGTCAATAAAAATGGCGGGACATCCCGTCTCTCCTTTCGTAAAATCAACTGAGACTCAACTTCCTTTCCCTTCCACACTTGACTAGGTGAGTCCAGAGCCTTTATCAATGCTTCTTTTTGGCCAGGCAACCTGGCTGCCTCTAAAAATGAAAGGCTCGACTTAGATTTCCTTAAATCCTCCACTATGTCATAGTTTGCTCTTTCAAGTTTGGCTGTCTTCTGCGTGTCATTAGACGTTTCTTTCCTAAGTGGAGGAGGAGGATTATTATCTGCCTTAGTATCCGGAGGAAGGATAGAGTTATTTGGTGGTGTTGATGATGTTTTAGGGGCTTTAGATTTGCTTCTCAAATGATATCCGTGATTCCCCTTTCTAAACTCTCGAAAAGCTTGCACCTCCTATTCCAAAATTTCATCTTCTTCTTCCTCACTCTCACTTTCTTGGCGGTATAAAGTTTCCACCACCATAATGTTATCATCTTGATGTTGGGGTGGACCCTCATTTGGCACAAGTTCCAGGTCATCTACTTGGGCTTGGAGACAATGAGTGTATCTAGCGATTTCAGGACAATTCCTCTCATTGTGCTCTTTTGTATTGTGCAACCTGCACCCCTTTTCCCATGCAAAATCAGAAAGATTCATAAGGGAACTGGATTGACTGGGTCCTGCAGAAATATCTAGTTGATTGGCAATAGGGGCAGGTACGCCCCCATTGTTTGGCTTCGTGTTCCAATGTCTCCCTCTATTGTTAAAATTTTGATTTGGGTGAGGGGCATGGGACTCATACTTCTATTTTTGAACCATGTCATTACTCAGTTTATGAACTATCTTCTTGAGCTCTTCAACATCCGAATAAATCTCCTTCGGTGGAGCTACATTATTGTTAGTTCCCGTTGGGTTTGCATAATTCGTGGGATCTGGATTTAACATTTGAGTCAGATTTTGAGGAATTTGGTTCATGAATGGATTTACACTTTGGATCGGAGTTGGATTTGGGAAAGGAACTATAGCCTGAGAATTAACCTGGCTGGTTCCTTGCATAGTCGATTGACTATTTTGCAAAAATGCGGGAACGGGTGGAATGGATGTGATCGGTTGGATCGGAATGGGTGCATAGGCAGGTGCTGGTGGATATGGTTGTTGATATGGGAAAGCATTCATGTTTGGCATTTGCGGTGCCATGATCTGATTTGCCATGGGAGCTTGACCATATGGAGCATATTGTCCCATCATAGGCATCTGGGGAAACCCATAGCCCTGTGGTGTCATTTGCTGCTCGATGGTCATAGCTTCATTGTAAGCTAAGGCAAGCATGGTGACTTGAGGATTTTGCCTTGCAAACATTGTTGTCATGGGATCCAATGCCCCAAAATATATTTGCAAGGCCACTGCGGGATCTATGGCAAAATGCCGAACTGCTCTATTATAGCATTTTTGGAATCTCTGATTAAAGGTTCTGATTGGTTCACCCTGGCCCCTTTTGCATGTAATAAATTGATTGTAGATGGTTGCGGGATCCAAAGGTGACCTAAACTGATTGACAAAGGCATTCTCCATTTGTGTCCATGAAGTGATTGAACCAGTAGGTAGGCAAATATACCATTCATAGGCCACTGGGTCTAGGCTCATGGGAAAAAGTCTGCAAGCCACATCTTCATGCTGAACTTGCAATCTTATCAGAACATCCCTATAGGCCTGGATATGCTCCTCTGCAGTCCTTGGGCCATCTGGTTTATACTTGGGCAAGAATATTTCTATGTTCTTAGGGATTTCATGGATATCCCCTGCAATATTCAAAGGAATATTATTAGCTCCGTACCAAGGAGCTGCTGGGGGTTGGGCCATTTGACTCAGAATTGATGAGGACAACCCTACAAGAGCAGTGGAAATGGTACTAACGATAGGTATGCTAGTGGCAATTGATACCACCGGTGTAGGTCCGCTCGATGCTCCTGAAGCAAAAAGATCTTTTGTGACTGGTAGGTTTATAGCTTGCTTGGTTTTATTTTTGGGAGTACCAGTGAGTGTCAGGTCATGGAATATGGTTTCCCCAGTTGTTTGGGACCTAGTCGCGATACGGCGCGGTGGGTCCAGCCTCGCTCGACGAAACTCTCGATATCTCCAAGAAAACCTGCAACACAAAAACAATGCTGTAGTTTAGCCTTTAATGAGATTTAAGAAATCGAACCAAAAAACACATTACTTCTGTATGAAAATAAAAATAAAGTAAACCAAATCAGGCCCTCCTTCTAGCGCCAATCTGTTGAGTGGTATTTTCACCCGATTGTGAAAACACACTCTCCAATAGGATTTGGATTCCAAATCCCCTCTTGCAAAGAAATTAAATAGGTAATTTCTCCAAGGTCTCCGCTATGTTAGCATTTTGTACACATCATGTTCAATTTGAATGCTTGGAATACCTTAGTGATTGCAAGTAACTGTTAACAAGGGGCACTATGGTTTATTTTACTTTGAAATTATAATGATTTTGATTTTGGTGAATTTTCAAGTGTTTTATTTTAACAACAGGAAATTAAACTAAGGTTAATCTCTCGGGAAAATAAAAAATGCAGAGAATCTAAGAAAATGAAACTAAAATGCATAGAAACTAAAACTAAAGTCTATTTAGAAGGTTGCAATCCTATTCAACAAGACCGAAGATATGAGGTTTTCTGCATACAACCTAACCTATTGAACCTGCAAACATGCATAATCCAGATAAGCTAAGTGCTGGTTTCTGGGGTTTTAACTGTGATTTTCAGATTTAGACATTTGCATGAAGCAACCAAGAAAACTTGTATTAAACTTCACCCATAAGCCTAAAATCCAAAAAGGGGAAAATGAACATTAAATCTAGCATGCAAAAAATAACTCCTTCTTTCTTGCCAATGAGATGCAACTCTCTGTAATTTTTGTATTAAAAATATGTCAATTTACAACAACAGAAGCTTCCAGTTTATCAAAACCAGAACAAATGGAGGAAAACGCTCCAAAAGCAGGTCCAGAATAGCCTATCACTTCAGCTCTGCAACTCTGTTCGTAGCGGTTTCCGACCCTTGTACCAATCTGTGCCTCTGCTTTTATACTTTTTGGCAATGCTCTCTGCTTTGCCCTGCGACGCTTCGTTTCATTTCCTAGATTGCATCATTTCATATTCCTCGTCTCATCATTGTCTTTGACTTTCTGTTCGATGTCTAAACGTTTGATCTTCTCTGTGAACTGTAACGCTTTTGTAGCCCTTACACCTTTATGCCACGTGTTCCGTGCTTCTCTGCATGTTCCGTAACTGCCCCCTGTAAATCATGACCAAAAATAGCATGTCGCGATATCGCGACGTTTTTATGTATGCAGCTTTGCTTTTCTTCTTTCATCGCGAAAATGAGACATGTCGCGATATCGCGACATTTTCTTGCCAACAGCCTTGTCCGCCTTCATGCACCGCGAAAATAAGACATGTCGCGAAATCGTGACATTTTTCTGCCCGCAACCTTGTCTACCTTCATGCATGGCGAAAATAAGACATGTCGCGAAATCGTGACATTTTTTGTCAATGGGCCGCGCAAATGCAACCTGTCGTGAAATCGTGACGCTTTTTTGTTTTGGGCTGTCTCGCTACAACTTGTCGCGAAATCGTGATGTTTTTCTGTTTCGGGCTGCGAGGATGCAACCTGTCACGAAATCGTGATGCTTTTCTCTTTCGTTGTGTTTTGTTGTACCTGTCGCGAAATCGTGACACTTTTTCATTCGGCATCATCTCACTGCTTCCTGTCGTGAAATCGTGACACCTTTTCACTCCGTACACTTTGGCTGCTTTCTGTCATGAAATCGTGATGCTTTTCATCTTCGCCCTTCATCTCATCTTCAGGTCACGAAATGGCGACATGTCGCGATATCGCGACAACTTTTCATTCCGTACACTTTGGCTGCTTTCTATCGCGAAATCGTGACACTTTTCTCTTTCGGACTGCTCTTGCTGTATTTGGCCGCAAAAACATGACATGTCATGAAATCGTGACATATTATCCTTCCGTACAATTCATTAGGAAAGAATTCTGAGTGCAAATACAATTTTTTTTACTGAGAGGGACAATCACAGGGCAACTCACCAAAGGAGAGCCCCCTGCAATTATCCTGCACGACCACTTCTTCTTTTTCAACTGCTCAGCTTTGATGAGTTTTAGAGTTGTGAGTGTCTCTAAGAATATGTTATAGGTGGGAGAAGGGAGGGTATCGAATGGGTATATGCTATTTGTATAGAGAAAATGGTACAATGCTTTGGAGCTTCCTTTGCAAAGACGATTCTCGGCATCGTGGTATTTTATTGACTATAATAAAAATTATTCCCAAGGAAACAGAAGAAATGAAAGGAATCTATGCACATGTACACTTGTAATAAAGCTCGTCATTGAATTTTTAATATAGGGTATCAGAGACAACCACACTTCCTTTCTGTTTGGCAGAGATTTTTGAGTGCCAAGGTGAAAGAGTCTTTCTGAAAATAAGGCACAAAATATGTAAATATATTGATTTCAGAGCAAAGATACAAAGTACCAAAGATGCAGAGTATTGTAGAGCAAAGATACAATATCATCAAAGAGGTCGGATATCCTGAGATTTATATCTAAAGCCTACAACGATATCCAAAAACAAACAAAATCTCTGCAAAGATAACCCCAAGAAGAAAACGATCAGCAGTACTATAATGAAGGAGGCCATACCGACCCATACCCAAAATGAGATACGCCAAACATCCCCTGCAGTTGCATTAAAGAAGATATGCCAAACATCCCCTGGTTGAGGTTGTTGCATACAAAGGGTCAAAACACGGTACAAAACGTACACCAATGAGATCAAATAGACTTTTCAATCTCCTCCTTGAGCGAAATGGGATGTACGCCTAGACAGTATTTGATATAGCAAAATCGAGCCTTTGGCAGGGGCTTGGTGAAGATGTCTGCTAACTAAGCGTCATTAGAATAGAAGTTAAACTGAAGGAAACCATTGTCGACCAAGTCTCGCATGAAATGGTACCTGATATCAATATGCTTGGTTCGACTATGAAAGACAGGATCTTTGTCATTGCAATTGTGTTAATATTATCACAGTGAATAGAAATGGGCAGCCCAAGCTCCATACCAAACTCACTGAATAGACGCTCTAGCCAAATAGCCTGAGTGCAAGCTGAAGAGGCAGCAATATACTCTGCCTCGGTTGTAGAAAGAGCTACAGTTTACTATTTCTTTAAGAGAGTTACCAAAGAAAAAGGCATACCTGGAGGTGTTCTTCCTATCATCAAGAGACCCTGCCCAATCAGCATCCGTATAGGCTTCAAGTTGATCACGATCAATGGAATTATACCATAACCCATAGTTCATTGTGCCACTAATATATCTTAAAATCCGTTTGGCAGATTTCCAATGGCATTCATGAAGGGAATGCATGAGCCAAGCAACCAAAATCATAGCATACATTATATCAGGTTGAGTGGCAGTCAAATACATCAAGCTACCAACTACAGACCGAAACAAAGTTGCATTGACAAGAGGAGAGGGATCCTCCTTCATAAGTTTACAACCAATAATAGTTGGAGTATCTATAGGTCTGCAATTTTTCATACCAAACTTGAAAAGCATATCCTAAGCATACTTGGACTGAGAAAGGAAAATGCCACTAGAGGACTTCTGAACTTGCATACCAAGAAAATAACTCATCTCCCCTAAGTCACTCATTTCAAACTCATTGATCATGACACTCTTAAACTGAGCTAACAAATAATCAACAGTACTCAAGAATATAATATCATCAACATAAAGATAAATGATGATGAAATTATTACCTATAACCTTGGTATAAACAGTGCTCTCCGTTGTGCACCTCTGATAACCATGCTTCTTGAGATAACCGTCAATGCAAGAATACCAAGCTCGGGGTGCTTGCTTCAAACCATAGAGAGCTTTCTTCAAACGGTATACCATGTGCTCATGGCCAGCCACAATGAAACCCTCAGGTTGATCAACATAAACTTCCTCTTTCAAGTAGCCATTCAAGAAGGTAGACTTGACATCCATTTGGAAAAATTTCAATTCAAAATGAGGTGCAAGCGCCAAAAGAGAGCGAACAATCTCCAAGCGAGCTACGGGAGCAAAGGTTTCATCATAATCAAGTCCCTATTTCTGAGCAGAGACTTTAGCAACAAGGTGGGCCTTATGTTTAGCAACAGTGCCCACTTCACACTAATGACTTTTCTGTATTTAGGAGCATCAACAAGTTCCCACAAGTCATTTTTTTGGATTTGTTCAATCTCATATTCCATGGCCTTTTTCCAATTATCATTAGCAGTTGCTTCTTTAAATGATGAAGGCTCAGAAAATGAAGGAAAGATAAGAGCATATGTGATGTTTACCTCTTGATTACCCCCTCTAGTTTGAGACCGAGTCACTCTCTTGTTGAAGTCTTCATCCAACATTAGTGATGGAGGATGATACCACTCACTAATCCATTTATTCTTTGTTGGTATGGACCCATGACTGTTTGAAGGGGCTTGCTGTGGTGAGGTAGTGGCATGTGTGGGAGGTGATGAAGGCTGAGGTTGAGAGGTCGAATCAGAATCATCAAGAGCAACATTATCATCAAATGTAAATGTAGGAAGATTGTCAACAACAATGTCCTCACCCTTCTTGTACACTGCCCCTTCATTGAATATCACATCCCGACTGATATGCAGCTTTCCAGTAGAGGGATCAAAGCACCTATAGGATTTGGAATCATCAAAGTATCCAACAAAGATACATTTGATAAATTTTTCATCCAATTTCTTTCTATTTTCCTTAGGGATATGCACATAGCATGTAGAACCAAAGATCCTCAGGTGGGAAATACTTGGTTTCTTGCCAAACCAAACTTCATAACGGGTAGAATCCCGCATTACCATTATTGGGAAACAATTTAGAATATACACAGATGTATGAACAACTTCACCCCATAGTTTGTTTGACAAACTCATCTCTTTGAGCATGCACCAAGCCATTTCAACGATGATTCTATTCTTTCTCTTTGCCACTCCATTTTGTTGAGGAGTGTATGTTGTTGTATATTGCCTTTTGATCCCATGTTTGTTGTAGAAATATTTGAATTCATTAGAGATGAATTCACCACCACGGTCAGTCCAAATTTTTTTAATACTACAACCAGATTGCTTTTCCACTAGTGCTTTGAATTTGACAAAAATGTCAAAGGCATCTGACTTGGCCTGTAAAAAATACAACCAACTCATTCTAGGATGGTCATCAATAAATATAAGCATATACCTGCACCTGCTGATGCTTGGAGTCTGCATAGGTCCACATATGTCAGCATGAACCAATTCCAAAGGGTGTTTGGCTCTGTATTGGTGTCGAGGAAACTTCACACGATGTTGTTTCCCAAATATGCAGCTTTTGCACAAAGTATCTGAAGGGTGTGAAAAAGTGGGCAGACCTCTCATAAGATTTTTCTTAAATATTCCATCCAATGAGTTGAAATTGAGGTGTCCAAAACTTTTATGCCATAACCAGGCTGAATCAATTGTAGTTTTTAGACAATTAGAGGTAGTTGGATGCATTCTAAGCATACACATTCTATTCTCAGACATAAGAGCAGTGGCAACTATTTGGTGATTGGTCTCATTTGTGATTCTACAACCTTTCTTATTGAAAATAACTTGATAATTTTTTAAACATAATTGACCAACACTTAATAGATTATGCTTCAGCCTAGGAACAACAAGAGTATCATGCATATGCACAATCTTATCAGTCTTTGCCTTGAAGGCAATTGTTCCTTTTCCAGCAATGCTGACCTGGTTGTTGTCTCCAAATCTGACTAGTCCACTGAGATTTTCTTCAAGTTTCTCAAATAGGTTTTTATTTCTAGTCATATGGTTAGAACAACCACTATCAAGATATCAAACTTGATCATCAACAACTTTAAAGTTTTTGTGAGAAAGGAAGATATATTGTTCACCTTGATCTTCACTATAGTTGGAACTTTGCTTTTTCTTTTTCTTCCAACATTGCTGCTCAGTGTGATTATCTTTTCCACAGAAGTCACAGTGTCTAGGGGTTGAAATCTGATTTCCACTATTTGACCTGCCTCTTCCTTTACCACGACCTCTTCCACGGCCTCTACTGCGACCTCTACCACAAACTCTTGATGTAGATGATAAATTTGGTAGATGGGGACTCCGTAGAGTTTGATGGCTGGTCATTCATTTTCAACTTGCCTTGGAATGCTTGATCAAGCTTCTCTGACCTATCTCTAATTATATGCTCATAAGTCTACAAGCTTCCAAGCAATTCTACTAGATTCAACTGAGTTAAGTCCTTAGACTCCTCAATGGCAATGGTGATAGGATCAAACTTCCTAGGAAATCTTCTTAACACCTTATCAACGATCCTAGTGTCTTCTAGTGCCTCGCCATGTGAATGAATAACATTAACTAAATCTTCGACTAGTAAATAAAACTTCAATATTCTCATCATCATTCATTTTTAAGGATTCAAAATCCCTATGTAAGAGTTGAAGTTTAGCTACTCTTATCTTGGAAGATCCCTTGTAGGAAATTTCAAGAGTATCCCATGCTTCTTTGGAAAACTTGCATTCTGCAATTTTGGGGAAGATAAAGACATCTATCCCACTATGAATGGCAAACAGGGCTTTAGCATCTTTCTTTATGGCTTCTAGAAGCTCCTTTTTCTCATCAATTGAGAGTGCAACAAATGCAACTGCATCTACTTCAGTGTAACCTTGTGAAACAAGACTCCACAGGTATTATGAGATGAGGAAGGTTCTCATTTGAATGCTCCAATATTCGAAGTGTTCGCCACTGGACATAGAAATATGCAGTTGGACTGTATTTCTATTTTTTTTCTCCATTTTAACCCAATAGAAAGCTTAGCACTAATACCAAGTGAAAGAGTCTTTCTGAAAATAAGTCACAAAATATGTAAATATATTGATTTTAGAGCAAAGATATAAGAGTATCAAAGATGCAGAGTATTGCAGAGCAAAGATACAGTATCATCAAAGAGGTCGGATATCCTGAGATTTATATCTAAAACCTGCAATGATATCCCAAAAACAAGCAAAATCTCTACAAAGATAACCCTAGGAAGTAAGCGATCATAAGTACTATAATGAAGGAGGCCATACCGACCCATACCCAAAATGAGATACGCCAAACATCCCCTGCAGTTGCATTAAAGGTGATATGCCAAACATCCCCTATAGTTGCATTAAAGGCGTTGGTTGAGGTTGTTGCATACAAAGGGTCAAAACAAGCTGACAAAACATAGACCAATGAGATCAAACAAAATTTTCACAAGGCGCCCCAACAAGGTTGTATGCATGGTATATGGAGTAAATTAATTTTTTATAAGGTTTACTAATTAAACTTTTTATACTTTTTGAATTTAAGAATAAACTATTATCATCAATAAATATTTGTTAGGATTTTTAGTTTGAAATCTTAAAACCACTACAAAGGATCCATTTAATTGAAAATGGACTCTTTAACTCTCTCTCTATATATTTTAATAGAAGTATAAGTTTTAGGGTATTTTTATTTCATTAAAAGTAATCTTTTTAATTATTTTTTTTCATGAAAAAAGTAAATTTATATTAATTTAAAAAGCCTTTATAATAAAAAAAGTGGGTGGATTAACATATCCCATGGGGAATCAAACTAACCCTCAGTGATAAGGGTTAGGAAACAAAGTTGCCAATAAAACACAAGTTTACCAATCATGATCATTGATGATCATTACATCAAAGAAAGCATATCATATGGAGTAATGTGCCTTGGCGTGTTGTCCTACATAAATTGCTAGTGATTATGGGATGGGAATCCACCCCTCTGCATCGTGATTAAGGCCTTCAGTACCCATGTTGCTCCAACCAAAAATTGGCCTAGGTGAAACTAGTTGAACATCATCCCATCCCCAACCTAGCAAAATGAACAAGCAATGTCAACATTAGTCCACTTCCTGACTAGCAAGGGTTGGGACTAGTGCATATCTACGAGAGAACTTATTGCATATGATGGAGGTCGGTGGTGAGAGCGGGATCACAAATGCTCGTGAGAAGAGCACTTTTGGGGGATCCAATTGACTGTAGACGAAGCATTAGACCAATGCATCAGAAGAACTTGTAGGTGATCTAACTCCATAGCAACTTTGCTGACTTGAGTACATATTTGTAGCCAAATATCATTAAAAATTTCTACTTTGTTAGCATTTGTAAATGTGATAGAAGGTGTACACTATTTAAAATTTTTTTGTTACAAGCCCTCCAAATATGAAAAAGCAAGCTAATCCTAAAAACCTGCCACACTTCAAAAAGCAGGAGAGACAAAGTAAAAGAGTCCCCAAGAAGAGCTTAGGGCCAAGAAATTCTTCCAACTGTAAATGGGAAAAAAATAAAAGAACACATTACCAAGCTTGCCTAGATCTTTTACAATTCCAAAAGAGGCAACTACAAGACTCAGGTACATCACAAAAAAGATATTTTGGATCAGAAATTCTAAGGTGCTTTAAAAATTTCCCCAAGGGAAGGCCTTGACACAACAAGCTCCATGTAAAAAAATATTGCTTGGACTCAACAGAAGTAGCCCAAATATTTTTAAATCTATAATTTCATCTAATCCTTGTAAAAAATAACTCCCAATGCTGATTGATCTTAGGCACTAGAGGAAGATGAGGAGATAACCATTTATACCCCAAACGAGCCTTATAATTAAGAAAAAGAGTGTCAACATGCCATCCCCAGTCTGACCACCAAGGACGCTGTGAGCGTACACCAATCTTGTACAACATAGAAAATGGGTGAGAATAATAACATCATAAGTATCTTTATCCGCACCATTCAACCTTAAGGTACACTTGAACATATTCCATGGGATCCAATCCCTGGTCTGGTGAGAAAAGAAATCAACTACTGTAACAATACCCTTTTTGAAAAACCACTAAGCATGAATCCATTGCACCCAATATAAGGAATAACCTTGATGAAGAAACATGAGGACCATCAAATATTCATAGAATTGATGGATAAGCCTTTATGGAAGCCATATCCTTTCTAGAAGATCCAAGGAGTGAGCTACTGCCAGGATTTCCATATACTTTTAATAACAAAGGAGCCAAAAATATTAACAAAAATTGGAGCAACAATGAGAAAGAGAAAATCCAACCTCTCCATGCTCTACGGTTTAAGGGAAGACCATAGGAAATGAAATATCAAACCAAAAATTTCCAAGATTTAGCTCCCCTTAGAGCCCTGACCACCCACTTAGCACACAAAGCAATACCTTACCATCTACAGTCCAACAGACCCATTCCACCAGATTCTCTAGGAAGACAACAAATATCCCAAACAACTCTATGAAATCCCTTTGTTTTAGAAGAATTATTCAAAATAAAATATCAAAGGTGTTTCTCAAGCTTCACATAGAAATCTCGTGAAGGATTCCAACAAGAGGAATAATATACATGAGTGGCATCTAAAAATTTAGAGCAAATATAAAATTTACCTGCTAATGACAATTTCTTAGTAAGCTAGAAATCAAGTTTCTTTTCAACTCTTTGAAGCACATAATTCCAAAGATGAGTAGGGGAGCCTTAAAAGGCAAAAGGAATACCAAGAAACTTAAAAAATTCTTCAGGAGGGATCCAATTCCAATGATACCCTTGAAGCCAAGGCGACATAGGCAAGGGAGACTGTATGAAGCAGGAGGTCTTCCTCCATTATATGCTAGAACCAGAGGCTATGCAAAATATGTTTAGACAAAATAGAGCATTAGAAATAGATTTCTCCTCTTCCATTATAGTAAGAAAGGAGTCATCAACAAAGTGGCCATTAATAAGTTGTCCCTAATCATTCAAAAAAGCAATTCCTTTAATAAAACCTATAGAAGCTTGGGTAGGTAAAAGATAGCCAAAGGTTTTAGCAGCAAGCACATATAAAGAGGAAGCAATAGGACACCCTTGTTGAACAGACCTAAAAAACCCACTACTTTAGACTATGAATTGTTCAGATTGAGAATAGCTAAAGCATCTCTGAATAACATAACAATAGTTCGAAAGAAAACTAACCCGAATCCTAAATATTTGAGCATAAAAATAATGAATATCTATTCAATGCGGTCATAAGATTTCTCAAAATCAATCTTAATAAAAAGCATGTTCTGGTTTGACATATGGGCCCATTCCATTCCCTCCTTGATAGCCAAAACATTATCGAGGATGTACCTTCCTTGAATAAATCTAGTTTGCTCTGATATGACTATCAAAGGAAGAAGAGGCCTAAGATGAAGAGCCAAAGCTTTGGCACTGATCTTGTAACTAACATTCAACAAAGTAATAGACCTCCAATTAGTGATCAACTTTGGGTCTCCTTGCTTGGGTATGAATTTGATATTGCACCTATTAATAATTTCTCCCAAAGAGCATACTCAAAGAGTGTCCAGATAAACTTTATGCAAATAAAGACCAACTAAGTCCCAAATACCCTTGTAGAACTCATAGGGAAAGCCATGCAGACCTAGTGCTTTATCGTTTGCCATTTAAAATAATGCATCCTCTAGATCTTTAAGGGAGAGTAGTTTATCACACCCTGCTCTTTGAGGCTTTGAAAACTTAACTGGTACAACTATCATACAAGCTACCAGTGCTTGCTCCCACTTAGGGGAATAAGCTTGAGCAACAAAAACATTAGTATAGTGCTTGAAAAAAGCATCAATCATATTAGGAAGAGAGGTAAGCCTTATTCCATTGTCTTGAATGACCTTGAATTGAGTAGCTTTCCTGGGAGGGCGAAGCCTTTGAAAAAATTCTTTGGTGACCCTATCACCAACTTTAAGCCAATGAATATGGGCTTTAATTCGAGCTCCCCAAGCCTCATAAATTTTAGCAAGTTTAAGTTCATACCTCAGATCGACTACATGAGACTAAATTTTAGGATTAAATGGATAGGCCTCAAGCCTGAGAGAAGCTTTGGCAAGCTCATCATGAAGGACAACATTGGAATATCTTCTGAACTATACCATATTTTTTTCCAAAGTATGGAGCAAGACAATTGTATGAAAAATGGCATCATTCCACCATTCTATCCAATCCAACTCTCTAGTAGGTCTAGGAACTAGATTTCAGACTCTACATATATGATAGATCATGGAAGGGTATTGAAGAAAGGAAGTACTGAAAAAAAATTATGACTTGTAGTGTCTCTGAGGTAAGAATTTCATTAGAACATTAAATGTGATAGGTGAATGATCAAAAGTAGTTGTACCAAGAATGGTTTCCACAAACAGATCTGAAGTATTTCTCCTATGAAAGGAAAACTACAGACGATCTGAAAGGATGGCTCTGTCCATCCTTCTAGAATTCTTGCATGGCCAACTTGAAAATTGGACCACGTATACCACAATTTTTTAGGAAAATCCTAGGGATAAAAACAAGAATTGGGGTTTGAACCCAATTTGTTTTTCATGAAGTACTAGGTCTCTCATTCCCTAGTAGCCTACTACATGGGAAGTTGTCCTATCTTGTCTGCAAATTTTTTAGTCATATTAAAATCTTCACACATAACCCAAACAACAAGTGGTGAAGAAAAAGCACACCACCGCCAGAGGCTACATTGCTCCTGAGCTTCATTGGAGGGATAGCCATTAATAATGCCAAAAGACAGCTCACCAACCTCAAGGAAAATCCAAATTGTGTGATTGGAGGGGTCCACACTCCATGAGATAAAACTATCTTTCCACCTAGATTCCAAAAGAATTACAGTTCTCCCTTTGCCAGGGGAATGACTAGTGGCATAAAAAAAGTAACCTAACCAAAGAAAAGGGCAAGTACATGTTGTGGATGGCGCACAACTAGCCCCAAAGCTTGGGGACCCACCTTAAATTTTGGTTTTGGAGGTTTTGATGTTCTTGGGTGATTTTTTTGGCTACTTACCCATAATTGTGCTTTGCAGTTTTGGGATAGTACCTCCGTTTGATTGGTGTTTTAGGTGTGAAGGTTTTGGTAGGTTGATATGTGGATTAGAGCTATTCTTGTAGTTTCCTTTCGTTTTGTTTAGGATTTTGATTCTTGTTTTAAATTTAAATTTTAATATGTTCTTGTTTGAGGTTAAATCATTTAAAATAATTAAAGTTTAAAAAATAAAAAGAAAAGAAAAGAAAAGTAATATATATATATATATATATAGGTAATGGTAATAGTCATTTAGTTGGTGTCAGTTTCTTATTTATGTTTGCTTAGTTTTAGAATGGAGTGGCTTAGTTTTAGGTGTAAGATTTTTAATTATTTTTGTTATAGTTCAAAAGGTCATTTTCATTAAGTTTGAGGTCTCATATAGTCATTGTTTTTAAGTATCTAAAATATGTTTTATGATCACAAGGTGAAAACGCTGCCAAGACATCGACTCAAAAAATTTGAACGAAGACATCAAGGTGGCTCACATCAATGACATGACAAAAGGAGCTATTATTTGGGGACGCGTCCAACCTCTCCTATTGGCAGATGAAGACAAATTAGACCAATGCCTAATCATGCAGATGAGGTGGAAAAAATGGACTCTGTAGACTGAATAGGACAACAGACTACATGGTTTGGGCATGGTGCAACATGAATTTTTATGTATAGCCACGTGGTAGGTGAGGAGCATCGATAAAATGGATTACAAGCTAGGAGAAAGGGATGAAATTTATAACACGACGACGTCTTGGCAGTTGACAAGGTTGTGGCTATTGCCCACTACGTAGTGTATTCCAAGGCCAAAATAGGTTGGCCACAGTGGAAATCCTTCCCGACGACAGAATAGTTGAAAGCGCAAAATAGGGTGTATGCCCGAAATACTCACCTAGTGGATGTCGATAATGGCATGGGAGAATATGTCTTGGGACCAGCATGGCAATGAAGATCGAGATCGAGACAGGTTGACCGGGGCCAATCAAACAGCGTGGACCGTGCGGCATACGTGGTAGACCATGATAGATAGCAGGGAGAGCGATTTCATCGACAGTTATGATGGGAAAACATAGATTCGACAATCTGGTATTCTCCAAAAGGGGGGTTCATCACTACGATAATATTAGAATGGAAACTGTAAGTGTCGATGATGAGTTTCACTGAAGTGTTCGACATCGAAGAGTCGGTTTTGGCATAGAGGGGAGTACGGATATGAATGCGGGAAAAATATGACAAACCGGTTTTAATGTGGTGGCCAACATGGTCTATTGGATTTTTGAACGGATAAAATCTAAGCAGCCATGGCCGAGATAGGAGAAGGCTCGTAGGATTGGTCTGGCATAGCACACGCAGGTGAAAAAATATACCTGACACCATATGCTACTTACAAGGACATATAGAGACCTATAGTGTTACTATCCATACCTTACGACTATTTGCTGTTACCAAAGGGTATGCTTGGAAAAGCATTATGAATTGAAATATTGTGAAGCTAAATGGAAAAATAAAAGGATTCTTCATAGGAAAGGTGAAACGAAGATGGGCTATTGGAGAAACAAAATGGAAGAACAAGTGGAACAAAAGATGAAAAGATTGGAAAAATGAAAAGTTTTTGGGAAAATGTTAAAAACTCATTGAAGCTAAGGCATAGGGGCTGGTTTCTTCTTGGGAAGGGCTACATGTGGTTGGAGAGAGGATGTATACAGAAATTGTTGTTGTTTTAATGTAATTTTTTTGGCAGGATTTTTACACCCTGTGAGCAAAATAAGAGGAGAATCATTTCTGAATGTTTTGGGTTTAATGTTCATTTTTTTTGTTTCTTGGTTTTTAGATTTATAGGTAATGTTTAATGCATTTCATGGTTGCATTGTTGAATATCTAGAAACAGAGAAGTTATTTTGTTCCTTAGAAGCTTGCACCTAACTTATTTCGGGATGTGCAAATGCAGTTTCGGTTAGGTTGGGTTATGTTCAGAAACTCTCATATCTTGGGTTTTGCATGATAGGGTAGCATGAAACTGCTATTAGTTTATTTTTTGGATTTTTTGCATTTTATTTCCATTTTCAGATTTTATTTTATTTTTCTAACCCTTCTTTTTGCAGATTTTTTTAAAACTTTGAGGATTAAAATAAAAATTAAAAAAAATTAAAATGACAAAAATAAATACATGGGTGTGAAGAATGAGCTACAATATTTCATCCGAAATAAATTCGAACTCATTCCGAAGCCATTTCGATTTTATAAAAATTGTTGAAAATCGTTGTTTTATAAGGATTTTTATAATTTTGGAATTTTATTTTTTTCACATTTTGAAGGCAAATCAGATTTTTTTCAGCTTTACATTTTTATTTGCAAGCATAAATGAACTTCCCTTTATGAAAATTTCAATTTCATTAAAGGGGGGTTAATTTTTATGGCATTCCATAAGCTATCATTTTTGGAGCAATAAATTACCTTTCTTTATGAAAATTCTGATTTCATTAAAGAGAGGTAATTTATACATTACATCAAAGGCTATTGTTTTAAAGCATTAAATTATTTCTTCTTTATGAAAATTATGATTTCATTAAAGAGGGATAATTTATAATGACATTTTAAGGCCATTATTTTAAAGCAATAAATTATCGTCTCTTTATGAAAATTAATTTCATCAAAGAGGGATAATTTATTAATTATATCAAAGGCTATATTTATCTTCATGATAGAAGCTACATTTAATGAATCTATTCATCATTTTAGATTCACATTCATAGATAGATTTTAATCTTCATTTTCATGTTCAAAGTAGGGTTTAATGCAAGGTAAAACTTGTTTAAAATCTACTTAATCAAAAGAAGATAAAATCTACCTAAAAATCCTTCAAGATAAAAGGAATTAAGGCTTTACATCGTGGTCATATGAGGGCCAATTCATATTTTCTTTTATTTAAGTTTTATGAACAATCATTAGTATAGCATGATAAAATAAACCAACACATGCCCCTTGTTAACAGTTACTTGCAATCACTAAGGTATTCCTAGCATTTAATTGATATATCTTCATTGAGATTACTAATACACATGTGCAATGCTTATATAGAGGAACCTTGGAGAAGTTGTTTTGTTTTAACTTCTTTGCAAGAGAAGGTTTTGTGATCAAAATCCTAAGGGTGAGTGTGGTTTTGCAATTGGGTAAAATTACCACTCAACATTTTGGTGCTAGAAGGAGGGCCTAAATTGGTGTTATTTTATTTATGCTAAATTGTTCATTGTTGTTTCAAATTCTTTTGAATTGTTCATGCAATGAATAATGTGATATTGGTGTAACTTTGAGAGTTTTGAATTGCTAAATATTTCAAGTCCGTTTGACTAGCATCTTTGGCCTCCTTTAGCACTCAACACTTTGGGAGCTAGGAGGGCCTGAATTGATTTATTTTATTGCTATTTAGATGCTAAATTGTTCATGTTACTTGAAATATTTATTCAAAGACATTGGTCTTGACTAATGAGGTTTTGTTTCCATATGATTACTTTTATTGATTCTAACATTCTCTATTTGATGATGTGTTAATACTAACCTTTTTGCAAATTTGAGAATGTTCTTTAATGTCATGGTTTAATTGATGCATATATTTTGGGATGATGTTAACATGATGATCCATATGTTAAACATTTAAAGTTTGTTAGTCATTTCATGCTTCTTTGCAAGATATTTTTATTTGACTAACAAAATTGGTTCTAAAGTTATTCTTTGAGTTTCACTAATGGTGACATTTGATGAAATAAGAGTAGGAATGGTATCTCTGTTAGGGGACTATTATAGTTTTTTTAAAATACCTAGAATACCCCATCAAATTCTTGAAATTGTATTGGAGTTTCCACCACAGTTTAGTCAAAATGAGACATTAGGATACATACAGAGATTGTATATCTACAAGAGCATATTATTTCACTAGCAAATTTTCCATGAGGATGTTGCTTGTAGGTTATTCTCTTACATATTGGATGACATAGCAATGGGTTGGTATGGCCAATTACCTTTAGAGGTTAAGGCTTCTTGGGCTCAACTAGAAGCAACATTTCTTGACCATTTTGGAAATCAAGTTGACCTAGTTGTGTTAAAAAATCAGTTTACCTCTATCTGTAAAGAACCTAATGAATCCATGAGTCAATTCAATAATAGGTTCCATGGGTTGTACACTGAAGTGGAGGAAAATTATGACATAACAGAAGAGGAAGCTATTCAATTATACATGGGAGACATACCCCTCATACTTGCTACATTTTTAGGGGAAAATCTTGATGACCCATCTTTGCATAGAGTCTATGAGGTCACAATAATGTTAGAACAATGGTCTATTTCAGAAATGGAAAAGGAGGTGCAAGTTGCCAAGCCAATATCCACCAATGAGGATTGTGTAGAGATGGGTCCATCTCTAGAAATGCATGAGTATTCAGATAATGGAGGTGTCCTAGATCTAACTAGCTTTGAGATATGTGATAGGACAAGACCTTCCATAGAATTGAATAAAGTGGTTGAAAGTGAAGTTGAAAGAGAATCAATAAATGAATTTGAAGACATAACAAAATTTCACCACTTGTTCTCGGAAGACACTTTGGATGAGATTCTTGAAACTGATGGTCAAGAAAACCCACACCTTCCAAATTGTGATAAAATTGAATCATGGGTTACAAATGTGGATTGTGATCTTGCAAACTTGAATACAAAGAGTAGCCCACTTTTGGAAATCATTGAACCATCTAAGGAAGGTGAAGGTGAATTTGATGAGAAACACATTGATGAATTGGAAGATGTTGAAGAAGTAGTTGAGCATCACCACTTGATTTTGGAAGATGATTACTATGATTCTTGGAAGAAGTGGGAAGAATACACTCACTCCAAACCTTCTAATGAAACTTTTGTGTCAATTGATATGCAGGATAATACAATTGCTTTCTCGCATGAGGATATTACAAGTCCTATACAATTTGAGAATATTTTGGAAGAAGGGTTGGAATCTCATCAAGTGTTGGAAAATGATAATGATTCTACTACCAAGGATAAAGAAGAAAAAGAATTGATAGATGAATCAAAATATCATGTCACAGATACAATAGAGTTTCATCCCACGAATTTAGATGACAATTTTTACAATGGTTGGGGAAGATATGAAGAATCATCTACTTTTCACACCCCTATCGATGAGATTTCTATTGACATGCAGGATGCTAAAATCACCATTTCACATGAAGATATTGCATTTGCAAGAATAGAGAAGGTTCCCAAATTAGATCATGATGAATATGAATTTATTGAAGATCTTGTTGAAATAGAAAGGGAAGAAATGGTAAATGTTTCTTATGACTCATCTATTTTGGATGAGGAAGAGGTAAAATCTTCTCTTTCATTTTGGGATTCTGAATATTTGGGTACAAATTCGCATGATTGTCTTGAAGATTCTAAGGAAGAAATATCATGGATGGTTAACAAGGAATTGGAACCAAATGACAAAGAGGTTGATCTATTTGAAGCAACTCAAGTGATTGATCATGGTGATGTGTTATTTGACACGCACCTTGACCAACAAGATGTAATGTTTGAAAAGGATGGGCACATATTTGATTGGGTGCCTAATTTTGGTATGTTTGATGAACAGGTAATCAATGAAGATGAAAGACTACAAGATGATGAAAATGATAAAGACCATGAGGTAAAAGAAGGAATTGCAAATCCTCACCAAGCCTTGGTAAATGAAAATATACAAAAGGTAGAATCTAACCTTTTGTGTCCAAGCATCCAAGCTTTAGGTGAAGATTTGTATAATCACTCATTGGATTCAAATGTTATTTATGATGAAATGCCATTGGAGGTTGATAAAGAATTAGAGTTGATTTCTCCTCACACCACTAATGATATTGCTTTGTTGAATGAAAAAGAAGTTGATGTGCTTGAAGTGTTAAATCAAGTTCATAATCAATTAATTATTGAATCTAGGATAAAAACTTATAATGATTCTCATTTAATAGATATCCTAGATGCTTGTAAATTTTTGCATAAATTTGATTGGCCTACAAACATGGAAAATGAATTGGCTTTAAAATTTTTAGAAATAGGCTCTTGTTTGCAAAACTTCATTTTGGATAAGGATAGCCTAATTCTAAATCATAAATTGAATTGTGAAATTGACATATTAAAGAATAGACAAGAAAGAATTGAAAATCAATTATTGTCTAATCAATTTAATGATTTGAAGCTCACCTATGGGATTGTTAATGGAACTAAATCAAATTGGTGGGGTGAGAGAGGCAAGATGAAAATTGTTGTATGGTTTGGCCTAATATTATTTTTGTTGGATTTCTATAAAACTTGGCATGCATATCATGTTATATGTATTTTGAAATGCGCTAATCATGTTTGGGATCCAGGGAAGTGATAGCTCAAACTTTGCACCATCTTGTACCATATTGTACATTTGTATATAGTTTTGGTTTTTTTTGGTTTTCTATTTTCATGCTTTATCCTTAATTGTTGGTTTTGTTTTGTGTTCTTGTTAGTTTGCATTAGGTTAGATTTGGTTTATGTTTTTTTAGTTTTGTGTTTTGGGTTGTTCCCTTGTTTTGAGGTGATGTTTCGTGGTCGCTAACTTATGGTCTCTTGCCCATTTTTTGTGTTCCTTTGTTAAGTAGGTTGGAATACCTAATCTGAAAGCAGGTGAACCTGAGAAAAGGGGGATGAATTATTTTGTGATCATGCTCAGATTTTGGGACTAAAATGGTGGAGAGTGGAACAATGAAATATTTCGCTAAAGCTCCACATGTAACTCACATATTAAAGGGTATTTCTGGAAGTCCTGAAGGATGAAGTTATCTTGATTTGCAAATTAAGGCAAAAATTCAACACGCTCTATCTCTATGCTTCCTAACCCTAGTGATACATAAATTATTGCAAAGCTATAAAAAATAAAAAAAGAAAACGAGCATTGAAAAGCTTGATCAAATCAGTCACAAAGTCTAGATAAACCCTACCGGGGCTATGGACACCTGACTAGCAGTAGGGCTCTATCTAGACACAGCTCGATTATAAGAAAGGCTTTGCAAAATATTAAGCAAACACAAGGGTGAGTTAGATAAACCCTACCGGGGCTATGGATGCCTGACTGGCAGTAGGGCTCTATCTGTAAAAGTTTTTTTTATGAGTCGTGCTTCATAGCCTAAATGCAAACTAGATGATGGAATCCGAAAGGTTTTCAGAGATGCAAAAATGAATCACTTTTCACACACTGAGCAAAGGTAGATGGATTAGTTATTTTATTCGAAGCTGTTTACCCCCACCTTCTTGGGACATCACTAAATAATTTATATTTTGCTAATATTTTGTGTTCTCATTTCAGATTGGGTTCTTCACCCAAAATGCTCAGGAGCATTTCCTAGAAGAGTCGCCATTTGTTGTGGCTACTCCACAACTAGCCCCAAAGCTTGGGGACCCACCTTAAATTTTGGTTTTGGAGGTTTTGATGTCCTTGAGTGATTTTTTGGGTGCCTACCCATAATTGTGCTTTGCAATTTTGGGATAGTGTCTCCGTTTGATTGGTGTTTTAGATGTGAAGGTTTTGGTAGGTTGATGTGTGGATTAGAGGTATTCTTGTAGTTTCCTTTTGTTTTGTTTAGGATTTTGGTTCTTATTTTAAATTTAAATTTTAATGTGTTCTTGTTTGAGGTTAAATCATTTAAAATAATTGAAGTTTATTAAATAAAAAGAAAAGAAAAGTAATATATATATATATATATATAGGTAATGCTAATATTCATTTAGTTGGTGTCAGTTTCTTATTTATATGTTTTCTTAGTTTTAGAATGGAGTGGCTTAGTTTTAGGTGTAAGATTTTTAATTATTTTTGTTATAGTTTAAAATGTCATTTTAATTAAGTTTGAGGCCTCATATAGTCATTGTTTTAAGTATCTAAAATATGTTTTACGATCACAATGTGCAAACGCGACCAAGACATTGACTCAAAAAATTTAAACGAAGACATCAACGTGGCTCACGTCGATGACATGACAAAAGAAGTTGTTTGGGAACACGTCCAACCTCTCCTATTGGTGGATGAAGATAAATTAGACCAACATCCAATCATGTAGATGAGGTGGACAAAATGGACTTGGTAGACTGAATAGGACAATAGACTACGCGATTTGCTACACGGTTTGGGCATGGTGCAACATGGATTTTGATGTATAGCCACGTGGCATGTGAGGAGCATTGATAAAATGGGTTACAAGCTAGGTGAAAGGGATGAAATTTATAATGCAATGATGTCTTAGTAGTTGATGAGGTTGCGATTGTTGCCCACTGTGCAGTGTATTCCAAGGCTGAAAAAGGTTGGCCACAGTGGAAATCCTTCCTAACGATAGAACAGTTGAGAGCGTAGAGTGGGGTGTATAACCAAAATACTCACCTAGTGGATATCGATAATGGCATGGGAGAATATGTCTTGGGACCAGCATGGAAATAAAGATCAAGATCAGAATAGGTTGACTAAGGCCAATCAAATAGCATGGATCATGCGGCATACGCAGTAGACCACGACAGATAGTGAGGAGAGTGATTCCATCAATAGATACGATGAGAAAATGCATATTCTATAATGTGGTATTCTCTAATAGGGGGATTCATCACTATGACAATATTGGAATGGAAACTGTGAGTGTTAATGATGAGTTTCATTGAAGCGATCAACATCGAAGAGTTATTTTTGGTGTAGAGGGGAGTATGTATATGAATGTAGATCAAATATGACAAAACGATTTTAATATGGTGGCCAACATGGTCTATTGGATTTTTGAATGGATGCAATCTAAGAAGCCATGGCCAAGACAAGAGGAGGCTCACGAGATTGGTCTGGTGCAACACATGCATGTGAAGCTTACATTACAAGGAATGTGCAGTCTGAGACAAAAATCAGTGAACATAGATTGATGAAAACATAGTGTAGATGTACCTATTGGAGTTGAATTTACTGACAAGGCATGAGGAGCACCATCAATTATGAAAGCATAACTTTCACATTTGAATAGACTAGGTTTTGAAGCTACAAGAAAAAGTGATTACGCGTAGGCTAAGGTCATGAATATCATTGTATGGGGTGTTAAAAATGAACATAGTAAAAAGGCCCATCATAAGGGATGTATCTTGTGGTAGAGAAAATACAAATGTTGGCTACCAAGCAACAACACCAACACGAGTAAAAGCGGATGGGTAGACTGCTAGAACAAGGTGTTATTAAGGAAGTTATAGTTTCATGGGACGCCCATGTGGTCATCGTAGACATAATGATATGTGCCAATTTACAATGCAATAAGGTTGAAAATGTGAATAGCAACATCATCGATATATCACCATTGTGGGATATGGAGGGCTATTGTCTTCTCTGCGTGGTGGGTGATGTAGTTAAAGAGGTAGATTCCTCACAATCAAATGTATCATCTAAATTTGTAGAATACCCACAGGGACATCGAAGCACAGGGTTTGAGTGACTATGTGGAAGCTAGAGGATGGTGGTAATATCATCCACATAATATCAGAAGAAGAGGTGTTAAAGTGGAATGAAAATAAAACATACAAGTGGTGGATGATGACTTCAGATGTAGATTTTAGTATGACTAAAATGAGATGATGTGGTACACCAGACGTAGTTCACAACATGGAGGTTGATTATCGTGGCTCTATTAATTATAGCGAATGCATTATTTCATTGGCGATTCGTTTGATATGAAAAGAGTCGATTATGGGAGGCGTTATCACTGGAGATACCCATGTACAGCGGGGAGTCCAATGTTAGTAATTTGGAAATGTCTCAAACCACACATAGGGACATCGAGGTGTTCACACAGAGAGCAGTGTTGGGTCAGAATGGCACTATCAGAAGCTCTACAAGGGATCCCATACAAAATCACCATAGTGAGATGGATTAACATTTTAAAACCCAAATATTATGTTACAAATATTTTAGTGGAGAGAAAGGTTTTCGATAGAGAATTAATCAATGTAAATTTAGTCTTCAAGCAAAATCAAGCGGCGTCAGCATTGGCTTATATTTCGATAAGCATGTTCAAGTAATCCGAATGTTAAGATGCAATGGTAATTAAATATTCAATGAGGCAGATTTTGTTTCATTTGAAAACAATAATAAAGGATGTCATACGAGGTACCATCAGTCAATTTCATCATGGATTACCGAAAGGAATATGGTAGGCCAGGTCTCAGTAAAATGACACATATAATCTCAAATGGATAGTAAGGAAATACGTTACATTTGTGTTCTCAAAATAAGACAAAATATGATTTAGAATATTGGTTTTCGTTGTTATCATAACGTAAAAGAGGGTAAATGACAAAGGGATTGGGGTGAACTAATATACCTGACACCATATGCTACTTATAAGGACATATAGAGACCTGTAGTGTTACTATCCATACCTTGTGACTATTTGCTGTTACCAAAGGGTATGCTTGGAAAAGCATTATGAATTGAAGATTGTGAAGGAGAATGGAAAAATAAAAGAATTCTTCATAGGAAAATATGAAACGAAGATGGGTTGTTGGAGAAACAAAATGGAAGAACATGTGGAACAGAAGATGGAAAGATTGGAAAAATGAAAATTTTTGGGAAAATATTGAAAATTTTAAAAACTCGTTGAAACTAAGGTACAGGGGCTGGTTCTTTTTGGGAAAGGCCACATGCTACTAGAGAGAGGATGTATACAAATTTTTTTGTTGTTTTAATGTAAATTTTTTTGGTAGGATTTCTATATATTGTGAGAAAAATAAGAGGAGAATAATTTCTGAATGTTTTGGGTTTAATGCTCATTTTTTTGTTTCTCGGTTTTTATATTTATAGGAAACATTTAATGCATTTCATGGTTGTATTGTTGAATATCTAGAAACATAGAAGTCATCTTGTTCCTTAGAAGCTTATACCTAACATATTTTGGGATGTGCAAATGTAGTTCCGATTAGGTTGGGTTATGTTCAAAAATTCTCATATCTCAAATTTTGCATGATAGGGTAGCATGAAATTGCTATTAGTTTTTTTTCTAGATTTTTTGCATTTTATTTCATTTCTAGATTTTATTTTATTTTTCTAACCCTTATTTTTGCAGATTTTTTTTTTTTAACTTTGAGGATTAAAATAAAAATAGAAAAAAATTAAAATGACAAAAATAAATACATGGGTGTGAATAATGAGCTACAATATTTCATCCGAAACAAATTCGAACTCATTTTGAAGCCATTTCGATTTTATAAAAATTGTTGTTTTATAAGGATTTTTATAATTTCGGAAGTTTATTTATTTTTCACATTTTGAACATAAATCTATTTTTTTTTAGCTTTACATTTTTATTTGCAATCATAAATGAACTTCCCTTCATGAAAATTTCAATTTCATTAAAGGGGGGTAAATTTTAATGGCATTCCATAAGCTATCATTTTTAGAGCAATAAATTGTCTTTTCTTTATGAAAATTCTGATTTCATTAAAGAGAGGTAATTTATACACTACATCAAAGGCTATTGTTTTAAAGCATTAAATTATTTATTCTTTATGAAAATTATGATTTCATTAAAGAGAAATTATTTATGATGACATTTTAAGGCCATTATTTTAAAGCAATAAATTATCATTTTTTATGAAAATTAATTTCATCAAAGAGACACCCAGGTGTTGTAGGTGAGTTGGAGAGGAGAGGGTAATCCTCCAAGGGAGGTCCCAGGTTTGAATCTTCACCCTACCAAAAATTTGAATTGGGTACCCAAAATCCAATTAATAATGTTGGTGTGGGCAGGGCTGAGCACAACTCCTAGGTGACTTTGATGGTGTAGAACCCCCTGGTCATTGTCTCTCGGACCAAGGTGGCCCCACAAAGGGTTTTTTTCTTTAAAAAAAATTCATCAAAGAGGGATAATTTATTAATTATATCAAAGACTATCTTTATATTCATGATAGAAGCTACATTTAATGAGTCTATTCATCATTTCATATTCACATTCATAGATAGATTTTAATATTCATTTTCATGTTAAAAGTAGGGTTTAATGCGAGATAAAACTTGTTTAAAATCTACTTAATAAAGGAAGATAAAATCTACCTAAAAATCATCCAAGATAAAAGGAATTATGGCTTTACATCGTGGTCATATGAGGGCAAATTCACCTTTGCTTTTATTTATATTTTATGAACAATTATTAGTATAGCATGATAAAATAAACCAACACATGCCCCTTGTTAACAGTTACTTGCAATCACTAAGGTATCCCTAACATTTAATTGATATATCTTCATTGATATTACTGATACATATGTGCAATGCTTATAGTAGAACCTTGGAGAAGTTATTTTGTTTTAACTTCTTTGTAAGAGAGGGATTTGTGATCAAAATCCTAAAGGTGAGTGTGGTTTTGCAATTGGGAAAAATTACCACTCAACAGTACATTGCAGAATAAAGTCAAAAATATTAATATCTTGAATATAGAGAAAGTCAAGATTACCATAAAACCTAGAGCATAAAGCAATCTCATCTCGGACCAAGTATTTGCAGACTGGATTTGTCAGCCCTCTGAAATTCCATGATAAAAAAATCATGGAAATCGATCAAGACTCATATGTCTGGCTACATATTCAACGTCTCTAAGGTGTGAAAGAGAATCATAAATATTACTAGGAAAATGCTCATGACTTGATTTCTAAAACTCTATTTTGTGCTTTTTGTTCTAGTGAACCAAGTTCTCTTTTCAAGGTGGGCTACGAGATATTTGTCCATTGATAGAAGCTCATTTAGGTTCCATGAAGCTTGAGAAAGACTACCCATTGACATGTGGAACTACCCAAATATTTTGATAATAAAATATGTTGTATGAAGTAGATATCATTGAGAATGGGCAATTATTTGTTTGAAGAAGATGAAAAATATCATGGTAATAAAATATGTTGTATGAAGTACATATGTTTGAGAATGAGCAATTTTTTACATGGTTTATTTGGTAATAAAATATGTTTTATAAGTAAATATGATAGATAATGGGCAATTATTTGCATATACACATATTTAGTTTGTAATTGATTTTTTTTCAATGAGTTTACACAAGCTCTTATGAAGTGTCTGGGTTTCCTCATACTAAATGGGGTTTGAACCTTGGACCTCTCAAAGACAGAATAAAGCTCTCACCACTACAATAAGTAAGCTTGTAACTATTAAAATTTAAGTCTAAATGGGTTTTTATGAAGGGTCTGGTCCACTAGTAAGGAGTACATAGGTGTTGCAGCTCAACGTTCACTTTGTCCACCTGTACAGAAATTTGCATCCAGGAGTCATAGAAAATAGCATACTTGTCAGCTAAAGAAAACATTAAAGTGGAGTCAAGTTGTGTAAAAATCACCTTGTTCCTGGTTTTCCACAAATGGAAGAGAGTACTGATATGAAAAACATTTCACACCGGTTCAAGATTATTAGAAAAATCAATGGGATCCCCAGAAGAGCATGAGGACATAATAAGGGAATTTTCATATAAGGTTGAAAGAATTCTAGGAGCCATTTCCAAGCAAGAGAAGACCATTAAAATTGCAAATAAATATGCAACACATCCTTAGGTTCACCACAAAAAATATAGGTAGGGTTCTGAAAACCTAGATGCTTAAGTCTATTTCCTATAGGAAGTCCTTGGTGAATAAGACTCCAAACAAAAAAAACTTTGTTTAGGCTCAATATATGAAGCCCAGACTTGGGAAGAATATAAACTCCACCTTGAGGGCGAGGAGAAAAAATCTCATTTATCATTCAACCTATGTGACATGAGGACCTGAGGAGTAAGCCAGTTATGCCCAAGGTAGGCTTTATACTAAATTAGAGGGATATTCTTAGGCCAACACTAATTAGACCACCAAGGATTTTGGAACCTGTTAAGTAACTTAATCCAAATATAGAAAGGTATATTATCTATAACAATATCATAGATCTTTTGATCCTCATTTTTGAGACTATAAGTATACCTAAAAATATTACAGGGTATCCAACTCCTGGCTTGACACAAGAAAAAATCTAAACAAAGTGGCAGACTTCCTGGCTAAGATGATGTGATTCCATTTTATGCGAGTAGAGATCTAAACAAAGTGGCAGACTTCCTGGCTAAGATGGGCATTGAGAAAGAGGTAGGTGTTCAATGACTTAGTGACATGGCTATTGAGGATGAGATGATTAGGCAGGTTGGTGAGCAAATCCAATGTTTAGCTTTAGCTAAGACTAGGAAAAGTCTCATCCCAACTTGTAAATGATCTTTGTTTTAATACAAGTTTTTTCAAATAATTTTTCCAAAAAAAACTTAGATAATATATTACTTGAAAAATATATCAAACATTGTTTATCTTTGAAAATTATAAACTTTTATTTTTAATATTAAAAATAAAAAATAGTTCATAACTATTAAAAGATTAAAAAACTTGATAATATATTACTTGAAAAATATATCAAACATTATTTAAAAAAATAAAAAGTTTTATATAATATAATTTATAATAACGATAATAGTTTAACTTTATACTAATAATTTAGTTTTAAAATCTTATTCGTAATCTCAGGTTCAAACTATCACAATGAATGAAAGAGAGAGCAAACTTACTTTAAAAAAAAATCCAATCAGCCTAAATCTATATGGAGCTGCTTCAATAGCATTGGAACCAAGAAAGCAACACTTCACTTTTTATTTAAAAATAAAAATAAAAAAACTAAAATTAATTCAGTATGGAAAATCCAAGGTTATAACAACAATAAGTGATGGTTGTTGGGATAGCTGGACATAGTATCAAGCCATATACTTGTAACGGTCAAGTTGTTCATTGTCCCTCTCGATGTACTCCTTCCCCAAAAGATATTCAATCCGCTTCTTGATTGCCTTTTTATCAGGATTAAAATAATTTGGTGTCTGTTGGGCAATGCACTGCTCCACCAGCTCTTTGTGACCCAATACCTTTCTGGTCTTCATGATTCGGACCAAACACGCATCAATCTGTCCATCTCTATTTCTCTCGACATCAACCAGGACATGTTTCTTTCGGTCGACCGGTGGCGGTAATAGGATGTTGATCTTGGTCTTCCTGCCTCTGCTTCTGGTTCTGGGAACAAATTTCACATTGAACTCAAAGGTGTCTGTATGAGCAATGTTTTCCTCTGGCTCTGGACGTTTATGAAGAATACGCCATTTTCCAGATGAGACGGAACGCAGCAATATGGACAGATGTTCGTCCGTCAGATTCAATTGGGACTTGATTTGTGAATAACCCAGCCTGTCCGATGTATTGAACATCAACAACAGAGAAGCTTGGTGAGGCGAAGCAACTATATCTATTGACTTTTCTTCAAACGTTCCGGCGATCAGACAGAACCCAAACGAATACACCCATGTAAGCCTCCTACAAGGGTTATGTATCTTATAAAACGTGGTGAATGCCTCTACGCATCGGGCCATTTCATCCGGCAAATTAAGTCCATGTAATGGACAATAGAGTGGCCAAGATTCTGTTGTCAGAACCTTAACTGTTAGGGATATTCCTAGGGGGCACATTCATTGCCAAGATATTCATGAAAATGCCTTTGCATGTCTCCCTCCTTTGCCCATGTATCTATATCTTTAAGCATCACATCCAACTTATGAGCCAGACCCAATCCAAACTTTTGCTTTAGTTTGGTTACCATGTCTTTTTCAACCTCTGGAGCATCACCGTTTGCATCCATCAAAAGCCTCCACGCAAGCTTTCTCCTATAAAATTCTATAAAACAATCTTTGTTGTTCACGTAATCAAGTATGCTGACAATCTTTTCCAGGGAATTTTCCACATCGTTATCACCATCACCATCATCCCTGCAATTTTTATCAGCTTTTAAAATACTGTCACAAAATAGAGCCAACCACTTTCCAATCTTGCTTTCAGCAAGCCTATTGTTGAGAAAATCCTTAAACGCCCGTTTGACCGCCTTTCGGAAAAGCGAATGATTCATAAAACACTGTTCGGTAAAACCCAAATACTTGTCATGCAATTTAATCACTTGTAAAACAAATGCGTATGCCCGCTCTTGCTCTTTTCTCGCTTCTGCTTCTCTTTGCTGTTCTACTTCATCAACTAATGAATTTCCCATTGAAGTAACATGTTGTTGGAGCCTTAGAGCCAATGCTTGCAACCCATCAGAAATGGGTATCCTAAAAAACAACCTATACATCCTTGAAAGATGATCCACTTTGTCATTTCTTAGCAATACAAGAGAAGCCTCCAAAAGCTCATTCCTATGCTGAGATATCAGTTCATCTTCTGCTCTCTGCAACACCTTGCAAATAGTATTGGAATGCAAGTATACTCTCTCTTTTTCTGCCTTCAAGCACTCCTCAACCTTAAACATGTAGTCCTCCAAAGAAGGAGAAGAACAATTATTACTAGCTTCATATTCGCTTGCAATCCACGACTTGGCCTGATGAGAATAGTAGCGACGAGTGCCTTCCAAGATGGGTGATTCGAAATATTTCTCATTGTAATCTTGTAAGGGGCCAATCTCCATGAACATGTCTGCAACATTTTTTAACAGACTACGAAAGCCAATATGATCCAAATTTCCCTGTCCCTGACCTTCTCTATCCATATCGATAAGATCCAAGACGACGGCCATTACATTGTTTCCAAATCTCGGGTAGACAAGGTCACGGAAACAGGCTAGAACAATTTCGTCTATCCGCGGTTTCACAATTATTTTTCCGTTTTCGAAGGCCTCTCCAAAGTAACGATCCAATTATTGGAAAAGATGACGCAGCCATCTGATCATTATTTTATGATTTGCCCATCTGTTGCAAACTTCTCTCAACAGTAAGACCCCATTACATTTCCTCTCCTCTCTTTCGTCGCTTATCATCGTCATCAGGGCAGGCACAACTTCTGATTTTAGATGATTGTCAAAATATTCTTTACATCTCCCACGAAGTGTCTTAGGATAATGGGGTGGTATGTTTGGCTTGCAAGTAAATATACTGTAAATAGCACTATAAAGATTGCAGTATTCACTTCCACAAAATTCGGGTGCAGAAACCCGTATCTCCTGTTGTTGCGCTTGCCTTTGCACACCGATCCTTTCACTTTGAGCTTCGTTTTGCTGTTCGAGGATGTCTGTGAGTTTATCAAGTCCCCTTTCTACCAGCTTCCATCCCTCTTCAATGTCTATAATCTTTCTCTTCGTCTTGAGCGACTCCCCCATTCTTCTCCTGCTCTTCTTCTTTGCACTCCACTCCGCAGCGATTAAAAAAAACAGCAACCGGAACAGGAACTCTCGAGATATAAAGTCTCCGACAGATGAGTTATCGCATCTATCTATCTATGTTTTTATATTCTTTATGAAACGAAGAGATAGAGAACGACACGACACTTGGACGTCGACGAGTGCGGGCTTGGAACTTCTCTAGATTTGTTTTGCTATCAAATACTTTTTGTTTAAGGTTTTCCATGGACAAGTATGGCCCACCTAGCCGCCATGATGGATAAATATCAAATTTCTCCACGAATAATAAACTACACCTTATTACTTTTTTTAGGTTAAAACCTTCAAGGGGTTTGAACACAAGACCACTTAAGAAACAACCATCATCTTAGCCATTAGGGCAACTGCCTGTCCGCAACTACACCTTATTTTAATAATTGGATGATATATTATTTAATGGGAGTTTCAAGGTTCAAATCATGGCGTGAGTTAGTGTGAGGGGTGGGTGTGTGGTGGCTTTGTGTTAAATTCCCTATTGATAAAGTATAGCTTTCAACTTTAGAAGAGGTTATGGTTGGGAGGAGGTTGATCAGCCTTATACTTTGGTCATAAGAATTTTTCACAATAAAAATAAAAATAAAAATAAAAAAATAAAAAATTAAATGATATAAGTTTAATTGTTTTATTTAAAAAAAAAATTATAACATTTAAATATTATTAATATATAATCCATACATGTATAATTATCAACTTGTTTAAGACTATTACTAGGTCATAAAATAATACTCTTAATACCATTTTAATGCCTTGTAGTAATTAATTAAGCAAATTGTTTTGTTTTTTTAATAAGTTATATGCGGCTTCTATTGGGGCCACTTCCATCAAAATATTAAATTTGTTGACCCATAACTTTTTATCACAAATTTTTCATTTTTTTTCTTTTAAATATATATATTTTAAGTGTTATGTTTTCATAATCAACTCCTTGACACCATTTCGATTAAAAGATAAAATCTTACTTGACCAATTGTTTTTTAAAATTTAAATTTCATCGGATTGAAGATCAATACTAATTTATTTGTTATCCAAATTTATTCTCTATAAATATGCTCACACTTTTTGGTAATGAATGGTTGTATATGATTTGGTATTCACATATATTTGATTGTAATTAGATAGAAGAGTATTTGGTAATTGGAATATCTTTGAATAATTAACATACTAGAAATAATTTTAGAATTGCACTGCATAAATTTCCCTATCGGTCACTCATCCCAATCAAGTTACTTTAGCATGAAGGTGGCTTCCATCTCTGGTGAACTTTTTGAACCCATAAAGTAGTAGAAGAACATCTGGGTTGGGCATCCGAGTGCCTGACGTGTTTGTGTTAAGTGTTGGTGCAAACATATCTTAACACTTCATAAGATGGTGATGTAAATTTGGCTGGTTGTTGTTAAAATGAGGGAAGCCTAGTGAAATTGCCTTATGGTATAATGTAGCTAGTAGTCTATATTGGTGTCATGAGGAATTTATTGTAATTAGATTATGGTGAAACTATCAAATGACAATTTATTTGTTATCCAGCTTTGTTCTCTATAAATATGCTCACACTTTAAAGAGATTGCTTCTAGTAATAGATAATGAACATCAACAATAATATTATATTTTAGCCAATCTCCACATCTATATATAGAGAAAATAAAATTAATTTAGTATGGAAAATTCAAGGTTATAACAACAATAAGTGATCCTTGCTGGACTAGCTGGACATAGCATCAAGCCAAATAGTTGTAATGGTCACATTGTTCATTGTCCCTCTAGATGTACCCCTCCTTCAAAAGAACTTCAATATGCTTCTTGATTACCATGGTATCATGTTTAAATGTTTGTTTCAGTTGGTCAATGCACAAGAATAGCCAAAAGAATTACATAAATAACAATAGACCCTTAGGATCAAGGCATTCTCATTTTTTATTTGTATCTTCCTTCATTCTAGTGGGGACTCTTGTTTTGGATACCACTTATGTTTATTATTCTTCTTATTAAATTCCTTCCAAGGCTTATTATAAGAAACTGGATAAGCTCTTACGAGACTTCCTGTGAGCAAAATATGTTATGAAAATAGGCTTTCATAGGGTGGCATGGGAGGTATGTTGCCTACCCAAATCTTGTGGAGGTATGTGTCTTTTTGACTACCAAAGGTAAGGTTTTGCTTTATGTATTAAATGGATTACTCGATCCCTCACAGGTAATGAGCACTCAAAAATTCTCATTCGACATTGCTTGTATTATGGCTTAGCCTATGACAAAATTTGTTTTGAAAGGGTTGAGTCTTTAGACTATTATTACTGCCCTCGCTCATATAAAAATTTAGGGTTCCTTTGTTATCAAGAGTATTTGGAAATCCAGGTCGGCGCTTAAACCTTAGCTATGATGGAAAGGAATGGGTTAGAATTCAGTGGTCTCTCTTCAAAATATGAATATCTGGCGGTATCCTACTATTACTTGGAAAGGTATGTTGTTGGCATAAGTTCAATGTGTTAGAGCTCAACATTTTTATAGAAAAAAATTGCATCTCTAAAGGCTTTTTTCTCCTATCAAACTAGGAGTTGGATACCCTGGGATATTTTCAGGTATACTTACAGTCTCAAAAAAGAGGATCAATAGACCTATGATGTTATCATAGATAATATTACTTTCTCTCTTTGGATCAAGTTACTTAAGAGGTTTCAAAAGCCTTGGTGGTCCTATTAGTGTTGTCCTAAGAAGGTCCCTCTAATTCAATACAAAGCCTAGTTTGCGTATAACTGGCTTTCTCCTCAGGTCGCCATGCCACATAGGCTGAATTTTAAATGGGATTTTTTCTCCTCACCCTCAAGGTGGAGTTTACATTTTTCCCAAGTCTGGGCTTCATATTTTGAGCCTAAACAAAGTTTTTTTTGTTTGATGTCTTATTCACCAAGGACTTCCTATAGGAAATAGACTTAAACAACTAGGTGTTCAGAACCCTACCTATCCTTTTTATGGTGAACATGAGGATGTGTTGCATGTTTTTTGATTTATCTTGCTTGAAAATGGCTCATGGAATTCTTTCAACCTTTCATGTGGAGTCCCTTCTCATGTCCTCACGCTCTTCTAGGGGACCTCATTAATTTTTTTGACAATATTGAACCAGTGTGGAATTTTTTTCGTATTAGTACTCTCTTCCATTTATGGAAAACCAGGAACAAGGTGATTTTTACACATCTTGACTTCACTCTGACATTTTATTTAGCTGACAAGTATGCTATTTTTATGACTACTGGACGTAGATTTCTGTATAGGTGGACAAAGTGAATGTTGAGTTGCAACACCTTCGTGCTCTTATGGATCATTAGGGTAATACCCCATGCATGGTTAGTCATGTCCATTCTAATTCCCTGAGAAGCTCCTCCAGGTACCATTCTCAGTGTTGTTGATGCTCTCGATGCTTCACCCATTCTCTAGTAGATTGACACTAGTCCCAACCCGCTTAGTATCGTAGATGTCTAGATGATGGAGTTGGTTCTTCCTCCCACTAGAACTTTGGATGGGATATTCAGCCCACAACTTATGAGTAAGTTGTTGGATGGGGTGACACTGCTACTACTTTCATTATTGTTCATCATATCGATGCACGTACTGCTCCTCAACAAAATTTGGTTGGTGATAATGTAGAAGGATGGAATACCCTTGTCTCTTCGGATGTAATCTGGCAGAATGTGAGCGAGGAAGATAGCTTCCATATCGCTCCTTGATCTTTGTTTGATGATTATGTCTTGGGATGTTTGTGTAATAATTGCTCATGGTGGTGTGTAGTAGTCTTTTTTAGACTATTTTTTATGGGGAGGTGTGATTTCCTCCACCTAGAAGCTTTTATGGTTTGTGGGGTGTGTTGATTCCACCCACCCTTTTTGTATGATTAATCTTAATTAATATAAATTGGATATCATCACAATATATATATAATATATATATATATATATATATATATATATATATATATATATATATATATATATATATATAACTATTAAAAATCATATAGTTTTTAATAGTTATATATATATATTGCAAAGAGGGACATGACCCTTAATAAAAATCTATTTAGACTTAAATTTTAATAGTTACAAGTTTTCTTGGGAATGCTCGTGCTTTTAATGACGTTGAGACCGATGTTGTTAGGGTGGATACTAAGATCATTAACAGAGCATCGAAGAATGTCTTGGTTGCCTTTATGGGTAAACGACCCAAGACGCTCTCCTCATCCGATGAAGTTGATTTGGAATTTAAATTGAGTTGGAGCCCTCTTCCTCGGCCCCCTCGAACATGATCCTAGAGCAGGAATTAAGTGGGCCCATCCGACTCCCAATTGGCTGAAACTCAACTTTGATGAGGCCTCAAAGGGTAACCTCGACAAGGCTAGAGTAGGCGGCATTGTGTGAAATGACAATGGCGACATCCTCATGGTATTTTTTGAACTCCTTGATTCCCAATATTCACACTTAGTGGAGGATCACGTAGCTTATATAGGGGTGAAATTTTTTAATGGATGCTGGCTATCAGAATGTGGAAATCGAATGTGATTCTTTGAACATAATCAAGATGCTCAAAGGGGAGTGTACACCTAGCTGGAATGTTCTCAATATTATTACTGAAGCTAGGAGATTACTATACGATTTTGAACATGTGAACATTCGCCATGTGTTCCGTGAGGGGAATGCACTGGCCGATATCCTTGGCCAACCGTGGTGTTAAATATGCTACTTTTTCGGTGTGGAAAAATGATGTCCCGAATGACATAGCCTTCCTTGCTAGGAAAGAGGCTCATGATGCTTTGTTTTTGTAAGGAGTCGGACATCCCTTTGGCTCTTGTTGGAAGGGGTGTTCGGTCTCGCTTTGCCCTTTGACCAGAGTTTTTTAGAGTTTGTTTTTCCTTCAAAGAATTTTCTAAGTTCTCTCCAGAATCATTATGGTTATTAGGAATTAAACTCTCTCGATTATTCCTAATAAGTATAATATTTTGGATATTGTTATTATGGTTGAGAGTTTAACTGTATGTATAAGGTTGTGGGGACCCTTTCAAAACCCTCTCTTTAAATTAATACCAAAAAAATTAGTTACAAGCTTGCTTACTGTAGTGGTGAGAGATTTATCCTCTATTTAGGAGGTCCAAGGTTCAAACCCCCACCCACTTAGTATGAGGGAACCTAGACACTTCATAAGAGTTTGTGTAAACTCATTGAAAAATTCAATTACAAACTAAATATGTGTATATGCAAATAATTGCCCATTCTCTATCATATTTACTTATAAAACATATTTTATTACCAAATAAACCATGTAATTAAATTATCATTCTCAAACATATGCACTTCATACAACATATTTTATTACCAAGATATTATTTATTTTCTTCAAACAAATAATTGCCCATTCTCAATCATATCTACTTCATACAACATATTTTATTAGCAAAATATTTTGTATCACTTCTAAGATAATATATATCAGAAATATATTAAATAATATAAAAAATATAATATTTACAAGTAAATAAAAAATATAATATTTAAGAATTATAGAATTTTATTTTTAATATTAAAAGTAAAACTTAATTGAATACTACTTAAAAAAATTAAAAAACTTAGGTAATATATTACTTGGAAAATATGTCAAACATTGTTTTAAAAAATAAAGAAAGAGAAACATTTGTATAATATAATTTTTAAAAATGGCAATAGTTTAACTTTACACTAATTTTTTAGTTTTAACATCTTATACAAAATATCATAGGTAATAGTTTAACTTTGATCTCAGGTTCAAAATAATATATAAAAATTATAGAATTTTATTTTTAATATTAAAAATAAAAATTAATTCATAACTACTAAAAAACTTAAAAAGTTTTGATTAATAATATTTGTAAAAATTTATTATGATAATAATAATATGACCGTGAGAGCTCTGGAAGAGAAAACAAGGGCATCCATTGGGTAGCCAAAGAGATTTCTACTTAGTGTGGATTTGAAGATAATATTGGTGCCCTAAGAGGGCCCAATGGGGACACCTCAAAATACTCTTTTAGAGAGACATAGTTCTTCTGCGGATTTATTAAAGGATAAATCTCCATTAAAAACTAAAGAAGCACAAAATGTTGTATTAAAAATGCTCTTTATGACTGCTGGAAATAGATCATCTCAATGAGTTAATGGATGCTTGCCACAGTCAGAATAAAGGTCAAATATTTTCATTCAGAAAAGGATGGTCGAAGAAATAGTTTTATATAGAACCAATCATGATTTGGTCTATAAATTCATGGGTATTCACCCTACCCTCATTTTTTGGCTTTCTTGGATCCAAAAAAATTGGGAGCCTCTTGGTGAGTATTCTTTGTGGTTTATTAGAAATGGATATTTTATTGTTATTTTTTCTTCACATTCCGATAGAAATAGGGCTTTCAAATCATAAAAGAGGAATCATGGTCCAACAGGATTATTTGTTCAACCCTGGACAATGGGATTTGATCCTCGAATGGAATCCACTACTGTCCTAGTTTGGATCCATTTGTATGCACTTCTAATGGAGTTTAAGAGTGAGCAAGCATTGGAAATTATTGGTAATTTTCTTGGAAGACATTTGGGTGTTTTCAAAGACACAATGGAAGGAAACACAACTATTTATGCAATATTATGTGTGGAAATGGATCTTAAATAGCCTTTACCGACAGAGGTGGAACTAAAAATTGTAGGACTATCTTAGATTCAACAAATGGATTATTAAGCATTGCCATTCAGATGTAGAGTTTACCACAAATATGGGCATTTGGCCCGATATTACCCAAATAATTTGAACATAAAAATGAAGGATCCTCTAGGAATGTCAAATATTCCTAAAAAAAACAATCAATAAAGAAACAACCAATATTTCTTAGGATAGAGAAGCATATGGATATGGTTTTGAATAGACCAAAAGAAGGAGAAGGTAAAAAAAAAAATATGGTAAAGAGCAATCGCAACTCAATCCCTCTAATAGGTATAAGATATTTAAGACACTAATGGACCAAGAAGAAGAAAAATTCATGGAAGGAGTTGATGGGAATAATAAAATTAATAACAACCATGTTCAAGCCCCTCTTTCATCTCCTTCCATCATATACTCTTTGTCCTAGAATACTCTTTTTCCTAGCAGGACCACATAGATCAGTATGTATTAGTTTCAATGGCTTAGATGACATAAATCATTTTGACATGAAACTTGTTCTAGTTTGCTTCCTATGTTAACATGGTGTACATATTGTGTTTTATGGCCTTCTTAGATTGGGTAAATATATAACAACCTATTTATTGCTTATATTCACTATGTTGTAAAAATTCAAATGACCCATTCTCCTATGCTATAACCAAATTTCATCTTCTTGTGATAGAAAACACTTTTCTCCATTAATATCACTTAGCACATAGAAGTTGTTTGTAGTTCTACTTGCATTTGCACTGATTTTTCCAGTTTTAGACTATATGATTTCACATCTATTTGGATGAAATGTAACCATGTGCCCTTGATAACAAAGTTGGCTCACACTTAGTAGATTGTGCCTCAACCCCTTGACATACCATACATTCTCTATTTTTATTTTCCCATTATCTAAACTCATAGTTAATTTTCCACAAACTTTTGCTCATCCATAATCACCAAAAATTACTCATCCTCCACCAGTTTCTTTGAGTATAAGAAATTTATTTTTATCTCCTGTCATGTGACTAGAACATCCACTATCAAGAAACCATTGTTTTCCCTTATCTTGAACATGAAGAATTGTTTGTACTAACATTGATCTAAATTTCTCATGCCCTTTTCTTTCTTTCCTAATTGTTGAAGTTGTATTTCTTTTACTTGATTTAAGAAATACCAATTTGAACCATCTAGCCTTGTGCCCAAAATTATTGTACTTATAACATATGATATCATCATTCATAAGAGGTGCAAAGGAATTGAAATTTCTATTAGCATCATTTTTCACATAACCAGTGCAATGTTAACTCTATGACTATATTTGTTACGTGAAAAGAAATAGCCATGGAGGAGATTATGTAACCTGTTTGAATGCATTGGGAAATATGGTTGAGTGCTTCTCCTTTTGTTGTTCTTGTGATTAACTCTCGTCCATGGTTCTTCTTTTCCTTCTTCTTTCCTGATGTCTTTTATTTCTAGAGTATGAGTCACAAACTTATCTTTGTTTGATGTCTCTGTTTATTGAAATCTTGACTCCTCTTTCTATTTACCTAACTTTATATCTTGCCATAATTTGGTCTTTTCAACTGTATTCCTTAGAGAAACAATTTTTGCTTTCAATATTTAACACTATGTTTTCATTGCTCTTAATAGATCTTTCATATCATGTTCATTTTTCTTTCCTTATTCTACATTTATCTTGAGTTCTATGAGACTCTGTAGAAGTTCCATCTTTGATTCATCATCCTCTTGAATTTGATCCTTCAAACTTGAGTTCTTCTTTCTAACCTTTTCCAAGTTCTTGAGAGCAGCAAAGAATTCCTCTTTTATGTCAAACATGGTCTCTTCTTCATTTGCTGAAGTCATGTGTGGTCCTGATGGATCTTCCTCCAAGTTGTTAGTCTTTTCATGGAGGGACCTGCTCTAATACCAATTAAAGAACATGAGCTTATACTGAGAGGGGGGTGAACAATATAAATTAAAAATTTTTCTTTTCAATCCATATAATAAAATAAAAAAAATTAAAGTAGTAAACATCACACAAAGCATCACACACATGACAAATATGATTTAACGTGGTTCATCCAATGTGGGATACTCCACAAATAAAATCTTTCACTAAAAATTCCTCAATAAATATTTTGGGAATCCTTCTCTATTAAAATGTTTATGGACCTTTGTCCAAAGGAGATACCCATCCCATAATAAATTTTTTGGACATTAATCCACATGAGAACTCCTCCTCTACTTTGGTTGGTGATCCTCTAGAAGACTCTTGCCTCCACTACATTGGATTGTGGATCTCGTTCCATCGAAGACCTCTATCCTCACTACCCTAGCTAATGGATATCTACCCACTAGAGACTACTATCCTATGCTGTGTCACCTCCAAATATTACTGTAAAATTTGCTAAATATCTATCTCAAATCAATATTGAACATTGTCCTATGACTCGCATAAATATGCTCAAAATCAATATTTTCTTTGGTATAAATATGGTCTTCAAAATATGTCCCTAAATCTATCTCCTCTCTGGCACAAACCTACTCGTAAACCTATACCAAAATATATCCTCAAATATATAATCAAGTATTAGTACAAAGCTTGATCAAATCACAAACCAACTCTACTCAGATTTTCCCAAAGCCTTAACAAAAGGCTTGAACAAATGAATAAACTCTACTCTCAAGTCTTCACAAAGACTTACCTCTAATATATCCTTAAACTTTCATAAAAGCTTACTCAACTCTATCCTTAAGTCCCCTCTAGGACTTACTCAAATATTTATACACCACTCAGTGGGATTCGATCCTAGGTCACGCAACCACCAGCGCCCTAGCCACGACCTAACTACCATGTGAGTTAGGCGTTCACTTGGGAGGGAAAAGTGCCTCATGCGCTATGTTCCTTTGATCAACACAAAAATAAAAAAAAAACACCTCTGCCTTCCCTGCACCTTACACTCTGACCACTTGCCACTCATCAAACTAGTCAGTTGGTGACAAGTCTTTAAGCCTTGATTAATTTATTTGTCATGAATTTTTATTTATTTAAAAATTAAATCCTTTTCTTATGCACTCACACATTTTTGCATTAATAATCCTTTCCCTTTTTCAGGCATGCTTCAAATTAGAGACTTGCATTTAGTTGGCAAGTCTTATGGTATTTATACCATATGCCAAACACCTTCGAACATCAACGGGGAGGAAGAAATATTAAACAAATTTACGTTCATCCTAACTTAGGGTTTAAATAATATTATTTAAAAATTGGTTTATAATATAAATATTATAAATAATTTATAAATTACCTTAGGCTTTATTTTTAACCTTTAATATTGTAATAAAAATATTATAATATAATTTCCTTTGTGTCTAGGCATTTTTATCTTTCACCCTTAAAACTTATCTGACCTCCTTTAATATTATTATAATAAATATTATAATATTATTTCCTTTAGGTCTAGGTATCCCTTTCCTTCAAGGTATTTAACAATCCTTTTGACCAATCATGTGAAGCTCTTAAACCAAATATCTTAGGATTAAAATAGAAATATTTTAACCCTCCTTTTGCCAAGTCCTGCACTAATCACTGATACTAACTCATGACATCAATGATAATACAACTACTCAAAATTTTCAACAATTTTCCCCTTTGTCATTGATGCAAACCCTTTTTCTATAATTATTCCTTTTTCCTTTTTTCCAAATTGCTTCCCCTGACTAAATGATCTCCTCCTAACTCAAATCTCTCCCCCTTTGACATCAATGGAAAATGGCCACCTTTGGGGATTGGGGATAAATATGAGACTCTTGGCTCAGCCCCTCCCCCAGCTCCTTTCTTTGAGGTTGTTAATTTTGGGGTGGGAGTAGAACTACTCCTAAATTTCCTTAAAGATATTCAAAAGTCTATTTCAAAAGTGGCTTAGTAAATATATCCATAATCTACTCCTTTGTAGTAACCTATTCTAACCTGACTTGCTTATCTGTCACATGTTCTATCAAAAAATAATACTTGATCGAAATATGCTTTGTCTTGTGGTGCGTCACTAGATTCTTTAAGATATTTATAGCACTTGTATTATCACACAATATGGAAATAGGGTGATCATGCTTTATATTGAAGTCCTCTAGCATTCGCTTCATCCATAATACCTGTGTACAACAAGAAACTACTGCAATATACTTTACCTCTATTGTGGATAAGGATATTGATGCCTATTTCTTACTTAGCCAAGAGACTAAATAGTCTCCAAGAAAGAATGCTCCTCCACTTGTGATTTTTTTATCATCAGTGCTGCCATCCCAATCTGCATATGTATATGTTATGAGAGTGAAATTTTTACTTTTAGGGTACCATAGCCTAAAATACATAGTCTCTTTTAAATAACTAAGAATGCTTTTTACTACTACTACATATGAATCCTTAGGTGCTGCTTGAAATCTTACCACTAATCCCATTGCCTGCATGATATATGGTCTTGTAGCTTTGACATACAGTAAGCTTCCAATCATAGATCTTTATAATTTTTGGTTTGCCTTAGAAGATTCATCATCTTTACTTAACTTGCATCCTAAAACCATGGGGGTACTCACTGGTTTACCGAAGCTAGGAGATTGCTATACGCTTTTGAAGCTAGGAGATTGCTATACGCTTTTGAACATGTGAACATTCACCATGTGTTCCGTGAGGGGAATGCACTGGCCGATATGCTGGCCAACCGTGGTGTTAAATATGCTACTTTTTCGGTGTGGAAAAATGATGTCCCGAATGACATAGCCTTCCTTGCTAGGAAAGAGGCTCATGATGCTTTGTTTTTGTAAGGAGTCGGACATCCCTTTGGCTCTTGTTGGAAGGGGTGTTCGGTCTCGCTTTACCCTTTGACTAGAGTTTTTTAGAGTTTGTTTTTCCTCCAAAGCATTTTCTAAGTTCTCTCCAGAATCATTATGGTTATTAAGAATTAAACTCTCTCAGTTATTCCTAATAGGTATAATATTTTGGATATTGTTATTATGGTTGAGAGTTTATCTATATGTATAAGGTTGTGGGGACCCTTTCAAAACCCTCTATTTAAATTAATACCAAAAAAAATTAGTTACAAGCTTGCTTACTGTAGTGGTGAGAGATTTATCCTCTATTTAGGAGGTCCAAGGTTCAAACCCCCACCCGCTTAGTATGAGGGAACCTAGACACTTCATAAGAGTTTGTGTAAACTCATTGAAAAAATTCAATTACAAACTAAATATGTGTATATGCAAATAATTGCCCATTCTCTATCATATTTACTTATAAAACATATTTTATTACCAAATAAACCATGTAATTAAATTATCATTCTCAAACATATGCACTTCATACAACATATTTTATTACCAAGATATTATTTATTTTCTTCAAACAAATAATTGCCCATTCTCAATCATATCTACTTCATACAACATATTTTATTAGCAAAATATTTTGTATCACTTCTAAGATAATATATATCAAAAAAATATTAAATAATATAAAAAATATAATATTTACAAGTAAAGTATCAGAATATATAAAAATTATAATATTTAAGAATTATAGAATTTTATTTTTAATATTAAAAGTAAAACTTAATTGAATACTACTTAAAAAAATTAAAAAACTTAGGTAATATATTACTTGGAAAATATGTCAAACATTGTTTAAAAAAATAAAGAAGGGAAACATTTGTATAAGATAATTTATAAAAATGGCAATAGTTTAACTTTATACTAATTGTTTAGTTTTAACATCTTATACAAAATATCATAGGTAATAGTTTAACTTTGATCTCAGGTTCAAAATAATATATAAAAATTATAGAATTTTATTTTTAATATTAAAAATAAAAATTAATTCATAACTACTAAAAAACTTAAAAAGTTTTGATTAATAATATTTGTAAAAATTTATTATTATAATAATAATATGACCATGAGAGCTCTGGAAGAGAAAACAAGGGCATCCGTTGGGTAGCCAAAGAGATTTCTACTTAGTGTGGATTTGAAGATAATATTGGTGCCCTAAGAGGGCCCAATGGGGACACCTCAAAATACTCTTTTAGAGAGACATAGTTCTTCTGCGGATTTATTAAAGGATAAATCTCCATTAAAAACTAAAGAAGCACAAAATGTTGTATTAAAAATGCTCTTTACGACTGCTGGAAATAGATCATCTCAATGAGTTAATGGATGCTTGCCACAATCATAATAAAGGTCAAATATTTTCATTCAGAAAAGGATGGTCGAAGAAATAGTTTTATATAGAACCAATCATGATTTGGTCTATAAATTCATGGGTATTCACCCTACCCTCATTTTTTGGCTTTCTTGGATCCAAAAAAACTAGGAGCCTCTTGGTGAGTATTCTTTGTGGTTTATTAGAAATGGATATTTTATTGTTATTTTTTCTTCACTTTTCGATAGAAATAGGGCTTTCAAATCATAAAAGGGGAATCATGGTCCAACGAGATTATTTGTTCAACCCTGGACAATGGGATTTGATCCTCGAATGGAACCCACTACTGTCCTGGTTTGGATCCATTTGTATGCACTTCTAATGGAGTTTAAGAGTGAGCAAGTATTGGAAATTATTGGCAATTTTCTTGGAAGACATTTGGGTGTTTTCAAAGACACAATGGAAGGAAACACAACTATTTATGCAATATTATGTGTGGAAATGGATCTTAGCTAGCCTTTACCGATAGAGGTGGAACTAAAAATTGTAGGACTATCTTAGATTCAAAAAATGGATTATTAAGAATTTCCCTTCAGATGTAGAGTTTACCACAAATATGGACATTTGGCCCGATATTACCCAAATAATTTGAACATAAAAATGAAGGATCCTGTAGGAATGTCAAATATTCCTAAAAGAAACAATCAATAAAGAAACAACCAATATTTCTTAGGATAGAGAAGCATATGGATATGGTTTTGAATAGACCAAAAGAAGGAGAAGGTAAAAAAAAAAGATGGTAAAGAGCAAACCCAACTCAAGCCCTCTAATAGGTATAAGATATTTAAGACACTAATGGACCAAGAAGAAGAAAAATTCATGGAAGGAGTTGATGGGAATAATAAAATTAATAATAACCATGTTCAAGCCCCTCTTTCATCTCCTTCCATCATATACTCTTTGTCCTAGAATACTCTTTTTCCTAGTAGGACCACATAGATCAGTATGTATTAGTTTCAATGGCTTAGATGACATAAATCATTTTGACATGAAAATTTTTCTAGTTTGCTTCCTATGTTAACATGGTGCACATATTGTGTTTTATGGCCTTCTTAGATTGGGTAAATATATAACAACCTATTTATTGCTTACATTCACTATGTTGTAAAAATTCAAACGACCCATTCTCCTATGCTATAACCAAATTTCATCTTCTTGTGATAGAAAACATTTTTCTCCCTTAATATCACTTAGCACATAGAAGTTGTTTGTAGTTCTACTTGCATTTGCACTGATTTTTCCAGTTTTAGACTTTATGATTTCACATCTATTTGGATAAAATGTAACCATGTGCCCTTGATAACAAAGTTGGCTCACACTTAGTAGATTGTGCCTCAACCCCTTGACATACAATACATTCTCTATTTTTATTTTCCCATTATCTAAACTCATAGTTAATTTTCCACAAACTTTTGCTCATCCATAATCACCAAATATTACTCATCCTCCACCAGTTTCTTTGAGTATAAGAAATTTATTTTTATCTCCTGTCATGTGACTAGAACATCCACTATCAAGAAACCATTGTTTTCCCTTATCTTGAACATGAAGAGTTGTTTGTACTAACGTTGATCTAAATTTCTCATGACCTTTTCTTTCTTTCCTAATTGTTGAAGTTGTATTTCTTTTACTTGATTTAAGAAATACCAATTTGAACCATCTAGCCTTGTGCCCAAAATTATTGTACTTATAACATATGATATCATCATTCATAAGAGGTGCAAATGAATTGAAATTTATATTAGCATCATTTTTCACATAACCAATGCAATGTTTAGCTCTATGACCATATTTGTTACGTGAAAAGAAATAGCCATGGAGGAGATTATGTAACCTATTTGAATGCCTTGGGAAATATGGTTGAGTGCTTTTCCTTTTGTTGTTCTTGTGATTAACTCTCGTCCATGGTTCTTCTTTTCTTTCTTCTTTCCTGATGTCTTTTCTTTCTAGAGTATGAGTCACAAACTTATCTTTGTTTGATGTCTCTTTTTATTGAAATATTGACTCCTTTTTCTATTTACCTAACTTTATATCTTGCCATAATTTGGTCTTTTCAACTGTATTCCTTAGAGAAACAATTTTTGCTTTCAATATTTAACACTATGTTTCCCTTGCTCTTAATAGATCTTTCATATCATGTTCATTTTTCTTTCCTTATTCTACATTTATCTTGAGTTCTATGAGACTCTGTAGAAGTTCCATCTTTTATTCCTCATCCTCTTGAATTTGATCCTTCAAACTTGAGTTCTTCTTTCTAACCTTTTCCAAGTTCTTGAGAGCAGCAAAGAATTCCTCTTTTATGTCAAACATGGTCTCTTCTTCATTTGTTGACGTCATGTGTGGTCCTAATGGATCTTCCTCCAAGTTGTTAGTCTTTTCACGGAGGGACCCGCTCTAATACCAATTAAAGAACATGAGCTTATACTGAGAGGGGGGTGAACAATATAAATTAATTTTTTTTCTTTTCAATCCATATAATAAAAAAAAAAAATTAAAGTAGTAAACATTACACAAAGCATCACACACATGACAAATATGATTTAACGTGGTTCACCCAATGTGGGATACTCCAAAAATAAAATATTTCACTAAAAATTCCTCAACAAATATTTTTGGAATCATTCTCTATTAAAATGTTTATGGACCTTTGTCCAAAGGAGATACCCATCCCCTAATAAAGTTTTTGGACATTAATCCACATGAGAACTCCTCCTCTACTTTGGTTGGTGATCCTCTAGAAGAATCTTGCCTCCACTACATTGGATTGTGGATCTCGTTCCATCGAAGACCTCTATCCTCACTACCCTAGCTAGTGGATATCTACCCACTAGAGACTACTATCCTCTGCTGTGTCACCTCCAAATCCTACTGTAAAATTTTCTAAATATCTATCTCAAATTAGTATTGAACATTGTCCTCTGACTCGCATAAATATGCTCAAAATCAATATTTTCTTTGGTATACATCTGGTCTTCAAAGTCTGTCCCTAAATCTATCTCTGCTTTGGCACAAACCTGCTCGTAAACCTATACCAAAATATATCCTCAAATATATAATCAAGTATTAGTACAAAGCTTGATCAAATCACAAACCAACTCTACTCAGCTTTTCCCAAAGCCTTAACAAAAGGCTTGAACAAATGAATCAACTCTACTCTCAAGTCTTCACAAAGACTTACCTCTAATATATCCTTAAACTTTCACAAAAGCTTACTCAACTCTATCCTTAAGTCCCCTCTAGGACTTACTCAAATATTTACACACCACTCAGTGGGATTCGATCCTAGGTCAAGCAACCACCAGCGCCCTAGCCACGACCTAACTACCATGTGATTTAGGCAATCACTTGGGAGGGAAAAGTGCCTCATGCGCTATGTTCCTTCGATCAACACCAAAATAAAAAAAACACCTTGCCCCTTTGTAGCTACCGAAACTCGAACGTGGAACCTCTGCCTTCCCTGCACCTTACACTCTGACCACTTGCCACTCATCAAACTAGTCAGTTGGTGACAAGTCTTTAAGCCTTGATTAATTTATTTGTCATGAATTTTGATTTATTTAAAAATTAAATCCTCTTCTTATGCACTCACACATTTTTGCATTAATAATCCTTTCCCTATTTCAGACATGCTTCAAATTAGAGACTTGCATTTAGTTAGCAAGTCTTATTGTATTTATACCATGTGCCAAACACCTTCGAACATCAATGAGGAGGAAGAAATATTAAACAAATTTACGTTCATCCTAACTTAGGGTTTAAATAATATTATTTAAAAATTGGTTTATAATATAAATATTATAAATAATTTATAAATTACCTTAGGCTTTATTTTTAACCTTTAATATTCTAATAAAAATATTATAATATGATTTCCTTTGTGTCTAGGTATTTTTATCTTTCACCCTTAAACCTTATCTGACCTCCTTTAATATTATTATAATAAATATTATAATATTATTTCCTTTAGGTCTAGGTATCCCTTTCCTTCAAGGTATTTAACAATCCTTTTGACCAATCATGTGAAGCTCTTAAACAAAATATCTTAGGATTAAAATAGAAATATTTTAACCCTCCTTTTGCCAAGTCCTGCGCTAATCACTGACACTAACTCATGACATCAATGATAATACAACTACTCAAAATTTTCAACAATTTTCCCCTTTGTCATTGATGCAAACATTTTTTCTATAATTATTCCTTTTTCCTTTTTTCCAAATTGCTCCCCCTGACTAATTGATCTCCTCCTAACTCAAATATCTCCCCCTTTGACATCAATGGAAAATGGCCACCTTTGGGGATTGGGGATAAATATGAGACTCTTGGCTCAGCCCCTCCCCCAACTTCTTTCTTTGAGGTTGTTAATTTTGGGGTGGGAGTAGAACTACTCCTAAATTTCCTTAAAGATATTCAAAAGTCTCTTTCAAAAGTGGCTTAGTAAATATATCCATAATCTACTCCTTTGTAGTAACATATTCTAACCTGACTTGCTTATCTGTCACATGTTCTATCAAAAAATAATACTTGATCGGAATATGCTTTGTCTTGTGGTGCATCACTAGATTGTTTGAGATATTTATAGCACTTGTATTATCACACAATATAGAAATAGGGTGATCATTATTTATATTGAAGTCCTCTAGCTTTCGCTTCATCCATAATACCTATGTACAACAAGCAACTACTGCAATATACTTTACCTCTATTGTGGATAAGGATATTGATGCCTATTTCTTACTTAGCCAAGAGACTAAATAGTCTCCAAGAAAGAATGCTCCTCCACTTGTGATTTTTTTATCATCAATGCTGCCATCCCAATCTGCATATGTATATGTTATGAGAGTGAAATTATCACTTTTAGGGTACCAGAGCCTAAAATCCATAGTCTCTTTTAAATAACTAAGAATACTTTTTACTACTACTACATATGAATCCTTAGGTGCTGCTTGAAATCTTACCACTAATCCCATTGCCTGCATGATATCTGGTCTTGTAGCTGTGACATAAAGTAAGCTTCCAATCATAGATCTTTACAATTTTTGGTTTGCCTCAGGAGATTCATCATATTTACTTAACTTGCATCCTAAAACCATGGGGGTACTCACTGGTTTACAATATTCTAACTTAAATTTATTTAGCATCTCTTTTATATACTTGGTTTGCAAAAGAAATACACCCTTCTCTTATTGTGAAATTTGAAGTCAAACAAAGAAGGACAACTCACCAAGAATTGACATATCAAATTCATTATGCATGCTCTTTGTAAATTTTTGACACATCTTATCATTGTTGCCTCAAAAAAAGATATCATCCATGTAAAAAACCACAATTAGTATGTCATTCCCTTCATTTTCAATATATAAGTTAATGTTCACTATTCCTTTCTTGAAACCCTGTTCTTGAAGGTACTTATCCAATCTTGAGTACCAAGCTCTAGGAGATTGTTTTAGTCCATAAAGTGCTTTCTTCAATTTGCATACATAGTCTAGTTTATCAGTTAAGTTGAATCTCTTTGGATGCTCAATATAAACCTCTTCTTCTAGAACACCATTTAGAAAGACTTATTTAACATCCATCTGATATAATTTGAAGTTTTTGAAACTTGAGAAGGCTAAGAACATTCTTATAGATTCAAGTCATGCAACTGGAGCAAATATCTCATCAAAATTAATTTCCTCAACCTATGCATAACCCTTGCATACTAATATTGCTTTGTTTCTGACTACCTCATCATCTTCGTTTAACTTATTTTTGAATACTCATTTAGTGTCAATCACATTTTTACCTTTTGGTCGTGGAACAAGTTTCCAAGTCTTACTTTTATCTATATGACCTAATTCCTCATTTGTTGCCTTAATCCAAAACTCATCTTCACTTGCCTCATTGAAGTATTTTGGCTCAATTTTAGATAACAAAGAGAAATTTACTTATTGATTTGATGCTATTACCCTTCTCCTTCTGTTTCTCTCATATGTATTTCCAATAATTAAATTCTTTGGTTGATATTTTTGTACATACCTGGATGGAGTCTTAGGAAAATTCTTTGTTTTTCTTCTTCTTTTTCTTTTGATTCCTCACATAAATCTTCTTGACAACTTTCATCTTCCTGATACACAATTTATCGAGTTGGTTCTCTTGATCCTATATTCTCATCAACTGTTACATTTATACTATTTACAATAGTACTTGTCCTTTTGTTATAACATCTATAGGCTTTTCTCTTAGTGGAATAACCAAGAAAAATACCTCATCACATCTTGGGTCAAACTTGCCCAAGTTTTTCTCTTTCCATATTATGCAACATTTGCTTCCAAAAATTCTAAAATATTTCATAGTGGCTGGTCTTCCTTTCCAAAGCTCATATGTATTTTTGTGATGGTTTACTCTTATTTGATACCTATTGATGATATATACTGTTGCATTGAATGCATATCTCCAAAAACAATCTAAAAATTTGGATTCATTTAACATAGCTTTGGCCATATTTTCAATAGTCATATTATTCCATTCAACTACTCCATTTTATTGAGGAGTTCTTGTGGGTGAGTATTCTATTTTTATCCCATGTTGTTCATAAAATTCTATGCATTCATTTGAGGTAAATTCTCCTCCTATGTCTGATCTCAAACACTTAATCCTCTTACTCATTTTATTTTCAATCAATTATTTAAATACCTTGAACTTATCAAGTGCTTCCGAATTTTCTTTCAAGAAATCTATCCAAATAATTCTGCAGTTATCATCTATAAACAATACGAAGTAACTTTCATCTAGAATACTCTTTGTCCTAGTAGGACCACATAGAACAATATGTATTAGTTTCAATGGCCCAAAAGACATAAATCCTTTTGACTTAAAACTTGTTCTAGTTTGCTTCCCATGCTGACATGGTGCAATGATTATGTTTTATGGGATTTTTTAGATTGGGTAAATATCTAACAACATGTTTATTGCTTATATTCACTATGTTATCAAATTTAAAATAACCCATTCTTTTATGCCACAACCAACTTTCATCTTCTTGTGATAAAAAAACACTTTTCTCCTTTAATCTCACTTAGTACATAGAGGTTGTTTGTAGTTCTACTTGCATTTGTAATGAGTTTTCCAGTTTTAGAATTTATGATTTCACATCTATTTGGATGAAATGTAACCATGTGCCCTTGATCACAAAGTTTTCTCACACTTAGTAGATTGTACCTCAACCTCTTGACATACAATACATTCTTTGTTTTTATTTTCCCATTATCTAAACTCAGAGTTTCATTTTCACAATTTTTTTTGATCCATTATCACCAAATCTTATTGATCCTCCATCAGTTTATTTGAGTACAAAAAAAATATTTTTGTCTCTTATCATGTGATTAGAAAATCCACTATCAAGAAAACATTGTTTTTCCTTATCCTAAACATGAAGAGTTGGTTGTAATAACTTTGATCTAACTTTATCATGCTCTTTTCTTTCTTTCCTAATTATTGAAGTTGTATTACTTTTACTTAATTCAGGAAATACCAATTTGCACCATCTAGTTATGTGCCCAAAATTATTGCATTTATAATATATGATATCATCATTCATAAGAGATGCAAAGGAATTGACATTCCTATTAACATCATTTTTCACATAACCAGTGCAATGTATAGTTCTATGACCATATTTGTTACATGAAAAGCAATAGCCATGGAAGAGATTATGTAATCTGTTTGAATGCCTTGGTAAATATGATCGAGTGGTTCTCTTATTGTTGTTCTTGTGATTAACCCTCGTCCATGGTTCTTATTTTCATTCTTCTTTCCTGATGTGTTTTCCTTACAGAGTATGAGTCATGAGCTTATATTTATTTGAAATTTATGTTTTTTGAAAGCTTGACTCCTCTTTCTATTTCCCTAAATTTATATCTTGTCGTAACATGGTCTTTTCAACTTCATTCCTTAGAGAAAAAAATTTGCTTCCAATATTTCACACTGTATTTCCCTTGCTCTTAATAGATCTATCATATCATGTTCTTATTTCCTTATTCTACCTTTATCTCGAGTTTTGTGAGACTCTATAGAAGTTCCATATATAGATCAATACTAAACACTATCCTTTGACTCGCACAAATCTGCTCAAAATTTGTCTTTGCTCTAGCACAAATTTGATTTAAAAATTATATTCCCAAATATGTCTCTGCTCTAGCACAAACTTGCTCACAAACCTGTACCAAAATTTATCCTCAAATCTATCCTCAAGCCTTAGCACAAAGCTTGATGAAATCACAAACCAACTCTGCTTGGATTTGTCCAAAGTCTTAACACAAGGATTGAAAAAATGAATCAACTCTACTCTCAAGTCTTCACAAAGACTTATTTCTAATCTATCCTAAAAAAATTCACAAAATATTACTCAAATATGTCCTTAAGTCCTCTAGGAATTACTCAAATCTTTGTGTGCTACTCAATGGGATTCGATCCCATGTTATGCTGCCACCAACACCCTAGTTGTGACCTAACTGTCGTGTGACATAGAAACTCACTTAGGAGGGAAAATGCCTTGTGCGCTATGTTCCTTCGATCGACACCAAAATAAATATTTTAGATAGGTAAACCCAAATGAGGTGGGTCATTTCCCTTTGGATGGTAATGGATCCTTAGTGTGGTAGGATTCTAAGTTAGGATCTCAAGTATTAAAATATGTGTAGACACCAAAACAACACCAATCCGATTACGTGACAACAAGCGCTGATCGCATTGACACAAACAGCCCCAAGGGCAGCCCCCAGAGGTTAAACAGTGGTCCTACCCACTTTCAAAAGCAGTTTTAGAGGTCATAGGTCGATTTGACATCTTTTTGGCACCTTGCTTTCTACTCGTCCCACCCCAGGATGAATACAAACTGGCACTCATTCCACCCAGGGACGAGTAGTAGCATTTGCCCTAGGGTGAGGCGAATAGCAATATTGACTGGCAAAAAGTCAAACCTCGGTAACTATACCAGTTAACTGAGGCTTCAGGCCATGCAATTGCGAGGAGTAGCTTTTATTCAAGGAGAGAGACTTCAGAGATGAGTGTCTTTATTTTAGAAACCTCATGCAGGAAGCTTTTTTATCAGGGAGTTAGCTTTTCTCTGAAAATAGGACAGTTAACTCAAGAGGCGCCCTTGCATGTGCAATTCAAACAAGGAGACCCTAATGTATATAAATTGGGGAGTTTTCCCACCCAAAATATATACAGAGAAGGAGCATTTGAGCAACGAAGTGCTTCCAATTTCATACCTAACTGTGATTTGTGCTTTTACATCCTTAATCTCTCATTCGAAAGGGAGGTTATTGGGTGACTATTGGAGGCGCAAATCCATACCCAAAACATGATTTCTGGCCACAACTATCCACAAAATTTGTCGACAACACCCTATAACCATTTTTGGACCCATCCCAAGTGGATTGGTGCTGAAACAGTGCTTCAATCGGTGGGTGTCCTGCCCCCGGGCGCTCCCCAAACTATCACAGTGCTAATCGCCCCACCCCAGGACAATTAGCAATCTGTGATATATTTCTTGTTTTTTTATTTTGCATATGATTCTAGATAAATATGTTACAGTTAAAATTTCATGTCATTCTGATCATTTTTGACCAGGTTATTGCTATTTCCTGCTTTCACTAACTTGCAGATACCATATCCAAAATATGGGTTCTAGAGGAAAAATTGGAGAAATATGAGCATCTGGGTCTTCCCAAAACACCCCCAATTAGCTAACCCCAAGTTTGCAGGTCTTTTGGAGCTTCCTAAGTAGGACATTGGATAGGGTGCTTTCTGGCCAATTCTCACAGTCCTATTCGTCCCACCCTGGAGCGAGTACAGATCTGTGAGGAATTTTTAGACTGTTATTTTTGCAATGGTCTTTTGATGATATTTTTATGCTTCTATCAAAGTTTTAGGTCAATGAAAGGTCATCTGATAGTCATTTTATTATTTTCATGCTTTTACTGACAGTAGGCCTTGGGAAATACATGTTTCATTTGGTCTGCAGGTATTATGAATATTTTCTATTTCTTTGAATGCAGGTTTCTAACAGAAGAGGAGCAGAAAAGAGCAAAGAATCATGTACAACAGCGGCAGTGACATTTTGGTCCGCCCATGTTACATGTGGGCACGCGGAAGAAGGATTACTATCCATGGATCTTGTGACAAGAAATACATTTGACTCTCCTATCCCCTAAAAAGGAAGGAGATGTATTGTAACACAATTTGTAAATCATATCAATAAAAGATATTACCATATTTCGTATTGCTTTTTATCTTGTGTCAATTTGCATACGTTATTTCTTGTTCTTTTCTTGTGGTATATTCCTTTTTGTTTCCGTATCCTCGTGCTTTCAGTGGCGATCACGGTGGGACCTGTGTCCCTTGATTTTTTTAAAATTAAATTTATGATTAAAGTTGCTTTTTCTTTTGATTACAGGTACCAAGTTTTCCAACACTGGACTATTTCAGAGCAGAAATTCAGAGATATCCGACTTGGGCAGAGAAAAGGTAGAGGTCTTAAACACCTTTGGTCAATTCTTTGCTTTGTGTTCTCTGTTTATTTGCTTGCATAGGATAGTTTGAATGCTTGCGTGCTTCATTTATGCAACTTAAAAGGAACCCCACACACCACGTGGTAACTGAAACAACAAGGCGTTGGTCGTAAAACCCCAACCCTTGAGCAAGACCAAAGGTGGATTCCATTATCACTTTGGCTTGAGATATTGCATCCATTACCTCGATCGCGACTGTTGCTAGACGTAAATCCTGACGAAAGCTGACCAAGTGTAGCGGGGGTGATTCCCAGCGCATGAGGATAAGTCTTCTATGGTAGGTGTCATAAATAGAGCGATCCCCCTTCAGTACCGCCTATGTTCCACGTACCATCTGCTCTCACGTACCTATAGTCTCCCTCACGTAAGGGCGGGTATATAGAGAGGTTGGTATATCGGTCTGGCAATGGTATATCAAAGGGGCGACCATTTTATGGGAGTCATAAGAGCCCTCATTTTTGCATTTAAACATTCTTTCACAAAGCTTTCAAAACAACATCATAACACACTAAAACCAGATTTTAGGGCACACTTTTAAATCTTTAAATGAGATAATCACTACATTGATTGTGTGTTTCTTTTCTGTTTAAGTGTAGCATAAAAAAATCCTAAAAGAGATAAAATCTATTCGTCTTTAGGAGCACATCACTATGGTGTTCACTCGTATCCAAGCCTGATCAAGGTCAAGCGCTCCAGAAAGTGCACCAAGGGGGACAAGTCGCATTCGATGTAGTCTTGAGGACCTGGCCATCCCGCTTTGGTGGCCTGGCCCACAAGAGATTCCACACCATGCCATAATAGAACAAGACTATAGGTGCACCTCTTTGAGGGGCACCCCTACTCACCATAGGTCCTTCCAAGAAGAGAACCTATATGTAGCACTTAATGCAGACAGGAGACATCCCTTAGAATCCCGTTATGGGTGGCCTAGCGATGAAGTGCTAGAGCAACAAAGGGGCCAGACAGAGAGGCCACAGGATTTTTTCCTCCCTTCTCTACCTTGCATTGCTGTTAGAAATACTAGACAGTGTCCAGAGTATCAAACTTTCCAGGTAGGGCAAGACAATTCTACCCGCACCTTTTGTGCATATGAAAGAGAGGATGAGAATGATTACCACGTTCCTCAAGAGTAGTACACAACGCAGGAGTGATGTACCTCCGTGCCTACCCTATATCAAGATAACCCATCGATGCTATAGCCTCAAGTTAATGCAGCCAACCTCGATAGAGGGAAACAACCCATAGAGGTCTCGGGTCACCACGATCGAGGTAGACATATAAGAGAGGCATCTAGGCTTCCAAAACAAGATACGACAGAACAAAGTGACTTGGCATTTGCCAAAAAAGTCACCTGCCAAGCACAAATCATGCAGCTTCGGCAAGATCAAGAACAATTAGAGCATCTTTGTCGGCTTAACAAAGAGCGCATTCAGCGTCAAACAGCAAAATTGCTGCAAAACAATGTGCCTGCGAAGGTTCCAAACCCTTGCACGCACAAAGTAGATGTGCATGAGAGGCATAACCCTTTGATACGAGAGATGTCCATGTGACCTTATCAAGTATTGCCTCTGATACCTCCTAGACTTGAGCGGGAGGCCACTCCCCAAAACAATGATGGGCACCCTCCGCGGGCACTTACCCATGTGCATAGGACTCGGCCAGCCACTCCTTAGGAAGCTTATGAGGAATATGACCAAGAAGAAGAGAGGGCTGAAACACTCTATCAAGACAAAGGGGGTGCTACCTAGCTACTTCTCAGTAGGCCTCAGGCTCCCCGCAACCCACAATGGGAGAAAACTAAGGAGGACAAAATTAAATCCTTTGATGCATATAAAGCATTGCTAGAGCGCTTAGAGACTATGGAGCTCAAGACTTCTGGGCCTCAAAAGCCTACCTTACACCAACTCTGTAGTCATCCTATGCATCCGTCAGTGCCGGCACCTCCATACCCCAAACACTTTAAGCTGCCCCAGTTGGCACTCTTTAGAGGGGAGGAAGGTGCCCAAGAGCATGAGACCCAGTTCTTAAGTCAGTGTTTTGGTATTCAAGATAACGATGCTTTGTTGTTGAGAACATTTATAACCACATTCGTAGGCCTTGCCTCGGATTGGTTCACCCAATTACCAAAACATAGCATCACTAATTTGGATCAGTTGGTGGACGCGTTCCTCGAACGTTTCGCCTTCAATACTAGGAAAAATTGCATCATTGAGTGACCTAGCTAGCCTCAAGTAGTATGAGGAAGAGACCATGGTGGCATACAAGAACCAATGGAGGGCATTGCTTGCAAAACTTCCTTACTTGCCTCCCATGTCAGATCTGACTTAAATGTTTTCTAAAAGTTGTTTAAGGTCAATCTCCATGCTATTGTAGCTGCAACAATATGCCAGTTTAGAAGAAGCTCTGGTGTAAGCCAGAGTTATTGAGGAGATTAAGATATAGGATGGCAAAATTGCCAAGCCTAAGAAAAAAGAATGGACAAAGAATGCTAAACCAGGGACCGCGCAACAAAAACCTGCTACGGTTAATCAAGTTGCCATCAATGTCCCCAAGCCTGCACAAGTAACTGTTGGTCAGGTCTAGGGTGCACTTGTATAATCCTTTCCTGTGGCAGATTTTGGACCAACAGTTTTTCCACAGGAAAGGATTTTACAAGTGCGCCCTAGACCCGGCCAACATTGAAAGGCTGGAAGCAAGAGATGGCTCCCAGACCAATCTCCAGAGTGGGCCGGTTCCCTTTACTACTCTAAATTGTATTTGAAGATAAGGGTTGCTGAAAAGAAATTTAAAAATGCGGAAAGAAATGGGAAATATGGCCGTAGCCGAAGTGATAAGATCAGGAGAACAACAGCAGAAAACTTAAAGTACAGCAACAACAAGTAACAAAAGATATCAACTTAATTCCCTCACAACCGTACGCAGAAAATCCCTCCAAGATTACATTCCAGGACTCATTCCCTTACAAGCAATATTCAAATCCAACATGCAAAATTCAAATGTAACAACAACTAAGGAATATGAGTGTTATTAGAAATGCAAATAACAGAAAGGAAAATCTCACAAACAGCAGCTTGAAAAATCAGAGGCCAATTCTTTCATTCCTACAAATGAACTTCAAGCTTTTAGCAGAAAACTCTCGACACTTGCAAATGAGATTTACATTGGTTTTTATAGAGGGCCGTCCTCTTTGCAGCATTTAATATTTGTCACCGACTTTCTTGAGATCTACAATTGTGCGATGGAAACTAGGAACACGATCCCCTTAATTGCAGCCTTGAGGAATCCAAAATTGAATGCAATTTGACATCAGCGGTCACCTTCATTAAATTTGTCTTTGAACATGTGCATGAAACCGTTGAAACAACCCACGAACAGCAGCTTCGAAGAAATAAAACCTTCAATTTTGGTGGCCTGGGTGCTCGTTGACCTTGACTACCTTGGAAATCCGCAAAACATTAAATTCGGGCAGGCATTTAATCTTTGGAATTTGAAAAAACCTCATCGGGCCGTTCATACTGCGCTTGGGCGGGAAACTGTCGCAGGTCGCGAAAATGCGACGGGTCGCGAAATCGTGACATATTTTTATGTCGTACGCTTCGCTACTGAAAACCCGCGAAAATGAAACATGCAGCGCATCGCTGCACATTTCGGGCACCTGGTACGGTCTTGTGGATAAGCCGCGAAAATGCGACACCTTTGCCCTTTGAACATCTTTGACTTTTCCTTGTCGCGAAATCGCTGCATATTCATCTCGCCCAGCCTTGTCGTCGAAATTGCAGCGAATCACTACAACTTTTATGTCTTTGTTCTTCAGACCAAAATGGCCGCGATTCTGAGACAAGTAGCGATTTCGCTACATATGTCCCCTTCCGTACCAACTGCCACCCTTTTGTCACGAAAATGCGATGTCTTTTGCCTTACGGGACCTTTTCCCAAAAAATGCAACGAATCACTGCCATTCTTACCCCTTAAACTCTTCTCAACCATCGGCATCGCGAAAAATGCTACGACTTTCATCTTATGCACTGTGTGTTCCCTTTTGTAGCGATTTCGCTACCTTTTAATTCCTTTGCCTTTTCTTCAATGAACGCCCCGCATTTTGAAAACACGCAGCGAATCGTTGCAGCGTTTGCCACTTAAGCCTTTCTCTGCAACCAATTCCCCGCAAGTTTGAAATGTGCAGCGCATCGCTGCACTTTTAACACTTAGACTCTTTTTCACCATATGCCTCGGAGGCTTTCAAAATATGCAGCGCATCGCTGCAACTCGAACACCTTGACCTTTGGAACCAACATGCAGCGAATCACTGCACTTTTCACTCGGAATCCCTTCTCGAAAATGTGCAGCGCATCGCTGCAAGTTTTTCTTTGGACTCCCTACTCCGCAGACAGCCACGATTTTGGAACGTCAGCGAATCGCTGCATCATTTAACTTTGTGTCTTCGGTTGAACTTTTTGTCACGATTTCGTGACATTTGTCGCTCTTCCTCCTTTGCTCATTTGAAGTCACGAAAATAGAACACGTCGCGATATCACAACGATTCCGTTTAGCTGCATGCGTTGACCATGTTGACCGTGATTTCGGAACATGTTAGCGAATCACTGTAATTTCTGGACTTAGTTATTTTTTGCTCCTTTTTTTCTCAAAACCGCATCAAAGCCGAAATAGAAGTTAGATCTGCAACAACATAAGCAATTTTTCAATCAAATCAATGTGGCAAAAATGACAACATTCTTGGCGGCTCGTGGGGTATACAGCTCGCTGTATGCAAGAACCCAAGCCTGAATCCATTGGGCACAGAGTCATATTAGATCAAAAAGTTGGCCGTTGTGGTACATATCTCAAGGGACTGCTGCAATGATCTGCTACTGAAAAATTGAAACTGGAAAAACCTTGAGACTAAGGGGATCGTGTGCTTACGTTTTTTTACAGGCTTTGATGCAGTTTTGGAGCAAAAAGGAGAAAAAATGAGCAAAACATGACTAAGTCCAGAAACTACAGCGATTCGTTGACATGTCACGAAATCACGGTCAACGTGGTCAACGCATGTAGCCAAAGAGAACTGTCGCGATATCGCGACGTGTTCTGTTTTTGCAGTTTGAAAAAAGCAAAGGAGTGAGAGCGACAAAATGTCGCGAAATCGCGACAAAAAGTTCTGCTGAAGACACAAAGTTAACATTGCAGCGATGCGCCGACGTTTCATTTTCACGTGGTGTTTGGCTTCGAAGACTCAAGGTTAAAAGCTGCAGCGATTCGCTGCATGTTTGTTTAGAAGTGGAAGCCATGAGAAAGTTGTAGCGACGCGCTACACGTAGCATTTTTGCGACAAGGGCGGTTCAAAGGCTTGAGGGCTAAAAGGTTGCAGCGATGCGCTGCAATGTTGCAAAGTCACGGATCGTCGGTCACAAAGGGAGTCTAAACAAAAGTGACAGCGACGCGCTGCAAGTTCCACAGTCACAAGATGTTTTGTTTCTAAGATTACCACGTTTCATTTGCACGGGGCAATTTGTTGAAAGGAAGTCGAAGGTGAAGGTTGTAGTATTTTCGCAATGCTGTTGGTTGCAAAAAAGACTAAGTACAAATATTGCAGCGATGCGCTGCATGATAGGTGCAGAGAAAGTCTAAGGAGTAAAATGGCAGCGCTGCGCTGCATTTTTGAAAAGGTCTTGCAAAGAAAAAGGTTGTATCATTTTCGCGGCCCCTTCACAAGACCGTACAAAGTGCCCGAAACATGTAGCGATATCGCTACATGTTCCGTTTTCGCGGGTCAAAGGTGGTCAAAGCGTACGGAGTCAGAATATGTCACGATTTCGTGACCCGTCGCGTTTTCGCGACCTGCGCAGTTTCCCGCCAAGTGCAGTATGAATGGCCCGAGGGGTTTTTCTCGATTTCCAAGGATTTAATGCTGACCCGAATTTAATGTAATGTGGATTTCCAAAGCGGTCAAGGTTGGAGAAGCGCCCAGGCCACCAAAATTGCAGATTTCATGCGTTCGAGGCTGATCTTCGTGGATTAATTCAACGGTTTTCATGCACATGTTCAGAGACCGATTTAATGTAGGAGACCGTTGATGTCTAATTGTATTTAATTTTTGTTTCCTCGAGGCTGCAATTGAGGGGATCGTGTGCTTAATTTCCGTCACATATTGTAGATCACGAGAAGGATGGTGGCAAATATTTAATGCTGCAAAGAGGACGGACCTCTATAAAAACCAATGTAAGCTTCATTTGAAAGGGTTGGAAAATTCTCTGCTAGAGACTTAACGTAGCCTCAAAAGGCTAATTATCAGGCAGTCCCTCCCAACAACTATGAGAGAGAAAATCAAAGATAGGAGCAAAATCAGTAGTGTCGCCCTAGGCAAAAATTTACTCCTTATACAGAGTCCAAAGACTCTTTGTTTGACCGCTTGTCAGCGGCAAATTTAATCAATCTTCCAGAGATCCAAACTATAGATCCCAATGCACCGAAGCCTAAAGGGTACCAAGAAGACTTGTACTGTAGGTTTCATAGGTGTAAAGGGCATGATATTAACGCATGCTGGAAGTTTAAAGGTTTGATACAAGACCTAATTGACAATAAGACATTGGCGGTAGACAACCCTGTAGCACCAAATAATCAAAATATGGGAGTATTCAGAGACCCCTTGCCTGCCCACGAGGCGTAGGCAAATCCCCTTCAGGTTAATGAGGTACAACAAAATTGCCCTATGCAAGGATATGTGGGAATGATAAGCATAGTGACTAGGAACAAAAAATACCCAAGAGCTGCTCCCGCGGTAGCCACAAGAGAGGTTCCGTCAATGTCACAGGCTCAACAGCCTCCCACGCAACTTCCCCCGCCTAGACCAGTGGCCACGATTCGAACTAGACTTACTCAAAGTCTAAGGACCACATCGGCTAGGCTCTCCATATATGAGCTAATTCAACAATCAGTGCCCCATCGAGAGGCTCTCATGGAGATTTTGAAAGCAATAGAGCTGCCACCCCACGAAGCAAATTCGTTCAAAAATTTTGTGGGGCATGTAAAACAGTGTACAAAACCAGTCATCACCTTTAGGGAAGATGAATTGAAAATGATGACTGGTGATGTAGCGGATCCACCCCTGCACGTTATCGCATGGGTCAACGGGATTCCTTATAAGAGAGTGTTGGTGCACATTGGCTCATCCAATAATATCATCACTACAACAGCTCTAAAGCACTTGAAGTTGCCAGCATCTCATATCGTGGCTTCCACTTACACACTGTGAGCATCCAACGATGCAATTTGCTCGACAGTGGGCACAATTGTCCTACCTATCCAAGTAGGACAAAATACCATTCATACATTGTGCCATATATTGGAAGGCAAGATGGCTTATAATATCCTGCTAGGCCGACCTTAGATTTGGGACATGAAGTGTGTCCCTTCAATCATGCATCAATGCCTAAAGTACACATTTGAAGGGCAGGTGCATGTCGTCCCAGCAGACTTGGAGCCTTTCAAATACTGTAATACAGTACAAATCATGTCGTAATCAACCCTTCCATCAACACATTTGGATTTTGAGCCGAATCCATCTCAATAAGGTTCGATTATGTAGGCTTCTCCAGTGATTGATCCAACGAGTCCTCAGTCGGGGCCATCTTCTTTCGCCAGTCCTTCCACAACGATGCCACCTGTGGTGGTCACATCCAAGGACAAGGGCAAGCAACCCTTAGAAGAAGAACCACCTCTAGTCTCAACCATTTCGACAGAAGAGATACCTAGTAGAATGGAAGTTGAGACGCCTAGTTCACCCCACATGGAGTGGACTCAGGAAGGACTCCCATTCGCTCCCCCTCAACCGCCAACGGTCATCTTTGAAATGGCCAACATGGTCTTGGGGGAGTATCTAGTGAGAAACTTTGTAGCAACGCCCACACTCGAGTCCATGCAAGACATGAGGAGGCCTCGACTCCCCATCGGATCAGTGGTTCCTTTAGGCTACCCACCCAATCAGACAAACTTTGTTTATGGGGGCCTGGATAATGGCGTTGAGATTCATATGCAAGAAGATGAAGACGAAGAGCCCTTTATGGAGGATGTCAACTATCTATCCAATCCTGATTTTGCTCTAAGATATCTAGACCAATGCAATTGGCACGGATATGGGTTGGGTCGATATGAGCAAGGAGTGCGGGTTCTTTGCCAATAGAGATATCAAATGCCATATGACAAGTCAAGAGTAGGGTTCAACCACCCCTTTCCCCTGGAAATTTTGGTTGAAAATATGCAAGCCCTAGGGATAGGCAACAAGGATGGGTTGGCATCATATCCCTATGCTAATCCAAACACAACTTATACATTGGGGATTTATTTCCCATTACGAACAAACAACCTTGTTGACCTCAACAAACTTTTCCCTTCGATCGAACAAGGAGAAAACTAAAGGACTCACCCATAAGGGGAATATGGACAAGACCAAGAAGGGTCTTCCAAAGATGAGTCGGAGTACGATCATTCGCAAGAATATCCAATGAATGATGATCAGGAACACTTTCTGACGATGTTACCATTGGCTGCTCTAGTTGAGCACATGCCACTTCAAGACAATCTGGTCCCCCTGCGAGAGAGCGAAACAACCTAGATGGGACCACATCAATCTGCTCGAACAAGGTGAGCCCCATGTGTCGCAAGCAACCGTTGGAGTTAACGAAGGCTTTTGGATCTCTGACAGTGATTCAGAAGATGAAACTAAGATGGCCTATCTCAACCACATGTGAAAAATGCAACAACGATACCCTTTGGACATAGATGACATGTTTGAACAATTACATATAGGTCCCACACATAGGTGGCATCTCAACCCAGTGCAGTTATAGCAATTACTGCACCCTCCACTCTAGGTACACAAAGAGCATCTTCCACCTAGAGACCCTATCAAACCATCAGTGCCTAGGGCGGACCCTGTCTTCGTCTTCACGCATAGGGCTGATCCCTTTGTGCCAGTGCCCACAGGAGCTAGATCCAGCACACATAGATTTTCTAGGATGTCTGAGTTATAACACCCACGATAATGGAGACCACAATCATTTCATCAACATTATCTCCATTGATCTGACCGCACCCATCCATGATCCAGATGACCCGACACGGTCATTGTATCTAGATCTAGATGCTATAGACTAGGATCACGCTGACACACCACCATTCCCATCAGAGTAATGGCCTTGCGGAGGAATGTTCCATTTGACTCTAGGACAGACTCAAGATGTCTTCCATGCTGAAGAGGAACCTGACGTTCCAAACGATGATCTAACTTCAGCAAATGATATCCATTTGATACCAACTCCACATCAGTTGGAGGATGGATCCCACATGTCGGTCAAGGAGACGACTGACGTAGACATCGGCTCAGATCCAATGAATTTGCAAATCATCAAGCTGGGGGTAGGGTTATCCCCCGAAGAGCGAGCTGACTACATTACCCTTCTCAAAGAGAAGAAGGAGGTTTTTGCATGGTCATACAAGGACATGCCGGGACTAGACCCGTAGCTAGTCATGCATAATTTAACGCTTGATTCGACAATCAAGCTAGTAAAGAAAAAACTACGTAAGATGCACCCAACAGTGGCGTTAATGGTCAAAGATGAATTACAAAAGTTGTTGGATGCACAGTTTGTCATCTACGTGGATTATCCACCATGGTTGTCCAACATGGTCCCTGTCAAGAAGCCCGATGGGAGGATTTGTATATGCATCAATTTTTGAGATCTAAATAAAGTGAGTCCTAAGGATGATTTTCCCTTGCCAAGCATCGACGCGTTGGTAGAAACTACAGTGGGCCACGAAATGCTTTCCCTCATGGATGGTTTCTCAGGATACAATCAAATTCGTATCAATCCTGAGGACCAACTAAAAATGGCGTTCACAACGCCTTGGGGGACATTTTGCTATAAGGTTATGCCTTTTGGCCTTAAAAATGCCGGAGCCACTTACCAACGTGCCATGACGTACATCTTCCACGATTACATGCACAAAACTTTGGAGGATTACATGGATGATTTGTTGGCCAAATCTCTTTTGCACCCAGATCATCTCGATGACTTAAGCAAGATCCTCGATCACCTCATGGAGCATAAGGTAGACTAAACCCCAAGAAGTGTGTCTTTGGCATCACATATGGAAAGCTCTTGGGTTACATAGTCTCTAAACGAGGAATCGAGGTAGACCCACACAAAGTCAAGGCAATCCTTGAAATGCCTCCCCCTACTACCATCAAGCAACTCAGGAGTCTGCAGGGAAAGGTTGCGTCGATCAAGCGCTTCATAGCGCAACTATCTGACAAGTGCCGACCCATGAATAAACTATTGCATAAGGGGGTCACATTTCATTGGGATGACGAGTGCGAGTCAGCCTTTGACGACATTAAATAGTACTTGGCTTCATCGCAAATATTGGCACCACCTAGACCAGGAGTGTCGTTCTATTTATACATCTCAGCCACTGAGGTGGCACTGGGCGCCATGCTGTCCCAGAAAAATGAACTTCACAAAGAACAGGCTACATACTATCTTAGTCGCACCCTTAACTATGCATACGTTGAGAAGCTCTGCTTGGTAGTGGTGTTTGCTACCAAAAAGCTATGCCACTACATGCTCGGTCATATGACGTATGTTGTGTCTAAGGAGAATCCATTGCGATACATGATGAGTCGTACTTATCATAGTAGTCGCACGACAAAATGGATCATGTTGTTGACGGAGTTTGACATAGAGTTCATTGGATAGAAATCCATAAAATGTCAAGTCATCGCCAATCAACTGGCAGAGGATCCTATTGAATACGATCAGCCTCTGACTGTAGAATTACCGGATGATGGGGTTTTTCATGTTTCAAAATCGCCAGATTCTGATGAGCCTAAGTCATAGGCTGACATGACCCTATTTTTTGATGGTTCTAAATGTGAGCAAGGGGGTGGCATAGGAATTGTATTCTTCACTCCATAGGGTGCTCCAATGCCTCTGTCATTTAAATTAGACTTCCCGTGCACCAACAATAATGCAGAATACGAAGCATTGCTCATAGGTCTTCAAACAATAATCACCATGAACTTAAAATGTTTAAACATCTTTGGTGATTCATTGTTGATTGTCAATCAAGTAAAGGGGATTTTCCAATGTAAATGTCCAGTTCTGCAGGTCTACAAAGCCCTTGTGGATAAATTCCTGGCACAACTTGAATGGTATGACATCGAGGCACTCCCTTGATCATCGAATCATTTTGCGGATACTATGGCCTCCTTGGGATCATTAATCCTGCAAGACTCTTCTAGTGAAATGACAACCATTCAGGTTAAAACATTATCGCAATCTGTGATGGAGCATGCAAGCTTTGATTTGATGCCAGGAATCCACCTGATCTAGATTGAACCATCTCCGGATAAGTTCTCTCGAATCCATGATTGTTTGACTCGAGTCAACTGGGGATCCTTGTTCTCCTCGATCCCTCTTAATAGCAACACAACGCTATTTTTACAAGTTCTTTCCCGCTCAGCTTTTGCTAGGGATGGACTTCAAGAGGGATTGGTCGTTCATACTATCAAAGTTTTTGATCAGCAGGATTGGTACACACCTATTCGGGATTACCTCAAGTTAGGTAACCTCCCACTTGGATTGACACAAGCCGTGAAAAGATCATTCAAATAGAAAGCGGCAAAGCATGTCTTGTTAGGAGACATTTTGTATCATCGAAACTATGAAGGAATCCTCCTCCGTTGTTTGGACCAGCAAGAGTCCGCTTGGGCGATCACCCAAGCTCACGATGGTACATGTGGTGGCCACTTCAACGGTATGGCCATCGCAAAGTGCATTCTCTGCATGGGCTATTATTGGCCATCTTTAGAGCGAGATTGTTGCGCATATGTGAAGAAGTGCATGAAGTGTCAACACCATGCTAATTTGACACACGTACCTTCTCAGGCCTTGCAGTCGATCCAATCGGCTTGGCATTTTTTGTAGTGGGGCTTTGACCTAATCGAAAAAATCTCCCCTACCTTTTCTGGTCATCACACGTTCATCTTAATGGCCATAGAGTATTTTACCAAGTGGGTGGAAGCAATGCCACTAACCTCTACGACTGGATCCCACATTATGGAGTTTATTTTGCATAACATCATATGTCGTTTTGGTATTCCATCCAAGATCCTGTCAGATAATGGGACACCATTCAAGAATAAATATGTGTGTGCTTTGACCACAAAGTACAAAATTCAGCACAGTTTTTCAACCCCTTATTATCCGCAGGCAAATGGGCAAGCAGAGGCGTCAAACAAAATGCTAGTCACCATTCTTAAAAATATAGTTGTAGACAATCATAAGGACTGGCACATTCAGATCCCGCTTGCCCTATGGGCTTATCGCACTAGCATCCGGATGCCCACTGGGGCAACTCCATTTTTGTTGGTGTATGGTTCCGAGGCAGTCATGTCTCTTGAGTTGGAAATCCCTTCCCTACGCATTTCAATGCAAGAGTTCATCGATGATGACACTACACGACAGGCCCGGTTAGATCAACTGACGTTGCTTGATGAACGACATGTTAATGCTCTCGAGCATTTGCATATCTATCAAGAGCGACTTAAGAGAGCATACAACATGAAAGTCCACCTAAGGGAATTTTAGGTTGGTGACTTGGTCTTAAAAGAGAACCAGCAGAATTCTAATTTTCCATCCCATCTACGGGACAAGTTCACGGCAAACTGGTTAGGTCCTTATGTCATTGACAGTAGAATAGGACCTGGAACATACCGGCTTGCCTCGCTTGAAGGAATCAAGGAAACAGAACCCTTGAACATCAGTCATTTGCGGCCATTCCACATCTAGAGAGCCAAAGTCCAACCAAAAGCTCCAAGGATTCTCACAAATCGCTTGGTCAACCCAAAATGCCCCAAAGGTATCTATAAACCCTTTGGTCAACCCAAAATCTCCAATGATTCTTACAATCTCTTGGTCAACCCAAAATTCCCCAAAGGTATCTATAAACCCTTTGGTCAACCCAAAATCTCCAAGGATTCTCACAATCGCTTGGTCAACCCAAAATGCCCCAAAGGTATCTATAAACCCTTTGGTCAACCCAAAAGCTCCAAGGATTCTCATAATCGCTTGGTCAACCCTAAATGCCCCAAAGGTATCTATAAACCCTTTGGTCAACCCAAACGCTCCAAAGGTATCCATAAACCCTTTGGTCAACACCAAAAGCTCCAAGCGTTACAATAACTGCTTGGTCAACATAAATATTCAAAAACAAACAAAAACAATAAAATCATCAAAAAAAAAAAAAATTTCCATGCATACTCATAAAAATCAAAAATAACAAAAAAAATTGCATTTCAATTCCATGCATATTCATAAAAAAAAAAAAAAACATACAAAAATATAGGTTGCATTAGGCATCGCATCCATACATTATATATTTGCTAGGTCATACAAGTCAAGAGCACCATAGGCTGTCATTACTTGGCAATTCCATCATTTTCTGCATCAAATCCATTTTCATGAATGCCTACATCCAACATAACACCACCGTCATTTTTAGCATAGTCAGTTGTCTCCTAATGTATATAGGGTTTTTGTCATTCAGTTGTCTTTAAATTTCTAGCCAAAACTATACATAGTTAAACATATTTTACATGGGAAAGTTTTACTTGGATCACGCCTTGTTACGTAGCATCCCAACACAAATTCAAACACATAAAATAATTCCTAAGTTGTGTGAACGCAAGAGAAACCTACAAAGCAGTCTAGGGTACCATCGATGAAATATTAGCCTATTCATCCCCCTGTGCGAATGGCTCCAGAATGCTGAGAATTGACAAAAGGACGAGCTCTTCCCTATCCATTCCCCGTAATAAACAGTGGTTTTCACCACTTCCACAAATCCCACTCATAGTTGGTCCCTAAAGTTGTAATGATTCGTACTACACGTCCTTGCCAAGGATGGGTAGTCGTCCCCAAGACCTAAAAAGATCAACGCTATTCAAAAACACAATTCCAACAAACCATCATCACAACCATCTCCACTCACTTTTGGTCTCAAAGTTGTAAGGATTCGTACTACACGTCCCTAACCAGGATGGGTAGTCATCCCCAAGGCCTAAAAGATCAATGCCTTTACTTCATAATCTCCATCATCCCTTTGTTTCCCAAAGTCATAAGGATTCGTACTACACGTCCCTGAATAGGATGGGTAGTCATCCCCAAGGCCAACAAGATCAAGGCCATCCACAAGCTCAACCTTACAAAGCTCAAAATACAAAATCAAATAATAGTGGTTCTCACCACTATTCAAAATCCTTGCTCAAAAAGAAAAACAAAAAGAAAAATAAACAGTGATTTTCATCACTATATAGACGAGCAAGTATCCAAACCATTGAGCCAATACACAAGCCTGAACTTGAATCCCTGGAATTCTCAGCATTCGAAAAACCATCTAGGTGATCCTCATTACAGGTTTGGTTGACAGCCTACCTGGCAATGGTGGTATCCTAACCGCATGACGATATGTCTATCACATTAGCTTTGCGTGTGCGTAGACCAATGTTTGCATGTGGATGAGGTAGCTTATGGTACCTTAGATTGTCCCATGGATTAATCTTGTTAAACACAACAACGAAGTTAGTGGAGATAATTAGGTGATCCTCAGTACAGGTTTGGTTGATAGCCTATCTGGCACTGGCGGTATCCTGACAAATACCACATAAACAAACTCAATTGCACACACAGGGATGTGAAATAACTTGGTTAACTTCAAGTCAGATTTATACCTTGTTCAAAAAGTCTTGCGAGATAAATGTACAGTCTTGGCTAGTTAGTTAAAATATTTGCATCTCAGAAAAGCTTAACTACATTTTCAAACAACTGGTACATTTCATTCCATACATCACCATTCGAAAAAATGCAAAATTCAAAAACAAAGTTTTCACATGCACAGTTATTCCACAAAGTCATCCCATTAATATAGCAAGTCAGTCAAATCTTGTACAGTCTATGGTGCATCGACACATCATCAACAACTCATTTCATTCATTCCATATGCATACATCATACAAATTATAACCATCACATTCATAATCGCATATGCATACATCAATCAAAAAACATGTACATAAAAACAAATCATGAAAAATGTATAAACATCAAAAAGAGTCATCTGTATATATATATCATAACAAAAATTCCTGCAGCCTACACTGAACCGGTCCTCGGACCTCGCTACCAAAACCCAAAAACTCAAAAACCCCAAGCCTAGGGCGTCGGCCACCATGATCACGCAGGATCGGTGCGACGGGAACTACCCACTGCAGTGTGGGTCCTATGGGACCTCTCAGGGTGACTTCTGCTTGCCCCTGCATCGCGCCCACTATCGCCTCCCTCATCTAGCCGCCTGTGATGAGAGGATGCTGACTGATCAGTCCCACTGTCTCTCGTCCGATACGACAAGCCACCTCCAGGAGGCTCAGGTATTTGCCCACCAAGGTGGATAATATCTCCCTCCATATCCAGTCGATGTCGTCACCAATCTGACTCCCGCCAGCCCCAATCTACCTCTCGTCGACCCCACTCTGCCTCTTGTCGATGGTGGTAAGCTACTACATCATCGCGTTGTGCTAGCTACACCCGCAGGAGATCCCTTTCCTGTGCAGCATCAGTATCCCCCTCCTATCGGCGAGACGCGGCCCATGCGTTCTCCTGCTCTGCCAACTGAGTCTACAAGAGATCTCTCTCCTACAGAGCCTCTCCCAGCTCCTCATCCCGCATTCATAGCAGGTCCTCAAAGCATGCTATCTCAGTGTTGAGCCTCGCCTCCATATCTTTCGAACCTGCCTGAGGCATAGGTGAATCTAGGACAGCAGCCTACTCTGGCTCCCACTGCTCTGGGACGTCCTGCATCTTTGGCTGGTATGGTACCCCAAAATCCCCTCCAACATCCTCAACCTCGACCATGTCCGCATCATCATGTGGAGCACCCCAACCCTCATCTGGTACCTTTGTACCCTCATCCCCTATTGCTGCTGTGGCACTCCCTAGAGTCCCCTCGCCTCGCCATCGCCGTAGAGTCCACCACTGATCATACTTCGTAGTCATCTCGACGTCATCCACATCTAGGATGTCAATCACCGTATCTGAGTCCTCACCAAGTGGTGCAATGACTAGCCGGTCCAGCGTCCTCTCATCTCCCCGACGTCGATAGACTATGGGCTCACCAGGCATCCCCTGGCACACCCCAAACTGTCGGGTCACCCGATCGTATGGGAAGAACTCCTGCTCTGTCCCATGCCTCCCAATCAGCCATCGCCCCCTTCGTACCCTCTGAAGCCACTCTCCAGCCTCAGGCCAAGCTGGAAAGTCCCGATAGGGGCGCCAAAACACCTCTCCAGGAGTAAGCCGAGCAAAGGCATCGGCATAGTGCCCTACGACACCTGCCCATCGTCGGATCTATCCCTGCTCCTTCGACCTCTGCCATAGTACCCCGTATCCAATCTCTCGGTCTGCCATCTCCGTTCGCATTATCCAGGGTAGCCCCGTCGGCCTCTCCATTGCTATGTGCTGCCACGCCCAACACTGCAACAAGTAGCTGCAACCGATCCCCTTCTGCTTCTGGCAGTGGACCTCGTACAACTCATCATAGAGTTGTGCCAGTAGCGTCTGTCCCCATCTCATAATCATCATAGTATCTATCGGACACTCCACCAACCTGAATACCACCTCTAGCAGGTTCCACAGGAACCTCGCGCCAGAAGAGTCGAGGAGCAGCATGTTGGAAATGAGGCTCATGAGTAATGCATGCATCGTTCTCAACACACCCCTATCCAGCCACCATCGCACCAGTATGCCGCCAATCTGGCAATCGCCCTTCACCCTCTCCACGGGGTTCTCCACACCCAACTCCTCTCCATGCCTGAAATAGTGTCTCAGTACCACTGTCCTTCGAGCTCGTGGTGTTGTCTGGATCGGCAATCCGTCTATTGGAATTCGTAGGATCTGATAAACATCCTCCAAGGTCACCGTTATCTCCCCTATCGGGAGATGGAAGGTATTAGTCCGGGGATCCCACAGATTGATCAGGGCCATCAGATAGGCCCGATCCCCGACTACCGACTCCAGTCGATTCACCTGCTTGAGCCTAAGGGCGTCAAGCCAGTCCCAGTTCGCCAAGGTTAGCGCTGCACGCACTTCAGTAAAAATAGTAGGCACCCGGTACCGGCTCTTCACAACCTGCAAAAGAAAACAACACAAAAACATTAAAAACAACGAAAAACTGTACAGCCAAAAACAAAGCAAAAATTCAATAAAATTATTTGTCAGTCCTAGGGTTTCTAATCCTAACTGATAAATTCAAAAACACAACAAAAATTCAAAAAAATTAATTTGTCAGACCTAAGGTTTTTAACTTTAACTGATTAATTAAACAACAAAAACACTTACAAAATTTAAAAAAAAATTATTTGTCAGTCCTAGGGTTTCTAATCCTAACTGATAAATTCAAAAACACAACAAAAATTCAAAAAAATTAATTTGTCAGACCTAAGGTTTTTAACTTTAACTGATTAATTAAACAACAAAAACACTTACAAAATTAAAAAAAATTATTTGTCAGTCCTAGGGTTTCTAATCCTAACTGATAAATTCAAAAACACAACAAAAATTCAAAAAAAAAAATTAATTTGTCAGACCTAAGGTTTTTAACTTTAACTGATTAATTAAACAAAAAAAAAACAACAGTCAACTAGGGTTCACGCTACGCTTTCCGCTTAGTTTTACCCTACGTTTTTTAACTTACAGTTTAGATTTTGGTTCCATTCAGGTTCAACGCAGTTTGTAAGTTCTGTTTCAAACTAACTTTTTAAGTTCGATTTTCAACTAAAACTTTTGATCTGTGTTTTAACTAGGGTTAAAACCCACCAAAAATAGGTCAGAATGTTCGAAAACTGCTTTTGCATTCAATGGTAAACAAATGAAGGCCCCCTTACTTAAGTCATCTTGGGTCAAGCGACTCATCGCTTTTCTCATGTCGGTCACTCCCTCATCGATTCTTCGCTTGAGGGGGTAGTCACACTTAGTCGCCAATCAACAACAATATACCCAGTCATGGAAATGACACGCATTCAAAGGATCATTGACAAAGACAATCGCGCCCCTGCTTGGGGCAACAAACAAGCAATTATCACAAGTTGATCAAACACTTGGCATTCATGAATCATGAACTCAAGGTTCCCACAGACAAAAGGTTGCACCCTTTGCCTATTCATGACTGATCAATGTCCAAGCTCAAGTAATACCTCACCGAACTAGGTTAACACTTGACTTTAGTTCCCACAAGAATGACCCACTAGGTGTCGGGCGCAGCCGAAAATGCCCACAGGAATGACTGGGTGGACCAATTGGTGTTATAAGGAACCTTCATCATGTCTGCAAAACTAATGACTGATTCTCATCAGTTGTTGAAAGGTCCTAATTACACACCATGGAAAAATAAGATGAAGACCATCCTAGCAATGGATGACTTATGGGATGTTGTATCTAGAGCAACAACTAGACCTTCATCTGCTGCTGGTGCTATAGCTCCATCTACTGCTCAAAGAGACTTTGATAAGCTAGACAACAAAGCAAAAGTGCTCATCTTGCTTGCTATGTCTGATGAAGTCCAACCCCATATTGCTGACTGTGCAACTAGTAAAGCGGCATGGGATGCCCTTAATACTATATATGAGGGAAAGAATGATTCCACCATTCTATTTCTTTAATCTCAATTACACAGTCTAAGCATGAAGTAGGGTGAGACAGTTGAATTCTTTCTTTGTGGAGTTTTTGAATTGAAAGCAAAGTTGAATTCTTTGGGAGAACCGATTGAAGACAAGCTCCTTACTTCAGTTGTATTGAGAGCTTTACCTGATTCTTATCGGGTGTTGATCACTTCCCTTCAGGTATCACAACGAAAAGTTACTTTTGTAGAATTGGTTAATATTCTTCAAGAGGAGGAGGCACGCCAACTACAGAGAGATGATTCTTCTAACACTACTCTCTACATCAACAGGAAAGGGCAGAACCAGAAGAAGGGTAATTTTCAGAAGGGAGGGAATTACTCTTTTACTCTGACAGGGACGAGTAGAGAGCAAGGTGTCGAGCTCAGCCGAAAATGCACCTTTACAATAATGCCAAATTTGCTTTTTCAAAAATTACTCACTTTCCCCCTTTGATTTTTGAAAAAAATACCCCCCTTCTTTTTATCTTAAAAAAAAAAATTCCCCACAAATGATTTTGAAAATTATTTTATAACCTTAAAGTTAAAAAAAAATATTAATTTTAATTTATATAGTTTTTAAAAAACCTTTAAAAAAAAATTAAAATCAAATTAAAAAATTTAATTTTAATTTATAAAGGTTAAACTATAGAAAATAAATTAAAATTAAAAATTAAAGTTTAACTTTAGGAAAAATAATTAAAAAAAACATGTGAATTTTTTTTTTTACCTTTGTTGAAGGGGGATCGGCGGGATTGGAACCCACGACCTGCAGGCTCCCAGAGCCTTACCGCACAGTCCACCACCAGGTGGACTAGCGGGCTGATCCGACAGGATCAGGGGCCCCCTCAGATTTGAGGAGGTCTCGGTAGCCCTGTTGCTCTCGGGGAGCGTGCCTCCTCCTCTCTGGTCCTGGTAGCGGCAAGTGGCCACGGCTGTTGCTATGGCTACCATCGCGGTTGCTACCTCCACTGTTGGTAGCGACAGGGTGGCCTGCAGCCACCACTGTTGCGGCCTGATCTGTGGCCTGGTCGCACGTGCAGTGCGTGACCTCGACTGTCGTGCCTGTAGCATGACCTCGGGAAGGGGAGGGGGGGCCAACGTCGCGTGATGCGTGACATGGGAGTTAGGGAGGGGGGCCTCCCAACGTCGCATGGAAGCATGACATGGTAGGGGGGAGGGGGGGCCTCCCAACATCGCATGGAAGCGCGACGTGGTTGGTGGGGGAGGGGGGGCCTCCCAACGTCACGGCTGTGCGACGGGATTGGGGGGGAGGGGGGGCCTCCCAATGTCGCGTCTGCGCAACGTGTTGGGGGGATGGTCCTCCCAACGTCGCGTCTGCGCGACGTGTTGGGGGGATGGTCCTCCCAATGTCGTGCGGATGTGCGACGATTTTTTTTTTTTTAATTTGTCGTAGAACGTCGCGCGATTGCTCGCGGCATTTTTTTTTTTTTATTACTGCGGCTGTGGTGGGTGGGAGGGGAGGGCACTGTGCGTGAGAGTGCACAGAAAAATGCACTGCGCACAAGAAAAAACACTGTGCGTGAAAGTGCGAAAAAAAATTAATTTAAAAAAAAAAAAAAAGCTATGGATGCGATCTTTGCACTGAAAACGCATACGCAAACTATGTGCGGAAAAAAAAAATTCCAGCCAGCTCTTTCACTGTTTTTTTCCCTTCAGCCTAACTATGCAAATAACTTGTTGCCTCCTTTCTCTTCTCACGTTTCTGGCTCTGATGCCATGTCAGAGTAAAACAACAAATTATATTCATGTACGGGAAGGATTAAATAATACATTTGTAGGCCTATAATAGCCCGGAGGTTACGAAACCATCCGATGCTGAAATAGAACTTGTTATAAAAAATAACAAGTTATGCCTAATTTACAATATATATGTAATATAATGTAATAACAGCAATATACTAACAAATATATGCTAATAGTCCCACCCCGGGACGAATACAAACTGACACTCGTTCCACCCAGGGACGAGTAGCAGCATTCGCCCCAGGGTGAGGCAAATAGCAAGTTTGACTGGCAAAAAGTCAAACCTCGGTAACTCCACCAGTTAACTGAGGCTTTAGGCCATGCAATTGAGAGGAGTAGCTTTTATTCAAGGAGAGAGACTTCAGTGATGAGTGTCTTTATTTTAGAAACCTCATGTAGGAAGCTTTTTTATCAGGGAGTTAGCTTTTCTCTAAAAATAGGACAGTTAACTCAAGAGGCGCCCTCACATGCGTAATTCAAACAAGGAGACCCTAAGGTCTATAAATTGAGGAGTTTTCCCACCCAAAAGATATACATAGAAGGAGCATTTGAGCAACGAAGTCTTTGTCAATTTCATACCTAACTGTGATTTGTGCTTTTAGATCCTTAATCTCTCATTCGAAAGGGAGGTTATTGGGTGACTATTGGAGGCACAAATCCGTACCCAAAACCTGATTTCTGGCCACAACTATCCACCAAATTTGTCAACAACACCCTATAACCAGTTTTGGACCTATCCCAAGTGGATTGGTGCCGAAACAGTGCTTCAATCGATGGGCGTCCTGCCCCTGGGCGCTCCTCAAACTATCACAGTGCTAATCGTCCTACCCCGGGATGATTAGAAATCTGTGATATATTTCTTGTTTTTTTATTTTGCATCTGATTCTAGATAGGTTAAATAGGTTACAGTTAAAATTTCATGTCATTCTGATCATTTTTGACCAGGTTATTGCTATTTCCCGCTTTCACTAACTTGCAGATACCATCTTCAAAATATGGGTTCTAGAGGCAAAATTGGAGAAATATGAGCATGGGTCTTCCCAAAATGCCCCCAATTAGCTAACCCCAGTTTGCAGGTCTTTTGGAGCTTCCTAAGTAGGACATTGAACAGGGTGCTTTCTGGCCAATTCTCACAGTCCTATTCGTCCCACCCTGGAGCGAGTATAGATCTGTGAGGAATTTTCAGACTGTTCTTTTTGCAATGGTCTTCTGATGATATTTTTATGTTTCAGGTCAATCAGAGGTCATCTGATAGTCATTTTATTATTTTCATTCTTTTACTGACAGTAGGCCTTGGGAAATACATGTTTCATTTGGTCTGCAGGTAATATTAATATTTTTTGTTTCTTTGAATGCAGGTTTTTGATAGCAGAGGAGCAGGAAAGAGTAAAGAATCACGTACAATAGTGGAGGTGACGTTTTGGTCTACCCATCTTACATGTGGGCACGTGGAAGAAGGATTACTATCCATGGATCTTGTGACAAGAAATACATTTGACTCTCCTATCCCCTAAAAAGGAAGGGGACGTATTGTAACACAATTTGTAAAGCGTATCAATAAAAGAGACTACCATATTTTGTATTGCTTTTTATCTTGTGTCAATTTGCATACGTTATTTCTTGTTCTTTTCTTGTGGTATATTCCTTTTTGTTTCCATATTCTTGGGTCAAGCGACTCGTCGCTTTTCTCATGTCGGTCACTCCCTCATCAATTCGTCACTTGAGGGGGTAGTCACACTTAGTCACCAATCAAAAAAAATATACCCACTCATGGAAATGACACGCATTCAAAGGATCATTGACAAAGACAATCGTGCCCCTGCTTGGGGCAGCAAACAAGCAATTATCACAAGTTGATCAAAAACTTGGCATTCGTGAATCATGAACTCAAGGTTCCCACAGACAAAAGGTTGTGCCCTTTGCCTATTCATGACTGATCAATGTCCAAGCTCAAGTAATACCTCACCGAACCAAGTTAACACTTGACTTCAGTTCCTTAGCTCGTCAGAAGCAAGGATTCAAGAATGCGTGCCCTTTCCATACTTGGGGCATCAAGAGTTGGTTAGGTTACTGATAAACCCTAATCATTAGTGATTTGGTTATATATTTTTGCTCAGTCTTTGTGCCTTGCACATCGCTTCCCAAAAAGGGGCATCTGTAGACACCAAAACATCACCAATTCGATTACGTGACAACAAGCGTTGATCGCATTGACACAAACAGCCCCAAGGCAGCCCCCAAAGGTTAAACAGTGGTCCTAACAACTTCCAAAAGAAGTTTTAGAGGTCATAGGTCAATTTGGCACCTTTTTGGCACCTTGCTCTCTACTCGTCCCACCCCGGGACAAATACAAACTGACACTCGTTCCACCCAGGGACGAGTAGCAGCATTCGCCCCAGGGTGAGGCGAATAGCAAGTTTGATCGGCAAAAGTCAAACCTCGGTAACTCCGCCGATTAAGCGAGGCTTCGGGCCATGCAATTGAGAGGAGTAGATTTTATTCAAGGAGAGAGACTTCGGTGATGAGTGTCTTTATTTTAGAAACCTCATGCAGGAAGCTTTTTTATCAGGGAGTTAGCTTTTCTTTGAAAATAGGACAGTTAACTCAAGAGGCGCCCTCGCATGCGCAATTCAAACAAGGAGACCCTAAGGTCTATAAATTGGGGAGTTTTCCCACCCAAAATATATACAGAGAAGGAGCATTTGAGCAATGAAGTGCTGTCAATTTCATACCTAACTGCGATTTGTGCTTTTACATCCTTAATCTCTCATTCGAAAGGGAGGTTATTGGGTGACTATTGGAGGCGCAAATCCATACCCAAAACCCGATTTTTGGCCACAAATATCCACCAAATTTGTCAAAAACACCCTATAACCAGTTTTGGACCCATCCCAAGTGGATTGGTGCCGAAACAGTGCTCCAATCGGTGGGCGTCCTGCCCCCGGGTGCTCCCCAAACTATCACAGTGTAATCACCCACCCCGGGACAATTAGAAATATGTGATAGATTTCTTGTTTTTTTCTTTTGCATCTGATTCTAGATAGGTTAAATAGGTTACAATTAAAATTTCATGTCATTCTGATCAATTTTGACCAGGTTATTGCTATTTCTCGCTTTCACTAACTTGCAGATACCATCTTCAAAATATGGGTTCTAGAGGCAAAATTGGAGAAATCTGAGCATCTGGGTCTTCCCAAAATGCCCCCAATTAGCTAAACCCAAGTTTTTAGGTCTTTTGGAGCTTCCTAAGCAGGACATTGAACAGGGTGCTTTCTGGCCAATTCTCACAGTCCTATTCGTCCCACCCTGGAGCGAGTACAGATATGTGAGGAATTTTCAGAATGTTCTTTTTGAAATGGTCTTCTGATGATATTTTTATGCTTTTGTCAAAGTTTCAGGTCAATCAGAGGTCATCTGATAGTCGTTTTATTATTTTCATGCTTTTACTGACAGTAGGCCTTGGGAAATACATGCTTCATTTGGTCTGCAGGTATTATTAATATTTTCTGTTTCTTTGAAAGCAGGTTTCCGACAGCAGAGGAGCAGGAAAGAGTAAAGAATCACGTACAACAGCGGCGGTGACATTTTGGTCTGCCCATCTTACATGTGGGCACGCGGAAGAAGGATTACTATCCATGGATCTTGTGACAAGAAATACATTTGACTCTCCTATCCCCTAAAAAGGAAGGAGACGTATTGTAACACAATTTGTAAAGTGTATCAATAAAAGAGATTACCATATTTCGTATTGCTTTTATCTTGTGTCAATTTGCATACGTTATTTCTTGTTCTTTTCTTGTGGTATATTCCTTTTTGTTTCCGTATCCTCGTGCTTTCAATATGAATTATTTTTTAAAGTGGGGAGAGGGGAGAAGACACGATTTTGGACAGATTCATGGGATCAATACCCACCTATAATTTTTGAATTTTATGAACTAGAACCAATAAAAATGGCTATGGAAACTTGGGGTTGAGTGTAAATTGAAAGTTATTTCAACACTAGTCAGCTGGAGGATTATAAGTTTAAGTAGTTTAAGAGGTTTGATAAGTGGCCAATTTCAATCCCTCCAGATTTGACACCCATCATGACTAAAATCTTGGCAAAAAAATTTCTCATAGGTAGAGATGAGGAGGATGAATTAGCTTGGGGCTATGGGATCCTTGGTGTGTACACAGTGAAGGATGGATATGATAAGATCCTTCTAGAGCCTCCTCCTCATGCATATCAGGTTGAGGATTGGAGAAATATTTGGCAATCCAAGGATTGGCCGAATGTTAAATTTTTTTCCTAAAAATTCATGCATAGTGAAATTCTTACTTTTGATGTTTGATTGCCCATTCACGCATAAAATCTAGGAGACATGGTTTTTATATTATAAAATTCGAGTAAATGGTGATTTGAATCAGATTAATATTTAGAAAATATGGAAGAGAGGTAGATTTAAATCTAAATCTCTTTGTATTTGTTTGGAGATTATATTAAACTTCATTTGGTGGTAAGTGTGGTTGGAGATAAATTGTAGAATTTTTAGAGAAACATTTTCTTCTTTAGATGGAGATTGGTAGGTCATTCACAGAAACTGTGGCAGTGTATGCTAAAGAGGAAACTCAGGTTATTATAGGGACAATGGAAAATGAAGTTGAAGTGCAAGAGGGGAAGGACATAGCAAGTTGGAAACCACCTCTAGAAGGTTGGATTAAAATTAATATTAATGGAGCTACAAAAGGTAATCCAAGTAGAGCTGGAATTGGAGTGGTTTGCTGGAATCATGTTGGAATAATGCTCTATTGGAAACTGTAAGGCTTGGGAAGAGCCACAAACAATGAAGCAAAAGCCTTAGCTATCAAATTTGCTTCTATTTGAGTAGTAAAACAAGGTTGTAGGAGGAAAATTCTAGAATCAGATTCTCAAATAATGGTTGGCTCTCTAGATTGCATGAGGAAATTTGCTTTGAAGTCATGGAGGTTAAGGATTCTGGTCACTCAAATTAAGGAATTATGGAGGGAATTAGATGATGTGATTCCATTTTATGTGAGTAGAGATCTAAATAATGTGGTAGAATTCTCGGCTAATATGGGCACTAAGAAGGAGGTAGGGGTTCAGTGGCACAATGACATGTTTATTATGGATGAGATGATTAGGCAGGTTGGTGAACAAATCTAGTGTTTAGATTTGGCTAAGTCTAGGAGAAGTCTCATCCCAAGTTGTAAATGATCTTTGTTGTAATACAAGTTTTTTCAAATTATTTTTCAAAAAATAAACTTAGATAATATATTACTTGAAAAATATATCAAATATTGTTTATTTTTGAAAAATATAAACTTTTATTTTTAATATTAAAAATAAAAATTAATTCATAACTATTAAAAGGTTAAAAAACTAATTTAACTTTGATCTCAGGTTCAAACTATCACAATGAATGAAAGAAAGAGAGAACTAATTTAAAAAAAAAAATCTAACTAGCCTAAATCTATATGGATCTGCTTCACATTGCAACCAAAAAAGAAACACTTGAAGAAGAACTGAAGAATGTAGTCTTTGGAATGAGCATAAAAAAAACCACTAGGTCTAGATGGTTTTCCAATTGAGTTTTTTAGGCCTTCTAGGATAACTTGGAGGAGGATGTAATGGTATTTATAGAGGAGTCCAAAGGTAGTAAAAGAATGCTTAAAGCATTAAATCATAATTTCATTGCCTTAATTCCAAAGGGGAGTAAGGGCTGCATATTTCCGATTATAGACCTATTGCCTTATGCAATGTCATATATAAAATAATCACAAAGGTAATGGTTGAGAAGCTAAAACCTCTTCTACATAGCATTATCTCCTCGGAGCAAAGGGGTTTTATAGAGGGTAGGCAGATATTTGATGGTATGGTTCGGAGATAATCCATTCAATGCAAAAATTTTGTAGAAGAGGAATGTTCATAAAATTTGATATGTCAAAGGCTTATGATAGGGTGGAGTGGATCTTCTTGTCAAAGATGATGATAGCCTTTGGTTTTTCTCAGAATTGGATAGAATAGGTCATGAGCTGTGTTTCTACTTCGACATACTTAATGTTAATCAAAGGTCTTCCCTCATAACCGTTTGGAGCTACTCAATATCTTCATCAAGGAGATCCTTGTCCCCCCTATCTTTTTCTCATATTAGCTGAAGGCTTGGGTAGACTCATATTGAGGAGAAGACAACAAAATTTCCTAACATGTATCAAGGTGGATGAAGAATTTTTGACTCACCTAAAGTTTGTGGATGACACAGGATTGGTGGGAGTGGTCAGATTCAGGGAAGCAAGAATGATTAGAGATACACTTAATGTCTACCATAGGGTTAAAAACCAAGTCCTCAATGATAAAAAATCCAAAGTGTTTTTTTTCAATCTTGATCAAAGGCTTTAGGATAGAATTTTAGAGATCTTAGGATTCACAAGGACTTCTCTTCCAGTGGTATACTTAGGGGCCCCTTTGCATTTTAGAAAACTAAAAATATATATCTCAAGGAATCTTTTGGATTGTATCAAGAAAAGAATTAATCATTGGTCTCACAAGTGGTTAAGCTATGGGGTTAGATTAAATTTTTTATAGTCAGTCATTTATATGATGCCAATTTATAAATTTTCTATCCTTGCTTCCCCACATACCATATGGAAAGAGTTGGACAAGATGGCTAGAATTTTTTTATGGGATAAATTAAGCCAAACCAAGGTAAAAGGAGGTTTGGGACTGAGAAGATCAAAGTTAAATAATAAAGCTTTAGCTAGAAAGCTATACTGGAGGTTGATTTCTCAACTAACTTCTTTATTCAGTAGAATCTTAACTAGTAAATATTTTGGATAGGTAAACCCAAATGAGGTGGGTTGTTTCCCTTTGGATTGTAATGGATCCTTAGTGTGGTAGGCTCCTAAGTTAGGATCTCAAGTATTAAAAGATGGATTATTTTTTAAAGTGGGGAGAGGGGAGAAGACACGATTTTGAACAGATTCATGGGATCAATACCCACCTATCATTGTTGAATTTTATGAACTACAACCAATACAAATAACCATGGAAACTAGGTATTGGATGCAAATTGAAAGTTATTTCAACACTAGTCAGCTGGAGGGTTATAAGTTTAAGCATTTTAAGAGGTTGGATAAGTGGCCAATTTCAATCCCTATAAAGCTGACACCCATCATGACTAAAATATTGGTAAAATTAGCTTGGAGCTATGGGAGCCTTGGTGTCTACACAATGAAGGATATATATGATAAGATCCTTCCAGGGTGTCCTCCTCATGCATATCAGGTTGAGGATTGGATAAAGGTTTGGCAATCCAAGGGTTGGCCGAAAGTAAACTTTTTTGCCTGGTAGTTCATGCATAATGGAATTCTTACTTTTGATAATCTCAGATGTAGGTGAATCATTTGTCTATATCATTGTGTTTTATGCTACAAGAGGAAGGAAACAACTAATCACTTGATGTTTGAGTGCCTATTCACGTACCAGATCTCGAAGATATAGTTTTTATATTATAAAATTCAAGTTAATGGTAATTTGTACCGGATTAATATTTAGAAAAGATGGAATAGGGGTATATTTAAATCTAAATCTCTTTGTATTGGTATATTTAAATCTAAATCTAAAGCTCCTCCAGGTCCTATTCTTAGCATTGTTGAGGCTCTCGATTAACACTGGTCCCAACCCCCTCAATTTTGCATATGCTTGGATGATGGAGTTGGTTCTTCCTCCCGCTAGAACTTCGGATGGGATTTTCATTCCATTGCTTCTGAGTGAGTTTTTAGATGGGGTGACACTGCTACTACTTCGATTATTCATCATAGCGATGCACGTACCACTCCTGAGCAAAAATTTGGTTGGTGATAATGCAGAAGGATGGAATACCCCAGTCTCTTCGGATGAAAGTTGGTAGAATGTCAGCAAGGAACATCCCACTCCTTGATCTTTGTTTAATTATTATGTCTTGATATGTATATCTTGATTGCTCTTGATATGTATGTGTAATGATTTCTCATGTAGTAGTGTTTTTTAGACTCAATTTTTTTATGGCGAGGTGTGATTTCCTCCACCTAGCAACTTTTATGGTTTGTAGGGTGTGTTAATTCCACCCACCCTTTTTGTATGATTAATCTTAATTAATATAAATTGGATATCATCACAATCAATATATATAGATATATAAAATAAAACTATAAAAAATATATCTATATAGAGATATAAATACCACTAACAAAATCAATATATATAAATTGTAAAGGAGGACCGAACCCTTCGTAAAAATCCAAGCTTACTTATTGTAGTAGTGAGAGATTTATATATATTGATTTAATAGTTACAAGCTTACTTACTATAGTAGTGAGAGATTTATCCTCTCTTTAAGAGGTCCAAGGTTCAAACCCCACCCCACTTAGTATGAGAGAACCTAGACACTTCATAGGAGCTTGTGTAAACTCATTAAAAAAAATTCAATTATAAACTAAATATGTGTATATGCAAATAATTGCCCATTCTCTATCATATTTACTTATAAAACATATATTATTACCAAATAAACCATGTAAATAATTGCTCATTCTCAAACATATGCACTTCATACAACATATTTTATTACCAAGATATTCTTCATATTCTTCCAACAAATAATTACACATTCTCAATTATATCTACTTCATACAACATATTTTATTATCAAAATATTTTGCATCTTCTTCAACCTATTATACTTCTAATAACTACTAAAAGATTAAAAAGCTTACTTAATATATTATCTCAAAAATATATCAAACATTTTTTATTTTTGAAAATTATAAACTTTTGTTTTTAATATAAAAAATAAAAATTAACTCATAACTACTAAAATATTTGTTTATTTTTAAAAATTATAAACTTTTATTTTTAATATTAAAAATAAAAATAAACTCATAACTATTAAAAGATTAAAAAACTTAAATAATATATTACTTAGAAAATATATAAACATTCTTTAAAAAAAATAAAAAGTTTTACATAATATAATTTATAATTATTATTATAATTATTTAGTTTTAAAATCTTATTCAAAATATCACTAGTTTAACTTTGATCTCACGTTCAAACTATCACAATGAATGAAAGAAAGAGAAAACTTATTTAAAAAAAAAATCTAATCAGCCTAAATCTATATGGAGCTGCAAGAAAGCAACACTTCACTTTTTATTTAAAAAATAAAAATAAAAAAACTAAAATTAATTCAGTATGGAAAATCCAAGGTTATAACAACAATAAGTGATGGTTGTTGGGATAGCTGGACATAGCATCAAGCCATATACTTGTAACGGTCAAGTTGTTCATTGTCCCTCTCGATGTACTCCTTTTCCAAAAGATATTCAATCCGCTTCTTGATTGCCTTTTTATCAGGATTAAAATTATTTGGTGTCTGTTGGGCAATGCACTGCTCCACCAGCTCTTTGTGACCCAATACCTTTCTGGTCTTCATGATTCGGACCAAACACGCATCAATCTGTCCATCTCTATTTCTCTCGATATCAACCAGGACATGTTTCTTTCGGTCGACCGGTGGCGGTAATAGGATGTTGATCTTGGTCTTCCTGCCTCTGCTTCTGCTTCTGGGAACAAATTTCACATTGAACTCAAAGGTGTCTGTATGAGCAATGTTTCCCTCTGGCTCTGGACGTTTATGAAGAATACGCCATTTTCCAGATGAGACGGAACGCAGCAATATGGACAGATGTTCGTCCGTCAGATTCAATTGGGACTTGATTTGTGAATAACCCAGCCTGTCCGATGTATTGAACATCAACAACAGAGAAGCTTGGTGAGGCGAAGCAACTATATCTATTGACTTTTCTTCAAACGTTCCGGCGATCAGACAGAACCCAAACGAATACACCCATGTAAGCCTCCTACAAGGGTTATGTATCTTATAAAACGTGGTGAATGCCTCTACGCATCGGGCCATTTCATCCGGCAAATTAAGTCCATGTAATGGACAATAGAGTGGCCAAGATTCTGTTTTCAGAACCTTCACTGTGAGGGATATTCCTAGGGGGGCACATTCTTTGCCAAGATATTCATGAAAATGCCTTTGCATGTCTCCCTCCTTTGCCCATGTATCTATATCTTTAAGCATCACATCCAACTTATGAGCCAGACCCAATCCAAACTTTTGCTTTAGTTTGGTTACCATGTCTTTTTCAACCTCTGGAGCATCACCGTTTGCATCCATCAAAAGCCTCCACGCAAGCTTTCTCCTATAAAATTCTATAAAACAATCTTTGTTGTTCACGTAATCAAGTATGATGACAATCTTTTCCAGGGAATTTTCCACATCGTTATCACCATCACCATCATCCCTGCAATTTTTATCAGCTTTTAAAATACTGTCACAAAATAGAGCCAACCACTTTCCAATCTTGCTTTCAGCAAGCCTATTGTTGAGAAAATCCTTAAACGCCCGTTTGACCGCCTTTCGGAAAAGCGAATGATTCATAAAACACTGTTCGGTAAAACCCAAATACTTGTCATGCAATTTAATCACTTGTAAAACAAATGCGTATGCCCGCTCTTGCTCTTTTCTCGCTTCTGCTTCTCTTTGCTGTTCTACTTCATCAACTAATGAATTTCCCATTGAAGTAACATGTTGTTGGAGCCTTAGAGCCAATGCTTGCAACCCATCAGAAATGGGTATCCTAGAAAACAACCTATACATCCTTGAAAGATGATCCACTTTGTCATTTCTTAGCAATACAAGAGAAGCCTCCAAAAGCTCATTCCTATGCTGAGATATCAGTTCATCTTCTGCTCTCTGCAACACCTTGCAAATAGTATTGGAATGCAAGTATACTCTCTCTTTTTCTGCCTTCAAGCACTCCTCAACCTTAAACATGTAGTCCTCCAAAGAAGGAGAAGAACAATTATTACTAGCTTCATATTCGCTTGCAATCCACGACTTGGCCTGATGAGAATAGTAGCGACGAGTGCCTTCCAAGATGGGTGATTCGAAATATTTCTCATTGTAATCTTGTAAGGGGCCAATCTCCATGAACATGTCTGCAACATTTTTTAACAGACTACGAAAGCCAATATGATCCAAATTTCCCTGTCCCTGACCTTCTCTATCCATATCGATAAGATCCAAGACGACGGCCATTACATTGTTTCCAAATCTCGGGTAGACAAGGTCACGGAAACAGGCTAGAACAATTTCGTCTATCCGCGGTTTCACAATTATTTTTCCGTTTTCGAAGGTCTCTCCAAAGTAACGATCCAAGTATTGGAAAAGATGACGCAGCCATCTGATCATTATTTTATGATTTGCCCATCTGTTGCAAACTTCTCTCAACAGTAAGACCCCATTACATTTCCTCTCCTCTCTTTCGTCGCTTATCATCGTCATCAGGGCAGGCACAACTTCTGATTTTAGATGATTGTCAAAATATTCTTTACATCTCCCACGAAGTGTCTTAGGATAATGGGGTGGTATGTTTGGCTTGCAAGTAAATATACTGTAAATAGCACTATAAAGATTGCAGTATTCACTTCCACAAAATTCGGGTGCAGAAACCCGTATCTCCTGTTGTTGCGCTTGCCTTTGCACACCGATCCTTTCACTTTGAGCTTCGTTTTGCTGTTCGAGGATGTCTGTGAGTTTATCAAGTCCCCTTTCTACCAGCTTCCATCCCTCTTCAATGTCTATAATCTTTCTCTTCCATACCTCTTCAATGTCTATATTCTTTCTCTTCGTCTTGAGCGACTCCCCCATTCTTCTCCTGCTCTTCTTCTTTGCACTCCACTCCGCAGCGATTAAAAAAAACAGCAACCGGAACAGGAACGCTCGAGATATAAAGTCTCCGACAGATGAGTTATCGCATCTATCTATCTATGTTTTTATATTCTTTATGAAACGGAGAGATAGAGAACGACACGACACTTGGACGTCGACGAGTGCGGGCTTGGAACTTCTCTAGATTTGTTTTGCTATCAAATACTTTTTGTTTGAGGTTTTCCATGGACAAGTATGGCCCACCTAGCCACCATTACGGATAAATATCAAATTTCTCCACGAATAATAAATATATTTTTTTAGGATAACGTTTACAAATTACATCAACAACAACTTTCAAGGGGTTTGAACACAAGACCACTTAAGAAACAACTATCATCTTAGCCATTAGGGCAACTGCCTGTCCGCAACTACACCTTATTTTAATAATTGGATGATATATTATTTAATGGGAGTTTCAAGGTTCAAATCATGGCATGAGTTAGTGTGAGGGGTGGGTGTGTGGTGGCTTTGTGTTAAATTCCCTATTGATAAGTATAGCTTTCAACTTTAGGAGAGGTTATGGTTGGGAGGAGGTTGATCAGCCTTATACTTCGGTCATAAGAATTTTTCACAATAAAAAAAAATTAAAAATAAAAATAAAAATAAAAAAATAAAAAATTAAATGATATAAGTTTAATTGTTTTATTTAAAAAAAAAATTATAACATTTAAATATTATTAATATATAATCCATACATGTATAATTATCAACTTGTTTAAGACTATTACTAGGTCATAAAATAATACTCTTAATACCATTTTAATGCCTTGTAGTAATTAATTAAGCAAAAACTTAAGCAAATTGTTTTGTTTTTTTAATAAGTTATATGGGGCTTCTATTGGGGCCACTTCCATCAAAATATTAAATTTGTTGACCCATAACTTTTTATCACAAATTTTTCATTTTTTTTTCTTTTAAATATATCCTTTTTAAGTGTTATGTTTTCATAATCAACTCCTTGACACCATTTCGATTAAAAGATAAAATCTTACTTGACCAATTGTTTTTTAAAATTTAAATTTCATCGGATTGAAGATCAATACTAATTTATTTGTTATCCAAATTTATTCTCTATAAATATGCTCACACTTTTTGGTAATGAATGGTTGTATATGATTTGGTATTCACATATATTTGATTGTAATTAGATAGAAGAGTATTTGGTAATTGGAATATCTTTGAATAATTAACATACTAGAAATCATTTTAGAATTGCACTGCATAAATTTCCCTATCGGTCACTCATCCCAATCAAGTTACTTGAGCATGAAGGTGGCTTCCATCTCTGGTGAATTTTTTGAACCCATAAAGTAGTAGAAGAACATCTGGGTTGGGCATTCGAGTGCCTGACGTGTTTGTGTAAAGTGTTGGTGCAAACATCTCTTAACACTTCATAAGATGGTGATGTAAATTTGGCTGGTTGTTGTTAAAATGAGGGAAGCCTAGTGAAATTGCCTTATGGTATAATGTAGCTAGTAGTCTATATTGGTGTCATGAGGAATTTATTGTAATTAGATTATTGTGAAACTATCAAATGACAATTTATTTGTTATCCAACTTTGTTCTCTATAAATATGCTCACACTTTAAAGAGATTGCTTCTAGTAATAGATAATGAACATCAACAATAATATTATTTTTTAACCAATCTCCACATCTATATATAGAGAAACTAAAATTAATTTAGTATGGAAAATTCAAGGTTATAACAACAATAAGTGATGCTTGCTGGACTAGCTGGACATAGCATCAAGCCAAATAGTTGTAATGGTCATGTTGTTCATTGTCCCTCTAGATGTACCCCTCCTTCAAAAGAACTTCAATCTGCTTCTTGATTACCATGGTATCATGTTTAAATGTTTGTTTCAGTTGGTCAATGCACAAGAATAGCCAAAAGAATTGTATAAATAACAATAGACCCTTAGGATCAAGGCATTCTCATTTTTTATTTGTATCTTCCTTCATTCTAGTAGGGACTCTTGTTTTGGCTACCACTTATGTTTATTATTCTTCTTATTAAATTCCTTCCAAGGCTTGTTATAAGAAACTGGATAAGCTCTTACGAGACTTCCTGTGAGCAAAAGATGTTATGAAAATAGGCTTTCATAGGGTGCCATGGGAGGTATGTTGCCTACCCAAATCTTGTGGAGGAGGTATGTGTCTTTTTGACTACCAAAGGTAAGGTTTTGCTTTATGTATTAAATGGATTACTCGATCCCTCACATGTAATGAGCACTCAAAAATTCTCATTCGACATTGCTTGTATTATGGCTTACCCTATGACAAAATTTGTTTTGAAGGGGTTGAGTCTTTAGACTATTATTACTGCCCCCACTCATATAAAAATTTAGGGTTCCTTTGTTATCAAGAGTATTTGGAAAGCCAGGTAGGCGCTTAAACCTTAGCTATGATGGAAAGGAAAGGGTCAGAATTCAGTGGTCTCTCTTCAAAGTATGAATATATGGCGGTATCCTACTATTTCTTGGAAAGGTATGTTGTTGGCTTAAGTTCAATGTGTCAGAGCTCAACATTTTTATAGAAAAAAATTGCATCTCTAAAGGCTTTTTTCTCCTGTCAAACTAGGAGTTGGATACCCTGGGATATTTTTAGGTATACTTACAGTCTCAAAAAAGAGGATCAATAGACCTATGATGTTATCATAGATAATATTACTTTCTCTCTTTGGATCAAGTTACTTAAGAGGTTTCAAAAGCCTTGGTGGTCCTATTGGTGTTGGCCTAAGAAGGTCCCTCTAATTCAATACAAAGCCTAGTTTGGGTATAACTGGCTTTCTCCTCAGGTCGCCATGCCACATAGGCTGAATTTTAAATGGGATTTTGTCTCCTCACCCTCAAGGTGGAGTTTATGTTTTTCCCAAGTCTGGGCTTCATATTTTGAGCCTAAAAAAGTTTTTTTTTTTTAGTCTTATTCACCAATGACTTCCTATAGGAAATAGACTTAAACAACTAGGTGTTCAGAACCCTACCTATCCTTTTTATGGTATACATGAGGATGTGTTGCATGTTTTTTGATAATTTCAATGGACTTCTCTTGCTTGAAAATGGGTCATGGAATTCTTTCAACCTTTCATGTGGAGTCCCTTCTCATGTCCTCACGCTCTTCTAGGGGACCTCATTAATTTTTTTGACAATATTGAACGAGTGTGGAATTTTTTTCGTATTAGTACTCTCTTCCATTTATGGAAAACTAGGAACAAGGTGATTTTTACACAACTTGACTTCACTCTGACATTTTCTTTAGCTGACAAGTATGCTATTTTTATGACTACTGGACATAGATTTCTGTATAGGTGGACAAAGTGAATGTTGAGTTGCAACACCTTCGTGCTCTTATGGATCATTGGGGTAATACCCCATGCATGGTTAGTCATGTCCATTCTAATTCCCTGAGAAGCTCCTCCAGGTCCCATTCTCAGTGTTGTTGATGCTCTCGATGCTTCACCCATTCTCTAGTAGATTGACACTAGTCCCAACCCGCTTAGTATCGTAGATGTCTAGATGATGGAGTTGGTTCTTCCTCCCACTAGAACTTTGGATGGGATATTCAGCCCACAACTTATAAGTTGTTGGATGGGGTGACACTGATACTACTTTCATTGTTGTTCATCATACCGATGCACATACTTCTCCTCAACAAAATTTGGTTGGTGATAATGTAGAAGGATGGAATACCCTTTTCTCTTCGGATGTAATCTGGCAGAATGTGAGCGAGGAAGATAGCTTCCATCTCGCTCCTTGATCTTTGTTTGATGATTATGTCTTGGGATGTTTGTGTAATAATTGCTCATGGTGGTGTGTAGTAGTCTTTTTTAGACTATTTTTTATGGGGAGGTGTGATTTCCTCCACCTAGAAGCTTTTATGGTTTGTGGGGTGTGTTGATTCCACCCACCCTTTTTGTATGATTAATCTTAATTAATATAAATTGGATATCATCACAATATATATATATATATATATATATATATATATATATATATATATATATATATATATATATATATATATATATATATATATATATATATATTGCAAAGAGGGACATGACCCTTAATAAAAATCTATTTAGACTTAAATTTTAATAGTTACAAGCTTGCTTGGGAATGCCTGTGCTTTTAATGATGTTGAGACCGATGTTGTCAGGGTGGATACTAAAATCATTAACAGAGCATCAAAGAATGTCTTGGCTGCCTTTATGGGTAAACGACCCAAGACGCTCTCCTCATCCGATGAAGTTGATTTGGAATTTAAATTGGGTTGGAGCCCTCTTCCTCGGCCCCCACGAACCTGATCCTAGAGCAGGAATTAAGTGGGCCCATCCGACTCCCAATTGGCTAAAAATCAACTTTGATGGGGCCTCAAAGGGTAACCCCGATAAGGCTAGAGTAGGCGGCGTTGTGCGAAACGAGAATGGCGACATCCTCATGGTATTTTTTGAACCCCTTGATTCCTAATATTCACACTTCGTGGAGGCTCACGTAGCTTATATAGGGGTGACATTTTTTAATGGATGCTGGCTGTCATAATGTGGAAATCGAAGGTGACTCTTTGAACATAATCAAGATGCTCAAAGGGGAGTGTACACCTAGTTGGAACGTTCTCAATATTATTACCGAAGCTAGGAGATTGCTATACGCTTTTGAACAGGTGAACATTCGCCATGTGTTCCGTGAGGGGAATGCACTGGCCGATATCTTTGGCCAACCGTGGTGTTAAATATGCTGGATTTTTGGTGTGGAAAAATGATGTCCCGAATGATATAGCCTTCCTTGCTAGGAAAGAGGCTCATAATGCTTTGTTTTTTTAAGGAGTCGGACATCCCTTTGGCTCTTGTTGGAAGGGGTGTTCGGTCTCGCTTTGCCCTTTGACTAGAGTTTTTTAGAGTTTGTTTTTCCTTCAAAGCATTTTCCAAGTTCTCTCTAGAATCATTATGGTTATTAGGAATTAAACTCTCTCGGTTATTCCTAATAGGTATACTATTTTGGATATTGTTATTATGGTTGAGAGTTTATCTATATGTATAAGGTTGTGGGGACCCTTTCAAAACCCTCTCTTTAAATTAATACCAAAAAAAAATAGTTACAAGCTTGCTTACTGTAGTGGTGAGAGATTTATCCTCTATTTAGGAGGTCCAAGGTTCAAACCCCACCCCACTTAGTATGAGGGAACCTAGACACTTCATAAGAGTTTGTGTAAACTCATTGAAAAAATTCAATTACAAACTAAATATGTGTATATGCAAATAATTGCCCATTCTCTATCATATTTACTTATAAAACATATTTTATCACCAAATAAACCATGTAATTAAATACTCATTCTCAAACATATGCACTTCATGCAACATATTTTATTACCAAGATATTATTCATCTTCTTCAAACAAATAATTGCCCATTCTCAATCATATTTGCTTCATACAACATATTTTATTAGCAAAATATTTTGTATCACTTCTAAGATAATATATATAAAAAAATATTAAATAATATAAAAAATATAATATTTACAAGTAAAGTATCAGAATATATAAAACATATAATATTTAAGAATTATAGAATTTTATTTTTAATATTAAAAGTAAAACTTAACTGAATACGACTAAAAAAAATTAAAAAACTTAGGTAATATATTACTTGGAAAATATGTCAAACATTGTTTAAAAAAATAAAGAAAGAGAAACATTTGTATAATATAATTTATAAAAATGGCAATAGTTTAATTTTATACTAATAGTTTAGTTTTAACATCTTATACAAAATATCATAGATAATAGTTTAACTTTGATCTCAGGTTCAAAATAATATATAAAAATTATAGAATTTTATTTTTAATATTAAAAATAAAAATTAATTCATAACTACAAAAAAACCTAAAAAGTTTTGATTAATAATATTTGTAAAAATTTATTATTATAATAATAATATGACCGTGAGAGCTCTAGAAGAGAAAACAAGGGCATCCGTTGGGTAGCCAAAGAGATTTCTACTTAGTGTGGATTTGAAGATAATATTGCTGCCCTAAGAGGGCCCAATGGGGAAACCTCAAAATCCTCTTTTAGAGAGAAATAGTTCTTCTACGAATTTATTAAAGGATAAATCTCCATTAAAAACTAAAGAAGCACAAAATGTTGTATTAAAAATTCTCTTTACGGCTGCTAGAAATAGATCATCTCAATGAGTTAATGGATTCTTGCCACAGTCAGAATAAAGGTCAAATATTTTCATTCAGAAAAGGAAGGTCGAAGAAATAGTTTTATATATAACCAATCATGATTTGATCTATAAATTCATGGGTATTCACCCTACCCTAATTTTTTTGCATTCTTGGGTCCAAAAAAATTGGGAGCCTCTTGGTGAGTATTCTTTGTGGTTTATTAGAAATGGATATTTTATTGTTATTTTTTCTTCACATTCCTATAGAAATAGGGCTTTCAAATCATAAAAGAGGAATCATGGTTCGACATGATTATTTGTTCAACCCTGGACATTGGGATTTGATCCTTGAATGGAATCCACTACTGTCCTGGTTTGGATCCATTTGTATGCACTTCTAATGGAGTTTAAGAGTGAGCAAGTATTGGAAATTATTGGCAATTTTCTTGGAAGACATTTGGGTGTTTTCAAAGACACAATGGAAGGAAACACAACTATTTATGCAATATTATGTGTGGAAATGGATCTTATCCAGCCTTTATCGATAGAGGTGGAACTCAAAATTGTAGGACTATCTTAGATTCAATAGCTGGATTATTAAGCATTGCCCTTTAGATGTAGAGTTTACCACAAATATGGGAATTTGGCCCGATATTACCCAAATAATTTGAACATAAAAATGAAGGATCCTCTAGGAATGTCAAATATTCCTAAAAGAAACAATCAATAAAGAAACAACCAATATTTCTTAGGGTAAAGAAGCATATGGATATAGTTTTGAATAGACCAAAAGAAGAAGAAGGTAAAAAAAAAAAAGATGGTAAAGAGCAAACCCAAATCAAGCCCTCTAATAGGTATAAGATATTTAAGACACTAATGGACCAAGAAGAAGAAAAATTCATGGAAGGAGTTGATGGGAATAATAAAATTAATAACAACCATGTTCAAGCCCCTCTTTCATCTCCTTCCATAATATACTCTTTGTCCTAGAATACTCTTTATCCTAGTAGGACCACATAGATCAGTATGTATTAGTTTCAATGGCTTCGATGACATAAATCATTTTGACATGAAACTTTATTCTAGTTTGCTTCCTATGTTAACATGGTGCACATATTGTGTTTTATGGCCTTCTTAGCTTGGGTAAATATATAACAACCTATTTATTGCTTATATTCACTATGTTTTAAAAATTCAAATGACCCATTCTCCTATGCTATAACCAACTTTCATCTTCTTGTGATAGAAAACACTTTTCTCCCTTAATATCACTTAGCACATAGAATTTGTTTGTAGTTCTACTTGCACTTGCACTAATTTTTCTAGTTTTAGACTTTATGATTTCACATCTATTTGGATGAAATGTAACCATGTGCCCTTGATCACAAAGTTGGCTCACACTTAGTAGATTGTGCCTCAACCCCTTGACATACAATACATTCTCTATTTTTATTTTCCCATTATCTAAACTCATAGTTCCTTTTCCACAAACTTTTGCTCATCCATAATCACCAAATATTACTCATCCTCCACCAGTTTCTTTGAGTATAAGAAATTTATTTTTATCTCCTGCCATGTGAATAGAACATCCACTAAACCATTGTTTTCCCTTATCTTGAACATGAAGAGTTGTTTGTACTAACATTGATCTAAATTTCTCATGCCCTTTTCTTTCTTTCCTAATTGTTGAAGTTGTATTTATTTTACTTGAATCAAGAAATACCAATTTCAACCATCTAGCCTTGTTCCCAAAATTATTGTACTTATAACATATGATATCATCATTCATAAGAGGTGCAAAGGAATTGAAATTTCTATTAGGATCATTTTTCACATAACTAGTGCAATGTTTAGCTCTATGACTATATTTGTTATGTGAAAAGAAATAGCCATGGAGGAGATTATGTAACCTGTTTGAATGCCTTGGGAAATATGGTTGAGTGCTTCTCCTTTTGTTGTTCTTGTGATTAAATCTTGTCCATGGTTCTTCTTTTCCTTCTTCTTTCCTGATGTCTTTTCTTTTTAGAGTATGAGTCACAAACTTATCTTTGTTTAATGTCTCTGTTTATTGAAATCTTGACTCCTCTTTCTATTTACATAACTTTATATCTTGCCATAATTTGGTCTTTTCAACTGTATTCCTTAGAGAAACAATTTTTGCTTTCAATATTTAACACTATGTTTCCCTTGCTCTTAATAGATATTTCATATCATGTTCTGTTTTCTTTCCTTCTTCTACATTTATCTTGAGTTCTATGAGACTCTGTAGAAGTTCCATCTTTGATTCCTCATCCTATTGAATTTTATCCTTCAAACTTGAGTTCTTCTTTCTAACCTTTTCCAAGTTCTTGAGAGCAGTAAAGAATTCCTCTTTTATGTCAAACATGGTATCTTCTTCATTCGCTGAAGTCATGTGTGGTCCTGATGGATCTTCCTCCAAGCTTTTAGTATTTTCATGAAGGAACCCGCTCTAATACCAATTAAAGAACATGAGCTTATACTGAGAGGGGGGTGAACAATATAAATTAAAATTTTTGCTTTTCAATCCATATAATGAAATAAAAAAAATTAAAGTAGTAAACATTACATAAAGCATCACACACATGACAAATATGATTTAACGTGGTTCGCCCAATGTGGGATACTTCATAGATAAAATATTTCACTAAAAATTCCTCAACAAATATTTTGGGAATCCTTATCTATTAAAATGTTTATGGACCTTTGTCCAAAGGAGATACCCATCCCCTAATCAAGTTTTTGGACATTAATCCACATGAGAACTCCTCCTCTACTTTGGTTGGTGATCCTCTAGAAGACTCTTGCCTCCACTACATTGGATTGTGGATCTCTTTCCATCGAAGAAATCTATCCTCACTGCCCTAGCTAGTGGATATCTACCCACTAGAGACTACTATCCTTTGTTGTTTCACCTCCAAATCCTACTCTAAAATCTGCTAAATATTTATCTCAAATCGTTATTGAACATTGTCCTCTGACTCTCATAAATATGCTCAAAATCAATATTTTCTTTGGTAGAAATCTGGTCTTCAAACTCTGTCCGTAAATCTATCTCTGCTTTGGCACAAACCTGCTCATAAACCTATACCAAAATATATCCTCAAATATATAATCAATTCTTAGTACAAATCTTGATCAAATCACAAACCAACTCTACTCAGATTTTTCCAAAGCCTTAACAAAAGGCTTGAACAAATGAATCAACTCTACTCTCAAGTATTCACAAAGACTTACCTCTAATATATCATTAAAATTTCACAAAATCTTACTCAACTCTATCCTTAAGTCCCCTCTAGGACTTACTCAAATATTTGCACACCACTCAGTGGGATTCGATCCCAGGTCACACAACCACTAGCGCCCTAGCCATGACCTAACTACCATGTGAGTTAGGCGATCACTTGGGAGGGAAAAATGCCTCGTGCGCTATGTTCCTTCGATCAACACCAAAATAAAAAAACACCTTGCCCCTTTTGCAACTTCTGAGACTCGAACGTGGAACCTCTACCTTCCCTGCACCTTACACTTTGACCACTTGCCACTCATCAAACTAGTCAGTTGGTGACAAGTCTTTAAGCCTTGATTAATTTATTTGTCATGAATTTTGATTTATTTAAAAATTAAAATCCTCTTCTTATGCACTCACACATTTTTGCATTAATAATCCTTTCCCTTTTTCAGACATGCTTCAAATTAGAGACTTGCATTTAGTTGGCAAGTCTTATGGTATTTATACCATATGCCAAACAAATTCGAACATCAACGGGGAGGAAGAAATATTAAACAAATTTGCATTCATCCTAACTTAGGGTTTAAATAATATTATTTAAAAATTGATTTATAATATAAATATTATAAATAATTTATAAATTACCTTAGGCTTTATTTTTAACCTTTAATATTATAATAAAAATATTATAATATAATTTCCTTTGTGTTTGGGTATTTTTATCTTTCACCCTTAAACCTTATCTGACCTCCTTTAATATTATTATAATAAATATTATAATATTATTTCCTTTAGGTCTAGGTATCCCTTTCCTTCAAGGTATTTAACAATCCTTTTGACCAATCATATGAAGCTCTTAAAACAAATATCTTAGGATTAAAATAGAAATATTTTAACCCTCCTTTTGCTAAGTCCTGCACTAATCACTGAAACTAACTCTTGACATCAATGATAATACAACTACTCAAAATTTTCAACAATTTTCCCCTTTGTCATTGATGCAAACCCCTTTTCTGTAATTATTCCTTTTTCCTTTTTTCCAAATTGCTCCCCCTAAGAAGCTGCTCCCCCTGACTAAATGATCTCCTCCTAACTCAAATATCTCCCCCTTTGAAATCAATGGAAAAGGGCCACCTTTGGGGCTTGGGGATAAATATGAGACTCTTGGCTCAGCCCCTCCCCAACCTCCTTTCTTTGAGGTTGTTAATTTTGGGGTGGGAGTAGAACTACTCCTAAATTTCCTTAAAGATATTCAAAAGTCTCTTTCAAAAGTGGCTTAGTAAATATATCCATAATCTACTCCTTTGTAGTAACATATTCTAACCTGACATGCTTATCTGACACATGTTCTCTCAAAAATTAATACTTGATCGGAATATCTTTTGTCTTGTGGTGCATCACTAGATTATTTGAGATATTTATAGCACTTGTATTATCACACAATATGGAAATAGGGTGATCATGCTTTATATTGAAGTCCTCTAGCATTCGCTTCATCGATAATTACGACATGATTGGCATGTCGCCACCACAAACCCAGTCTCAAGGGGTTATCCGGTAAATCTACAGTGTCTTGACCAGATCTGATCATACTTGAGTCGGTCCTTGAAATTTGGATGACCTCTTCCTAAAGTTCTCCATGTTGCAGACATGGGCAAGTTATCCTGCATGCCAGTACCCACACAATCAACAAATAATGTACCAAAAATATTTGCCACATGGAGGGCTCCTATAGGTACCAGTTGTAGTAATGATTGAAGCCAATACCACCATCTTGAAGGGTTCCCTAGTTGTGGACTGAGGACAGGTTCCTCCAATCCTTTGGTGTGATCACAGAACCTTTCTAATGATAAATCTGCTTCTAGGATCTCCTCAGACTCAACCTTTTGATGAGACATTGCAAGCAACCATATTGTTCATTTCTGGGAAAGTACTTGCATATTCCCATCATTGGCTTTGGACAAAATCTGCCCCTTGAGTTCCACACAACTACATTTTAGGCCTCTGCACAGTATGTGGGATCTGCCATGATGAATACTGCATAGGGTAGACATGAGTGGTGACTATTAGATAAGGTAATGGAGCTTCTCCCCATGGTAATTTTCTTGATAGGAGCAAAAGCTGCTCCATTTGTAATGCTTCCTCAAAGATTTGAGGGAATCTACGTTCACCTGATTGTAGCAAGAGGAGGCTTATGTTCAGATGGAAAGCTCGAACATAGAAGAAGTGGGCTTGGGCGGGTTTTGGTCGGATCATCTCTAGAATTATCTTCCAACTCCTGCTGAATCGAACATTAAAGTCTGTGATGCTCTCTAGAGGTGCTCGTGATATACATGAAAAATTGAAAGGGATCCTAAGAGCTGTTAAAGAGATCCTCATCGAATCTTATGATTAGCACTCCTGCTAAGTCATCCCATGATCTGATGCTTTGACGCCTGAGTAGTCTATACCACTATAACGGCATTCCTTGCAAAGACAGAACCAGAAGTCTGATCATAACATCTTCATGAACTATATCATGTAGGGTCGACAAAGTGACAATATCTTCAACATGCTCTCGAGCCATTCCCTGGGTGCCATTGTATTTTGTTAGGGCTTTCAAGGCACTTTTGGGAATCTCATGCCAAATTTGGAGATTCAAAGGGCCAGGATCATCCCATCTAGGACAACATACCCTCGCCATTATCTTCTTTTAGCTTTAAAATGCAGGCGTCTACGATCCAAAAATTTTGATCTTCAGCTCAGCAAATTCGCCAGATGAACTTACAAATATTCGCTATGAGGTTAAGACAGATCATCAAAATTTTGATACCTTTGGGTGTTAAACAATAAAATAATCAGTCTCATCGATTATGGATTTTTGGGACAGAAATAGTCTGTCCCACCAGGCGTGCCAAAAACTGTTGGTCACAAATCTGCCATAGGAAAGGATTTTCTATGTCTATGCGTCCTAGACCTAGCCAACATTGAAAGGTTGGGAGAAAGAAATATCTCCTAGACCAATCTCCAGAGAGGGCTGGTTCCCTTACTATATATAAGCTTGATGAAGACTAAAGTTACTGGAAAGGAATTGGAAATATGCAGAAAGAAATGGGAAATTACGGAAAGAGATGGGAAATATGGCCACAGGCTGAACTTATATGATCAGGGAAAGAAACTCAGCAAGAATTTAACCTCAAGCACATAAATAACATACAATAATAGAATACAGCATAATCCACTTACGACCTTGCGCAGACAACCTTTAGGATTGCATTTCAGAACTCATTTCCTCATTTGCAATATTTAAACTCAGATATAGAATTGAAATCTAATAGTAGATTAGAAATATGAGCATAACTAAGAAATACATGAAATAGAAGGAAATAACACAGAAAGATGTTTGCAAAATCAGAGGCCAAATATCTTTCATTCATGCAAAGAACTTGAAAGCTTTCATGCAACCTGTCTCTCAAACTCCCAATGATTGTTCTGGAGAAATACATTGATATTTATAGAAGTCTTGCTTCTCTACAACATTAAAAACAAGCAACGGACTTCCTCGAGATCTACAAAATGTGCAACAAAAATAAGGAAATGATCCCCTTAAACCAGCCTCGGAGAAACCAAAAATTAACTAAAATAAGGAACCGGTCGTCTTCATTAAATGGTCATTCTCGAAATATGCTTGAATCGTTAGAAAATCACGAACAAAAGCTTTGAATAATGAGCATCTTCAATTATGGTGGCTTGGACACTTCTTCTACCTTGCTTGCATTGGAAAGCAGCAAAAAATTTAATTATGGAGTGCTTTTAATTCTTGAAAATCGTAATGCTTTATCGGGCCGTTTGAACTGCTTTCTAGTGCGAAACTATAACGGGTCGTGAAAACGCAACATGTCGCCATTTCGTGACATGTTTCTACTCCATAAACTTTATCACTTTGGGACCGTGAAAACCAACCACATAGCAAAAACTTCACCATGTCGCGAAATCATGACTTCATCTACATTCTATGCCCTTCTCTTCTGTATACCTGTGAAACTGCAACATGTTGCGATTTCGCGACGGTTTTCTCTTACCTTGTACGGTCTAGCTCTCAACCTGAAAAAACATGACACTCTTGCCTCAAGTGGTTCTTTAATCTCCATTATGTTGTGAAATCACGACAAGTTCTATCTCCTTGGACTTCATTGCTTTTCGACCACAAAAATTTGTCATGTCGCGAAATCGTGACATTCCGTACAATCTAGCTGCCTCCTTGGTTCCTCCTCGTGAAAACGTGACATGTCATGAAATCATGACAATTCCCTACACTTGGTCCTTCCGCACCAATATGTCATGAAATTGTGATGTTTCCTTGTTGTTGGACTTCATCTCCACAAATGTCACAAAATCGCGACGGTTTTCATGCCTTATGATTTTTGTTCAACCTTGCCGCGACCGTGCAACACGTCGCGATTTTGCAACGTCTTCTGCATTTTGTGTCTTGTTCATTATTCTGTCATGAAATTGCTACAAGATTCACTGTCATCACCCTTTGCTTAGTTATGTCATGATTTTGTGACCTTTTCTCTTACTCTACTCCATGGCCATTGTAAGTCGCGAAAACACGACATGTCACGATTTTGCGACAATTTACTGTGCTGCCCCCCGTTGACCATTTTGACCATGATAATGCGACACGTCATGAAATCACGAAAACTTTGTGTTTGAATTCTTTCTCCTCAACAGACCCATGATAACGCGACATGTCGCGATATCGCGACGATTTTCAATCTGTGCCTTCCATGCTGCTTTTTGTTGCGATATCACGACAGTCTTTGGACTTAGCTTTTTTTTTGCATCAAAACCTATAAAGGGGTGATAACTTCAACATCTTATGAATGAATAATCAACAATCAAAATAATGTGGCAAAAATTCCAACATATTACTTTTACTTAATTCAGGAAATACCAATTTGCACCATCTAGTTATGTGCCCAAAATTATTGCATTTATAATATATGATATCATCATTCACAAGAGGTGCAAAGGAATTGACATTACTATTAACATCATTTTTCACATAACCAATGCAATGTATATTTCTATGACCATATTTGTTACATGAAAAGCAATAGCCATGGAAGAGATTATGTAATTTGTTTGAATGCCTTGGTAAATATGATCGAGTGGTTCTTTTATTGTTGTTCTTGTGATTAACCCTCGTCCATGGTTCTTATTTTCATTCTTCTTTCCTGATGTGTTTTCCTTATAGAGTATGAGTCATGAGCTTATCTTTAGTTTACATCTATGTTTCTTGAAAGCTTGACTCCTCTTTCTATTTCCCTAAATTTATATCTTGTTGTAACATGGTATTTTCAACTTCATTCCTTAGAGTAAAAAATTTGCTTCCAATATTTCACACTCTATTTCTCTTGCTCTTAATAGATCTATCATATCATGTTCAATTTTGTTTCCTTATTCTACCTTTATCTTGAGTTCTATGAGACTCTATAGAAGTTCCATATATAGATCAATACTAAACACTATCCTTTGACTCACACAAATCTGCTCAAAATCTGTCTTTGCTCTAGCACAAATTTGATTTAAAAATTATATTCCCAAATATGTCTCTGCTCTAGCACAAACTTGCTCACAAACATGTACCAAAATTTATCCTCAAATCTGTCCTCAAGCCTTAGCACAAATATTGATCAAATCACAAACCAACTCTGCTTGGATTTTTCCAAAGTCTTAACACAAGGCTTGAAAAAATGAATCAACTCTGCTCTCAAGTATTCACAAAGACTTATTTCTAATCTATCCTTAAAAATTTCACAAAATATTACTCAAATATGTCCTTAAGTCCTCTAGGACTTACTCAAATATTTGTGTGCTACTCAATGGGATTTGATCCCATGTTATGCTGCCACCAGCACCCTAGCTGTGACCTAATTGTCGTGTGACAAAGACACTCACTTAGGAGGGAAAAATGCCTTGTGCGCTATGTTACTTTGATTGACACCAATATAAAACAAAATATATTACCCCTTTACAACTGTCAAAACTCAAATGCAGAACCTCTACCTTCCCTGCACCTTACACTCCAACCACTTGCCTCTCGCCCAACCAGTCGGTTAGTGACAAGTCTTTAAGCCTTGATTAATTTATTCATCATGAATTTCAACTACTTTAAAAATTAAAATACTCTTCCTATGCGCTCACGATTTTTTGCATTAATAATACTTTCCCTTTTTCCCATATGCTTTATATCAAAGACATGCATTTAGTTGGCAAGTCTTATTGTATTTATACCATATGCCAAACACATTCGAACGTCGACGGGGAGGAAGAAATATTAAACAAATTTGCACCCACCCTAACTTAGGGTTTAAATAATATTATTTTACAAGTTAATTTATAATATAAATATTATAAATAATTTATAAATGACCTTAGACTTTATTTCTAACCTTTAATATTATAAAAAAAATATTATAATATAATTTCCTTTGGGCCTAGGTATTTTTCTCTTTCACCCTTAGGCCTTATTTGACCTCCTTTAATATTATTATAATAAATATTATAATATTATTTTCTTTAGGCCTAGTTATCCCTTTCCTTCATGGTATTTAACCACCTTTTTGACCAATCATGTGAAGCTCTTAAACCAAATCTCTTGGGATTAAAATAGAAATATCTTAATCCTCATTTTGCCAAGTCCTGCACTGATCACTAACACTACCTCCTGACATCAATGACAATATAGCTACTCAAAATTTCCAACACCAATATTATGGGTCTTTTGGCTATAGTAATAAAGGCTTTGGCCTCTCTTTAAAAGGTCCAAAGATTCACGCCTCAATCAATATGAGGTCACCAATATCCCTAATTAAAACCCATGTAAACTCATTGAAAAAACATTATGGATCTATAGGTCCTAATAGGGATACTACAATGGTAAAAAAACATTAGCTCTCCTAAGAGAGGGCGGCTCTCAATATTCCTCAAGTTTTTAACCTATTCAAAAAAGCATTTTTGGCTTATAGGGCTACAATTAAGTCAAGCATGTACTCTCCCTTTCAAATAAAATATGACATAGATTTTATCCTCCTCTCTATATAAATGCTTCAACCATATGGTTTCTAATAAACAATAATAAAAATAAGAGATATTATATGCATTACTAAATCATACAATTACATCAACTAGATGAATTGAGGTAGGAAAAATAAGGTTATATCACCAAGAAATTAAAACAAAATACTTGAGTGGATCCCTTCTAAGCCAATGATTTGGTGATGGTATACAACAATAATTACAAAAATACAAAATATAGAATTGTTAATAGAAGGAAAATATTCTATTTACATTTAATTTTTAACTCATGAAAGAGTAAAATTATAATGCAAGTGGCATCCTCAATCCAATCCCCATGATGGATGTGTATAAGAATTATTAATCAAAAAAGAAAAAAATAAAGAAAGAGTAAACTTATTTTGAAAAAAAAAATCAATCAGCCTAAATCTATACGAAGAAACTAAAATTAATTCAATATGGAAAATCTAAGGTTATAACAATTTTTAATATAATAATATGACCCTGAGAGCTCTGGAAGAGAAAACTAGGGCATCAGTTGGGTAGCCAAGGATATTTCTGGTTACTGTAGATTTGAAAACAAGATTGCATCCCTAGGAGGGCCCAATGGGGACAGCTTCGAATCCTATTTTAGAGAGATATATTTATTTTATAGATTTGTTAAAGGATAAATCTCCATTAGATACTAAAGAAGCAAAAAAAATGTATTAAAAATACTCTTTACAACTGCTGGAAATAGATCAACATCTCAACGCGTTAATGGATACTTTCCATAGTCAAAATTAAGGCCAAATATTATCATTGAGCAAAGTATGGTTGAAGAAACAATTTTATATAGAGCCAATCATGATTTGATTTGTAAATTCATGGGTATTCACCCTACGCTGAATTTTTTTTATTCCTATGTCCGAAAAAAGTGGGAGCCTCTGGGTGAGTATTCTTTGTGGTTTATTAGCAATGGATATTTTATTGTTAGTTTTTCTTCACTTGCTGATAGAAATAGGGCTTTTGAATCAAAAAAGAGGAATCATGGTCTGGCAAGATTATTTTTTCAACCCTAAAGAGTGGGATTTGATCCTCGAATGTAACCCACTACTATCATGGTTTGGATCTGTTTGTATGCACTTCCAATGGATTTTTGGAGTGAGTAGGTATTGTAAATTATCGACAATTCCCTTGGAAGACATTTGGGTGTTTCCAAAGACATAGTGTAAGGAAACATAGTTGTTTATGCAATATTATGTGTGGAAATGGATCTTACCCAGTCTTTGTTGGTAGACTATATTGGATTCAACAACTGGATTATGAGATACTACCCTTCAGATGAAGAGTTTACAACAAATATGGGCATTTAGCCTGATCTTTCCTAAATAATATGAACATAAAAATGAAGGCTCCTCTAGGAATTTCAAATATTCCTAAGGAGGGTAATTCAAAAATAAATAAAGAAACAACCAATATTTCTTAGGGTGAAGAAGCACATGGATATGGTTTTGAACAACCCAAAATAAGGAGAAGGTAAAAGAGAAAATATGGTAAAGAGAAAACCCAACTCAAGCCCTCTAATAGGCATAAGATCTTAAAGAAACTAATGGACCAAGAAGAAGAAAAATTCATGGAAGGGGTGAATGAGAATAATTAAAATAATAACAACCATGTTCAAATCCCTCTTTCATATCCTCCTGTCATAGAGCAAGTAATTAAGTGCAGTGAGTTACCACAATCAAAGGGTGTAGGGGTATTGATAGTGCATAACCAAGAGCAACTGATAATTAAGAATGCCATCATGGGCATAGCAGAAAAGAACAGAGAAATACCAACTCTAGGGGTAACTCAAGTGGAAAAGAGATAAAAAAATAGCACCTCTCAAAGAGTGGGTAGAAAATATAATAAGGAATTGATAGTAGTCCAAGGAGACAAACTGATCACTAGAGGATCGATGAGACCAATAGATTTTTACTGCTCTCAAGATAACCAATGATCATACAATCATGGAATATTAGGGATTTAAATAGTAGAACCCATCAATATGTTTTTTGAAGACTCTTATAAAAATGTAAAACAATTCTTTTTCTTATCCAAGAGACAAAAATATCATTGGATCTTATGTGTAAAAAAATAAATAGACTTTGGAGGGGTATTGATCATATGGAAGTGGCTTCCCAAGGGGCCTTAGGGTGGATAATTACTTTTTCAAACTCTTGAATGGGTTGTAGTAGAACATATAGCTTGAAGGGGTGTTATCACATCACATTTTAGGAACAATATCACAACTAAACATGTTTTAATCACAAATTTTTATGCGGTTCAAAACCTAGATGGTGAGATGCATCAATGGAAATTTGTGCATAGCACGAGAGTCTCAAGGGAAGAGCTAGATTGGATTATTTTTTAGGATTTTAATGCTAAATTATCCTCTAAAGACTAGTAATGAAAACCCCAATTTTGGACCCAAGGAATCGACTTATTATTGTCCAAGTCTAGGCATTACACTTGGTGGATATTAGATGCCCTAAAACCAACTATACTTGCACTAATAAGAGGAGGAAGGAAAATAGAAAGAAGGCGAAGTTAGACCATTTTTGTTTTCATAGGAGGTATTTGTAAAATGGAATATAAAATTTCAAATTTTGGAAGATCCAGTTTCAAATCACTTTCCTATTTTTATGGAAGGGGGGATCAAGACAGTGCAACATTACAAAAAATTTAAATTTGAAAACTTTTGGTTACAAAAAAAGAAACTTTGAGATAAATTCCATAATGGTGGGAATAAGGCCGAAAAACATATGGGATAGCAATGTTTAGATTCCACAAAAAATTCATTATGTCAAATATCAACTGAAAAAATGGAAGCAAACTAACAAGACAGACTTTCAGGTCCAAAGAGCTCCATTGGTGGCTAGATGCGATGAGGTTCAAAAACACTTTATATAAGGAACAATTACAGAGCAACTCAAAGAAGAGGATGATGTATTGCGTAAAGCGATTGAGGATATTGACAACCAAGAGGATACCTAAGTGAAATAGAGAGCAAGAACCACTTGGTTAGTAGAAGGTGATAAAAATACCAATTTTTTCATTGGGCTACATGGAAGCTCTTCAATATGAGAATGGACACTCCTTTGATACAATTCCAGATATGCATTTCCATTCAATGGATTATTTTTATAAACTATTTAAGGAAATTTTGGTGCAAGATGAAGAGCATAAAAAATAAGTTCTTGTTGTCATACCCTCTATTTTATTTGAAATATAAAATTAGGCCCTAGATAAACCCATTCGTAGAGAGGAACTGAAGAATGTAGTCTTTGGAATGATCATCGAAAAAACACCATGTCAATATGGCTTTCCAATTGAGTTTTTTCAGGACTTGTAGGACAACTTGGAGGAGGTTGTAATGGTTGTTATAGAGGAGTCAAAAGGTAGTAAAAGAATTCTTAAAGCATTAAATCATAATTTCATTACCTTAATTCCAAAAGGGGAGGATGGGGTGTATATTTCAGATTATATACCTATTTCCTTATGCAATGTCATATATAAAATAATCACAACGGTAATGGATGAGTGGCTAAAACCTCTTCTACATAGCATTATATCCTCGAATATTGGATGGTGTGGTTCTAGCTCAGGAGACAATCCATTCAATGCAAACATTTGGTAATAGAAGAATGTTCATAAAGTTGTATATGTCAAAGGCTTCTGATAGGGTGGAGTGGAGCTTCTTGTCAAATATGATGGTAGTCTTTTGTTTCTCTCAAGATTGGATAGAATGGGTCATGAGTTGTGTTTCTACTTCAACATACTAAATATTAATCAAGGGTCTTCCCTCGCAATATTTTGGAGCTACTTGATACCTTTGTCAAGGAGATCCTTGCTCCCCCTATATTTTTCTCATATTGGTTTAAGGATTGATTAAACTCTTCTTGAAGAGAATACAAGAAGATTTGCTAACAGGTATCAAGGTGGGTGAGGAATTTTGACTCACCTACAGTTTATGGATGACAAAGGATTGGTGGGAGTGGCCAACTTAAGCGAAGCAAGAGTTATTAGAGATACACTTAATGTCTATCTTAGGGCTACAAACCAAGCCATCAATGATAAAAAATCCAAAGTGATTTTTTCAATATTGATCAAAGGGTTTAGGATAGAATTTTAGAGATCTTGGGATTCACAAGGACTTATCTCTCAGTTGTATACTTGGGGGTCCCTTTGCATTTTGAAAAAACTAAAAATAGATATTTGGAGGAATATTTTGGACTGTATGAAGGAAATAATTAACCATTGGTATCACAAAGGTTTAAGCTATGAGGGTGGATTGAATTTTTTACAGTCAGTCATTTAGGCCATGCCAATATATAAATTTTCTATCCTTGCTGCCTCACATACCATATGGAAATAGTTGGACAAGATGGCTAGAAAATTATTATGGGAAGGAGCAAAAGGAGAGAGGAAATGGACCTTAGTAGGTTGGAATAAAGTAAGATAATCCAAGGTAAAAGGAGTTTTGGGACTAAGAAGATCAAAGTTAAATAATAAAGGTTTTGCTGGAAAGCTTTACTGGAAGTTGATTTCCCAACCATCTTATTTATTCAGTAGAATATTAACTAGTAAATATTTTAGATAGGTAAACCCATATGAGGTGGGTCATTTCTCTTTGGATGGTAATGGATCCTTAGTGTGGTAGGCTTCTAAGTTAGGATATCAAGTATTAAAATATGAATTATTTTTTAAAGTGGGGAGAGGGGAGAAGACATGATTTTGGACAGATTCATGGGATCAATACCCACCTATCATTGTTGAATTTTATGAAATACAACCAATAAAAATGGCTATGGAAACTTGGGGTTGGGTGTAAATTGAAAGTTATTTCAACACTAGTCAACTGGAGGATTATAATTTTAAGTAGTTTAAGAGGTTTGATAAGTGGCCAATTTCAATCCCTCCAGATTTGACACCCATCATGACTAAAATGTTGGAAATTTTTTTTCTCATAGGTAGAGATGAGGAGGATGAATTAGCTTGGGGCTATGGGATCCTTGGTGTGTCCACAGTGAAGGATGGATATGATAATGTCCTTCTAGAGCCTCCTCCTCATGCATATCAAGTTGAGGATTGGAGAAATATTTGGCAATCCAAGGATTGGCCGAAAGTTAACTTTTTTGCATAACAATTCATGCACAATGAAATTTTTACTTGATGTTTGATTGCCCATTCACGCATAAAATCTAGGATACATGGTTTTTATATTATAAATTTTGAGTAAATGGTGATTTGAATCAGATTAATATTTAGAAAATATTGAAGAGAGGTAGATTTAAATCTAAATCTCTTTGTTTTTTTTGGAGATTAGATTAAACTTCATTTGGTGGTAAGTGTGGTTGGAGATAAATTGTAGAATTTTTAGAGAAACATTTTCTTCTTTAGATGGAGATTGGTAGGTCATTTGGAGCAAAGTCACAGAAACTGTGGCAGTGTATGCTAAAGAGGAAAATCAGGTTATTATAAGGAAAATGGATAAGGAAGTTGAAGTGCAAGAGGGGAAGGACATAGCAAGTTGGAAACCACCTCTAGAAGGTTGGATTAAAATTAATATTAATGGAGCTACAAAAGGTAATCCAAGTAGAGCTGGAATTGGAGTGGTTTGCTGGAATCATGTTGGAATAATGCTCTATTGGAAACTGTAAGGCTTGGGAAGAGCCACAAACAATGAAGAAAAAGCATTAGCTATCAAATTTGCTTCTATTTGAGCAGTAAAACAAGGTTTTAGGAGGAAAATCCTAGAATCAGATTCTCAAATAATGGTTGGATCTCTAGTTTGCATGAGGAACTTTGCTTTGAAGTCATGGAGGTTAAGGATTCTGGTCACTCAAATTAAGGAATTATGGAGGGAATTAGATGATGTGATTCCATTTTATGTGAGTAGAGATCTAAATAATGTGGTAGAATTCTTGGCTAAGATGGGCACTAAGAAGGAGGTAGGGGTTCAGTGGCACAGTGACATGTTTATTATGGATGAGATGATTAGGCATGTTGGTGAACAAATCTAGTGTTTAGATTTGACTAAGGCTAGGAGAAGTATCATCCCAAGTTGTAAATGATCTTTGTTTTAATACAAGTTTTTTTCAAATTATTTTTCAAAAAATAAACTTAGATAATATATTACTTGAAAAATATATCAAATATTGTTTATTTTTTAAAATTATAAACTTTTATTTTTAATATTAAAAATAAAAATTAATTCATAACTATTAAAAGGTTAAAAAAATAATTTAACTTTGATCTCAGGTTCAAACTATCACAATGAATGAAAGAAAGAAAGAGAGAACTAATTTAAAAAAAAATATATATAACTAGCCTAAATCTATATGGAGCTACTTCACATTGCAACCAAAAAAGAAACACTTGAAGAAGAACTAAAGAATGTAGTCTTTGGAATGAGCATAAAAAAAACCACTAGGTCTAGATGGTTTTCCAATTGAGTTTTTCAGGCCTTCTAGGAAAACTTGGAGGAGGATGTAATGATATTTATAGAGGAGTCCAAAGGTAGTAAAAGAATGCTTAAAGCATTAAATCATACTTTCATTGCCTTAATTCCAAAGGGGAGTAAGGGCTGCATATTTCCGATTATAGACCTATTTCCTTATGCAATGTCATATACAAAATAATCACAACGGTAATGGATGAGTGGCTAAAAACTCTTCTACATAGCATTATCTCCTTGGAGCAAAGGGGTTTTATAGAGGGCAGGCAGATATTGGTATAATGTAGCTAGTAGTCTATATTCGTGTCATGAGGAATTTATTGTAATTAGATTATTGTGAAACTATCAAATTACAATTTATTTGTTATCCAACTTTGTTCTCTATAAATATGCTCACACTTTAAAGAGATTGCTTCTAGTAATAGATAATGAACATCAACAATAATATTATTTTTTAACCAATCTCCACATCTATATATAGAGAAACTAAAATTAATTTAGTATGGAAAATTCAAGGTTATAACAACAATAAGTGATGCTTGCTGGACTAGCTGGACATAGCATCAAGCCAAATAGTTGTAATGGTCACGTTGTTCATTGTCCCTCTAGATGTACCCCTCCTTCAAAAGAACTTCAATTTGCTTCTTGATTACCATGGTATCATGTTTAAATGTTTGTTTCAGTTGGTCAATGCACAAGAATAGAAAAAATAATTGCATAAATAACAATAGACCCTTAGGATCAAGGCATTCTCATTTTTTATTTGTATCTTCCTTCATTCTAGTAGGGACTCTTGTTTTGGCTACCACTTATGTTTATTATTCTTCTTATTAAATTCCTTCCAAGGCTTGTTATAAGAAACTGGATAAGCTCTTACGAGACTTCCTGTGAGCAAAATATGTTATGAAAATAGGCTTTCATAGGGTGGCATGGGAGGTACGTTGCCTACACAAATCTTGTGGAGGTATGTGTCTTTTTGACTACCAAAGGTAAGGTTTTGCTTTATGTATTAAATGGATTACTCGATCCTTCACATGTAATGAGCACTTAAAAAATCTCATTCAACATTGCTTGTATTATGGCTTATCCTATGACAAAATTTGTTTTGAAGGGGTTGAGTCTTTAGACTATTATTACTGGCCCCGCTCATATAAAAATTTAGGGTTCCTTTGTTATCAAGAGTATTTGGAAAGCCATGTAGGCACTTAAACCTTAGCTATGATGGAAAGGAAAGGGTCAGAATTCAGTGGTCTCTCTTCAAAGTATGAATATATGGCGGTATCCTACTATTTCTTGGAAAGGTATGTTGTTGGCTTAAGTTCAATGTGTCAGAGCTCAATATTTTTATAGAAAAAAATCGCATCTCTAAAGGCTTTTTTCTCTTGTCAAACTAGGAGTTGGATACCCTTGGATATTTTCAGGTATACTTACAGTCTCAAAAAAGAGGATCAATAGACCTATGATGTTATCATAGATAATATTACTTTCTCTCTTTGGATCAAGTTACTTAAGAGGTTTCAAAAGCCTTGGTGGTCCTATTAGTGTTGGCCTAAGAAGGTCCCTCTAATTCAATACAAAGCTTAGTTTGGGTATAACTGGCTTTCTCCTCAGGTCGCCATGCCACATAGTCTGAATTTTAAATGGGATTTTGTCTCCTCACCCTCAAGGTGGAGTTTACATTTTTCCCAAGTCTGGGCTTCATATTTTGAGCCTAAAAAAGTTTTTTTTTTGAGTCTTATTCACCAAGGACTTCCTATAGGAAATAGACTTAAACAACTAGGTGTTCAGAACCCTACCTATCCTTTTTATTGTAAACATGAGGATGTGTTGCATGTTTTTTGATAATTTCAATGGACTTCTCTTGCTTGAAAATGGCTCATGGAATTCTTTCAACCTTTCATGTGGAGTCCCTTCTCATGTCCTCACGCTCTTCTAGGGGACCTCATTAATTTTTTTGACAATATTGAACGAGTGTGGAATTTTTTTCGTATTAGTACTCTCTTCCATTTATGGAAAACCAGGAACAAGGTGATTTTTACATAGCTTGACTTCACTCTGACATTTTCTTTAGATGACAAGTATGCTATTTTTATGACTACTGGACGTAGATTTCTATATAGGTGGACAAAGTGAATGTTGAGTTGCAACACCTTCGTGCTCTTATGGATCATTGGGGTAATACCCCATGAATGGTTAGTCATGTCCATTCTAATTCCCTGAGAAGCTCCTCCAGGTCCCATTCTCAGTGTTGTTGATGCTCTCGATGCTTCACCCATTCTCTAGTAGATTGACACTAGTCCCAACCCGCTTAGTATCATAGATGTCTAGATGATGGAGTTGGTTCTTCCTCCCACTAGAACTTTGGATGGGATATTCAACCCACAACTTATGAGTAAGTTGTTGGATGGGGTGACACTGCTACTACTTTCATTGTTGTTCATCATACCGATGCACGTACTTCTCCTCAACAAAATTTTGTTGGTGATAATGTAGAAGGATGGAATACCCTTGTCTCTTCGGATGTAATCTGGCAGAATGTGAGCGAGGAATATAGCTTCCATCTCGCTCCTTGATCTTTTTTTGATGATTATGTCTTGGGATGTTTGTGTAATGATTGCTCATGGTGGTGTGTAGTAGTCTTTTTTAGACTATTTTTTATGGGGAGGTGTGATTTCCTCCACCTAGAAGCTTTTATGGTTTGTGGGGTGTGTTGATTCCACCCACCCTTTTTGTATGATTAATCTTAATTAATATAAATTGGATATCATCACATTATATATATATATATATATATATATATATATATATATATATATATATATATATATATATATAACTATTAAAAATCATATAGTTTTTAATAGTTATATATATATATATATATATTGCAAAGAGGGACATGACCCTTAATAAAAATCTATTTAGACTTAAATTTTAATAGTTACAAGCTTGCTTGGGAATGCCTGTGCTTTTAATGACGTTGAGATCGATGTTGTCAGGGTGGGTACTAAGATCATTAACAGATCATTGAAGAATGTCTTGGCTGCCTTTGTGGGTAAACGACCCAAGACGCTCTCCTCATCCGATGAAGTTGATTTGGAATTTAAATTGAGTTGGAGCCCTCTTCATCGGCGCCCCCGAACCTGATCCTAGAGCAAGAATTAAGTGGGCCCATCCGACTCCCAATTGGATGAAACTCAACTTTGATGGGGCCTCAAAGGGTAACCCCGATAAGGCTAGAGTAGGCGGTGTTGTGTGAAATGAGAATGGCGACATCCTCATGGTATTTTTTGAACCCCTTGATTCCCAATATTCACACTTTGTGGAGGCTCATGTAGCTTATATGGGGGTGAAATTTTTTAACGGATGTTGGATGTCATAATGTGGAAATCGAAGGTGACTCTTTGAACATAATCAAGATGCTCAAAGGGGAGTGTACACCTAGCTGGAACGTTCTCAATATTATTACCAAAGCTAGGAGATTGCTATATGATTTTGAAGATGTGAACATTCGCCATGTGTTCCGTGAGGGGAATGCACTGGCCGATATGCTGGCCAACCGTGGTGTTAAATATGCTGCTTTTTCGGTGTGGAAAAATGATGTCCCGAATGACAAAGCCTTCCTTGCTAGGAAAGAAGCTCATGATGCTTTGTTTTTGTAAGGATTCGAACATCTCTTTGGCTCTTGTTGGAAGGGGTGTTCGGTCTCGCTTTGCCCTTTGATCAGAGTTTTTTAGAGTTTGTTTTTCCTTCAAATCATTTTCTAAGTTCTCTCCAGAATCATTATGGTTATTAGGAATTAAACTCTCTCGGTTATTCCTAATAGATATACTATTTTGGATATTGTTATTATTGTTTTTTTTAAATTACTTTAAAAAAAATCCAATCAGCCTAAATCTATATGCAGCTGCTTCAATAGCATTGGAACCAAGAAAGCAACACTTCACTTTTTATTTAAAAAAAAAAAATACTAAAATTAATTCAGTATGGAAAATCCAAGGTTATAACAACAATAAGTGATGGTTGTTGGGATAGCTGGACATAGCATCAAGCCATATACTTGTAACGGTCAAGTTGTTCATTGTCCCTCTCGATGTACTCCTTTTCCAAAAGATATTCGATCCGCTTCTTGATTGCCTTTTTATCAGGATTAAAATTATTTGGTGTCTGTTGGGCAATGCACTGCTCCACCAGCTCTTTGTGACCCAATACCTTTCTGGTCTTCATGATTCGGACCAAACACGCATCAATCTGTCCATCTCTATTTCTCTCGATATCAAGCAGGACATGTTTCTTTCGGTCGACCGGTGGCGGTAATAGGATGTTGATCTTGGTCTTCCTGCCTCTGCTTCTGCTTCTGGGAACAAATTTCACATTGAACTCAAAGGTGTCTGTATGAGCAATGTTTCCCTCTGGCTCTGGACGTTTATGAAGAATACGCCATTTTCCAGATGAGACGGAACGCAGCAATATGGACAGATGTTCGTCCGTCAGATTCAATTGGGACTTGATTTGTGAATAACCCAGCCTGTCCGATGTATTGAACATCAACAACAGAGAAGCTTGGTGAGGCGAAGCAACTATATCTATTGACTTTTCTTCAAACGTTCCGGCGATCAGACAGAACCCAAACGAATACACCCATGTAAGCCTCCTACAAGGGTTATGTATCTTATAAAACGTGGTGAATGCCTCTACGCATCGGGCCATTTCATCCGGCAAATTAAGTCCATGTAATGGACAATAGAGTGGCCAAGATTCTGTTTTCAGAACCTTCACTGTGAGGGATATTCCTAGGGGGGCACATTCTTTGCCAAGATATTCATGAAAATGCCTTTGCATGTCTCCCTCCTTTGCCCATGTATCTATATCTTTAAGCATCACATCCAACTTATGAGCCAGACCCAATCCAAGTTCACATCACATCACATGAAAATGCATCTCTGGTGAATTTTTTGAACCCATAAAGTAGTAGAAGAACATCTGGGTTGGGCATTCGAGTGCCTGACGTGTTTGTGTAAAGTGTTGGTGCAAACATCTCTTAACACTTCATAAGATGGTGATGTAAATTTGGCTGGTTGCTGTTAAAATGAGGGAAGCCTAGTGAAATTGCCTTATGGTATAATGTAGCTAGTAGTCTATATTGGTGTCATGAGGAATTTATTGTAATTAGATTATTGTGAAACTATCAAATGACAATTTATTTGTTATCCAGCTTTGTTCTCTATAAATATGCTCACACTTTAAAGAGATTGCTTCTAGTAATAGATAATGAACATCAACAATAATATTATTTTTTAACGAATCTCCACATCTATATATAGAGAAACTAAAATTAATTTAGTATGGAAAATTCAAGGTTATAACAACAATAAGTGATGCTTGTTGGACTAGCTGGACATAGCATCAAGCCAAATAGTTGTAATGGTCACGTTCATTGTCCCTCTAGATGTACCCCTCCTTCAAAAGAACTTCAATCTGCTTCTTGATTACCATGGTATCATGTTTAAATGTTTGTTTCAGTTGGTCAATGCACAAGAATAGCCAAAAGAATTGTATAAATAACAATAGACCCTTAGGATCAAGGCATTCTCATTTTTTATTTGTATCTTCCTTCATTCTAGTAGGGACTCTTGTTTTGGCTACCACTTATGTTTATTATTCTTCTTATTAAATTCCTTCCAAGGCTTGTTATAAGAAACTGGATAAGCTCTTACGAGACTTCCTGTGAGTAAAAGATGTTATGAAAATAGGCTTTCATAGGGTGCCATGGGAGGTATGTTGCCTACCCAAATATTGTGGAGGAGGTATGTGTCTTTTTGACTACCAAAGGTAATGTTTTGCTTTATGTATTAAATGGATTACTCGATCCCTCACATGTAATGAGCACTCAAAAATTCTCATTCGACATTGCTTGTATTATGGCTTACCCTATGACAAAATTTTTTTTGAAGGGGTTGAGTCTTTAGACTATTATTACTGCCCCCGCTCATATAAAAATTTAGGGTTCCTTTGTTATCAAGATTATTTGGAAAGCCAGGTAGGCACTTAAACCTTAGCTATGATGGAAAGGAAAGGGTCAGAATTCAGTGGTCTCTCTTAAAAGTATGAATATCTGGTGGTATCCTACTATTTCTTGGAAAGGTATGTTGTTGGCTTAAGTTCAATGTGTTAGAGCTCAACATTTTTATAGAAAAAAGTTGCATCTCTAAAGTCTTTTTTCTCCTGTCAAACTAGGAGTTGGATACCCTGGGATATTTTCAGATATACTTACAGTCTGAAAAAAGAGGATCAATAGACCTATGATGTTATCATAGATAATATTACTTTCTCTCTTTGGATCAAGTTACTTAAGAGGTTTCAAAAGCCTTGGTGGTCCTATTAGTGTTGGCCTAAGAAGGTCCCTCTAATTCAATACAAAGCCTAGTTTGGGTATAACTGGATTTCTCCTCAGGTCGCCATGCCACATAGGCTGAATTTTAAATGGGATTTTGTCTCCTCACCCTCAAGGTGGAGTTTATGTTTTTCCCAAGTCTGGGCTTCATATTTTGAGCCTAAAAAAGTTTTTTTTTTTTAGTCTTATTCACCAATGACTTCCTATAGGAAATAGACTTAAACAACTAGGTGTTCAGAACCCTACCTATCCTTTTTATGGTAAACATGAAGATGTGTTGCATGTTTTTTGATAATTTCAATGGACTTATCTTGCTTCAAAATGGCTCATGGAATTATTTCAACCTTTCATGTGGAGTCCCTTCTCATGTCCTCACGCTCTTCTAGGGGACCTCATTAATTTTTTTGACAATATTGAACGAGTGTGGAATTTTTTTCGTATTAGTACTCTCTTCCATTTATGGAAAACCAAGAGCAAGGTGATTTTTACACAACTTGACTTCACTCTGACATTTTCTTTAGCTGACAAGTATGCTATTTTTATGACTACTGGACATAGATTTCTGTATAGGTGGACAAAGTGAATGTTGAGTTGCAACATCTTCGTGCTCTTATGGATCATTGGGGTAATACCCCATGCATGGTTAGTCATGTCCATTCTAATTCCTTGAGAAGCTCCTCCAGGTCCTATTCTCAGTGTTGTTGATGCTCTCGATGCTTCACCCATTCTCTAGTAGATTGAAACTAGTCCCAACCCACTTAGTATCGTAGATGTCTAGATGATGTAGTTGGTTCTTCCTGCCACTAGAACTTTGGATGGGATATTCAGCCCACAACTTATAAGTTGTTGGATGGGGTGACACTGCTACTACTTTCATTGTTGTTCATCATACCGATGCACATACTGCTCCTCAACAAAATTTGGTTGGTGATAATGTAGAAGGATGGAATACCCTTGTCTCTTCGGATGTAATCTGGCAGAATGTGAGCGAGGAAGATAGCTTCCATCTCGCTCCTTGATCTTTGTTTGATGATTATGTCTTGGGATGTTTGTGTAATGATTGCTCATGGTGGTGTGTAGTAGTCTTTTTTAGACTATTTTTTATGGGGAGGTGTGATTTCCTCCACCTAGAAGCTTTTATGGTTTGTGGGGTGTGTTGATTCCACCCACCCTTTTTGTATGATTAATATTAATTAATATAAATTGGATATCATCACAATCTATATATATATATATATATAACTATTAAAAATCATATAGTTTTTAATAGTTATCTATATATATATATATATTGCAAAGAGGGACATGACCCTTAATAAAAATCTATTTAGACTTAAATTTTAATAGTTACAAGCTTGCTTGGGAATGCCTGTGCTTTTAATGATGTTGAGACCGATGTTGTCAGGGTGGATACTAAAATCATTAACAGAGCATCAAAGAATGTCTTGGCTGCCTTTATGGGTAAACGACCCAAGATGCTCTCGTCATCCGATGAAGTTGATTTGGAATTTAAATTGAGTTGGAGCCCTCTTCCTTGCCCCCCACGAACCTGATCCTAGAGCAGGAATTAAGTTGGCCCATATGACTCCCAATTGGCTAAAAATCAACTTTGATGGGGCCTCAAAGGGTAACCCCGATAAGGCTAGAGTAGGCGGCATTGCACGAAACGACAATGGCGACATACTCATGGTATTTTTTGAACCCCTTGATTCCTAATATTCACACTTTGTGGAGGCTCACATAGCTTATATAGGGGTGACATTTTTTAATGGATGCTGGCTGTCAGAATGTGGAAATCGAAAGTGACTCTTTGAACATAATCAAGATGCTCAAAGGGGAGTGTACACCTAGTTGGAACGTTCTCAATATTATTACTGAAGCTATGAGATTGCTATACGATTTTGAACATGTGAACATTCGCCATGTGTTCCGTGAGGGGAATGCACTGGTCGATATGCTGGCCAACCGTGGTGTTAAATATGCTGGATTTTTGGTGTGGAAAAATGATGTCCCGAATGATATAGCCTTCCTTGCTAGGAAAGAGGCTCATAATGCTTTGTTTTTTTAAGGAGTCGGACATCCCTTTGGCTCTTGTTCGAAGGGGTGTTCGGTCTCGCTTTGCCCTTTGACCAGAGTTTTTTAGAGTTTGTTTTTCCTTCAAAGTATTTTCTAAGTTCTCTCCAGAATCATTATGGTTATTAGGAATTAAACTTTCTCGGCTATTCGTAATAGGTATACTATTTTGGATATTGTTATTATGGTTGAGAGTTTATCTATATGTATAAGGTTGTGGGGACCCTTTCAAAACCCTCTCTTTAAATTAATACCAAAAAAAATAGTTACAAGCTTGCTTACTGTAGTGGTGAGAGATTTATCCTCTATTTAGGAGGTCCAAGGTTCAAACCCCACCCCACTTAGTATGAGGGAACCTAGACACTTCATAAGAGTTTGTGTAAACTCATTGAAAAAATTCAATTACAAACTAAATATGTGTATATGCAAATAATTGCCCATTATCTACCATATTTACTTATAAAACATATTTTATTACCAAATAAACCATGTAATTAAATACTCATTCTCAAACATATGCACTTCATGCAACATATTTTATTACCAAGATATTATTCATCTTCTTCAAACAAATAATTGCCCATTCTCAATCATATCTGCTTCATACAACATCTTTTATTTTTTTTTGAAAAAAATGAAAAACTTGTATTAATACAAAAGGCAAATACAACAGGGAGAAAACTCATCCCAAACAATAGCAAAGAACTGAACAACAAATAGAGAGCACAAAGAAGACCCCCACAGAGCACAAAAGAAAGCAGGGAGCGAAACCGTGACATGTTGTGAAATCGCGACAAACCAAGCCCTCCGCGTCCGGTCGCCAAGAAAGTCGTGAAATCGCGACAACACCTAACGCCGACGGTCAATCCTCATAGGCATCGCGAAATCGTGACAGAAACTCCAAGAAGCATCAAATCTCCAAAAAGGTCACGACATCGCGACGAGATTCCTCCGAAGCTTCCAGCCAGCAACAGTGTCGTGAAATCACGACCAAAATCGAATGAAGGCAACAGCAGCAAAACTGGTCACGATATCGCGACAATTTTCAACCTTGACTCCCCTGTGCCAAAAGCATCACGAAATCGTGACAAATTCCCAAAGAAGACCTCGACAGCCAAGAAGGTCGTGAAATCGCTACAACTTTGCGTCGAGGACAACAACAGCGCACCAAGTCGCGATTTCGCGACATGTCGAGAAATCGCGATGAAATTCCTCCGAAGCTCCCAGCCAGCAAAAGTGTCGCGATATCGCGACCATTTCCAAGTGAAGGCAGCGGCAGCAAAACAGGTCGCGATATCGCGACAATTTTCAACCTTGACTCCCCTGCGCCAAAAACGTCGCGAAATCGCGACGACTTCCATCCCCAGACCGCGAAAGCTCAGCAGGTCGCGAAATCGTGACAATTTCTCAAAGAAGACCTCATCAGCCAAAAAGGTAGCGAAATCGCTACAACTTTGCATCAAAGACAACGACAGCGCGCCAGGTCGCGATATCGCGACATGTCGCGATTTCGCGACATGTTTTCTACGGAGGCTGGGAAGGCAAAACCTGTCGCGATATCGCGACAACTTCCCGCCAGAGGCCACGACGTCGTTACAAGTCGTGAAATCACTACGAAAACCATCCTTAGCAGAAAAATCTTTACACATGATCATAAATGGCATTCAAGGCCTTGTCTAATCACAACGTCCTCGACAGGCATATCACTATGCATCTGCACTCCAACTTCCTTCTCGGCACCCAGCTTAGCAAGAAAATCAGCCGCCTTGTTGAAGTCTCTACGCACATAGATGGGAACCACATCATCCAATTCTTTCCAGAGATCCTTTATTTGGGAGACAAGGGACCGCAGCCTCCAGGCCTGCAAATTGAAGTTCCTCATGCTATCAAGAGCACCCACCAGAATTTGAGAGTCGGACTCAAGAATTATCTTTCTATGGCCCTGCTTTACAGCCCAGATAGAGGCAAATTTAACGGCCAAGGCCTCCGCTTCATTGTTTGTGGCATGACCCAGACCTTGCAGCTCCCAATAGAGCACAGACCCAAGATGATCGCGACAAACAACACCAGTTCCCGCACTACCCGGGTTTCCCTTAGCAGCACCATCAGTGTTAATTTTGATCCAGCCTGCAGGGGGAGGGTGCCATCTATCAAAAGCCTGTCTTTCAAGATCAACAGCTCCCTCAGCCGATGGCGCAGAGACAACCTATTTTTCCTCCTCCACGTAGATAGCAACCGTTTCTGCTACTTTGCTCCAGATGACCTGCCAGATTCCTTCAAGAGAAGAAAAAGTTTCACGGAAGATGCGGGAATTTCTCTCCAACCACACCTGCCACCAAATAAAAAGAAAGCCGAGCTCCCAGCCAATGCAAAGAGCCTTGGATTTAAATCTGCCTCTCTTCCATCTGTTCCAAATATTGGTCCGAGTCACATCACTGTTGGCTTGGATTTTAAAGGTGGAGAACCAGCGCATCCAAATCTGTCGAGTGAAAGTGCATTCAAACAGCAAATGATCAGCAGTTTCCTCTTGCTTGCGACATAACACACACTGAGAAGGACCGATGATACCTCTATGTCTGAGATTGTCAAAGGTGAGGATTCCATTATGCATAAATTGCCATGCAAAGAAGTTCACCTTTGGCCAGCCTTTGGGGTGCCAAATCTTCTTCCAGACATGGACCGAAAAAGAGTGAGGTGGAGGCTCTGGAAGAATCTGATTGAATCCCGCTTTCACAGTATAAACCCCAAGGTTCCCAAAGCCCCAGGCAAGTTCATCCTCCTCATCTCGTCCAGTAAGAAACCTAGCTGTCAAAATTTTTTCCAAGATGGGTGCCAGCTCCGGGGGAATTGGAATTGGCCATTCTTCCAGCCTCTTGAACTTTTTGAACTTGTATTCCCCAATTTGACTGGTATTGAAATAACTCTCAATAAGAATCCAGCCCTTGTCTTCTATGGCTGATTTAATGGGTTGCAGTTCAGGAAACACAGTAATAATAGGAGGGTGCTGATCCCAGGAATCAGTCCAGAAGCGGGCCTTCTCCCCTCTCCCCACTTTCCAAAACAATTGATCTTTGATGACTTGAGCTCCAAGCTTGAGAGTCTGCCACACTAAGGATCCGTTACCTTCCAAAGGGAAACGTCCCAAATCATTGGGGTGAGCATGGTCCAGGTATTTACTAGATAGAATTCTGCTAAAAAGGGAAGTTGGCTGTGAAATCCACCTCCAGTATAATTTTCCAGCCAAAGCTTGATTATTAAGCTTGGAGCTTCTCAGTCCCAGCCCGCCTTTATCCTTGGGCTGGGTGACCTTATCCCAACCGACCAAGGCCCATTTCTTCTTCCCTTTAGCACCCTCCCATAAGAAGCTTCGGGCCATTTTGTCAAGCTCTTTCCAGATAGAATGTGGGGCAGCCAGGATGGAGAATTTATAAATTGGCAAAGCCTGAATAACAGATTGTAAGAACGTTAATCGGCCTCCATAGCTTAACCATTTAAGAGCCCAATGATTCACTTTCTCTTTGATGCCATCCAAAAGATCCTTCCAGAAATTAATTTTTAGTTTTTTGAAGTGCAGAGGAACCCCCAGGTAAGTAACAGGTAGAGAGGTCCTAGTAAATCCCAGAACCTCAGTGATTCTGTCCTGTAACCTTCGATCGAGGTTGAAGAAGACCACCTTGGACTTTTTATCATTAATGACTTGATTTGATGCCCGAAGGTAGATGTTAAGAGTATCTCTGATTCCTCTGGCTTCCCTGAAGCTGGCCACTCCCACCAATCCTGTGTCATCCACAAACTGTAAGTGGGTCAAGACTTCTGTCCCCACTTTGATACCTGTTATCAAACCGAGATGACGTCTTCTCAGGAAGAGTCTGCCTAATCCTTCAGCTAAAATGAGGAAGAGGTAAGGGGAGCAAGGGTCTCCTTGACGAAGACCCCGAGAGGCGCCAAAAGGAGTCGAGGGGAGCCCTTTGATTAGAACAGAGAAAGAGGGAGTGGAGATGCAACTCAAGACCCAGTCAATCCAATCCTGAGAAAAGCCAAAGGCAGCCAACATCTTAGCCAGGAAGCCCCACTCCACCCGGTCATAAGCCTTAGACATATCCAGCTTTATAAACATTCCTTTGTTACCTGAAGTTTGCATTGTGTGGATTGCCTCCTGAGCAAGGACCACTTCATCCAGGATCTGTCGACCTTCCACAAAACCCCCTTGCTCCGAGGAAATTATTTTTTGTAAAAGAGGTTTTAGCCGCTCAGCCATAATCTTCGTGATTATTTTATAAATAACATTACATAAGGCAATCGGTCTGAAATCAGAGATATGAACCCCCCCTCCCCTTTAGGAATTAAAGTGATGAAGGTATGGTTGAGAGCTTTAAGCATTCTTTTGTTAGTTCTGGACTCCTCAGCAACAGCCAAAACATCCTTCTCCAGAGTATCCCAGAAGGCCTGGAAAAATTCAATAGGAAAGCCATCTGGACCTGGCGATTTTCCAGTGCTCATCCCAAATACCACTTTCTTTAGTTCATCACTGTCAATGGGTCTAAGGAGGATCTGATTCTCTTCTTGAGAGATGAGAGAAGGGATGACATTGATAACTGCATTCTGAGCAACCACATCTTGGTCCATACTATTCTTAAAAAGGTTTGAGAAATAATCCATTGAGTGGGAATGCATTCCAGGGAGAGTATCAAAAGAGTGGCCATTCTCATCTTGAAGGACTTCCATGTTATGCATTTGTCTCCTAGCACAAGCTGAGCGGTGGAAAAATTTTGTATTTCTATCACCTTCTAATAACCAGGAGGTTCTAGCTCTCTGTTTCCAGTAAATTTCCTCTTGGTTATCAATGTCTTCAACCGCTTTGCGTAGAGCATCATCCTCCGCCTTAAGGTGCTCAGAAATGGAGCCATCCCTGAAGTGTTTTTGCACCTCCTCCCATCTTGCCATCAGGGGAGCCCTCTGGAGCTGGAAGTCCGACTTATTGGTTTGTCTCCACTGTTTCAGTTTACACTTGACGAAATGAAGCTGTTTATGGAATTTGAACATAGCTGTCCCATAGGGTAGGCGGCCTTCCTCCCACCACTGGGGGATTTTCCTACGGAGATCCTCCTTTTGCAACCAGAAGTTTTCAAATTTAAATGGCTTGTGGTGTTGACCTATCATCATCCCTCCTTCAAGCAAAATGGGAAAGTGATCTGAGACAGGGCCTTCCAAAATCTGGAGCTTCAGATTCCATTTAATAAATGCCTCTTCAGAGACCAAAAACCGGTCTAATTTTACCTTCCGACTGTGTGGCTCGCTCCTCTTATTTGTCCAAGTAAAGTAGGTTCCAGGGCCTTTGATATCAACCAGGTTAAGGGTCTGGATTTGGGCAATCAAGAACCGGTCCCCTGGATCCAAAACTGGGGCCCCACCTTCCTGATCCCGAATAGACAATTTGGCATTAAAATCCCCAGCTAAGATCCAGTCAAACACTTCCCGGGAGGATCTCATATTGTGTACAACATTCCATTGGAGCCGCTGGCCATCAAAGCATTGAGCCCCATAGAAGTTTGTAATGAGAACATGATCAGCTGTGACATTATTTCTAAACAGAGAAGTTAGAACACCCCTCCAAGCTATGTGTTCTAAAGCTGTCCAAACCTGAGAGTTCCAGAAAGTGACAATCCCCCCCGAGGCACCCTGAGCAGCCACATCCATATAACCAGCACCCCGCCATATTCTGTTGGCAGTCTTGCACATAAGATCTACTGACATTTTGGTCTCCTGGAGGAGCAAAAAGTCTGTTTTACATTTTCCTAAAAGTCTTTGAACAGCAGATTGATGGGTTCTACTGTTTAAACCCCTAACATTCCAGGATTGAATAATCATTGAGAACCTTGAGAGCAGTAGGACTCAATGGACCTCACCAATCCTCCATTGATCAGCTTATCTCCTTGCACTGCCAGTAGATCCTTATTGGATTTTCTGCCTGCTCCTTGGGAAGTACTATTTTTAGACCTCTTCTCCACCTGGGTAATCCCAAGAACCGGCCTTTCCCTGTTCTTTTCAGAGCTTCCCATAGTAACATCCTTGATAACCGGCTGTGTTGGGGAGTGGATGACCAGTGCCCCTGAATTCTCTGGCAGCAAAGTCCCAGGGGATTCCATTACCTGTTCTAAGACAGGGGTAAATGATGGAGAAGCCGGGGAGTGAATGTTAGTATCCTCAACATTCCCATCCACTCCCTCCATAACTTGGTCCTCTTGATCCACTAGGGATTTAAAGATTTCATACCGATTGGTTGACTTAAGTTGTGCATGCTCCTTAGAATTTTTCTTCTTATTTTTCCTTCGCTTCGGAAGTTCAAAACCATCTTTCTGGAGACCAGAATCCTGAGGAATACTAGATGGTTCTTGGACAGGGGTAAACTTACCCACTCTGGAGCGGTTTGGATTTCCAAGCGGAGCCTCCACTTTTGTGTTCAGGGTATTTGGACAGAACCTCGCCAGATGGCCGTGCTGATGGCAGGCTCTGCATCTAAAAGGAAGGGCCTCATAATCTAACTGTTGTATCCAGGTAAGCCCTGTCAACTCGAGTTCCACCTCGGCTGGTAAAGGCTGGCTAATATCCATTTCAACACAGATCCTAGCGAAGACAGCTGTGTTTCCCTCTATAGTATCTCTGGAGACTCCTATAAACCTGCCTAATGAATTACCAATCATTTCTAGAACCTGTTCCCCCCAGAACTCCATAGGAAGAGCATACAGCCGGATCCAGACCGGGACTGCCGTAGGTTCAATACGAGGGTCAAAACCCACTCTCCAAGGTTGGACAAATAACCCAGCTGGGCCATGGTTCCTTTTCTCAGATTCAAAAGCTCTGTTTCTATCTGCTAAAGAAGAGAAACTAATAATGAAATATCCATTACTAATAGGCCATAAGGAGTACTCACCTAGTGGCTCCCAATTTTGTCTAACCCAGGTGTGCAGAAAGTTCAGAGTGGGACGGATACCCATGAATTTGCAAATCAGGTCGTGATGAGCACGATAGGAGATTGTGTCTTCGACCAGTTTCGGTTCTATAATAATCTTTGGTCTGGAAGTTGATTGCGGAAGGCAACCGTTAACTCGGTGTGTGGAAGCACCCTTGCCAGCGTTCTTGAGTAACGTCTGAAAAGCAGTCCTCTGCGCTTCACCAGTGGAGGGCGAGGGGTTTTCTTTCAGCATCTCAGCGTATGAACTCTTTTTTCCAGCAAAAGAGACTGGAGGAGACCCCATCGGGCCCTCCCGAAACAGCTTACAAGTCTTCAGAGTAGTGCAGAAACAATCAAACAAAGGCTCTGGGAAGATCTGTCGGGCCAGAGGCCCTCGAGCAGCGCCCGACGCCGGTTCAGAAGTTTTCCCGCCAAATCGCCAGAGCTCGAATCTCAGTTTGCTTACCTTCAACTCCATTCAACATCTTTTATTAGCAAAATATTTTGTATGACTTCTAAGATAATATATATCAAAAAATATTAAATAATATAAAAAATATAATATTTACAAGTAAAGTATCAGAATATATAAAACATATAATATTTAAGAATTATAGAATTTTATTTTTAATATTAAAAGTCGACTTAAAAAAATTAAAAAACTTAGGTAATATATTACTTGGAAAATATATCAAACATTGTTTAAAAAAATAAAGAAAGAGAAACATTTGTATAATATAATTTATAAAAATGACAATAGTTTAACTTTATACTAATAGTTTAGTTTTAACATATTATACAAAATATCATAGATAATAGTTTAACTTTGATCTCAGGTTCAAAATAATATATAAAAATTATAGAATTTTATTTTTAATATTAAAAATAAAAATTAATTCATAACTACAAAAAAACTTAAAAAGTTTTGATTAATAATATTTGTAAAATTTATTATTATAATAATAATATGACCATGAGAGCTCTGGAAGAGAAAACAAGGGCATCCATTGGGTAGCCAAAGAGATTTCTACTTAGTGTGGATTTGAAGATAATATTGTTTCCCTAAGAGGGCCCAATGGGGACACCTCAAAATCCTCTTTTAGAGAGACATAGTTCTTCTGCGGATTTATTAAAGGATAAATCTCCATTAAAAACTAAAGAAGCACAAAATGTTGTATTAAAAATTCTCTTTACTACTGCTAGAAATAGATCATCTCAATGAGTTAATGGACTCTTGCCACAGTCAGAATAAAGGTCAAATATTTTCATTCAGAAAAGGATGGTTGAAGAAATAGTTTTATATAGAACCAATCATGATTTGGTCTATAAATTCATGGGTATTCACCCTACCCTCATTTTTTTGCATTCTTGGGTGCACATATTGTGTTTTATGGCCATATTTGTTACATGAAAAGCAATAGCCATGGAAGAGATTATGTAATTTGTTTGAATGCCTTGGTAAATATGATCGAGTGGTTCTCTTATTGTTGTTCTTGTGATTAACCCTCGTCCATGGTTCTTATTTTCATTCTTCTTTCCTGATGTGTTTTCCTTACAGAGTATGAGTCATGAGCTTATCTTTATTTTACATCTATGTTTCTTGAAATCTTGAATCCTCTTTCTATTTCCCTAAATTTATATCTTGTCGTAACATGGTATTTTCAACTTCATTCCTTAGAGAAAAAAAATTTCTTCCAATATTTCACACTCTATTTACCTTGCTCTTAATAGATCTATCATATCATGTCCAATTTTATTTCCTTATTCTACCTTTATCTTGAGTTCTGTGAGACTCTGTAGAAGTTCCATATATAGATCAATACTAAACCCTATCCTTTGACTCACACAAATCTGCTCAAAATCTGTCTTTGCTCTAGCATAAATTTTATTTAAAAATTACATTCCCAAATATGTCTCTGCTGTAGCACAAACTTGCTCACAAACATGTACCAAAATTTATCCTCAAATCTGTCCTCAAGCCTTAGCACAAATATTGATCAAATCACAAACCAACTCTGCTTGGATTTGTCCAAAGTCTTAACACAAAGCTTGAAAAAATGAATCAAATCTGCTCTCAAGTCTTCACAAAGACTTATTTCTAATCTATCCTTTAAAATTTCACAAAATATTACTCAAATATGTCCTTAAGTCCTCTAGGACTTACTCAAATATTTGTGTGCTACTCAATGGGATTCGATCCCATGTTATGCTGCCACCAACACCCTAGCTGTGACCTAACTGTCGTGTGACAAAGACACTCACTTAGGAGGGAAAAATGCCTTGTGCACTATGTTCTTTCGATCGACACCAATATAAAACAAAATATATTACCCCTTTACAACTGTCAAGACTTAAATGCAGAACCTCTACCTTCCCTGCACCTTACACTCCAACCACTTGCCTCTCGCCCAACCAGTCGGTTAGTGACAAGTCTTTAAGCCTTGATTAATTTATTCATCATGAATTTCAACTACTTTAAAAATTAAAATCCTCTTCCTATGCGCTCACGAATTTTTGCATTAATAATACTTTCCCTTTTTCCCATATGCTTTATATCAAAGACATGCATTTAGTTGGAAAGTCTTATTGTATTTATACCATATGCCAAACACATTCGAACGTCGACGGGGAGGAAGAAATATTAAACGAATTTGTGCCCACCCTAACTTAGGGTTTAAATAATATTATTTTACAAGTTAATTTATAATATAAATATTATAAATAATTTATAAATGACCTTAGACTTTATTTCTAACCCTTAATATTATAATAAAAATATTATAATATAATTTCCTTTGGGCCTAGGTATTTTTCTCTTTCACCCTTAGGCCTTATTTGACCTCCTTTAATATTATTATAATAAATATTATAATATTATTTTCTTTAGGCCTAGTTATCCCTTTCCTTCATGGTATTTAACCAACTTTTTGACCAATCATGTGAAGCTCTTAAACCAAATCTCTTGGGATTAAAATAGAAACATCTTGATCCTCATTTTGCCAAGTCCTGCACTGATCACTAACACTAAATCCTGACATCAATGACAATATAGCTACCCAAAATTTCCAACACCAATATTATGGGTCTTTTGTCTATAGTAATAAAGACTTTGGCCTCTCTTTAAAAGGTCCAAAGATTCACGCCTCAATCAATATGAGGTCACCAATATCCCTAATTAAAACCCATGTAAACTCATTGAAAAAACATTATGGATCTATAGGTCCTAATAGGGATACTACAATGGTAAAAAAACATTAGCTCTCCTAAGAGAGGGTGGCCCTCAATATTCCTCAACTTTTTAACCTATTCAAAAAAGTATTTTTGGCTTATAGGGCTACAATTAAGTCAAGCATGTACTCTCCCTTTCAAATAAAATATGACATAGATTTTATCCTCCTCTCTATATAAATGCTTCAACCATATGGTTTCTGATAAACAATAATAAAAATAAGAGATATTATATGCATTACTAAATCATACAATTACATCAACTAGATGAATTGAGGTAGGAAAAATAAGGTTATATCACCAAGAAGAATATGAAAGGAAAAATTAAAACAAAATACTTGAGTGGATCCCTTCTAAGCCAATGATTTGGTGATGGTATACAACAATAATTAAAAAAATACAAAATATAGAATTGTTAATAGAAGGAAAATATTCTATTTACATTTAATTTTTAACTCATGAAAGAGTAAAATTATAATGCAAGTGGCATCCTCAATCCAATCCCCATGGTGGATGTGTATAAGAATTATTAATCAAAAAAGAAAAAAATAAAGAAAGAGTAAACTTATTTTGAAAAAAAAAATTCAATCAGCCTAAATCTATACGGAGAAACTAAAATTAATTCAATATGGAAAATCTAAGGTTATAACAATTTTTAATATAATAATATGACCCTGAGAGATCTGGAAGAGAAAACTAGGGCATCAGTTCGGTAGCCAAGGATATTTCTAGTTACTGTAGATTTGAAAACAATATTGCATCCCTAGGAGGGCCCAATGGGGACAGCTTCGAATCGTATTTTAGAGAAATATATTTATTTTACAAATTTGTTAAAGGATAAATCTCCATCAGATACTAAAGAAGCAAAAAAAATGTATTAAAAATACTCTTTACGATTGCTGGAAATAGATAAACATCTCAACGCATTAATGGATACTTTCCATAGTCAAAATTAAGGCCAAATATTATCATTGATCAAAGTATGGTTGAAGAAACAATTTTATATAGAGCCAATCATGATTTGATTTGTAAATTCAAGGGTATTCACCCTACACTGAATTTTTTTTATTCCTAGGTCCAAAAAAAGTGGGAGCCTCTGGGTGAGTATTCTTTGTGGTTTATTAGCAATGGATATTTTATTGTTATTTTTTCTTCACTTGCTGATAGAAATAGGGCTTTTGAATCAAAAAAGAGGAATCATGGTCTGGCAGGATTATTTTTTCAAACCTAAAGAGTGGGATTTGATCCTCAAATGTAACCCACTACTATCATGGTTTGGATCCGTTTGTATGCACTTCCAATGGATTTTTGGAGTGAGTAGGTATTGGAAATTATCGGCAATTCCCTTGGAAGACATTTGGGTGTTTCCAAAGACATAGTGTAAGGAAACACAGTTGTTTATGCAATATTATGTGTGGAAATGGATCTTACCCAGTCTTTGTTGGCAAACTATCTTGGATTCAACAACTGGATTATGAGATATTACCCTTCAGATGAAGAGTTTACAACAAATATGGGCATTTAGCCCGATCTTTCCTAAATAATATGAACATAAAAATGAAGGCTCCTCTGGGAATTTCAAATATTCCTAAGGAGGGTAATTCAAAAATAAATAAAGAAACAACCAATATTTCTTAGGGCGAAGAAGCACAGGGATATGGTTTTGAACAACCCAAAATAAGGAGAAGGTAAAAGAGAAAATATGGTAAAGAGAAAACCCAACTCAAGCCCTCTAATAGGCATAAGATCTTAAAGAAACTAATGGACCAAGAAGAAGAAAAATTCATGGAAGGGGTGAATGAGAATAATTAAAATAATAACAACCATGTTCAAATCCCTCTTTCATCTCCTCCTGTCATAGAGCAAGTAATTAAGTGCAGTGAGTTACCACAATCAGAAGGTGCAGGGGTATTGATAGTGCATAACCAAGAGCAACCGATAATTAAGAATGTCATCATGGGCATAGTAGAAAATAATAGAGAAATACCAACTCTAGGGATAACTCAAGTGGAAAAGAGATAAAAAGATAGCACCTCTCAAAGAGTGGGTGGAAAATAAAATAAGGAATTGATAGTAGTCCAAGGAGACAAATTGATCACTAAAGGATCGATGAGACCAATAGATTTTTACTGCTCTCAAGATAACCAATGATCATACAATCATGGAATATTAGAGATTAATTATTATAACCCATCAATATGTTTTTTGAAGACTCTTATAAAAATGTAAAACAATTTTTTTTCTTATCCAAGAGACAAAAATATCATTGGATCTTATGTGTAAAAAAATAAATAGACTTTGGAGGGGTATTGATCATATGGAAGTGGCTGCCCAAGGGGCCTCAGGGTGGATAATTACTTTTTCAAACTCTCTTGAATGGATTGTACTAGAACATATAGCTTGGAGGGGTGTTATCACATCACATTTTAGGAACAATATCACAACTAAACATGTTTTAATCATAAATTTTTATGCGGTTCAAAACCTAGATGGTGAGATGCATCAATGGAAATTTGTGCATAACACGAGAGTCTCAAGGGAAGAGCTAGATTGGATTATTTTTTAGGATTTTAATGCTAAATTATCCTCTAAAGACTAGTAATGGAAAACCCCAATTTTGGACCCAAGGAATCGACTTATTATTTTCCAAGTCTAGGCATTACACTTGGTGGATATTAGATGCCCTGAAACCAACTATACTTGCACTAATAAGAGGAGGGAGAAAAATAGAAAGAAGGTGAATTTAGACCATTTTTTGTTTTCATAGGAGGTCTTTGTAAAATGGAATATAAAATTTCAAATTTTGGAAGATCCAGTTTCAAATCACTTTCCTATTTTTATGGAAGGGGGGATCAAGACAGTGCAACATTACAAACAATTTAAATTTGAAAAATTTTGGTTACAAAAAAAAAAACTTTGAGATAAATTCCATAATGGTGGGAATAAGGCCGAAAAACATATGGGATAGCAATGTTTAGATTCCACAAAAAATTCATTATGTCAAATATCAACTAAAAAAATGGAAGCAGACTAACAAGATAGAATTTCAGGTCCAAAGAGCTCCATTGGTGGCTAGATGTGATGAGGTTCAAAAAAACTTTATATAAGGAACAATTATAGAGCAACTCAAAGAAGAGGATGATGTATTGCGTAAATCGGTTGAGGATATTGACAACCAAGAGGATACCTAAGTGAAATAGAGAGCAAGAACCACTTGGTTAGTAGAAGGTGATAAAAATACCAATTTTTTCATTGGGCTACTTGTGCTAGGAGACAGACGCACAACATGGAAGCTCTTCAATATGATAATGGACACTCCTTTGATACAATTCTAGATATGCATTACCATTCAATAGATTATTTTTATAAACTATTTAAGGAAATTTTGGTGCAAGATGAAGAGCATAAAAAATAAGTTCTTGTTGTCATACCCTCTATTTTATTTGAAAGATAAAATTAGGCCCTAGTTAAACCCATTGGTAGTGAGGAACTGAAGAATGTAGTCTTTGGAATGATCATCGAAAAAACACCATGTCAATATGGCTTTCCAATTGAGTTTTTTCAGGCCTTGTAGGACAAATTGGAGGAGGATGTAATGGTTGTTATAGAGGAGTCAAAAGGTAGTAAAATAATTTTTAAAGCATTAAATCATACTTTCATTACCTTAATTCCAAAAGGGGAGGATGGGGTGTATATTTTAGATTATATACCTATTGCCTTATGCAATGTCATATATAAAATAATCACAACGGTAATGGATGAGTGGCTAAAACCTCTTCTACATAGCATTATATCCTCGAATATTGGATGGTGTGGTTCTAGCTCAGGAGACAATCCATTCAATGCAAACATTTGGTAATAGAGGAATGTTCATAAAATTGGATATGTCAAAGGCTTCTGATAGGGTGGAGTGGAGCTTCTTGTCAAATATGATGGTAGTCTTTTGTTTCTCTCAAGATTGGATAGAATGGGTCATGAGTTGTGTTTCTACTTCGACATACTAAATATTAATCAAGGGTCTTTCTTGCAATATTTTGGAGCTACTTGATACCTTTCTCAAGGAGATCCTTGTTCCCCCTATATTTTTCTCATATTGGTTTAAGGATTGAGTAAACTCTTCTTGAAGAGAATACAAGAAGATTTGCTAACAGGTATCAAGGTGGGTGAGGAATTTTGACTCACCTACAGTTTATGGATGACAAAGGATTGGTGGGAGTGGCAAACTTAAGCAAAGCAAGAGTTATTAGAGATACACTTAATGTATATCTTAGGGCTATAAACCAAGCCATCAATGATAAAAAATCCAAAGTGACTTTTTCAATATTGATCAAAGGGTTTAGGATAGAATTTTAAATATCTTGGGATTCACAAGGACTTATCTCTCAGTTGTATACTTGGGGGTCCCTTTGCATTTTGAAAAAACTAAAAATAGATATTTGGAGGAATATTTTGGACTGTATGAAGGAAATAATTAACCATTGGTATCACAAAGGTTTAAGCTATGAGGGTGGATTGAATTTTTTACAGTTAGTCATTTAGGCCATGCCAATATATAAATTTTCTATCCTTGCTGCCTCACATGCCATATGGAAATAGTTGGACAAGATGGCTAGAAAATTATTATGGGAAGGAGTAAAAGGAGAGAGGAAATGGACCTTAGTATGTTGGAATAAAGTAAGATAATCCAAGGTAAAAAGAGTTTTGGGACTAAGAAGATCAAAGTTAAATAATAAAGCTTTTGCTGGAAAGCTTTACTGGAAGTTGATTTCCCAACCAACTTCTTTATTCAGTAGAATATTAACTAGTAAATATTTTAGATAGGTAAACCCAAATGAGGTGGGTCATTTCTCTTTGGATGGTAATGGATCCTTAGTGTGGTAGGCTTCTAAGTTAGGATCTCAAGTATTAAAATATGAATTATTTTTTTAAGTGGGGAGAGGGGAGAAGACATGATTTTGGACAGATTCATGGGATCAATACCCACCTATCATTGTTGAATTTTATGAACTACAACCAATAAAAATGGCTATGGAAACTTGGGGTTGGGTGTAAATTGAAAGTTATTTCAACACTAGTCAGCTGGAGGATTATAATTTTAAGGAGTTTAAGAGGTTTGATAAGTGGCCAATTTCAATCCCTCTAGATTTGACACCCATCATGACTAAAATCTTGGCAAAAAAGTTTCTCATAGGTAAAGATGAGGAGGATGAATTAGCTTGGGGCTGTGGGATCCTTGGTGTGTCCATAGTGAAGGATGGATATGATAATATCCTTCTAGAGCCTCCTCCTCATGTATATCAGGTTGAGGATTGGATAAATATTTGGCAATCCAAGGATTGGCCGAAAGTTAACTTTTTTGCCTAACAATTCATGCATAATGAAATTCTTACTTTTGATGTTTGATTGCCCATTCACGCATAAAATCTAGGATACATGGTTTTTATATTATAAAATTTGAGTAAATGGTGATTTGAATCAGATTAATATTTAGAAAATATTGAAGAGAGGTAGATTTAAATCTAAATATCTTTGTATTTGTTTGGAGATTAGATTAAACTTCATTTGGTGGTAAGTGTGGTTGGAGATAAATTGTAGAATTTTTAGAGAAACATTTTCTTCTTTAGATGGAGATTGATAGGCCATTTGGAGCAAAGTCACAGAAACTGTGGCAGTGTATGCTAAAGAGGAAAATCAGGTTATTATAAGGAAAATGGATAAGGAAGTTGAAGTGCAAGAGGGGAAGGACATAGCAAGTTGGAAACCACCTCTAGAAGGTTGGATTAAAATTAATATTAATGGAGCTACAAAAGGTAAACCAAGTAGAGCTGGAATTGGAGTGGTTTGCTGGAATCATGTTGGAATAATGCTCTATTGGAAACTGTAAGGCTTGGGAAGATCCACAAACAACGAAGCAAAAGCCTTAGCTATCAAATTTGCTTCTATTTGAGCAGTAAAACAAGTTTGTAGGAGGAAAATCCTAGAATCAAATTCTCAAATAATGGTTGGATCTCTAGATTGCAGGAGGAACTTTGCTTTGAAGTCATGGAGGTTAAGGATTCTAGTCACTCAAATTAAATAATTATGGAGGGAATTAGATGATGTGATTCCATTTTATGTGAGTAGAGATCTAAATAATGTGGTAGAATTCTCGGCTAAGATCGACACTAAGAAGGAGGTAGGGGTTCAGTGGCACAGTGACATGTTTATTATGGATGAGATGATTAGGCATGTTGGTGAACAAATCTAGTGTTTAGATTTGACTAAGGCTAGGAGAAGTATCATCCCAAGTTGTAAATGATCTTTGTTTTAATACAATTTTTTTCAAATTATTTTTCAAAAAATAAACTTAGATAATATATTACTTGAAAAATATATCAAATATTGTTTATTTTTTAAAATTATAAACTTTTATTTTTAATATTAAAAATAAAAATTAATTCATAACTATTAAAAGGTTAAAAAAATAATTTAACTTTGATCTCAGGTTCAAACTATCACAATGAATGAAAGAAAGAGAGAACTAATTTAAAATATATATATATATATATATATATATATATATATATATATATATAACTAGCCTAAATCTATATGGAGCTGCTTCACATTGCAACCAAAAAAGAAACACTTGAAGAAGAACTGAAGAATGTAGTCTTTGGAATGAGCATAAAAAAAACACTAGGTCTAGATGGTTTTCCAATTGAGTTTTTCAGGCCTTCTAGGACAACTTGGAGGAGGATGTAATGGTATTTATAGAGGAGTCCAAAGGTAGTAAAAGAATGCTTAAAGCATTAAATCATACTTTCATTGCCTTAATTCCAAAGGGGAGTAAGGTCTACATATTTTTGATTATAGACCTATTGCCTTATGCAATGTCATATATAAAATAATCACAAAGGTAATGGTTGAGCAGATAAAACCTCTTCTACATAGCATTATCTCCTCGGAGCAAAGGGGTTTTATAGAGGGTAGGCAGATATTGGATGGTATGGTTCTAGCTAAGGATACAATCCATTCAATGCAAACATTTGGTAGAAGAGGAATGTTCATAAAATTTAATATGTCAAAGGCTTATGATAGGGTGGAGTAGATATTCTTGTCAAAGATGATTATAGCCTTTTGTTTTTCTCAGAATTGGATAGAATAGGTCATGAGCTATGTTTCTACTTCAACATACTCAATGTTAATCAAAGGTCTTCCTTCACAACCGTTTGGAGCTACTCAATATCTTCATCAAGGAGATCGTTGTCCCCCCTATATTTTTCTCATATTAGCTAAAGGCTTGGGTAGACTCATATCAAGGAGAAGACAACAAGATTTGCTAACATGTATCAAGGTGGATGAGGAATTTTTGACTCACCTAAAGTTTGTGAATGACATAGGATTGGTGGGAGTGGTCAGATTTAGGGAAGTAAGAATGATTAGAGATACACTTAATGTCTACCATAGGGCTACAAACCAAGTCCTCAATGATAAAAAATCCAAAGTGTTTTTTTCAATCTTGATCAAAGGCTTTAGGATAGAATTTTAGAGATCTTAGGATTCACAAGGACTTCTCTTCCAGTGGTATACTTAGGGTTCCCTTTGCATTTAAAAAAACTAAAAATAGATATCTAGAGGAATATTTTGGATTGTATCAAGAAAAGAATTAATCATTGGTCTCACAAGTGGTTAAGCTATGGGGTTAGATTAACTTTTTTACAATCAGTCATTTATATGATGCCAATTTATAAATTTTCTATCCTTGCTTCCCCACATACCATATGGAAAGAGTTGGACAAGATGGCTAGAAATTTTTTATGGGAAAGAGTAAAAGAAGAGAGGAAATGGGCCTTAGTAGGTTGGAAGAAAGTAAGACAACCCAAGGTAAAAGGAGGTTTGGGACTGAGTAGATCAAAGTTAAATAATAAAGCTTTGGCTGGAAAGCTATATTGGAGGTTAATTTCTCAACCAACTTCTTTATTCAGTAGAATCTTAACTAGTAAATATTTTAGATAGGTAAACCCAAATGAGGTGGGTCATTTCCCTTTGGATTGTAATGGACCCTTAGTGTGGTAGGATCCTAAGTTAGGATCTCAAGTATTAAAAGATGGATTATTTTTTAAAGTGGGGCGAGGGGAGAAGACACGATTTTGGATAGATTCATGGGATCAATACCCACCTATCATTGTAAAATTTTATGAACTACAATCAATAAAAATAACCATTGAAACTAGGGATTGGATGCAAATTGAAAGTTATTTCAACACTAGTTAGCTGGAGGGTTATACGTTTAAGCAGTTTAAGAGGTTGGATAAGTGGCCAATTTCAATCCCTCTAAATTTGACACCCATCCTGACTAAAATCTTTGCAGAAAAATTTCTCATAGGTTGAGATGAGGAAGATAAATTAGCTTGGGGCTATGGGATCCTTGGTGTGTACACAGTGAAGGATGGATATGATAAGATCCTTCTAGAGTGTCCTCGTCATGCATATCAGGTTGAGGATTGGATAAATATTTGGCAATCCAAGGGTTGGCCGAAATTTAAATTTTTTGCCTAAAAATTCATGCATAATAAAATTATTACTTTTGATGTTTGATTGCCCATTCACGCACAAAATCTAGGATACATGGTTTTTATATTATAAAATTCTAGTAAATGGTGATTTGAATCAGATTAATATTTAGAAAATATGGAAGAGAGTTTCAAGGTTCAAATCATGGCCACTTAAGAATCAACCATCATCTTAGTCATTAGGGCAACTGCCTGTCTGCAACTACACCTTATTTTAATAATTGGATGATATATTATTTAATGGGAGTTTCAAGGTTCAAATCATGGCCTGAGTTAGTGTGAGGGGTGGGTGTGTGGTGGCTTTGTGTTAAATTCCCTATTGATAAGTATAGCTCAGCCCTATAGGTCATCATAGAGTTTCTCACAATAACAAAATTCAAAAAAATAAAAAAATAAAATAAAAATTAAATGATATAAATATAATTGTTTAATGTAAAAAAAAAATAACATTTAAATATTGTTAATGAATAATCCATACATGTGTAATTATCAAATTGTTTTAAGACTATTACTTGGTCATAAAATAATACTCTTAATACCGTTTTAATGCCTTGTAGTAATTAATTAAGCAAAAAAAAAAAAAGCAAATTGTTTTGTTTTTTAATAAGTTATATGCGGCTTCTATTGGAGCCGCTTCCATAAAAATATTACATTTGTTGGTCCATACATGTTTATGACAACTTTTTAATTTCTTTTAAATATATCTTTTTGTTATGTTTCCATAATCAACTCCTTGATATCATTTTGATTAAGAGATAACCAATTATTTTCTAAAATTTAAATTTCATCGGGTTGAAGATCAATACCCCAATTCACTAATTTATTTTTTACCCAACTTCCTTCTCTACAAATATGCTCACACTTCCAAGAGATTGCTTTTAGTAATAGATATTGAATATCAACAATAATATTATTTTTTAGACAATCTCCACATCTATATTTGTTAGTATCATTGATGATAATTTGTGAATCTCTCTCAATTGAAATATTTCCATATTTTTTATTGTAATTTTAATCCTTTTAAGAAGTGGACTAGCCTTTGCATTGTTGTTAGTCGATGTTCCATATGAATTTGAATAAATGAGGGAAATGTTTCCTTTACTATTTCTAAAAACACCACCTTCACCAGCTTTTCCTAGATTTCCTTTAGAAGCAGCATCAAAATTAATTTTTATAAAACCAAAATTTGGATATTTTCACTTTAAAATAGATCAAAGTAGATCATTTTTTTAAATTCTATTATTGTATATGACTCTTTCATGTATGTCCAAATCATGTAGCCAAGTTATTAGCACATATTTTTCTACAATTGAGACTTCTCATGATGAGCACCATATTTGTAGATATTTTGCAAGAGAGACAATAATACAATTCTAAACTTGGGCATGATTTTGAGATTTTTTTTGTTTCATTTTGTTATGTTAGAGTATATTAGATTATTTGGTTATATAATATACAAGAGATTAATTCATGAGGAAGTTAGGTAGTTACTCCAAGCAATGTAATAAATACACAAGTGTCAATGTGCAAGGTGTCTCCTTGTACAACTAGGTAGTGTGTTGGATAAGAAATCCATATTCCTATATAAAGAGCCACACAACTCCATCCATAAGAATAAATTCATTCTCAATAATATATGTTGTTTTTCTCTCTTTCTATCTCTCTCTCTCTATGATGGAATGGTGCTTGTAGAGCTTAAAATATGACACCAAACAAAGCTAAAGAAAATAATTCAAATGAACCAAATATTGCACAACATATGAGATTTATATTAAACAAGGGGGAACCTAGAAACTACGTTGTTACAATAATGGATTTAAGAATCCTATTTGATATAGTTTTTAAAAAAAATCTAGGGTTATCTGAAACCCTAGCCACAATAAATGATGGTGTCTTCAATTGCGCCTTTGCTCCCTATAGGTATGAGTGGACTTCTATGTATCTGATATAGGACCACTCCATATTAATCAACTATCCAATGCTTCTGATATACTATCAAACCTGCACATAAAGAAACATCAAGAGTTAGTAATAATAATGAGGGCCCCACTGTGTGAGCCCTCAAAAATCAAAACTAAAATCCTAGCTATAATAGTATAAATGCAATTAAAATTAGACAATATGAAATATGTCAAAATAAGATGGATTTGCTTTGCTCTTGCTTGCTATTTGTTTATGGATGAATTTGTTGCATGTATATGGTGGGGGCATACCCTAGCAACATCTGATGATCTCGCTTATCATAAGAATAGATCTCTAAAATGTAGTAGAGCACTCAAGAAGTCTGTGAAGAGCATCAGGGCATTCGGGAGGTCTGTAAAGAGCAGTAGGATGCTCAAGAGGTATGCAGAGAGTAGTAGGGTGCTTAGGAGTTCTATGGAGAGCAAGAAGGTGCTCAAGAATTTTATAGAGAGCAATAGGACACTCAAGAGTTCTATAAAGAGAAGTAGGGTGCTCAAGAGGTATGTAGAGAGCTGGAACAGTGCTCTATTGGGAACTGTAAGGCTTGGGAATAGTGCTCTATTGGGAACTGTAAGGCTTGGGAACTGTAAGGCTTGGGAACAGTGCTTCTATTTGGGCAGTTAAACAGGGCCACAAGAGGATATTACTTGAATCAGATTCTCAAATAATGGTTGGAGCTCTAGATTGCATGAGGAACTTTTCTTTGAAAGCATGGAGGTTGATGATTCTTGTCACTCAAATTAAGGAATTATGGAGGGAATTAGATGATTTGAATCCAGTTTATGTGAGTAGATATTTAAACAAAGCGGTCGACTAAAGCGGTCGACTTCCTGGCTAAGATGGGTGCTGAGAAGGAGGTAGGGGTTCAGTTGCATAGTGACATGGCTATTGAGGATGAGGTGATTAGGTAGGGTCTTGAAAGGTCCCTGAGCTAATGATCAAAGAAAAAGCAAAGGGAGGAAAGGTGTCACGATTTCACAACATGTTGCTTCATCATGGTCAAAGGAGGAAAGGTGTCACGATTTCATGACATGTTGCTTCATCACGGCCAAGGGAGGAAAGGTGTCGTGATATCGCAACATGTTGCTTCGTCACAGCCAAGGGAGGAAAGGTGTTGCGATATCGTGACATGTTGCTTCATCACGGCCAAGGGAGGAAAGGTGTTGCGATATCACAACATGTTTCTTCGTCATGGCCAAGGGAGGAAAGGTGTCATGATTTCACGATATGTTGCTTCATCACGGCCTAGGGAGGAAAGGTGTCATGATTTCGTGACATGTATTTTCATGGCCAAAGGAGGAAAGGTGTCGCGATATCACGACATGTTGCATTTTCGTGGCCAAAGGAGAAAAGGTGTGCGACATGTTGCATTTTTTGCAGCCAAAGGAGAAAAGGTGTCACGATATCGCGACATGTTGCATTTTTGCAACCAAAGGAGAAAAGGTGTCGCGATATAACGACATGTTGCATTTTTGCGGCCAAAGGAGAAAAGGTGTCGCGATATCGTGACATGTTGCATTTTCGCGACCAAAGGAAAAAAGGTGTCGCGATTTTGTGACATGTTGCTTCATCGCGGCCAAAGGAGAAAAATGTCGTAATATCGCGATATGTTGCTTCGTCGTGGCCAAAATAGAAAAAGTGTCACGATTTCGCAACATATTGCAACATTGTGGCCGAAAGAGAAAAATTGTCGTGATATTGCGACATGTTGCTACATCGCGGTCAAGAGAGAAAAAGTGTCACGATATCACGATATGTTGCTTCATCGCGACCGAAAGAGAAAAAGTGTCACAATTTCATGACATGTTGCAACATTGCGGCCAAGAGAGAAAAAGTTTCACAATATCACGAAATGTTGCTTCATCGTGGCCAAAGGAGGAAAAGGTGTCATGATTTCGTGACATGTTGCAACACCGTTGCCCAAGGAGAAAAAGTGTCACGATTTCGCGACATGTTGCTTCGTCGCTGCCAAAGGAGGAAAAAGTGTCGCGATATCATGACATGTTGCAACGTCATGGCCAAAAGAGGAAAAAGTGTCACGATATCGTGACATGTTGCATTTTTATGGCCAAAGGAGAAAAGTGTCACGATATCGTGACATGTTGCATTTTTGCGAACAAAGGAGAAAAGTTTCCCTATATCACGACATGTTGCATTTTCGCGGCCAAAGGAGAAAAGTGTCGCGATATCGTGACATGTTGCATTTTCGTGGCCAAATGAGAAGAAGGAAAGAGTTTCGCGATATCGCGACAAGTTGCATCAACTGACCATGCCGATCCCCCTATTAGCTAGTTAATGGTTCAAGAGATTTGGCTCCATTGCAAATCTTCTTTTACTATTGTAAGCATGTGTTCTCTCTGACTTCGGCTAGGAAAAGTCTCTTCCCAAATTGTAATTGATCTTTGTTTTAATACAAGTTTTTTCAAAATTTTCAAAAAAAAAAATATTTGTAAAAAATTATTATTATAATAATAACATGACTGTGAGAGCTCTGGAAGAGAAAACAAGGGCATCCGTTGGGTAGCCAAAGATATTTCTACTTAGTGTGGATTTGAAGATAATATTGGTGCCCTAAGATGTCCCAATGGGGACACCTCAAAATCCTCTTTTAGAGAGACATAGTTCTTTTGAGGATTTATTAAAGGATAAATCTCCATTAAAAACTAAAGAAGCACAAAATGTTGTATTAAAAATGCTCTTTACGACTGCTGGAAATAGATCATCTCAATGATTTAATGGATGCTTGCCATAGTCAGAATAAAGATCAAATATTTTCATTTAGAAAAGGATGGTCGAATAAATAGTTTTATATAGAACCAATCATGATTTGGTCTATAAATTCATGGGTATTCACCCTACCCTCATTTTTTTGCATTCTTGGATTCAAAAAAACTGGGAGCCTCTTCGTGAGTATTCTTTGTGGTTTATTAGAAATAGATATTTTATTGTTATTTTTTCTTCACATTCCGATAGAAATAGGGCTTTGAAATCATAAAAGAGGAATCATGGTCCGATAGGATTATTTGTTCAACCCTGGATAGTGGGATTTGATCCTCGAATGGAATCCACTACTGTCCTGGTTTGGATCCATTTTTATGCACTTCTAATGGAGTTTAAGAGTGAGCAAGTATTGAAAATTATTGAAAATTTTCTTGGAAGACATTTGGGTGTTTTCAAAGACACAATGGAAGGAAACACAACTATTTATGCAATATTATGTGTGGAAATGGATCTTAGCCAGCCTTTAGCGATAGAGGTGGAACTAAAAAATGTAGGAATTTCTTAGATTCAACAAATGGATTATTAAGCATTGCCCTTCAAATGCAAATTTTACCACAAATATGGGCATTTGGCCCGATATTACCCAAATAATTTAAACATAAAAATGAAGGATCCTCTAGGAATGTCAAATATTCCTAAAAGAAACAATCAATAAAGAAACAACCAATATTTCTTAGGATAAAGAAGCATATGGATATGGTTTTGAATAGACCAAAAGAATGAGAAGGTAAAAAAAAAAAAAGATGGTAAAGAGCAAACCCAACTCAAGCCCTCTAATAGGTATAATATATTTAAGACACTAATGGACCAAGAAGAAGAAAAACTCATGGAAGGAGTTGATGGGAATAATAAAATTAATAACAACCATGTTCAAGCCCCTCTTTCATCTCCTTCCATCATATACTCTTTTTCCTAGAATACTCTTTTTCCTAGTAGGACCACATAGATCAATATGTACTAGTTTCAATGGCTTAGATGACATAAAATATTTTGACATGAAACTTGTTCTAGTTTGCTTCCTATGTTAACATGGTGCACATATTGTGTTTTATGGCCTTCTTAGCTTGGGTAAATATATAACAACCTATTTATTGCTTATTCACTATGTTGTAAAAATTCAAATGATCCATTCTCCTATGCTATAACCAAATTTCATCTTCTTGTTATGGAAAACACTTTTCTCCCTTAATATCACTTAGCACATGGAAGTTGTTTGTAGTTCTACTTGCATTTGCACTGATTTTTCCAGTTTTAGACTTTATGATTTCACATCTATTTGGATGAAATGTAACCATGTGCCCTTGATAACAAAGTTGGCTCACACTTAGTAGATTGTGCCTCAACCCCTTGACATACAATACATTATCTATTTTTATTTTCCCATTATATAAACTCATAGTTACTTTTCCACAAACTTTTGCTCATCCATAATCACCAAATATTACTCATCCTCCACTAGTTTCTTTGAGTATAAGAAATTTATTTTTATCTCCTGTCATGTGACTAGAACATCCACTATCAAGAAACCATTGTTTTCCTTTATCTTGAACATGAAGAGTTGTTTGTACTAACATTGATCTAAATTTCTCATGCCCTTTTCTTTCTTTCCTAATTGTTGAAGTTGTATTTCTTTTACTTGAATCAAGAAATACCAATTTGAACCATCTAGCCTTGTGCCCAAAATTATTGTACTTATAACATATGATATCATCATTCATAAGAGGTGCAAAGGAATTGAAATTTCTATTAGCATCATTTTTCACATAACTAGTGTAATGTTTAGCTCTATGACTATATTTGTTACATGAAAAGAAATAGCCATGGAGGGGATTATGTAACCTATTTGAATGTCTTGGGAAATATGGTTGAGTTCTTCTCCTTTTGTTGTTCTTGTGATTAACTCTTGTCCATGGTTCTTCTTTTCCTTCTTCTTTCCAATCCATATAATATGAACAATATAAATTAAAATTTTTGCTTTTCAATCCATATAATAAAATTAAAAAAATTAAAGTAGTAAACATTACACAAAGCATCACACACATGACAAATATGATTTAACATGGTTCACCCAATGTGGGATACTTCACAGATAAAATATTTCACTAAAAATTCCTCAACAAATATTTTGGGAATCCTTCTCTATTAAAATTTTTATGGACCTTTGTCCAAAGGAGATACCCATCCCCTAATCAAGTTTTTGGACATTAATCCACATGAGAACTCCTCATCTACTTTGTTTGGTGATCCTCTAGAAGACTCTTGCCTCCACTACATTGGATTGTGGATCTCTTTCCATCGAAGACCTCTATCCTCACTGCCCTAGCTAGTGGATATCTACCCACTAGAGACTACTATCCTCTACTGTGTTGCATCCAAATCCTACTCTAAAATATGCTAAATATCTATCTCAAATCAGTATTGAACATTGTCCTCTGACTCGCATAAATATGCTCAAAATCAATATTTTATTTGGTAGAAATCTGGTCTTCAAACTCTGTCCCTAAATCTATCTCCACTCTAGCACAAACCTACTCGTAAACCTATACCAAAATATATCCTAAAATATATAATCAAGTCTTAGCACAAATCTTGATCAAATCACAAACCAACTCTACTTAGATTTTCCCAAAGCCTTAACAAAAGGCTTGAAGAAATGAATCAAATCTACACTCAAGTCTTCACAAAGACTTACCTCTAATATATCCTTAAACTTTCACAAAAGCTTACTCAACTCTATACTTAAGTCCCCTTTAGGACTTACTCAAATATTTACACACCACTCAGTGGGATTCGATCCCAGGTCACGCAACCACCAGCGCCCTAGCCATGACCTAACTACCATGTGAGTTAGGCGATCACTTGGGAGGGAAAAGTGCCTCGTGTGCTATGTTACTTTGATCAACACCAAAATAAAAAAAAAACCTTGCCCCTTTGCAGCTACCAAGACTCAAACGTGGAACCTCTACCTTATCTGCACCTTTCACTCTGACCACTTGCCACTCATCAAACTAGTCAGTTGGTGATAAGTCTTTAAGCCTTGATTAATTTATTTGTCATGAATTTTGATTTATTTAAAAATTAAAATCCTCTTCTTATGCACTCACACATTTTTGCATTAATAATCCTTTCAATTTTTTAGACATGCTTCAAATTAGAGACTTGCATTTAGTTGGCAAGTCTTATGGTATTTATACCATATGCCAAACACCTTCGAACATCAATGGAGAGGAAGAAATATTAAACAAATTTATGTTCATCCTAACTTAGGGTTTAAATAATGTTATTTAAAAATTGATTTATAATATAAATATTATAAATAATTTATATATTACCTTAGGCTTTATTTTTAACCTTTAATATTATAATAAAAATATTATAATATAATTTCCTTTGTGTCTAGGTATTTTTATCTTTCACCATTAAACCTTATCTGACCTCATTTAATATTATTATAATAAATATTATAATATTATTTCCTTTAGTTCTAGGTATCCCTTTCCTTCAAGGTATTTAACAATCCTTTTGACCAATCATGTGAAGCTCTTAAACCAAATATCTTAGGATTAAAATAGAAATATTTTAACCCTCCTTTTGCCAAGTCCTGCACTAATCACTGACACTAACTCTTGACATCAATGATAATACAACTACTCAAAATTTTCAACAATTTTCCCCTTTGTCATTGATGCAAACCCTTTTTCTATAATTATTCCTTTTTCCTTTTTTCCAAATTGCTCCCCCTGATTAAATGATCTCCTCCTAACTCAAATCTCTCCCAATTTGACATCAATGGAAAAGGGCCACCTTTGGGGCTTGGGCATAAATATGAGACTTTTGGCTCAACCCCTCCCAAGCCTTACAGTTCCCAATAGAGCACTGTTCCAACATGATTTCGGCAAACCACTCCAATTTTGGCTCTACCTAGATTGCCTTTTGCAGCTCCATCAGTATTAATTTTAATCCAACCTTCTGGGGGTGGTTTCCAACTAGCTCTATCCTATCCCTCTTGCACTTCAACTCCATCTTCCATTGCCCCAATAACAACCTGAGTTTCCTCTTTAGCATAGACATCCACAGTTTCTATGACTTTGCTCTAAATGACCTGCCAAACTCCATCTAACGAAGAAAAAGTTTCTCTAAAAATTCTAGCATTTCTCTCCAACCACACTTGCCACGAAATAAAGTTTAATCCAAGCTCCCAACCAATACAAAGATCTTTAGATTTAAATCCACCCCTCTTCCATATTTCCTAGATATTAGTCTGATTCAAGTCACCATTAACTTGAATTTTATAATATAAAAACCATCTCTCCCAAATCTGGTGCATGAAAGGGCACTCAAAAATCAAGTGATTAGTTGTTTCCTCACTCTTGTAGCATAAGACACATTGATATGGACCGATGATTCCTTTACATCTAAGATTATCAAAAGTGAAAATTCCATTATGCATGAACTGCCAGGCAAAAAATTTTACTTTCAGCAAACCCTCGGAGTGCCAAATATTTCTCCAATCCTCAACCTGATATGTATGAGGGGGAGGCTCTAGAAGGATCTTATCATATCCATCCTTCATTGTGTAGACACCAAGGCTCCCATAGCCCCAAGCTAATTCATCCTCCTTGTCTCTACCTGTGAGAAATATTTCTATCAAGATTTTAGTCATGATGGGTGCCAAATTCGGAGGGATTAAAATTGGCCACTCATCCAACTTCTTAAACTGCTTAAACTTATACTCCCCCAATTGACTAGTGGTGAAATAACTTTCAATTTGGACCCATCCCTTGGTTTCTATGGCTATTTTTATTGGTTGCAATTCAAGAAATTCAACAATGATAGGTGGGTATTGATCCCATGAATCTGTCCAAAATTGTGCCTTCTCCCTTCTCCCTACTTTCCAAAATAATCGATCTTTAACTACCTGAGATCCTAACTTGAGAGCCTGCCACACTAAGGATCCAGTAGCATCCAAAGGGAAACTGCCCACCTCATTTGGGTTAACATGTCCCAAATATTTACTAGTTAGGATTCTACTGAATAAGGAAGTTGGTTGGGAAATCCACCTCTAGTAAAGCTTTCCAGCCAAAGATTTATTATTTAACTTGGATCTTCTTAGTCCCAAACCTCCTTTTACCTTGGGTTGGGTTACTTTGTCCCAACCTACTAAGGCCCATTTCCTCTCTCCTTTTACTCCTTCTCATAGAAATTTTCTAGCCATATTGTCCAACTCTTTCCATATAGTATGTGGGGTAGCCATGATAGAGAGTTTATAAATTGGCATGGCCTAAATGATTGACTGTAAAAAAGTTAATCTACCCCCATAGCTTAACCATTTGTGAGACCAATGATTAATTCTATCCTTGATACAATCTAAAAGATTCCTCCAGATATCTATTTTTAGTTTTTTAAAATGCAAAGGGACCCCCAAGTAAACCACTAGGAGAGAAGTCCTTGTGAATCCCAAGATCTCTAAAACTCTATCCTGAAGCCTTTGATCAAGATTGAAAAAGACCACTTTGGATTTTTTATCATTGATGACTTGGTTTGTAGCCCTAAGGTAGACATTAAGATTATCTCTGATCATTCTTGCTTCCCTAAAGCTGGCCACTCCCACCAATCCTGTATCATCCACAAACTATAGGTGAGTCAAAACTTCCTCATCCACCTTGATACCTATTAGCAAACCTTGTTGTCTTCTCCTCAAGAAAAGTATACCTAATCCTTCAGCCAATATGAGAAAAATATAGGGAGAGCAAGGATACCCTTGATGAAGGCCTCGAGTGGCTCCAAACGATTGTGATGGAAGACCCTTGATTAACACTGAATATGTCAGAGAAGAAACACAACTCATGATCCATTCTATCCAATCCTAAGAGAAACCAAAGGCTACCATCATATTTGACAAGAAGCTCCAGTCCACCCTATCATAAGCCTTTGACATATCTAATTTTATGAACATTCCTTTATTACCAGATGTTTGCATTGAATGGATTGCCTCCTGAGCTAGAACCACCCCATCCAAGATCTGCCTACCCTCTACAAAACCCCCTTGCTCTGAGGAGATAATGTTATGTAAAAGAGTTTTTAGCCGCTTAGCCATTACCTTTGTGATTATTTTATATATCACATTGCATAAGGCAATAGGTCTATAATCTAAAATGTGTACCCCCTCCTCCCATTTTGGAATTAAGGTAATGAAAGTATGATTTAATGCTTTAAGCATTCTTTTACTACCTTTGGACTCCTCTATAACAACCATTACATCCTCCTCCAAGTTATCCCAAAAGGCCTAAAAAAACTCAATTGGAAAGCCATTTGGACCTGGAGTTTTTCTAGTGCTCATTCCAAAGACCACATTCTTTAGTTCCTCTCTATCAATGGGTTTAAGAAGGGTCTGATTTTCTTCTTTAGAGATAACGTAAGGTATGAAAACGATAACGTCATTTTTAGCCTCTTCATCTTGCACCATACTTTCCTTAAATAGTTTAGAAAAATAATCCATTGAATGGGAATGCATACCTGGAAGTGTATCAAAGGAGTGTCCGTTCTCATCTTGAAGAGCTTCCATGTTATTCATCTGTATCCTAGCACAGGCAGTTCGATGGAAAAATTTGGTATTTCTATCACATTCTAATAACCAAGTGGTTCTTGATATCTTTTTCCAGTAGGTCTCCTCTTGGTTGTCAATGTCCTCAACTGCTTTACACAAGGCATCATCCTCGGCTTTGAGCTGCTCTATAATTGTTCCTTCCTTAAATTGTTTTTGAACCTCATCCCATCTGGCCACCAAAGGAGCTCTTTGGACCTGGAAGTTTTTCTTGTTAGCTCACCTCCATTATTTCAGTTGAACTTTGACATAATGAAGTTGTTTGTGGAATCTAAACATTGTTGTCCCATATGTTGGGCAACCTTCTTCCCACCACTGTGGAATTTTCTTTTGAAGTTCCTCTTTTTGTAACCAAAAATTTTCAAATTTAAATGGTTTGTGATGCTGCCCTGTCTTAATCCCTCCTTCCAAAAGAATGGGAAAGTGATCTAAAATTGGACCCTCCAAAATCTGAAATGTTGTGTTCCATTTTACAAATGCCTCCTCTGAGACCAAAAAATGGTCTAAATTTACCTTCTTGCTATGTGGCTCCCTCCTCTTACTAGTCCAAGTATAGTTGGTTCCAGGGCATTTAATATCCACTAAGTGTAAATCCTGGACTTGGGCAATCATAAGTCGATCCCCTGGGTCTAAAATTGGGGTTCCCCCTTCCTGATCTCTAGAGGATAATTAAGCATTAAAATCCCTAGCAATAATCCAGTCTAGATATTCCCTTGATATTCTCATGTTATGCACATCTTTCCATTGAAGCCTCTGACCATCAAGGTTTTGAGCCCCATAAAAATTTGTGATTAAAACATGTTCAGCTGTGACATTGTTCATAAAATGTGATGTGAGAACACCCCTCCAAGCTATATGTTCTATTGTAGTCCATTCAATAGAGTTCCAAAGAGTAACAATCCCCCTTGAGGCACCTTGGGCAGCCACTTCCATATGACCAGCATCCCTCCAAATTTTGTTAACTGTTTTACACATAAGATCTAACGATATTTTTGTCTCCTGAATAAGCAAAAAAAATGTTTTACATTTTTCTAAGAGTATTTGAACAATAGATTGACGGGTTTGACTATTTAAACCCCTAACATTCCATGATTGTATAATCATTGGTTACCTTGAGAGCAGTAAGAATCTATTGGCCTCACTGATCCTCTAGTAATAAGTTTGTCTCCTTGAACTGCTAGCAATTCCTTATTTGATTTTCTACCCACTCCTTGAGAATTGCTATTTTTTTGATCTCTTTTCCACCTGAGTTATCCCTAAAGTTGGCCTTTCTCTGTTCTTTTCTGCTATTCCCATGCTGACATCCTTAATTATTGGTTGCTCTTGGTTATGCACTATCAATGCCCCTGCATTCTCTGACTATGGTAACTCACTATGCTCAATTACCTGCTCTATGACGGGGGGAGATGAAAGAGGAGCTTGAACGTGGATGATATTATTTTCACTATTCCCATCCACACCTTCCATGAATTGTTCCTCTTGGTCCACTAGTGTTTTAAATATCTCATACCTATTGGTGGGCTTGAGTTGGGTTTGCTCTTTACCATCTTTTTTCTTTTGCCTTCTCCTTCTTTTGGGTTGTTCAAAACCATATCTCTGAGCTTCTTTACCCTGAGAAGTATTGGTTGGTTCTTTTTTTATTGTTGACTTACCCTCCTTAGGAAGATTTGACATTCCTAGAGGAACCTCCATTTTTGTGTTCATATTATTTGGGCAAAATTGGGCTAAATGCCCATATTTGTGGCAAACTCTGCATCTGAAGGGCAGAGCCTCATAGTCCAGCTATTGAATCCAAGATAGTCCTGCAAGTTCAAGTTCCACCTCTATCGGTAGAGGCTGGCTAAGATCCATTTGCACACATTCTTGCATAAACAGCTATGTTTCCTTCTATTGTGTCTTTGGAGACACCTAAATGTCTTCCAAGGTAATTATCGATAATTTCCAAAACTTGCTCACTCCAAAACTCCATTGGAAGTGCATACAAACGGATCCAAACCGAGACAACAGTGGGTTCAATTCGGGGATCGAATCCCACTCTCCAGGATTGAATAAATAATCCTACCGGACCATGATTCCTCTTTTTTGATTTGAAAGCCCTATTTCTATCGGCCAGAGAAGAAAAAATAACAATAAAATACCCATTGCTAATAAACCATAAAGAGTACTCACCATGAGGCTCCCAGTTTTGCCGGACCCAAGAATGCAAAAAATTAAGTGTAGGGCAAATACCCATGAATTTACAGATCAAATTGTGATTGGCTCTATCTAAGACTATTTCTTCAACCATCCTTGGCTCAATGACAATCTTGGGCCTTGATTCTGACTGTGGCAAGCATCCATTGACTCGTTGAGATGTTGATCTATTTCCAGCAGCCGTAAAGAGCATTTTAAATGCAGTTCTTTGTGCTTCGTCAGTCTTGGATGGAGATTTATCTTTTAACAAATCTGCATAAGAGCTATTTCTCCCTAGAAGAGGATCCGAAGGTGTCCCCATTGGACCCTCCTAGGGCAGCAATCTTGCCTTCAAATCCACAGTAACCAAAAATCTCTTCGACAACCCAACTGATGCCCTAGATTTTCCCTAGCTCCAAAAACCCTAGTTCATCGCTTCCTGCCTTCGCTCCAGTTCCTATTTTATTCTTAATTCTTTTTTTACAAATATTATTAATCAAAAATTTTAAATTTTTTTAGTAGTTATGAACAAATTTTTATTTTTAATATTAAAAATAAAATTCTATAATTTGTATATATTATTTTGAACCTGAGATCAAAGTTAAGCTATTACCTATGATATTTTGTATAACATGTTAAAACTAAACTATTAGTATAAATTTAAACTATTGCCATTTTTATAAATTATATTAAACAAATGTTTCTCTTTCTTTATTTTTTTAAACAATGTTTGACATATTTTCCAAGTAATATATTACCTAAGTTTTTAAATTTTTTTAAGTAGTATTCAATTAATTTTTACTTTTAATATTAAAAATAAAATTCCATAATTCTTAAATATTATATTTTTTATATATTCTGATCCTTTACTTGTAAATATTATATTTTTTATATTATTTAATATTTTTTTGATATATATTATCTTAGAAGTGATACAAAATATTTGGCTAATAAAATATGTTGTATGAAGTAGATATGATTGAGAATGGGCAATTATTTGTTTGAAGAAGATGAATAATATCTTGGTAATAAAATATGTTGTATGAAGTGCATATGTTTGAGAATGAGTATTTAATTACATGGTTTATTTGGTAATAAAATATGTTTTATAAGTAAATATGATAGAGAATGGGCAATTATTTGCATATACACATATTTAGTTTGTAATTGAATTTTTTCAATGAGTTTACACAAACTCTTATGAAGTGTCTAGTTTCCCTGATACTAAGTGGGGTGGCGTTTGAACCTTGGACCTCCTAAATAGAGGATAAATCTCTCACCACTATAGTAAGCAAGCTTGTAACTAATTTTTTTTGGTATTAATTTAAAGAGAGGGTTTTGAAAGGGTCCCCACAACCTTATACATATAGATAAACTCTCAACCATAATAACAATATCCAAAATATTATACCTATTAGGGAATAACCGAGAGATTTTAATTCCTAATAACCATAATGATTCTCGAGAGAACTTAGAAAATGCTTTGAAGGAAAAACAAACTCTAAAAAACTCCAGTCAAAGTGCAAAGCGAGACCGAACGCCCCTTCCAATAAGAGCCAAAGGGATATATGATTCCTTAAAAAAACAAACCATCATGAGGCTCTTTCCTAGCACAGAAGGCTATGTCATTCGGGACATCATTTTTCCACACCAAAAAAGTAGCATATTTAAAACCACGGTTGGCCAGAAAATCGGCCAGTGCATTCCCCTCACGTAACACATGGTGAATGTTTACATGTTCAAAAGCGTATAGCAATCTCCTAGCTTCGGTAATAATATTGAGAATGTTCTAGATAGGTGTACACTCCCCTTTGAGCATCTTGAATATGTTCAAAGAGTCACCCTCGATTTCCACATTCTGACAGCCAACATCCATTAAAAAATTTCACCCCTATATAAGCTACATGAGCCTTCACAAAGTGTGAAGATTGGGAATCAAGGGGTTCAAAAAATACCATGAGGATGTCACCATTCTTGTTTCGCACAACGCCACCTACTCTAGCCTTATCGGGGTTACCCTTTGAGGCCTCATCAAAGTTGAGTTTCAGCCAATTGGGAGTCGGATGGGCCCACTTAATTCCTGCTCTAGGATCAGGTTCGTGGGGGCCAAGGAAGAGGGCTCCAACTCAATTTAAATTCCAAATCAACTTCATCGAGATGAGGATAGCGTCTTGGGTCGTTTACCCATAAAGGCAGCCAAGACATTCTTCGATGCTCTGTTAATGATCTTAGTACCCACCCTGACAACATCAGTCTCAACGTCATTAAAAGCATAGGCATTCCCAAGCAAGCTTGTAACTATTAAAATTTAAGTCTAAATAGATTTTTATTAATGGTCATGTCCCTCTTTGCAATTATATATATATATATATATATATATATATATATATAACTATTAAAAACTATATGATTTTTAATAGTTATATATATATATATAGATTGTGATGATATCCAATTTATATTAATTAAGATTAATCATACAAAAAGGGTGGGTGGAATTAGCACACCCCAAAAACCATAAAAGCTTCTAGGTGGAGGAAATCACACCTCCCCATAAAAAATATTCTGAAAAAGACTACTACGCACCACTATGAGCAATCATTACACAAACATCCCAAGAAATAATCATTAAATAAAAATCAAGGAGCGAGATGGAAGCTATCTTCCTCGCTCACATTCTGCCAGCTTAAATCCAAAGAGACAAGGGTATTCCATCCTTCTACATTATCACCAACCAAAGTTTGTTTAGGAGTAGTATGTGCATCGTTATGATGAACAATAAAGAAAGTAGTAGAAGTGTCACCCCATCCAACAACTTACTCATAAGTTGTGGGTTGAATATCCCATCCAAAGTTCTAGTGGGAGGAAGAACCAACTCCATCATCTAGACATCTACGACACTAAGCGGGTTGGGACTAATGTCAATCTACTAGAGAATGGGTGAAGCATCGAGAGCCTCAACAACACTGAGAATGGGACTTGGAGGAGCTTCTCAAGGAATTATAAGGGACATGACTAAACATGCATGGGGTATTACCCCAATGATCCATAAGAGCACGAAGGTGTTGCAACTCAACATTCACTTTGTCCACCTATATAGAAATATGCATCCAGTAGTCATAAAATAGCATACTTGTCAGCTAAAAAAAATGTAGATGATCTAATATTTATGGGTAGTAACAATAAAATGAATATGGAGTTCAAAAACTCCATGATCAAATAGTTCAAGATGAAAGATCTTGGTTTAATGCGATACTTCCTAGGCATGGAAGTGCATCATTTAAATAAAGGGATCTTCATATGTAAACACAAGTATGCTCAAGACATGATCAAGAAATTTGCCATGGAGCAGTGCAAATTAGTTGCAACTCCAACTAGACATGGGATCCAATTGAGCAAGGATGATGGAGCATCAAAGGTTGACATGACCACTTACAAAAGCATGGTTTGGAGTCTAATATTTCTCACCAACACCAGGACCGATATTCAATATGCAGTTTCTCTAGTTTCAAGGTTTATGACTAGTCCATCTGAGCTGCATTTACAAGAAACTAAAAGAATTTTAAGATATGTAAAAGGTACATTGGATTTTGGAATCCTTTACCAAAAAATTAATTATGTGAAATTATTTGGCTTCATTGATAGTTATTGGGTCAGCAACATAGATGATAGAAAATCTACATTAGGGAATTGTTTTAGTCTAGGATTAGGACTAATTACATGGAGTTCCAAGAAACAAACTACTGTAGCATTGTATCAACTGAGGCTGAGTATATATCCATCACTCATGCTAGTACTTAGGCCCTATGGTTAAGAAAATTTCTTTAAGATATTGGAGAAATTCAGAGTGTTCCAACTTTACTGTATTGTGATAACATAAGTGCCATTCAGTTGGCATACAATCTAGTCCATCATAGTAGATCAAATAATTTTGATATGAAGTATCACTTCATTTGAGATATGGTGGAATAGTAGATAGTTGAGCTTCAATATTGTAACACTTTGGATAATATTGCAGATATCTTCACCAAAGGTATAGCTAAAGCTCAATATATAAAGCTGAGAGACTGTATAATTAGTCCTCTCAACTTTAATGGGAATAATTTTGGAAATAAAGCTAGTAAAATGAGTAAAAATGAGTAAAAAGGTGTAAAAATTTGTTTCAACTGTAAGCTTTGGATCTTACCCCTTTTACCTCCTTGGACGGTAGTTGACTGGGTAGGTAGGTTGACTTGGATGATAGCTTACTGGGCGGATTGGACGACAAGGGTGGCAAGGCGAACCAATTCTATTTCCCTTTCTCTTTTCCTCCCTATTTCTCCTATTTTCCTAACTTCCCTATATTCCTTAAAATCGTTTGGAGTTACCATTATAAATACCATTGTAATCTAAATTTTCTAAGGTTCAATATATATTATTTTCTATTCACTCCTAATTTTTCTCTCACAAACCACATTATAATGGTCAACAGGTAAATTTTTGGACAGATTCTTGGGATGGTCACAAGCCTTCGATAACTCAGTTTCCTGATTGGAGGCCTTGGATGGAGGAGCTTCACCGAGCTAACTGGATAAAGGTCGCTAATTACTGTCGGTACCATACTGGTAATTCAAAGGTTGGTAGATATTGGATCCCTATTGAGGACTGGCCTATTCAAATCCTAGAAAGGCAAAGACAAGATATCCAAGACATCCTTCATATGATATCTCTCTCTTGGTCCCATGAAAAAGATTGTTTTGGATGGAACAACACTACTAAGGGTGAGTATTCAGTTGCTCACGGTTATTTAAACTTATGCCATAATAATCCCAACCATTCTTCTAACATATTTTCTCAATTGTGGGATCAAAAGCTCTAGCCTAAGGTGAGGGTTTTTAATTGGCTTTTATTGCATCGTAGGGTGCTTACTGGTGAGCAACTTATGAAACGTGGTTTTCATGGCCCTTTTATATGTGAGATGTGTGAAGAGAATGTAGAAAATCTCAACCATATTTTTATTGAGTGTACTTTAGCCTCTGAGCTATGGAAGAGAATGGACACTTTACTTGGGTTACAGTGGTCCAATTTTTTTACTTTTGAACATATTTGGAGGGATTGGCCTAATCAAGATGATGTTGATCATTTTATTGGGCAGTTAGTTTGGATGGGTTCTACCATTCTTCTTTGGAATATTTGGATTGAAAGGAACATCCAAATTTTTAATCAAGATAGGAAGGATATTCACTATATTTGGAAAAATACCATAGCGAACTTAGTTGAATCAGTCCATCAACTTCTTAATCACCCCCAAAACTCCCACCAAAGATGGGATCAAGTGATGCAAAGATTGAAGGTTAAATATTTTAATGAAAACCAACTTAAATGGAATGTGAGTATTAGTAATATGGATAGGACAAGAAATTGAAAACCCCCTCCTAAGGATTTTGGAAAAGTCAATACTGATGGAGCCTCTAGAGGGAACCCTGGAAAAGCCAGTGTGGTAGGAATTGGTAGACTTTCAAATGGCTCCCTGGTTTTTAATTTTGCTAAGAATTTGAGTATTTTTTCCAATAACCTTGCTGAAGGGTATGGTATCCTCAAAGGCCTTCAGGAGGCTACTAAGGTTGGATGGAAAAAGATGTAGTTGATTCTGAATCTCAACTTATGATTAATATTTTGAAGACTCCTTCCAATAATCATAAGGTTGATTGGAGAATAAAAATAATTATTGAGAAGATTCAATTAATCCAGATGGGATTTTTGAAATTTGATTACAATCATGTGGTCAGAGAGCAAAACAAGAGTGTTGATGCTTTAGCTAATTGGGCTTTGGACAAAGGTTATCTTACTTGTTATGGCCACCCTCCTAGATGGTGGGCTTCACAAATTAGGGAAACTCTTTTTTCTATCATTTCTTTGGATGGATCCATTTTTGAAGGTACCTAGTTTCTTTTTGCTTTTTTTTGCTTCTCTTTGGTTCATTCAGGTTTTTTTAGTTCCCTACATATCTCTTTTCTTTCTTTTATTTCCTTTGTTGTTTCTTGCCTTAATATTCCTCTAGTCTAGATAGGCCATTGTTATGTTCAATTTTTTTTCTTTTTTATTTTATTTTATTTTTGTTTAGTTTTTTAAGATGTGTGTTCTTTTGTTTTGTTTTGTTTTTGTGTTCTTTGTGTTGTTTTTTGTTCATATTTTTTTGTTGTTTTGTGTTTTTTTATGTTTTTTGTTATTGTTCTTGTGTTTTTTTCATTCTTGTTCTTGTGTTTCTCTTTGTTTGTGTTAATTTGTGATTTTTTTGTGTGTGTTTTCTATGTTTTTTTTTTTTATTGTTTGTTGTTTGTTGATTTTATTTTATTTTTTATTTTTCTAGGTTTTGGTTGTGTTTATTTTTCATGTTTTTTTTTGGGTTATGTCTTTGTAGTGTTTTGTTGTTTTTTTCTTGTTTGTGTTTTTTTATGTGGTTCTTGTATTTTTCTGTGGTTCATGTTGTGGTTTCTTTTATATTATTGTGTGTGTGTTTGGTTGTGCTTTTGTTTTTGACACACTCAAGGAGCATGTTTTTTATTTTATTTTATTATTTTTGTTGTTTTTTACTTATTTATTTACTTATTTTTAAATTTATTTTGTGTGTTTGTTTGCTCCTTGAGTATGTCAAAGGTGGTAGGCCAGGTTCGATTCTTGGCTTTTTTGGCGGAATGGATACTCCTGCCTCCTTGGGTCTTATCTAAAAGTGGCATCCCTTTTGGGATGTTTTCCCAAATATATATATATATATATATATATATATATATATATATATATATATATATATATATATATATATATATATATATATATGTGTGTGTGTGTGTGTGTGTGTGTGTGTGTGTGTGTGTTTTATAAGTAAATATGATAGAGAATGGGCAATTATTTGCATATACACATATTTAGTTTGTAATTGAATTTTTTTTCAATGAGTTTACACAAACTCTTATGAAGTGTCTAGGTTCCATCATACTAAGTGGGGTAGGGTTTCAACCTTGGACCTCCTAAATAGAGGATAAAAATCTCACCACTACAGTAAGCAAGCTTGTAACTATTTTTTTTGGTATTAATTTAAATAGAGGGTTTTGAAAGGGTCCCCACAACCTTATACATACAACCAAACTATCAACCATAATAACAATATCCAAAATATTATACCTATTAGGAATAACTGAGAGAGTTTAATTTCTAATAACCATAATGATTCTGGAGAGAACTTAGAAAATGCTTTGAAGGTAAAAAAAACTCTAACAAACTCTGGTTAAAGGACAAAATGAAATCGAACACCCCTTCCAACAAGAGCCAAAGGGATGTCTGACTCCTCCTTACAAAAATAAAGCATCATGAGCCTCTTTCCTAGAAAGGGAAACTACGTCATTCGAGACATCATTTTTCCACACCAAAAAAGTAGCACAGTGGACACCACGGTTGGCCAACATATCGGCCAGTGCATTCCTCTAATGGAACACATGGCAAATGTTCACCTGTTCAAAAGCGTACAACAATCTCCTAGATTCGACAATAATATTGAGAAAGTTCCAACTAGGTGTACACTCCCCTTTGAGCATCTTGATTATTTTTAAAGAGTCACCTTCGATTTCCACATTCTGACAACTAGCATCCACTAACAATTTCACCCTCATTTAAGTTGCACGAGCTTCTGTTAAGTGTGAAGATTGGAAATCAAGGGGTTCAGCAAATACCATGAGGATGTCGCCATTCTCGTTTCACACAATGCCACCTGCTCCAGCCTTGCCGAGGTTACCCTTTGAGGCCCCATCGAAGTTGAGTTATAGTCAATTGGGATATGGATGGGCCCACTTAATTCCTGCTCTAGGATAAGGTTCATGGGGGACCGAGAAATAGGGCTCTAATCCAATTTAAATTCCAAATCAACTTCGTTGGAGGAGGAGGGCACCTTGGGCCATTTACCCACAAAGGCAACCAAGAAATTCTTCGACACTTTGTTAATGATCTTAGTACCCACCTTGACAGCATCGGTCTCAACATCATTAAAAGCACGAGGCATTCCCAAGCAAGCTTGTAACTATTAAAATTTAAGTCTAAATGGATTTTTATGAAGGGTCATGTCCCTCTTTGAAATTTATATATATATATATATATATATATATATATATATATATATATATATATTGATTTTGTTAGTGGGGTTTATATATCTATATATACAGTTTTTAATAGTTATATATATATATATATATATTGTGATGATATCCAATTTATATTAATTAAGATTAATCATACAAAAATTATGGGTGGAATCAACACACCCCCAAAACCATAAAAGCTGCTAGGTGGAGGAAATCATACCTCCCCATAAAAAATAGAGTCTAAAAAAGACTACTACATGCCACCATGAGCAATCATTACAAAACATCCCAAGACATAATCATCAAAAAAATATCAAGGAGCGATATGGAAGTTATCTTCCTCACTCACATTCTGTCAGCTTGCATCCGAAGAGACTAGGGTATTCCATCCTTCTATATTACCACCAACCAGAGTTTGCTAAGGAGCAGTACGTGCATCGTTATGATGAACAACAATGAAATTAGTAGTAGTGTCACCCCACAAAATAACTTACTCATAAGCTGTGGGCTGAATATCCCATCCAAAGTTCTAGTCGGAGGAAGACCCAAATCCATCATCCAAACATCTATGACATTAAGCGGGTTGGGACCAGTGTCAATCTATTAGAGAATGGGTGAAGCATCGAGAGCATCAACGACACTGAGAATGGGACCTAGAGGATATTATCAGGGAATTAGGATGGACATGACTAACTGTGCATGGGGTATTAACCCAATGATCCATAAGAGCACAAAGGTGTTGCAGCTCAACATTCCCTTTGTACACCTATACAGAAATCTGCATCCAATAGTCATAAAAATAGCATACTTGTCAGCTAAATAAAATGTAGAGTGAAGTCATGCTGTGTAAAAATCATCTTTTTCCTGGTTTTCCATAAATGGAAGAGAGTACTAATACGAAAAACATTCCACACTGGTTCAATATTGTCAAAAAAAGCAATGGGGTCCCCTAGAAGAGCATGAGGACATGAGAAGGGACTCCACATGAAAGGTTGAAAGAATTCCAGGAGCCATTTCCAAGCAAGAGAAGTCCACTGACATTATCAAAAACCTTGCAACACATCCTCATGTTCACCATAAAAATGATAGGTAGGGTTCTGAACACCTAGTTTCTTAAGTCTATTTTCGATAGGAAGTCCTTGGTGAATAAGACTCAAAAAAAAAAATGTTTTTAGGCTCAAAATATGAAGCCCAGACTTCGGCAAAATGTAAACTCCACCTTGAGGGTGAGGAGACAAAATCCCATTTAAAATTCAGCCTATGTGACATAGGGACCCGAGGAGTAATCAAGTTATACCCAAGTTAGGTTTTGTACTGAATTAGAGGGACCTTCTTAGGCCAACACTAATAGGACCACCAAGGTTTTTGAAACCTATTAAGTAACTTTATCTAAAGAGATAAAGGAATATTATCTATTATAACATCATAGGTTTGTTGATCCTCATTTTTTAGACTGTAAGTATACCTGAAAATATCCCAGGGTATCCAACTACTAGTTTGACAAGAGAAAATTTCCTTTAGAGATGCAATTTTTTTCTATAAAAATGTTGAGCTCTGACACATTAAACTGAAGCCAACAACATACCTTTCCAAGAAATAGTAGGATACCACCAGATGTTCATATTTTGAAGAGAGGCCACTGAATTCCGATCCTTTCCTTTCCATCATAGCTAAGGTTTAAGTGCCTCCCTGACTTTCCAAATACTCTTGATAACAAAGGAACCCTAAATTTTTATATGAACGGGGGTAGTAATAATAGTCTAAAGGCTCAACCCATTCAAAAAAATCTTGTCATAGGGTAAGCCACAAGACAAGCAATGTCGAATGAGAATTTTCTAGTGCTCATTATCTGTGAGGGATCGAGTAATCCATTTAATACATAAAGTAAAACCTTACCTTTGGTAATAAAAAAGACACATATCTCCACAATATTTGGGTAAGCAACACACATCCCATGCCACCCTATGAAAGCCTCTTTTAATAACATATTTTTCTCATAGGAAGTCTCATAAGAGCTTATCCAGTTTCTTATAACAAGCCTTGGATGGAATTCAATAAGAAGAATAATAAACATAAGTGGTAGCCAAAACAATAGTCCCTACTAGAATGAAGGAAAATACAAATAAAAAATGAGAATGCCTTGATCCTAAGGGTCTATTGTTATTTATGCAATTCTTTTGGCTATTCTTATGCATGGACCAACTGAAACAAACATTTAAACATGATACCATGGTAATCAAGAAGCAGATTGAAGTTCTTTTAAAGGAGGAGTACATCCAAAGGGACAATGAACAACGTGACCATTACAACTATTTGGCTTGATACTATGTCCAACTAGTCCAACAAGCATCACTTATTGTTGTTATAACCTTGATTTTTCCATACTAAATTAATTTTAGTTTCTCTATATATAGATGTGGAGATTGGCTAAAAAATAATATTATTGTTGATGTTCATTATCTATTACTAGAAACAATCTCTTGAAAGTGTGAGCATATTTATAGAGAACAAAGTTGGATAAAAAATAAATTATCATTTGATTTGTTTCACAAATATATAATTACAATAAATTCCTCATGACGCCAAGATAGACTACTAGCTACATTATGCCATAAGGCAATTTCACTAAGATTCCCTCATTTTAACAACAACCAGCAAAATTTACATCACCAGCTTATGAAGTGTTAAGAGATGTTTTCACCAACACTTAACACAAACACGTCAGACACTCGAATGCCCAACCCAGATGTTATTCCACTACTTTATGGGTTCAAAAAATTCACCAGAGATAGAAGTTGCCTCCGTGCTAAAGTAACTTGATTGGGATGAGTGACCGATAGGGATATTTATGCAGTGCAATTCTAAAATGATTTATAGTATGTTAATTATTCAAAGATATTCCAATTACCAAATACTCTTCTATCTAATTACAATCACATATATGTGAATACCAAATCATATACAACCATTCACTACCAAAAAGTGTGAGCATATTTATAGAGAATAAATTTGGATAACAAATAAATTAGTATTGATATTCAATCCGATGAAATTTAAATTTTAAAAAATAATTGGTCAAGTAAGATTTTATATTTTAATCGAAATGGTGTCAAGGAGTTGATTATGCAAACATAACACTTAAAAAATATATATCTAAAAGAAAAAAAAAAAGTTGTGATAAAAAGTTATGGGCCAACAAATTTGATATTTTGATGGAAGTGGCCCACTAGAAGCTACATATAACATAATAAAAAAACAAAATATTTTTCTTAATTTTTTGCTTAATTAATTATTACAAGGTATTAAAATTGTATTAAGAGTATTATTTTATGACCACGTAATGGTGTTACAACAAGTTGATAATAATACATGTATAGATTATACATTAACAATATTTAAATGCTGATATTTTCTTAAAAATTAAAGATAATGAAACTTATATCATTTAATTTTTAATTTTATTCTTATGTAAAAAAATTAAATTTTTTTATAATAAACTAAATTTTTACAACACGACCATTTTTATTATCTGCATCATAATTCCCATCATCCCACCAATGTTTGTGAAAATATGAGTTGATTCAGCACATTAAATTGTATTTTATGTCCAAAAAGGCACAAATTTGACCAATATGCTATCCAATGTTCACCAATCAATTCTATTTTTCACAAATCATAAAATTTCATCCTCAAAATTTCAAGTTTCCCCAACATCATTCTTCATCATCCATTTCTTTCCACATATGCTGAATTTCAAGTGAATCTTGTATATAGTGGTTTGTTCTATATACTTGGTGATTGCAACGATTTGCATCCATGCAATTTGGTAATATGAATGAATCACCATAAGAACACTTGGTCATCATCATCATTCCATATATCCTAGTTTAAAATTAAATCAAATTTGGTTCCTCAAATTTCAAGTGAAACTCGGACAAGATTAATCTTGCTAAATAGTTATCATTGATGGCCTATTTCATGGGTTTTAAAACATGGACAAAGTTACATCAAATAATTCCCAATTTCCTTAAAAATCATCATGGCGACTCATTATAGCTAGGGTGATTGGTTCCATTGAAAGAAAATATCCTACAGTCACTAGTTGGCCCTCCAAAGTTGACTCCTTTTTATTTTTTCATCTTCATATTGCATATCAATGAGGCCATATGGAAAAATTTATTTAACATCATGGAATCACCCTAAAATTTGGGGTAGCTAAATTTTATGCTTATTTTCCCATAGAGGGATACATATTACGTGATCATGATATCTACATTTGACACAAAATCCTTCATGTGTTGGGGCAAAAATAGATGCAATCATCATAAAAATTTCTCCTAAAACACTTCATCTATTGGGGCAAAAACAGACGCATTCATATTCCTCATTTCACCAACCCCCTTCAACCGTTGGGGCCAAAAAATGGTCACACATTCCATCATTCTCATTTCCTTCTTTGCACAATATTTATTCCATTCATTATTTTTCAATTGGCTCATGAGATTCATCCATAACTCATTCACCAATTGAGGGGGTAAGCTACGCAATAACTCCAAATTATTTATTCTTTTACCTTCAATTTTGTCTCCACATGATGTCTTCTATTTTTGCACCATATTGTATTTCACGCAACATGGTATAAAACGGGACATCTGTAGATACCAAAATCTAGCCACTTGTCCTCCATCCATACTTTCCCACCATCCACTAGTCCACCATCCCTATTTTATACTATTTTCGACAATTATTCACATTTATTTTTATATATTTAAATATAATATTTTATATTATATTTTAATATATGTTTAATAAACATATATTTATAAAGTGGATTATTCCTAGCCATTCAATCTCATTTAATCTAATCCACTCATTTAACTTAATCCATTGCACATCTTAGATTGATTATCCACCCTTAGATATACTTTAATATCAACGACACAATTAGTGTAAAACCCTAAAGTATGTCCTAGGTTGGATTATAAATAGGAGCCATTTTGATGGCTCAACCCCTATGTTTTTGGAATCCTTGAGTTGCCTAATATTTCTATGTGTCATAGAGTTCCAAATAAAATTTTAGTGTCCTAACCCTATTCCATCCATCATTTTTGCATCACCTTGCTTACCACCACTGCCACCACATCCCTCACCCTCCTTAGATCTACTTTTGCAAATCTGATATGACCTCTCGAGCATCCTGCTGCTCTTTGCATACCTCTTGAGCACCCTACTTCTCTCTATATAACTCTTGAGTGTCCTATTGCTCTCTGTAAAATTCTTGAGCACCTTCTTGCTCTCCATAGAACTCCTAAGCGCCCTACTACTCTCCGCATACCTCTTGAGCATCCTACTGCTCTTTACAGACCTCCCGAACGCCCTGATGCTCTTCACAGACTTCTTGAGTGCTCTACTACATTTTAGAGATCTATTTTTATGATAAGCGAGATCATCAGATGTTGCTAGGGTATGCACCCACCATATACATGCAACAAATTCATCCATAAACAAATAGCAAGCAAGAGCAAAGTAAATCCATCTTATTTTGACATATTTCATATTGTCTAATTTTAATTGCATTTATACTATTATAGCTAGGATTTTAGTTTTGATTTTTGAGGGCTCACACAGTGGGGCCCTCATTATTATTACTAACTCTTGATGTTTCTTTATGTGCAGGTTTGATAGTATATCATAAGCATTGGATAGTTGATTAATATGGAGTGGTCCTATATCAGATACATAGAAGTCCACTCATACCTATAGGGAGCAAAGGCGCAGTTGAAGACACCATCATTTATTGTGGCTAGGGTTTCAGATAACCCTAGATTTTTTTTAAAAACTATATCAAATAGGATTCTTAAATCCATTATTGTAACAACGTAGTTTCTAGGTTCCCCCTTGTTTAATATAAATCTCATATGTTGTGCAATATTTGGTTCATTTGAATTATTTTCTTTAGCTTTTTTTGGTGTCATATTTTAAGCTCTACAAGCACCATTCCATCATAGAGAGAGAGAGATAGAAAGAGAGAAAAACAACATATATTATTGAGAATGAATTTATTCTTATGGATGGAGTTGTGTGGCTCTTTATATAGGAATATGGATTTCTTATCCAACACACTACCTAGTTGTACAAGGAGACACCTTGCACATTGACACTTGTGTATTTATTACATTGCTTGGAGTAACTACCTAACTTCCTCATGAATTAATCTCTTGTATATTATATAACCAAATAATCTAATATACTCTAACATAACAAAATAAAACAAAAAAAATCTCAAAATCATGCCCAAGTTTAGAATTGTATTATTGTCTCTCTTGCAAAATATCTACAAATATGGTGCTCATCATGAGAAGTCTCAATTGTAGAAAAATATGTGCTAATAACTTGGCTACATGATTTGGACATACATGAAAGAGTCATATACAATAATAGAATTAAAACAAATGATCTACTTTGATCTATTTTAAAGTGAAAATATCCAAAATTTGGTTTTATAAAAATTAATTTTGATGCTGCTTCTAAAGGAAATCTAGGAAAAGCTGGTGAAGGTGGTGTTTTTAGAAATAGTAAAGGAAACATTTCCCTCATTTATTCAAATTCATATGGAACATCGACTAACAACTATGCAAAGGCTAGTCCACTTCTTAAAAGGATTAAAATTACAATAAAAAATATGGAAATATTTCAATTGAGAGAGATTCACAAATTATCATCAATGATACTAACAAATATAGATGTGGAGATTGGCTAAAAAATAATATTATTGTTGATATTCAATATCTATTACTAAAAGCAATCTCTTGGAAGTGTGAGCATATTTGTAGAGAAGGAAGTTGGGTAAAAAATAAATTAGTGAATTGGGGTATTGATCTTCAACCCGATGAAATTTAAATTTTAGAAAATAATTGGTTATCTCTTAATCAAAATGATATCAAGGAGTTGATTATGGAAACATAACAAAAAGATATATTTAAAAGAAATTAAAAAGTTGTCATAAACATGTATGGACCAACAAATGTAATATTTTTATGGAAGCGGCTCCAATAGAAGCCGCATATAACTTATTAAAAAACAAAACAATTTGCTTTTTTTTTTTTGCTTAATTAATTACTACAAGGCATTAAAACGGTATTAAGAGTATTATTTTATGACCAAGTAATAGTCTTAAAACAATTTGATAATTACACATGTATGGATTATTCATTAACAATATTTAAATGTTATTTTTTTTTTTACATTAAACAATTATATTTATATCATTTAATTTTTATTTTATTTTTTTATTTTTTTGAATTTGGTTATTGTGAGAAAATCTATGATGACCTATAGGGCTGAGCTATACTTATCAATAGGGAATTTAACACAAAGCCACCACACACCCATCCCTCGCACTAACGCCATGATTTGAACCTTGAAACTCCATTAAATAATAAATCATTCAATTATTAAAATAAGTTGTATTTGCGGACAAGCACTTGCCCTAATGACTAAGATGATGGTTGTTTCTTAAGTAATATTTTGTTCAAACCCCTTGAGGGTTGTTGTTGATGTAATTTTTAAACGTTATCTTAGAAAAAAATATTTATTATTCATGGAGAAATTTGATATTTATCCGTAATGGTGGCTAGGTGGCTTTGTGTTAAATTCCTAATGACTACGAAATCATCTAAAGACTATTCATTAGGTGGCTAGGTGGCTTCGTGGACAGGCACTTGCCCTAATGACTACGAAATCATCTAAATACTCAACCCCTTCAAAACAAATTTTGTCATAGGGTAAGCCATAATACAAGCAATGTCGAATGAGAATTTTTGAGTGCTCATTACCTGTGAGGGATCGAGTAATCCATTTAATACATAAACCAAAACCTTACCTATGGTAGTCAAAAAGACACATACCTCCATAATATTTGGGTAGGCAACATACCTCTCATTCCACCCTATGAAAGCCTATTTTCATAGCATCTTTTGCTCACAAGAAGTCTCGTAAAAGCTTATCCAGTTTCTTATAACAAGCCTTGGAAGGAATTTAATAAGAAGAATAATAAACATAAGTGGTAGCCAAAACAAGAGTCCCTACTACAATGAAGGAAGATACAAATAAAAAATGAGAATGCCTTGATCCTAAGGGTCTATTGTTATTTATGCAATTCTTTTGGCTATTCTTGTGCATTGACCAACTGAAACAAACATTTAAACATGATACCATGGTAATCAAGAAGCATATTGAAGTTCTTTTGAAGGAGGGGTACATCTAGAGGGACAATGAACAACATGACCATTACAACTATTTGGCTTGATGCTATGTCCAGCTAGTCCAGCAAGCATCACTTATTGTTGTTATAACCTTGAATTTTCCATACTAAATAATTTTTAGTTTCTCTATATATAGATGTGGAGATTGGCTAAAAAATAATATTATTGTTGATGTTCATTATCTATTACTAGAAGCAATCTCTTTAAAGTGTGAGCATATTTATAGAGAACAAAGTTGGATAACAAATAAATTGTCATTTGATAGTTTCACAATAATCTAATTACAATAAATTCCTCATGACACCAATATAGACTACTAGCTACATTATACCATAAGGCAATTTCACTAGGTTTCCCTCATTTTAACAACAACCAGCAAAATTTACATCACCATCTTATGAAGAGTTAAGAGATGTTTGCACCAACACTTAACACAAACACGTCAGGCACTCGGATGCCCAACCCATATGTTCTTCTACTACTTTATGGGTTCAGAAAATTCACCAGAGATGGAAGCCACCTTCATGCTCAAGTAACTTGATTGGGATGAGTGATCGATAGGGAAATTTATGCAGTGCAATTCTAAAATGATTTCTAGTATGTTAATTATTCAAAGATATTCCAATTACCAAATACTCTTCTATCTAATTACAATCAAATATATGTGTTAATTATTCAAAGATATTCCAATTACCAAATACTCTTCTATCTAATTACAATCAAATATATGTGAATACCAAATCATATACAACCATTCTTTACCAAAAAGTGTGAGCATATTTATAGAGAATAAATTTGGATAACAAATAAATTAGTATTGATCTTTAATCCGATGAAATTTAAATTTTAAAAAACAATTGGTCAAGTAAGATTTTATCTTTTAATCAAAATGGTGTCAAGGAGCTGATTATGAAAACATAACACTTAAAAAAGATATATTTAAAAGAAAAAACAAATGAAAAAATTGTGATAAAAAGTTATGGGTCAACAAATTTAATATTTTGATGGAAGTGGCCCCAATAGAAGCTGCATATAACTTATTAAAA